>CP136064.1:174918246-177318246 GCA_032622095.1 Siphonodentalium dalli | reverse complement strand
TTTAATTAGTGCATTATATTAAAATATGAGAGTTCTTTATTACTTGGTGGGGATTTTATTTAAAAATGTGATCAGTTTTCTCCTCTGAAATTACCAGAAATAAATAACACAGAGCCTTTTTTAACCCTTTCTTTATAATAAAAAACTAATTGACGAGTAGTTCACTTAGAAAATGTTCAGATGATAAGTTCAACAAACAGCATACTGGTAGGCCCTTTGTTGAACTTATTATCTAAACATTTCCCACCAATGGTAACAAATAGGATCCTTCTGTACTTGTGTTATCTGTCGGCTGCTTATATTTCCTGATCATCCCTTTAGATATGAATAATAGATCATTATGATGTGTACGTTTATAACTGATGGGAGAATTTAATCCATCTAGTAAAGAAGTTGTTGAGGTGTTTGCACCTGCTATCAGTTGGTTGATATTCAAAACAACCATGTTTAAGTTTTCTCTGGAACAAAGTTATTGTGCCTTAGTTTTTCATATTAATAATAATAATAATGATAATAATAATAACTAGAGGTGTGACTGTCCCAATGGGACTACGGATACCCCCCTGTTTTTAAAATACTAAGATGTTTCACATGTCAGTAAACATTTAGTTAAAATAATAAAATAACAGTTCCCATTGCAGGTGTACAACCATAACCCTAATCTTAAACCTATTGACCAAAAAATGTAGGAATAAAAGCTTGGACAAAATTATATATGTTGCGAAAAAATTCTAAGTCGAAAAAGAGGAATAACTCCACACAAAATATGTCGAACAGACGTCATAATCGCAGGTGCACAGGTTCCCATGGTACTAAATATCAGTGCCAAGATTAAAAAACAATGACCGAAAAATGTAGGAATAAAAGCTCGGACAAAATTATGCATGTTGCAAAAAAAGTTTCTAAGTCGAAAAAGGGGGATAACTCCACCAAAAAATGTCGGACAGACGTCATAATCGCAGGTGCACAAGTTCCCATGGTACTAAATATATGTGCCACGTTTTAAAAAAATTGACCGTAAAATGTAGGAATAAAAGCTCGGACAAAAGTATACATGTTGCGAAAAATTTCTAAGTCGAAAAAGGGGGGATAACTCCACCAAAAAAAGTCCGACAGACTTCATAATCGCAGGTGCACAGGTTCCCATGGTGGTTGATGTCTGTGCCAAGTTTCACGGAAATTGATCAAAAAACGACTGAGAAAAACTCCGGACAAATTTGAGTCCACGGACGGATGACGGACGGACGACGGACGGACAAGCTGACTCCAGTATACCCCCTTAACTTCGTTGCGGGGGGTATAATAATAATAACTAGAGGTGTGACTGTCCCAATGGGACTACGGATACCCCCCTGTTTTTAAAATACTAAGATGTTTCACATGTCAGTAAACATTTAGTTAAAATAATAAAATAACAGTTCCCATTGCAGGTGTACAACCATAACCCTAATCTTAAACCTATTGACCGAAAAATGTAGGAATAAAAGCTTGGACAAAATTATGTATGTTGCGAAAAAAATTCTAAGTCGAAAAAGGGGAATAACTCCACACAAAAAATATCGGACAGACGTCATAATCGCAGGTGCACAGGTTCCCATGGTACTAAATATCAGTGCCAAGATAAAAAAAACATTGACCGAAAAATGTAGGAATAAAAGCTCGGACAAAATTATGCATGTTGCAAAAAAAGTTTCTAAGTCGAGAAAGGGGGATAACTCCACCAAAAAATGTCGGACAGACGTCATAATCGCAGGTGCACAAGTTCCCTTGGTACTAAATATCTGTGCCACATTTTAAAAAAATTGACTGAAAAATGTAGGAATAAAAGCTCGGACAAAAGTATACATGTTGCGAAAATTTTCTAAGTCGAAAAAGGGTGGATAACTAAAAAAGTCTGACAGACGTCATGATCGCAGGTGCACAGGTTCCCATGGTGGTTGATGTCTGTGCCAAGTTTCACGGAAATTGATCAAAAAACAACTGAGAAAAACTCCGGACAAATTTGTGTCCACGGACGACGGACAAGCTGACTCCAGTATACCCCCCCCTAACTTCGTTGCGGGGGGTATAATAATAGCAGCATGGTGATGTTTAATTTTTTTTAAATTAACAAATTCCAAGTCTATAGGACTGACAGTAGAACTAACCCTTACTAAATAGCCTCATTGATGAGTAGTTCCCTTATTCAGATAATATGTTCAATAAAAGACCATATACACTGTAGGTTGTTAACTGAACTTATTACATGTAAATATCTGAACATTTCCCACCAATGAATATGAATTCTTCTGAATCATCACTTCATCAGGCTGTCTTCTGCTCATATATATCTTTAACATCCCTCAAAAAGAATAATCCATTTAGTATATAAAGGGGTAAAGTATGGACACCTCTAATTTTACATGCCCGACATTAGCTCTTTTATCACTTTATACTTAATGCCTCTGAACACCTGGTGACATGAGTTGATGTGGACAACCTATCATGGGTGGGTGACATGTTTTGAAGTGTACTGGTATATAAAACCACACATGTTTATAATAAGAAACAATCATATAAAATTCTTGCAAAGTGGCCTACATGTACAACCACATTTTATGCAAACAAACTCATTTGGGAGGAAATTGAGAAGTGCGTAGTGGGACAATTTCAAATTATGGGTATTTACGGTTCAGTTTTCAGCTGAACATGTGCATGTTTTGATAATTTTATACATGTACTAGTACCTGGATTTTCATGCGTATAGATACCTACATTGTACCTGATGCGATAAATTTACTATTTTGTTGATAAGAAACATGATATTACTCCAGTTATGACAACTTATAGATCAATTTGATGCCTCGTTATTTTACCAAGTCATGTTTCTATACATGTACATGTAGTAAGTCAAGTCAGATGAACATTTTAGTCATATAGATTATAGAAAGTATTAACAACAGACAGGTCAAATCATGTCATTAGGAGTTAAGAGTTAAGACGATTACAGTATTTAGTACTGATTTCAGCCATTTTATTCCATTTTTGATGCAGTCTGCACATTTGCACATCATTTGTTATATAAGTAACTGCCACCCCCAAGTTACATGGAATTTATATACATGTATCTCAAGATCAAATTTACCTGAGAGCAAAGCGCCTCCGATTCCAGATCCCTGACTTTTTCTTGTCTGCAGAAGCTAAAAGAAGATAATACATGTATAGACTTACATTGCTATAATTTATTCAGTTGTCACAATAATCATGTTTTATAATTGATTAATCCACAACAAATTACAGTATCTCAGACAAGGATAGAATCCTCCACCTTGACATCTCTAACTTGACACCACACTACCGACGGTTGGAAATTTTCAAACTGAGAGCCAGTTCAGTTCAAACTTTTGACCGACAGTAGGAAAATATGCGACTGTTGGTCCAAGCCTAAGTTTAAGGTGCCTGTCATTTGCAGAATGAGGTCCCAAGAGGGTGAATTTAGTGATGCTATTCTGCATAGTGGGCTAGCATCACCAAATTCACCCTGTGGGAACTTCATTCTGCTAAGGCCTCATCTGCTATGGGAGACATAGACTCAGATTGAAGTTCCCAAATGGTGAATATTGTGATGCACACCCATTGGGAACCTCTTTTTTGCAATGTGTCATCTGCCGATTTGGGGATACAGAGAAACTAGACTAAAAAAGAAATAGAATCTACGGTATGTGAAGAAGTATCTATAGACATTTGATAATAAAAAAGAAACTTTCCAGAGAAGATGAGGCATAAGCAGAATGAGGTCCCAGAAGGTGAATTTAGTGATGCTAGCCCGATATGCGGGATAGCGTCACTAAATTCACCCTCTGGGGACCTCATTCTGCAAATGACAGGCACACTAAACTCAGACTTGTGTTGGTCTAAAAGCAATAAATTTCCCACTAACTACTGGTTGGAAAATCAAACTATGACTATGAGAATAATTTCAGCCTATTTTTGGTGTGAAAGTATACCAACTGATGTTGTGTTTGGATTAAATTTCCAACTGTTGAAATTTGTTTAACATACATGTACATGTTCATGTATAGGAGGGTGAGACATGGTATGGTCTTTAGGTACTTATTGTAGTTATTCTATTGTTATTTTTTCAATTGTGTCATTGGCCTGGGATAATTTCTAATTGTTTTTTGTATAATCCCAACCGCAAAAAAAAATTGACTTATTCTTGGACAATGAAATGTGTTTTTTGTTGAATTTATGTACCGGTAAGGTGTGATAAGAAATTTTGAAAGATGTTATGTACATGTATGTATACCATGATAAAATATTGATGGCAGGGCTTTAAAATAGAGCTCGGAGGGAAATACCAACTATATTGTTAGCTAGCCATTTTCATCGCTACCGTATGAAACAGGTGCTCCTCCAATTGTTTTAGCTAATTCATTATATAATCCAATGTAACCAAAATCAAAATTGTTTAAAGATAATCTGCCTGTTGGGTATACTTTAATATACAGACAGTAATTTAAATTTCTAGCCATTGACCTTTTAGCAATTTATAACAGACTGGTTGTTATCATTGTATGTGCAGACAAATGATAAAATGAGATTTACAGTCTGATGGGGTCACTGGCATCAAATTACAAATGACAATTACCCAATGCATAAATGTATTGTGCAGTCATTATACTTCCATATTTTAATCTCAGGAACCGGTAAATGTAGAACCCTGAATTGAGAACTTTGTCCGTGGTTGTTTTATGGACTTATGGCCCTGAAACCAGCCTCTCAAATTAGGCTAATGAAGGAGCACATCTGGTATAACTCATATGAATACATTGGTAGCACAATGCAGTGGACCTGACAGCACATTGGTTACTCATCCCAGTTTCAGTTTAAAAAAAACAATGAAAGTGTCAATCTGTAGCTCAACTTGGGGAGGAGTAATAATTTTATGCTGAGCAGTCAATAGAATGAGTCAATAGAATGATAAAGAAGGAAAGTAAAAAAGTTTCAGTAAATGGATTGTATTGTGTAAATGAAAATAATTTCATTTCTCCACTAAATGGGCTGCAGGGTGATGGATTCAAATGTGAAATCCAAGATGGCTCCAGGCACCCATGTTTTTAACAAATTTCGGAACAGGACAGCTTAAATTTCGAGGTCACACCAAAAAACCATGTATGAAGTTTAGATGAGGGATGTGGCATGTAGGGTGTGCCAAAGGAATGCGTCATGTAAAGAGTAAAATCCAAGATGGCCACTGGCAGCCATGTTTTTCAACAAATTTCGGAAAACGTTGGCTCCCATCTAGAGGTCACCCCAAAGATCCTTATGAAGTTTGATGATGATCAGATGAGGGATGTGACCTGTAGGTCGATGGTCGATGGCTCCCATCTAGAGGTCACCCTGAAGATGCATATAAAGTTTGGTATGGTCAGATGTCTGTAGTGTGTGCCAAAGGATTTAGTCATGAAAAGAGTAAAATCCAAGAATTAGATGGCCACGTGCACTGGGATACTGTACCATGTTTATTAACGGGAAATTCAGAAAATATCATTGGCTCCCATCTCGAGGTCACCCTGAAGATCCTTATGAAGTTTGGTGACGATCAGATGAGGGATGTGGCCTGTATGTTGTGCCGAAGGATTTAGTCATGCAACGAGTAAAATCCAAGATGGCCACTGGCAGCCATGTTTTTAAAAACATTTTGGAAAACATGGTTGGCTCCCATCTAGAGGTCACCCCAAAGTTCCTTATGAAGTTTGGGTTATGATCGTATGAGGGATGTGACTTGTAGGTTGTGCCGAAGGATTTAGTCATGCAATGAGTAAAATCCAAGATGCCCCAGGCAGCCATGTTTTTTAAAATTAATTTCGGAAATAATCGATGGCTCTGATCCAGAGGTCAACCCGAAGATCCTTATGAAGTTTGGTGGCGATTAGATGATGGTCTGTAGGGTGTGCCAAAGGATTCCGCCATGCAAAGAGTAAAATTCAAGATGGCTGCCGGAGGCCATGTTTTCATCGAAAATCACTAAAATTTTATAGCTCCCATTTAGAGGTGATCCTAAACATGCCTATAAATTTTCAAAACATTTCTGCAATAAATGCGGGCTACAGGGTGTGCCAATGGATTCAAATTTGAAATCAAAAATGGCTGCTGGCGGCTATATTTTTTTTTTAATTTCGGAAAACATTGATGGCTCCCATCTAGAGGTCATACCATATATCCATATGAAGTTTGGTGATGATCGGATGAGGGATGCGGCCTGTAGGGTGAGCCAAAGGAAATTGTTGATAGATGCACAGCCAGGTGGACGAACGCTAGGATGACGGACGGCAATAGCTTAAACTTTACAAAGTAAAGTTGAACTAAAAATGAGTGAGAATTTACTCTCACCTGGAGCATGAGTAACATCCTCGTAAATCCCTTCATCACTGTAAGCATCGGCTTCATATTCATGTCCTTCAAGGTCGTCATACAGAACTGGCTCCGAAGATATACTGCTACCCTCAACGACCTGAAGTAGGGAGCTCGAATCTGAACCTTCTCGTTCAAAATCCTCACTAGATCTATCACTCTTATTGTCTTTTGACAAAGCTTTGCCAACCCGTGGTTTGTTTAGGTTTATATCCGGTTTAATTCCCTTGTTTTCGAATGCTTTTAAAGCTGCAGAAATTTTGCCTTGTAATTTTGTTTCACCTTCGGCATTATCCTTGTCATCACTCCTCTCTGAATCACCCATTTCAAAGTCCGTCCTCAGTTTTTGAAATTGGTCAGCACTAATTTTACGAGATAAATGCTTATCTTTGCATTCACTAGTAGATTTGTCCCCATCAGTCTTCCGTAAAACGATATGTGAAGAACTTTTAGACTGTTTAAAATTAGTTTTAGCACCAGTAGTTATATTTGAGTTAGGTTTTTGAATGTTTCTTGCATTGCTAGTAAGTTTTTCTTTATTTCGCCAATCACCATTTTTTATGCTTGATTGAGATAAATTATCTAAACTTCTTGCATTTCTAGGAGAAACACCGATATCTAATGTCGTTTTCTTTGTAAGAACATTATCTAGCGTTCTCCGAGCAGCACCTTTGTTTTTTTCTTCAAGCAAAGAACCATCAGTCGAGTCTGTTCGTTGTTTCCACATTGCCTTTGCTAACTCTATTCTGTCATGACTCTGTTTTCGTTGGAATGCGGAATAACTTGTCACTGGTTTATCCTCCTCATGTACAGTTCCTGTCTGTTTCATTGCCTTCAGTTTATCACGATCTTGTTTTAATTTGTTTTCTATATCACGATATCGTTTTTCATCATTCTGATTGGGTAAAGATGTCTTTTCTGTTTTTTTCAAATTGACCTTCCATGGCGGATCATCAGTTTTCTTCTGCCCTATAACTTTAGCACCTTGATCAGTCTTAGTTTCTCCTGCCAGACGATTATTCCGAACATTAAAAAATTTCCGATCACCAGAAGATGTTTTCCCTTGATTATTCACAGATGAATTATCATCTGAAAGTTCACGCTCTTTGCTATTTCTAGGACTTGATGCTGCGCTCAAATCCGAAGATTCACTTTCGAAGGATAAACTTGACCGAACAGTCACCGGGCTTGAATTAAGTGACCTATTCAGTTTACTCTGACTAGCAGTTGACGATGGACTTGTTTCCCGAGAGAGAAACTTTTCATCCTTTTTCACAGTTTCTGTGCGGAATGTATGAACAACTCGGCCATTATCATCCAAGGTTTTTGTGAGGATTCGCTTTGTCACCACTTCTTGTGAACATGAAACACCTCCATCCTTAGAATCAATGCTGAATTTCAAATTCTTAAAATCATGTGCATCATTTTCCGTACCAAATTTCGCTTTGAGATTTGATATATTACGTGACTGTGACACACCTGTAGTAGTTCGGCTACTGCTGCTGATCTTTGTTGTAGATGTCAACCCACCACTCTCAAATTTTGATCGAGCCTCCATTTTTTCCACTAAATGCACTACGGAACTATTTACAGAATTTGTAAGGCTGAGGGCCTACATATTATTTCAAATCACATCACAGACTTGCAAATTAGACGTCACCAGTATTATAACCGTCGAGAAGCTCCTCATATCTCTTCCTTCATTCTGTTCCTCCATCCATTTTTCTTTAACGCTCCTGACTTGAGAATATCACAATCATAAAATCATCAGTTTTAGTTTCTGAAAGATAAAGATAACACTAGAATTAGGACACATACATGTAGATGTATTGAATATATTGAGAGAGATGTTCATAAAATATGAGCAGACAACAGACGGTAGAACAAGCAAAAGGAATCCTTTTCATTGGTAAAAAATGTTCAGATAATTAGTTCAACAAATGACCTATGGAATAGAAAGGGTTAAACATGTTGACATTACATGTAATTCAAGCTGCACTACATATTCTGAATTTTGTTTAAACCAAGGCTATATTATTCATTTGAGTTATTTCAGATTTCGAATGAACAATGAAGATGAAAAGCCACACAACATTTTGAAACATAAATATGTTGAAAGTTATATGTAACTACATGTATAAGTGAATTCCAGATATCAATAATGGGAAAAATTTGTTGTTATTTACACCTAAATGCTGTATAATTTAATAACACTTAGCTGTCAATTAATTCATGCAACACTTGAACACCAGTGGTCCTATGTTCTAATACATGTAATAATTGTAATAATATCATTAAAATGTGTCCAATTAATAGTGTACGAATTAATGAATGGATGATTTATTTATTATAGTGACATGCATGAGCTTATACATAATTACAATAATAAAGAGCAATTCAATCACGCCCGGCCCATAGGACCTATAAGTCACTCAATATACACAATACATCAAATTACATGAAAACTGCACAAATATCCGCTATGTTCTATGACTTACATGTAAGCGGTAAAGCATACTGGATAGTTGATATATAGGTTCAACCCTTTCTATACTAAATACTCATTGACTAGTAATTCCCTAGGGAATGTTAAGATAATATTAAGATAACAACTATTTGTTGAACCTATTACAGTAATGCCCTATATAATCGACTCCTTAACCACATCGCAAGTCATATAAATAATGATGTGACATCGCTAATACTACACATGTGTCTTACCAAAAATTATGAAGCTGGTTTTGTGGGTTAATTATGTGATAAAAATCATTATCCCCACTCCCAGAAGACCGAATGTGTTATCCTACTCAGTAGATGTTATCCTACTCTCAGCACTGCGTCATGATATACATTTTTGCGCCATTCGGTATCCCTTTGCGTTATTTCAACAGAAATGGATGGTGATGTGTTGTAGCTTTAAGAACATATTAGGTCTAGCCGTGTGTTTCATTGTGGTCTGGGTCGTAACAAATATAAAAAACACAATAGAAAATATAATAAACACAACAGTCAACTTTTCTGAGTAGTGTATGGGTTTTCTTCTCTCATGAGATACGAGGATTATTTTCACTCGTAAAAATAATCCTCCGCATCTCATTCAAGGAGAAAAACCATACGCTACTCAGAAAAGTTAACTATTGACTATATACAGAAGTGTATATAGTTTTCTTCACACTAGGTGCGAGCGATTAAATTGTGCGTACGAAAGAAATACTGGAAAATTTCAAAATCATCGTGAATCCGTAGAGATATCCTTTACTGTTATTAATGTAGTTATAATAAAAATAAAATAGAAAATTATGGGGGAAAAACTATATTTCTCTATTCAGCAGATGATAAAGTGAACACAGGCAGCGATCAGTTGTTGGCTTTGATACAGTTCTAGGTAAACCCGACTCGAATAGCACTACGCAATCGAGAGTGTTTTTGAGTACCACCAGAATTCATTATGTGACCAAGTCATCCAATCACAACATTTATCAGAAAAGCGACTACAAACAATGATCAGACTATATGTTGAGATACTTCCCAGAAGAAGAGGCCTAAGCAGAATGAGGTCCCCGGAGGTTGAATCTGGTGATGCTAGCCCACTGTGTGCGATAACATCACTAAATTCACCCTCTGGGGACCTCATTCTGCACATGTCAAACACATTATATCCAGACTTGTTCATCAAGTCTTGTAGTCCGTAAACCCGACGTTTATTATCAGAGCAAATTCGAGAGCATTTATATAATTGTAGCTCTGTTTGAATAGTTGGGTCCACCAACTACAAGTTTTGTAGATACATGTATGCACTGCTGATAGGAGCTATTGGCAAAATTAATCGCTCACAACACTAAATGACCACAAAAACATGAAACAATTGCCATGTACAATAATGCCCTAAATAATCGACTCCTCAACCACAGCAGAATTATGGGTAACTTTTCAGGATTTAGTCGGAAATATGGCTTGTTGCCATTCATCGGAAAGCTCTCACTGAGATAACATCACTCTCACTGAGAGCTTTCCGATGAATGGCAACAAGCCATATTTCCGACTAAATCCTGAAAAATTACTCATAATCTGCTGTGGTTAAGGAGTCGATTATTAAGGGCATTACTGTATGTACTGCTGATAGGAGCTATTGGCAAAATTAATCGCTCACAACACCAAATGACTACAAAAACATGAAACAATTGCCATGTATGTGGTTCAAACTTGTTATCCGATTTCATGGTAAATAAATGTTGGCATCCTGAATCCTTAAGTGACATCTTCTCAGACAGGATACAAAATGACTTTCAAAAATAAAAAAAAGACACTGGTGTAGATATATGCATACATACCAAAGTTCCACCATAAACTGATCGTCAATATAAGTCCACTGATGAGATTAATGATTGTGACAAACCAAACTGCATAGATACTTAATAATTTAGCCTGATTTATCCAATACTAGCAACAGTATGCCACTTATATTTATGAAATTTTATGACCTTATGACCTACGGCACATCAGCGTTAAAACTCAAGTATTCATGCATGTGCAGAAATTATCCCTCATTAAGTCAGCTATGTCTGCAGGCATAGTTCACAAGTGAACTCAACAACAGGATGTCAAACAAGGGGATAAATCCGGCCCATATCTGATTGATTGGCAGCTCAGATGATACACACAGAGTTGTAGAATTTCTGTCATGAGATCAATATAAGACAGTGTTATCAGCCACTCACAATCATTCATTGATTGTTCATGGGATTTCATTTCTAATTAAATGGCTGCTGACAATTGTTAACTGTTTAAGGTAGAAGTCGGTTAGATGCTGATACATATTGATCAGCCCAAGATGGCTTATTGGCAAACAATTATTCTGTGAACTTTCTCATGGCTATGAGCCAGTAGCATACTTGGTGAAACAACAATAGAGAATTAAAGTCATATTAAATAACTGGCAAAGAAATTTAGGCATGTGCCAGCCAGGCCCAGGCCTAACTGACGTTTACAGATGTAGTCACTGTTCCTTGCCAATTTTTACAAACCTATTTTACTGTTTATTTAGATTCTACTCTATGAAATAACATGTTTGGAATGAGAACATCACTATTTTTGTTTGATAATTAATTTTTTGTTCATATATTTCACATCTTTTGAATTTGTAAAAGCTTTTACAACTCTTTGGTTAGTCCTTATTGTTTATTTTAGTGGGGCATCCACATTTACAGCAGTGACAAATTAAACTTACATCTAGCTTGTACTGACTGTACATATTTGAATATTTCCAGTCTTGGAAATAATGATGGAATGATAGAATCTTAAAATAATGTATTACAATACTATACTTCCATTTAAGTTAAAAATTTAACTATTACTGTAACTTGCTAATTGTCTTGCTTAAATGATATTTACACAAAACAATTCCAAAAATTTATAATAATTGATTTCTTCAAATAAAGTAAACATTATTTTATTTTTAAATAAAAGTTATAAATTGAAGAAATACAATGTCAGGTTATCGATCTAAACTATACTTTTGCTGTACTTTATTCTTTCTAAAACTGTTTTATCTTGTTATTTTATCTTTTTATTGATGTTATAAATAAAGCGATATTTAAAAATTTAAAAAAGTTTCTTATGTTTTTCTTAAGTCTCCCCACTTATCCTTATTTTGGGCTGAATTAAGTCTCCCTAAAATCTCCAGAGGGAGAAGCCACTTCTGTTTTCACCCTAACTTGGGCCCTGATTGTTTCAATGTTTTTTCAATAACAAATTCATATAGCTCAGATGGTAGACATAGTTGTAGAATTCTGCCATGAGACCATTAGAAGACAGAACTATCATTCATTGATTGCTGATATGATTTTATTCCTATCAGCGGCTGACTGGTAATTATTAAAGATAGTGTATCTCTTCCGGGCCACAATTACAACATAATTTTTATAAAAACTTTTTTGTGCATTTATAAAAACATTTTTGTGCTTTCAGAATAAAACTGAAGATTGGGTATATTATTTGTCTATCAAGGCAAAAATAGAGTGGTTTATTTTTTATGCAGGTGAGTGTAATCCGTGGTGAAATATCTTATTTGCCTTGATTTAGGGTGCTAACAAGATTGAGTTCTCCCTCTTGGTATGCTCCAAAGGTTTTCACGGGAGTTCCGTTATAAAAATAACCCCCATTTACTGTCACTGTACCATATGAGATAAAATCTAAATAAAGTTGTTATTAATTGATAGGAGCTTTTCCGGACATGTGTCCTTGATTCCTATCTATTATTTATACCCCGGAATCTATATAAAACTTACTAGGAAGAGATACACTATCTATAACTATTTAAGGTAGAAGTCAGTTAGATGCTGATACATACACGTGTATTGATTACCACAGGATGGCTTTATATATCGACAAACAATTGTTCTCTGAAATGTCTCATGGTTCTGGGCCAGTAGCATACTTTGCACAACTAGAGGTGTGACTGTCCCAATGGGTGCAAAAATAGTTGAAAAAGGGGACTAACTCCACAACAAAAAGTCAGACAGACGTCATAATCGCAGGTGCACAGGTTCTCATGGTACTAAATATCAGTGCCAAGATTAAAAAACATTGACCTAAAAATGTAGGAATAAAAGCTCTGACAAAATTATAAATGTTGCAAAACAATTTCTAAGTCGAAAAAAATGTCGGACAGATGTTATAATCGCAGGTGCACAGGTTCCCATGGTACTAAATATCTGTGCCAAGTTTTTAAAAAATTGACCTAAAAATGTAGGAATAAAAGCTCAGACAAAATTATGCATGTTACAAAACATTTCTAAGTCGAAAAAGGGGGATAACTCTACCAAAAAAAGTCCAACAGACAACATAATCGCAGGTGCACAGGTTCCCATGGTGGATGATATCTGTGCCAAGTTTCATGGAAAATGATCATAAAACGACTGAGAAAAACTCCGGACAAATTTGTGTCCATGGACGGACAACGGATGGATGACAGACAGACGGACGAACTGATTCCAGTATACCCCCCCCACAACTTCGTTGTCGGGGGTATAATAACAAGATGTTGTGCAGCATATATATGCCTTTATTTTTCACCTGGGCATGGAATACGGCCAGTAGGTCACATCCCCGCCAAGTTTTTTATGTTCATTATATTGTTTATTTTGATTTGTTATCACCTGTGCCATATACAGGCAACGATGTACTGTACATATATTATCCAATAAATTGATTCAGTCACAACAATAAACAAGACAGTCAATGACTGGAGTGCTCACCTGACTTTCAAGACAGAGAGGCCTGGACTCTGAAAACTACAATAGTCAATACTTGTCAAATCACTTTAAAACAAGTAGTTATAAACATGGACATAGCTAGAGGGTCTTCTTTGACATGCAGAGGGAATTAAACTTGAAATTTCCAATTGCAAACCCCTGACTTATAGCCATGAGACTCCCAACTGAACCAAACTATATTTTACAACTGGTACTTCAAGCTCTCCCTCAAAGATAAAATATTCTAATTGTGGGCAATTGTTGGTCTAATTACAACAGATTTTTCACTGAATACCAAAGTTGGGGGTCAAATCCAGAATCCCTCCCCCAATTAAGTGGTTCTAAACTCAGCCCATAATTCAACCCATGATCTCTCGATCGATCGAGAGATTAAATTTTTACTATTTAAAAAAATATATATATATTTTCATTGTTGTTTTTTTTTAAGTTATGTCCCTGGCTCCACCCCTATATAACCCAGTGACCCCATTTGAACAAATCTGAATCCCAGTCATCCAAGGACCCTTCATACCATATATAAGATAAATAGGCCTGATCGTTCTTGAGAAGAAGTTGTTTTAAGAATTACTATGGAGGGAAAGAGTTATGGACCTGGCTTCGCATCTATTTTACCCAGTGACCTCATTTGAACAAATCTGAATGTGAGTCACCTAGGGAACATCGCACCAAATGTGAACTCATTCGGTCTTATGGTTCCGGAGAAGAAGATGTTTATAGAATTGCTGATGTACGGATGGATGGCTAGACGGATGGATGGACGGACTATTTGACTTGGTGACCTCATTTTAACAAATCTGAATATGAGTCACCTAGGGAACATCCACACCAAATATGAACCCATTCGGTCTTATGGGTCTGGAGAAGATGTTTAAAAAAATTTGGATGAACGGATGGATGATGGAAGAGGAGTGATGATTATACCCGGTAGCTCCACTGGAGTCTTTGCCTCAGGTGACCTTAAAACTGTAATGAGTACCAAACTTGAACTCAGCAACTCAAATAGTTTGTCTGATGGAGGGGGTTAAAGTTTTTGGAGTTAGTGGCTGATTCTTAAACTTTTAAAGCTGTCTCTATTAAAACAGTTTCAATCAACAAAAGGTGGTCCACACAAACTACAGAACCATTCATAGGGTAGAAATGAATTCACCGAAAGGAAGTGTTAGAACTGTATAAATGACCTATTTCGGCAGACCCACCATTTGAACAAAGTAATAGTTTATATGAGTAGAGTGAAGGCTCCTGGGAATACATTTGACATACAATTCAAAATTAACTAGAATGAAACTGAAATTGCACAGCAATTTCGATACTTCCATGTTCGCCAATGACGGAAATTGTGTCACCTGATAAAGCATCAGTTTTCAGGAGACACATATCGGTATGGTGATACTGTAGCTCATAGTAATACTCGGCAACCACAGATTCTATGCACCAAATTCCATAAAAATCTGCACCAAAAACAATTTGAGATACATACAAACACGCCCGTGCTCCCAAAACGGAAGTGAAATCAGTAAAATTTATCATATATATGTAGGTAGTACCCACCCACCATCCCATCCCGCCACCCATAGTATATTATGCGTCGCAGGCGCTCGTATATAGGTAGTAAACAACCCACCACCCCATCCCGCCACCCATAATATCTTATGCGCCGCAGGCGCTCGTATATATGTAGTACCCACCCATCATCCCATCCCGCCACCCATAGTATCTTATGCGCCGCAGGCACTCGTTTATAGGTAGTAACCATCCACCATCCCATCCCGCCACCCATAGTATCGTATGTGATTTAGTCGCTCGTATATAGGTAGTACCCACCACCCACTACCCCATCCCGCCACCCATAGTATCTTATGCGCCGCAGGCCCGCGTATATAGGTAGTATCCACCCACCATCCCATCCCGCCACCTATAGTATCTTATGCGCCGCAAGCACTCGTATATATGTAGTACCCACCCACCACCTCATCCCACCATCCATAGTATCTTATGCGCCGCAGGTGCTCGTATATATGTAGTACCCACCCACCACCCCATCTTGCCACCCATAGTATCTTATTCGCCGCAGGCGTTCGTATATAGGTAGTACCCACCCACAATCCCATCCGGCCACCCAAATTATCTTATGCGTCGCAGGCGCTCATATATAGGTAGTAAGTACCCACCGTCCCATCCCGCCACCCATAGTATCTTATGCGCCGCAGGCGCTCGTATATAGGTAGTATATCATTATAGAGAGCAGATGCTGATGCACATAATGCAAAAAGTCCCAACTCAATATCTCAAGCCCTTCTGGATTCCGTATAAAGAGCGTTATTTTATCCTTCGACCAGCAGCAAACTGTTTAACCGGAAGTGCGACCCCTATCATTTTTTCAGTATTTTAGAACACACATACAGGCGCAAATAATGAAAAAAGTCGGAACCCGATATGTCAAGCCGTTTCGTATAAGATACACAAACAACAATAACACAGCTAAAGAGCGTTGTTTCCTAAGGTCAAGATCATACAATCTTTCATGTTAGCGACTGGACTGCGTGTACTCAATGTATATGCAGGTACGAAAATTCAAATCAATTGGCAAAGCCGTTTTGACGATATAAGAAATCAAACCTCCAGTTCCAAGTAATTCTGGTGGCGCGAAAACCCCCCCAAAACCCTGAAAAACCAGGTATTTATGCAGCCATATCTCGATAAGTTAATGTCCGATTTGAAAAATTCGAGTGGAATATTGATCAACGGCAACCAAAGATTATAAAAACCAAATTTCACCACAATCTGCGCCAAAATAGTTTTCAGATACATACCCACACGCCCGTTCTCCAGAACCGGAAGTGAAATCCAGTTAACTCTATATATCTTTATACATCGCACAGTTGGATGCACATAACGCAAAAAGTCCCAACTCAATATCTCAAGCCGTTCTGGATTTCGTATAAAGAGCGTTCTTTTATTATTCGACCCAGGGTAAACTTTTAAACCGGAAAAGCGACCCCTATTATTTTTTGGTGGTTTGTAACACATGTGAATGCGCAAATAACGAAAAAAGTCCGAACCAGATATCTCAAGCCATTTAGGAGGAGATAGGTTAACAACAATAAAACAGATACAGATAAAGAGCGATGTTTCCAAAGGTCAAGGTCAGACGAAATTCCTTATTTGTGCATCGACTGCGAATGCTCAATGGCTATACAGGTACAAAATTTCAAATCAATTGGCCAAGCCGTTTCGACGGTATAAAAAAATCAAACATCGATTTTGCAATTTTGCAAGTCATTCTAGGGGTTTGAAAACCCCATAAAAATCAGGTTTTTAAGCAGCCATAACTCGAGAAGTTTAAGTCCGATTTTAAAAATCTGAGCGGAGTAGTGGTAAGCGACAACTATTATGTCCACCAAATTTCATCAAAATCTCCGCCAAAATAGTTTTGAGATACATACCCACACACCTGTTCTGCCAAACCGGAAGTGAAATCCGTTAACTATATATATCATTAGAGAGCGCAGAGTTTGCTGCACATCACGCAAAAAGTCCCAACTCGATATCTCAAGCCCTTCTGGATTTCCTATAAAGAGAGTTGTTTTATGCTTCGACCAGTAGCGAACTTTTAAACCGGAAGTGCGAACCCTATAATTTTTCGGTGGTACATAACACACATAAATGCGCAAATAACTAAAAAAGTCCGAACAAGATAACTCAAGCCGTTTCGGAGGAGATACTGGAACAATAATAAAACAGATAAAGAGTGTTCTTTCCAAAGGTCAAGGTCAGACGAAATTCCCTATTTGTGCATCGACTGCGTATACTCAATGACTATGCAGGTACGAAATTTCAAATCCGAAGATATAAGAAATCAAACATCGATTTTGCAAGTCATTTTAGGAAAATGGCGATAACTCCGAAGGTCAAGGTCGGACGAAATTCTCAATAGGCTATTTTCAGAGAACTTCCAAAGTTATATACTGAAGCAGAAAACAGCAGGTAAATCGGCCCAGCCGTTCTTGAGATATAAGCATGTTATTGGAATAATTAATAAGAAAAAAAATAATAATAAGAAAAGCCAGAAGAATTACAATATACTTCCATGTTAAAACATGGAAGTATAATTACCAAAACAAAACCTCTGTGGTTTGGCTAAAGATAGCTGTGTGCTTGTTGATACTGCACTGTCAGATTTGACATGTGGATAATTATCAACAGAGCATACTGGTATGCTGACCTGTATTATTTTACAGTAAGAGATAACATTCTAGCATATGCACAGGGTGTATTGTATTGTGACTGAAATAAATTTAAAACAAGTGTTTGATAACAGGAATGATAGAAGCACCAATGGGCAAGGGTGATGGGGCTTCTTTAATATTTGTGTCTTTAATAATTAACTTAAAAAAATATATATTATTAAAATATATATTATTTCTTTTTGTTTTTTTTTTCAATTGAGCAAGGGGTTCAATCTAAAAAAAATAATAATTTTGAGTTATGTTCCTGGCTCCGCCCACATTTGAACCAGTGACCTCATTTGAACAAATCTGAACCCCAGTCACCCAAGGACCCTTCATACAAATTATGAACCCCTCCGGACTGATGCTGCTTGAGAAGTTGTTTTAAGAATTACTATGGAGGGAAAAAGTTATGGCCCTGACATTGGAACTAATTGACCCAGTGACCTCATTTGAACAAATCTGAATACCAGTCACCAAGGGAAAATCCCCACCAAATATGATCCCATTCGGTCTTATGGGTTCAGAGAAGAAGATGTTTAAAGAATTGTTGAGGGACGGACAGATGGATGGATGGATGGATGGCACGACGGACGGACGACGGATGAGGAGTGATGACTATAGCTCCACCGGAGACTTTGTCTCAGGAGAGCTAAACACCTTCAAGAAATAAAGTCATATATTCAATTAACTTGATTGCTATAGCACTAAAAGTGCGACCCTTGAAATTAGCATTTTTTTCTACGGCATTGCTTTAGAATTGCATGAAAACCCTATTGGCTTCTACAACTTTTTCTACAACATTGCTGTTTGCCGTAGCTGAAATATTGAAGGCTGAAAAGAGACAAATAATTAATAGCATTTGTTATGTTTCGGAGGACCAAAATAGGTCCATAAAATACATAGAGAATACCTACAGTTTTTGTTTGAATACAGAAATATCTTATGTTTCTGGAAAGAAATATAAAATTTTCACAGGCTGCAAGCACTGAGTGAAAATTTGATATTTCTTTCCAGACACACCAATGAGATGTTTCAGGCATTCAAAAAATAAAAAAATGTTGGTATTTATTTTTATTAAATTTTTAAAGGTGACATCTGGTGACATGCAATTGTTTTCATCATTTGGCTAAAAATTTATTTAATTTTACTTAATCAAGAGCAAGTTTCAATGTTTAACGAAAACGTATTTCACTGTGGTTTTATTCTTTAGGCAAGCATATAAATTAAATTACTAATTTAATGTTATAATTGTTCAGACCGCAGGCCCCTTCCGATGCTGAATAAATGCTCCCGAAGGGAGCCAGTTTTATCTAGTTCTATATAATTATAATAACATAAATCCGCTCAACCAAGTTAAACAAATTTATGTAGACACCATGTCAAATGCTGTGTATAGACTTATTTATGATAATCCCACCATTGTTATTTGACAATATACCACTACCCACCATCTACCATTCAGCCTTGCGACATACAATGGATTCATTAGTGTTACTCCTGATTACTCTTTTATTGCATGGTGGCCCATTGTTTAATAGTGCAATCCCCTTTTTGTATTTTGTGGCCCATTAAGCTGTATCACCTAATCAATTAGCTGACCCAGCATTCTTGGTGGTGAATCTCGATACCAAATTTCAATCTGATCCAATAACCCATGGTTGACGAGTGGCCAGACAGCTAGATGGACAAAGTCAATCCAGTATACACCAAACTTATCTGGTACAGTATTGCCCTAACTAATCGACTCCTTAACCACAGCAGAGTAATTTTTCAGGATTTAGTCAGAAATATGGCTTGTTGCCATTCATCACTGAGAGCTTTCCGATGAATGGCAACAAGCCATATTTACAACTAAATCCTGAAAAATTACCCATAATTCTGCTGTGGTTAAGGAGTCGATTATTTATTGCATTACTGTATAAAAAAGTTATTCCATACCTGTAGCTGTACCGGACCTACTCTATCTTGACAAGGTCATGCTTGCAGAGCCACATTTTAAGCCATTAGCTAAAGAATCCCATTAAGTTGGTCATAAAACTGTTGAGATAGTAACTCCTGGTGCTTGTACTAATAGCTATTAAATAATCCTTTAGTCATATTAACAGTGATATTGATCAATTAAAGCCATTCAAGAGAAAGAAAAGAAAGTCCAAAAATATGTGAGTCCAAAATCTCTTGATGAATATATTATCAGTGGACTGGCAGCAAGCCCAAAACTACCATCCTTGACTGACCAACTTGACTGACTCACATGACATAAATGCATGACAATGTTTCATGCTATGATGTGCATTGTAATCACACATGAATGTTGGTTTGTGGGTTGAGGGTAATTTGTAGCTAGATGCTATTTATGACAACAATGTCTCAAGAGAATGAAGAATTTGGACAGTTAAAACATCTCTCACAGCAGTAAAATGTACAAGGTAAATATATGGATCCACAAAACATTCTTTGAACATTAGTTTTAACAAAGGGATTTGCCAAAGTAAACAAGATAACACTGCAGTGTGTTTAGTGTATTGATCAAGATTTTGTTCTATCAAGTCTGTCATCGCCTTTAACACTAACCCAGTGAAAAACTATGTGCAGATGAAAGGTGGCCCAGTATAAAATGTGGGCAGTAACATTTTTGAAAGCAAAGGATTTGCCCAGTGAGCCTGAGTGAGCAGCGCTTTCAGAATTTATTTAAAGAGGTATAAATACCCCCCCCCCCTCAAATGCTGACTCGAACAAACAACATTTCTCTTTCATGACTATATAATTATAAAGCAAAATCAGCGATAAAATCATAAGGTGAGAGTTTGATATATGTAGGCTGCTGGTGTGTGTTAGGGGTTGACAAGTAAGACTGAATTTTTTTTTTAAGTTTTCTCATCATTTCATGACATAATAATATCAAATATTTTGTGGGACACAATTTTATCATGGGTGTGTGTGTGTGGGGGGGGGGGGGGGGGGGGGGGGGTGTCCGCCATGTTGACAATTTTGGTTCCAATGAGTTGGAATATTTATAAGTAATGGTTATCCTTCACTTACATTGCAAAGTTCTGCTCCTTTCTTATTGAAGTATGACTAAAATCCCTTTAGTGATTTTAGGTGAAATTTCATACCACGTTCTGTAAAAATTATGTAAGGGATCGAAAGGTGCTGGGACCCAATGAATGGCACATTTCCTGTTAATATGAAAAACACACAAGAAAGTCATAATTCTCAACCAGCAGATACTGATCTAGAAGATATTATAAATAATAGTTATATTTTCCCCATCGCTCGACCAATTTCAACCAAATTTATTGTGGTGACTCGGGACCCTGGCGGATGTTAATAACGATGTTAGTTTTTCTAACTTTTTATATTTTTATTACATTTGTTAATTTGAGCGAGAAGTTCAAAATAGCATCAAAATAAAATTATTGTTTTTTTTATTTTTTAAATCAAAATATTTAAAAGATCAACCCCAACACAGATGAATAAACTAAAGGCTCCCCTGTTTCAGCTGGTATATGCTAATTGTAAAAAATTTAAGAAAGGGCCAGTTCAAAAAGATAGTGACTATGATGAAGTTGACGACTTGACATTTAATTAAAATAAGACCCTACAGACTAATGCATGGGAACTCACCATTAGAAATGGACGGTATTGAAATTTATGATTTGGTATCAGTATTTTATGAGGCCCATACCTCGGTAATGATATCGGGTATTCATAGCACAAGATGGGATTATAACACTGGAGTTAACATGGTAATACGAACTGGTTTCTTTGTCAGCCGTTTCAGGCACTGGGATTTGATCAACGATAGTCAGATTGTATATACATGTATTTGAGCCCCTTAGAATTGCAATACAAATGATTGCTAGTGTTCTAAATAATCCCTATTTCTCAATTTTGTTTTTCCTAATAGAGCATATTGACACTATAAATTAATATCAATTAATGCAGCATTCATTTATTCCATAAAATATAAACTTATCAAACTAATGTTTGTTCCAGAAACCTGCTTCTCGGAATTGATAGCTTCAACTTTTTAGGTAGGTAGGTCAGGTCACTAAGGATAAATGTCAATCTCTAAATAGCTAAATTCATGGAAAAAGTAGAGCAGTCACAGTACACGGATGTTAATAATGAGAACATGTTGTCAGCATCCAAGGCCTTTGTACATGTGTGGTGTTTGATGCCATCAGGGTTAGCACTCTCTGTCAATAAGTCTTTGAAAAGTGCACTTATACAAGTGCATCCGAGTATACAGACTGCAAAGCAACTGAAACAGGGCACCATTGGGGAGAGATTAAAGATGAATGAACCTAGGCCTAATTTTCATTTGTGCAAGTTTTTTGTCACATCTCGGACCAATTCTTTTGAGCTCAGTTGCCGCATAGATTGTGGCCAACTTGTGGGCTACTATAAGTGGTGTTCACATTGTTGCGTATGTGTTCTTACATTTATACTAGTACTTTGCAAAGACTGCAACTATTATTTAATTAAAACTTAGCCCTTTCATGATGGGAGCTGCGCTGGTGCAGCATTCATAATCTTGTACCAGCACATTCTCTTACGGTACCGTATATATGTGAGTCTCCCATAGAGAGCCTCGCATATATAAGATAATGCACTGGCTAAAATTGAAAGGTCAGGTCAGGCCAATGTATTCTCTTATATATGCGAGGGAGACTTGCATATATCTAAGAGAAGTCATTGCATGGAGTGCAGTGTTTTTGCAAAATTTCAAGAAGCTCCAGTCATGGAAGGGTTAATTATGGAAGTATACTGGGACCATTATAGTGCTGCATAAATAGCGGACATCAGGATATTTGAGATACCGAACACCTCGGTATTGTCATGCTGAATCAGCTCGGTATTTTGGTATCGTGTTGATATCGATACTGTTTTGGTATTTCGCTCATCTCTACTCACCATCATGCAGCTAGTATCTATCCAAATATGAGAGGATTAATTGAAAGCTGTCTGGGAATTAATATGAATATCAAGTTCTGATACATGTATCATGATCATCAGTCTTGAGTTAGCTACAGACCCACATGGGTCTACAGACCCACATGGGTCTGATTACTTATCATAGGCTATCTATTTCCCGAACCATGCATTGGATTCCACATCAGGACCACCAATCAGAACTCACTATTAGTAGCCGGAAGATAAAAGCATTGAATCAAAGCGATTAACGTAATGCAGTGTGACTTAATCTGGGGGAAGCCTGCATGCTTCAAGGAAATGACATTTCGACGAGAATACAATAGATTGTTTGTGTATGACTATTGAGTGTATGTTCATATACAAATGTACATGAGAATAATATTATCCATCATTAACAACATGTAGGATGTGGGCATGGAAATATCTCAGATTTTTTCTTCCCCACATCCCAGGTCATGACTTGATAATTTTTCTCCCAACCCAAGAGCCTCATTCGGATTGTTTTCTACCAGTCTGGAGCACATTTCAGTAGCCTCTTAATCAAGCCTGAATTTAATGTGTCTGACATTTGCAGAATGAGGTCTCCAGAGGGTGAATTTAGTGAAGCTACCCCACATAGCTAGCTAGCATCACCAAATTAACCCTCTGGGGACCTCATTCTGCTAAGGTCTCATCTTCTTGGAAGAATCTAAAGTCTCAAATTAACATTGATTTTAGTTACTTTTTCCCTTCTGTGAAGTTTCTATATCCCATAATTTGCAGAAGATAAAATTGAATAATCGAGGTGATTAATGGGTGAACATCACCAACTGCAACTCGGGAATTCAATCTGATAAGTAGATATTCCATAGTAGTTGAGGCCTAAGCAGAATGAGTTTCCCAGATGGCGAATTTGGTCATGCTAAATTCACTCTCTGGGGACCTCATTCTGCAAATGTCATACAAACTAATTTCAGACTTGTTCTTAATTTGAAAATCTCGGGCAAAATCTGATTCGGGATTATCGTGGATGATTTTGGTATATATACCAAATGAATACCGGTATACTGAAATTCCAAAGCATGTTACATGTGCGAGCAGTTTTAATATGTTTGAGTGAAATCTACATGGCACTCATTTTCTGCCCACAGGTGTACCAGCTGTTGTACCTTGTCGATCGATCAGAATTCATGATTTAATTTCGAATAGCGGTCGCCGCTAACTATTCCGACATTTTGACTGAGGTTTTGGTCATGTGACGATGGGTCATGTGACAAGCAAAACACGCGCGTTGCCATCATCACGAGCGCCGGATTCTCCTGATGAAATCAAACTCAGTTTGATCCGTCCGATTAAATCGGATCCGACAAAAACCACTCCAAAGTTAGGCACACACATTCCCGATTGTCCTCGATTTATCCTGCAGCCGGATTAATCGGGGACAATCGTGATCGTGTGTGCCGTCACTTGGGGAGATGAGAAAGTTGCTATCCCTATCAGGCATGAAAATTATAAGCTGGTGGGCGCAGGTGGGCAGCCATTAACCTCTTCGCTGCTAAATGACGTTATGATGTCGTGTGCTGAGCTTTTCATGTTATTGCCATTTTTCAGTGGAAAAATATAATATAATATCACAAAAACTATAACACTGACTCAGTTGAAAGGCTATTATCAATCAGTCATGGAACAGTTCTGTATGTTCCTTATAGCCGTAACTTGGTCTGGGTCTGTCTTAGTCGAAAATATTCAATGTATAGTCAATTTTGGATTCTGGTCGACGTCTCGTATTGACGTTATATCCGCACAGGCAAAACTGTTTCTTTTGAACTACTGGTCAGATCGCACTGAAATTTGGTATGGGTGAGTATTTTGGCTCTCCGGGTAACATGAGCTTAGTCTGGAGTCTCTGGGCTCACCCAACCTCACGTTTTGAAGGCATATCCCAATGTGCAAATTGGTTTTGGGGAACTACTTGGCAGATCGCAGTGAAATTTTGTGTGGTCATGTATTCGGCCCTCTAGATAACATGGGCTGGGTCTCGACTCTGCCGACATAACCTTTATTTTCTACCTTATCTAACATTAAACGCTCTTTAACATGCCTGTGCAATGCCGGCCACTAGTTTCTATATATAAAGGGTAATATATATTAGAGAAATTCAATATTTATTTTAAAGGTTTTGTACCATTGCTATAAATAAAGGGTGATATATATTAGAAATTCAATATTTATTGTAAAGTTTTAATATTTATATTGTCAGTGATTCCAATGACTGTGTTTAAGTGTATTATAATAATGTCAATATTTCAGAATTTATCAAACTTCAGTTTTACTGAAAACAGATATATGCAGTCTAATAATCCCATGATTTCATCATATATTCTGGTGCGAATACTCCACAGCGAAAAATTTACTTTTTCTGAGAATTATTTTTTAAGCTTCTCCCTACTGAACTCAAAACAATTCACAGTGTGCATTGCAAACCAACAGTGACAAATTAAGATAGACTTCCGGAAAAGAGATCGATACCAATGGTGCAGTGCAGGTGGACGGAACTAAAACGAAAAAGGAAATGGCATTCGGATGTTCTTCCAACTTTTATAAATTTTTCTCCAATTGAGAACTGGGGATATTCTATTAGTATTACTATTACACGTTTAAAAAATTGGGCATTTGCGAAACTAGAGGGACCAAACACAAAGAACAGATCATGATAATAAGCGAGATCACTGAGTTGCGGCTCTATCAGATTTATCCAGCTCAATTCCGTGGTTTCAGAGATTCATCCAGCCCATTCCATGGTTTTAGTGCTACAGGTTGAAAGTAAGTTCTGGAGTAGCATTTCCACATACTAGTATGGAGCTTAAAATTGAACATTCATGACTTCCATATATGGAATTGGAAATGCTACAGTAGTGCCCTAATAATCGACTCCTTAACCACAGCAGAATTATGGCTAATTTTTCAGAATTTAGTCAGAAATATGGCTTGTTGCCATTCAGTAAGAGCTTTCTGATAAATGGCAACAAGCCATATTTCTGACTAAATCCTGAAAAATTAGCCATAATTCTGCTGTGGTTAACTTAAGGAGTTGATTATTTAGGGCATTACTGTACTCCAGAACTTTGACCTGTAGCACTAATTGACTAAAACCACGGAACCAGGCCTGGTGGATCCAATATGGCCATGAGTTTATAGTGACGGCCGGGGTGTATCACAGGTTGAAATTTTCAATAAAAAAATAAAATAAAAACAAAGGAGTGAAACTAAATGGCCTGCATGGTCATGAGTTGTTAACCAAAGTAGATTACAAATTTATCGCATAAGGGATATTTTAATATATTTAGACATTTACATGTACATCGTACAAGTTCCCTTAAGTTATCCTCTTAATTTTGAGGGAAACAACAGTCGTAAATGTCCAAATATAAAAGAAGTTCTTCCCGATAAGTCTACTTTGGTGGCCATGGCATAAAAAATCAGTGATGCTAATGGGGTCGTTGTCGTAATGTTTTATACATAGATCTATGCACACAGTGTGCATTTCTGTATATATAAAGGCACACCAGTCTCGTGTAGTGTCACGTGACAGTGGTCATTGTAGTATTTTTTGATACATTTTGTAAGTTAATTTTCTTCCGTTCATCGATCAAACAACCATGGAGTTCTTTCGGTCCCTGTTTAATACTAAGGACAATATGCGACCGATGATGCGCAATCTTATGACTTATTGCAGTTTCATCATTGTGATAAAGGAATTGCCTTTATCAGAACTTCAGAAGAAAAATAGTTATGAATTGAAGCAGACGGCAATTATTTACGGTAACAATTCAATCTCGTGCAGACTGAGACTGGTGTGCATTTATGTATAAAAAGTTACGACAACGACCCCATTACTTCGGCATTAGCATGAGTGACACATGCAGGATTAGCAATTTATGACAGTGAACACTGGTGAAGAAGACATCTGGGTGTTCTTGATCAGTTGATTGTATGTCTTTGATCTCCACCATTTATGAATGATTAAAACAATAATTCGAATACGACTGCACCCCATGTGTCAGTATCGATAGACAATGATAATCTGCCTTTGGCGCACACTTATCAGGTTATCTAATCTTCAGCACTGATAGCAGGTCCAGTGTCACAAAACACCACTGAACTGTCAATTCTCATCACTCACCAGTTCCGTTCTCAAAGCCAACCTGCTATTTAAATGTCAGAAATCTCAATCTATGGCATAACTAAGTCTTACCGGTAGCTTACTGGATTATCTATTATCGTTCATTTAAACAATGTTTCTGTGCAATAATCGGAAATGTATGCGGAAACCATTTCAAAACCATCACCCATTTGTTGTCATTTTCACTTCCTGTATCGGTGACTCAGTCATTCACATGAGTGAGAACAGAGCACACGCGTGACCTCGGGTCACTGAATAATAAATAAGTTGTGCAGCCAATGAGCGCGTTGTATTATTTACCGTAAATACCAGTCGAGTAATTGCGGTTTATACTTTGTGCAGTGGGTTACAACAATACAAAGGGCGCTTATGTTTTCATTTATCTGATGGTATTAATAAAGAGCGTTTGTGTGAACAGTTGAAAGTGGTCTAGGCTACCCCCCACCCCCGTAGTCCAATGTTTATGTTTTTACAAAATGAGGGGATTTATAACGGTAATTAATATACGGAAACATGGGGCCACCACAGGTTACAATTATTGTCTACGGCGTATATTTCTCAAAGTGACATATACTTGCAGATTATACAGTGCATACTTGTATAAGAACCTTTTTATATTATCCATATTCAAATGTCAAGTAGTTACCCTGCCTAATGACTTCTATTATTAATTTGCAATAAAAGTTGGGACCTGTCAACTCCCATCTTGTTGCATGCACTGTGGGAAGAAGTGATCGGACTGCAGACTTACAATATATTATATAGTATAGTTGATACGTACCATACATTTGGCAGTGCAGCATTCAATTTCAAACAGTTAGATATTTACAGTTAACAAATCTTGACTAATCAGGATCCGGAAACTACTTGACTGCATGGATTAATATAATATGCTTTGTTTGTTTCGGTAAAATATACCAATGTTTATTTTCTAGTCATAGGGGAGACCCGGGCAAAGCGAATCACGTAAGGTTTTCATGTACAAAATGCAACCGGCAATCATAAATATTAGCACTGTCAGTTTCTAATCATGATGGTATAACATTTGGCGTAGGATGCATTCAGATGCATCTATTGGTTTGGTTGCTATGGTGATTTTTAATTTTGATCCGCTTTGCCCGGCCGTCGGGCAAATCGGATCACCACATCGGGCAAAGCGGATCAGCAAACGAATCCTTCTGAAAATGCAATACTAATAAACTAATCCTATACTTTTCAGTTTTATTTATGACAAATATACATATTTATTGCAAATAATTAAAATCGCGTTTTTTCAAACGTTCAAATATTTCAATTATGGACATGCTCCGACAAGGCACGAGTTTTGTCGACCCATCTTATTCAAATTGTCCAAATTCACTTAATCTACGCATGTGTACCGGAAGTTAGTCATATTATGAATGATCCGCTTTGCCCGATCCGCTTTTGCCCACAGCACATCTTTTTACAGTCCGGGTCATTACGCGGGTGTCATATCGAATTTAGCAAATTGACATATTGTCTTATTCCAAACATGTATTGCCTAAGACACCGACAACATTTATTCGGGTAGATGGGTATGCGATCATCGACCTGCGCAACAGATATGCGCAAACGCACAATAATTATAAATTTGGTAAAATCGTAAAATGTCGACGAAAATGTTCTACTGGGCTACAAAATTTTAGTATACCTTGTTCTCTGTGGACATGTATAAAAACTAACCCAACACGAAACGACCTTATTCTAAAATACAGATAGATAAGGGATAATTTGATAGTATTGAAATAATAAAGGTGATCGGCTTTGCCCGGGCGATCCGCTTTGCCCGGGTATCCCCTACCTCTCGGGGTCCATTGTATGTACAGTGCATGCATTTGGTTTCAATAAAAGCTATCTATCTATCTATCTATCTATATTCGCCGTACACTGCAAGTTTACGTGAAGTTTGGCCAAATGATAATAAGCGCAGCAGAGAAAGCCACACCTGCCAAAAGGCATGAAAAAAGCTCCAATGGTCAAAAACAATGGAATCCAAGCATAGCCAGTGCGATACAAGAAAGTAAAAAGGCCCATTATCAATGGAAAACGGCAGGTAGGCCAGTTGACACAAATAATCCATTTAAAATGGCAAAAATGGCCACTAAAAAGAAGTTAAGATGTACACAAAGGCAACAAATAGCTGCAGAGAGAACCCAGCTATATGATGAAATCTCTCAAGCCAATGCATCTAATGATCAAGTGCTATTCTATAAACTTATAAACAAACAAAGGCTCACCAAGAGTGTAGTCACTGAGTATATTGAAATAGATGGACACCAATATGGTGCCGAACAGATGATGGATGGGTGGTTTAAACACTTCAAAAAACTGTCAGAACCAAAAACTGCCGATAGATTTGATGATACATTCCACAAACAAGTCTCGGCTGATATTGAAGCTATTGAACAAATATGTCGTGCTAATACACCATCTTTAGAACCAGTCACACTGCATGAAATTAAAACAATTGTCAATAAGCTCAAACTAAATAAAGCAGCTGACTATGCTGGAATTACGGCTGAACTACTCAAATATAGCATAGAAGAAACTGCCCCAATAATCATGAACATCATAAACACTATATATGAAAAACGAGAAGTGCCAAAAGAAATAAAAATCGGCATATTAACACCTGTACCAAAAAAGGACAAAGACCCAACAAAACCAGGGAATTACAGGGGCATAACTATCAGCTCCATAATATGTAAAATCCTAGAAGCAACCCTGCAAAACAAACTAGACAACATACTATTACCATCGCAAAATAAAATGCAACGTGGCTTCACTCAAGGCACATCACCCCTAGTTGCTGGGCTTATGATAACTGAAGCATTCAATGAAAGCAAAGACATAAATGAGAAATTAATATTAGAAACCCTGGATGCTGAAAAAGCATTTGACGGGATCCACAGCGACCTATGGCTACTTGTAAATTCATTACATCATGAGGCGAATACAAAGGTAAAATGGGGTGGATCATACTCCTCAGGTATACTACTTCACCAAGGAATAAGACAAGGGGCTAAATTATCAGCAATGCTCTATAAAAGATTTAACAACGACATGCTAAATCAGCTAAGTAACAATGCAGCTGGGTTTAAAATTGGCACAATTGATATAACAGCCCCCACCTGTGCAGATGATGTAGCCATCTTAGCAAAAACAACATCTGATTTACAAACTCTCACAAGTATTGTATACAACAACTCATGTAAAGATCGATTCGCAATGAACGCAACTAAATGCGAAATTGTCCAAATGAAAACATCTACACAAAAAATGAATGGTGAAATAAAAACTGTCCTAGGTGGAACTCCTGTTAATATCGTAGGCTCCACCAAACACCTAGGTGTAGATCGTAATCCAACGAATACCCCAGATATCCCAAAACGAATAACAATGGGCAGACGAACCCTATACTCCTTGATGGGTACAGGGCTACATGGAACAAACGGTATATCACCAGTAATAGCATACCAAATGTGGAACACTTTTGTCATTCCTAGAATGCTGCATGGTATAGAAATCCTACATATGAAAAAAAAAGACATAGATGAACTCGAACGTTTCCAACGAAATACCATGAGACAATTGCAGAGTTTATCAACACGCACAGCAAATGCTGCTACAAATGCACTTATTGGTGCTATTCCCATCCAAGGCACTATAGATCTCAAAATTACAACATTCTATATTAATATAGCCAAAACACACAACTCTGCAGAGCGAGATCTTGCAATAAGACAACTTATCATGAAAAATGATAACAGCCATAGCTGGTTTATACATGTCAGAGACATACTTTCCAAATATACCCTTCCTGACCCACTGCATATCATAAACACCATCCACAGTAAGGAAGATGCCAACAAATGGAAAACAATATGTAAAAAAGCTATATACCAATATTGGCATGATATTAATGACAAAGAGTTCTCCAGTAAAACAACATTAGCAATGATCAAACTGCAAGAAAATTCCAGCAGCAAATGTCATCTTGTATGGGATTCATCAAAATACTCGCCCGCTGCCACAAAAAAGGCTATTATAAAAACATGGTTGATGACAGACACTTATTTACTACAAATAAATAGAAAAAGATTTAGACAAAACCTGACCTCTGCCATATGTCCACTATGCAAACTAGCTGATGAGGACAGAATACACTTCATTTCACAATGTACGAACACTAGCAACCAACGACATCGTTACATACAAAAACTCAAACTATGTCTCTCAAAAACTACCACTGACAAATACATTATTGATCAACCAGAACTCTTAACTCAGTTAACCTTAGACTGCACAAAACTAGAAACCTGGAACCTTACCGATATAGAAAAAGAACAAATTGAAAAACTGGCAAGAAATTTCTTATACTCAATTCATGTGCATAGAGTAAACACTTTAAAAACAGAAGCAGACAAGCACATATAAAATGACAAACTAGCCGAGCTGTACAGGCAAAACAACTACCTGTAAATATTCTTGTCAATACGACAATTTTAACTATACCAATCTTAAAAACAAAACAAAAATATACATGTACATATGAAAGCTCAACTTAAAAGTTCTTAAGTGTAACTTACACACACACAAATCTTTTAACTCACTAGTACCACAATTCTACCAACTATTTTATCATTATTGCATTTTTACCTGGTTTTATTTGACTTATTTTTACTTCCATTATTTTATATACCCAATATAATGGGGTGCTCCTCACTTAAAGGAGGGAAATCGACAACAAGCAAGCAAGCCTAGGTAATATATATATTATAGTGGAGCGGGCGGAACCGATTTCAGAAAGTTTAGTCCATCGGCACCACACACAGGCTTGTGAAACATCATTTTGATGGTTATGACATTGCGCACTGGTATGACCCGGTGACGCCGGTGTGAAATATACAAAAATGCAAAAGTTGATATTGAGTGGTTTAAGTGCCAAAGCAAAAAATCCTGGTTTTGTAAAATGCGGCAAAATGGGACATGCAAGGAGAGAAACGCGATCTGTTTGCGATAACATATTGTAATCTACATACTTCTAGATATTCAATATGATAGTGTCACAATTTCGTTGATAGATATAGCAAGATATATTTATGGTGAAAATAGACAAAAAAGCGCAATTTTTCATTTTGTTTTGTCCCTCTTAATGGGCGATCCAGATAAATATTGTTTTAATTGACTTGGGATCTCGTACGTAATCTAGAAAACTGCGGAAATATATAGTAAGCTGAATATGTCACTATCCGTAACATGTGCTGTATTATGTGAGATTATTTCACACCCTCACCCCAAAATTCTTCAAAATTCACTGTTTTATTTTTGTGCTAAGATATAACACTCTACAAACTTATAGATGTCACGATTTAGTATAGCGGCTCGATCTCACCGGGGTTTTTTGTCTTGGCTTTCAATAGTTAAAACAGATAATGTGACCAAAACGTATTGTTCTCGTTAAACATATGTCACTAAATAGGAATTACTACATGTTATTTGTATGGTACGGTAGCTTCTGTCATAGTACGGTACTTAAGTAAACAGGTTTATCCCGAGCTTGTGTAGCATTTACAACTAAAATATCCATATGAATAAACTGGCAATTTCCTTTTATGTGTATGTGCTTCAATAGCGCACTGCGCTGTTCTTTGTGCAGTTCTGCAATTTGGTTGAACATTGGTCCACATCTCCATCTGGGGGTTATCCCGTATGATCTTTAAACGGGGACATGGCTCATTCGATCTTCAAAATTATGTTGATTCCACATATTTTATCGGTTGTTAAAGCAGAATAAAATTATTTGAAAAACAATATTGACAATATATATGATTTCATAATCAAACCCAAATAAATACAAGAGATGGAATGTCGTCCGGTGCATACCCCTTGTGGGATACTGCCTAGCGTGTACATGTACATATAACCTGAACTTGAACTGATAGCGTCGCATCGGTTCTATATCCATTTTTTGTTTTTTTGTGGGGAAACTCGATTTGAAAATTTGACCACCTGGTTTTTGTATATGTCTGCTTTATTTCCACCTTATGTTGTTTTTATTTTATCCTTGGAAACGAAAAACTAATATGTTTAGATTGCCTTGCTTTGAATGTCAGTATTAAAGATACGGGCGGTGTTGGCGGTGGGTAGGCCTATATGCTGTTAAAATATTCATGCACCTCCGTCAAAAACCGCCATAAATAGAAAGAATAGTAAAATATATAGACAGACCTTATTCTTATACCAATCAGAAATATATGGCATAAACAGTATGTTATTGTCAGTATTTTCCCTTTGTTATGAAAACAAAAGCAAAAAAAACGTTGTTTCCTGGCTTTTGTTTAGATCCGGATATGGTAAACATAAAGAGTGTTATTTGTTACTGTTTTCTTTATATGGAAATAATAAAGAGCGTTTATATCATTTTTGTGTGATTAACCAATATAATTGCGCTGAGTTATGTAACCAGAAGCACAACTTCTGTAGATAACACGAGCAGGCTATCTCTTCTTTACGTACACCATCGTACGCCTTGACGACAATATAATATTTACGCGCTGATTATGTTTGGCATATGAACAAAACTATATATTTTTTAATGGTGATTTGAACAAATATGAATATTTCTGCAACGAACACCGCCCGTGCCTTTAATAGGACATTCACAGAGTGTTTATGTTTTAGTATTTGATAATGGTGTACGCTACAAATACAAGAACTATTGATATACCGGCATCATATGCTCTGAAAAATACTTTCGATATGGTTATAGCCATTTTCGTACCGTTTACAATCTTTCGCACATAAGTGGAATAAACGCTCTTTATTGTTACCATATTGGGAATAGATCAACACGGAACGCTCTTTTCTGTTCCATACTGTGCAAATGGCTGTATTTTTTGTTCCGGAAGCTGTCGGAAGCGGATATTATTAGGTGTATTTTGTGGAGCGCAAATTTAACCACAAAGTGGCGCTGATGGGGTCGTTGTACATAACGTTCTATACCATGCACACAGTGTGAATTTATATTAGGTATATATAGATGCCCACGAGTCTCAGTAAGCACGAGATTAAAATGTTGGCGTAAATAGTTGCTGTCCGCTTCAATTCGAAACTATGCATAAATTTCGTTTAGCACAAGGACGAAACTGCGATAAAATTGATCATTTTCACATATTGCATGGTCTTAGTATTAAGCAGGGACCGAAAGGAACTGCATGGTTGTTTGATCGATGAGCGGAAGAAGATGACCTTACACAAATGATCAACACGTACGTGCATTTAAGTAGAAAACACTACGTACAACTTGTGGTACAACATATATCGTCGCAAAAAAAAAATAGGTTCATAATCGACCTATAATATTCACATAAGTTCATATCTGATTTTGAAATAAACCCGTTTGCAACGCATGTATAGATGTCATAGATGTGATGGCATTGTTTCAAATACCAAAACAGAATGGTCCACAGGAAACTTAATTAGCCTGGCATGATAATTTAACAAAAAATCTATAAAACTCAGAAAGTTAAAAGACAATGACTGATTTTCATAGGCAAATACAATTGTCCACAAAAAATTCAGACTGGAAACAGCTATATATACTCTGAAAGTTGATATTCGTGAAATAGAAACCGCCGAATGTCATGACTACGCGTATCCAGTCAATAAAACACTTAGTTAACGTGCGTATACCTGATGCTGAAGAACAAATGGTATATATGATTTTCTTTTCAAGCTAATTAGCAACATGGTGAACAAGTAAAATTTGGCAATGAAATGCTTTGTCATGTGTGCCGACTGCTTGACTCTTCTCGACTAAATCATGATAGTACCAAAAGAGACAAATGACCATTTGGATGTCACACGTGGTGTCTCATCACCCATTTGTTGTCATTTTCACTTCCTGTATCGGTGACTCAGTCATTCACATGAGTGAGAACAGAGCACACGCGTGACCTCGGGTCACTGAATAATAAATAAGTTGTGCAGCCAATGAGCGCGTTGTATTATTTACCGTAAATACCAGTCGAGTAATTGCGGTTTATACCTTGTGCAGTGTGTTACAACAATACAAAGGGCGCTTATGTTTTCATTTATCTGATGGTATTAATAAAGAGCGTTTGTGTGAACAGTTGAAAAGTGGTCTAGGCTACCCCCCACCCCCGTAGTCCAATGTTTATGTTTTTACAAAATGAGGGGATTTATAACGGTAATTAATATACGGAAACATGGGGCCACCACAGGTTACAATTATTGTATACGGCGTATATTTCTCAAAGTGACATATACTTGCAGATTATACAGTGCATACTTGTATAAGAACCTTTTTATATTATCCATATTCAAATGTCAAGTAGTTACCCTGCCTAATGACTTCTATTATTAATTTTGCAATAAAAGTTGGGACCTGTCAACTCCCATCTTGTTGCATGCACCGTGGGAAGAAGTGATCGGACTGCAGACTTACAATATATTATATAGTATAGTTGATACGTACCATACATTTGGCAGTGCACCATTCAATTTCAAACAGTTAGATATTTACAGTTAACAAATCTTGACTAATCAGGATCCGGAAACTACTTGACTGCATGGATTAATATAATATGCTTTGTTTGTTTCGGTAAAATATACCAATGTTTATTTTCTAGTCATAGGCCTACCTCTCGGGGTCCATTGTATGTACAGTGCATGCATTTGGTTTCAATAAAAGCTATCTATCTATCTATCTATCTATATTCGCCGTACAAGTTTACGTGAAGTTTGGCCAAATGATAATAAGCGCAGCAGAGAAAGCCACACCTGCCAAAAGGCATAAAAAAAAGCTCCAATGGTCAAAAACAATGGAATCCAAGCATAGCCAGTGCGATACAAGAAAGTAAAAAGGCCCATTATCAATGGAAAACGGCAGGTAGGCCAGTTGACACAAATAATCCACTTAAAATGGCAAAAATGGCCACTAAAAAGAAGTTAAGATGTACACAAAGGCAACAAATAGCTGCAGAGAGAACCCAGCTATATGATGAAATCTCTCAAGCCAATGCATCTAATGATCAAGTGCTATTCTATAAACTTATAAACAAACAAAGGCTCACCAAGAGTGTAGTCACTGAGTATATTGAAATAGATGGACACCAATATGGTGCCGAACAGATGATGGATGGGTGGTTTAAACACTTCAAAAAACTGTCAGAACCAAAAACTGCCGATAGATTTGATGATACATTCCACAAACAAGTCTCGGCTGATATTGAAGCTATTGAACAAATATGTCGTGCTAATACACCATCTTTAGAACCAGTCACACTGCATGAAATTAAAACAATTGTCAATAAGCTCAAACTAAATAAAGCAGCTGACTATGCTGGAATTACGGCTGAACACCTCAAATATAGCATAGAAGAAACTGCCCCAATAATCATGAACATCATAAACACTATATATGAAAAACGAGAAGTGCCAAAAGAAATAAAAATCGGCATATTAACACCTGTACCAAAAAAGGACAAAGACCCAACAAAACCAGGGAATTACAGGGGCATAACTATCAGCTCCATAATATGTAAAATCCTAGAAGCAACCCTGCAAGACAAACTAGACAACATACTATTACCATCGCAAAATAAAATGCAACGTGGCTTCACTCAAGGCACATCACCCCTAGTTGCTGGGCTTATGATAACTGAAGCATTCAATGAAAGCAAAGACATAAATGAGAAATTAATATTAGAAACCCTGGATGCTGAAAAAGCATTTGACGTTGTATGGCATAAAAGCCTACTGAGAAAACTTTTCATTGATGGGATCCACAGCGACCTATGGCTACTTGTAAATTCATTACATCATGAGGCGAATACAAAGGTAAAATGGGGTGGATCATACTCCTCAGGTATACTACTTCACCAAGGAATAAGACAAGGGGCTAAATTATCAGCAATGCTCTATAAAAGATTTAACAACGACATGCTAAATCAGCTAAGTAACAATGCAGCTGTGTTTAAAATTGGCACAATTGATATAACAGCCCCACCTGTGCAGATGATGTAGCTATCTTAGCAAAAACAACATCTGATTTACAAACTCTCACAAGTATTGTATACAACAACTCATGTAAAGATCGATTCGCAATGAACGCAACTAAATGCGAAATTGTCCAAATGAAAACATCTACACAAAAAATGAATGGTGAAATAAAAACTGTCCTAGGTGGAACTCCTGTTAATATCGTAGGCTCCACCAAACACCTAGGTGTAGATCGTAATCCAACGAATACCCCAGATATCCCAAAACGAATAACAATGGGCAGACGAACCCTATACTCCTTGATGGGTACAGGGCTACATGGAACAAACGGTATATCACCAGTAATAGCATACCAAATGTGGAACACTTTTGTCATTCCTAGAATGCTGCATGGTATAGAAATCCTACATATGAAAAAAAGACATAGATGAACTCGAACGTTTCCAACGAAAAACCATGAGACAATTGCAGATTATCAACACGCACAGCAAATGCTGCTACAAATGCACTTATTGGTGCTATTCCCATCCAAGGCACTATAGATCTCAAAATTACAACATTCTATATTAATATAGCCAAAACACACAACTCTGCAGAGCGAGATCTTGCAATAAGACAACTTATCATGAATAATGACAACAGCCATAGCTGGTTTATACATGTCAGAGACATACTTTCCAAATATACCCTTCCTGACCCACTGCATATCATAAACACCATCCACAGTAAGGAAGATGCCAACAAATGGAAAACAATATGTAAAAAAGCTATATACCAATATTGGCATGATATTAATGACAAAGAGTTCTCCAGTAAAACAACATTAGCAATGATCAAACTGCAAGAAAATTCCAGCAGCAAATGTCATCTTGTATGGGATTCATCAAAATACTCGCCCGCTGCCACAAAAAAGGCTATTATAAAAACATGGTTGATGACAGACACTTATTTACTACAAATAAATATAAAAAGATTTAGACAAAACCTGACCTCTGCCATATGTCCACTATGCAAACTAGCTGATGAGGACAGAATACACTTCATTTCACAATGTACGAACACTAGCAACCAACGACATCGTTACATACAAAAACTCAAACTATGTCTCTCAAAACTACCACTGACAAATACATTATTGATCAACCAGAACTCTTAACTCAGTTAACCTTAGACTGCACAAAACTAGAAACCTGGAACCTTACCGATATAGAAAAAGAACAAATTGAAAAACTGGCAAGAAATTTCTTATACTCAATTCATGTGCATAGAGTAAACACTTTAAAAACAGAAGCAGACACGCACATATAAAATGACAAACTAGCCGAGCTGTACAGGCAAAACAACTACCTGTAAATATTCTTGTCAATACGACAATTTTAACTATCCAATCAAAATATACATGTACATATATGTACATATGAAAGCTCAACTTAAAAGTTCTTAAGTGTAACTTACACACACACAAATCTTTTAACTCACTAGTACCACAATTCTACCAACTATTTTATCATTATTGCAGTTTTACCTGGTTTTATTTGACTTATTTTTACTTCCATTATTTTATATACCCAATATAATGGGGTGCTCCTGACTTAAAGGAGGGAAATCCACAACAAGCAAGCAAGCGTAGGTAATATATATTATAGTGGAGCGGGCGGAACCGATTTCAGAAAGTTTAGTCCATCGGCACCACACACAGGCTTGTGAAACATCATTTTGATGGTTATGACATTGCGCACTGGTGTGACGCCGGTGTGAAATATACAAAAATGCAAAAGTTGATATTGAGTGGTTTAAGTGCCAAAGCAAAAAATCCTGGTTTTGTAAAATGCGGCAAAATGGGACATGCAAGGAGAGAAACGCGATCTGTTTGCGATAACATATTGTAATCTACATACTTCTAGATATTCAATATGATAGTGTCACAATTTCGTTGATAGATATAGCAAGATATATTTATGGTGAAAATAGACAAAAAAGCGCAATTTTTCATTTTGTTTTGTCCCTCTTAATGGGCGATCCAGATAAATATTGTTTTAATTGACTTGGGATCTCGTACGTAATCTAGAAAACTGCGGAAATATATAGTAAGCTGAATATGTCACTATCCGTAACATGTGCTGTATTATGTGAGATTATTTCACACCCTCACCCCAAAATTCTTCAAAATTCACTGTTTTATTTTTGTGCTAAGATATAACACTCTACAAACTTATAGATGTCACGATTTAGTATAGCGGCTCGATCTCACCGGGGTTTTTTGTCTTGGCTTTCAATAGTTAAAACAGATAATGTGACCAAAACGTATTGTTCTCGTTAAACATATGTCACTAAATAGGAATTACTACATGTTATTTGTATGGTACGGTAGCTTCTGTCATAGTACGGTACTTAAGTAAACAGGTTTATCCCGAGCTTGTGTAGCATTTACAACTAAAATATCCATATGAATAAACTGGCAATTTCCTTTTGTGTGTATGTGCTTCAATAGCGCACTGCGCTGTTCTTTGTGCAGTTCTGCAATTTGGTTGAACATTGGTCCACATCTCCATCTGGGGGTTATCCCGTATGATCTTTAAACGGGGACATGGCTCGTGTATAGCGGCTCGATCTCACCGGGGTTTTTTGTCTTGGCTTTCAATAGTTAAAACAGATAATGTGACCAAAACGTATTGTTCTCGTTAAACATATGTCACTAAATAGGAATTACTACATGTTATTTGTATGGTACGGTAGCTTCTGTCATAGTACGGTACTTAAGTAAACAGGTTTATCCCGAGCTTGTGTAGCATTTACAACTAAAATATCCATATGAATAAACTGGCAATTTCCTTTTATGTGTATGTGCTTCAATAGCGCACTGCGCTGTTCTTTGTGCAGTTCTGCAATTTGGTTGAACATTGGTCCACATCTCCATCTGGGGGTTATCCCGTATGATCTTTAAACGGGGACATGGCTCATTCGATCTTCAAAATTATGTTGATTCCACATATTTTATCGGTTGTTAAAGCAGAATAAAATTATTTGAAAAACAATATTGACAATATATATGATTTCATAATCAAACCCAAATAAATACAAGAGATGGAATGTCGTCCGGTGCATACCCCTTGTGGGATACTGCCTAGCGTGTACATGTACATATAACCTGAACTGATAGCGTCGCATCGGTTCTATATCCATTTTTAGTTTTTTTGTGGGGAAACTCGATTTGAAAATTTGACCACCTGGTTTTTGTATATGTCTGCTTTATTTCCACCTTATGTTGTTTTTATTTTATCCTTAGAAACGAAAAACTAATATGTTTAGATTGCCTTGCTTTGAATGTCAGTATTAAAGATGTTGGCGGTGGGTAGGCCTATATGCTGTTAAAATATTCATGCACCTCCGTCAAAAACCGCCATAAATAGAAAGAATAGTAAAATATATAGACAGACCTTATTCTTATACCAATCAGGGGGGGGGGGGGTCGCGGAAATTTTTTACATATATAGGGCGAAAAAAATGTTTTTGCCCCTTTCGGGGACCCACCACCCCTCTACCTGCAATTTTTTACTTTTTTTTCCGCCCAATTTTTGGGACCCACCCCCCCAAAATCTTACAAAAAACATAAAATATAAACCAAATCAAAGCCTAGCAAAGAATTGTTCCATTTCTTATTATTTAATACTATTCCCAGCATTTTAGTAAACCTCTAAACTGCTCTAAAGGGAGATAATTCTATTAGTATAAAATGTGGAAATGCTGAACGCATGCACTTAAAAACATTGGGCATAATGCCATAAAACATAATAATTACGAGGTAATACATTTCCTGATATCCTCAATAACTCCATATTCTTTTATATAACAATAGTATAAGATGTTTTAGAGTCAAGGCCCAATAGTAATACTGTAGTAATAGGGGTAGAACAAATTTCATCTGGGACCCAAGCCAAGGAAAGTCACACTCACAGCAGCTCAGTATAAATACATGTATGTATGTCATGTTGGTTCGCAGATTGACATATACCAATATTAGCGAAAAATTGGTAGTATTATTAACTTATTATCAGAGTATAAAGTTTAGTTTAAAGCCAGCAGAGATATCCAAGCCACGGTCACCTTGTACAAACCGTCTGTATACATGTAGGTTCCCCCTGTGCAATGTGGTTTACTGGACGTATCACATGGAAACCCATTATAAGAACAAGCATCCTGGATCAGACTGTTCAGTTGAGATATGTGACTCTGAGTAAGTTCGCATGAAGAGAGTTGCATAGATTACCTGTGCAGTTTGATCCAGGTTAGTATGATTTATAATTAGTTTCAAGAACAAAGTTCATATTAGTCATGTTTATATTCTAGCTTTATGTTGCATATGGAATAAGTTGAGACTTTAATACCAAAAGCTACTTTTATAGTTACATTGCTCTATCCTGCTATATCCTAAATTGAATATCAAAGCAACCAATAATGAACAAACAACTAATAATTACAATACCATATGTATTGGCAGTCAAATAACTGGAACTCCAAGATATATTACCTTATTACATGTATATGTACAGTACCTAACTGCTTAGACTTGTGAATAATAACTGTGGTTGATTTAATATCACAAAAGGCTAAGTTTTCATATTGTTATCCAAATAGTATGAACTTTTTGTATGAGTTATTTTGTTTTATAGTTTTAAACCAGTGGAATATAGTGGAACTGTTATTTTTGTTTGTATCATCAAGTTTATCTTGATAACAAATAATATCCATTATGTGGATTAAGAACAGAAGATGGTAATCATTTCATAATTATGCTTATATAATATATCTTTCATCCGTCGAAATCTGGTACATTAATTTTGACATACATCAGCATACATACACCCCTAAATGGTAGTTAGTTCTGGTTAGTATGTTTTAAATAGCATAGTGTGTCATATGGTTGATATTAACAGATTACATGAGCACAAAAACAGTGATTTTAAGTGGAGGAAAAAATTTGCATTTTTGGTCATTTACGCATTTTTTCCGGGTGAAATGACCCACCCACCCCCGCCTCATATATGGAATTTTTGTGTGCGACCCCCCCCTGTACCAATCAGAAATATATGGCATAAACAGTATGTTATTGTCAGTATTTTCCCTTTGTTATGTAAACAAAAGCAAAAAAAACGTTGTTTCCTGGCTTTTGTTTAGATCCGGATATGGTAAACATAAAGAGTATTATTTGTTACTGTTTTCCTTATATGGAAATAATAAAGAGCGTTTATATCATTTTTGTGTGATTAACCAATATAATTGCGCTGAGTTATGTAACCAGAAGCACAACTTCTGTAGATAACACGAGCAGGCTATCTCTTCTTTACGTACACCATCGTACGCCTTGACGACAATATAATATTTACGCGCTGATTATGTTTGGCATATGAACAAAACTATATATTTTTTAATATTCCTTCTGTTGATGGTGATTTGAACAAATATGAATATTTCTGCAACGAACACCGCCCGTGCCTTTAATAGGACATTCACAGAGTGTTTATGTTTTAGTATTTGATAATGGTGTACGCTACAAATACAAGAACTATTGATATACCGGCATCATATGCTCTGAAAAATACTTTCGATATGGTTATAGCCATTTTCGTACCGTTTACAATCTTTCGCACATAAGTGGAATAAACGCTCTTTATTGTTGCCATATTGGGAATAGATCAACACGGAACGCTCTTTTCTGTTCCATACTGTGCAAATGGCTGTATTTTTTGTTTCGGAAGCGGATATTATTAGGTGTATTTTGTGGAGCGCAAATTTAACCACAAAGTGGCGCTGATGGGGTCGTTGTACATAACGTTCTATACCATGCACACAGTGTGAATTTATATTAGGTATATATAGATGCCCACGAGTCTCAGTAAGCACGAGATTAAAATGTTGGCGTAAATAGTTGCTGTCCGCTTCAATTCGAAACTATGCATAAATTTCGTTTAGCACAAGGACGAAACTGCGATAAAATTGATCATTTTCACAATGTGCATGGTCTTAGTATTAAGCAGGGACCGAAAGAAACTGCATGGTTGTTTGATCGATGAGCGGAAGAAGATGACCTTACACAAATGATCAACACGTACGTGCATTTAAGTAGAAAACACTACGTACAACTTGTGGTACAACATATATCGTCGCAAAAATAGGTTCATAATCGACCTATAATATTCACATAAGTTCATATCTGATTTTGAAATAAACCCGTTTGCAACGCATGTATAGATGTCATAGATGTGATGGCATTGTTTCAAATACCAAAACAGAATGGTCCACAGGAAACTTAATTAGCCTGGCATGATAATTTAACAAAAAATCTATAAAACTCAGAAAGTTAAAAGACAATGACTGATTTTCATAGGCAAATACAATTGTCCACAAAAAATTCAGACTGGAAACAGCTATATACTCTGAAAGTTGATATTCGTGAAATAGAAACCGCCGAATGTCATGACTACGCGTATCCAGTCAATAAAACACTTAGTTAACGTGCGTATACCTGATGCTGAAGAACAAATGGTACCGTATATATGATTTTCTTTTCAAGCTAATTAGCAACATGGTGAACAAGTAAAATTTGGCAATGAAATGCTTTGTCATGTGTGCCGACTGCTTGACTCTTCTCGACTAAATCATGATAGTACCAAAAGAGACAAATGACCATTTGGATGTCACACGTGGTGTCTCGGTGCTATCTATAAAGCATGTGGAAGAGTAACTCCGCCAAACACACTTGGAATTAAATATTTATTACACTATAGTATTTCCCATAATACATTATTACACTCCATTCTAATTTCCAAATTATTCCAGATTTCGGATATTAATAGCAGGAAGACAGGTATTGGAATTAGTCTCCACGTTGGCTAATAATGATTTGATTTAGCATCTTGACGGACAAATTTAACTTCTTACTAAAGGTATAATCTAATAACACACATATATACGCCCTGTCTAACTAACTCGCGGACAAATTGTTCCACCAGGTCCGGTTCCGTGGTTTTTATTGCTACAGGTCAAAGTTCTGGAGTAGCATTTCCATATATGGATGTCATGTATATACAAATGTCCATATATGGAAATGCTATTTGACATGTAGTACTAAAACCACGGAACCTGGACTGGACGAATCTCTGAAACCACGGAACCGGACCTGGTGGATCCAATATGGCAGCGAATTAGTGACAGGGCGTATATTGGGATAGGATTGTGTTGGGTGGGGTGAAAGGCATATACCATGCTCCAAATGACAGGAGTGGTAAATTTACTGAGGATAAGTTGAAGTTGCATGCGTGGAATAACAGGGCCACGCAAATAGAAAACTAACATCTAGTTTATATTTATTCAAATTAACAAACATAACATTAGAAATTATGTGTATACAATGTTTTGATTTCACATTACTCTAGGTGTTAAGATAGAATAACTCCTGTTTCAAACACTTCATGACCATCATGTCACACTCACAATATCATGAAATTTGATCAATGATTAATTATTAAAGCATTTGATTGATTGATCACATAGTGAGGCACGGGCACTTATGTTCCCGCCCAATTATATTCTCTGCATAGCATATTATTTCATACCATTCAACGTTTAAATATTTGGCACGTGTCGCCTCCCTGCATTCCATGTCGATACAGTACGTCCGTCCGTGCATTTGCTTTTTGAATACGGTCACTTGAAATCACAGCCCATATTAAATCATATTAGTAACGCTCAAAGGTGGACGAATATTTTGATTGAATAATCGTGAGTGCATACTATAATTGATCAATAATGGTGGGTGGGGCGAATACAATGAAGGTGCGTGGGGCGAATACAATGCATGGACCTATTGTAACCACGACGAACCGTTTTACAGACTTAAAGATATCTGTATCAAGGGTTACTACTGGGACGCAGATAACGACAAGAAAACCATAGTCAGAAATGGTAACGCCACCAAGATTATGGTATTACATATAAATAGAAATTATAAAAAATACATAAAATATTTTGATAACAATTGCGTTTAAACAAGTAATCCTTCAAATTATTACTAACAAAGTAAACGACTGTGGGGTCACTCAACAGATTATAAAGACTTGGACATAATATACTGTAAATACTAAAATTTAAATGAAATAATTAAAAGATAAAATTTAGCAAGTAGTAAAAGTTAATTTTCTCATTTTTGTTTTGGTTAAATAAAGCAATAATTTAAATGTAACATTTGGTTTAAAAAAAAAATTATTGACCGTGGCTCTTCCAATAATTGCTCGACTGACCTGGTCAATTGTTCTTATGAAGTTGTTTTGAGAATTACTATGGAGGGAAATAGTTGTGGCTGTGGCTTCGCAAGTAATTACCTTGGTGACGTGATGTTAACAAATCTGAACTCCAGTTAACCAAGGACGCTTCATACCAAATATAAGGTGAATTATTAATTCTTTAGAAGTTGTTTTAAGATTTACTATGGAGGGAAAGAATTGTGGTGCTGGCTTCGCAACTATTTGACCTCATTGTAACAAATATAAATATTAGTCACTCAGGCAATAGATGTATCTATTCTGTATATTAACTTATTGGGTCTTACGTGTCTTGAGATGTCTAAATAGTTTTCGATGGACAGATCGCGCAAGGGACCCACGCCAATCTTCTGTGTTGGGATTCCAATTGTTGGCTCATTAAATAGGCACATATGCTTAAGATACAGTCGCACGCTCCCGTAAGTCGGGGTTTGATTCCAGTTAATGAAAATATCATTGAAATAATCGGTTGCCCCCAATAAACATCCATATATTGAATATACATGTTTTGGAGCAGAATTAGGCAGTCCATATTGGACGCCATCATGGAATTTATTTTGTTTTGTTTTAATTTTCACACATAATTATTAGTTATATGGATGGAGTTCTCATTAAACCTCACATCCTTGTATTGGTTACAGTAATACCCAAAGTAATTGACCACTTAACCACATCAGAATTATTGGTAATTTTGCTGTGGTCAAGTGGTCAATTACTTTGGACATTACTGTATGAGGATTGAGTTATCATTAAACCTCAAATCCTTATATTGGTTACATTAATGCCCAAAGTAATTGACCACTTAACCACAGCAGAATTATGTATTTTTTCAGCATTTACAATCCTCAAATTACCCATTATTCTGCTGTGGTTAAGTGGTCAATTGCTTTGAACATTACTGTATGATGATTGAGTTATCATTAAACCTCAAATTCTTATATTGGTTACAGTAATGCCCAAAGTAATTGACCCTTTAACCACAGCATAATTATGGGTAATTTTTCAGGATTTAGAATCATGAAAAAATACACACAATTTTGCTGTGGTTAAGTGATGAATTACTTTGGACATTACTGTATGTAGATGGAGTTAAACCTCACATCAGTGTGTTGGGGATTTGGACCTTGACTTGGGACCTTTGGTTTTTAACGCAACAAATGCGCGTACACCTTATACACAAATTTTTTATGTAACCAGAGTTTTTCTTGGATAAGATGAGTTTGAAGCCTGCTTACATTTCAAAATGTTGTCAGTTTTGTATTGTCTGCAGCGGATCTCGACGCGTTGAAGCAAAAGTTACAAAAGATAAAATGTGTATGTGACGAGACTATAATACAAATGAAAAAAATAAATTGAGGGAGGGGTGGGCGATACAGGGAACTAAGGGTTGAACCGATATAAATTTGTAGAGCAATAACGACCAATGTTGACATATTATGCATATCAACTCTACTGTTGCAACAAGGCTATAAAATAGGGGGGTGTCAGAATCTTAGTCATCTCTATATAGTGCCAGAATAGTAATTTATGGAGTTCTATAAGATGTTGGGTTGGTTATATGGACTCGGAGAAAAAAGGGGTTTGTACCGATGAAGTTGATGAAGTGACATAAATTAGTGGATCGATGTTGCCATGTAATGCATCGTGATCGACTGTACTAAAGCAGCAATTATATAAAATTGGGGGGGGGGTCTGAAATTATCTCTATAGTTGGCACCAGGAGTATATAGAAAGGAATAGCAATTGATATACATATACGGCATACTATAGTAATACCATAGACATATAAGTACAAGTATCACGAGATAAAATATTACGTAACATGACTACCGGTATATACCGATGAAAGAAATAAATAAATTGGACCGGGATTAGAGGTTGGGTTGGTTATATGTGGATAATTGGATATGGAATTCATACCGATGAAACGATACAAATTAGTGGAGCGATAAAGACACTTAGTCAGGCTACGCGGGGGAAATAGGGGTTGATATGATAGACCAAAATAAATTTGTTGAGTGATAATGACCAATGTTGACGTATAAAGTAACGCGACTGTACTGTCACACAATTATCAGGTAGAACCGGTCAAATATGACATGGGTACAGCACGTAATTATTTCCTAGATCGAAGAAATGATTTATTTTTTTCGATGATAAAATTTAACATCGGATTTGCCATTAAAATCGATTTATGTCTATAAAACTGTCATTTTTCAAAATTTTGAGCTGAAACTTGGTGTGTATGTGTATAATACTACTATATTCTTAAAATGACAGAGTTCAGCGCGTAATTATGTTTTAGATGGAAGAAATTGAATTTGTTTTCGATAACAAATTTACAGCGTGTACGGCCTACGGGTCATTGAGTATGCTCAATTTTTGTAAACAAACTTTTGTCAATAGCCGTTTTGGTCAAACTAAACCTTCTTCGACCGGGACAGCAGATCCGAATAGTAGCTAAGATGTATTTAGATAGAATTATCAAAAGAATATGACCGATCAGGGTACATTTTAACAGAATAGAGTGGAGAAATCTTGGTGATAATTCCAGAAAATAAAGATGTAGGAGAATCACAATTAAACTTCCCACAATGCACTTCACTAAACCAGGGGTTCGCAATGGGTTACACATTATTTTCAGTCTATCAGATTATTTATATTTTCAACAACAAGTGACTTTAAGTTTACAATTTCAGCCTGTCCTGACTCTATCGATACGATTTAACACATTTTCAAAAACGTATTATACACCGGTGGCGTTAACTTTACAATTTAAGCATCTACGTGATTATATCGGTACGATTGAGTAAGGTACAAACAAGAATACATCAGGGGCTCCCAATGGGTTATATATTATTTTCAGTCTATCAAATTATTTATATTTTCAACAACATATTATTACACCGGTGACTTTAAGCTTACAATTTCAGCCTGTCCTGACACTATCGATACGATTTATCATATTTTCATAAACATATTACACACCGGTGGCGTTAACGTTACAATTTCGGCATCTACGTGATTCTATCGGTACGATTGAGTAAGGTACACAAAATCTCCAAGAATACATTCGCCCTGTACACCACACAATATCAAACTCACAGAAGCTAGAAACACCACAGGTGGCGTAATGAGAAATAAAAAAATATTTTGTCAGCTTCTGTAACGCTTGTCCCGCTCTGTATCAAGGCTTTCTACATGGGACAAAAACATACCCCCTTAACTTTTTGCTCACGTTTCTTGCCATATATGAAATAAAGGTCAGTCACCGGACCTCAAAGGATAACTGACATTGGTCGATCGAACGCTGATTGGCGTGTTATAAATTTAGGTCAAACCGTGTATTTATTAACATAATTTAAATTGTAATTTTTATAATTTTAATAGTAAATTAAATATGCATGATTCTCCGAACTATCATGATCTAACATGCCTAGAAATCATATAAAATTCCATTGAAATGGATACAACTTTGAACCAACTGAATGACCAATGAAGATGGAATTATGTGAATGTGGGGGAGATTTCAGACGACCTTAAGATACCTTAGAGGGGTGAGTGTGTCGGTCACAATGTCCAGCTAAAATAAAAATGCACTACTCAGACGATTTTGAGCCAATGTATTTATTGCGGTACACTTATAATTTATGTCTATGATTTGTGTAAGATGTTTAGGTATGAATAGAAGAGTGTTCATAATGCTCCTGCATTCTGTATTTCATCCGATGTCTTCCATTGCCAGATCTGGCATGAATGATATGCATGGTCTTTTGTCGAAAATTCATGGAATTTCACTGGGAAAGTCTAAATCATGACTGATCTAATAATATATTATCTGAAGTTTCTCAATTTCACAGATGTGAATTCACCAACCTTACTCGTATTTAAATTCGCGCAGTACTATTTTTCGCGCACCCTTCGGTGCGCGAATTTAAAACTGAGCGAAAAATAGTACGACTCCTGATTTTATACAAACCGCGTGAGGAAAATAAGAGGGTTATATGTTCGTGAGATACATATACATGCTTTACGGAAGATTGGAGTGATTACATTCATATTCCGACAACGATTTCAATACCATTTAAAGCATATAAAGCGACAAATAATTGCATAGTCTTCTACGTTTCAATGCTTGTAAAAATACACATATTTCAGAATGAAGGTGCATGAAAGCACGTCTCCATATACCCACATCCCTGCTGACCCTGCACGGAGTGGCGCCGTGGTCACAAAACAGTCTTGAGTTATTTATGTGAACTCAACTATTTAAAATACAACTGCACAAGCAACCATTTTTTCGGAAGTCAGCAGCCTACTCGATTTTGTTTTTACTTGTGAGCTCAATTCAATGATCCGCATAACTGCTTAAATGTCAGAATAATTACTTGGATCATACACCCATCTTCACAACAAAATTATAATGCAGTCATGTTCTCGATGTACATTTCCGTCGTGATGGTCTTTACTACATACAAGTATATTTAGGAGCGATTCAGAACTGACACTGTCATCAAACACATGACCTTTTCTAAAAATATTTTTGTCAGTTTTGAATTAGCGCAGCATGATGCGCGAATTCAAAGTGCGCGAATTTAAAACTGAGCGAAAAATAGTACTGCGCGAATTTAAATACGAGTAAGGTATACACCTTGCTCATTTTTTATCGTAATTTATATATAGAATACAGATATAGGAATCGGAACTGGAATACGTTATTCTGATGACTCATATTCAACATTGGACATTTCGGATTAATTATGGTGAAATTTGTCTGGAATTATTTTGTTTTTACTCGTACATGTATGTATATATCAGTTTATATGTAATTCGACTTGTTAACTGTTACAAACAGCAATATCATGATGAGCTACTGACAGACAGATTCTAGATATATTTGCAGGCAATAATGCAGACAATGCAACTCCTGCATGTTCGCAGAAAGATAAAAAAAAGTTGCGTGTGCTATGGAATAGTTTTAGCCCTTTTAATCGTTTATATTATGATATAGGTTGAGAAATAGGAGAACCATTTGGTTGGTAAACGGTGTGGTATAAATGTAACACCTCAATGATTTCCAAATTACAATGAAAATTGGAATATGATAATTGCAACAACAAAAAAACTGTTCGACTGGATTAGTCACGGACAATCAATATATATGATTTGAAGCAACCCAGATCGGTACATCACTCAGGAGAAGAATATCTTTGTGTATTCCTTTGAAGATGGGCCAGCAAAAACATTTTCAAATATACTCAGGAAATTGAAGACGATAGCGTTAAATGATTATTTTAAGAAATAACTATCTTAACATTAATGGTATATGAGTAAAATTAGCCATTATTGAGATTTAATACTTTAAATTATTGAAAATATTTAAATTATTTTCCAAGAAGAAAGTAGAATTATATGTCCAATTAGAAGGGACTATAAAACCTTTCTTGGGCCTGTTAATTCCTGAGATATACAACTAGATTTGCGGCTGGCTCTTTGTATTTGGTGTAATAACTGATCCGCAATGTTCCAGGTTTGTCTTTTGTGTATGCATTTCTCACTGTATTCTGCCTGACCTGTCCTTGATCAACGCGCCACTGTCTCATCAGTAGTTTCTTGTCTGCTTGATACTGGCGTTTTCAAGTTATTTACATCAATAATGTGAGCATGACCACGTGGTAAGGTATAAAATGTTATCATGTGTGTGAAGGAGCGATAATCTCTTTCAGTTAATCTTTTCATACATTCGATCACAAGTGTGCTGAAATGATGACTGACTTCCAATACATCAGGTATCGCAGTTTTGCATCGCAGCATTGCAGAAAAGTGGTTCACATACTAATATCAACACTGCAGACATATCAACTTCATAGTTTTGTGATGTGCCATTTGGCGAAAGCGTGCAGGCGCTTAATAACTGATAAAATCATGTGCACGCTTTTGGTCATCTTCGATGCTGGAGTGCCATCAGGGCCTTGCGTTACAGCTTTGGTACAAGCCGAAATATTAGTATTGCAACAACCTTTTCCAAATTGGCAATAGCTTTTTCAAAGTTGAGATTTGGTTTGATCACGCCAGGAACGTGGACCCTGAAGGTGTGATTGAGCAAATTGATTGATTCTAAGTATTCTACCAGTCCATCTGTTGACAAATCCACCATATTCACGTGACCAACAACAGCATCAGCAACGACGAGTGACTGCTCGCAGTTGAACAAAAAAGCTGAAAACTGGATAAAAGAAGTGTTGAACCCATCACATTCTTCTTGCTTTCCAGTCCAACAAAGGGTGTAACAACTCTTTAGTTTCCTTGTTATATATATATATGGAACCATTCATACTGTCACTAAATACAACAATATTATCTGAACAGTTTACTGCAAGCAAGTTATGATAGTCATTATTCGCGATTTTGAATGATTTTGTATGGTTTTCTCTATTAGCAACGAGAAGACATCCGTCAACAACAGACATAATAGCGAATATGGTGGCATGGCACAGCACATGGGTGTGTTACATTCAAAGAGTTCTAGGTATCAAGACTTACTTGGCATCCATCACATATAATCCGGCATTTGTGAATACCATGTGTCCTTGAATCAGATATCAAAATCATATCCGTTCCAAGCTTCGAGTTGTCACTGAATATTATCCCAGGCACAAGATTATTATTTGTTATGGTGGCAGAGTACATTCGATATGAATGTTTTCCAACAATTTATAGATTGTGTGGTTTAACTCCTGAATCGTCCAAAGCATTGGTGAGCGCAGCTTGTAGCTCATCCTTCTTTGCCTTCTGCATGTTTGCTGTCAGTTTTCCAAACTTTTTTTTCAAATGCCTCTTCAATTGTTGTAGGCTACAGTTATAGTGCTAAGATGGATGATGTTTTCTCCAGAGAAGTCTATTGCAGATAGCTTGCTTACCTGTGGCTCAGCAATCAGTATTAATTTATCTAAAACCACTGTCAATCCCATCGGTTTCAAAGATGAAGCAATCAGTGTGAGATCTGATGGATAATGCAATTTCATGTGAAATACGTTCCCATTTACATCAAGAAGGAGGAAATTGCCCAAATCAATGGATGCTAGAGCTCTCGGTTGAACTATAACACCGGGCCGGTTACTCTCCCACAACCTGAATATCTCAGGAATGATTACTTGGCTGATCACTGTGTGTTTCTGTACAATGGATCTGACACTGTGTTGACTTATGCTCATGGATGAGATGACATCCATCCTGTCTTTGTCTCGAACATCATCAAGGCTGATTAGTTTCTTCAGTCCAACATGTTGTGTTCGGCATGTGCCGAGCATACATACATTCGGGTGTCGCGGCAAACGAGCCACCAGTTACCGAATGAACCATTCAGTAGTTTTGTTATATGAACTGCCTCAGGAATTGGAAGAATGTTTTTGTCAATTTGATTGAGGATTTCGTGAGTTTTTTTTTATTGTTTTCCCCACAGTCGGTAGCAGTTACTAAAACATATAGTCAGATGCACTGCTTCCCTTGGTTTTGGCACTCATCACAAGCTGATAATTATTTCAGCTGCCCAGCAGTCAGCGATTTCATTTGCAGATGGTGTTTCTGTTACGACATTCTCTGCAGAAGCACTTAAGCTCAAGCACAAGGTACACGTTTCGATGATTGACTTATATTTGTTATCCAGTCTGCCATATTTTCACCATAACACGACTTTGTAGAATATTCTAATATGTGACCCGCCATATCAAATCCAGTCGTAAGTCGGGATTTTTTTTACCCCGTGCCAATGCATTCTCTTATATATGCGAGTCGACCATAGGTCGCCTCGCACATATAAGAGAATGCATTGGCCTAACAATTGTTTACAATTTTAATAATTATTTCTTGTATTCTTTAACAATTTTATAATTTCACCCATACAGAGCCCCAGACAAACATGAGCAGACGACAGTCTTCTACATGCTTCTATATATGTGTGGGGCTCCCTGCAGGGTAATGGATGTTTTTTTTATTTTATGTCCTAAAAATTGTAAGAAACATTTATTTAAAAAAAATGATTAGGCCAATGGATTCTCTTATATATGCGAGGCGACCTATGGTCGACTCGCATATATAAGAGAATGCATTGGCACAGGGTAAACAAAATCCCGACTTACGACTGGATTTGATATGGCGGGTCACATATGTTAACACCACATGCAAACTTAGATGCCCATCCAGCGTTGTAAGCATGACAGATTCTACTTCCACAATGAAACTGTCCTTTAATGCATTATGATCTATAGGTTGCATTTTGTTCGACGAAGTCCAAATCAATTAATTTGTTCATACCAACGAATCGTCACTGACGTGCATCAAACACCAATCCAGGTGAAATCGCCATTCCGTCCATAGCTAGAGAAATATGATAGGCTACTACCGATTATTTCTTTGTTAGTGGTTCCATAGTTGGGTTCAGATGGGCGAAATTGTTTAATGAACTGAGCAGTTGTTTAATTATACCACTAACCACAGGTTTCATTCTGCTTTTCCATTCTGATGATAGTGGGATATTGTCGTCATCCCAACATAATTCTTGGACTGTTTCCTTCCCATTTTGAATGACCCCGGTCCTCTGAGAATATTGATTAGCTTCTCACCTCCATAGAACTCTATGGTATTACAAAACGACACAACTTCAAGGTCCCATTTGATTATTTCCAGTGCATTCCCAAAAGACATGTATTTAAGTGAATTGGCAATTATCCGATAGAATATATGGTCATTGGAGACTGCATTTGAAGAAAGCATCTGATGTAACGCCAACACTGCTAGATCACGAGCCTCACAACACCTGGAAGAAATAGAAGTTCTCTAGCTAGTTTCTTCATACTCATGCACTGTCTCCCATTCTGACTGATGTCAATACATTTATTAGAATAATTGCAACTATCACAATGAATCTTCAAATGTTCTTATAATATAATAAATATATGTCACATAATTAGCCCCTAAACCCGGCCTAATATTTTTAGTAAGACACATGTGTATTATAGGCACACACAGTGACGTCGATGTCAATGACGGAACTTTATTATTATGTTAATTATGATATCCGATTTGTGTTGGGTTATTTAGTGTTGACTGTGAGATAACATGGGTGATAAGGGTGGTTGAACAATTTTGCCAACACGAAAAGACAAATTTAAAATGGAACTATATTTGTTCTTGAATGCGTCTTTACTTGCTCTTTGGTTGTGGTAAGGAAATCAATATAATATGCTTTATTTTCGAGACCGGACAGACTTATTTGAACAAACCGGAATCCACGCCAAATATGAAAACTTTACTCAATCTACATATTCTGTTTCCTATTCGTCCTCGGAATCACTATCATACTCAGTTACAACATCAACCACACCCTCTTCATCGTCAAGGACATTCTCATTGGCTGCAGGTTCAATTCCCATATCAGGCTGGTGAAACTTCTGAATAACAGGTTCCAAATAACTATCGTCGGGCTCCATATCAGACATTCTGGTTCACTAAAAAGAACATCAATTGTATGATTTGTATAGTCGATATGCAGAATGTCAATAATAATTAAAGACATATCATGTACTTGTTCGGTGCGTGAACTGATAAGTCAGTATTCAGGCGCTATGACAACTGGAGGAATGTAACATTCTACTAACATTGCCGAAAATTTGAAGCAAATCGACCGTACCACTCCATAGAAAACATCGTCAGAACTACGCCCAATTGTAAATATTTACTACTCGATTCGGGACGCATCTATCGACGATAAACTAACGAAAACGATATCGACATCGAGAGTCACTGAATTTAATTAATATATATTTACATACTAAGTGTGATTATCACTAAAGCCAGCATTCCGATTAGTCGGCACCCACGTGGCTAGTTGCAATTATTTCTCGGTGAACGCGCAAGAGGTCATAATTGCAGCTTCATAATTACATCAACGCGTCATTGGTTTTGGAAAGACGAACGCGTAATGTTTTGGGCGCATTTGGACTCGCGCAGGATTGACTTAATAAATCATCGGGTTTCAATATAAAGAGAAATTGTTCCTGTTAACTTTTGCCAAGGGTGCTATGGTATATTTTGGGCTGGTTTTGTCACGATACACTTTCGATTTAAATACATTTACAAAAGTGGCTTTTTCGCTAAATGTATATAAATATAAGGATTAACTGTCATGTGGACTGTTTTTATGGAGATGTAACCGCGAGGTGAGTGATCATAACTTGTGTGTAAAACCCGAACGGTTATGACCACGGTTATGACCACTTACCTCGCGGTTACATCTCCATAAAAGCAGTCCACATGCCAGTTAATCCTTATATAAGAATGGCGGCGTGTGTTGTCAATTTGGATATACTATTTGTATAAATTACTACTTTCAACAAGATTATTCTCCATTTCTATTTGATCACCATACCGGAGTGCTTCACATCACTTTAAGGCTATTGTCAGTCTTACTGGTCCTAGTGGATCACACTGTAGATCATGCCACGAATATCCACTATGGCTAAAGCCCGTAGAGATCATTTTCCACCAGTACAAAACCTGGGAACTTTTTGAAGTTTCGACAGGGAACCTTATAAAGTCGAAAATATAACGCGGGGAATATATTTCTTAGTTATTTATACCTGTTCCTTAATAATGGACTTCACTGTAGGTGAAGGTCCACTCGAAATTGCATGTTTTTCTGTTACATATATTCCGCGTTATTCTTTCGACTTTATAAAGTTCCCTTCAAAACTGCAATAAGTTTTCAGGTTTTGTACTGGTGGAATATGATGTTAGCCATAGTAGAGATTCATGGCATGGTCTAGATCCTACTGTTGAGTATACCATTTAGTGTAGAGTACATATAGTAGCCAAAGTGCCACAAAGTCACACATCTTAATCATGATGCACATGCGGCGCATTTATCGCATTGTCAAATGAGTATGGAAAAATAGGGTAAACACGATCAATATCTGAACAGAACATGGCGACGGACAAACCAACTGACAAATACAGAGTAGGCGCGATAACTCTATTGTTTATCTGAAAATACACATGTCTTACATGGGAAATGACAACTAAACAAAAGAGTTATCCCTCCTACAGTACTACTATATATATTTGTGCACGTATTACAACTTTCCCCTTATTCAGCAAACCGTCGAGGGTCTATGAGTCCAGATGGATAAATATCTGGTTATCTACCGCATGTTAAAAGAGATGAAGATAATGTTCTACAATTTTTCGTGTTCATATTAGAGAAAGTCACACGAGACTCCCTGCGTAAGATTGTTCAAAAAGTTAAAGAATTGTCGCAATCATGTCAAATCGAATCGAACCTTTTATGTGATTTCACATCGAGTCGAATATCGAATGTTCACATGACCCTAGTCTGTTCTAAAGATAGTAACGAAACATCCCAACTGTTTATCGCATCATGTAAGAACATATCGATATCAAATCAATATTAATTGACAAAAGCGTTCTCAGACAGGTGTCAAATTCGCCTCATATACAACCTATTTACGAAGAGATAATCTATCCGTAAACATTAGGGAAATTTTCTAGGTTCAAGTTGATGCACTTCGGGTGGTTTTGGCGGTTTATGTGACTATGTTAACAGCAATACCACCGCGAAGTCCTCCCGTGCCTTTAATGTTTTGTACATACACATACCTGACACAAGACTATCCACATCTAATAAGTAATATTCTGTTTACCCTCTAGTTATTTTAGTTCAACACCAACAACCTGAAGTGCTCTGATTGAGATTGATTGAAGTTTGATCGAGACTTGCAATATCTAGGTTCAGTTAAAGGTACTCAATCTGAATTAGCGCTCGCAAATTACTATTTCCTTGGCTTCGGGGGGTAAAAAATATATGATTCGAGTCGAGGAACCCACCCATCAAAGCTAGGAGTGATCATATATCGATGTTTGAAATCTATTATTTTAATTTTAACTGGCCCAGTAAACTGTCGACGAGAAGAACTTACCTGACCAGATAGCGGATGAAGATCGATAACTCTAAAATCCAGTGGCTTTTTTGTGTCAGATATTTGACAACTGGCAAAATTTCGTTGAACAAAACGTTGATCAATAACAGGTTTTGGGCAATTTTATACTATAGTTGACTGTGATTAGCATTATTTTTGGGCAATTAATCGATTCTGATAACTGAAGCGGCATTTCAAAAAATGTTGTTGTTGTTGGAATCTGATGATATGGGGACCGTCGAATCGGATTGAGTACCTTTAAAGTGAAATAATTGTGTAAAAATGAGATAACTCTTTCTATACTAAAGATGATTATGCCATGCTAATGATGGTGATTCCAAGTATTTGTTTTCATTTTCTTTAACTGGTAAACTGCTGAAATTTGACTCAGGAAAAGTTGACTAACTTGGTTTCTAACCGGACCGTGCATATTTACGAGAAAATTATCTTAACACGTTCTTTACTAAATTGACTCTCCCACTCAACTGTGAAAATATACATCGGAATGGCTAATATTAATTTGGGGGATGTTCAGGTAATAGTTGCAGACGAAAAGATGATTTAAGTGCTGTATGATTCATATGCTTTGGTGGGAAATATTCATATAATAAGTATCGTAGCATTTCCTACTACTCGTCAATGAGTATTTAGTATAGAATTGGTTAACCATAGTACTGTATGTAAGAGAACAAATGTACTGAAACAAATGAACCGCACAGAGTATTCCCGGCAAAGATAGTCATTTTTGTTACACGTATCGTAATACGGTATTATAAAAAGTTGGAACAATGCTGTTCAGTTTGTCACTTTCTTCTTCCAACGGTATACATATATATAGTCCGTACTCTTGTAATTAATGTAATTTAGCTTATACCTATCAGCACATTTTCACACGCTGGCTACGTGTATCACTAGCTTCAATTTGCATTAATAGTAGAATAGTATGGGTCGCTTTAATTTAGATGCCTGGTTATGTTGTTTGCCACGGCATATGCTAATAAAAGGTCGCCGACCACGTGTATACCTCGAAAAAGTTATTCATCGGACAATGACCAAATTCAAACTTGGCCATTGTCTTCTGAAATTTGAACCACATACCAAATATCAAGAGATTCAGTAGAATTTAAAAACAATCAAATAGCTAAAAGTAAAGTTATCATCCAAAAAATGCGCAAATAAAAAAGTGTCAAAAATCAGACACAGATAGTGTGTGATAATTCACACCAGCATTTGATATAATAAAATTAAATGTCCGCGATCACGTATCCCCCACAAAGGTGGCTTTTTAGTAAGGATAGTTTTTTTTAACCCAAAATTGATCGGACCGTCACCAATTTCAAACTTGGCCTTTGTCTTCTGAAATTTGAACCACGTGCCAAATATCAAGAGATTCAACCAGATAACTAAAAGTAAAGTTATCATCCGGAAACCAAAATTTTTTAAGTCGACAAGGACCATAATTCCGACCAAAATGGACGAACTTGACCTGTTTTTGAAGCTGATAACCTGACATACCAAATTTGGTTCAGATACGTAAGTTATCATCCGGAAACCTTAAATCGACAGTGTCAGTCGAAGTTGACTCGAAAAGGGGCCATAACTCCGACAAAAATGGGAGGACCGTACCTGCATGTATGTTCGAACTTGACCTATATTTTGAGCTCATAAACCCACTTACAAAATTTGGTTTCGATCCGATAACCCAAAAATATAGTTATCATCCGGAAACTTTCCGAACGGACGGATACAAAATCGAAAAGGGGACATAACTCAGGGAAAATGGGCGGACCAAACCCATATTCTAACAACGATAGCCCAAAAATAAAGTTCTCATCCGGAAACTTTCCGTACGGACGGACGGACACCGGATATTTTAATATACAGTCCCCCAAAATTTGTTTAAATAAAGTAAATAAAGATAACTACACCTGTTTCATTATTACGCACACCATGTTTTTATGTGAACCGTGTGAAGTAGTGTACCCTTTTCTTATTTGAAATGACTGTAAACCAACTCATCGAAATACGTGTCTACTGTATATAGATTCAATATTCGTGTACTTTCTGCACTTGAATAAGTGGACGACCGTGACCCACATGCACCCCCGCGCGAATCCAAATTAGTTTAAAATTATTTATTCTTGCACATAAGGTTAATACCTCCAATACATGGCAGTGCTGACAGTGTATTCCAAATAGACTGGTGACCTATCTACACTGAATACTATATGCGTGAATCTATTTTAATTGGCGCATTCGTTCAGATAATTATGGCATGTTGTATTAATCGGTGACAGACATTAGTAGATGTGATTAATGGAAAATCAATTGCCATCAAACAACCCCCGCGGTTTCATATCTCGACCGGAAAACATTGCAGATCATTTGGTTCCTGTACATTCCAAATCGGTTACAGATTTGACACACAACTAATCATATTAATAATTTCATAAAGTTTATTTTCAGCTTACTGGGCAAAAGAACATGAAAATATGCTCAACCACAATGGCACATCATCGCGGGGGGAAATCCATCATTATACGTTGACTAAAGTGTATCTCAACTTGGGGGGGGGGGGGGTAATTTCAAGTGTTACAGTCAATGAAGCTATTAGGAATGCGAAATGTTGAAATATATCTAAGTAATACACGAAGAGATACATGTATATATAAAGTAACCCCAAGATGGCCACTGGCGGGCATGTTTTCGATTGAAATCCAATTCATTTGACATTCATTTGACATTTGCTCTATATCGCAATACGGGCTCATCCGAATGGTCGGTTCTAAAAATAGTAACATAAACGGGCCCGATTTAATATTCGAAATAAAATCAATATTAATAGATAGAAGCTTTTCCGGACATAGGTCTTCAGTTCATATCTATTATTTTATACCCACGCAACTATTTAAAATTTGTTATTTAAAGAGATAATCCATCTTTAAGACAAGGTGGGATATGAATTTGTGTAATTTTAGAAGATGTTCTAGACTGATGAAAAAAATAAGTGCAAGTGACCTTGACCCCACCCATAGACAGCAGTAGCGTTTTCTTCGAAACAGTGGCTCTAGATACTGGGTCGATTTTTTAGCACCCAAAATTTGTCATCTGCATTAAAAATTGATTTTCTGGTATTTTTAACGGCGAAAGTTTGAAATTTTTTCACATTGATGTTGGAAGCCAGAGGCCTTTAAACCAACATAGGTGACCATGCTTGAAAAAATCTGGTATTCGTGCCCCTTGGGTATGAAAATGCAATATTTTGGTCATTTTTTGAATAAAAATCACATTTTCAATCAAAAGATCGAGGGCCATAACTCTTGATAGCCTATATATTATGGAAATTATGTATCAAATTCTGAATGCCTATTCTGTACTAATTTCAGGCATATATATATTGTCTATATGGTTTGGGATCATAATCCAGATAAATTTCAATGAATCTATGGGCCCCCTATTTTTGGGCCCATTCCTGTTGAAAATGTGGAGTGTCACCTTAGCTCAACTTACTTTGTAAGTTTGAGCTATTGCCATGGGTTGGCGTCCGTCGTCCGTGTGTGCGTGTGTGTGTCCGTCAACAATTTCCTTTGGCGCGGGCTACAGGTCGTATCTTTGGTCTGATGTTTATGAAATTTGTCATGAATGTTGACATTGACATGTAGATGGGAACGAGTCATTTTGGGGTCATTCGACCAAAAAACATGGCCGCTGGTGGCCATCTTGGATTTCAAAATTAAATCCATTGGCGCGGGCTACAGGCCGTACTGTTTGTGTGATCATCATAAAATTTGTCATGAATGTTGACATTTACATGTAGATGGGAACGAGCCATTTTAGGATCATTCGGCCAAAAAGCATGGCCGCTGATAGCCATCTTGGATTTTACTCTTTGCATCACTAAATCCTTTGACACATCCTACAGACCACATCTCTGATCCGATCATCACCAAACTTCATATGGATCATCGGGGTGATCTCTAGATGGGAACGAGTCATTTTGGGGTCATTTGGTAAACAAACATGGCCGCCGTCAGCCATCTTAGATTTTACTCTTTGCATCACTAAATACTTTCGCGCGGCTGCAGGTCGTATCTTTGGTCGGATCTTTTTGAATCCATTGGCGCGGGCTACAGGCCGTACTGTTTGTCTGATCATCATAAAATTTGTCATGAATGTTGACATTTACATGTAGATGTGAACGAGCCATTTTAGGATCATTCGGTCAAAACAAATGGCCGCTGATGGCCATGTTGGATTTTACTCTTTGCATCGCTAAATCCTTTGACACATCCTACAGACCACATCTCTGATCCGATCATCACCAAACTTCATATGGATCATCGGGGTGATCTCTAGATGGGAACGAGTCATTTTGGGGTCATTTGGTAAACAAACATGGCCGCCGTCAGCCATCTTAGATTTTACTCTTTGCATCACTAAATACTTTCGCGCGGCTGCAGGTCGTATCTTTGGTCGGATCTTTTTGAATCCATTGGCGCGGGCTTCAGGCCGTACTGTTTGTCTGATCATCGTAAAATTTGTCATGAATGTTGACATTTACACGCAGATGGGAACGAGTCATTTTATAATCATTTAGCCAAAAAAACATGGATTTTACTCTTTGCATCACTAAATACTTTCACACACCATGCAGACCACAATCCTGATCCGATCATCACCAAACTTCATATGGATAATTGGGGTGGCCCCTAGTTGGGCACGAATTATTTTGGGGTAATTCGGCCAAAAACATGGCCGTAGGTAGCCATCTTGGATTTCAAATTTGAATCTATTGGCGCGGGCTACAGGCCGTACTGTTTGTCTGATCATCATAAAATTTGTCATGAATGTTGACATTTACATGTCGATGGGAACGAGTCATTTTAGGATGAATCCGCCAAAAAACATGGCCGCTGGTGTCCATCTTGGATTTTACTCTTTGTATCACTAAATCCTTTGACACATCCCTGATCCGATAATCACCAAACTTCATAGGGATCATCGGGGTCTAGATGGGAACGAGTCATTTTGGGGTCATTTGGCCAAAAAACATGACCGCCGGCAGCCATATTGGATTTTACTCTTTGCATCACTAATTACTTTGACACACCCCACATACCACATCCCTGATCTGATCATCACCAAACTTCATATGGATCATCGGTGTGACCTCTTGATGGGAACGAGTCATTTTGGGGTCATTCGGCAAAAATATATGGCCACCAATGGCCATTTTGGATTTTACTCTTTGTATGAATAAATATTTCTACAAAATCCATTAGCATGGGTTATAGACCGATCTGTTTGTGTGATCTTCATGAAATTTGTCATGGATTTTGACATTGACATGTAGGTGGGAACGAGTCATTTCGGGGTCATTCGGCAAAAAAACATGGCCACTTCTTTGCATCACTAAATCCTTTGGCACACCCAACAGACCACATCCCTGATCCGATCATTATGAAACTTGTCAACCATTAAATTATTCCCCTACCTAAGTTGAGATACAGTGTCATTGACACTTTCATTTCCATATCAGGAAAACAGCAGTAACAAATAACGCTCTTTATGTTTAAACACAAGCCATGAAACGTAACGGTTTTTGCTTTTGTTTACATAACAAATGGAAAACAATTGACAATAACATACTGTTTATGCCATATTTCTGATTGGTATAAGAACAAGGTCTGTCTATATTTTACTATTATTTCTGTTTATGGCGGTTTTTGACGGATGTGGATATTTTAACAGCATACCCACCGCCAACGCCGCCCGTATCTTTAACGGCTTTCGGGGAAAATATTGACGGCTCCTATCTAGATGTCACCCCAAACATCCATATGAAGTTTGGGGACTATCGGATGAGAGATGTGACCTGTATGGTGTGCTAACGGACATTTGTTGACGGACTGACGACAATCTATGTCAATAGCTCAAACAAGTTGGGCTAAAACGAGTACAAAATATCATAAGTGAGAACCCTCTTTATTATCTACCACTTTTGGGTGACATAAGCATGGGCGCTCTATACAAGAGACGAACATTGGAATTTATGCTAGGCTGAAATTTTTTAAAAACATTTAAAAACTTTTCATCCTTAGAAAGTCGATATCTGGTCATATAACCTCCTACTAATGGGTCCATGGGTCCGATCTATAGAGGATATCCGCACTTTTTCAGTGGATATGGGTTATATCTCATGAGTGATGACAAAACATTGAATTTCCACGAGTGTGGATAACCTCTATTTATTATACGCTCAACAGTGAATTATCTATAAAAAAAACGCGTTTCGATAAACATCGATATCACCCAAAAAAAGGAAGGGGATATAGAAGTATTTTCTTTCTCACACGCTCGCCCACGCGCATCAGTAGAGTTATCTTTCATCTTATATTCTTAGTACTTCTGTATTGTTAACGTTTTGCGAAAAATATGGACATTATCTTTGAGGAAATTTACAATTGGATGAATGAATGTCACTTGAGCAGTTGTTTAATGAGATTTATTTTCGTCAACAGTTTTAAACAGTTTCTTGTGCTGGTGATGCTGGAAGTGCAACTCAGTTGGACCCTGAGACTAGCATTTTGTTTGATGAATTCGACGGAATTAACCCTGTCATCACTGCACCTTCAAGTGCAACATCACTGGCTTCAGCTTATTCTGACAACAGTGTTGAAACCCAGAGAAGATTGTATTGGACAATCTGAGGTTTGTCAAATGTCTGGAGATGATGTTGATAATTTCAACCAAGAGCAGCAGAATGTGAACATCAAAAGAAAGACTGAGTATGACTTAAAGTCATTGAGCCTATATGTGCTTTGGAAAGTGGTGAAACAAGAATGATAGAGGAAATTCCACCGAATGAACTTTCGAACTGATTTTTGAATTTCTGTTGTCGGTGCGGAAGAAGGACGGCTGTGAATTTGAGCCAACAACACTGCGCACTTACATGTACATATCATCATTTGATCGATATTTAAGGAGTAAAAACTACGAAGCGTCACTCATAACTGACCACAGATTTGCCAAATGCGACAGAAACTAAAAACCAAACAAAAGCAGTTAAAAAACTATGGGCCGAGGAAACAAGCCACATGCTGCAGATCCACTGTCTCAAACTGACATAGCTAAACTTTTTGCCGAATTAGTACTTGGACTCGTGATCCAAAATCACCGCTGAATTCGATGTGGCTGATGTGTACGCTACCCATGCTTATGTCACCCACAAGTGGTAGATAATAAAGAGCGTTCTCATGATCTTTTGTACTCGTTTTAGCTCAACTTGTTTGAACTATTGTCATAGGTTGTCGTCCATCCGTTTGTCCGTCAACAATGTCCGTTAGCACACCACACAGGTCACATCTCTCACCCGATCGTCACCAAACGTCATATGGATGTTCGGGTGACCTTTAGGTAGGAGCCGTCAACCTTTTCCAGAAAGTCGTAAAACATAGCTGTACTCTGCATCCAGAAGTTATTAGAGAATTGTTTTGAAAATATTCAGGCATGTTTATGATCACCTCTAGATTGGAGCTGTAGAATTTCAACAATTTTTGATGAAAAACATGGCCACCGGAAGCCATCTTTGATTTTACTATTTTCGTGACTAACTCCTTCGGCACACTCTACCGGTCACATCCCTCTTCCGATTATCGCCAAACTTCGTATGGATCTTTGGTGTGACATCGGGATGGGAGCCATAAATTTTTGGTTCCCCGATATTCGTTAAAAACATGGCCACCGGCAGCCTCATTGAATTTCAAATTTGAACCCATCGTCACACGCGCGCATCTATTGGGGAATTGTTTTAATAATGTACAGGCATTCTTAGGATTACCTCTAGATTGGAGCTATCGAACTTTAACATTTTTCGATGAAAACATGAGCACCAGTAGCCATCTTGGATTTTACACTTTGCATTACTAAATACTTTGGGCACACCCTACAGACCACATCCCTCGTCCGACCGTCACTAAACTTCATATGGATCTTCGGGGTGACCACTAGATTGCAATCATCAAATTATTCCGAATTTCGTAAAAACAAAAACATGGCCACCGGCAGCCGTCTTGGATTTTACTCTTTGGATGACTAAATAATTTGGCAAACCGTACATGCCACATTCCTAGTCCGATCGTAATCAAACTTCGTACTAATCTTCGAGGTAGGTGACCACTAGATGGGAGCTTTAAATTGTTCTTGAATTTAATTTGAAAACATTGCCGCCAGTGGCCATCTTGGATTTACTTTAGATATACATGTATCTCTTCATGTTGACATCTAGTATTACTTAGACAAATTTCAACATTCCGCATTCATAACATAAAATTACCGCCCCCTTTTCCCCCAAATTGATCTACAGTGTCGTTAACACTGTCATTAACGTAAAATGATGGATATTCCCCCGGCGATGCTTGTGCCATCATAAGACTGATTGTGATTGAGAATTTTCTCATGTTCTTTTGCCCAGTAAGCTGAAAATAAAAAATGATTAATTGGCAAGCGGGGGCTGTTTGATGGCAATTGATTTTCCTTTAATCACATCCACGCATGTCAGTCTCTGATTAATACAAAATGACATAATTATCTGAACGAATGCACCAATTAAAATGGATTCACGCATATAGATGCAGTATAGATAGTTCACCGGTCTATATGGAATACACTCTTTGCACTGCCATGTATTGGAGGTAAAAACCTTAGAGTAAATCACTATATATTTTGGAACTTTTGTCTGTATGTGTATGTATGTGTGTTATAGACTCGAAAACTGCTCCACCGATCCGACTCAAATGTTACTTAGTTGGCCTACTTTGATCCCGGGAACAATATGGGCGTGTCAAATTTCACGTCCGACCGTGTCCTTGACCTTGACCTCGCTCATATACGCTCATATAGGCATGTGTTTGGGCCTCGGCCGATCCGACTCAAGTTTGGTATGTAGGCCTTCTTCGATCCCGGGAACAATATGGGCGAGTTCAATTTCACGTGCGATCGTGTCATTGACATTGACGTTGACCTCGCTCATATACGCTCATATAGGCATGTTTCTAGACCGATCCCTAAATAGCCAGGACGAAGTCGGGCATATCAGATAGTTTAAAACTAATTTGGATTCGCACAGGGGTGCATGCGGGTCAAGGGTCTGCGTGGAGTACGATAGGATAGGAGAATTTTATTTACAATATACACACATGGAAAGTACAATTACAAATAAATATAATATTAATAGTCTATTAATGTATAATATATTGTTAGGGATGATATAGTCATGACTGACTGTCCTATCACCCCTGTTCAGTGCTGAAATCTACTCCACACAGACCCGTGCATTGCCACTGATTGTATACGACTGTCGTCCACAAATTCAAGTGCAAAAGTACACGAATGATTTACTGAAGCAATACAGAACATAAGTATTTCGATGTTCTGTTTTACAGTCATTTCAAATAAGAAAAGCGTGTTATTACACGGTTCATCGAAAAACATGGTATGCATAATAATGAACCAGGTGTTGTTATCTTTATTTACTTTATTGTACATCGAAACACATTTTTGGGGGTTTATATTATATTTTTCCTCAGTTATGGCCCCTTTTCGGCTTAGTATCTGTCCGTCCGTTCGGAAAGTTTCCGGAATGATAACTTTATTTTGTGTTATCGGATCGAAACCAAATTTTGTATGTGAGTTTATGGGCTCAAAATACAGGTCAAATTCGAATAAGGGTTCGGTCCTCCCATATTAGCCGAAGTTATGGCCCCTTTTCGAGTCATAATCGACTTAGAATTTTGTCGTTTTGAAGTTTCCGGATGATAACTTTAATTTGTGTGATCGGATCTGAACCAAATTTGGTCAGGTTATCAGCTTCAAATAAAGGTCAAGTTCACTCATTTTTGTCGGAGTTATGGTCCTTATCGACTTAGAATTTGCCGACTATTTTGGATTCCGGATAATAACTTGATTTTTTTGTAATCTGTTGTTTTTAAATTTGGTATGTGGATTAAACACAAGTTCGAATTTGGGTGTCCATAGTTATGGTCCTTGTCGACTTAAAATTTACTGATTATTTTTGTTTCCGGATGTTAACTTTACTTTTAGTTATCTGATTGTTTTTTAAGTTCGACTGAATCTCTTGATATTTGGTATGTGGTTCAAATTTCAGAAGACAAAGTCCAAGTTTGAATTTGGTCATTGTCCTTACTAAAAAGCCGCCTTTTCGGGGACACGTGGTCGGCGACCTTTCATTTGGATATACATTGCCAAAACATAACCAGGCATCTAAATTAAAGCGACTCATACTATTCTGACCTCAAATTGAAGCTAGTGATACACGTAGCCCGCGTGTGAAAATGTGCTGGTAGGTTCAGGCTAAATTACACGAAATACTACAACAAGGACTCTCTATATACCGTTGGAAGAAGAAAGTGACAATCTGAAAAGGAGTGTTAAACTTTTCCACTCAATCGCTATGTATGAATATCGTATTACAACAATGTAAAAAAATATGCTATCTTTGCCGGGAATACTGTGCGGTTCATTTGTTTCAGTTCATTAGTTCTGTTACATACAGTACTATAGTTAACCAACTCTATACTAAATTCTCATTGACGAATAGGAGGGAATGTTAATATTCTTATTATATGAACATTTCACATTAAAGATTATGAATCCTTCAGCACTTTTATTATCTTTTCATATGTATCTCGTCTACAACTGTTACATGACCATCACCCAAATGAATAATAGACCATTCCAATGTATATTTTTACAGATGAATGGGAGAATCAATTTAGTAAAGAACGTGTTAAGATAATTTTCTTGTAAAGATGCACGGTCCGGTTAGAAACCAAGTTAGTCAACTTTTGCTGTGAAACAATACCTGGAATCACCATCATTAGTATGGCATAATCATCGCGCAAACACACATGAGCATCCAACAGTTTTGCATATAAAAACGAATAGAAAATTTAAATCGCTCTTGAACATATGCAGCTTTTGAGAAGCGAAAGCACGCACAACAGTTATCAGAGACGACACTTGGACGTTTTTTGCTAGTGTGACAAAATTTCAAAGTTTGTTACAACTTCCTCTTGTGTAAGTCGAACTGACCACCAAACATCTTATTTATGAATCATTAATCTAATTATACCCCCACGAACGAGGTGAATGACATGAACCCGGTCCTCCGTTAGCATGGCATTCCTTCTGAGCAGATATCTCAGCCACAGATCACCGAATCTCAATACAATTTGATGTTGGGCACCAGACGGGCTTTCAGAGAAATCCCCATTATGCTGATAGCATTTTCTCTTCTAAATGTGTTCCTTCTAGCTCATTTGTAAATGCTGATTTTTGTCCGTTCGACCATATATATGTCCTTGGTTATCGAATCTAGATGGACTCTAGTAATGATGTTGGTCACCAGGAGGGATCTGATTGAAGTGTTCAATGTTGTTTTAATCATTTGTAAAGAACATTCATTTCCATTTCAAGATTCACAGTAAACCTCTTAATGTTATAACATGACCGCTAGTACTAGCAGTTTCATTGATTGGGGTTAAACGCCGCGTCGGCAACTAGCTAGGCCATGCCACGACTATACGAACTGAAACAGGTTGTCAAAAACTACCACAGCGAAGCAACTGTATATACAAGCAGACGTTGAATGTGATAAGGCAATAAGATGTGTACACTTAAAAGCGTACAAGAGGAAATGTTAGCTTCTGGAATATAAATTAAAGAACTGACTAGTGCATGTGCATATAATATAGAACACATAAACTTAGCACAAAAATACAGTCAGAATACACAATCAATAGCAAATAATACATTTCAGTTTACCATTAACCAAAGCTTAACGTCGAAATAGGTAGAGCAATGTCTAATATCTGATTCGGCATTGGCGAGATACGTATTAGTCCAGGAGATATTGGTCGACCTCTGCACCCCCCCCCCCCAGGACTCAACTTCACCCCACTAATTTTCTTCCTTAAGGTCTCCTCTAATATTTTTCACTTGTTAACAAGAAAAAAAAGTGGCCGCAGAGACTCCAGACAATATGGCGTCCATCATGGCGGCCATTTATTTTAAATGCACCATGTCTCTTTGATCCTCGTTATAGTAAAGATGATATCACATGCGGTCTTGTTTTCCGCTCGATTCGTTATGCTAATATACAACCCTTACAAATTAACCAAAAATCCGACACCAGAATCCAATATGGCGGCCAAGATGGCCGCCGAAATGTGAAAATATGCTATTTTTCTGACATGTTATCACCTTTCGTTTGTCTCTGTGGGAAAATGTTGGCATCTTTACGTCATGTTATACATTTATCATATAGAGGAGTCATTTTCGACCACATGGGGACGATAATATACATTCATTACGGGATATTTTAGTCCGATATCACGTTTTCCCAAATGCCGGTATAATAGGTCAAAGCCGAATCTACGTTAATAACGCGATGTAATGTTTCGAATCAATGAATGTTATTGCTATTATAACAACACCCATGCATATATATTTGCAGGAGATACTCGAGCTATGATTCCTCTTATACATGAGTTGAGGAATATTTACCCATTTCCAAGATGGCGGCCAAAATGGCCACCAGAAATAAAAAATTGCCGAAAATCGCCGATTTTAACATCAGTGAGCATTATTGTCATGAAAACTCCACACCTGCTTACTATTGTGAGTTGGGAACACTTAGGCGAGGAACTTTCCTTGTACCATATCCAAATAAACGTACCCCAAATCCAAAATGGCGCCCACAATGGCGGACATATTTTGAAAAATCACCGAAATTCCCTCATATTCACATCATTGGGCATGTTTGTCGAGACAACCCCACCCATGCGTACAGTTGAGTTGGAAATACTGAGTTGAAGTAATTACCTTACATCTCAAGCAAGAAATGGTTTTCCAAATCGAAGATGGCGGCCAAAATGGCGACCGAAATTTGAAAATACGCTTACATTCCTTTACTTTCTTATGATGGGCGTTATTGTTTCGCGATTTCTACCCACCATTACATGTTGATATGTATGAATTATTCATTAGGGTTTGGCAAGTGATAATCACAGTCAATATGGCGGGCAAACTGGCGGCCAGAAATTGAAAAGACGCCGATATTATCACATACTAATTTCAACTTTTTGTCATAATATCGATTTGTATAGACGAAACGGTACATAATATAAGCCATATATTAGTTCCAATATAAGTCGTAGCCTTTTGGAATGATGAAAACCCACAATCGGGATGTGGCATTTCAAAATCCATTCTCCACTAAGGGCTCATACTGGCCGTAACCGTATATAGGTGCGCCGAATAGTCATATTATGACTTCCAAGAATCAAAACAACAGTACCTGAGCTTATTCTGAATTGCCACATTCAGCATTATCTAGACCCGTTTCCGTCTCTTCGTCAGATTAATCTATCTCACTCACAACAACAGTTTACTACACTTCTTTGTAGAAGGGTGCCACTAATCGCAATGTTTCAAACAATACATATGCCGGTGTACAGCTCACGTGTTTGTTTCGAAAGCTTGGAATTCTTAGCGAGCTTCATTCGTGGTATAGCTTATGGTATAATTCAGATGCTACATATGGGGTATAGGCGTAATATTGTGCGATACACTAGAAAGGTATTCGGTCGATGCGTATACTAGCTTTCAGAAGGACCTATATATCTGCGTATTGTCAGCTCTGGTGACCCAATGGGGATAACAACGTGTACACCTGGTGATCTTCCCAAACAGCCACTTCCCAATATATGGTTCATCAATTCGCATACTCATCTAATGCACTGACGTATCCGGACAACTTCTGAATATGGCTTCGAATGTTGAAAGCCCGACATTTGACGGATGCATTTCTGCTAAGGCGTAGAAGACCATAATGCATAATATACCCAATCTCCTTGAACATGATTATAAGAACAAGCTTGTTGGCGTCCAGCAATCGTCTCACCGAACAGATCCAAGCACGTCATGCTGCAGATGATAACAATACACACGATGCTAGTTTGTGGGTATGTGTCATGATAGTGGAAATGAAATTGGACCATGACTGCACCGCCCCTTATTTTGTTATGTTTTAGATTCAGACAGGATCTCATGTGTGGCTTTGCTTCCCTTCTATGCTAAGATTGTATGTTCCCATCCGTTTGGAAGCCGTTCTTAAATAGCTGGACCAGGCTTGTGCCATTGGCTACTGCTGTATAAGCCCCACCAAGACTGGAGTGTAGTCTTAAAGGCGATACCTTTGATAGTTGGTTGATATGTCATACTCACGCTGGGTGGTATGGTTCAAGAAAGTACAAATGCCATCAACAAAAGGGTGAAATGTTCAACGCGAAGAACATCCAGAGGAATGTTACGTTGATGAGCCCTTGCATTCAGTTCAACAAACGTTGGTACACCAAGTGATTTCTTGGTAACATCACCATTGCGAACATTTTCCTGCATGAGACATTAACTGCTATATTCTAAAGTTATATATATACAGCTATATGACCATAAAGGTCGCGTTCCCCAACGTCCACAGCCATTGCCATTGCCATCGAGACTGTAAATTGTTCTTTAAATACATAGTGAAATAAATGCACCACAGTTCCTGACATTTTCTTGAATAATACCGCCAACATACTGACACTAACCCTGAGAGAGGATAACAATAAACGCATACATTCATGCTATAAAGACATTATCATTCAGTCCATCCGACTGTTTTTAGGGAGGCTAGCATAGTATTATCCAGACAAAAATGTACGTAGTTGAATCAGAAAGGCTTCGAAACGGATGTGGAAATACAATCTTACCACACCAAATAAAACCGACATGCATGACATTCTATATCTTAAACATGCACCAGGTGTAGGGGTGGTGTATACCGTGGCCCATTTCATTCCCGCTATCATGGTGCATGTCCATAAACTAGCACCACGACCATTGTTCCTCTCTGCTGGGAGATATTCGATGAGACAAATGCGGGGCGTCACACAGTTTGCTTCGGATCATGGTCAAGAAGTGTGGGTCGTCTGTACACTATGGTCTTCTCCTTAGCAGATAGACATCTGTTCAAGGGAATGAGACAGCTAACAACCTTCGAAACACTGTCGAAGTTGTCCACACATGCCAATACGTTCGCTGCGTTTGTGAGTTGACGAACCTTCTATTGAGAAGTGACTAGCTAGCTGGTTCGCCAGGTGTACATGTCGTTATCCCCATGGGGTATGAGACACATACAGAGCGATGACCTTCTGTAAGCTTGTATACTCATCGGTCATATGCCTTCATGGTTCAAGATGACGCACAAATATCATATTTAGCAAATATTTAAAATCGTAAGCTAGACACCGGAAAATGTATTGTTTGAAACGTTATGATTAGAGGGACCCTACTCCCAGGAAGTGGTGAATACTTTGTCGGTGTGAGCTACCTAAATTTATCAGACAAAGAAATGGAAGCTGGTCCAGATAATTATGGACGTGACGTGGCAAATCAGAATCTGTTATCAGGTAATTGTTCTGATATAACTATTCGGCGCACCTACGCTTACGGCCATTATCGGCGCTAAGTGGAGAATGGATTTCGAAATGCCACATCGCGATATTAATTGTGGTTTTCATCTTTCCAGAAGGATACGAGCTATGTTATGTGTTTTGATACATTCAAGTTGAACTAGTAGATGGTGTATGTACAGTTTCGTCCATACATACCGATACTATGACAAAAAGTTGAAATTAATATGTGAAAATATCGATTTCTTTTCAATTTATAGCCGCCAATTTAGCAGCGATCTTGGCTGTGAGTATCAATTGCCAAACCCTAATGAATACTTCATGTCACTATTCCATATCAACATGTAATGGTGGATAGAAATCGCGAAACAATAACGCCCATCGTAAGAAAGTAAAGGAATGTAGACTTGTTTTCAAATTTCGGTCGCCATTTTGGACGCCATCTACGATTTGGAAATCAATTTCTTGCATGAGATGTAAGGTAATTACTTCACTTCAGTATTTTCAACTCAACTGTGAGCATGGGTGAGTTGTCTCGACAATAATGCCCAATGATGTGAATATGAGGGAATTTCGGTGATTTTTCAAAATATGTCCGCCATTGTGGGCGCCATTTTGGATTTGGGGTACTTTTATTTGGATATGATACAAGGAAAGTTCTTCGCCTAAGTGTTCCCAACTCACAATAGTAAGCAGGTGTGGAGTTTTCATGACAATAATGCTCACTGATGTTAAAATCGGCGATGTTTTATTTCTGGTGGCCATTTTGGCCGCCATCTTGGATTTGGGTAAATATTCCTCAACTCAGGCATAAGATGAATCCTAGCTCGAGTATCTCCTGCACATATATATGCATGGGTGTTGTTATAATAGCAATAACATTCATTGATTCGAAACATTACATCGCGTTATTAACGTAGATTCGGCTTTGACCTATTATACCGGCATTTGGGAAAACGTGATATCGGATAAAAATATCCCGTAATGAATGTATATTATGGTCCCCATGTGGTCGCAAATGACTCCTCTATATGATAAATGTATACCATGGCGCAAAAATGCCAACATTTTCCCACAGAGACAAACGAAAGGTGGTAACATGTCAGAAAAATAGCATATTTTCACATTTCGGCGGCCATCTTGGCCGCCATATTGGATTCTGGTGTCGGATTTTTGGTTAATTTGTAAGGGTTGTATATTAGCATAACGAATCGAGCGGAAAACAAGACCGCATGTGATATCATCTTTACTATAACGGCCATCAAAGAGACATGGTGCATTTTTTAAAAATGGACGCCATCTTGTCTGGAGTCTCTGCGGCCACTTTTTTTTCTTGTTAACAAGTGAAAAAAATTAGAGGATACCTTAAGGAAGAAAATTAGTGGGGTGAAGTTGAGTCCTGGGGGGGGGTGCAGAGGTCGACCAATATATCCTGGACTATATGTGTTATGAGTCTGGCTCGAGACTTTATCAATGAATCACGTTGACGATCCGATGGATGACACGGAATGTCGTCTTTCACCCAAAAGGAATTCACTGAAAGACCAAATGTTATAATCATGGGGATTGACTACTTCGAGTAACAGGAACGGAAAGAGGAACATGGACCACTTCCGAGTAACAGAATGACTATTTCGAGTAACAGGAATGTGGAACAGATATAGAATCTCATATTTCTCACATTTTACGCTATGAAACAATCCATATTATACACCATTCGAAAGAATAGCCTCTCCACTTCATGAATATTGCAACATTTAAACACTAATTTTGAGAACTAAGCGCATAACTGGTCAGGAACGTCGAGCGGTGAATCCCGAGTATTTTTCCCGAGTATTGAGCGAATTACTGAATACAAAAGACAAACATTTATATCGCCGGCTATGTATATCGATACAACACATTATAAAGGATTTTTTAAATTAGATTAGGAAGGTATATTACCCGTTGGTTCAATGATATCATAAATTTGTATGTTATAGCGATATTACATCTTATCCTATGTTTTTCGTATAACACTGTTATGTTCTAGATGAGCCATGTTGACACATGTATATATGTAAATATTGTACACATATAATTATCTCCATACCTTTATTAAGGGAGTGAGAAATAAATGAATTGAATTGAAATTGGAAGATTCAACCCACAAGTACTCAGATATCAACATGTTTCTCAGAGTAAAAATGTTTGAGAGAACTTGGCGATTGTTTTGAGCAACATGCTCAACCTAAGTTGATTGCTTTGTGGCAACTGACTTAACTTTAGTAGATGTGTCCATGTCCTGTAGTGCAGGTTCTGAATCAATATCGGTCTCTTCCAATTGAGTTGCTATACCGACTACCTTATGTTGACACTACAGATGAGTGCTAGCAGCAAAGCATTCCATTCTTCGATTTCCAGCTCACGGTCGAAGTCCAGCAATGTTCCTATATCACCTTGATATGAACATTGTTAGCTTAAATTTTCTGTACTTTCAATTCATAATCCCAAACGGGAGACGACCTAATCATTGCTGATTGTGCACCTCGACAGTTTGAACATGTTTTGTTGTGAGCAATTCCTTGTTCTTGGGATGAGAAGAACAGCTTGCACATATCATGTCTTTGCTCTGGTAATTTTCTTTGCCATGGTCATATTTTGATACTTAAAATACCACAAAAGGGATTGTACACATGTAAAATTAGTGTTAGTTCATATAGCAAACCTTAAAGATTCGGGCGGCGTTGGCGGTGGGTATGTTGTTAAAATATTCACCTCCGTCAAAAACCGCCATAAACAGAAAGAATAGTAAAATATAGACAGACTTTGTTCTTATACCAATAAGAAATATGGAATAAACAGTATGTTATTGTCAGCTTTTTTCCCCTTTGTTATGTAAACAAAAGCAAAAAACGTTACGTTTCATGGCGTTTGTTTAGATCCGGATATGGTAAACATAAAGAGCGTTTTTTGTTACTGTTTTTCTGATATGGAAATAATAAAGAGCGTTTATATCATTTTTGTGTGATTAACCAATAGAATTGCGCTGTGTTATGTAAACAGAAGCACAACTTCTGTAACACGAGCAGGCTCTTGTTTACGTACACCATCGTACGTCTTGACGACAATATACTATTTACGCGCTGATTATGTTTAGTATATGAACAAAACTATATATTTTTTAATATTCCTTCTGTTGATGGCGATTTGAACAAATATGAATATTTCTGCAACGAACGCCGCCCGTGCCTTTAAGACCGATTGAAAGCCAAACATAGCTGTTTAATAGTACATTCTTATCATCAATTGTTTTGACATTCTATGTACATCTGTGACTCCATGTGGAACCAACCTAGCAAATATCTCAAACTCAGACATGTCACGGGTTCTCAGCACAACCCTGTCTATATCCAATGTCTTGTGAAGAGTAACCAACACAGGAGTTCGTACAAAATACGTTAACTGCATAAAGAGCGTCATATTTTCTTTTAGTATTAAATTAGGAGAGAGTAGCTTAGTGGACCAGACCTGCTTTTTTCTTGACATATTTAATTTAACCATCAATCCTTCGAAGCGTTTTATTAGTGACAAATACGGGAGGTTTCCTTGACATTGAAATCAAAACTATAAGAACCTAATACTGGCGATATAGCTCAGTATCGCAAGTCATCATTTCTGCGTTCAATATTTTTATAGTTTGAGTTGCCATATGAAAAGGAAATAAACGATGATAGCCCAGCAGCAGCGGATTACGTCCAATGCCTGACTGTATATACTAAGGGAATTCAACTGTGACAGTTATAAACACATAATACATTAATTGAATTATTCATAAGTTAGCGCGCTGGGGTTTGTTCACAACTGGCGATTTTTAAAGAACAGAAGATTATTGTTCTAAACGACTGTTAAACAGACTTCATATAGTGTGTGAGCAAAGTTTTATTAATTCCCCTTAGTAAATACAGCCACAACATACTCCAAAACTTGTTATTGAGAAAATTGACCGTTGCATATTCATTCATATCCATTTCTATCCACACAACTAAACCATATCTGTTTATTCGCTGGAATCCATATCTATATCTAAATTCAATTTAAATATTAATCTAATCTGAAAATTATAGTGAAATATTTAAATTATTTATGTAGCCATTATTGATTGTATTCTGTCAGTCAGGGGTGCCGGGTAGACGGTCATCATAGGCCACAACACCCTACACAATACGTATACAAATTGACTTATATTATAATGTATAATGTATTGTGAAATAAAATATTATCATATCCCTACCATTCGAAATATGGTCGGGCCGAACATTTGTACATAGCTGACGTAGCGACTATTTTAGACACTGGATATAGCAGCTTCCTGTTACATTTACATAGTCCAAGTCTTCTCGTACTAAAACCGGCTAAGATATTGGGATGGAGGTGCCGGTCTTTAGTCCGAGTTCCAGGCCCATGCATTCTTATGACACGACTTAAGCGTTTGTGACCCGCTCAAATAAAACCACAATTATATGAAATAAAATATCACAATTGCGACAATAAACGGATATTTTCCGCAGAAGACATGCTATTTGATCTGAAACCCACATCAGTTGTGAATTGAAAGCGGTAATTTAATGCGAAAAGAGACATTTACCGCAATGTTTTTAAAAGTATGCGAACTCAGTTGACCTCGCGAACTGTGTTCGGCATTTTCCGTTGAAAATATTCCGTAGATTTTCGACTGACCACGCAAATTACGATGAATTCTCCATTGTAATCGTAATTATGTGTGTCAATAAATAAAAAATAAATAGATTAATTAAACATTGAAGATATAAATGTAATACATTAAATAAATTACGGGGAATTACAACCCTCTCAAAGTTTAAAACAGTGTAAACACAACGACCATTAGAATAAATAATATGGTGCTACATTTCCCACATTTGGTGGACTTTAAGATATATACTAAGCGAACAGAGCAATATACTGCTCCTGTTAAGCACACAAAAAATCAAACAAAATTTGTATAAATTTTTAACCTTAAGTTTGAAAAGTCCCACTAAAACGGAAGAACTATATTTCGAAACTGTGTGATTCGGTTCTCCGATTATTTTATCAACACAAAAGTCAAAATGCACATGGATGAAAATCACACGCATGGCAAGTCAGACACAAGAGTTCTAATTTGCTCCAATTTTGACAAGTTGCTTGCGAAAATTGTCAACAAAACTACCTTTCTGATCCTCCATTATGTAATTAAGTTTTTAGTGCGGGAATTGTTCTCAAAGCACATTGGAAACTGGACTTTGCGGCGATCGGGTTTCGCTATTTTGTTCGGAAAACCCCGCGCTATATATAGAAACGGAAACTAGAATACTCAGAACAAACACCGGACAATGCCGAAGTTCTTCGGAACCTGAGTTCGGCTTTCAGTTAAGTAAACAAACAGAAAAAAACAGCGATGTTGGTGACAATCAACCGGAATATTCTATGCGTAATTTAACATGAAAGTTAGATTATTATACACCATTATGACCATAAGATGTCTCTCTTTCCGATGTATATAGCATCATGTATTGATTCATTAGGTAAATCGAGTAAAATACACCACAGATTCCCGCCACAGATCGTGGGCGTAACTCGTGTGATAGGATTGGTATGCAAGCGGGCTTGGACTAAAAACAGCAAATCGCCATCCCAATATCTTAGCTGGTTTTAGTACAAGAAGACTTGGACTACATTTACAGTGAATCATGTGTGAACAACATACTCGATTCAACAATCAAGACGAGAGGAAAAGAAACATACGACAACAGAAATAAAATACAAGATTCAAGAAGAAACAGCACTGCAAACTAGAGACAGAAAAAAACAATACAACATATTCAACAATTTGATATGAAACACAGAAGAGGCTATAGCCGATTGACTGAGCCGGGTCATTTCAACCACCCGTCATGGAAGAGACATAGGATCGAAGTGAACAGGGAACTATAAGTCGTACCCACAGGTCGATGTCTCACGTGATACAGTTGCCTTAGTACTACCACGACTCCTACACCACACATCACGACAAACAGGGTCTGCCCACAGGGATCAAGACGAAATGCAAAGAAACATACGACGACAGAAACAAAATACACGAATCAAGAAGAAACAACACTGCAGACAAGAGAAAACAACAATACAACAAATTCAAAAATTTGATCTGAAACACATAAGAGGCTACAGCCGATTGACTGAGCCGGGTCATTTCAACCACCCGTCTTGGAAGAAATATATGATCGAAGTGAACAGGGAGCTATATGTCGTACCCACAGGTCGATGTCTCACGCCACACAGTCGCCTTAGTGCAGCCACGACTCATACACCACACAGGGGCAACGTTGGGGAATTCTTACCCATCGCAGTGGGTGGTAGACTTATTCTTCACCGGGCCCACATGGGGATAGTACTGGCAGTAGTTATATTATTGTTATGGTAACATCATTAACACGCATGTACTATTATTTATCATGCATCTATTGCTAGCATGTTTAATCATCAACTTTTTTCCAGCATGCACTTTTCCATTCTTTCTTTGAGTGCACCGAAACAACATGCACATAAGCAGTGTGAACCTTTGTTTTAGCATGAACTTTTCGAACATTCCATCATATCGTATTTGAATGGGGTTTTCGTGCATTTATTGCAGATGATATAACAATATTAAACTTTTATTTATATCTTATCCTCCTTTCACATCTACCTGCTGCATATCATGTAAACGTTTGGTCACATAACATCAGACAATTACTTTTATGACCGCTGTTCGTATATTAATTGCTCGATAAGCACCATAATGCATAACACACGTTTGCGTTTGGAAAAATAATCAGTCAAGTCTAGAATTAGAATTAAGTAATGGTTAGAGCACAATAATTGTTCTTTACTAGAATCAATCGAAGACGAGATTTATTCTGGTAAAGAACTATTCGCGTGCTCTGACCGACTAAGAGCACAATTGATCCCACATAATTCAATCAACTGGAAATGTGCCGTTGAGCGTGTTTTGACCACGACGCACAATCCGTGCGCTGGCCGCGATTGGACACAATAGCCGATTAGCCACGCCCATCAACGTGATTAGCATGAACTGATCGCCGATGAATGTGAATAGATATGTTCGAAACAACACGGACTGGTCCCACTTTGAAGCGTCCGCTCGATTTGTCTGCTATGAGTTGCGTGTGCCTAACAATGGGATAATACGCCAACAACGTGATTAACATGAACTGATCGCCGATGAATGTGAATAAATATGTCCGAAACAACACGGACTGGTCCCACTTTGAAGCGTCCGCGCGATTTGTCTGTTATGAGTTGCGTGTGCCTAGCAATGGGATAATCAGTGATCTATTACTTCGCCAGCCTTGGGAATTGGTGTGCTTTACCAAAAATCAGGGAACGATTGCAACAATGGGATTATGCTCTAATGTTATTTAGTGGAATACTTGAGGGACAATTAAATTGACAGAACAAATTTTTTTGGATAATGTTATAACCTATGGAATTGTGTCGACTCTGCTTATAGTAAACTATTTAGCGCCACAAAGCTAGTGGCCTTCCCAGAAATAGACTTTATTATATATATTGGTGCCGTAATTACTATCTAGAGGAATGGAACCTTGAATATATCGCCATCCTTATGTTTATATAGCATTCAGTGGCAGCAGGAAGACAACCAACGTTCATACGTGTGTTGTTATCTCATTTGTTATTGTACAAATAAAAAATCAATCAATCAAATCAATTAATCGTCAATAATGGCAAGAGTTGCTTCATGCGGTCTGCAAGATAGTGCCACAACACTATATATAATATACACGCCACATAGTAAAACTATAGTTCAGTTAGTATATAGAAGATCTTCAGCATAGTAACATTTCTACCGCAAAACATGGTAAACGTTGGTAAGCTGCCACTTCACCATAGTTCTAAAATTAGCCCTCGGTTGAAGGATGTTTTAGCAATGGTTGGTACACCGCTGACTAGAGTAAACCACCCAGGGCTATAGTAAGCCATGCATACGCACACACATAGAACATAATTGTTGTCAAAGGAGTCTAATACAAGCCATGCATATGCAGGCACATAGAGCATAATAATTGTTGTCAAAGGAGTCTAATATATGTACAGTTGGGCAAAACATGAAAAGACTAATTCCCAACACGCCCAACCCCCGGCCTCACAACATGTTGGGATGTTGATCGACCAAACTGTAGACCAAAGGCAATAGATCTAATCGTGGCGCCGATTTACTCACACGGCCGGATTGGTATGCAAGCGGGCTTGGACTAAAAACAGCAAATCGCCATCCCAATATCTTAGCTGGTTTTAGTACAAGAAGACTTGGACTACATTTACAGTGAATCATGTGTGAACAACATACTCGATTCAACAATCAAGACGAGAGGAAAAGAAACATACGACAACAGAAATAAAATACAAGATTCAAGAAGAAACAGCACTGCAAACTAGAGACAGAAAAAAACAATACAACATATTCAACAATTTGATATGAAACACAGAAGAGGCTATAGCCGATTGACTGAGCCGGGTCATTTCAACCACCCGTCATGGAAGAGACATAGGATCGAAGTGAACAGGGAACTATAAGTCGTACCCACAGGTCGATGTCTCACGTGATACAGTTGCCTTAGTACTACCACGACTCCTACACCACACATCACGACAAACAGGGTCTGCCCACAGGGATCAAGACGAAATGCAAAGAAACATACGACGACAGAAACAAAATACACGAATCAAGAAGAAACAACACTGCAAACAAGAGAAAACAACAATACAACAAATTCAAAAATTTGATCTGAAACACATAAGAGGCTACAGCCGATTGACTGAGCCGGGTCATTTCAACCACCCGTCTTGGAAGAAATATATGATCGAAGTGAACAGGGAGCTATATGTCGTACCCACAGGTCGATGTCTCACGCCACACAGTCGCCTTAGTGCAGCCACGACTCATACACCACACAGGGGCAACGTTGGGGAATTCTTACCCATCGCAGTGGGTGGTAGACTTATTCTTCACCGGGCCCACATGGGGATAGTACTGGCAGTAGTTATATTATTGTTATGGTAACATCATTAACACGCATGTACTATTATTTATCATGCATCTATTGCTAGCATGTTTAATCATCAACTTTTTTCCAGCATGCACTTTTCCATTCTTTCTTTGAGTGCACCGAAACAACATGCACATAAGCAGTGTGAACCTTTGTTTTAGCATGAACTTTTCGAACATTCCATCATATCGTATTTGAATGGGGTTTTCGTGCATTTATTGCAGATGATATAACAATATTAAACTTTTATTTATATCTTATCCTCCTTTCACATCTACCTGCTGCATATCATGTAAACGTTTGGTCACATAACATCAGACAATTACTTTTATGACCGCTGTTCGTATATTAATTGCTCGATAAGCACCATAATGCATAACACACGTTTGCGTTTGGAAAAATAATCAGTCAAGTCTAGAATTAGAATTAAGTAATGGTTAGAGCACAAGAATTGTTCTTTACTAGAATCAATCGAAGACGAGATTTATTCTGGTAAAGAACTATTCGCGTGCTCTGACCGACTAAGAGCACAATTGATCCCACATAATTCAATCAACTGGAAATGTGCCGTTGAGCGTGTTTTGACCACGACGCACAATCCGTGCGCTGGCCGCGATTGGACACAATAGCCGATTAGCCACGCCCATCAACGTGATTAGCATGAACTGATCGCCGATGAATGTGAATAGATATGTTCGAAACAACACGGACTGGTCCCACTTTGAAGCGTCCGCTCTATTTGTCTGCTATGAGTTGCGTGTGCCTAACAATGGGATAATACGCCAACAACGTGATTAACATGAACTGATCGCCGATGAATGTGAATAAATATGTCCGAAACAACACGGACTGGTCCCACTTTGAAGCGTCCGCGCGATTTGTCTGTTATGAGTTGCGTGTGCCTAGCAATGGGATAATCAGTGATCTATTACTTCGCCAGCCTTGGGAATTGGTGTGCTTTACCAAAAATCAGGGAACGATTGCAACAATGGGATTATGCTCTAATGTTATTTAGTGGAATACTTGAGGGACAATTAAATTGACAGAACAAATTTTTTTGGATAATGTTATAACCTATGGAATTGTGTCGACTCTGCTTATAGTAAACTATTTAGCGCCACAAAGCTAGTGGCCTTCCCAGAAATAGACTTTATTATATATATTGGTGCCGTAATTACTATCTAGAGGAATGGAACCTTGAATATATCGCCATCCTTATGTTTATATAGCATTCAGTGGCAGCAGGAAGACAACCAACGTTCATACGTGTGTTGTTATCTCATTTGTTATTGTACAAATAAAAAATCAATCAATCAAATCAATTAATCGTCAAAAATGGCAAGAGTTGCTTCATGCGGTCTGCAAGATAGTGCCACAACACTATATATAATATACACGCCACATAGTAAAACTATAGTTCAGTTAGTATATAGAAGATCTTCAGCATAGTAACATTTCTACCGCAAAACATGGTAAACGTTGGTAAGCTGCCACTTCACCATAGTTCTAAAATTAGCCCTCGGTTGAAGGATGTTTTAGCAATGGTTGGTACACCGCTGACTAGAGTAAACCACCCAGGGCTATAGTAAGCCATGCATACGCACACACATAGAACATAATTGTTTTCAAAGGAGTCTAATACAAGCCATGCATATGCAGGCACATAGAGCATAATAATTGTTGTCAAAGGAGTCTAATATATGTACAGTTGGGCAAAACATGAAAAGACTAATTCCCAACACGCCCAACCCCCGGCCTCACAACATGTTGGGATGTTGATCGACCAAACTGTAGACCAAAGGCAATAGATCTAATCGTGGCGCCGATTTACTCACACGGCCGGAATTTCGCCATTTAGAGTAATAGAGTTGCGATATATGCAGACTATCGGCGAATCAAAGAAGCGATTGGTGGAATGATCGTTGGATTATTCGGGGAATCATTAGTTGAACAGCCTCTAGATTTTGAGCTATTAAAGTAAATATAGCTCCCAGTTGTTGAAAGCAGCGATACCCGATTGTTCTCTTAGAATTAGGCTTGCGCACACCTACATGTATGATACACCATTTAATAAGATGTCGACCCTTTTTGCCCAACTATCGAGTGAATCGTTGATAGCGTCAGTATGTTTGTAGTGTGACTAGTGTCTGAAGCTGCCAGTTTGAATTAGTCCACGCAAGGACCCTGCTTGTGTTTCAAAAATACACCAAAATCTAAAAAAGTAATCGAGTAATATATTTCTGAACTCTTGGGATCCATCTTTGTTTGGACACAGGTGATAAACTTTCAGAAATAACTTCCGAGAAGCAGAGTTTGGTCTTCGGAGAATAAGTGGTTTATAAACGATTGCACAGTGGGACGTTTTTGTTCGCCAGAAACATTTAAATGTGATGTATGGTGAGGCGTGTATAAGACTACTTAATTTTCTAAATATTTAGATCAAATATGTAAAAAAAAAAGAAGCCCTGCACTCTTTCGTGCACTCTTGAAATTTGAGTTAGCCGGAATCAAATATTGTTTCCCCATTATAAGTTTCAAAATCATAGGGTAGTTTGAGATTCCTGATGCAACTCCAGTCCAGGTTGCATAATTTTGTTTTGATAATGGGCAATCAGTTATGGGGGACATCAACAGGCATCAACATATTTAGATGAGGATACACTTGGAAAAATGTACAAAGGGATGGTAAGACCACATTTGGAGAACGCCCAACCATGCAGTATAGAGACCCCACGTATACAAACATATTGAACGACTATAAAGGGTGTACAGAGAAAGGCAATATATTGGCACAAGGGGTACACAATGTGACCAATTTGACTTCGTATCCAAAGGTCACACCGGGCGCGACCGCGCGATTTTTACGGCCGTTTTATGTCGTCCGTAACTGTTCAAGGCGCGCGATTGTTATATTCACACAGAAAACGACCGTATCGCTAGCTACGACGCGGTCACAGCAGTGATTTTATGCTTCGTCGTGTTCTCGCTTTGTGGCAAACCATCGTGATAATTGGGTCGGTGTCAATTAGGATGGTTATCCGTGCGTATTAGTCCTATTTGAAGACGACACATTCATTTGTCGCCGCGATAATAAAGATGATGGAGGACTTTAGCGACATGCAGGCAGATAACCGAAGTGCAACGTTGTGCGTGTCTGTATGACACGAAGTCGAAAGAGAACAAGAATAAAACAGAGAGGAGAAAATGCCTGGCGGAATAACAGGATCGTCTGGTTAGTTTTTGGTCCCAATTCCATTCCGAATAGGCAGACCAAGCTTGTGAAGCCACTTTACTCACATTTTTTTAATAAAATGAACTGTCACCCCCCCCCCCCCCGATAAAAAAAACACAAACTGGAATTATAGAATGAAATTCAATTGAACGCAATTGATTTGTGAAAATTCAGGAAGTCCTTGCAATATCCCACTTGACATATTATATTTGACAATAAAATGAGTTTGAATAACCCATACATGTAGAGCAAAATCCGTTTATTATTTCCATATACATTGAATTTGTGATATGTCTTGCAATTCAAAACTATTTTTAGTTTTGAGAATTCCATACCAGTTATAATTTTGACCCAAAAGAGTACCTGTGATAATGGTTGAAACTAATTAATGCGCAATTATTTTGGTTTATTTTCCCAACAGTCCCAACAATGTAACGACAAATGTATGAATCTCCGAGACAATTTCGGTGACCAAATATGATGCACTCAAACGGTTATCTACCATGACTATCGCGCGCAACGAAGCGATTCAGTCGCTTTCGGTGCATGTGAATATAAAAATCGCGCGCTTTCAACCGCTATGGACAACAGAAAACGGCCGTAAAAATCGCACACGGTGTGTATTGATCTTTATTCTCCGAGCTCCCTAGCTGTAACGCATAATTACGCGTTGTACGTGCGTAAAGAAGGAATGTCACCACCACTATAGCCACACCGGAGACTGGTGACACAAAGGCTCTTTATAACTATCTCTTAACAGACACAACAAACACATTGCTGATAGAGGTGGGAGACTTCGTCATCTCAGACGACACGAAGTGGGAACCACGTGTGTCGTTCGCAATTCCGAGGTTTCCGGATAATAACTTGTTTGTTTGATCAGATCTGAACCATGAACATTTGGTATGTTAGGTTATCAGCTCCAATTACATGTCAAGTCGGTCCGTCCATTTTTGCAGGAGTTATGGTCATTGCTGACTTAGAATTTGCCGATTATGTAAATGCTCCGTAACTGATAAAATGGGCATCGAATTATAAGTGTACTTTGTTGTTTCAAATATGCATACCAAATTTCATTCCGTTCAGTCACCATTAACAGTTAATGCAATGAAATTTGTTATTTTTTTCAAAACAAGAACAGGAAATTAGGAAAGAGTTTTGTTAAAAATCAGGAATAGTGCTAAAAGTCAGGAACGGAAAACAAATTTACAAAGACTGAAATTCCTGATAAATCAGGCATTAATGATTAACTGAAGCTATCATCCGAAAACGAAGAACACAAACATTTCAAAGTCGAAAAAAAGTATGTAACTCTGGTCCTGTTCATCCGACAGGCAGGGTAATAACTCTATAAAGAATGTACCTTTAATAAATGACGGAGATTTGTATGAGAAATTTGCAACACCACAACAGATCAACTTTTGTGAAATATAAGTCAAATTCTTCCCTTGGGTGGGTGGGTTTAAAAACACGCTCTTTAAAAACACTTCTTTGAACATTTCCGTTATTTCTTCTTCAAATATCTCCGTTATTTCGTCAAAAACACTTCTCATACAAATCACTGTTATTTAGCAAATTAACATTATTTATAGAGTTATTGCCCTTCATGCAGGATTAACAAAACATGTCTTCATTTAGTGGACAATCCCAAGCTCGCGTGCCACGCGTGGTTGGATTGTCCATTTATTAATGACCATTTTAGGTACCTATTGTCCATTTATAAGTGGACAATCCTTGAAGAATTGCCTGGATTAATGACTCGGTCGGCGAGGATTATAGTCCGTATCAAAACACTGCGGTCCAGTGTTTTCTCAATCGTGAGCTTATTTGTGGTGAATACGGTTTAGCGTGAACCATATTAAGTTTATTTGTTTATGGAATTCAATTCAATTTATTAGATACTCTCATCGTATGACAATACATATTGAGAAGAAAGATTTATAAATAATATATGAATAAACGGGATATCTGCGTACTCATATATAAGCAATCTTGGTTGGGGTACATTGGCAGCGCCTATGGGAGTAAGGGTGGGACATACTAATCGAAAACACTACTTGGCACTCCAAACCTTCAGAGACACACCAACCAACACAGTCTGTCCTCAGGTGCTTCCTCCGTCCACGACAGCATTATACAACCACGTCAACGGGTTCTGACACTCGCACAGGAGTGAAAGGCGGGCAGTTGATGAGCCCCAACCGACCTTAATTCAACCGGTTGGCATTGCGCCCTTTTCCTAGATTTGAGCCCGTAGTACAAGCCCGGAATACAACAGACTAAGGCAACTGGGGTCCACGCAAGCACTAAATAGGACAATAAATTACAACTATTCACAACTCAAAATTATATATATATCAACGCACAAAACTCACACAGAGAAACAAAGTAAGTCTTCTCCGCCGGTCCTGGTTCGGAATGGGGGTGGGGCTTTGCTTCTTGCTCTGGTGGCATCCACCCCATGCACAGTAGGCAAACACATATACTGTGTATGGGTATATATCTCTATTTACAAACTCACAAACCCTACGAACGCTCTTCAGTGGAACTACAACATTCAAAAGTGGGTTGTAGGAGAGGGCCGACGTCCCTTTCAAATCTTCCCGGGAATCATCCCAAACTCCAAACCGTGGTACATGCGTGCAGACAATAGTATATACTATGATTTATTATTTCGCCAGGGGGTTGGTATTTTACAGCACAAGAAAATATTTTGACACTACTCACTGATTGAGTCTGCCATGTATAAGACATACCTAGGTATTTAGTTCCGTACGTACAAATTTTAGTCATGGGATATTTACCGATTCCTTCGTAATTGATTCTGCCATAAAGGTGTAAAGGATATATAGGGGAGTCTGGTACTTTCCATAGTTATTATTTTGCTCCAGTATATTAGGGGCTTTGCCTTGATTTTCGTCACGATTGGTAGGAATCCCAGTTCTACGTATACGCAGTGGATCAACGGACAGAAACGAAAACCGGAAATCATAGAGTCCGAAGCGAGTAGTTTTTGTTTACAAAGTTTGCAGACACTTTCTGACACCGTTTTGCTGCATATAAACATAGTTAGACACATCCTCTAAACAGGTTAAGGTACAGGGAGGGGGGTCGGTCAAAAGTAAAAACATATCATGCTGAAAATGGCCTTAGTTACCCTTGGACTACACAAAAAAACAAAAAGAATGGAGAAAAAAATAATTAGAATTTATTTTTGCAAATTTTTTCCATTTTTAGGAGCCACGCCCAGCCACGCCCACTAAAATGAAAACAGAAATAATGAGTTTCAAAGCAAATAAAACCAACAACTTATACCTATTATGTTCTTAAGTGGCCACTGAAGACATAGCAAAACTCAAATTTCTTGTATCGGTGAAAAAAATGACAAAAAGTGGATTTTTTTAAAAATGGTCCGGCCGCGGGGGACCCACCCCTAGGCCCTATATCATTTGTCAGCGTTTTATCGCGGAAAAAATGCCTTTGAATCATCGCCGTGAGACGATTTCTTACGCAAAATATCCCAGAAAATTCAAATTTTCACAATTATATGAGACATTTCTCGTCACAACCTATACCAATCGAAAGACCTGTTCTCCTCCTAAAAATGCACATATTGAATATCGCTATGGAGTGTCTCAGTGTTCCAAATTTCATCTTTCGATGCAGGCACCCACTTCGAAATTACTGTCCGATTAGTCCCGACAATTTAAATAATTAGTCGCCAAAAATCTGTCCGCTTAGTCATGATTCGACCGAAAGCTGCCCTAATCAATTTCTTTTCGAAAAAGATAATTATTTCGCAGATTATATGCATGCTCTTCATTTCATTTTTGCGTGGCGTAGATGGTTAGCGAGTCCAGGATTCTGTATAGGTCTCCTGGGACAATATGACCTCCAATCGGTGTCGTATATACGCGCGTGAAACTGAGATGCAATAACGAAGTCTGGAAACAGACCCTTTATGTTGTATTTAAGATTGTTTTCTCGTATCACCACTCTCCGAAGGCCAATATAAAAAATTGGGACGGGGGGCGAATTTTAACTTTTATATTTTATTATTCATAACATAAATGGAAATGGTCATGTCCAGATATTGAATGCAGTGTCCTACCTTATATATTATACAACGACTTTCTTCTCGTGACCACGACTTCATATTCACGTGGCCACGACTTTATATTCTCGTGGCCGCGACTTTCTTCTCATGGCCACGTCTTTATAAAAAAAATCTGATGTCACATCGGGCTCCATAATATATACACCGATATTATTGTGTAACTCCATGTGATATATATAGTATCACAACATGCCTGTCTTCAGATGTGACCATTTTGAGGCACAGGCTGGCGGCTTCGATGGGGCAATGCAATCGACAATGGAATTTTACATCATCCAAATGAACGTTTGCAATTAAACAACAAACCAATGATGATAAGCCCCCTGTTTGGGGCCATTTCAGGAACGATAACTCTATCCGAAGTACATTACCTATATTCTCTGCAGTAATCCAGTTGGTGTTAGTCTAGACAGTTTGACCTATATTCTCCGCCCACGCGTCGGTTTATTTGTATACCGGTTGAGCATGTCCAAAAACTTCAAAAATTTCAAAAAAAATCAAAAATTTCAAAAACTTCAAAAATTTCAAAAATTTCAAAAAATTTCAAAAACTTCAAAAACTTCAAAAATTTCAAAAACTTCAAAAACTTCAAAAATTTCACAAATTTCACAAATTTCAAAAAACTTCAAAAATTAAACAAAATTCCGGATTTAGTCAAAAATATGGCTTGTTGCCATTCATCGGAAAGCTATGGGGGTACGGTGGTGAGCGCCACCGAAAAAAGCAAGTGAGTGAGGGAAAAAAGAGAAAAATAACATCACAAGTGGTACATACTACAATTTATGATATTAACTATTCACTGTCACTTTCGTCCGAATTGTCATCACTTTCGTCAGCTGTGTCATTTTTTTCGTCCATGAACTTTTCTAGCAATGGTCCGTACTTTAATATTGACATTTTCACTGCATCACGATCTTCAAAACCATTCTTCATATATTTGTACACTTTATCCACCGACCTTTCAATAGCCTTCGAAAATTTAGGTAAATTACTCATTTTAGTTCAGTGAATATGTCGTTTGGAGTTTCCTTTTTAACTTTTCCAATGTTTGTCTTCTTCGCTCTTCCTCCTTTTATCTCTTTAACTTTTATCTTCTTAGCTCCGGGTTTGGAGTTTCCTTTTTAACTTTTCCAATGTTTGTCTTCTTCGCTCTTCCTCCTTTTATCTCTTTAACTTTTATCTTCTTAGCTCCGGGTTTACTTATAAGTTTTTCAGGTTTCGCTTCAGTCTTGGGTAGGTCCTTCGAGTCATCGTAGGGTACATATTTATTAAGATCAAAGTCATAATAGTACGGAGTCCCCATTCCGGCTAAAGTTCAAAGTGTACTCTGAAGTAGTAATTTTTATAGGCGCCAAATTTCCATCCAAGACGTATACCCTTATAAACTGCGGGTCAGTCTTAGTAACGCGCACGCCAACGCCGCCGGCGGCGGGCGGCGGGCGGCGGCGGCGGGCGGCGGCGGCTGTTGTTGTTGTTGTTGATACAAATGTCAATGCAATTATGAGTGATTTCAATATGCACACTATTGTATAGGTAAAAAATTGGCGCCGCGGCAGTGAGGGGGTGAGGGGGCCGCGCGCCAATTTTTTACCTATACAATAGTGTGCATATTGAAATCACTCATAATTGCATTGACATTTGTATCAACAACAACAACAACTACAACAACAACAGCCGCAGCCGCCACCGCCGCCGCCGCCGCCGCCGCCGCATACTCTGCCGCCGGCGGCGGCGTTGACGTGCGCGTTACTAGGACTGACCCGCAGTTTATAAGGGTATACGTCTTGGATGGTAATTTGGCGCCTATAAAAATTACTACTTCAGAGTACACTTTGAACTTTAGATGGAATGGGGACTCCGTACTATTATGACTTTGATCTTAATAAATATGTACCCTACGATGACTCGAAGGACCTACCCAAGACTGAAGCGAAACCTGAAAAACTTATAAGGAAACCCGGAGCTAAGAAGATAAAAGTTAAAGAGATAAAAGGAGGAAGAGCGAAGAAGACAAACATTGGAAAAGTTAAAAAGGAAACTCCAAACCCGGAGCTAAGAAGATAAAAGTTAAAGAGATAAAAGGAGGAAGAGCGAAGAAGACAAACATTGGAAAAGTTAATAAGGAAACTCCAAACGACATATTCACTGAACTAAAATGAGTAATTTACCTAAATTTTCGAAGGCTATTGAAAGATCGGTGGATAAAGTGTACAAATATATGAAGAATGGTTTTGAAGATCGTGATGCAGTGAAAATTTCAGTACAGACCATTGCTAGAAAAGTTCATGGACGAAAAAAATGACACATCTGACGAAAGTGATGACAATTCGGACGAAAGTGACAGTGAATAGTTAATATCATAAATTGTAGTATGTACCACTTGTCATGTTATTTTTCTCTTTTTTCCCTCACTCACTTGCTTTTTTCGGTGGCGCTCACCACCGTACCCCCATAGCTTTCCGATGAATGGCAACAAGCCATATTTTTGACTAAATCCTGAATTTTGTTTAATTTTTGAATTTTTTTGAAATTTGTGAAATTTGTGAAATTTGTGAAATTTTTTAAGTTTTTGAAATTTTTTAAGTTTTTGAATTTTTTGAATTTTTTTGAATTTTTTTGAATTTTTGAAGTTTTTGAAATTTTTGAAATTTTTTAAGTTTTTGAAATTTTTTTAATTTTTGAAATTTTTTAAGTTTTTGAAATTTTTTGGACATGCCCAACCGGTATACAAATAAACCGACGCGTGGGCGGAGAATACAGGTCAAACTGTCTAGACTAACACCAACTGGAGTACTGCAGAGAATATAGGTAATGTACTTCGGATAGAGTTATCGTTCCTGAAATGGCCCCAAACAGGGGGCTTATCAACAAACCAAGAAGATATCACCAAAATGGATTATAACATCATTCCTCATCAAGACAGTGAAATCCACAGGTTCTTTAATCGTCGGAGATGCTGAAACACAAACTGTTGAATTGTGTCAGTATCCAACAGAAGACCCGCATGCATCCACTCCCTGGTTCAAGACAATAGACCATTTGTTTGGATTTGCTTTCCATGAATTTAATCAGAGTTTCGTATCTATAAAGAGTTTGGTGGCATAGTATTCAATATAGGGTCAATGACCAGCTACAAAAGTACGAGAAATTTCATTTGTACCCACCCCGGGTGGAATTTTCCAACGGCTATCTCAATCTTTAAAACTGTTGGAATGTTCCAACCTGACACCGCCCTATGGTTGGAAATTTCCAAATGATTACCTTTTCAGTTAACAAATCTGACACTGAAGGCTGTCGGGGTCAATATGTTTACAGACACGTATGCCGGTGGTCCATCAACCGCGAAACAAGTTTTTTTTACTCAGCTAAACAAATATTGGACTCAAGCCTTTTACGCCAAAAGAAGTTACCATATTTGTCTCATAATGTAATATGAAAGATTAAAAACAATTTACATAGCATAGTACATGTAGTTTTGTTTGGCTTCAAAATCCAATATTGGACCTTCCAAATATGCATGGAATCATAGAATGCACCATTATTTCTTCCACCATGCATGTATTACACCAATTAATTCTCAATATTGTAGACAGCAACATGCCATGATGTCCATAATCGCATATTTTGATTTTTTATTTAAATATTTTTATTAAAAAAAACAAATAATTTAAATTTCTTTTTATTTAAATTTAATTTGTAATTTAGTTTCTGTACATTGAACTCCTTGCTCAATTTTTGGTTTCAATTTTCATTTTCTTCAAAATTTTGGAAAAAAAAAACTAACGCGGTGATAACATTAACCGGGGTACCCCGAATCACCACGCCAAATTAGGTTGAAATTGGTGCAGGGTCTGGGAGAACAATCGTGAACAAATGCAGACAGACAGATCCTACTCGTTTATATATATCGACAAGAAAAGGAAATGGAAATAAACATCAGTACTGTCGTATTTTTAAAAGGGGTTATTTCTATTTACTACATTATTGATTAAATACGAACATACAAGTTTAACTAACCTTTATAATTATAACAGGAACATTTACATGTTAATTAACAGGCAATAGAATAGACGATAATTGTAAGACATGTTGTTGGTTTGAAGATTGTGGGTCGAGTGATGGAAGTTCGTCATCGGAAGAGCTTCGCCGTGCAGTTCCGGAATTGGCCGAGCCGTGTTCGTTTGACTTCGTGATTGTCTCTCCCGCGGTTGTTGCCGGGGTCAAATGTGACCTCTTTTGTATATCTTCCGATCACGGGGTTTTCGGTGTTTTGTTTGTCATCCACGATAATTAATTGATACCCAAAAACACTACAGTACATTGGATGGCTCGATGTATGTATCAGCGAAAGTGACTAAAAACATGAGTAATACATTTTCGAAATAAAAAATAAAGGGGTGTGTAGGACTAGCCGAAAACATGTAGTAAAATATACACTTAAAAATAGTAGAACACTGGGATGGTGGGTCCCGAAGTGGCCACGATGGTAAAACCTACGTGTCCGCAATTTGTTTCTGACCCCACTCGCCCACCCCGTGCTGAAAGTACCAAATTATTTGAATATAAATCTTGTTTTAAAGTATTCAATTTCACACTAAATACTGGTAGAAATATATCAAACTATTGAAAATATATCTCCACCTCATCCCTGGGGAGGTAATTGTAGCATTTCAGAAAATAGTTCCAATGACTTCCTTTAATTGATTACCTTAATGAGTCTGAAGGAATGTTGTGAAAACAAATGTGCATGCATGCAGTATAAACGTTGACACAAAGAATCAGTAGGCCAAAAACGTGTCAATGTTGACGAAAGGCAACCAACCAATCCAGTTCGACTATGGGGTGAACAACAAAAACTGTCCGCCGGGCCTGGTGGATCAGGGGAGTACATGACTAACCGGACAGTAATTTTGAAGCGGGTAGGCCTACCCGTATAGAAATAATAAATTTGGAATACAGAGACACACTATGACAATACTGAATACATGCATTTGTGGAAGGAGATGTCTTTCGATTAGTTTTATGGTTGTGGGGAAATGTGGCTGAAAAGTTTGTTAAAACATACATTTTCGGGGATATTTTGCGGAGGAAATCGTCTCGCGGCGATGATTCAAATGAATTTTTTCCACAACAGAACGCTGACACCTGATTTCAACCGATCAGCTGGGGATGAATATCAGTGACGAAATTGGCACCTGGGGTTTCGGCACTTCGTTGTTTGGGCCCAAGCACATTGGACGTTTCGGCACTTTTTATTTGTAACATGATTATAGCATGCAGCGAACAGTTTTAGATGTTGTTATGCATGTATTTGTTGTTCAACGGTGAAGGAAACCGCTGTCGAATTTGACAGATGCAACGACCAGCACATGATCCAGCTACTTGCTACGAAAATGTAGTGTATGCTATTGCATATACTTCACATACAATGTAGTTTGAGATAGGTTCACCATAAAATAGACAAAAATCCTTCTTTTGAGGCTTGTTGCTATGGAAAACAATTTCATAGCAACGGTTGCTAAGGAAGCCACTCAAGAACACAGAAACCCCAGCAATCAGATTGCCATGCACATCCTTGATATAAAACATTATTCACCAATATATCTTACTAAACAAAATTATCATTCTATATGTGCAAACATTCAGGCTATGGCAGAAAGGCGCCTATGCATATGACCTTGACCTTTGACATCCAACCCGGGTATAGATATTTGCCAACAATGTTTTTTTAATCAGTGGACCAAACTCTACCACCAAGGATGTGTTGGCATATTGTACTAAAACCTCATTAGGACTGTCGGCTTTTTATTCTACCACAATTCAATTAAACAGCCATGATTCACAATATGTTTATTTCCCATTAAACTGTAAACACAGTGTTTGAGATATAATACATAATACATTGAAATAGATAATATATACATATTCACGTGTATATACATATTCATAGGGATAACAATTGTTACGAGGTTATAAAACACAAGTGGATTCTCTCTCCTTTAAGTATTAGTATATAACTTCGACTTACAAGTAATTAACAATAAAATTTGGAGATGACCAATTTTCATTCCATCACGACAGAGTTATTATTGATAATTTTCAATAACAAGCATATTCATCCACTTTATTTTTGAATATGGGCAACATATTTTGCTGGTATAATCATAATATCAATAAAATTTCTGGAATAATGGGAAAACTTCAGATAACTTATTTGTCCTACTCCATCGTTTTATACTACATATATGTCGTTTTAAAGAGAACAAGGAGAGAGAGAGACCACATTATTAGAGTAAATTCATCAATATATAATCGCACACACGTAAAAAAAAATTATAATTCAGTTTTCACAATGAAATATTTACCCCGGGTGAAAAAGTAGTTTGGTAGGGGTCACTCCAACTGATGTATATACGGTATGTTTCTGATCTAAATGATTAATCGATGAGCGAAGTATCACCATATAAAGTAAATTTGTTAAAGGGATACCAGATCATTCGATTCACGAGAAGCCACCTTCCATCGGGTTTCCCAATGTTGAGGATTTGATTCAATTTGACCGGAAGTAAAACAAAAACTGTTTTCATATATAAGGAGTCAGATGGCGGAACAAATTATTTCGCATAAAAATGTTCAAATGTGCGTACTTGTGGGGGACTTGTATTTTTTGTGTGTGGATATTCAGAAATGGAATCTCAATCAAACATTTACTGGATCCTGTGAGTAGTCCGTGGCTCTTTTTGCTCGGGCGAAGGTTCCACAATGAAACCATTGAGTCAGGTCTCATGTTTTCGAACTCTTGAGTAGTTTTTCACTGGCTGACTTATGATTTTAATGTGTAATAATAATAATACCTACACAAGAAGAATAGACAATTACGAAGTTTAATTTTAAAACTGAATGGGAGTTTCAATTCAAATATACAAGGGTTAATTTCGACGCGATAATAATTTACTTATCGTCCACAAATGCCGTCGCATGGCGGACATTAGATTGGTTTTATGGTAAAATGTTGTCTTCGAAAACTATCTTTATAATGCAATTATGTAAGCGGGATTCAATGCCATCAGACATCTTCCTTCGTGGATCTCATTACAGATTACACGAACTATACCTTTTACAGGAAACCATTGTCAGCCAATCTCAGCTGATGGGAGAGAACACGCGAATGTCTCACATTCCACAAAAGAAGACACCGAGTGATCTCATTTTGATGGTATATCCGGTAACTGAACATCGAAGAGAATTTCCTGAGCCAGATGACCATCGCAGTCCGTCTTGCATTGTACTCTCGGGGTGTATTAAAATCAGTGTTCTTCTATATTCGTGAATATATTTGACCAAGAAAGCGTGACGTGCGAACAAGTTGCGAACGTGTTTCGATGAATCGAACACACGAGAACAGATCAAGACCGGGGGCTTCAATCTCACTACCCACTTGCGCGATCCTCGGGTAATCGTTGGATAAGGCTAGAGAAACGATGTCACATATACATGAAAGGCACTATGATGGGTCCACGAGTATGTTCGACAACAATGAAGACTTAAGATCATAAGATGGTCTGTCGAACAATTGATAGCCTTTGAAACTTTAAACAAGATCACCACCACGGTCGCGTATAGGCATGTCGACTTATTTCAAAATGCGCTCAGAGATAGTTCATTACTTTGAGTTATGAGCCGAAAATAGATACAAGTAAAATATATATGTAAAAATGCTCGTTGATCTGATGAGATTGAAGCACATTTTGTAATTTGAGCCAATTTTGATGGTGATCAACCAACTATAAGAACACCCATATTTTCACTCGAACAATTGTCCGCAACAGTTAAAATGGGCGGAAGATCGAACTTGAGTAATACTTTTTGGATTCAACCATATATACTACATTTCATTCCATTCAATCATATTTAATTGAAATTATCATCCGAACACCAAGAAAACACGAATTTCGAAAAAAGATCTGTAACTCTGGTAAAAATAGGCGAACAGAACTTTTCGTTCATGGGACTAAATTCAAAAGGTTGTTCAAAATGTTTCATTGTTTCAACCTGTAATAGAAGTACACATATTAGTACTATGTCATACGTAAATCGATACGTCCACATGCATGAGGTATATGAAAATACATAATGAACAAAATATGTCTGTATATATGAGACATACAAAATATAAACAAATGGAAACTCATAAAGTATGCATAAGGACACGACGTTTCGGGCAACTATCCGACTGAGAGGTACTTATGCAATGTGAACACAATATAATAAACGTATGCGGTCTTCACACACTATAAAGTAAACACACACCACGGCGCATTTGTAGACTTTCTACAAATCAACTTATTTGATATGTAGTATACACTATCACAGCAGGTGTCACTCCAAGAACATGGATTAATATTATCCATCATGATGTGGGATGGAAAAATATTACCCGAGGGGCCAGATATTTGGGCCGGACACGAGCCTTGCCGAGTGTCCGGTCCAAATATCTGGATCCGAGGGTGAGATTTTTTCCATACCCACATCCCATGTCACATGATGGATCATTTTACTCCCAACCGAAGATCCTCATTCTGATGTTATTATCTATACCAATCTTCAGCACTTTTCGGTAGGTTCATAACGGGACATCTGGAGAGACCTGGGTCCAGACCTAATTTACTGGACTCGTTTTGTAAATTCCGCTATAAACTGGTGACTCGTTGTAGATCCTCTATATCATGCATGGTTCAGCAATTTTTGTTGTGATTTTATTGAAGTCCCGTGGTGGTTTGAACTCCGAAATTATGCTTATTCTTGTTACACTCTGGTCAGGTTCCGGTCATGAAAATAATGAAAAAAAGAAAAAAAGAATACGTTATATAATCTTATGAGGAGTTTATGTCTCACAAAGGCTTATCCAAGTAATAGAATTGAGGAAAATGCGGACCTGACTTTACACAATTCTGATGTTCAAATGAGCAATATCTGTTTAATGATTCAAATATAGCTCAAAATAATTTAGCTTTTATAATTACTTTTTGTTCCAAACAAAAAAACAGGTCACCTGTTTCTTAATCAGGAATTAACTCAATTTTAATGTTTTCACTTTAATATTTCAGAAAATACATCTAGTTTACTAAGAATGCAGTTTTGTGAAAACAATTCTCAGTAATAAGGAACTGAAGTGATTGCTATCTAACACCATTCGACATATCACAATTAGCTACGACCACGACAAACAGTTATATCGCCACCTATAGAATAGGGAAAAAGATTTAATTACGTCATATCTGGTAATATATTCTATTTAATTCAATATTAATCATTCCATTACTGGAGGTTCCTGAAATTTTGCTAAAACCCTGTGCCAATGCATTATCCTATATATGCGAGTCTCCAATATAGCTATAGGGGATACATAGACCTAACAGTATTTACCTTGACCTTGTAAGCCTGTGCAATTTCTTATATATGCTAGGCTCCATATGGGAGACTCGCATATATAAGAGAATGCACTGGCACAGGATCTTTGATGCTGCATCAGCGCAGCTCCCGTCGTCAAAGGGTTAAAGCTAAACACGAATGGTGAAGGGGATGACCCCAGAGTAACTAACCTTTAATTATTTGTGAATTGAAGTAATCGAGTCACTGCACCATGTTGGGCGACATTGACGACCGAGATGTGACCTGAATTTGAGAAATCTGGATGTACCAGAGTGCGGTAAAATTACCATTATCACGCGTGGGAAATATAGCAATTAATTTAAGCACAAAGATACCACACATTCATTAGGACTCCCGGCTTTTACCACAATTGAATTAAGCAGCCATGATTCAATTCCTGCACGAGAAGCCACCGTCCATCGGGTTTCCCAAATGTTGGGGATTTGATTCAATTTGACCGTCAGTAAAAAATAAGTTTCTTTCATATATAATGATATATTTCATTTCAGATGGCGGAACAAACTGATTCTCATAAACACTTATACAAATCTGTTTACTGGTGGGGGGTTTTTGTTTTTGTTTTTTTGGACATTCAGAAATGGAATCTCAATCAAAAATAGACTCGATCCTGTGAGTTGAGCTGGTTACACATGGGCGTGGCGCGGCCGACGCGGTTACTAACGAATAAACTCTTCGTCTTCGCCGCGTGAGTGTGTCGCTTTCACATGGCAGCGGCAGAATAATTATAAACGCCCGAAGTATTGTGTTTCATAACATGATTTCTAGAATGGAGGCAGTGTCTGATGACACACTTGTTATAATAGCGCTGGTATATTTGTATCGACAACGGAAAAAGAAGAGAAATAAAAGGTTTTGGGTACACCCAATTAATAAGAAGAGATATTTACATGGTGTATTTAATCATTTATACCGTGAACTCTATTCAGATGAGGGCAAATTTATACAATAATTTAGAACGTCAAGGGACCAATTCGCACGGATACTTTTCTTCATCGAAGATGATATAAAGAAAGAATACGGGCGGGGTACGGAAGCCAATCAGCCCACAGCAAAGACTTGCGATATTTTTGGGGATTTCTCTTAAATTTGAGGTAGTACCCGATGAATATGTGTGGAATGCTTTGATCTGACAGTGATTCGTCGCGCGATCGCTCTGCAAAATGGCTCACGGTTCCATTGAAAATAATCGCGCCGCTCATTAAAAATGTCGCCGCGCGTCGATTGGCCGCGCCGCGCGTCGATTGGCCGCGCCGCGCCAATGTGTAAGGTCCCGTGCTTCATGACTGCACAAACTCGATCGTCCGGCCGCGTCGGCCGCGGCGCGTCGACCGCGCCCATGTGTAAGCGGCTTTGTCTGTGGCTCTTTTCTCGGGGGAGGGTTCCAACATAAAACCAGTGAGACATGCCTCAAGTTTTCGAACTATTGCGATGTTTCACTGGCTTACGTATATTTTTAATCATACTTACACCGGGGGGGGGGTCGGACAAATTTTTTAGGCACGTATGCTGATTTTTTACTTTTGACCCTTGTTGGGACCCACCCACCCCCGCGTCCAAATTTTTTTCCGTTTTCGGCAGTTTTTTCCGACCATTTCTGGACACCCACCCCCCTTTTGACACCAAAACAGAGATTTGCGGGGGGGGGGATTCACTGTTAACAGCTGTATATGAATTTCTGTGCATACTATTTGTCATGGATGTTAACATTGACATGTAATTAGGAACGAGTCATTTTGAGGTCATTCGGCCAAAAAAACATGGCTGCCAGCGGCCATCTTGGATTTCAAAATTTCTAACAAAACACAACACGATAACTGCCTGTAGTCAGTTAGCAGTTGGAATTACATTATTTATCTTATTCTAAGGTGTTTTAAGCCAAACTCATTGCAAAAACAGTCAAAAGACTTGCAGGAAAAACAAATTTAGTTGCTGAAAAAATTGTTTGTTGGTCCCATCGACCACCCACCCACCCCGGCATACGTGCCCGGAAAAATCCCCCCTGCTTACACATGAAGAATGTACTATTCGGAAGTTTATTTTTAAAACTTAATGAGATACACCAATCAAACCAGAGTATTAATTTGGACGCGATAATAAGGAAAATACTTGACTATCGTCGATAAAAGCGGTGACATGTCGGTCAATTGTTTCGTTTTATGGCAATTAGTTTATAATTGTGTTGGCGGCGAGCGAGTGAACACGATTTGAAGGGCTTCATTCTCAAGTTCTCAACGCCATTAGACATCAGACATCTTCCTTCGTTGATCTCATTACATATGGAGTTCACAGGATACTATTGTCAGCCGACATCTATGCACTGAGAAAGAAGAGAACAAGCGAATGTCACAAAATAGCACAACGAGTGATACCTTTTGATGGCGTTTCCGGTAACTGAACATCGAAGAGAATTTCCAAGCTCCATGAAGAGTTCAGTCCCCTACTAACACAGGACTTACCCACACCGACCATTCGAAAAAGCGCATCTGTGTTGCCAACCGCGCTTCTACGACGATACAACCGCGCATCTCTATTTTTATGTTGCAATTTCTGGTTACGAAATAGAGAAAAATACAGTGTTTAATTAATTTTGACATAATGGAACGGTTGGTATAGAAGCAGTTACATTCGCTCAATACCTCCATATATGCCGGGTTGAATTCGATACAACTTTGTATATTTCATTAAAGCATTGGGGTAGAAATAGGCTGCAGAAACAGCCCGGGGTCCTAACTTTGGAACTTATTTTTTTCACAATGTATCGGAATTTAGCAACACGATCGAGTATTTTCCAGTCGATTTTTTCGGATTCCTATAGCCAAATCTTCCTGCAATCACCTTGTGTTGAAATTTGTGTTCATGATTCAGCCAATTTCCATAAAATGAGTCGATTTCAGAAGTGGGTATATCGAAAAATATACGACAATGCTTCTTTGTGACCAACAACCAACCATCTATGTTGCCGAATTCCTCTCTGATTATAACTAAAGTAAATATCACGTGTACACGTATCCGAATCGATGTCCGAGGAGACTATTTCGTTTCCTAAATGAAATGTACTCAAATTCGTCTCGGCTCGTGCTGAACTGAAACATTCGACAAATTATATTATTCAAATGAGCTGATAAACGAGTCCCATATGTTATTGAATGTTGTAGCATGATATACTTGATAATGAGCTAGCTGTCTCGAGTTGGAACCTTCACGTACAGTGAAGTACATAATTAAGGAACAGGTAATAACTAAGAAATATATTCCCCGCGTTATTTTTTCGAGTTTGTAATGCTCCCTGTCAAAACTTCAAAAAGTTTCCATGTTTTGGTACTGGTGGAATATGATTTATACGGGTGTTAGTCAGAATAGAGATTCGTGGCATGATCTAAACCTTTTAGGATCAATCAATAAGCATTTCAATGTTAAAAAGAATTACCAACTATTATAAACAACCTGTAATTGGTATGTTTCAACCCATACCGTTATATAGTGAAACCGGCACACATATAAGCTTGCACCGTGCAAATGCTGTATAATGTGGCCGTCCCTCAAACGGTTCACGTTTTGTATTAAGTCATTCTATATATGTTTTACCATTTTAATCCATCGTGGATTTATACTGGTTTCATTTGTACAGCCAGGTAACATTTGTCATAAACACATAATCTTTCACCACCAAAACCTAGCGTGAATCAAGCGATGTCATGATCAATCCGTTCGATTGTGACATAGCCAGTGCTCGCTGTTCTGGATTTAACCAGTACATGTAAGTGCTATGACAATCTAGTAATCTTGGTAATAATATTTGATCTACGCTATACTTACATCTGCTACCGATTTCACAGAAAAATAATCTTCCGATACAATTAATATATATTACGGTATTCATATTTCGTTAGACCACATATCGTCGTAGTTTTTCTTATCTTAGGGCGAGATAATTCATACATTAAGAACTTTGTATAACCCACTGTGTATAAGCGTGCTAGTTTAACTGTCCGTTAAGATTTCAGTCAACCCAAAGTCAATCACTTTTCACAAACAAGCTTGTTATATCGACATGACGACAAGTGCGGCCATATGGATGTAACATGTGCGAGAACGTTCTATTTTAATCAGCGCAACATAATGGACATACTGTCTCATATATTCACTATTCATATATAGTCTTACCCTGCATTCGAGAAAAATGTGAGTATCATCTAATGCGACGCTAGTCGACATAGTGTTTATGGGGGAGACTGTGGCGGTATATTTGTACTTTCATTATATTCTCATTTGTTTAAATGCGTTCGCTCCAAAAGTATAAATTAAAAAATATAAGATATGATTGGAGTTTACACCACATCACCTAATGGGCCTGTTAGCATATTATGCAAAATTAAATCGGGTTTGAATGCGTGTGAACCAATTTAAACTGAGCTTATGCTATCGATTACGTCAATTGCACAATGTACAACAATACGAATGTGACATAGTGAATAGTTGGGTATTACTTGTCAGTTTGGTGACATATGATGTCATTCACATTAATTTTTTTTCAGCAAAACGTGACAGAATGGGTTTCATGACATAAATTCTTTCGATTGTGACATAGCCAGTGATCGCTGTTCTGTTTTAATCGCTGTTCACTTCTAAGTGATATGATATTCTTGTTTTGATTTCAATCAACCCGGAATCAGTTATTTATTTATTACAAACTTGTTATATTTACATTGCGCTGACATATTTTGGCAGAAAATGTACACCATTCGTTGTCTTACTCAGAATTCTTGAAAGAAATGTGAGTATCATCTTATGCGATATAAAGAATGTAGTGTTGTAGCAAATTATTCGGTCTACATGGCCCTAATATAGATTCGCATAGCATTCAATATTGCAGCCAAACTCTCAACAAATATTATAATCAGTGTGTAACATACAGATTTGACATCGTGCCGATATAGCGAAAATGCGACCATACGATCGTTACATATATGTTGTAACGTGTGGGTCATCGAGATCGTGAACGATATTTGGAGTAACGCTTAGAGCATGCTTCAATCTATAACTCCATCGTTTCGAATGCATGCATACTATCTTATCGCAACCGGGAAACTCTTGTCCGTTCACATTTGCGTAGTAATGAAAATAGTTCCTTAAACAACCGTACGATTGTGACATAACCAATGGTTTGTAATACTGGATAAGTGGCCACGATCTTGCAACATACCCAACGGTGTGTTCATGACCATCAAACAATTAAGGCTGATGTGTCGAGAATATACAAATACTGATGCGCGCTCACTCGTCAGCTCTTGGATTGTTTCATCGATTGGTTGCTGACATGGTTGTTGGGTGAATGTCGGCACCTATTAACTGAGGCCGTTTACGTGTGAGATATATCTACCACAAAATAGCATACATTTATATTAGCTGTGACATTGTTATGAATTGACATGTATTGAATTACACGATATCTTACCTCGTGTGATTTGTTTTTCAGAAAGAGAAAGCGAGGACACGTGTGGCGGCCAATTAAACGAAAAAAGATAGAATTGACCCTCGACGAAAAGTATGTTTGGAAAACAATGGTCAAGATACTGCCAAATCTACTAAATCTACAGACAATAGTCTGTTGCAAGCTCCGAAAAAAAAAACAGTTGTGAAATATCGCCGATATCCATCGAAACGAAGGCTCTTTTCATCGGAGAGTGCAGGACCAAAACAACCACATAGTTTGTGTATACCGATCGAAGCAGCAAACGCTCTGAGAAAAGGGAACTTCCTTAATGATATTGAACAGTTTTTGTTATTGGTTGAATCGGGAAAATATCCTCTCACAACCTGTCATATGAATATCGTAAATACATATGCTTTGCCTTTAAATGTTAATTAAGTTCGTATGGCAACGTAAATTCCATTAGACACAGAGAACAATTCAGGGTTTTTTATCGAGTGCGTTCTCGCGTGTCTTTCAAGCAGCCAACTGCGGCTGAATATGCGTTTACACACTCGACACACGTGCTTTCCAGGATACTAGTTTTCCGGCGTTGATGTCACCATTGTTGCTGCAGGTTGAATATTCGAGTCGCTTTCATCTTCAACCATCGGTATTGTGACATCGGCTCCGCCGTCCAATAGGAAGCTTTCGACGTCTATGTCAGCATTCCCTGATATCGGAACAAAATCCTTTAACGACATGGAAATCTCACTGTTCAACTTCTTGTCTCTGAAAATAAAAGTGCATAGAATTAATAAAAGGACAAGAATAATAATTGTGCAACTCTATATTAATCAACATGAACAATTTCCTCATATAGCGGTTAAAATACACAATAACACTGGCTACTAGTGTATATTAGTCCGAGAGCCCATAAGGTTTTATTGTCGTCACTCTGACCAAAAGACCCACTCTGCTCATTTTGTGGCAAATTATATGTAGTTTACGGAAACCAATTTCTTGCGAGTGGGAAACGCGGCGTTTGGGAGATATTTAACATAGAATGATGCCTGGTGAGAGCGAAAAATGTTACTTAAGTGTTGGGGGAGGGTTAGTAATTACGAATGTATGCAACATATGTAATGTCAGCTAACACGTTATATATACCATTCTGTCGGCAATAAGTAATTCTATCCGGTGAATAAACACAGAATTAGAATTTCAGCCAGTGACCTCGAGTACGAGAGGTCAAAGTTCAAATATATTTTGAAACGCCATTTGTTTTAAATGTCAAATTGGATGGTTAGCTTAAGAAATTTTATAATCATCTGTTGGAATCCGTTCTAGTATAATTTTGAACTTTACTGTATACCAGATTCGGATATGTGGAAAGAAAATTAACACAGCCGCAATTGCAACCATTCAAGATGTCAGCCAAAATGTGTGCCGAAATAGCCAAAAACAGTAAAAATTAATAAGGTCTCTTTGATCGCCGTTATAGTAAAGATGATGTCACATGCGGTCATGTTGGCCGTTCGATACGTTATGGTAATATACAACCCTTACAAATTAGCCAAAAATCCGACACAAAACTCCAATATGGCGGCCAAGATGGCCGCCGAAATGTGAAAAATTGCAATTTTTTGACATTTCACCACCTTTCGTTTGTCTCTGTTGGAAAATATTGGCTTTTTGACGCGATTTTATACATTTATCGTATAGAAGAATCATTGGCGAACACATGGGGATAATAATATACATTCCTTGCTGGAAAGTTTTGTCCGATATCACGTTTTCCAAAATGCCGGTATAATCCGGTCAAAGCCAAAACGACGCTAATAACGCAATGACTGTTTCGAATCAATGAATGTTATTGCTATCACAACACAATCCACGCGTAATATGTGCAGGAGATACTCGAGCTAGGATTCCTCTTATACCCGAGTAGAGAAATATTCACCCAAATCCAAGATGGCGGCTAAAATGGCCACCAGAAATAGAAATATTGCCGAATATCGCTGATTTTAACATCAGTGACAGTTATTGTCACGACAACTACACACATATTGTGAGTTGGGAAGACTGAGTCGAAGAACTGCGCTTATATTGCATCCAAATAAAACTCGCCCAAATCCAAAATGGCGCCCACAATGGTGGACAGATTTAGAAAATCACAGAAAATATATCATATTCACATCATTGGGCACGATTGTCAAGACAACTCTACCCATGCTTACAGCCGAGTTGGAAATACTGTGATAAAGTAATTATCTTGGATTTGATAAAGGTATACAGTTAAGTTCAAAATTATACTAGAACGGATTCCAACAGATGATTATAAAATTTCTTAAGCTAACTTTCCAATTTGACATTTAAAAACAATGGCGTTTCAAAATATATTTGACCTTTGACCTCTCGTACTCGAGGTCATTGGCTGAAATTCTAATTCTGTGTTTATTCACTAGATAGAATGACTTATTGCCGACAAAATGGTATATATAACGTGTTAGCTGACATTACTTATGTTGCATACATTCGAAATTACTAACCCTCCCCCAACACTTAAGTAACATTTTTCGCTCTCACCAGGCATCATTCTATGTTAAATATCTCCCAAACGCCGCGTTTCCCACTCGCAAGAAATTGGTTTCCGTAAACTACATATAATTTGCCACAAAAAATGAGCGGAGTGGATCTTTTGGTCAGAGTGACGACAATAAAACCTTATGGGCTCTCGGACTATATTTATTGGGGGTGGATTGTTAGATAGTAAGTTTAACAAACGACCATATGTCATATTATCTGAACACTCCCTGTGTGATAACTACTCATCAACCTGCAGCAATGATGCTTTAGTATTGAAAGTGTTAACATACTTTTATGTTGTTTCGCATGAACCCACTTGAAGACCTTGAATCACTTTAAGAGTATATCGAGTCCGTGTCGACGCATTCTCACCGTCAGAATGTGACATAAGGTATAGCGATACACAATTTCCAGCAATTTTGGCCAACTTGGGGTGGGATTATGTACTTCAGATATACGTTGAGCCATTATACCCTAATGGTTGGAGTGATTACATACAAATGTAATCGATTACGATTACAATTACTTTTGATTTACATGATTACGATTACTGATTACATTATTGCAAATATAATCGATTACTTTAGTAAATGTAATCGATTACCTTTTGATTACATCTGATTACAAGTTTTAGTTTCCAACCATTTTGATCCCACGCGACCCACATCAATAAATAATGAAATAAATTAAATTTAAAAATCCAATTTTATTGAATAAAAACATCACTATATAACATACTAGAAGGTGACCCGACTTCGTCCGGGCTTTGACCTTGAATTGTCTATTTTGAAGGCCAAGGTCAAGTGGGGTCACGATTTGACCCGTCCAAAACACTGCCCGAACAAAAGTACCCGACAAAAGTACCCGTCTAAATCCATCCGGTTTCACCCGATTTGACATTGAATTGATCATGTTGAAGGTCAAGGTCAGGTCGGGGTCACGATTTGACCCGTCCAAAACACCCAGTGGACAAAAGTAACCATATGTATAAAATTTCGTCGAAATACCATCAAAATTGGCGATTTGACCTTGAATTGACCCTATTTCAAGGTCAAGGTCACGTCGCACAGGCAAATGAATATGCTTATGAGACTCCCCATACGAAAGTACCCCCACATACCAAGTTTCATCGAAATCCCGTGATATTCGGGCGTTTGACCTTGAAATGACCCGATTTCAAGGCCAAGGTCACGTCGCACGGGCAAATTAATATGCTTATGAGACTCCCCATACGAAAGTACCCCCACATACCAAGTTTCATCGAAATCCCGTGATATTCGGGCGTTTGACCTTAAAATTACCCGATTTCAAGGTCAAGGTCACGTCGCACGGGTAAATTAATAGGCCCATGTCACTCCCCAGCCGAAAATACCCACACATACCAAGTTTCATCGAAATCGGCTCGGCCGTTTTTGAGTCCATCGATTACAGACAGACACACAGACACACAGACACACACACAGATCTTCCAAAATATATAATAGACTAGAAGGTGACCCGACTTCGTCCGGGCTTTGACCTTGAATTGACCATTTTGAAGGTCAAGGTCAGGAGGGGTCAAACACCAACACCCCAAAAATGGTGGAAATCGGCCCAGCGGATACCGGGAAATCGGCCCAGCGGATACCGAGATACCCTATGCATCAAATTTCGTCCGTAAAAATCCGCCAGTTTAACCCGATTTGATTTCCACTCAAGTATATAAACGCGCCTCATATACACACGCTCATTAATTGTCAAGTTTCAACGTAAAGATAAATTACCATCGGTGCCCGAGATATCGCCAAGACGTCTAAAACAGTCAAATTCATCGGCCGGTTAAGCGTTAACGTGATCTAACGTTATGACCTCTAACGACGTCATAGAAGTTACGCATTGTTTTTATCCTGATGGAAGATAGTACCACTTCTTCTTGATAATTGAGGCAGATAACTAAAACGGATACATACGCATTATATATCGTTGGAAAGAGGAAACACGAAAGATTCTCACAGTGTCATTATTATGACTGGCATTTTATTATTCGCGCTGTTTCGAATCGATTTGTAAGCACCGAACTCAAATGAAAGTCCCGTAACACAGCGTAAAAAACAGATTTGACCTCGGCACGTGAAAAGTTGACCTCGGATCTGAAAATTAATATGCCTATGCCACTTCCCGACCGATAGTATCCTCACATACGAAATTTCATCGAAATCGGGTCGGCCGTTTTCGAGTTCATCGCGAACACACACACAGACCACATACAGATACACAGACAGATCTTCCAAAATATATAATAGACTAGCCGATGAGCCCGACGTTGTCCGGGCTATTCACATAGCAAATTTGAAGTCGATAGCTCCACCCGTTTCCGAGATCTCGTCTGCGCATGCGCGAAGCTGGCGTCGCACGGGCTCGGCGACCCGATAAAATTCGAATCCGGGGCAAGATACATTCACATACCAAATTTGAAGTCGATAGCTCCACCCGTTTCCGAGATCTCGTCTGCGCATGCGCGAAGCTGGCCTCGCACGGGCTCGGCGACCCGATAAAATTCGTATCCGGGGCAAAATACATTCACATACCAAATTTCAAGTCGATAGCTCCACCCGTTTCCGAGATCTCGTCTGCGCATGCGCGAATCTGGCGTCGCACGGGCTCGGGACCCGATAAAATTCGTATCCCGGCAAGATATATTCACATAGCAAATTTCAAGTCGATAGCTCCACCCGTTTCCGAGATCTCGTCTGCGCATGCGCGAAGCGGGCGCCGCACGGGCTCGCCAATACGACAACGTCCACCGCCTGGTCAAACTACACACACGTACCAAGTTTCGTCCCGATCGGTCGAGAATCGTAGATTTGTATTAATGACAAACATACAGACAGACAGACAAACATACAGACAGAGGTCTTCAAAATATATATGAGACTAGCCGATGAGCCCGACGTTGTCCGGGCTATTCAAAAACCAAATTTCAAGTCGATAGCTCTACCCGTTTCAGAGATCTGGTCTGCGATTAATACATTTCAAGTCGATAGCTACACCCTTTTGCGAGATGGGGTCGATAGCTCCACCCGTTTCAAAAACCAAATTTCAAGTCGATAGCTCTACCCGTTTCCGATATCTGGTCTGCGCATGCGCGAAGCTGGCGTCGCACGGGCTCGGCGACCCGATAAAATTCGTATCCGGGGCAAGATACATTCACATACCAAATTTCAAGTCGATAGCTCCACCCGTTTCCGAGATCTCGTCTGTGCATGCGCGAAGCTGGCGTCGCACGGGCTCGGCGACCCAATAAAATTCGTATCCGGGGCAAGATACATTCACATACAAAATTTCAAGTCGATAGCTCCAACCGTTTCCGAGATCTCGTCTGCGCATGCGCTGCACGGGCGCCGCACGGGCATGCCAATACGACAACGTCCACCGCCTGGTCAAACTACACACACGTACCAAGTTTCGTCCCGATCGGTCGAGAATCGTAGATTTGTATTAATGACAAACATACAGACAGACATACAAACAAACAGACAGAGGTCTTCAAAATATATATGAGATAACAAGGAACGAATAAAACAAGAAATAAATACATTCAACATTAAGTTAAACGGGTCTCAAACTCTGCCATTGGAATTGACCATCATGAAGTCTTCGAATGTGCTGTCCTTGAGTCGGCATCGGTCTGGTCTGTACATCTTTCCGGCTACGCTGAAGAGTCGTTCAACTGGGGCTGAAGATGCTGGAATAGTTGAAGATACGGGCGGTGTTGGCGGTGGGTATGCTATTAAAATATTCACCTCCGTCAAAAACCGCCATAAACAGAAAGAATAGTAAAATATAGACAGACTTTGTTCTTATACCAATCAGAAATATGGCATAAACAGTATGTTATTGTCAATTTTCCCCCTTTGTTATGTAAACAAAGGCAAAAAAAGTTACGTTTCCTGGCTTTTGTTTAGATCCGGATATGGTAAACATAAAGAGCGTTACTTGTTACTGTTTTCCTGATATGGAAATAATAAAGAGCGTTTATATCATTTTTGTGTGATTAACCAATAGAATTGCGCTGTGTTATGTAAACAGAGCACAACTTCTGTAACACGAACAGGCTCTTGTTTACGTACACCATCGTACGTCTTGACGACAATATACTATTTACGCGCTGATTATGTTTGGCATATGAACACAACTATATATATTTTAATATTCCTTCTAGTTGATGGTGATTTGAACAATAATATTTCTGCAACGAACGCCGCCCGTGCCTTTAAGTACGCTGACCTGGCCAATTTTGGATACTCAGTGTGATATACATCCTAGTACGTTAGAGGGTGAGAATCGATGTGCTGCATGGGCTCTTTCAATAAGTCGTTGAATTCTGTCGTGTTGTCTTCATTTATAATGGGTGTGTCATCTTGCAGAAATGAGAATATGTCATCTACTGATGGGGCTTATTCTAATATAATGGTAATACGCTTGGAATAAGCCCCATCAGTCATCTTTTTAATGCAGGCAGTAATGGTTGGCGTAAAAAATTGTGTTTACTTTGGTTTGTTCGTACAATTAATCACTGCAGAGTTATGCCCATTAGTTTGCATACACAAAACGTCTGATTTCAACAATTTATTTGGCTAAAATTCATTGTTTTAAACCCAAAATAAATGCGAAAGTCAGTAAGTAAGCTTCTTCTATCCGATAGATCTGATAGAACTAAATATAATTGCGCAATATATTCAATTATGCCGCAGTAACTATGATGGACAATTGTCACCAACCTGCCCCACAGTAAGGTAGGACACATATTATGATATCGATACTATGGTATACGTGTGACACCGGCCAATGTTGAAATAAATCATCGCTACGCCACTTCATTTGGTACGTGTGACATCGGCCAATGTTGAAATAAACCAACTGATTTGATCTGACGCAAAACAGCTCACTTGTCCCCATGTGCTCGTGCAACGTGGACCCAAGCAAAATTTCATAATCTACCTTTAGCTGATCTAATTATGTTGAACAACGCCTAATTTAACTACGGCTGTGGCGGTAAATCACCAATAGCACAGAAACTTGAGTATTCCTCTTCGCATGGTTTCCTATTAGTTTTCCAATTTGAAGTCATGTTGCTAAAATGACATGTGGAGTAGAGTGTTTCACGCAGACGAATATCTATAATCTACATGATACCTGGCATTATTTTTTATCTTTTCAAGCATCTTATCAGGTCTATACCAGTGTGATCACCAAACTGTTACACCAATTAATCTAATATTAGTATGCAAAACATTTTTGCGATAATCAAAACAGTCAACACGGGGGGTGGGGTCCCACTATTCCCACTGTAGATCATACCAGGATTCACGTTTATTTTGTTTTTTATGTCATCCACGCGGGGAACTTGCGTGGAGGGAAGTAATATAAATCAACATAATTTCTGGAGACTGACCATGCAGGGCATACCAACCACTGGACGAAAAGTGAGGCGTACACATATATATGGCGATATCACGTATTTTCCATGTATCGAATATACATGACATTTACGGCCCGTTTATTTTAACATATGGAGTTTGACTCCGCGTAAATACAAGTATAAACGCCGATATATGGCATCCAAAGAGGCAAAGGCAATTTGTAATAATTGACAGCCTGTTGGTCGGTATAACTGACTATCGCGCGTGTTACATAACTCAGTATCCAGCTGTCGGTGGCGCTTATATTAATTGAATAGACTTAAACTTCACGCTGCTTTGTCGTTAGTCACGCTTGTATGAAGAACCGACTTCAATGTGCAGTCAAAGGCACCACACCGATATGGAGAGCGTTCAGTTTAAAATAGGAGAGTATCAAAGGTGCCACACATATTTGGAGAGAGTATTATGGGCCTGCTTGTTGTGTAAGATTTCGAATTCTATAGGAATGTAGAAATATATGCAATTTGTATATATGTATAAATTGTATATTCTATTTCTATGTTCAGGCAATATCAACTTTACAGTTTCCTATTTTGGAAACATTTTTATGATTTTATCGAACCAACTTCACATATTTCCCTCTATTTTCATATCAATATTTTACATAAACCAACACGATTCTGCGAATGGGTGACATTGATACTGTTGTCTATTATAATAACGGATCAAGCTGATTATAAAGATACACATTGGATATTAAGTTTCTCGTAAAGGGTACGTAGATGTGGATATAACTGTATCTGCAAACAAATGTTCCATTTTGATTAAACATTAGGCGTAAATTTCACCTATATTTGAAATTTAAAGCATCCATAAAGGTGTTATTTCGAATATAAATGGTGCTTAAATTGCACGCATATTTGAAATTTGATTTCATTCAATGTATAGATTTATGGCGTAACCGGTATGATTAAGCCATTATACAAAAATAAGGGTGATAGACTATTGTCCAGACTCTTATAGGGGTATAACCTTATTGAGCTGTATCGGTAAGTTATTCACCGGTATCATCAACAATAGACTTAGTAGTTATTTCGAAGATAACAACATATTGAAAGATAATCAATCCGGTTTTAGAAAAGGTAGATCCCCCATAGACCATATCTTTATTTTGTACAGTCTGACAGAAATTTATTTACGGAACGTGCCTTTATAGATTTCAAAAAAGCATTTGATATTGTTTGGAGGCAAGGCCTATGGGTCAAGCTGTTAATAAATGGCATAAACGGTAGGATCTTCAATGTTATTCGTAATATGTATCAATCAACGAAATCTGTCGTATTGAAAGGTGATTTAAGATCTGAGTATTTCCCCTATAATACTGGTGTTAAGCAAGCAGGTCACTTTTACTCTTTTCTATGTATTTGAATGATCTTTAAGATTTTTTAGAAAGTTGCACTATTGATGGACTCAAATATTTGAATGATCAAGTCTCTAAACATATTGGTTGCTACCTCAAAGTCTGGTGTGTATTGTATGCCGATGATACCGCTCTATTGGCGGATAATACTACAGATATGCAGAGATCGCTTGACGCATTCGCAGACTATTGCGAATCGTGGGAGCTTTCCATCAACACACAAAAGACAAAGGTCGTGGTATTTGGCAATAAACGTCTCCAAATACTCCCAAGGTTAAACTTGTATGGCAACGAACTCGATATCGTTGACGAATTTACCTACCTCGGTATTGATTTGTTCTTTAACGGTAGATTTTGCCGAGAAGTCAATCTTCATTTATCTATCGATTTGTCTTTGAAACTTTTTGACTACTTAGTCCAACCTATTTTATTGTACGGTTGTGAAATTTGGGGATTCGAAAATACATTCGCCATATTGAGACAGTACACCTTGCATCTTGTAAATCATTGACGAATATGAAAAGCAGCACCCCAAGTTATATGGTTTATGGCGAATTAGGCCGATGGCCACTATCTATCGAGATCAAGAAGAGAATGATCTCATACTGGTGTCCAATTGTCAAGAAAGATAATGGTATCACACCAGTACTCTATAACTTACTGTTAGAAATGCACAAAAATAAACACGTAAGATATATTGATTATATATCAGGAGTTATCCAATCTGCGAATCTTAACTGGGATAACCGAACTCCTCTATCATGCAGCTCCTTTAGAAGTTTTAATGCAACACTAATTGAAGAGTTTAGAATCCAGTGGCGTAACGATGTTGGTTCCTCGGAAAGAGGGGAGTTTTATAAACATCTGAAATCACAACCCTCATTGAGTTGGCACTATACGAACACGCCATTTGACATTATGATCCACGTTCAGAAAATACGAACATCCAATCATAAATTGGGTATTGAGACCGGTAGGTGGAGAAAACGGAAAAGCAAACATAAAATTAATAACAAAGACAGTTCTTGCTCGCTTTGCAACGCACTGATATGTGATGAATTTCATTTTATATTTATGTGTCCGCAACTCAAAGATTTTCGCGAGAAATATATTCCGAAATCATGTAATGACGCACCGTCGAGAGAACTTTTATTCGAAATTCTTAGCTCGACCAGCCCTGTGATATTGAACAATTTGGCAATTTTTATTAAACTAGCTTTGAAACATTTCCTATAATAAGGGCACACTTTTGAAGGCTGAATTGTATTTTTAGCTGTACTCGTTTGCATACATTGATTATGTTCGGTGTGTATGTTATTTAATGTTACATGTTTGTTTAGTCCACTGGATTATATGTATAGATGTACGATGTTACAGTTGAATATTGAATATATAATATTTGTTTTGTAATGTTTCTGTGAACCGCCAATGTTTGTTCTATGTGTACATAGTGTATATAATTGTCTCATGTCCCATGTAAAAATGGCTGAGAATAAAGCATTCATTCATTCATCATTTAAATTTCTATAAATTTGACATATATATACGTGGGATTTAGGGACACGTAATTGTCGCGCATATGTGGAAGAATACGTGTCCGTAAATCCAACGTAAATCCCACGTATATTTCTAATTTATGGAAATGTACGTGATCTGTATATATGCCGTAAATCTAGACGTTTAATGGAAAATACGTGACGTTTAAATGAAATTAAATTCCAAATATGGTGCAGTGAACAATCACAATCACTGTGAATCACTCTCTCAAAAAAAATCTATATAATAGTATAGTGTAGTCTGAGTTAGTTCGTGATCATCCAGGGTTGGTTGAAAAACAATTTAACGAACATAATGTTGTTGATATTCGGTATATGAGGCTTGCTCAGTAACGTCTTGATCAAGTTCGATAACCAGCCAGTTCCATCTACTTTGGGCGGCTTTAATGCCCTTAAAGGCACGGGCGGCGTTCGTTGCAGAAATATTCATATTTGTTCAAATCGCCATCAACAGAAGGAATATTAAAATATATATAGTTTTGTTCATATGCCAAACATAATCAGCGCGTAAATAGTATATTGTCGTCAAGACGTACGATGGTGTACGTAAACAAGAAACTGCTCGTGTTACAGAAGTTGTGCTTATGTTTACATAACACAGCTCAATTCTATTGGTTAATCACACACAAATTATATAAACGCTCTTTATTATTACCATATCAGGAAAACAGTAATTGACAATAACATACTGTTTATGCCATATTTCTTATTGTTATAAGAACAAAGTCTGTCTATATTTTACTATTCTTTCTGTTTGTGGCGGTTTTTGACGGAGATGAATATTTTAACAGCATACCCATCGCCAACGACGCCTGTGTCTTTAATAATTCATTTTCGTGATTTTTTACCACGGTAGTGCGATAACGTAAACATGGGCTATATCCAGTTATATCTACAAATTTTGTTGATATTCGGTAGATGACGAATGCTCAACACGAATGTCTTGATCGAGTTCGAAAATCGACCAGGTCGTCGTAATTTTTGGCGGAGATACGAACATTAATTTGTTAATTTTTTGTGAATTTTTATCGCGATAGCATAATAAACTTGGCGAGGTCGGTTCGCTTGGGAATACGTGGCATGTAAGACTTCCGTTTTGTATCATAGCCATTTACAAATAATGATTGTTCAATCGGAGCTCATGCTTGGCATATACAATGTAACTACCGCCACTCGACCAAGCATCTCTGATGCAATTCTTGTTCTCAATTGGTAATTTAATTTCTGTGAGCAATTTGGACAATTCTCGACAAGACTATTTATTACCAAGACTCCAATCACATCGCCAGCAACCGAGGTGTTCAATGCAATTCAATCAAGTATAGCACGGATTCACAATGGGCTGACACAAATGTGTAGAAATTCTGCACAGATATATACTCTTGAACCATTTCATGGCGGGAGCTGCGCTGGTGCAGCATTAAATATGTGCCAGTGCATTATCTTATTTATGCGAGTCTCCCACAGGGAGCCTCGTATATATAAGAGAATGCCCCCCATGGGAGACTCGCATATATAAGAAAATGCATTGTCAGATGGTTTTCACAACATTCCCGGAAGCTCCAGCCATGGAAGAGTTAAGGTGATCCACTCCCCTTCTTCAGTCAGGTGAGGTAACTTTCAGCCAATCATTTCAAGTTTAGAGTATATATATACAGAGTAGAATATGGTAGAATTTTATACTTTCGTGCACTTTAATGTGTGCAAATGAGGTACACAAACATTTATACACACAATACACAAAAATGTAGTTCATTAACATTAAATAGGGGGTTCTAGACTTATCCTTACCAACGTGCATGCAGTCATGCTCCATAGTGACTTGTTATATTACAGAATGTTCCTAGATCTACACTTTAACCCTTCTATGACAGGACCTTCCTGAAATTTAGCGAAAACTCTGTGCCAATGCATTCTCTTATATATGCGAGTCTTCTATAAGGAGCTTGGCATATATATAAGACAATACATTGCCTAGCACTTATTTACCTTGACCTTGTAAGCTATTTCATTATCTTATATATGCCAGGCTCCATGTGGGAGACTCGTATACACATGATAATGCACTGGCACATGATCTTTAATGCTGCACCAGGGCAGCTCCCGTCATGAAACCGTTAAAACATAGATGATCCTCATTGACGATTTGGATTACAGAATCTGGAATTATGTAAAAGCACAAACTGTCGATGTGTTGAATCGTAGTTGATATCCGTAACACACGCTATCTAGTACCCATGGCGCGGACGATCACGGTGGTACTTGTGTAGTGATTACAACATAGAACTTGACAAGTTGACAGTGACAAATAATAGGACAAAAACAAAACTCTCATCAAATTTCATTCCTGCAACACCATCGATTTAAATTCATCAGTAGCTGGTCGCCAGGGGAGAGGAGCCCCACTAAGTTTGGTAACTTGTGCTCCTATCCCCTGTGCACCCACAACATTATCCATATATTACGTGTTATGTAAGATATCCCATGTATATGTGGGTCACAATAAACAAAATAATAGGACGATGATTATGACGATGATTTTTATTGTGATTATCTATTATATAACAGGTCAGATTTATTTATCCATCTCGCCGCTGATGCATGCAATATAGACATGTTTTAGTTCATATGCTCTCAAACAAATTTGGCTAGGGTAGGAAGAGGGGTACCATTATAAATGAGAACAAATAAATGGTATTCAACCAGATTCAACTGTAATTGAATGGTCAACCATTGGAATTTATTCATGAATATATATTGATATTTGGCTTAGTCTCTCATGTGTGGTCTTACAAGGGGGTTACATAAGTCTGAATATAGGTGCTTCAGTTTACGAGGATTGAAAAATTAAACTGTTAGAATAATTCGTTTTATATAAAAAATAATAATAATAATAAAAAAAATAGTTGTCAAATAACATCTAATATATTTTGTACAAATTGACATATTGATTGAAAAGATACATTTATTTTGGCGTGATCTATTAAATTATAGTTCATCATTTCCACGTTTCCACGTGTCAACATATACGATAGCGCTCTTTCCCACTACATAACATTAAAAGCGCCCTCTAGCAACATCTATTATATATTGTGTGATATCTATAAAATTGTGATTGTCTATTGTGTACCATATATACGATACATATTTTACTTATTGACTGCCTTTTAACTTCACGTGTTTGCTGGCTATTTATCGCACAACACAATGTTGAGTGTGATTTGACATGCATTAAATTTCATTTGACGCATATTGATTTTGAAACTACTTTTATTAAATTGGATTTGACTTATTGTTTGTTATTTGACATCTATTAATTTTCATTTACCGCATTTTTATTTTAAAACGACTTTGATTAAGTTGGAATTGACTTATTGATTGTTATTTATCCTAATGGACTTGGTGCAAATATACCCCAAATGAAAAAATATATATTTGGGGGGGGGGGGGGTTACTAATCAATAGACTACAATAAAGTCTTCACCGCTCCAATGTTAGATATTCCTACGTGCCAATATTGACAACGTAGTCTCGTCCCTGGCCCATCCAGCTCCGCTCACTGTTCCGTTCCTCTCCACGACGTCACGCTTGCAGCTGACTTCCATTACCTAGGTTGCTATATAAACAAAACAGCGGCATATATCTATTGTCGAAATTTGACAGTCAGTTAGGCCAATACATTCTCTTATATATGCGAGGCGACCTATGGTCGACTCGCATATATAAGAGAATGAATTGGCACAGTATACATTCGCCCTGTATACATGCACTTTCAGAAATCACAAAACAGCACACCGCATTATCCCCTAAATATCATTGTCTCGATATCATTTGACAAAATTTCTTGACATGAAACCGTGACAGATACGGCGTGAAATACACAGCTCAATGAGTAGGCCTAAACAAGGTTCCATTGTTTCAAATCAACTTCAAGTTCGGTGTGAAATCAAAACCGCAATTTGTAAGTGATAAACATCTGAAAAAGACATCAGGTACATGCAAAAACCAATTGTTGTTCATATTTATATCCATTTGAGGTGGCAATTTTTCATCTTTATCAGCAATTTTAACGACAAGAGCGATGTTAATTGGGGATTATATTTTATCCAGCGCATTAAATTAAAAACAAAAGTCATGAATTGGCTGAGTGTGTTCTATGGCTGCACATTTCTTTGGTAATTACAAGGCATGCGTGTGTCGATATAACGTTTTAAGTTCGAAGAGAATTAGAATGGGGATAACAGTGTGGTGTTTTGTGATTTCGGAAAGGCACAGGGCGAATATCCTTGGCAAATACACGTTAATGGGCCCCAGCTCCGTCCATTAACTAAATTTTCCACAATATATCCCCCATGTACATTTCCGAAATCACAAAACACCACACCGTTATCCCCTAAATAACTTTATATTTTCATCTGCATGACGAGGCCGTGGGTGCAGAAATGCGGTTAATGTGAACGACATTTGTAGACATTTCTCTTGCTAATCCGGAAATGCAGATCGATATACTAAATATGATGTAATTATTTGTCTGATCGAATTTGTCAAGTAATAAGAGGAACTTGAATAAGCAATGTCTTCAAACAGGTCATTGTCATTCTGATCCAATAACAATCGCTCTCCGTGTCCGACGATGTCTATTCATCGCACTCGAGAGGTCGCGTTCGACGTGACTGCTAAAAGTGTCACGTATAACCCTCGAATGAGATTGTCTTAGATTGTGTCATCCCCACAAGCGATTGTAAACATACATGTGTGCAATCGGACGTAAACTACGGTCGCCTCGACCATGAAACCAGAACTATGACATAAAAGCACAACCACAAATCACCGTACACATCACCATACACATCACCATACACATCACCGTACACATCACCGTACACATCACCATACACATGCAAGCCCTGTCTACACGTTTCTGAATAAACGTTGTAAGTCTTTTTTTATTCAAATAATGGATTCTAGGCACAATGACATAACTCGAGGCTGTGTAACTCGTTCTACCGTCAGCACTAGCACTCGTGTCATATCCTCGACCTCATTCAAACAATCGTGTCGTTTCTGTATATACGTATATTATACGTGTGACAAGGCCCAAAGTCGACGCTTTAGCATAAAAACAACACACCAACTGTGTAAAGTGTGTTTCCCTCATAAATTCGCAAGCTTTACTTTGTCATATCGTGTCGTTTTGTGTATATACGTATATTATACGAGAGACAAGACTCACAATTCAGATATTTTGGCAAAAACTCACGAATTGCATTCATTTCCCTCATACAGATCAATTCGAAAACTGGGTTATACCACTATATAATATTTCACCGGAATCTAACTCGAGTTATCGTACAGAAAACGAATCTACCGGAAATTTGGGATAAAATAACGGGTCGTCAAATTGGGTGTCCATCCAATAGAATAATTAATTCAAACAATTTGTCAAATCAGTCAAAAATATCAACAAGTGTATCTTTTTGACCATAACAGTTCCTTTCGTTTTATATACAACATGACGGAATAAATCGAAGAAAGTCGACATTTCGCAGCGGGAATTCACAAGTTTTCCATTGGTGATAATGATAATTGCATTGATAGTTCTGTACTGCAGTTATGACATCTTACCGGATACCCATGCTTATATACTACCGATTTTTGTCGTCGGTAGAGTTCGCAAGTTCTCGATACAATATCTCGACTTCCCATCGTTTTATTCTGTCGAGTTATGAAGTTATATATCAAACGTATCAAAATTTAGATAATGTGAGGAATATGAAGGATGTGTATTTTTGCCAAACTTGGACTTGTGTGTCGTCTCTCCCGGATAGCATATGACTTACTGGTATACCTAAATTCGCTCAGTACTATTTTTCGCACACTCAGCGGTGCGCGAATTTATAATTGAGCGAAAACCCAGTTTAGCCAAACCCAGGGACAAAATTATAATTTATGGTAATCAGTTTTTATATTTTAAAAGCTGCATTGACTTTTTGTATACATCAAACAGTCAATTTCAACACATGTGAATGTGAAAAATGGTAAATCACCATCGATAAAAGTTTGATATTATATGATATGCAAACGTTTTGTCAATAATGATGCGTAAATGCATGTACAATATGAAATATGTTAATCAATCAATAATATTATCAAAACATGCAATAAACATACCTTTTATCAATAGTAAAAATAGAGCAAATTATGAAGAATATTATTCAAGTTGACTTGTTGGTTCTTTATTTAGAGATAGACTGGTTCTCAACTTTCGGTCACGTGGCATCGTGGGAGGTTCCGGAAGGCGGAATCGGCTCGCTGCGCCTGGTGTCTCCGAAATAGTGCCTCGCTGCGCCGGGTATCTCCGGCGTAGGATGAAATCGGAGTCGGCGACAATTCCGGTGAAACTCCCAAAAGAACACACTAATTTCCAAAGACACAACACTCTTCCCCATTTTAAATAAAAAGGCCTAAACATATCCACTACAAATAAACAACTAGGACTCCAGACGCTGTAAGTATTTACAGCGCCCAAAGGGGGGAAGAGTGCCCCGACTTTAAGAGTCGACAAGACCTCCGAAACCAAAGTGAGGTCGGAAATGCATTCCCTCTATGTGGACATGCTAGGGGGAAACAGTTCCCTCGATGGAAAGCCTTAAAGGAAATTTAAGATCTGCAGACCCATTACAGCCAAATTTGGGTCTGACAATCCCAGATGAGTGAAGTTATCTCGATCTTTGGGATAGCCCTCAATGAACGTGTATCCTATAATAATGTACAGATTACGCCCTACTCTACTAAAATTGAAAGTAGCACAGAGCCGACCAGAACAGACTCCCAGTGCTTGGTAGTGCAGTCCTGATCGTATGGTGTGCTTCCAATTCGGATGGACAGTCCCAGTACCTGGTAATGCCTCGAGAACAATGGCGGATGGACATTCCCAGTGATTGGTAATGTTTCTTAAACCAATTCAGATTGACACTTCCAGTCATTGGTGGTGTCCATATAACAACGGCAGCTGGACATTCCCAGAGATTGGTAATGTCCCCTTAACTATTTTAGACGGACATTTTCAGACTGAATAGATGGACCTTTCCAGTCATTGGTGGTGCCCCTATAACAAGGGAAGCTGGACATTCCCAGAGATTGGTAATGTCCCCTTAACTATTTTAGACGGACATTTTTAAACTGAATAGATGGACCTTTCCTGTCATTGGTGGTGCCCCTATAACAAGGGCAGCTGGACATTCCCAGAGATTGGTAATGTCCCTATCACACTGTTGGGTGAACACTCCCAATGATTGGCAAAGTCCCCCACAACTATAGGTTGTACTTGGTGACAATGCCCTCTGTAACAGATGACATTTGATTGGCTGGGTTGAGTAAACGTTTCCGGAGCATCACATCTTTGCAATCAACCTCTTCAGTACTGGATAGATTTGATCGATCAATTCTTATCTCCACAAACATTGACCGATATGGTCGGTAAGGGGTTGTTCGACATTTGTACATATGGAGTACCTCACACATTGCACAACATAACTGACTTTCGCAGCATGAGTCCTGACCATCAAAACTTATAGTGGGCAATGTTTCCGCTGTTTGATCGGGGAGGCTAATACATTCTATCCATATAGCGAATTTAGCCGTGATCATAAGAATTTATCTGTTCCCTGGGTTACTATGTTGTAGTTGTCCAAAAAAGTCCAGGAGTAATGTTTCCACCGGATTACCGACATGGAAAGTGTGCATGTTATCTTGTATAGTAAGATATTTACTATCACAAACGATCGGAAACGATTGGTCCAGATGTATTGCGTTTCCTTGCTGGAAATGGATAACTCAAAATCGTCTATCTCTTACATTCTTCTATCCACCTAATGACTGGCGATAGATCGGAGTCTTCTAAATGCTGTTTTTCCAGCTGAACGAGGATGCATATACTGGCCAATCAAGATCTGCATGTATTTTAAATTGTTTCCTTTGCACCTGGATCTCATGCATAGGGGTGTAAAGCAAGTTCAATTGTGAGTGCAACTATCCAGTTTCTGGACAGACGCAACCCCCCATTAGTTCTCAATCGCTCCATTCCCACCGGGATCCCAAGGGAACCATATTGCCACGATCCCCCCTCCTCTGAGTACTCAGCAGAGGTTGCAATCGGACTGGACGGACCGTCTGTATCGCCGCCATCTGCCCGCTTGCACAAACCATGCAATGTGTCGATGTAATCTCGACCCATTTGATCATAAAGGGCCACTGTATTGAACTGCTCTGGGTTGGTAAAATATTGGTTGTAAGACAACTGATCAAATTTGTCTGACACTACAGTCGAACCCACGGCAGTCTCCACCGCTGCTTGGGTACATGTATTTATGCTAGCCATTTTTATTGGGATTTGTATGGCTGATGACGTCTTGACTCTCCTGATTATAATCTCATCTTCACGAGGATCATCGAAATGCATCTCTGTGAGGTCTTGGTTGGGTGGGTTGGGGTTCGAATTCAGACCTCTCAATTCGACCCCTTGCAGTTTGACGCCTCCACATTTTCATTGAATCTTACCGGTGATTCTTTGTCTCGGTGTTTGGAAAACCCAGTGCTTGGATTTTCGATGGCCTGGGTTAATTTGTTCATCACCTGCAATAATTGATCAAGGGTTTGATAATGTTCCTCCAGTTTGTTATTCATTCCCTTACTGTCTGACAACACACTGTCCACCTTAGTTTCCAGGGTTAAAGTCCTTGATTTTAACCCTTGAACCTCTCGATAAAGTCCTGGGCAAGGAGCAGTAGGTCGAGCATTCGTTTATGTGGGCCTGCGACCATAGTATTGTCCATGCCCTGTTTTGAGGGGTCTGCCATTTGGGCTATGGTCTACTTCAGTGCGGAGCACCTCTTCAGTGTCTGAAGAGATACTCCGTGCATCGTGCCGTGGGGCTCGGGAACCATGGAAGGCTTGATGGTTATACTGATGCCATCTCATATGATCAATAGCCTCTTCCATGGACCGCGGTCGCTTCCCAATCACGTATTCTCCCCCATTCACATTATACGCCCCGTTGCAGAAACGTAAAATGGCCTGATGGATTGCGAATTCAATGGTGCAGTTCCGGAAGCCCCCCCCCCCCCTGGCCAGAGCCGATATTGCCTCTGAGCATTCTTCCAATGGTTGGTTAGGTTCCTGTTTTAGTTGACTAAAACGGAGTTGGGCGGTTTCAGGTATGTCCCGTTCCCCAAAATTGAGAGCCTAGCCTTTCCAGAACTTGGTGAATAGTTAAGTTCGGGTGGCGTTCGGTTAACGACGAGAAGAACTCACTCGCCTTACCCTGGAGACATAAGCATAGAACAGTCGAATGTTCCTCTTCATCCCACTCTTCCACCATCAGACTTTTATCAAATTTAGTCCGAAAAGCGTGCCATGCCCCTGTACCATCATACGATAATCCCTTGGGTACCCTTGTTCTTCTTCCATTGCCATTTCCCCTATTGCGGTCCAAAAAACCCATGACGCTCATTACGGTGCCCCGGTACTCGATGCACCTGCTGGGCGTCATCATTATTTGGCAGTGGAGGGTGGCACCCCTGGTTGTGGTTGCCACCTGGGTGTGCCCTGTTGGGGTTGCCACCTAGTTGAGCCTGGTTGGGTTTGCCACCTAGGTGTGCCGGGTTCTGATTGCCACCTAGGTGTGCCTGGTTCGGGTTGCCACATAGGTGTGCCTGGTTCCGGTTGCCACCTATGTGTGCCTGGTTCGGGTTGCCACATAGGTGTGCCTGGTTCTGGTTGCCACCTATGTGTACCTGGTTCGGGTAGCCCCCTAGGTGTGCCTGGTTCTTGTTGCCATCTAGGTGTACCTGGTTCGGGTTGCCACCCCCTGGTTGGTAGCCCACTGGTGGGACATTCCATCCTGGTATGGGTGGCTGTTGGTTAGAATATGTGGTTGGGTTTGCCCAGTATGGTGTTATTGGGTAAGCTGTGCCTTGACCCCCGTGATTTGGAGGCCAGGTCTGGTAATTTGAAGGTGGAATATTGTACCCAGGTGTGGCGGTCATTGTCACTCGATCTTGGGTTGTTTAATTGCCTTAAATCTTTATTAAACAACCCAAATTGGCGTTCGAGGTCAGCTAATTTACTGTCCAGATTAGCTGTGGTGTGATGGTAGTTACTACCCTCACCTGACCAGTCGACCGGTCCCTCGGTCCACTGGTGGTTATCAACACTACCATGGTAATTATCATATTCTCGTGGGCTTTGGTCCCCCTATGGAAACTCTTCCCTATAATGGTCACCCGCATTGGACCTTGGTTTGTTTAACCTGCTTAAACTCGCCAACAACCCAAATCGTTCTTCCAGACCTTCCACTTTATTTTCCATTTCAGTTGCCATGCGACGGTCATCGTCACTGTGATTATTATTTGAGTGGCTGAAGTCGTATTTTGTTGGTTGGGTTTCCGATACGTGTTGGCAGTGGTCATAATTAGCAGAAGCCTGTCTTGAGTAATGATCACCATTACTCGCGACTGGTTTGAGGTATGGCCGTGGGGCCCTGTGCCTATCCAATTTTGCTCTTTCCAGGGCATATCTGGACAAGTAATTTGTCATATTTGATGGGTTGACAGATACATCTTTGCCGGGGATGGCTGATTTGATGTCCTTATGTGACATAGGGGCTTCCGAATTTTCCTCATCACTGCTAACATCCAATTTTGACAAAAAAATTTGCCCCGAGAGGGGTGTGAACCTGTCGTCAGACTGCGAACTACTGCTACCTATCCCCGACTTCTCTGGATTATAACGTTTTGGTCTCAAGTCACCCTCCGGATGTAGTATATTACTATCCGGGGGTGTCGGGTCTATGTTTGGTGGAGGGAATTGTTTATACTCCTCCATTCTGTTTTCTGGACTGGATAGTGGGTAGTGAATACAAAAAAATTGTTACTGCATGTGGTTGGTAGCAAAAAATATGTCGGTATCTTGCAATTTATTTGCAAGCCACCAATTTGTACTCGCGACCTGGTATTAGGTAGCGAAAAATATGTCGGTATCTTGCAATTTATTTGCAAACCACCAATTTGTACTCGTGACCTAGTATTAGGTAGCGAAAAAATATAAATATTTGCAGGCCACCAGATTCTGAAAAAGAATTATGTTAGTGAAAAGCTCACTGCAGAATTTTCCAGAATAACTCTGCCCCTTCCCGAACCTCTGCTAAATTCATCAACCCTCGACCCTGCAAAAAAATAACTCACAACTATTAATTGATAGCAGATCGTATTATTAATTCAACAGAGTGACTCTGATGAATATCTTGGCAAAGATGAACAGAATTGGCCATTTTTGGGGTGAAATTTGACAAATTTTGGGCAAAGTCCGAAATTCCACAGAAAAATACACCAAAAGTGATGAAAATTTTCAAACCAGACGTAGATGCTAGTCAGAAAATGTGTGAAAATTTTGGAATATTTGGAATATTTTTTTTTTTAGCCTCCAAAGTAAAAACAAAATTCGAGAATGCTGGAAAAATATTTTCAGCAATATATGGGACCACCTTTCTAGCAACTAGAAATGTGATGAAATCATTACATATGATTCACAATAATTGTGGATTGCATTGATTTAACCGAAGGCCGTTTCGGCTAATTCGAGACGCGTGGCTTCCTCGTGGTTACGAAAAAATCCACACAAATTCGTTCACAAAAACATAAAAAAAACGTCGTCGACGCCAAATATCGAATCTTTGGCATTAGATTCAATATGAAATATGTTAATCAATCAATAATATTATCAAAACATGCAATAAACATACCTTTTATCAATAGTAGAAATACAGCAATTTATGAAGAAGATTATTCAAGTTGACTTGTTGGCTCTTTATTTAGAGATAGACTGGTTCTCAACTTTCGGTCACGTGGCATCGTGGGAGGTTCCCGGAATGCGGAATCAGCTCGCTGCGACTGGTATCTCCAGAATAGTGCCTCGCTGCGCCGGGTATCTCCGGCGTAGGATAAAGTCGGAGTCGGCGACAATTCCGGTGAAACTTCCAAAAGAACACACTAATTTCCAAAGACACAACAAGATGGTGCGCGAATTCAGTGCGCTAATTTAAAACTGAGCGAAAAATAATACTGTGTGGGTTTTACATACGAGTAAGGTATTGTTATATTTGGTATATGTTAACCCATGCCTGTGGACGGAAATATAATTAATTATGGTTTTATTAGCCATACCTAAGGCTTTAGAATAATGAGGACATATATACGCTGAGTGTAGCAAGTTTCATTGGACTGTTACCGACATGCACAGATATTGCTACTCAATTTGTTTTTACCGAGAAAGATTGTTCGAAATAATTTCGACTGTTAGAGTGTTTATCCGTGCTATGTGACGCATGTTATCTACTCTGCAAAGCAGTGTACATTGAAAACATTCGCATAATATTGGTCACGTCACAAGAGAACTGGCTGTATGGTTTCTGGATACTTTTGTTGCGACTGGCGAAAATATAGACAGACCTTGTTCTTATACCAATCAGAAATATGGCATAAACAGTATGTTATTGTAAATTTTTCACCCTTTATTATGTAAACAAAAGCAAAAAACGTTACGTTTCCAGGCTTTTATTTAGATCCGGATATGGTAAACATAAAGAGCGTTATTTGTTAGCGTTTTCCTGATATGGACATAATAAAGAGCGTTTATATCATTTTTGTGTGATTAACCAATAGAATTGCACTGTGTTATGTAAACAGAAGCACAACTTCTGTAACACGAGCAGGCTCTTGTTTACGTACACCATCGTAAGTCTTGACGATAATATACTATTTACGCGCTGATTATGTTTGGCATATGAACAAAACAATATATTTTTTAATATCCCTTCTGTTGATGGCGATTTGAACAAATATGAATATTTCTGCAACGAACGCCGCCCGTTCCTTTAATCTGTTTCGCATTGTGCACAATGATCCACTTGTGGTACATGTAGCGGGATTCATAATGACATATATTACATGCTCTTCGTTATTGCACATCAGACAATTCACTTGCGATTCGGAATTCATTCTTGGAACACATTGTTGATCAGGTTTGTCTCTCGACCTTTCTTTTCATGGATTCTAGAGATGATATGTCTTTGTTACTTGTTAGCCCTAATTATGGGTGGTGAGCCAATGAAGTCACCTGCCGAACTTTTACAATAATTTAGAAACTATAATTCTCAATTCAATTCAATTCTTTATTCTCATCACCTTATAAATACAGGTATGGTGGGAAAAAATACGATATGTACATGATTATTTACAATACATGGCTCACTTCATTTATGGAATGTGTCATCTGATTCAGTAACAATTACTTTGTGTAAATAAATATGTGATTGCGCAAAAAAAAAGAAGAGGCATTTATATGGACGGGTCGCATTCAATATATAAGGCATACGATCAGCCACGCTGCAGTTCTGTTCTCTTAATTATCTCCATTTGCTATATATATATTCATGTATGTATAAATTCTTCTCGTACAAGGAGGTATACAATAAAATTATCAATAAACTAAACCATATGCATTATTCTTATAATAATTACAAATGGCAATTAAGAGATAGTCCATCACATGTTCATTGTTGCCAGTCAACCCGGAATGCGTTATATGTGCTAAAGGTGCTCAATCCAATTCAATTCACCTTAACATGTTGGCGGGACGAAACGATAAACTGCTTCCTACATATCGATATATGAATTCCTCGATAACCTGAAACAAATACCTATTTCAGCAACAACTATCATTCAATGCATTTGATAATCGGAAGCCATTATTTTCTTAACCAATGAAGAATTAAAACGGCCCCGGCCATACCCCATCATTAGTGACAGATTTATTATAAGCCCACGAAAACTACCAATACATATGTATTAACACATGCATGTAGATGCATCCCATAAGTGGTTTGGATACCTTGTTTGTCTATTATGAACTACATTCTATCATTTTCATTATCATTTCACTTCATTAGTTGCCACTTCATGTTTGTATACGAAGGGGCGACAGGAAGACGGCCCATCTGGGCCATGTCGCTCCTGTATAATATCATTTTTGTTTGTTTATTATCACCATTGTCATAAGCTTGTAAATATTATACAAATAAACAATCATCATCATCATCCAATTCGATGGTCCCCAGATCATCAGATTCCAACAAAACAACAACATTTTTTTAAATGCCGCTTCAGTTATCATAATCGAATAATTGCCCAAAAATAATGCTAACCACAGTCAACTATAGTATAAAATTGCCCAAAACATGTTATTTGTGAACATTTTGTTCAACGAAATTTTGCCGGTTTGTCAATTATCGGAGTTATCCATCCTCATCCGCAATTTGGTCAGAGAATTCTTCTCGTCGACTGTTTACTAGGCCACTTAAAATTAAAATGATAGATTTCAAACATCGATAGCTGATCACTCTGAGGCTCAGAGCTTCGATGGGTGGGTTCCTCGACTCGAATCAAATACATTTACCCCCCCCCCCCCCCCCCCCCCGAAGGCAAGGAAATAGTAATTTGCGAAAGTTAATTCGGATTGAGTACCTTTAAGGTAACACGGCCCCTTCGATAACGCCAACATAGCAATTCAATTTGAGTTGGTCATCACACCATCGCCGCGTTGTCATGTCCGGTCGATCGTCACATCTGCTCAATCCAGAAACCCTATAAGATATGATGCAGTGCTATATATGAAGTGTTCCGTTGTGCATATATCGAAGGAGTTTCTGTATTTATTTTAGTAAGATGACCCGGTTCATGACACCTAAGCTATTATGTTGCGAAGTTCGATAATGAATTATACATAGTGTTTCTCTTTTGAGTGTCTACTTATTCCCTGACCTGTAATACCGCCAGTTAGTTTCTCCGGCATTCGTGGTGCAATTCGCTCGAGTGTAATTGTCGAATCTTCCGAGAGCACTAAAACCTATTTACCACCAACACAAAATGACTGATGATCAACGACCTTTCTGTGAAATGACAACTGTGTTGTAATTATATAGATTGAGTATATATGGGACTCTTCATCCATATATCAGTAAAAAAATTGTCCTTCTTTATGTTATCGTAAAACACCAAAGCGACCCTGACGCTGTCATCTCGGATTGGAAATGCTATAATGTTGCATGAAAATTAATGGTCGCTGTGGTTGCTATGGGATTTAGCGTTGTTTCAGCATCTATAGGCCATATCACCACCCAGATGTTATTGGAAGCAAGACCGCCATACGGTTTATTTTGTATTGAAACCATCAGTTTATGTACACAGATGACACCATTAGCCAGATACCATAATAAGACCACTACCCATTTGCACGGAATACAAATTTGCGCTGATTTGTATTCAAATCGCTCCATGGCTTATTGTAATATAATGTTGTTTGCCCCGGTTCACCACATACTTGGAATACACTATGGTATTAGATTAGAACCAATTATGCACCAAGTTCCAAGGATGTGCATGTAACACAGTGTTGGCACGGACAGTCGTACCTAGCATTATGGCCTTATCACCCGATGCTGCTCTGGTTATATAATTATCTCGGACTGTTTCAACATATGCTATTACTAAAGGTGGCCGCACTATAGAGCTGCACTGGTCGCGATAGTAAAATGTCTACATCTAAGGAAGACGTTGACAACTTGCCGCTAAACAACAAAATCTCACTACTGTTCAGACAACCTTTCGAACTTGTTCAAAATCCCAACATATTATTGGACCACAATGTACGTCAGTCTCAACTGAAATGCTCATAATTATATAAATTTTGTTTTAATCATAGGCACCAACCGGACAAGCAAATATCCGATATAGTCTGTGTAAAAGTGTAATTACACCATCATATCTCATAATGAGCATTTATTTAGGGGCAACAGGAAGACCATCAGCTTTTGGTCATGCTGCTCCTGTGCAATAATATATATTTTTTTATGTTTTATAAATGTTTTATTGATTATTGTGCAAATAAACATATTATATACAATCGTCACTAGTTATCAACATTAGGCCAGCGCTTTTACTTAATATATAATAGTAATCATGGGCATTGCGAAGCGACATCGATTCTCTTTCTCTGTCCAAGTCATGGTAAGATAGCACTCTGTCGACGCACTACAGCACGATTCCGAATAAACCCACCATATGCCATTTCCATTTTGAGACCGGGTGTCACTTAAGGATTATTAGCTTGTATACTACATATATAATAAATTATGTCCGATAGAATCTTCGGCCTGACTTAAATACAACCAAACAACGTGAAGTCCTATATAGGTATATATTGTACTCCATTTATGGCGGTCTGATATGATATGGATCTCATCAATTGAGTCATCGGTCATATTGCCTAATTATACACATTGCAGATTGAACATACTTATTAACCATAAAATCTCAATTACCAGAATATTTTATTTTGCTAGTTATCCGCATATCGATTGCCTGCTGTTGCACACTATTAAAGTATAATTATATAGAGTGAACAGCCGTGGGTTTTAAATAAAACAAGTTTGTGTTACCGCAACGTACATGTATGGTAGAGTACGGCATGTTAAGTCTGCGTGTCTAACCGAGTTTAATATCAGTTACCCGCTGTCGTGAACTCATTATTGCTGCAGATGGACAGCGGTTATATTGTGTACTATTCAGATTTGAATCGATCTCAGTCAGCAATTCAAACCAACGGCAATGTATGCTACATGTTTAAAAAGAACCACCCTCATTTGGCGAGAACCAGAAGATCAAGTGCGTTCGGGATTATTTATTTTGAGATATTCTGATATGAGTCTAATATACACGGATCGAGACGTATTTTATACAGATCTGACGGCAGCTGCTGTATATGCCAGGTGTTTCTTGGTCATGGTCGAAAAGGTTCCGAGTGACACTAAATGATGACAACACTCTACTAAAACTTTGACCTCGGCCATCAGAAATATGTACCACCAACAGAAGGAATATTAAGATATATATAGTTTTGTTTATATGCCAAACATAATCAGCGTATTGTCGTCAATACGTACGATGGTGTATGTAAACAAGAGCCTGCTCGTGTTACAGAAGTTACACAACAATGATATGAGCGCTCTTTATTATGTCCATATCAGGAAAACAGTAACAAATAACGCTCTTTATGTTTTCCATATCCGGATCTAAACAAAAGCCAGGTTCTGTAACGTTTTTTGTTTGTTTACATAACACAGAAAATCATTTGACAATAACATACTCTTTATGCCATATTTCTGATTGGTATAAGAACAAAGTCTGTCTATATTTAACTATTATTTCTGTTTATGGCGGTTTTTGACGGAGATGAATATTTTAACAGCATACCCACCGCCAACGTCGCCCGTATCTTTAACAATACATTGTCTTGGCTAACTAAGCTTATGCATCAGAAGATGTTATTTGTCAATGGAAACACACATTTCTCAGCATGTAGATGTATACTTGTATACGTGTTCTGTTACGCCATATTTTTATTATATAACAATGTATTGTCAGTTTTTTGTATTTTGGCGAGGGAATACCTATATATATTAGGGTGGATACACACATGCATGTAATCTCTGTATGTAAAATACATGTATTTTACATGGCCACACCAATAATTGACAACAATAATCACTAAGTTAGCAATAACTTGTGCCCCAATCCAATTAGCTATTCTTTGCTGATAAAATATGTTTAAACTAACAATAATCACCTGCGCGCGAGAGGTTCGTTGTTAACAGGCCAGACACGTCAGTAGTCATCAGCGAAGTCAAACTCTCTGCTATCGGGACATTTAAGGCCAGCCCAAAACATATCTTCTCTTACGGATGTGCAAAGTAGTTTAGTCTGTGTGATATCTATAATTTTATTAATGCACATCACCAGAAGCGACACATATGGTGTATACAGGCTTGATATAGAACATTTTCGACCATGATGCTTGCTTGGCGTGGGGTTCCGAAAGCTTCAAATCGCTAAGGGACTTAGTTGAATGTATCGGTCGGAATAATCTGGACAAGAAGGTACAATATATGTTTTACTTAAATAGCTCGGAGTTAGCCACCCCGTCTGGTAGCTTTCGGGATCATATATAGCCCCAAATCGGGGGTCATATATAGCCCCTGCGTCAGGAAATCCTGATAATATTGCCCCCATGTTGGGGATCATAGCCCCTGAGTTGGGGAAATCCTAGGGCCATCATCGGTATAAAAATCAAGAGAAGACTGACAATGATTTAAACAGAAAGTCCAACATTATTTTAAGCGGCCTGACGACTTCGTTCAGTCAACTGTTCTATGCACGTTAAGAGCTTGGCTCACTCTGGTCAAACATAGCCGCAATGATTGGGTTGTCAACGGACACATATTACATGGTCTGTATGATCCATGTAAAACGCCAAATACACGATAATTACAGAGATTACATGCATGTGTGTATCCACCGTAAGTTAAAATAACTTGTGTGCAGATCCTTTTTGTATATTATTATATACGAATAATTTTTTTTTAAAGTACAGTATGCTATTGCATGTTATACTGAAACACAATGAAACGTGCCAATGACAATATAAGAATACTATAACTAGTCTTTTTATAAATAAAGAAATGAAATCTTGTCCATTGACTTTAACCGTACACTTGGTTTGTGCTGTTATGTAACAACATGATCGCCAATGCCTGCCCTGGTCGAATTGACTGTCTGTGGACAACCGATATTATTAAATGCCAAGATTCAACGATTCCAAGTAATCAGATCACGATCAACGGTCATCGTATATAGCCACAGTGTAGAATCCATAATTGGAATTTGATTACAAACACGTCGCCCCTGGCATCGTTCGAAACATTAATTGTTTATGCTGAAAGCACAACGATGAGCGTCTTGATAAATGTAGTTAACATAGTGCGAACCACTGGTGCGTCAGCTATTCTTGGTGCCAATGAATGCCTATAGACCTTATGGAATCTGGTTTCACAAAAAAGAGACATTACAAGCTTCTATTCAATATTACTTGCCCGCCAGGCTGGCTGCAGCGCTTTTTCGACCGCGGCGACTCTGGTCGAAAAGCCCAACGGCGTCTACATCGGGCATACACTCGGTGTCCGGTTGACGCGGAGCTCTTGTGTTGACTGCATGACCTTGAGATAGTAACACTAAATTATATAGCTTTCTCCCGCTTAAATGGATAAATTGACCGCGTTTTGTCGATTTTTATTTCCGTCATAATTATGGAAATTATTGCCCCGGGAGCCATTGAGAGCCCGGCCGCGCCCATGGGCCCATGAGCGCTATATTTCGACGTTATAAGGTAGCGGCATACTACATGAGGGCAACCTAGAACATTTTACTCGCTCGCTCGTATACGACCGGTGTTATTAACCCCCGGCATTGGCAAAGATAGCCCGGGAGAGCCCGGTGTTTTCATGTGGTTTCGGACAGTATATTTTGATGATGCGCAGTAGTGGAATACCACCCGCGTGTGACATTTAAATATTGACTGGCCGGTGTTATTACCCGCTCAAAATCGTGTAAAATACCGTATTGGCTGAAAGAGCCAGAGAGAAACGACTCTCTTTAATTGTACCTAAATAATGTGGGGAACAAGATAAGCTTAGTTGGTTCGACAAACTGTCCCACTGGCGGAACCAACAGAGTTGGTTCTTTACAGTGGAAGAACCAATTCGTTCTTTATACACATTTATTGAAGAACCAAAAAAAGAAATATTTTTGACATCATTGAAGAACCAGATGAAGAACCAAAATTGTTACCAAGAACCAAATGTTTTGTTCTACAACTGTGTTGCAATTACTACAATTACCAAACTGTCCCAGTGGCGAAACCAACTAAGCTATATGGTTCTTCCCAAGAACCAGTTGGTTCCACATAAATTTTCTTGGTTCTCCACGAAGAACCAAATCATTTTGATCAATTGTCTTGGTTCTTCGCGAAGAATCTAATTATCCGGGGCAATTCCAAGAACCAAAAAGCCCAATTTGGTTCTCCGTGAAGAACCAATCTGGTTCTTCAGGAAGAACCAGATGGGCTTCTCGTTGAGAACTAAATCGGGCCCTAGCGAAGAACCGATTTGGTTCTTCGCGAAGAATCAGACCAGTTTTCCGCAGAGAACCGATTTCCTTTTTCGTAAGGGACAAATGTTATATATTATATAGGGTAGTAGTGGGGTCTACACACACGATGAAACTATATCTTGTTTAGTCCGTTCCGGTTATGATTTACCCCCCCCCCCCCTCTCATATGAGTCATTCACTTCGGAAGTGCCGCCGCGGAACGACAGGGCCAAACCGGGCGTTTTCAATTTCCCTCGATGGTCAGATATTGTGTGCCGCTAAACGAGTATCCAGTGAGAGAGATAATCATTTATTAACGTGACATGTGCAATACATAAATCATCAATATATATATATAAGTTTCAATTACAGTTAGCACCCGACCCAAAGGGCCTATATGTCACGCTTAATAGTATAAGTATGTACATGGTTTGGTCCAACACATGTGGACTATCCTCAGTGATGATATTAAGAAAATATAAAGTAGAGAATTTCATTTTAGTCTTACACAATTTGGAGATATTCGGGTTTATATATGTTGTATTCTTATATGTTGATACGTTTGGTGTGTAATTTACCTGTATATGAATCGTTTTCATCGCATAAAAGCATCAAAAAGAAATTTTGCTAGTTGTCGGGGAAATAACATTAGCTCACTAAAAGAGTCGTCGATGTGGCCTGTTTTAAACATGTCGCTAATATATCTTGGGACGGAATTTAAAAGAGACATCCGGATGTCATTGTAAAATGGACAAAACGAAACAAAATGTTTTTCGTCTTCAATTTTGTCAGAGCTGCACATAATACAGATTCTTTGTTCGATTTTCTCGTTTCTGAAACAACCGGTTTCTATCCGCAGAGGTATAATCGCACATCGAACTTGTGCAAGTATGGAGCGGTGGGACTTATCCATATTCATGGAAATATATATTTCAATAGCATAATTTTTCTTAAAGAGTCGGTATGTTTGTAGCTTTGGTACATATGTCATTTTTTGAATCCAAGTTTTCTGTTTAAATGCGGAAAGCTCTCGTTCGAAGTCATGTATATTACATATTTGTAGGTTTTTCAAAGGTGCTTGTCATATTTATTTCTGACAAAACACAACTAAATGATGCACACCATCCATCGGTATTATTCATGAGATCCCAGAGAAAAACCATTTTGGCTAATCTGTCATCTTGCATGTGTATAAAATAATTACATAATCTTGCCATGTTAAGCCATCTTCGGACTTGACTCGAATGTATACCAAATTCCCCACTTACAGCTAAAAGCGGACAAAATCTGTGGACCCCAAGGAAGTATCTTAACGCTCGATTTTGCACCATATCTATACATGAGTATTTACGATATCCTCAAATAGCGGATGCATAATCCATAACTGGGCACACACAGGTCAAGAACATTTTCAGGTACGTTTTGACACCTATGTCTCTATAAGAGTGGACGCTCGATATTAACGCTCCCAATGCCCTGCCTGATGATTTAGCTAATGTTTCAGCTGCTGTATCAAAACTACCATGTTCATGGAGAATTATTCCGAGATATTTATACTGATCCACTTTTTCGATTCTCTGATTTTGGAATGAGAAATTATAGTTTGTTTTTATTCTGTTTTTATGTCTAAAATGTACAATTTTAGTTTTATCCAGATTGACTGTCATACGCCAGTTTCGACACCATGATTCGACGGTGTTAAGCATTATCTGCATAGCTGCTTCACTTTCAGCAATTAAGGCAATATCGTCTGCGTACATTATGGAAGATACCTTACATTCATCTAGTGATACACCAATATTCAACCTTTTTATTTCAGAAATCAAATCATTAACGAAAATATTGTAAAGTGTCGATGAGAGACTGTCACCTTGTTTTACTCCAAAATTACATTCAAACTTGTCAAATATTCGGCCAATAAGTTGTTCGATACTTGCTTTTAATGGATCGATATATGTTGCCATCTACGCCAATTTTTAAAAGTTTATATAATAATATATTCCTATCTACTCGATCAAAAGCTTTACTGAAGTCAATAAAAGTTGTAAATAATTGACGTTTTCCTCGTATTAAAGATGTCAGTACAAAAATGTTGTCAAAGTAGGACCTCTTTGGTCGAAAACCATTTTGTTCGTCTTCCAACAAACTTTGTATCTGAAAATTTCCCTCAATAAATAGGGCTCATTCTGCAGTTTTATTATCTGTCGTCATTCGTCATCTTATTTCTCATGAACACACATCAAGATGAATAATTTATTGCAACGAAGGCACCACCAGGATGAAATTTGCTTCATTGTCAATTTAAGGGTACCTGGAACGTACTCGACAGTCTGTATATTTTCAACGGGTGCTCAGATAGCTGACCGTTTTCGGTTTCCGGCTACTTAGCTGATTGTCGAGATATTCCGACCACGGGACCCCATTTTGGCCCGGGCGTTCTTTAGTGGTACTTCAGAAGTTAATGACTCCTAACTTGAATATGTTATACATCCTACGTGTAAATGTGCGCTGTTAGTAACATACTATCCCGGCTTATCAAGAAATTCAGTTTACCCGTTTTTGGCCCGGGCTTTCCCGTTGGTATTTAGTCACTGTCACTATTCAAAGGCAGTGAGTCAATTTTAGCAGATACAATCAGACAGTATTCCGCTTCCAAACAACGTATACCGTATAGTCGTGGGGACAACCGGGCTCTCTTATCCAATATCAGGATTTGCGATGTTAATAAAACCTGGCGTAAACGAGCAAACGAGTCAATATTTGAATGTTACGTTCAAGTATAGTATTACGCTGCCAAACGATATCAAGATATACTGTAAAAATGTCAACGGAAACATCCGCGGGCTCTCTCGGGCAATACAGTATTTTACAGTTTTTGATGGGTTAATAACACCAGCGGTAGATAAGCGAGTGTGACAATAGTTGAATGTCACACTCGCGTAGTATTCCACTAACAAAAAACATCAAACTGTACTGTCAAAATTTTCACGGAGACACCCGGGCTCTCCCGGGCTATTTCAGTAATGCAGTATTTTACCGGATTTTGAGGGGTAATAACATCGGCCGTGGACGAGCCAGTAAGTCAATAATTGAAAGTCACACTCATGTGGTATTCCACTACCACCAGCATCAAACTATACCGTCTGAAACCACACGAAGAAACACGCGCTCTCTCGTGCTCTCTTAGCCAACATCGGCATTTGCGAGGTTAATAACACCGGTCGTAGACGAGCGAGCGAGGCAACTTTGCTATGTTGCTCTCACGTAGTGTGCCGCTACCATATAACGTCGAGATGTAGCGTCCATGGGTCCGTGGGGGCGCTCGGACTCTCCCGTGCAATAACTAGTCACACCGATAGGTTCGGACCGTTTTAGCTCGAGCGCAGCAAAACTTAGTTCGCCCTGAGATCGGAATACAGTACTGGCCCCCGAAAATATTATTCCCGCGGAGGTCGGGGTCGTGTTACGCTCAATTCACCGGTCAGACAGCCACCTGGACCTTTTTCTGAACTTACAGGTTAACCAGAGACCAGTCCTCGGGACCATCTAATGGCTGTAACCGGATACCGCATGAGCCAACCAGCGACCCCCCCCCCCCCAACACAGGAAGGGCAGCCAAGAAGAAGCGAAGAAGAATGAAAAAAACTCCATCTCAGCGTCGATGGGATGCATCGATGATGGCCAGGTGGTGAGATAGGTGATCTGAGATATGCCCAGATCCTTCTCACAACGGGGTCATCTAATGGTACTATTCTTCCACTGCCAACAGCTCGCCACACATATTCGACGTCCAGCTGGATTCACTAACATCACATGCAATCAGCTCGGTACCCCCGATACGGAGGATATTACACCCATGCGGGAGTCCCCGGTATCTCGACCACGACAGGATAGATGAAGAAGAGCCAGCACCACTTCAGTGACCACACACACCCTGCTCCTGTCGAAGTTGAGAATACCATACCAGTAACATGGGAACTGCTTGCAGTTCTATCTAAAAAGTAGTTGAAAGTTTGATAGAACATGACGAATGGCAAAAAAGAATATACCAAAGGACATCAGCTGTTTCAATAACAACTACAACTACTGGGACAGACCCAACACATGTCACCCCATCTTGTGGAGAGAAGCACCATCCCAAGTAAAAAAAGAAAAAAAGAAGGAATAATTATTTATGTAAAATATAATTGCTTCTTTTGATTGTTATCGTAATTAAAGGCATAACACCAACCTCTACCAGAGCTCACCAGTCATATTTCCTTTCTGACCATGTCACCGGCTGGGTACTAGTCTGTGTACTAGCGCGTGGTTTTAAGCTAAAATGGCGAAACAGATCGCCCCAAAGTATAATTTCCAATGTAGTATGAGAATAATTCTCGCACTAAAACTTATTGACAGAATGGAGAATTAAGGCGGTAGTCTTGTTGAAGATTTTCAGTAAAATGACAGCAAATTATAACTCGTTTAGTATATATATTAATATCGCGGAATTCCACAAAATGTGGATAGAAGTCATCTAGGGAGACAAACCCTGAATGGAGTTTGGCCTAACACGTGAGGGGTTAAGTGGCGGACCATTCGGTCCTTCAGACAAACCCGGGGCTAGCTCCCATCCCCAAACAAACTTCGACTTTACCTAATCTGTACCTAATCAGGAATCCACCAGCGTGCAAAAGTATCCATCAATATGCATAAGTAAAGTGCGAAATACTGATGGTAATGTTAACTAAGCCCGAATTGTCATCCCCTGTGGCCCTGTCGATACGTTGAATATAGACATACAGGGGATTTAGAGGAATCCGTTAGTTGCATTGTACGTTACGTTTAAATTAGAACACATAGGCGACATCAGCGGTGCTGGGATACGACCTTTACGTTGTATCGGTTGACCATTTCTTTACTAAAAGGGTTCGTCCATCCATTTAAAACATGCATTGGAGTGTCTGATAAAATATTCATTTTCCAAGAATTAGTGTCTAGTTTGAGACGAAAGTCTATGACTCGAACACCGTGATGCTACAGTAATGCTCTAATTAATCGACCTATTAGCGGCGAGAGCTTTCCGATGAATGGTAACAAGCCATATTTCCGACTAAATCCTGAAAAGTTACCCATAATTCTACCCAACTCACCCGTGATCAACGTCTGACCGAGAGGAACTAATACGGACAAAGCAATTATGTCCGCCTCAATCCACTCCCGAGCCAGATTTTGTTAGACCATTCCAGTGTATACGTTTTAACTGGGTGGAGGAATCCATTTAGTAAAGAAAGCGTCAACCGATACAACGTAACGGTCGTATATATCTCAGCAGGTGATGTCGCCTATATTCCAATTCAACGCAACGCGCCAACGCACAATGCAGCGGTTTCTCTCAAACCTACGTTATAATGAACTACTTCGTATGCACCTTATCGACAGGGCTTCATTAGAGGAATATTCTGGCTTAGTTAACATTACCATCAGTATTTCGCACTTTGTTTTGACACATCTATTTCCTCTGGCTTCTGATCTAAATGACAAAGATGTTGATGGATTCCTTTGCATGCTGGGGGATTCCTAATTAGGTGCAGATCTCGGATCAAATAATTTCTGTCGAAGTTTGTTATTGGGGAGGGCTAGCTCTGGGATTGTCGGAAGAACCAAATGGTTTTCCCTTATCCCCTCATATGCCAAATTCCATCAGGTTCTATCTCTCTTGATGACTTGATAAGGCCAGCAGATTATCCGCTCTTTACCCTTCCTATACTAAATTGATTCTCCCATTCGGTTATAAAAGTATACACTTGAACGGTATATTAATCATTTGAATAGATAATACAAAAGCAGAATGGTTCGTATTCATAGGTTGGAAATGTTCAGATAATAAGTTCAACAAACGACATATACATTTTTGTTGAGCTTATTATCTGAACATGTCCTATGACATGAGCAATGAGTATTTAGTATATAAAGAGTTAATCATAATCACTTCTTATGATAATAAGATATTATCATCTCATGTTATCCGCTATCATCTCTTCTAGCCTCAGTGTATGTCGGGCAATGTCAGTATAGGGCTGCAATGACGAGGCCGGTTTACGACATACATCACCCCCCCCCTACGATCCGCATCGCGATACAAACTTATATTTATTGAACCTGATAATTGTCACTCTAGAATAATTAATTATGGACAGCTCTAGATAGGTAGTAAATATATGTACCTTGAAGCTAATGTTTCTAAAAATATTTGTTTCAAATACTCTGTAATAAATTTGCAGGTTGACGGCATGCACGATTGTCCCCAAACTTGTTGGTTGAAAGGCTGGAAATGGTAAGTCAGAGTTCAGTACATGAGTTGAAAGTTGATATTGTAACGTAAAATGCTCTCCCCCTACTTTTCTGAACTACCTTAACGCTTGAGGGCCAAAGCAATGGCGACGCCCAGTAGCGTTACAGATTGATAACCATGAGTGCGACGTCTATCCTATTTTTAGTCTATGGCTATATGTACCTATGTTTTATAACAGCAGCAATGTACCGTATATATTTACGTTCGTGATAACAGCTGGTACGAAGAACTGCAGTACGAAAAATAGAACTAAAATTGAACGGATATTAATCGGGAACGGGACTACCCGCCAGTCTGCTATTCAAAAGATGAATCGTGACGAATCGTGGTATACCTCCCTGATGATGCAACGCAGAGGAAGAAAACATATGTCCGCCAGCGGCCATTTTGGATTTTACTTTTTGTATGACTTACAGGCCACATCGCTCAGCCGATCATTATTAAACTTCATATGGATCTGCGGTGTGACCTCTAGATAGGAGCTACCGATATTTTCTGAAATTCGTTCAAAACCTGGTCACCAGCAGCCATCTTAATCCTTCAGATTGGTGAATGGAATATGTAACATCTGGATCCTGAATGGAGGAGACGATATTCACGGATAGTCCAGCACGGACATATCATGCCACATCTCTCACACGATATATCCTAATTTATGGTCCGTTGGTATTGCCTCTAGATAGGAGCTGTCCAATTTTTCCGAAATTCGTTGAAAACATGGCCACCGGGATCCATCTTGGATTTCACAGTATAATCCATTGACATACCCTGCAGCACACATTTATTGGAGAAATGTTTGAAATGAAAATAATTTCATTTACACAATTCAATCCCTTTACTGAAACCTTTTGACTGTCCTTCTTCTTTAACATTATATTTACTGTTCAGTAAGTTGAGCTATAGTGTCATTGACACTTTTATTTATGTTATCAGCCATTTTTATTTTGACCGTGTATTTAATTGTTTGGGAACTCCATCAAAAAGCACTTATCGAATTCACCATTAAAGATGCTGTCTTTGTACATGACTAATTTTTGTGAAACCTATTTAACTTTTATTCAGAGTGTAGTGTATAAACTTACATGTTTGGAATGATAATTGCTACACGAAAGGCATAATTTAATTTTATATCGAAATGTCTTCGTATATATTTTATATCATATGTTAGGCATCAAAATAATAAAGTATATTTTTCAACAACAAAATGTTATTCTTTGACATTTATAAGTATAATTCATAGGCCATATGTTGTATTTCGTTTTCAACATTTTTTCAAAAGTAAAATGCAGAAAATTAATGTTAAATTATATTTCTAATGGGGTACTGTATACTAAATCCGGCCATTTACGGGACAATGTCCTTCTATACTCAACAGACTATATGCTTCAAATGAATTAATTCATTCACTAAGCCATGGATTGGTGCAAAATACACTCATAATTATAATTACCATGTTGTTTCTATCGTTCATATATAGAGCATGCGCATACATATATTTTGCACTAATCCATGGCTCAAATTCATTCATCTGTTGCATATATTTTGTTGAGTATAAAAGGAGATGGTGCCATAAATGGCCGGATTTGGTATTCAGTACCCCTTTAATGTTGTCGTAATTGGGTGTCTGGAACCAATGGGTACATATTTAATGTAGCTCAAGAGTTTCAGTTATCATGGATGCCGTATAAAACAAAATCATCGTTATTTTTAGGACACAAATACCCATCTGGTTCATAAGAAATGGACGTCTCTTACGAAGAAGATGTACACGTATACTAGGGAATTACCACTCCGGAAATTGTCCTGTCATGTGAGATAACTAGGTATCGTTATAAACATTATCCTGTCTGGCAGCACATTTCCCACTGTGTAGGAACTGTTACATCGTAAGAAGTTCTATCGCCGGTATTGTGATGCTCCTTGAATGATTTGTTACGGTTCCTTGTGATTAAAAATAATCATTTTCTGCTCAAAGTCACGCATAATTATAGATGTATTGAATGAACAAATGGTCAGACGCACGTTTTGCCAAAATTTCCTAGTGTTTCAAAATGAATTTTCTCAAAATCTGTCAGGAATTTGTTTGTAAAATTTGTCAATTAAATGAATCTCGTTGGCGAAATCATTCTCTTTTTGCTCTGGAAAAAAAAAATTATTGACTGTTTGTTTGTATTTTTGAGCAGTTCAGATGTCGTGTTTTACGAAAGAGTACACCAGATTGTGTTCAATAGTTGGCAATTGTAGTTTAATGTCACATTCTTCATATGGGTGCAATGGCTGAGTCGTATACTACCAGTTTGAAACGGTGAAGTAAGCACATAGTATGTGCTTAAAGACATATTATGGACTTGTTCGGGTGTGTGAAATTGATAAGTTAGTACTCAGAATGTAGCATTCTACTAACATCGCCGAAAATTTCAAAGAAATCGACCATACCCCTCCACAGAAAACATCGTCTGAACTACGCCCAATTGTAGATATTTACATCTCGATTCGGGAAGCAACAATCGGCGATAATCTAACACAAATTATTTCGCCATCGAGAGTCATTGCATTTAATTAATATGTAAGAATGACGGCGGTGTGTGTCGTCAAGTTGTATTAATATTCAATAACAAATAACTACTTTGAGCAAGAGTATTCTCAATTTCAATTTGATCACCCAACCGGAGTGTTTCACATCACTTTAACTAAAGATACAAAATTAGCGATATTGTACATCAATACTAGCCGTGTTCCCACACCCCCACATCCAGATTCAATTGTATATATGAAGCTATGGAGCGTCAAATGTAGATATTTCATGTGAATAAGGATATGAAGTGTATACGTTAGTAATATTCGCTGATCGATTAACCCATTTTGAATGGAGCACAGCGGCATGACAACAAGCGTAAAATACGTCACGTAATCGAGTCAACTTTCATATATGTTTACTATAGATACCGTTGACATGAAGTTGTTTGGGCGCTGTTCCGTGCAAACCTATGGAACGTACCTAGAGATTTGATCACCGAAAAAAGGACATGTCCGATAAAAAAGCGAATTTCTTCTAGTTTCTTTCCATTTTATTGATTGATCGAATTACAGTGGATAAATACGTACCAGGTTGCGTTGGATATTCGAACATGAAAACATTCACAAACTGTTTAAACCGGCCGTGCACAAACTGTTTTAGATTAGATTAGATTATTTATTGGTAATGATACATATATATATACAATTTTATACAAAAGTTGACACATGTATACAAATTGAATGAGCAATATTATATGATTGTGGATGGAACTGCGGTCGACATTAACATATATCTGTAAGTGAGTGATAAATAGAGCTCACTATTTATATGTATATAATCAAAAAGAGATTTAACCAATAATGTTTTAAGATGGTTAGTCGGTGGTATTAATATTAATAAATGTTATTATTAATACTCGTCAGCCTCTATAATTAAATATATCATTACCAGGGATAACACTGAAAGAAGGACAAAATAATCCCTCTTATTGAACATCCATCTCAGCATTCAGATTTGCGATCTCAAAAAGGTGAATGAATGATAACGCGATGCCTTGATAACACGCACGTGAATGCTGCCGTTCGTATGTATGCAGCTAACCGGATATTCGTTTAGTATTAACATAGTTTGTAGCTATACGATATATGTATATTCGATAATATGATTCGGTTTCATTGTCGCGTAACGGTCTACTCGAGTGGGAACGAGTCATAAAGTCTGTAAAATAAACATGATTATAATAAATCGTTGATACGTCGTAGCGTTTCGTCCTGCATATGTGGTCTATATACAAACTCCAAGCATGTTAATGCTAAACGAATATCCGGTTAGCTGCATGCATACGAACGACAGCGTTCACGTGCGTGTGATCAAGGCATCGCGTTATCATTCATTCATCGGGACATGACAATCTGCGGGATGGGATGGGATATGGGACAAAACGACAATCTGCGGGACAGAATTTCAAATTGCGTGGGACGGCCGATATCTCGATGAATACAGGGCGTAGGGGGCTCATTTTGGTGTCTAACGAAAGGCACACGTTCGCCCTATCCAAAAATATTAACTCCGCCACTAACCAAACACCAGAAGTTGCATTAGCTCGAGGAATACAGCGCATGGAGGGCTAATTTTGGTGTCTAACGAAAGGGCCACATTCGCCCTATCCACACATATTAACCCCGCCACTGACCGGACACCGGAAGTTATTTTTATTTCAGTTGTGACTAAAAGCCCAGATGCCGGAGCCCAGCGACTAAAAGCCAAGTTACAAAATAGATCAACTGGTTTGAACGAATGAATATGTCAATGTTAAGACTATTCAAAAGAATATTCAAATCAAATAGTGTTTATAGACTTAAAAACTTATGTGTCCGCCATTCATATGCGGTGGAGGTTCTCATATTATCTGCCAGTCATACACGGGGGAGGTTCTCATATGAACATATTATCTGCCGGTCATACGCGGTGGAGGTTCATATTATCCGCCGGTCATACGCGAGGGAAGTTCTCATTTTATCCTCCGGTCATACGCGGGGGAGGTTCTGATATGAACATATTATCTGCCGGTCATATGCGGTGGAGGTTCATATTATCCACCGGTCATACGCGAGGGAGGTTCTCATATTATCCTCTGGTCATACGTTGGGGAGGTCCTCATATGAACATATTATCCGCCGGTCATATCCTCCCTCGGGTGTGACCGGTGGATAATATGAGAACCTCCCTCGCATATGACCGGTGGATAATATGTTCATATGAGAACCTCCACCGCGTATGACCGGTGGATAATATGAACCTCCACCGCGTATGACCGGCAGATAATATGTTCATATCAGAACCTCCCCCACCTATGACCGAAGGATAATATGAGAACTTCCCTCGCGTATGACCGGCGGATAATATGAACCTCCACCGCGTATGACCGGCAGATAATATGTTCATATGAGAACCTCCACCACGTATGACCGGCGGATAATATGTTCATATGAGAACCTCCACTGCGTATGACCGGCGGATAATATGTTCATATGAGAACCTCCCCTACGTATGACCGGTGGATAATATGAACCTCCACCGTGTATGACCGGCGGATAATATGTTCATATCAGAACCTCCCCCACATATGACCGAAGGATAATATGAGAACTTCCCTCGCGTATGATCGGCGGATAATATGAAACTCCACCGCGTATGACCGGCGGATAATATGTTCATATGAGAACCTCCCCAACGTATGACCGGAGGATAATATAAGAACCTCCCTCGCGTATGACAAGTGGATAATATGAGAACCTCCCTCGCGCATGACCGGCGGATAATATGAACCTCCACCGCGTATGACCGGCAGATAATATGTTCATATCAGAACCTCACCCACATATGATCGGAGGATAATATGAGAACTTCCCTCGCGTATGACCGGAGGATAATATGAACCTCCACCGCATATGACAGGCGGATAATATGTTCATATGAGAACTTCCACCGTGTATGACCGGTGGATAATATGAACCTCCACTGCGTATGACCGGCGAATAATATGTTCATATGAGAACCTCCCCAATGTATGACCGGAGGATAATATGAGAACCTCCCTCGCGTATGACCGGCGGATAATATGAACCTCCACCGCGTATGACCCGGCGGATAATATGTTCATATGAGAACCTCCCCAACGTATGACGGGAGGATAATATAAGAACCTCCCTCGCGTATGACCGGTGGATAATATGAGAACCTCCCTCGCATATGACCGGCGGATAATATGAACCTCCACCGCGTATGACCGGCGGATAATATGTTCATATGAGAACCTCCCCAACGTATGACCGGAGGATAATATAAGAACCTCCCTCGCGTATGACCGGTGGATAATATGAGAACCTCCCTCGCGCATGACCGGCGGATAATATGAACCTCCACCGCGTATGACCGGCGAATAATATGTTCATATCAGAACCTCACCCACATATGATCGGAGGATAATATGAGAACTTCCCTCGCGTATGACCGGCGGATAATATGAACCTCCACCGCGTATGACCGGTGGATAATATGTTCATATGAGAACCTCCACCGTGTATGACAAGTGGATAATATGAACCTCCACCCCGTATGACCGGCGAATAATATGTTCATATCAGAACCTCCCCCATGTATGACCGGAGGATAATATGAGAACCTCCCTCGCATATGACCGGAGGATAATATGAGAACCTCCCTCGCGTATGACCGGTGGATAATATGAACCTCCACCGCATATGACCGGCAGATAATATGTTCATATCAGAACCTCCCCCGCGTATGACCGGAGGATAATAAGAAAACTTCCATCGCGTATGACCGGCGGATAATATGAACCTCCACCGTGTATGACCGGGCAGATAATATGTTCATATGAGAACCTCCCCCGCGTATTACTGGGAGATAATATGAGAACTTCACCGCATATATGAATGGCGGACACATAAGTTTTTAAGTCTATAAACACTATTTGATTTGAATATTCTTTTGAATAGTCTTACCATTGACATATTCATTCGTTCAAACCAGTTGATCTATTTTGTAACTTGGCTTTTAGTCGCTGGGCTCCGGCATCTGGGGTTTTAGTCACAACTGAAATAAAAATAAGTGCGAATATCTTGGAGCGAATTTCTGCAACAATTTCACCGCCTGGTGGACCCATTTGGAAAAAAATACATTCCCTGTGTCTAATTCTACATTTTGATATACTATACGCCCAATTATATTGAATATACCGGCTGAAACCGATCCTGTAATTGTAAACATCGAGTCTATTTTTAGCTGTTTTATCGGAGCGTGTTTGCGTGTTCGCCATTACAATATTCGCACTAAAACAGTCATATTGTAGCTAAAAACGAATGCACAGTATTCCACTGCGTTATTTGATACCTAAAACTTGTTGTTTGCTAGTGTATTCATCGAGAAATCTAAATTCTAAACATTAATGTCGAACGCAGTTTTTCGTGTTTGTGGCATTTTATGTTAGGTCAGTTGTCGACCGGATAATGTAACTTCCGGTGTCCGGTCAGTGGCGGGGTTAATATGTGTGGATAGGGCGAATGTGGACCTTTCGTTAGACACCATAAGTAGCCCTCTATGCGCTGTATTCCTCGAGCTATCGGTCGTCCCACGCAATTTGAAAATCCTGTCCCGCAGATTGTCATGCTATCCCAAATTCCACCCATGTTAGGTCAGTTGTCGATCAAATAATGCAACTTCTGGTGTTTGGTTAGTGACGGGGTTAATATGTGTGGATAGGGCGAACGTGTGCCTTTCGTTACACACCAAAATGAGCCCCCTACGCCCTGTATTCCTCGAGATATCCGCCGTCCCACGCAATTTGAAATTCTGTCCCGCAGATTGTCGTTTTGTCCCATATCCCATCCCATCCCGCAGATTGTCATATCCCCATTCATCGCAAATCTGAATGCTGAGATGGATGTTCAATTAGTTTCAATTGAAATACATTCATAATAGATATGTACACAATATTTCGAATATGTTATGGATTCATATTTTAGATGACGTTCGCAGTCCAATTGATCAGTCTCAGATACACATAAAACCACTCGAAAACTCAACAGAACTCCTTAAGTGCTACGCATATTTACTGCACAGAAGATCGGCGTTTGGTGACATATTCGTATGCGACGTTCACATCTTTCTGTGCCGACAGTGATCCCTCCATATCACGCGGATATTGAGAACGACACTGATTTTTTAAATTGTGTTCAATCCTATGCTTCATTGAAAGATTCAACTATATACCGGTATTTGTTTTGGCAGCGTGGAAGTCCAGGAACTATACTAGTGGGTGGATGTTCTCTAATATTTGAGTGAGAAAAAGCAAAAACACTATTGAAAAAATTCGAGAAAAAAAAAATTAAATGGTTTGATCTGGGAAAACTGATTGACAGCGGGTAGATAAATACTCCTGTTTCACGTGGACATATATACACATACGTTGTTCGTTGTCTGTTTTACGATGAGGAACAAACATATCCCATATCATATACGTGAAAATGACTTTCCCATTTTCTCGGGTTTGGCGATACCCTCGGGTTTGTCGATACACGGGGGTGCTAATTGACACATCTAAACAAAACTATTTAAAATAAGACAATGCGAATCATGGTAATTTATGTTGCTACACATGTACAGTAATTTGCCGGCCCTGCTATAACATACATATTTCAGCCTTTTTTGCGGTTTCCATGCATCCGTGCACATTTCCATTATAAATATTGTCCAACTCTAAATTTATCGGTTATTTTGTGGCTGTTTCTTTATATTTGTGTTTTAGTTTCAGTTTTCTCGATGATCCCATATTTTTGTCTCTCAATTTGGTCGAAGATTATAAAAATGGCCAACAATTTCATAAATGACCAAACCACCCTGGTGGCATGTGTCGGTAACCGCCGTCACCAAAATCCAAGAAATCGGATTCGAATAAACGATCTATCAATTGAGTTATAATTGTATAAAACCGACAATATAAATCTTTAGCCAACTGGAGTAATTCGATTTTAAACATACAATAAATTATTGCATATCGACGACGCGGTTCTAAAATGTCGTATCTGGTGTTTTTGCACGAAAGAGCATCTTTGCATAGTTATAATCTATACGGGTTCGATTACATAAGATCTTTAGGGAACTTGACAATTTATCAAGAGTAAATGCCATTTTATGGAAAAAACGTATTTCCAAATTTTTTATATCCGGGGTTTCCACGAAATTTTATCGTTAAGAGTGGATACACACTTGTATGTAATTTCTGTATGTAAAATCCATGTATTCCATGTATTTTACATGATAAAAAGAGTGACACCCCCCATTTTCACCAAGAATTTACAGAAGAGTATACGTTTCTCAATCCAAAGGTTGAACATGTTCCTAGTTGTCAAAACTTTAGCCTGTACAGGCTTGAATTATAAATTATCGACCATAATCCATGATTGGGGGGAGGCTGGTTTAGGAAAGCTTCGAATAACTAAGGGATTTAGTTGAATGTATCAGCCGGAATAATCTGGGCAAGAATGTACAATATAATGTTTTATTTAAATATTCCATAGTTGAAAAATTTGCGTATACATGTGTAACACAAGAGAGGAAAGATGACTTAGTTGGGAACTCGTAGTTAGACAACCATTTTCCCGAATGAAGACACACACCAACACCACTTTCTGTAATAATATGTTATAATAAGCTGTTATAATATATGAATAGCATAAATAAATGCATATTAGATCAAACACTACAGACAGATAGGACTGTCAACTACAATATTTATAAATCAGGAGTGCCTTCATGGGGGTCAGAACTCAGTGTGCTGCGTGAGCCCCCCCCCCCCCCCCCCCCCGTCGAGGAAATATGCAACGGTCAGTCATGTAGCTTCGGTATAATAAAGCGCCCATGTCGGGGATCATAGCCCCTGCGTTTCGGCCATAACTGGTATAAAAATCAAGAGAAGACTGACATGATTTAAACAGAACGTTCACCATTTTGGGTTATCGCGCGAACCAATCATTTTAAGCGGCCTGACGACTTCGTCCGTGTCAACGGCTCTCTGTACGTTCAGAGCTTGACTCACTGTGGTCAAACATAGCCGCAATGATTGGGTTGTCAGCGGACACATATTACAGTCTTATGATCCATGTAAAACGCCAAATACACGATATTTACAAAGATTACTACATGCATGTGTGTATCCACCTAATTCTCGAATGTCCTATTTTCTAAACAGTTCCTGGTATGATAATTCTGATTGGAGGGCGTTTCCTATTTACTTACTTACTTACATTCTTTAATAGTTTTTACTTCTGAAATGTCGTATAAAACCATGAAATATTTTTTTTCATGAAACACGAGAGACATTAAAAAGAAAGTTTATTTGTTATAACAAATGTTAAAAATGATTATCATAAAAATTTATTTGCAGAGATAAATAGTTTTTTTCTATGACCAAAACAAGTGATTTCTTTGGAGGCCAACGGACGTTATCGCATATAATTATATGCATAACGTGGGACGTGACCTTGCTATAACGACAGCTCGTGACTTCACAAACTGCCATACGGACAATTTCCCGTTTTATTTGGAGTTATAGAGTGTACTTTTTGGTTATAATGCTATATAACTTTTCTGATTAGTTTTAAAATCACGCAGTCATCCGAGTATATCAAATTAAAAAACTTATTTCTTGCTTGACATTTATCGAACCGATTGCGGTGTTTATTGCGGTCCATAGACACTGATCTGATACGTTATTGTTTATCAAACAAACCAGATGAATCAGCAGTTTATCGTGGCATACACACGGAAAATAACGGAAACTACACAGCAAATAATTTGGGGAACCAAATAGACCTTATTTGATTCTTTAATTTTTCTCTAAGGCGGAGCCAATGATTTAGGTTCTCTATTACCAAGGAACCATTTGGTTCTTTGTGGATAGCATGTGAAACCTAATCCAGAACAAAATGGTTCTACACGCATTCAGCCAAATGAACCAAATTATTCAAAGCGACATGTTCTTGTTCAATAAAGAACCAGAAGATAAAAGTTCCATTCCAGAATATATTCTTATTCACTACCAAACGAAGAAACAAACATGGTTACGAAGAACTAAATTCGAAAGTTTTGGTTATGTAATAACTACTGTAGTTACCTTTGATTCTATACTTCCCTGTAGCTGAGCCAACTATAAGCTATTCGGTTCGGAGTAAGAACGATATGGTTCTGACTGGTTCTTTCTGTGAGTCGTATATATTTGGACCGTTTCAGTTCTCCACAGAGAACCACACATTTTTCCGAAGCTGACGCGGGTCGTATGACTCTACAATGGTTCTTCACAAAGGACAAAATTGTTCCCATAACCCCAAAATAACCAACAGTTTTCACCATGTAATTCAGTGCTGTGTTTGATTTTGTAGGACAAGGGCAAGTTATTGAATGAAGAAAAACACGAGGCAACAGCCAGAAGGCAGCAAGGGAATACAACTGGATCAACTTAAAGAAACGAACCCATTAATTAAGACGGATGTTGACATTGTGCGGCATAAATATGCAACATTTGGCAGCAAGGTATTAACAGACATAGCGAGAAGCCCGACATGGAAACATAACGACTGTGGTTCCATTGACGGAGATCATGCGATCTAACAGACGAGGTAATGGAGGTTTCCACATATGCATTAGTAGGAGGAGCTTATGGTTACTGCGGGAAAATTCGTCTGCAGAAATAATTTAATTAATTTTACAGCGAGTGTCGTTAGGGTGGATACACACATGCATGTAATCTCTTCAAATGTCGTGTATTTGTCGTTTTACATGGATCATACAAACCATGTAATATGTGTCCGCTGACAACCCAATCATTGCGGCTATGTTTGACCACAGTGAGCCAAGCTCTGAACGTGCAGAGAGCCGTTGCCTGAACGAAGTCGTCAGGCCGCTTAAAATAATTGTTCGCGCGATAACCCAAATGTTGCACTTTATGTTTAAATCATTGTCAGTCTTCTCTTGATTTTTATACCAGTGATGGCCCCAGGATTTCCCCAACGCAGGGGCTATGATCCCCACCATGGGGGGCTATATTATCCAGGAAGCTACCGGACTGACCATTGCATATTTCCTCGATTGGGTGAGGGCATGCAGCACCATGAGTCCTGACCCCACACACATGAAGCCACGAAGCCACTCCTGCCTTATACATATTGTGGTTGACAGTCATTTCTGTCGTGTCTGTTTGCTACGAGTGATTAATCTAATATTAAGCAATTTATGCTATTCGTATTACAGCTTTAAATTTGAGAGTACAGAAGGTGATGTTGCTGTGTGTCTTCATTCGGGGAAAAGGGTTTTCCAGCTCTACGAGTTCCCAAATACGTCACCTTTCCGCCCTTGTGTTATATATGTATACACAAAATTTACAACTATGGAATATTTAAGTTAAACATATTGTAAATTCATGCCCAGATAATCCCGGCTGATACATTCAACTAAATCCCTTAGTTATTCGAAGCTTTCGAGAACCAGCCCCCTTCCCCAATCGTGGATTATGGTCCAAAATGTTATAATTGAAGCGTGTAGAAGCTAAAATTGTGACAGTTAGGAAATTGTTCAACCTTTGGTTTGAGAAACATATACTGTTATCTAAATTCTGGGTAAAAATGGGGGGGGGGGGTGTCACTCTTTTTACTTTCAACGCTGTACCTGCATTAATTTTTTGGCGGTGTAATGGATATTTGCATGGAAATCCAAATTGAATGTTATCACATAAGCTCGCTCTGAAACTATCCGATGAATCTCAACGAACCGGTATTGTCTGTCTTAATTTCCCAATGCTTGTTATTCAAGGCATGAGAGCACCATATCGGATTGTTAATGGGACATTAAACACTCGTTTATCACAATCGCCCTAAAAGAGCTTAAAATTCTGCACATTTTATTTTTATTTTGGATGACCCTGAAATGACGAGAAACAAATCAAGTATAAAATCGATGGACTCAAATCCACTTTTCGAAATGAATTAAAACTCGTGAAAAACAGCAACAGATATAGCAGACAGGATTTATTCATTTCGGCATCCATGAACGAATTTATGACCGGCCTGAAATTTCTTGATAGCAGTTAGTTTGATAATGTCTTATAACTGATCACGCCTGTTGAAATTGTCCGATCGCGCGCAGGCGACTAATGCTATCAATGATTGGTGTGACCATGTAAAATACAAGGATTTTACATACAGAAATTACATGCATGTGTGTATCCACCCTTATTATATGTCATAATATATAATTCAGCACAATTGCGCAAATGAAAATTTCAGCACATAATGATTTCGTAACGAACACGTTGTTTGAAATAGGCAATTTAACACTGGAAGTATGAGCTAATATCAAAAGTATGATGAATATAATGTCGACCGACCACAATTTCTAGCGACAATAGTCGAAAACTGAAGGATTGTTCGGAATAAGAGTCATTATCCGGAAACGTCAAACATTGAAAATCGGCAAACTAAGGGCCATAACTGCGGAAGAAAAAATCAGACAAATATGATTTTCGAACTCGTTCAAGATATTTTGAAAACCAGCTCCTATTCCAAACATTGTAAAATCGGTCAATATTTGTTCAAGTTATTGCGCTAACGAGCTGAAAATCAAGAAAAATCGGCAAAAAGCGAGAACTCCGCCAAAATGGGACCAACGAAATAGTGAGGGCCCACGTGTAGGTAAATAGCCAGTCGCTCGATTTGTGTGCCAAAATTGATTTTATGGACTTATTTTATTCCTCAAATGTCAGTGAATCCAAAAAAATTGGTCTACAATTTTTTCGTCCAATGGTTGCCATGGAAACGGGCATTTGTCTGTCGTAGAGAACGTTATGTGGTTATGTATATATATTTCGCGATATGTGTAGATTGCATGGCTTATCTTTCCAAAAATGGATAAATATGACGAAGTATGACGTTGGAATCGCTACAACAGTCGCATGTGATATAAAAAGGAGCTGTGCTGCTGCAGCATTAAACAGTACATTATCCCATTCAAGATGGAGCTGTGCTGGTGCAGCATTTCACAGCGCCTAATCTCTTTCATGGTGGGCGCTGTGCTGGTGCATCATTAAACAGTACCTTATCCCATTCATGACGGAGCTGCTCTGGTGCAGCATTAAACAGTATCTTATCCCGTTCATGACGGAGCTGTTCTGGTACAGCATTAAACAGTACCTTATCCCATTCATGATGGAGCTGTGCTGGTGCAACATTAAACAGTGCTTTATCCCTTTCATGACGGGGGCTGTGCTGGTGCAGCATTAAACAGTACATTATCACTTTCATGACGGGAGCTTTGTTGCTTCAGCATTAAACAGTACCTTATCCCATTCATGGCGGGGGCTGTGCTGGTGCAGCATTAAGTGGTACCTTATCCCATTCATGGCGGAGCTGTGTTGGTACACCATTAAACGGTGCCTTACCACTTTCATGACGGGAGCTTTGCTGGTTCAGCATTAAACAGTACCTTATCCCATTCATGGCGGAGCTAGCTGTGCTGGTGCAGCATTAAAACAGTGCCTTCTCCCATTCATGCCGGGAGCTGTGCTGGTTCAGTGTTAAACAGTACCTTATCCCATTCACGACGGAGCTGTGCTGATGCAGCAATAAACAGTGCCTTGTCACTTTCATGACGTGAGCTTTGCTGGTGCAGCATTAAACAGTGTCTTATCCCTCGTCGAAGATCGCGAACGGAAATGTGGAAAGCTGTGATGGGAACCCATTCTCGGGTGAACAGGAATTAAGAGACAACATGTCATCAATGGTTATGCCAGAACCTGCTAAAACTGAGATTCTATCGCGTGACAAAAAGGGTGACGAAAAATATCATGCAAACGTTCGTGAAAGACGAACTTCTATCTGGTTTGGAAGAACATTCTATCTGGGATCGCTTTCCAAAACTGGAACTCAAAACATTCATTACATGCAGCAAGAAAACTAAGTGTGCCATGGGAAACAAAATAGTTGGTTTGCGAGAGGAGCGGCAATTGCTTGTCATTCAATTTCTGGTCATTCAACAATCTCGTCCAACAATGTCAGAAAGTTTGCCTGAAGCTATTGAATTCTCGATTGTTCCACGCTCTTTGTTATCGCAAGATGGTTATCTTATCATTCCAAACGACAAAAGTGCCATTTTGAACATCCTCGAGAAAGAAACATCTAATATTCAAGATCATCCCACGTATGGACAACGTGCATGCATCATAGACGGAATGGTGGTAGTTCAACATCCTTCTACTTCAACATGTGTTGATCTTGCTGCGATCTTCATCAAAGTTATTCGCAATAAAGTAGCTCCTTACTCTGAGTTGAGGGTGATCTTCGATAGGTACATCAGCAACTCTCTGAAAGAGTGCACAAGGCATAAAATATCGTTGGCTGCGGGATCAGATCCCATAAAATACAAAATAACTGACTCGACACACATTAAAATTGTCTATGAAGTCATTGTTGTATCACATCGATACAAAGGCCCAACGCACCGAATACTTCGCGGACAAGCTTCTTCTGGCATTCAATAATCGGTATCAACGACTTGTTGTGGTAGCTGGCACTTCGGTGTGTGGGAACATGGCAGCCAAAATCAAGCCTGGATTGGAGGTACACAGTCACGAAGAAGTGGACACATTAATTCCATTATACATGTGCTGGATATAGGGGATAGTCACAATCCAACTGTCATTGACGTCCATTCTGTCGATACTGATGTGTTGCTAATGGATTGCTTCTCCATATTTCTGTTCGACAAACAACATCAACTAAATTTTGTTATGAAGTCTGAACGCCTGATCAGTATTAATGCTATTCACCAAGCCTTAGGGGCTCACAAATGTAAGTGTTTCTTGGTCTTCACGCGATCTCTGGAGATGACTGGGGAGGCAAGTTTTGTAGCATAACGAAGAGAAGCTGGATGAATTCGTTCATGGGCATCGATGAATCCGATGATTCTGACATTATTGAGGGACTTAAGAATATCGGTACTTCTGCAGAAGTTGAGAACGCAACAAGATCTGCCATTGAGAGTTTTGTTTGCCACGTATATGAACCAAAGACAAAACAGAAATCTGTCAAAGACGTGTGATGGGAACTTTTCAGGTTCAAAAACCTCGAAGGAGAGAAGTTGCCACCAACACCGGGTACTCTTCAACTCCATATCTATCGGGCGAATTTCATCGGCATGGCTTGGAGAGCATATGAGAAACCTCATCCAGAACTTCCATCACATTTGGATCACGGCTGGGAGTCTAAGAAATGGCGATAATTTCGCGTCGACGACATGTGCGGTCAACTGAACTTCCTACTCCATAGAGTGTCTTGGAACATGTTAAATGTGTCTGTACAGGTCAATGTTCTCAAGTTCATCACTGTGTTTGTCTGCGCAACTCACTTCCGACAAGTACTCTGTGCAAACGTCACGATTGTAGCAACATGCTAATCTGAATTCCAGGAGCGAAGGTGTCGATGACGACAGTGAATCGGATGAATAGGCTGATTGGGACTTATTGTGTAACTCTTTCTGTTATCCTCTGGCATCGTATACTAATAAAGTTTTAAGTTTCTATTTGCCTAATAGATGAAATTTCTCTAAATCAGTTAAATAAGCCGCATGGCATGATCATTATATCAGCTAGTAATCACGGAAAAGAAAACTGCGATAAATGTTTTCGTCACGCTTGACAATATAGCATAATATAATTCCAAATTCGTAAAATTATACTAAATTTCATGGATTTTCTATCCATATATGCTCTCTAAAGTTGTCCCAAAAATGGCATTTATACTGTTTTGTTATAACTAGTACTTAATTTCATCTGATTCCACTAAAGATCCACCATGTTACTGGAAAGCCTGACCCCAGAATAACTAGAAACGCACGAAACTACACGTGGGCCCCCACTATCTCATATATCCAATGAAATAATTCAATTTTTCTATTTTTAATCAATAAACGCTCTCTAAATAGAGATATCTAACCCCCAGAAGTCAAGAACACGCCTGTTTGTATTGTCTGAAGCATAAAAGATTATAGAAAACCAGAGAAAACTAGAATTTTTTTATCACGACACCGATATCAAGTGAAATAAAGCATAATATCATTTTTTTCAATCACAAACCGCTCTTTAAATTTCAAAAGCGCCCAAATTAAGGTAAAATCCATGTAACAAGATGTAAACTTTTTTGGAAAGCTTGACTCCGGAATAACTAGTAACACAAAACATATCAATTTTGGCACACAAGTCGCACGAAACTACACGTGGGCCCTCACTATCTCATATATCCAATGAAATAATGCAAATGTTCTATTTTTAATCACTAAACGCTCTCTAAATATAGATATCTAGCCCCCAGAAGTCAAGAACAAACCTGTTTGGATTGTCTGAAGCCTAAAAGAATAAAAAACCAGAAAAAAATTATCAGGACACCTATATCAAGTGAAATAAAGCATAATATCAATTTTTAAATCACAAAACGCTCTTTAAATTTCAAGAGCGCCCAATTAAGGTAATATCCATGGAAAAAATTGTAGACCAACTTTTTTGGAAAGCCTGACCCCGGAATAACTAGAAACGCACAAAAAAAATAATCAATTTTGGCACACAAGTCGCCCGAAACTACACGTGGGCCCTCACTAAAACTCAGAATTGCAGTTTACAATAATGGTTGATAAAAAAGTTCCAAAAAAAAAATGGTTGGACAATGACAAAATACAGGTTCGGACAAAGGTGCATCCCAGGATGTACGATTCTATGTAGAAAAAATGACGGAATATAGACTCGGACAAAAGACGCGTCCCATGATGTACGATTCTTTGTCGAAAAAATGGCAATAACTCGGCCGAAATGACTCGTACTGAAATCAAAATCACAGGTGCATGAGCAGGTTTCCATGCAGGTTGACATGCGTGTCACGTTTCAAAACAATTGACCAAAAATTGAAAGAATACAGGGTCGGACAAAGTTCCGGGTGGACGGACGATCGGATGGACGACGGTAATTACTACAACAAATAATTCACAATGCAGTGAACAACCGGCTCAGTCGCTGATTGCCAACCGGGTAGAAAATATCTGCTAATAATTAATTGATTGACAGCTGAGGAAAGGTCCATTATTAAAAAGCGCTAACAGATGGCCAGTGCGAGAAAGGATAACATTAAATGAATAAGGATATTACCGGTCGTGTCCAAACGAGTATACAGGGATATGATTACAAGGATCGGGGCAATTCTACCATAACCTACAATGGCATATTGTGGAATAACAGTAAATAGTAGCAACTGACCAGATGGAAATAAGTCGATTTGTTATTTTATATCGATCATATATGACTCTTCATTGAGCGCTACACCCCCCCCCCCCATTTCTGATACGTCAGATTTGGTGATCTGTAAAAGAGATACGTAATTATATTATATATAATTACAACTACTTTCGCTTTCACTAAAATGCGTGCATTTGATTGGTCAAGGCCCAAAATAATAGTACATTAATTAAACAAAAACAAATTAAAATAGAGAATAAAACCCCACTTTCTAATAAAGAAACACAATTTCTGTTATCATTAAAGATACGGGCGGCGTTGGCGGTGGGTATGCTGTTAAAATATTCACCTCCATAAACAGAAAGAATAGTAAAATATAGACAGACTGTGTTCTTATACCAATCAGAAATATGGCATAAACAGTATGTTATTGTCAATTTTTTTCTCTTTGTTATGTAAACAAAAGCAAAAAACGTTACGTTTCCTGGCTTTTGTTTAGATCCGGATATGGTAAACATAAAGAGCGTTGTTTGTTACTGTTTTCCTGATATGGAAATAATAAAGAGCGTTTATATCACTTTGTGTGATTAACCAATAGAATTGCGCTGTGTTATGTAAACAGAAGCACAACTTCTGTAATACGAGCAGGCTCTTCTTTATGTACACCATCGTACGTCTTGACGACACTCTAATATTTACGAGCTGATTATGTTTGGCATATGAACAAAACTATATATATTTTAATATTCCATCTGTTGATGGCGATTTGAACAAATATGAATATTTCTGCAACGAACGCCGCCCATGCCTTTAAACATCAGGGCTGAATTTAGATATGGGTTTCTTCGTAAATTAGTGCGGTACATTTGAAAAGAACGTGCTAACATGACAATGTAGCAACGTTTGACGGTTACCTGAACAGGTGTTCAAAACATGGAAGACCCACTGTTAGCCATCGACGACGAATTTAATATAGATATTATGGATTATCAAATTAATTTAAGTCAAGAAGAAGACTTTTTCATAAATAATTTTGATGACAATGAACTCTACAATGCTGCTTCTAAAATTGAAATAGAAGAATTGGAGCTTGAAGTTAAGTCCGAGCCTGAAGTTGAAGAGCCAGAAGAAATACTAGGGAATTGTGGCCTAATTGGACTGGGCAAACTGGTAGAAGATGTTGATAATAATGGTGGCATCATTGAAATAATACCAATGGAAATATCACCGCTGCAGGTAAGAATTGAACCCTTGAAAATAATGTATATAAAATTTTGTTGCGCAACTAAATTTAAAATAAATTATTAGTAACACTAGTAGGCCTACTAAATAACTAGTAATAGTATTAGTACCAGTACAATGAGTACTGACTATAGTATACAAGTAGTACTAGAAGTGATGAAGCTGGTTATTATTTATTTATTGATTGATCATTTAAATGGCTGTAGCCTGTATTATTTGCATAGTAGAAGTGTGATGTTGTAAGCGTAACTGTAAATTAGCCAACATTCTATAAGTATTGTATAGATAATATCCTACACTAATTATGTTTTCATAGATAACGGTTATGCACTCTTTCTAAATTATAATTCTAATATTTTTGCAGGCAAATGACCAAATACTGAATGCCTGTGACTTGGAGTCTGACGAGAAGGAATCTCATGAAACAGGAAAAGACTGTAACGAAGAAACACCCAACGTCAAGGTGAGAATCTTAATGAAAACATTGAAATTACGAGGAAAAATAGTATACACGATCGCGAAATTATACAGTATGTAGTTCGGCATCTAACACTTCTATACGCCAACAGATGCATTGAAAACGACATTGATTTCATATGTAAATTGAAATCTCCATTTTCAAACAAAATGATAATAATGTTTTTTCATACTTTTTTTCAGGTACAGAAGTCTGCGACTGCCGATTCCACAAAATTGACGAACATGAGCTAGAAGAGCTTGAATAGAACAGACTGGCTGCATCGACCAAATCAAACACAAGTTGGGGGATGAAACTATTTGATGGTGGGTTATTTCAATAAGAATATTCAGTTATGTGTGATAAAATTAAAGATGTTTTTTGACGTGAAATAAAACAAAAATGTCTTTAAAAAATGCAATAAACATCATTTTCCATGCATCTCTGCAATCTCTGGGCATATAAAAGTGTCAGAATGATGCCGAACAAAATACTGCATAATTTCTATGCATTACATCAATGTTGTTTTGGATGCATCTTTGGTTACACAGAAATGATGGATGCTAAAAATCCTAAATTAATAGTAAACGGTAATTTTTTCTGAAATACAGTTTGAAATATGTTAAATTACTTTGTATTTACCACGTCATAACTGTTTTTTTCCAGAATGGTGTAATGAGCGATTTGGGCAGAAATTCGATTTGTATAAAATGACGAAAGAAGATTTGAACGAGAAGCTCAGACTATTCTATGCTGAAGCCCGCCCAAAGAATGGAGAAGAATACCACAAGAACACACTGAAGTCAATACGTTCAGCTGTAAATCAGCATATGTCAGCCAGCAAGGCTAAAATCGATATAGTAAAGGATTGTGAATTTCGTGGCGCGAATAGAGTTTTGAATGCCAAACTGTTAGCTGATGGCAAACCAAAGCCGACGAAACATAAAGAAGTGATACCAACCAAAGATCTACAGCTGATAAATTCATATCTTGCCCAAGACACCACAATAACATTAAAACTGAGAGTGTGGTATTTAATTACCTTTCATTTTGTAAGTCGGGGATTGGAATTCCGTCACCAGTTATCACTGAATTCTTTTGATTTTTGTATTGATGAAAATGGCAGAGAGTATGCAAAACAACCATGAAACAAAGCAAAAAAATTGGCAAGGTGGTTTAGATATGAAAGGTGAAGTTGGGTTCTACAAGCGAATGTATGTCGTGGAAGGTTCAGAGATGTGTCCAGTTAAAGCACTAAAAATGTTCATCAAACTTACATATCCGAAAGGAAGTGCTTTATTTAATTGTTGCAAAAAGGATAGTTTGTACTCACTTAATCCGAAGGAGTTTCAGATTTGGTACACCGCCAAACCTCAAGCGAAACGCAGTTTCGTCAACCACATGAGGGATATATGCAAATCTGCTGGTACCGATACAGTTTATACAGCACATTTTCTGAGAGCAACTGCTATTCAGGCCCTGAATGATGCAGGATTCGAACTGAGGCATATCATGTTTATGTCCGGCCATAACAGTGAATCTGCTGTCAGAAGTTATAATAGAGATTGTTCGCGACAGCAGAAAGAAAACGTCAGCGATGCCCTTTTCAGAACAGCAACAGCTGTTGATCAACTTGATGTGCAAGCTCAGGATCATAACTATTCAAAATCAACTAAATCTCACAGCAGTACCACTACCAATTCTGAATCTGATCCACATCAACCAAAGGTCGCCATTGAAATGTCCACATATAAATTCAAAATCTCCAATTGACAGTTCAGCATCTTCACTGACTTCAGCTCTTCATAATAGTGAGAACCTTATGCATTCTTCCAGCTTCAAGTCCGCCTTCTTAACAAATGCAACAACACATGCCATTTCAATTTCCACAAATGAATTGAAACGATGCGTGTGTCCATGATTATGAATTGATAGATATTCCATGATTTCGTTGTTTATCCTTGACATTGATCTTTTATTAAACTTGCCGAATTATAAAGTCGCCCAATTTATTTTCGACACAATTTCCCAATTTCCGTTATGAAGAACAGACACAACTATAACTTTAGTAGTTCTACGATTTGGTGTTTTTGGTATATTTTCTTCAGAAAAATAGTCATAATCCGCAACTAATTTATGCGGATTGTCGTAATTATAAGCAATCAACGTCGTTTTCGATGCATCTGTCGGCGTATAGAAGTGTCGGATGAATGGAAATTATACAGTATGTAATTCGACATCCGACACTTCTAAACGCCGATCATCGAAAAGATTGCACACACACACACACACCCACACCCTCACCCCCCCCCCACACACACATACATATATGAACATTGTAATATATATATATATAAATATATTTTACAATGTTCACGCAGGATGAAGTAAGCACATATGAAGAAATAAACTGTCATGCTGTGTACGTGCCTCCATAATGCATGGGATCTATTTTATAGAGAGGTAACTCATCTTATATATCAATATGTAACGAAGGGCGATACTGGGGAAAAGACGTAGACATACAAATAACTGGGCAACACAAGAGATTCGCGAAGAAATAGCAAAGAAACGTGCGGCTTTCAATACACTAAAAACAGCGGTAAAGCTGACGACTACAATCATACAAGAACAGGCGCAATCAAGTTACTGATATGACAAAGAAAGAGAAGCGTGTATTCGAAAAAAGCTAGTCGAGGAATAACAAAAAGCAAAAGTCTCTTGGATCAAGGGTCCTTAACACATTCTTCTCCAGTGTGTTTACAACTGAGGACATATCTGTATTACCAATTATTGAAGAGAGAAATAGTAACAAATATACAACATATATTGTGTTGATGCCCCAGGCTGTCCATAGCAATCTTAGCCGCTTAAAACCACACAAGAGTTATGGGCCAGAGTAGTTCCGAGCAGGGTTCTAAAAGAATGTGCACAAGACCTAAGCAAACCATTATTATGCTATCTTTTAAACACATTAATGTCGGAAGGACAGTTACCACATGCATGGCGATTATCAAACGTTTCGCGCCTTTACAAGAAAGGAGATAAAAGCAAACCTGGGAATTATCGTCCTGTGAGTCCGACATGTGTGCCGTTTGTAAATTGATGGAAAGTCATATAAAAACGCCATAATGCAGCACATGGAAGACAATAAATTATTTTCATATTATCAACACGGATTTTGACCAATACGTTCCTGCAAGACCCAACTATCTGGAAGAAATGGCATCAGCTTTAGGGAACGATGTACCAATAGATGTTGTATATTTAGACTTTCAAAAAATCTTTTGACTCTGTGCCACATCGTCATTTGCTAAAATAAAATTAGAAGTATACGGAATAACAGGACGTATTTTGGAATGGTTAAATATATTTTTACAGCATAGAAAACAACGCGTTGTTGTTGGTAACGCGAAATCACAGGGAAGCGTTTTGAGTCCCGCACTATTTTTAATCTACATAAACGATCTACCAGATAAACTCCAATGTGCATGTAAAATATTCGCTGTTGACTCTAAAATTTACGGAAACCCAAATAAAAACAACATACAAAACTATGTAGATACAGTATGCCAGTGGTCCCTCACATGGCAGCTTAGATTCAATTACAAGCAGATACATCAGCTACACTTTGGATTCAAAATTACACGCATAGAATACTTCATGTCAGACCATTCGGACAGACCAGCAATCTTAACATCAGAACATGAAAAAGATATGGGAGTGTATATAGACGATTAACACAACTTCGATCACAACATCAAACAGACCGCCACGGAAGCAAGCAGAATATTACATGTGTTTAGGCAATCGTTTACTACTTCTAAAGGGCGTTATATGGCCAATTCTAGAATACGGCAACACAGTTAGGAGTATTAGTTTGATCAAACATTATAAGGTTCTAGAAAACATCCAACGCAGAGCAACAAAAATTATACAATGTCGCAATCTTCATAAACTCGGACTTATGTCAATCAATTGTTTTAGACGTGTTCGAGGTGATCTATTAGAAGTGTTCAAAATTAACCACGGTCCACGGAGGATACAATATCGAAGAAAATGTATTCTTCGAAAAGTGCAACGACTCCAGAACTAGAGGGCACAGTTATAAATTCCAAATAGACCAATGCAGGAAGGACATTCGGGTGAACTTCTTTTCGCAGCGAATTTTGAACAGTTGGAATAATCTTACCAGTTTTGTGGTAGACTCACATAACCTCGACGAATTCAAAGATCGCTTAGATGCTCACCTGTGGAATATAAGATACGATTTTGATGACAAGAGTAACAGACCTATGATCGGATAAAAGTCACTGCGACTTACTTCCGTTTATTTGTATGCACGTAAGTATGTATAAATTTGTTATATGCATGGAATTCAATTTAACCGGTAGTCAAAATTCAACAGAAAGTCTGGCGTGCATTTTTATTGCACAAACTTGTTCAACGTATTCTATGGCTTATCCCAATGACACATTCTGATGAAATGTAATCTCGCACCTCCTCGTACAAATATCAGATAAACTCGAAATACGTGCATATTCTGAAATCTATATGCTCTCAGTCGGTTCGCGACATTCACCCATATTTAACTGGTACTGGGGTGATGCCCTCTTTTTTTTCTTCTTTTTTTTTTACAAATGCCCCACCAATAAGTGAAAATCACATCAAGGGCTCAAGACAATATTCCCAGTCCAACATAATGAAAGCAAGACGTGTAAGCAGCAACTACTGACAATTAACACATAGTGGAACAGACTCAGAATGTAAACGGCTCAGTTTAATATTTGACACACATTTAATCGCACATAGGAGTGTAATAAATAATTATAATCAAGTGTAGAAAAGGACGTCGTCATGTAAGTATGATTCACAACAGTTGTGATTAAAGAGCAAGAGGAGCTGTAGATGAAAGAGTATTGACCACACGGATACACATGTGTATGAGTGAATGTCATCATCCCTTGCTCTGTCCTATTAATGTGCAACCACTGCCATCAGAGGTAAGATGCTGATAACATTGGCTCTCCATCAATATGAGGAATATAAGCTCACATCCGTTATAATGGGAAACCCAACAACTATCCGAGCGAAGATCGCATATCGTTCTCAATACTCCGGAAACGCTGTGATCACATTACCCGCGGCAGTGTCTGTTATCGCATGGATGGGAAGTATGCACCAGCTAATAATATTTCTGCCGCTCGCTATCGTTGATCGTTATTTTATCAGATGTAGACATCCGTAAAAGTTCAGTGCGAATATAGGACCAAAGCTCCCATCTGCTGTCATTGGTTTAGAATCTGAAAGAAACCAGATGTAGTCCATGAACCAGGTCACTGCGCCGATACCAAATCTCCGGGCGATTTGCTACTGACGTTTTATATAGTCTTCATAAAGTACATTTCAAATATGCATGATAACAAATTCAAACTGAAAGCGTAAAATATACCGAAAGCCGGCGTGCGAATAATCTTCACAAAATTAATGGACGAGATGGAAAACACCGATGAGTCAATATGCGGGGCAGTGGTCTCCTCTAACTTACCAATGATGTCCCATGCCACCACTAGGTATGTTAGCACCGACAGTGTGTCGATGCCTCAAGCTTGTGTAGGCAGATGTATGTTTCTGTCTATCCAACCTGTGTGTAGGATATACAGTGGCCAAGCCTGTTCAAGATCCTGATCGGATCCACGTTGCCGGTCAGAGATATTATGGCAATGGGAAGCACGACACGCTTCATTGTTGTCGGTCATGCCGTTCACAATAACGTCCATGAGGGCGACCATTTTCATCACCCGCTGTCTAAAGAATGGGTTTTCAACTTTTCAGAACAAAACAGAATATCTTGTTGTACGCTACGGCTTACTGTCATCATGTGCATTGTCTAAATTATTTAGCTGAAATTTATCTCCAGGAAGATGGTGAGTGTAGTCCTTATAATAACTCCGATGATACAATGCTTCAGCTGCGACGAAGTCCCGCGAACCCGCGAAAACATTGGCATGAGGCTTTCGTCAAGTTTAGATGAAGCAGCATTCCTCAAAGTTTCATCACAAAACCAGTCCCTCTCGTCTATTTTTTCCCCTTCAAGTACTTGTCTTTCCCACAAGTAACGAATATGGACTTCTTGTCATAGACCCTAGATTGTGTGTCGGCAGGCAATATCCGACCAGATCTACGAACGAATAATTCACTCTCTGTCTGAATATTTGGGGGCTACTTTTGATATTCAAGTTCATTACGTGTACGTTTCAATGTAAATCTCGACCGACATTGTCTCTGATAACTGACGTCATGAAATTCACCGTTTTTCAGTCGTATTGTAAATTTCTAGAAGAGGTTTGTATTGTCTGATTTCGGCTACCCTCACAAGAAACGATTTATTATCTTTGGGTAGTCTCAGTGAAGATATAGTGTCATAAACACGGTAATGAGTTATGCACCTATTATAAATTTTCAATATTTTTTCAAGCGGTTCCCTTTCACATGATACTATACTCCGGGTACGAGCCATCGGGTATACAGCCGCGGATCTTCGGTACACTACAGGGACAAAACCGACACACAAATCCAGTAATAACAGACGGAGAATTGAAGCACGCTATCTTCAATTACCAATATACAACGCGGGAACAAGAGTTGGTCCGGCCGAAGAAGCAATAGTTGAATATGACAATTAGGGTACAACTGATCGTGCTCATCAGATAAATGTTTTGTGGATCATCTCGTGAAAACCTCATGGAAACACGCAGCTCCATCAGTAAACCCCTACGTTATATTTTTAATAATTTTTTGAGAGCTGCTGTTTCCCCGAAGCATGGGAAAGGGTAAATATAATACCAATATTTAAAAATGGTGACCGTCATGATCCAAACAACTATCGTCCCATCTCATTAATAAGTTGTGTCGGTAAAATACTAGAAAAAGTATTCTCCAACAAAGTCTTTAATCATTTAAATATAAACAACTTATTATACAAATACCAATCCGGTTTTAGATCCGGTCACAGTTCAGAACTACAACTGATTGAAATATTTCACAATATCACCACAATGTAGGCAACGAACAAAGCATGTGCGCTGTTTTCTGTGACATCTCGAAAGCTTTTGACAAAGTATGGCACCAAGTTATCTTACTTAAACTAAAACACTGTGGTATAACAGACACTTTGCTTAAATGGTTTACAAATTATCTCGAAGGACAAAGGGTGCATATAAATTCTAGATTTTCTGAATATTCGCCAATAACGGCAGGGGTCCCCCAAGGGTTTGTGGTCGGCCCTTTGCTCTTTTTAATCTACATAAATGATATTGCAGACAATATTACATCACATGTTAGATTAAACGCGGACGACACATGCCTCATAAAATCCGATACGGACATTCAAAGCCTTGAACAAATTGCAAATAAAGACATGGAAAAAATTAAACATTCACTCATGGATAGTGAAATTCAATAATTCTAAGACAAAATTACTATTTTATGAGTTCACAAAGCCCTGAGAGACCGTATATAGTCGCTGATGGATTGCAACTCGAATATTCTAAACAGCAAACGCATTTAGTCATGGAAATAGATGACGAATTTACGTGGTAAAGTTATATAGAACGTGTATTTACCAGAGCTTATGCTAAATTATCCCAACTTTTAACAATAAGGTATCTTTTTAACAGCAAAACTTGAAATTATCCATTTATCACCGTACACCCAATCATAGAATATGCGAGTAGCGTCTGGGCAGGAGCACCGTATAAGTTACTTAAACAACCTGATGCTGTTGAATACGAGGCCATGGGAATAATAAGTTGCTGTACGAGATCAGTATCCCACAAGAGTCTACTAACCGAAATAGGTTGTGAAACACTCTCAGATAGAAAGCATTTAAAGAGTTTTTCACGTTTCCATAACACTGTCAATCACAAAATGCCGAACTATTCAGCCGCCGACTTACTTCCCCAAACTTCCAGACATAAGTGACAACAATACGAGATTTGCATCAAACTTTTTACATTTTAAACCTCCCCCCCCCCAAACGAATGGAGTCTACATTCATGCCCACGTGTGTAAAAAACAGGAATGCAATCAATATAGAGACGCGAGATAGCCCCCAGGGCCCCTACAATGTTATGTAAACACAATTAAACCCCTAACATCCAAACCACCAAAGTAGTACTCTGTCGTAAAGCGGACTGTAAATATATTTCACTGTAAATTACGATGTGATGTGAATGTAGCAGATGAGGTCCTAAATCACAATGTAAATTCAAAAGACTGCACATGTAGAAACGGAGAAGAGAATGCTTTCATTATTTCTTTGATTGCCACCTACATTCAATCACAATAATTCGTCTATTAAATAAACTACTTCCTTGCAATATTTAATTATTAAAAAATTAGCTTTTTGGAAATCCCGCCCTACCTGATTGTGACAATATTTTGAATACGTGAGACATATCAGGATTCTTTTGACTAACTCTTGCAAATAATGATACATATAAGCCAGCAACCGAAACAAACAAACCCGACTTTAAACAAATACATATACAAACTTATGACTTGACTCGGGGGAGCTATAATTAAGGTGTGACCGGTGATCTTTATATATGTTCCACTTGTTTTTGGTGGTCATGTTGCTTGGCCATTACTATTATTTTTCAATTTAATAACAAATGGGAGAGGGGTAGCCATAAGTGAGTCAGCACTTTTCCTCAAATCCCATTGTCTATATAAACAAATGTATGTATTATATATCATGTGTTATATAAATTAGACAAATACATATGTTAAAATGATCTCATGAAGACCTACCAAAATCACAATCCCAAATCAATACCTGCATTCAACATCAAAATGCGAAGTGGCACCAGTATGCATCAATATAAAAGCGACCGGGTACCTTCCAACCATAAGTGTTCCGGCTACTGACATGGGTACATGTGCGGTAATACTTCAGCGGACACTCAAAATTAAAAAAGCGCTTGATCTGGATAATATTGTCGTGGTGTTGGTCCAATCTTTATATGCCAAAATTGAAGAAGTGAAATTGAAGCAACGGGACATATATTCAGGGTTAAACCTTCGACTTGGAACATTTCAAACAATTTGTAACTTCGTCAGTGTTTTAGGGAAACGATTCCAATCGGTTCGTGTCCATAAGTACACATACGAGACTCTTATACACCTAGCCTGGGACAAGTTCTGACTGGTTTAAAAGAAATCGTCCGGATCTGAGCGCAACCACACAAAAACCTGTGCAAGAGTTTGAGACACTCGACAGTGATGCATGTTGTTGTGATTTGAGCGTGTGCTGGACAGTAGACACTTCAAGAGGACAGCGGAAGCATTTTATCAGTTTTTGGTTTACCTGCGAGTCTCCGATGGGCCGCTGTCGAAGTTCTGGATGACGTACGTGGGTATGGTTGCCAACATACTTCTCGCGTTTATTCGAGCGTCGAGGGAAGGAGATTGTGATATTCGCATGGCTGCTAGTAGATGGTGCCATGCTTATGATAATAACAACTATGGTAGATCCTTGCCGGTTTATTATGCAGCTATTTCGACGCCAGTCGATACTCACCAGAGGTCTTTGAATATTTCCGGAACGGGGGATTGTATGTTCAACTTAGTGACAAACACCTGTTTGGCAAAATATTCGTGGATAAGACATACATAAGAGATACTTTCACTAAAGATACAAAATCGGCAGGTGTCCGATGTTTCAGCTTGAAGCAGAGTGCCGTGGCAATCTAACGGCCGAGTAATGGTATTCATGTAAGTGGCAGCTACGGGAGATGTTCAATATTAATGGATACATTTGAGAAAACATGTTTTTTAAAATGGTTAATTTTCCTAGGCACGTGGGAAGACGAGGAATTCCCCGTCCGAAGAAATATAGTAAATTTCATTCGTCGTTAAATCTGGAGTAGTCTTATTCAAGCAATCGTATTCGGAAACGTCACAATAGTTATTTTTAGATCATTTCTACAATACGACTTCTGATTGGTTAGCCTTTCCGGCAATCTTAAAGCGACATTCGATCATAACATTCATAGTTAATTTTGACATCTTCAGGTCGCTTGAAGCCAATTTTTTACTGCACCGTGAAGGGAAACTACAGAAATACCGGTGATATTTGATCTTAGTTTCCCTTTTGGGAGAGGCAGTGAATGACAACATTTCCACAGATTCCCATTTGGGTCTGCCATACAAGACTGATTACCCATCTGTTGAGGAATTACTTATGCTTGTCAAACGATTCGGGCGTGAAACATTATTGTATAAATATGATTTATCAAAATCATACCGCCAGGCCTTTTTGATCCAGGAGATATTCATCATTTGGGCTTTAAATGATACGGAAAAGTTTATTTTGAAACTGCTCTCCCAATGGGTCCCAATGGAAGTGCCCATATTTTCCAACGTCTTTTCATCTATTGCATGCCATATGATGTATAACAGAGGGTTTTCAATCTTAAACTACTTAGATGATTTTGCTGGGACGGAACACAAATTGTGTTTTTGGGAATACTTTTTGACACCGATGAATTAATCCTAAATATTACAGAGGATAGATTAACTGAAATTTTGTCCATGATGACATTATGGCTCAGAAAAAAGGGAGCCTATTTAAGAGAGTTAAATCCTTATTGGGTAAACTGAATTCTGAAAGTTCTTGTGTGCAACCCGGTCGTTTGTTTGTATCTAGATTATTATCCTGGCTTAGAGAATGTGATCAAATCAAACCTCATTTTTTGAATGAAAATAATAGTGTATATAAGGAGGATTTACATTGGTGGAAACAATATTTAAATGACTTCAATGGTGTTGCAATGATGTTGCTGGAGAACTGGTGTGAACTGACGAAATATGTATTCAGACTCTTGTTTAACAGAATGTGGAGCAATTTGTCATTGTAATTGTCTCATTGTAAATTTCCAGCATTTATTATAGATCTGAAATTAGATATGAATTGTCTTGAGCTTCTGACAATCACTGTATTGAAACTTTGTGGCAAACATTTTAAAGGAAAGCGTAAACATATTTATAATGATAATTACTAGTGTGGAAGTAATAGTAGAGATTGGGAATACACATAGGTGTCCGCCACTGAGCGAATTTATGCCACTATGATTTTCTTATAGGAAAATGCCTCTAGTTTCAGGATCTGGTTGATGCACTAAGAAAATGTGGTCCAAAATAAAAAAAATCATGCCTTTTCTATGAGTGCCCACCTCATTTTTAAAGCTATTTTCCGAAAATACTACAATTTTGTAAACTTCATTTTATTACGAAATTTATCATGCCAAGAAGTCAATATGCGATATGGGAGATGAATTAGTATGATAGAGCTGAAATGTGCTTCAAATGTTTACAAAAGATATTCGTGGTGACGCCACGAGGCGCCTAACTCTTAGTGACGCTGCACTATTTTCGTCGATTCACCAAAGTGACCTCGTTTCGTTTTCACTGACCAGAAATCTATACGGAAAAAGTATAACATATTTGGTGTTGTAGTGACCAATGGCATAATGGCGATCTGATAAGCCCAATAACTTGAAAATATTTAGCCCATGTCACGTATAGTACCCTAATAACCTACCCTACCCCAAAACGCAAATTCTAGCATGTCGACCACATTCATGTAATTTTTGTTTTATTGCGACGTAATACATTGATAATCAAAGTAGTATCATATATCATTTTCTTTCTATTAAGTTATGCTTAATATTTCATAGGAAAAAAATACCATAATCCAAGATGGCCGCCAATAATATGCAAAAAATAATGCAAAACGTCATGAAAATGAATATTTTAACTACATATCTTCATCATTCCCCAAATGTGTTATTAGTGAATAACTATTAATATGTTGAATGTCTTAGTATAATATTATCCTGTCATATTGTGATCTTCCCCACTGACGTGTGTACCTTAATAGGCGGAAATTATTAGTTTGGAAAAGTGAGGTAGGAATTAGAATGGCTCAGTATATAGAAAAATAATGCAAAACGTCATGAAAATGGATATTTTAACTACATATCTTCATCATTCCCCAAATGTGTTATTAGTGAATAACTATTAATATGTTGAAATGTCTTAGTATAATATTATCCTGTCATTTTGCGTTCTTCCCCACTGACGTGTGTACCTTAATATGCGGAAATTATTAGTTTGGAAAAGTGAGGTAGGAATTAGAATGGCTATATAGAACATACACACACGACACGTGTATAACTGTATGGGCGAATATCAGCCTTAATTTGAATTTCGAAACGCTCTTTATAATTTCCGACCATTAAATAACGCTCTTTATAAGTTATACCCTGCACCGACCAAGTGTTAGATACACGCGCCAGAGCTCTTTTAGATATCGTTGCGCGAGCATCGTTTTTTCTACCTTAGCATTATCTTATCTTTCTCTTATTCTCTTGATTATTATTCGTTGTTGTTCTTCGTTCTTATAATCTGGTAGGCGAATAGGACAGTGCCCTTTGTCGAAACCTTACGGTGACAACATACACAAAGGATCACTGTGGAATTCGTGCTATTTATATGCTTGTATTTTATTATACATGTATGTTGTTCTTGTCGTTTGAATTGTGGATGCATTGATCGCAAGTGTGCGTGCCAGAGCTCTTATCTAGTTCGGTCCACGGTTATCGCTTCGCACCTAGCATCATATTTGTATATGGAATACGACAGGATTGCTGTCCGCTTTGCACATCGTTTCGCTTCGACACACACTTTAAGTTAACCCATTTGCAAATTGGATCACGACAGGAATGTCACGAAAGCGCAAACGCACCGAAGACGTCCCAATATGTGTAATACATTACCCAGCATTGCACACCGAGGGCGCACATATCATCCTGTTAAATGATGGCAGTTATACTAAACTGATAGAATGCAGGGACAAATTGCGTGCATTCGCTGCAAAAAATGCACACAGTGAACAATGTGACACAATTCCTGCAGAATACGACCCTTGCAAACATGGATATCACAGTCAGTGCTATAAGAAATTTACACACTGCCGAAATGTAAATCCTAGTGCATCAACCAGTTCTGATAATGATGGTGTGTGTCGCACTCCAAGGCAGCATGCAAGCGGGAGTGATGTACGAGGCATGTTTCCCGAATCATGTGGTATATGTGGGAAAGTAGTTATTAAACTCAAACAAAAGAGGGAACATCCAACCAAAATTCTCACTGAAACTGCATCTAGTAGACTTAAACAGGCTGCTACTTTGAGAAATGACGACACGATGTTGACCAGAATCGGCACCGATGACTTAATCGCAAAGGAATTTCGGAAACACGACAGTTGCTACAGTGTCTATACGAGGATATGTTGGCCTGCTCGTCCTGGTGACAATGATCCCGATAACGATGTTGTTGATGACGACGGAATGACTACAATTGAGAGTGAAAATTTCACCGACGTGTGCGATTTTATCGACATGTATGTCTTGCAGCAACTTCGTAGTGTATCTATGAATGTTTTGACTGGTATGCTGGGTTATACAGTTGATGTTGCGGATAGACGGTATCGCTATCGGTTGAAACAACGAATACAAACGAAATATGGTGATGCTATATTATTCGTAACTGTTCAGACAAATAAATCACAGATAGTTATGAGTAGTCGGACTCTCACAGAAAATACAAAAGAGGTATTTAAAATAGACGACGATGACGTTGTTGATCAGGCGGCCAATATTATTCGTAGGAATATAGAGGAGTTTCTTGACCAAACACCCGATCTTTCGTGGCCACCCTGTGCTGAGTCGCTGGCTGTCAAGAGCAGACAACCCCCTAGCATGGTAACGTGTTTCATTGAGAACATTCTGAAGACGCATAGTTGGCGCAAATCACGCACAACCAAGAAGATTCAAACCGTTGCTAAATCGATTGCTGAAGATCTTCGGAGTTTCTCGTGGCGCCTTCTTAACAGAAAAGCACACTATGCTAGGTGTTGTGGTACATAACATGTCTGGACAAAAGGCTCCAATACAAATCCTATCGAAATTGGGCCACTCAATTAACTATGATACAGTGTGTCAAATTGAGACTAGTTTGGCCGAGCAGTCTCAGCAGTTCTTCGAAAGTCCTCAGATGTTGCCTCTGCAGCCCGCATCTGATTCTGCGACAGTACTGACACATTTCTGGGTTGATAACTTCGATTATAATGTCGAAACAGTCACTGGTCATGACACTATCCACAGTACCCATGCCGTTGCTTATCAAGAATGTTCCGACGACACCGTGCCAAGAACATCGGAGATTGTACTACCGAGACCGAAACGAAGATCGATGTGTGTCTCGGTGGACACAGAACTGAAACACCGCCATGTTAATCCAAAACGGGGACCACCTAAAACACCTAAACCGATTGGATGTTGTAGACCACCGGTGGATCAGGCAAAAAAGAAGCTAATGGCATGGAAGATCGGCAGAGAGCAACATGACAAAAGGCAAACGATTCCTAGGTTTGGTGGTTGGATTTCGTCAGTTTCAGAAGAAAATGTGCCCACAAAAACAATGATCACATACCTGCCACCCATTCACAAACCAATATCGGGATACGAAACCGTTGCCGAATATCTACAAATGGCACAAAAGTTAGCCCAACAAGCGAACATGCCCAGTGTTCATATCACACTCGACGTTGGAGCAGCAGCAAAAACATTTCAGATGATCTGGAACTATCCGAAGGAATTCAGTAATGTCATCGTCCATTTAGGTGACTTTCATTTGATGCAGGAAATGTTCGGTATTATCGGTAAGATGGTTTCAGCGAGTGGTTTCGAGGACATTGTCTTTCAAACCGGCCTGTGTGCGTCCGGTAGTTTGAATGCTGTGCTTAAGGGTAAACAGTACAATCGTGCCTGGTTTGTTCACGAACATTTTGCAGACGCATTGGAACGATTGCTTCTCAACCGATTCTTCCATAGCACCAATGACGGTGAACCAATAACTATTCCTAAGTTACTATGTGATCTGTTTGAATCCAAATCACCGGCAACTGCATGTAAGCTGATCATGACAGACACTGACGAGTTCTCGAAGTTCTGGGAAATGTACGAAGCATACAAAACAACAATTCGAAATGGAGCTTTAGGCAAGACAGCCAAGTTCTGGTTAATGTACCTCGATGTGATTGACATATTACAAATGCTACATTGTGCAGTGAAAGAGAATGATTATGATTTAAGACTTCACAGCTGGGAAGGGATTGTCTGTATGCCGTGGTGGGATTAAGTCAGGTAGACAAGCAGTTGACCAGTCTGGTGAACAGACATACAATCGACATGCGAAAATACCAGATGGTATCAAACAGTTCGCATGGAATCGTGGCAATTATAACAAGTGGGTTTTAAAAAGACCACAAGTGGCGAAGTTCAAAGAGATGTTATTCGAAATTGTGGGTATGAGCATCTCCTCCGACAATATACATCCGACCTGTAGACAGAGCATGATTTAAAAATCGGAGGATCGAGTCCAATCAATCTTGAATGTTCTGCGAAATGAATTTGTCAACCCTTTTGATGCCGAATTGGACAAGACAAATCTGTACAATCTGTCGTCTGGAGCTCCTGTCAAAGCTGATGTGGCAGATGGAATACTGCATATGATAAATAATGGACAATTGCAGACAACAGAGTTTGTTCAAAAACGAATAGAAAGTTCTGAGATTGAACTGTTCAGTCCTATTTCGAGAACACGCGTTTTCTCATTCCAAGATTGCAACAAGAAAGTTTCCGTTTCGGCCCAAGGGAAAGTAAAGGAATTGACAATTGAACGAAACATTCTAGGTAGTTTGTTAGCGTCCAGTCATCTAAAAAAGAATCTGTCGATGTCGATAAAGTGTTATCGTACTGCCTTGGTCCAGTACCGATTGCTTTGGCACATCCTGGCGGAACGAGAAGACAAACAACTAAGAGTAAGTTGATTGGAATAATAACTGATAACTGTGAAATTGTTGATTCCGCTACACTACCGCCTCGAAATAACACATCGGCCTATGTGATAGACTTAATGGCGTTAATTCGCACACTGCCCCAAAAACCCAAAACTTTTGAGGAATTGGCGCTGCAAATTTTCAGTTCAATTCCCCAGGGATATCAACGAATTGACGTATGTGCGGACACATATAGAGAGCATACCATCAAACTAGGTGAACGGTCAAATAGAGGGGTTGCTGAAAAATATATTATTACTAGTGCAAAAGTCAAAATTCCTGAGAACTTCTCCAAGTTTCTATCGAACGGGACAAACAAGGAGAGAATGATAGATCTGATCCTGGACGTGTGGAATGAGAAACGGGATATGCTACTCGTGGGACAGGTTGTCTACTTTTCCATCAGAGATCTATGTTATTTAGTAACTCGAGATGACACAGCGATAATTGAAGATCTGTGTTCGGACCAGGAAGAGGCACACACAAAAGTTGTCCTACATGTTAACCATGCACTCAGAAACAATCCAGGACCTGTGATTGTTCGTTCCACATCAGGAGACACTGACATATTGGTCATTATGTTTGGACATTGCACCAATCTGACCCACGATGTGTATTTAGATACTGGTCGTGGCAAATTCAGAATAATTGTCAACCTAAACAAAAGTTCTATGAATACCTTATTAAGACAATCTATTATTGGATTTCATGCGTTTACAGGGAACGACTATGTATCCGCATTCTTCAAGAAAGGCAAACGGGTGTGTTACAACCTATTACTGAAAGATTACCGGTATATTGAGGCCTTCGCCACACTGGGAACACAATGGTCTACCGAATGTTATGACATGAACATAATTGAAGAGTATGTATCTAAGCTCTATGAGAAACGACGCCCTGTAACGGTCAACCAAACTCGAGTGCAACTCTTGGGAAAAGTATTTGGATCACGGCAAAGTTGTTGATTTGTCATTGATACCACCATGTGTTGATAGTTTGAAGCTGCACACATATAGGGCAAACTACGTTTCACGCATATGGCGCCTGGCATCAGTTCCGAAAATATGCGCCCCGGATCCATCTGACTATGGATGGGAAGACGACAGTAGCATCAAATGGATAACGAAGGCATTCCCTGACGATATTTCAAACTTATTGTACAGGCAGAACGAGTATTGCCGAAGAATCGCAAGATTGCAATATTGATATTTGGACAGACGAAGAAGATAGTGATGACTATATGTCGGATGATGACGATTGTAGTGATGTTGATTTTGGATAGAACACCATTCACCTTAGTGCATATACATGCACGATACCAACTATACGATACATATGCAACATGTATCAATCTCTGTAATATCATTACTTTCTGTCAATTCGTATTATATATAATCAAATGCATTACATCCATATTATACCAAAATATTCTATTTTCACCCAAAATTAACCAAAATATGTTGTTTTCACCCAAAAATACTAATTTCTGACATTCTCTTTATGTCAAAATACTACATTTTAACGTAAACCCACAACAATTAGTTATAGAAACTTAGTAAACTCCGTTGGAGTAACTATAACAAGAATGTAGAAGCATATGTCACCGAATTCCCAAAATATCGATTTTTTTATATTTCGGGGTAGGGGTAGGTTATTAGGGTACTATACGTGACATGGGCTAAATATTTTCAAGTTATTGGGCTTATCAGATCGCCAGTATGCTACTGGTCACTACAACACCAAATATGTTATACGTTTCCGTATATATTTCTGGTCAGTGAAAACGAAACGAGGTCTCTTTGGTGAATCGACGAAAATAGTGCAGCTTCACTAAGAGTTAGGCGCCTCGTGGCGTCACCACGAATATCTTTTGTAGACATTTGAAGCACATTTCAGCTCTATCATACTAATTCATCTCCCATATCGCATATTGACTTCTTGGCATGATAAATTTCGTAATAAAATGAAGTTTACAAAATTGTAGTATTTTCGGAAAATAGCTTTAAAAATGAGGTGGGCACTCATAGAAAAGGCATGAATTTTTTTTATTTTGGACCACATTTTCTTAGTGCACCAACCAGATCCTGAAACTAGAGGCATTTTCCTATAAGAAAATCATAGTGGCATAAATTCGCTCAGTGGCGGACACCTATGTGTATTCCCAATCTCTACTATAATTAATTCTGGAACAAGCAAGACGTAAGTTTCTGCAATCATGTTTACGAAAGATTTGTTTAATCGGCGCCATATGTCAATTTGAAATACACACTAAACATCTTACTGCAAAAAACAGAGCAGCAGACTGTCTGTCGAGATGGAGCTCAGATCCAAAAGCAGAACTAGATTTTTGCAAGCTGACTCCAAATGTCAATAATATGAAACGTTTAGAAGTTAATCCTGAAAATGTTCAATTCAGTCATAATTGGTAATGCTAGTTTATTTGGATCATATATACAATAACGTTATCTCAGATAAGTATATGCTCTATAATAGTAGTTATATTCGTCTGTCTCTTTTAGCAAATGAAATGAAGACACAAATTATAACATATTTTCAGTTCTGTAATCATTTCAATTTACGACAATCGCCTGCATCTGTAGAACTATTAAGTAATTATGTACAATTTTTGAGTCATTCCTTTGAGACAGTAGCGGCAGTCCAGAATATACTTATCAGGTGTTAGGTTTCTTCATATACTAACGCTTATCAACAAAGCTATTGGTTCGGGGTATTTCAATATTGAATTCACATTGCCTTGAAGAGAGCCTTACCTATTACTCCACCATTACGCAATCAGTTTCATAGTAAAATGGACATGAGTTCTAGTCTGGATGTTACATATTGGTCACTATTACTGTTAGCATTCTTTCTAATGGCTCGAATATCCAATTTAGTACCTAACTCTAGAAATATAAAAAATGGAGAGACAGTTTTGCTTCGACATGATGTTCTGTTACAACAAGACTCCATCCGTCACAATAATATTTCGATGGACAAAGACTATTCAGTTTGGCGAAAGAATATTATAAATACATATCACGGCAATACCAGATTCTATATTCTGTCCGGTTAAAGCATTTAACAGAATGCGCTCTCTCCTTCCTGCTTCACAGAAATAACCTGCATTTGTGCAAAAATAATGGTGGCCATTTGGCACTTATTACATATCACGATATTACACACCATTGGCGGTCTCTCATTGTGCAATGTGGACAGGATCCTAGTCAATATTCATCACATTCCTTCAGGAGAGGGGTACAACATGGGCTTTTAAATCATCAGTGCGACCAGAGCTGATACATCTGGTGATTGGCGGAGTGACGCCTATAACTTTTTTTCTACAGTTTTCAGAGAGTGATACACTGTCTCTTTCAAATAAATGGCAGATAAAATGAAGCACTCCAATTTATAATTTCAGGGCAAGTCAATTCAGTGTTGATTATTTGAGATTCCATCATATAGTATGAATCGGGTATTGATGGTGTAACAATTTGTTCATATCGGGGTAACAATGGCGGCCGTGTAAGTTTGTTTTCGACGTGGCAGGTTAATCGGACAGAATATAGACCTTAGATATACGCTACAGCCGTTCAATATTGACAATTGAATTTATATATCAACACTCTACACTATAGTGAGTCTTCAAGTTAGTAATTTGACCCCAGGCAGAAACTTTATTACTCGAAAGTTGAGTCTCCTATCGTCGTGTTATCAGCTATGGTGATGCCACCAAAACGCGATCTGACAAGTTCAACGTCCAGTAACGACGATAGTTTGAACAAGGGTACGCTACCAAACGTGACTAATACCAAATTCAAATCTAATGTTCCACCCAAAAAACAAAAAACTGCAGATTCAGGTCAGACATCGATGAAAAACTTTGCTTCTGATAAACAGGTGAAATCATCCACACACATTGATCCAGCAGAAAAGCAAATTGCTGAACTCCTCAAAGAGATGAACATGAAATTGGACAATGTTGTTACTAAACAAGATTTGGAAGCTGCTATTTTCCCACTGGTAACAACTGAAACTGTTAATTCACTTATTGACAATGTTAAAACAGAATTTGAAACTAAAATAAATACACTGGAATCCAAACATGAAAGTGAAATATTTGATATGAACAAAAAGTATGATGAGATGAAGAAAGAAATTGAAACAATCAGACAAAAAGACAGTGAAAGAGATGAAAACACAACAAGACTAGAAAAGGAAGTAGTAGCACTAAAAACAGAAGTGAATAACTTGGAACAGCATACTAGACAAGAGAGTGTGAGGATATATGGAATCGGGGGAGACTGTTCTCAGGAGAAAATTGAAGACTGTATTGATAAAGTGATTGATGTGTGCAATAAAAAACTGAACCTCAAAATTGTAACAAAAGATGTGAGCATTGCACACAGACTGGGAGCACCTACAAAAGATCAAAACAGACCAATGATTGTGAAGTTTGTAAATAGAATGGACAAACTGGATGTTATGAAGGTTAGAAGAATGCTTAAGGGAAGTGGCATAGTTATAAAGGAGGACTTAACACTCAAAAACAACATCCTTCTAAAGAAAGCACAAGATAATGGACAAGTGGAAGATGCCTGGTCAACTGGAGGAAAAGTTCTGGTTAAATATGCTGCAAATGGCAGAATTAAGCACATAAAGGCAGCAACAGATATATGAATATCATTATTCACCACAATAAAGATGTTTTGTATGTGGAACTTGTTGGAAATATATATCTACAACTATATACTACTCACAAATGACTTAAACTGCATATGATTAAAATTACCCATACTTTATATATCTATATTAAATGCAGAGGCAACCTGGCGATATTATCACTGCAATACACAACATCCACTTCCATTCATGATTACAGTGAAGTGAACATTGACTAAAGATCACCATGTTCGAAAATGAATCAATTTATTGAGCTATTAATTTCTGCTAAACTTGCAACTCATTTCTCATCGTTTCATATGAGCAAAATGCATAATTAGCTCTGACATTTTGCACAAAACAGAGCAGTCTATGTCCATTATGTCACAAGGGCATATATCTCAGTATTCTTTTTTTTAATTCCTGCAACCTGAGCAGTAAAGATGAATACTAGACTTGTTTATTTTATGTTGCCCCACCAATCCACTCAAATATATCTTCTTTTTTATAACATATGCATATGTAATGTTTATCCATGAGTATGTATTTTGGGTGTGTATATGTATGCATGTGGGCATATGTGTATATATATATGTATATATATATGTGTGTATGTATAATGCATATATATGTGTGTATATGTGTATATGTATGTACCACTTAATATTTCATAATATGTACTAAATATAAAATATATACTAAATACTAAAATATTATGAATGACATAAGTGTATAATGCTAGAAGGTTATTAACTAGTGATGACAACCCACCTCACATACCCACAGTCCCCCATCAACTGAAAATTGTTGTAAAATGTTGTTTTGAATTACATGTAGTCAAAAAACGGCCCATGTTCAGACTAACTAAGATTTAATTTCATCAGTGTACAAGAATGCACTTCTAGACCAAAATATTCATAGCAACCTTATAAATAAATTATGTTATAATTACTATATAAAAACGGTTTTAAATAAATCATGTTATAATTAATATATAAAAATGGTTTCAAATAAATCATGTTATAATTATCATACAAATTTGGCTTTAAATAAATAATGTTATAATTACTATATAAAATGTTATAAATCAATTAGTGATGATTATCTATTGGAATACTAACGTATTATGAACAAAGTGTGTGTGTATGGGGGTCGTATAATACTAGTCAGTTAGAATTAACTAGTGGTGATAACCCAGCCACCCACCACACCACACCACACCACAAAACCACCCATCCACAGAAGTATATTTTTGAAGTGATGTTTTGAACTATAAGTTGTCAAACTTTAGATCCAGGATAAATCCTAGAATATTAGGCATGGTGTAGAGTTGTATATTTACATTGTTGTATAGTGGTAACCATCCATATTATAAAAATACGAAATGTCAGTGTATTATTCATGAATATCATGCTAATAGGTCATAAATTGACTAGTCACTACAATCCACACTTCCCACAATCAACTATCCACAAAATTTTACTTCCATATGATGTGCCACATGTGCAGACTAAATATCATATACTATACTAGACTAAATTGAATATATAATAAATATACAATTAAAATAATGTATGTAAACAAATTACTCAATATCAATCAGAATATACTTCTTATCAAACTTATTTGTTTTGTTTATATATACTCCCTATTAAAAAAAAAACGAACAAGGAAGGAACAAAACAAAAATACTAAACAAAACAAAATAAAAAACCCTCACTGAACACTAAATCACCCTTGACACCAAATGTGTCACATCATGAATTATGATGCCCATAAATAATTACTAAACTAAAAATCATGGCAGTAATATAATACCACTTGACCTACTCCCCATAAACCATACTGTACCCCTCCAAACCCCACCCAGAATGGCCAGCATTTGTTTTCACTATGTAAATCTCAGGAAACCGGGGCTGTGTTCTTGGTTACCTATAGCTCCATATGCTCACCAGAAATGTGCCTGTTGTATTTTCTCCGTGTGCAAATATACGCATAGGATATCGTACCCAATGGATGAAGCTCATGGTATCCAAATGGAATCTGCAATCCGATGTCCAATTTACGAAAATCGAAAAACAATAACCCACTGACCACAACATGAGGAAATTGGAATAACATGTATCCCCTTGGTGAGATAAGCGTGAGGCTGGGCCATATTGTGACAAGGGTGGTGGGTCTTGTCATACCCCTTCTATCATTGTATACTCGTGATTTGTAACCATATTGATATGAATATATCATACAGCAATTGATTCTTCTTATATTAATGCATGCAATATTGTCATACTCGACATATAATCACCACTTAATGAAATAATGTTATAGCTCAACTAATTTTCCTCTCTACATAATGGACTAACCACATCTGTGAAGCACGAGCAAATCCATCTACCCGTGATCTCGACCCCGATCAAATCACACAGTAGTGGGTCAAATTTTAAGGTCGGTACTCGTTTGCAAACGACGATATCTCACACATTGCTATTCGTTATATGTGTAGCCATAACATAAGACAGGCTTCTGATCACGAATTGACATAAGTCTTGTATTTTACAGACATTGATATCTGATCGAATCCCATGCATGCTGCACCTCGTGTTAATAATTTGAAGTGCTAGCTACATTGCATACATGCTATCGTCGATCACAAATTGAAACCCGCGTATATTCCTTAAAACAATATGTGGTCTTTCGTTCAAAACCATGCAGTTGTGTGTTGTTATGGTCTCCTATATAGGGCGAGCGACAGGTAAATCTACATGACTATTAACCATGTATTTTGTAAAATGAACGCTCTTTATAATAGCTCTGGCTAGATTATGTTAGTGGTTGGTGTGTATAGCGTGTGGACTGTGTGAATTCTGCTGTTATGACAGGAGGTCGCCAGAGTGACTCACTGCTATTAATGTGTTCTGTATTTACGTACGATATATGCATTTTCTCACTTGTTTTGAAATTCCAATTGTATTAATGGTCATTATAAATTGTCATTGTATATTTGAGACCCCTCGATTGTTCAGCATTGAGCAGTGGAGACGGTGTTCGCTGCGTATATGAATGCATGACTACTAATAATATGTTTAACACGGCGTCGATATAGACAAAATAGTAACGTTTTTTATTGATACGAACTAAACTTAATATTGAATTAACGCAAACAATTTCAGAGGTAGATAACTCTATTAGAAATACGAACGTTTCACGCTTGTCATGAGAGATTACATACTTACATTGAGTTAGTTCCCCTCGATCACAATGCACATGATCGCATCGAAATTAAATCCAACAATGATAAGGTATGGGCTGGTCGAAGGGTCTCAAACTTTATGTTACATACACTATTCAACTTGCGTAATATGTTATTTGTTCAAATAGTTTGTCACACACTTTCTAAATTTTTGTGGCTTACACAATTAAACAGTCTGATATACTCCAGTCGCGAAGAAATACCAAACAATTATTTATTCATGAGAAAAGGAACTTATAGTATCACTGATGAATACAGCAATGAAATGACTGGTTTGTGCACGGCAATTTACTTAATTGTTGAATTATCTTTGACAAATGTCGATTGCGGGTAATCTAAGTCTGGGCGAGATTCAGGGCTCAACACATTATGACCTAGCTTATAAGCTCGATGAATTAGGCCAGGATGATATAGAAGATACTAACATGGATTTGCTTAATATGAATAGAAACTGTAACTATTACTCTCCTGAACAACTTCAGAACAAATTTGGGGGTAGACAGTATGATAAATCATTTTTTGGGTTGAATTGTCGTAGTTTGAATGCAAACTGGGGTAAATTAAATAGCCTACTACTAAGTATTCAAAGTAGCCAAAATCTCTTTGATATTATTGCTCTCACAGAAATATTTAAGGTACACGAAACTGAATTTGAGCTAACTGGGTACCATAACCTCGAATTTAAAACTCGTCCAGAAAGGGATGATGGAAGAGGAGGAGTTGGCCTATTCATCCGCGACAGTCTACAGTATATACTGAGGAAAGATTTGTCTATATTTAAACCACACATCATAGAAACTATATTTGTTGAGATAAATCCAGGATGCACAAATTCATACCTAGTTGGATGTATATATAGGCCCAACACTGCACCACGCGCTGACCTTGATACCTTTACGAAAGATATTGAAGGTATTATGGGCGAAATAAATAAATCAAATCTTAAGGCATTTTTAATTGGCGACTTTAATATTGATTTACTCAAATTTGAAACCCACGAGAAAACGGACAATTTCTTAAGTAATATATTTTCCTTTGGTTTCATACCTAGTATAACTAGGCCGACACGACTTACCGAACATTCGGCAACCCTCATAGACCATATATATACAAACAGTGCAACTGCGGGCAGCAAATCTGGTATAATACTCACTGATGTATCGGACCATCTCGCTGTCTTCTTTCTCGAACCATCACGAGGCACAGAACCTTCACGTACGCCGGATGGTGACAACATAAAACCATATCGAGTCTTTAATGACAAAAATACTAGAACTTTCAAAAATATATTAAAAAATTGTAACTTTCAGCCAGTCTTAAAATGTAAATCAGTGAACGAGTCATATGATATATTCTTGGAACTATATATGGATGCCTTTGAAAAAGCATTCCCGTTGACAAATAGGAAAGTCCCCAAAAAGTACATCAAACGAGAACCATGGATTACAAATGGAATTCTTAAATCCTCTCTGGAAAAAAATAAACTATATAAAAAAATTGAAGACACCAACAGAAGTAAACAAAAACAGATATAAGTCGTACTGCCAGACGTACAGAAGCACAATAAGACTAAGCAAGAAAACGTACTATTGTGATATATTGGAACAAAACAAGAGAGATATAAAGGCTACCTGGAGGATATTGAATGGAGCGATCAATAAAAATTCTAATGCAAACTCAATTCCTTCTATATTTGTAGATAACCAGATAAAAATCACTCATAAAACCGATATAGCAGAAAAGTTTAATGATTATTTTTCAAGTATTGGTCAACAAACAAGTGAAAGAGTCATACACGAACATAGTGCAAATTACTCAGATTATCTTCTTTACAGGGAAACAGATGTATTAAAATTAGCCCCCACTAATGAACAAGAAATCATACTGACTTGCTTAAATTTTAAAAGCAAAAATAGCAAAGACGTGCATGGTTTAACGAGTAAGATAATGAAGGCAACGGTAGAAGAGATAGCAATCGCCCTAAAACATATTCAACTTATCACTCAAATATGGCATATTTCCCCAAAAAATGAAATTGTCCCGAGTTGTCCCGATCTACAAAAGCGGTAATAAGGATGAATTCAGTAATTATAGACCCATTAGTATATTGCCTTGTTTCTCAAAAATATTGGAAAAAATAATGTCTAAAAGATTGGTAGATTTCTTAAATGATAACGATACCCTGTATGAACATCAGTATGGTTTCAGAAAAAGTCACTCAACAATACATCCCGTTATGCACTTACTTGAAGATGTAGTCGAACAAAATGATGAACCCACTCGAGACTCCACCTTAGCCATTTTCATTGACCTTTCAAAAGCTTTTGATACAATTAGTCATGATATCCTACTAAGTAAAATGGATCACTATGGAATACGTGGCATTGCGAATGATTGGTTCAGAGACTATCTGTCCGAAAGACGACAGTTTACTGACTTCAATGGTAGTATTTCTAGTCTTAAGGGTATACTCAACGGAGTGCCCCAGGGCTCCATACTCGGTCCGACAATTTTCCTCATTTACGTGAATGATATGTCTGCTGCAACTTCATTGAAATTGTTATCATTCGCCGATGATACTACCCTATACAAATCCGGCAATAACGGCCATCTTATTGAAAACATCGTGAACAATGAGCTAAAAGATGTCTACAAATGGTGTTGTTGTAACTGCCTATCCATAAATAAAACTAAAAGTAAATATATGCTTCTTCATCCAAAAAACAATGACGACAAATGGAATTTTCTAAAGATATACATAAACGACGTAGAACTCAAGCGTGTTGGAAACAAAAGTGATGAAACATCCCTAAAATTTCTCGGAATTACAATCGATGAAAACCTCACGTTTAAAGACCATACCTCGGCGGTATGTTCTAAAATGGCAAGAGCCCTATATGGTATGAACAAGGTGAGGAAATTTTTCCCAGGAGATGCCCTTCGAACGCTATATTATGCCTTAATTCAAAGCCGTCTTGTCTATGGAATTCAAATTTGGGGGCACTCAGTATCATCCAATAAGGCCTTCCTACTACAAAAGAGAGCTATCAGAACAATAAGCTATGCCAAATACAACAGCCACACTGAACCCTTATTCAAAAAAAGAAATATTTTGAAATTCAGAGATTTGCATGCCTGTCATGTTAGTCTGTTTATGTATGATTGGACACATTTTAACCTACCGGCATCATTTCTAACAGCATTTGACAACAAGATATCAATCACCAGACAATCTGGATGCATTAGGGAAATTAAATCACGAACTAAATTCTCAGAGGTTTTACCTAAACATTCATTCCCAAGATTATGGAATGAAACTGACAAAAAACTAAAATCAATTGAAAGCCGACAAAACTTTAAATATCAAATGAAGGTCAATGTTATCAATGCCTATGATGCAAACTTTAAATGTAAAAACAAAACTTGCAAAGAATGTTTTCCTCCCAAAAGCTCATAATTAAACTACATATACTTAACTCCCGAGTAACAAGCCAGCCCCCTCCCCGGTCGTGAGTGCTGATTACCCTGAAAACTCGCCCTTATTGGACCCTGCTAACACGATTTAAATATCACATACGCATTATCATTGTTACTTAAGCAGGGTCCAACTTACTATAAGAAAGAGTTCTTTAAATTGCCGTGCACACGCATACATAGCCATAACTATACGGTACAATGTACTTAATACAATATTTTGATATTATAAATTACAGTATTTTCTTATTAGCACATCAACTTGAGATTATGCCATTGATATATTAGTTATTATATTTGACAACGGGGGTGACAGGAAGACAGCCAATCCTGGTTATGCCACTCCCACACAATAATTACACTTGATTTTTGATATATTATTGTTGATTTGTTGTAAACTAATTATTGTGTGAATAAAACATCTACACAGTGTCACGAATTTCATCTAAAATTAAAAACTGGTCCACTTGGATAAAAACCTTTCAATTTGTGATCATACATGTAGGAAAAAATGACATTCAAACACAAACAGCAAGTCAAATTCTTTCAGATTTTGGAAATTGATGAAAATACTCAAGGATGTTCAACTTGATTAAACTTTCTCGGCAGAACTGCCTCGACCAGTTGGTAATATTCTAGGAACAAGAGTTATCACAGTCAACAAAGACTTAGCCTTGTGTCGTAGAGAAAAAAAATCGCTTTTGTTCACATCTTTAATCCATTTCTTGAAAATGGTTCACAAATTCTGCTGTTTGCCGATAATGATGGGGGCTGCATCTCAATTTGTTGGGTACTAAAAAAATGAGAATTTTTTCATTCAAGTAACAAAACACAAAAGTCTCCAAATTTAAAGATACGGGCGGTGTTGGCGGTGGATATGCTGTTAAAATATTCACCTCCGTCAAAAACCGCCGTAAACAGAATAGTAAAATATAGACAGACCTTGTTCTTATACCAATCAGAAATATGGCATAAACAGTATGTTATTGTCATTTTTTTTCTCTTTGTTATGTAAACAAAAGCAAAAAATGTTACGTTTCCTGGATTTTGTTTAGATCCGGATATGGTAAACATAAAGAGCGTTATTTGTTAATGTTTTCCTGATATGGAAATAATAAAGAGCGTTTATATAATTTTTGTGTGATTAACCAATAAAATTGCGCCGTGTTGTGAAAACAGAAGCACAACTTCTGTAACACGAGCAGGCTCTTGTTTACGTATACCATCGTACGTCTTGACGACAATATACTATTTACGCGTTGATTATGTTTGGCATATGAATAAAACTATATATATTTTAAGATTCCTTCTGTTGTTGGCGATTTGAACAAATATAAATATTTCTGCAGTGAACACCGCCCGTGCCTTTAAGTCATTTAACGTCTTTTTCTAAGACTATGATTCTACGTTTCTATAGTCTTGACTTGTTCCCTCTATAAGGAACAAAAAGTCTGGTTTTGGTTACTTCAGCTTTCCTTTAGGGTGATATACGAAGAGCCATTTTCTGATGTGGAATCCTAGTCTTGAAAATATTCGTTCAATAACTTTTCCTATTTTCAATATATTGGTAAAACATGTATAAGTTACCTGTGAATGTATTTGACAGTACATTACTACTGTGTTTGTTTATGAACATTTCCTTGTTGTTCATATGGTACCAGTATAGAAACCTGTATTTGACATGAATGCCATCCTGATAATTTAGATTGTGTTGAGCAGAATATCAGCACATATAAAGATATGCTTCATTTGATATTTATTGCTAGAGTACAGATACATATATTTTATATACATAATTTCGTTTTCTTCCAAACTATCTCAGAAAGATCTGATACTAGTGGATATATAATAATTTCGGATATTAATTTGGAATTGAATTTGAATTTGCAGATAATTTGCCCAATTTTCAATTGGTATTTTAACAATCATACCCTTTATTCCCACTTTTTGGGGCCTTCCTTCGCCTACGGTTTCGGTTGGGCCTTTTTTCCCCAAAACTTGCTTCGGAAATGGAGATTTAATTCTGCTATCATATTAATTTCCTTGTTAACAAAGTTTAGTTTGCTTTGAACTTAGTTTGATGATGTATATTAATTTGAAATTTGTCACTTATTAATATAGTTAGCAACCTCTCTTCCGCTTTCTCGTTTCCGGTCCTCATCTGGACATGTGCAAATTCGGAGAATTTTCACAGCTAACAACTCAATTTATTCTATTAATCATTGCCTTTTTTTCACAATATTTATTACTAGGAACTATTATTCTATTACTAGTGTAAGTATTTTTATATTCCATTTGCTCATATTTATCAGTATCTCCCTGTAATAGTGGCTTGTTGTTGTCACCAATATTCGTGCACAGTATTTAAAAAATGGCTACTTTCTGTTTACAATCATGGGGTAGGTTGAATGTCATTGCCATCTGTCTCGCTTGGTGAATTTGATGTTTTCATTGTCCATACGCAAGACAAATAACACATCTTCTTATAATATTTTTAACTTTAAAAAAATATATTATGAGAAAAAAAAGTTTATTTGGAAAACAAAATTTGCTGGTCAAAAAAGTGGCAGAAAACAGGGGTGTTTATAGAAGTTTGCACTCTTGTTGCAATTACAACCAGTCGCAAGCCTCTTGAAATGACATACCGCCACCTCAGGAAGATGTAACATGACTGACAGACTGATGGCAAGTGTTGTTTGAATTATTACTATTACAAACAATTACTACATTGCTAATATGGTCTAATTTTTGTATTTATACCCTGAAAAATTTGGTGAAGGGGCGAATGGTCTTCGTCTGTTTATTCATCCTTTAGTGCACCTGCCCCGGATGAGCCGGCCAGCCAGCCCGATATGACAAGTTTTGTATATACTATATAGTGGCCGGAGACTGTCCAAAATGAAAAAAAGTGTAAATAGTGGCCGGAGGCTCTGTCCAAATTTTTAAATAAGTAAATAGCCACCGGAGGCTGTCCAAATAGTGGCCTGGATGCTTGTGTCCACATTTATAAATATATAAATAGACAGTGACCAGAGTATCTTTCCAAATTAAAAAATATGTAGTGGCCAGAGGCCCTGTCCATATTTTTAAATATGTAAATAGTGGCCAGAGGCTGTCCAAAATTTAAAAAGATGTAAATAAGGCCGGAGGCTATGTCCAAATATTAAATTATGTAATTAGATGCCTGAAAGATTTGTTAAATTTTAAAATGTGAATAGTGGCCAGAGGTTCTGTTCAACTTATAAAATATGGTAAATAGGTGCCAGGGGTTCTGTCCCAATTTTTAAATGTATATAAATAGCGGCCAGAGGACTGGTCCCAACACAATATGCATGTTGTTTTGAGTCGTTGGCGCAATAAAAATTGAACTGATTATCTGGGAGAAATCCCATGATTGTTTGCAAAATTTGGTTCAACAAAATCATGCATTCCCGAGCTGTCATGAGACCTTAATCATACATGTCTTGACTATGACATGACCTATTATGGGATGGGGGTAGTGGTATACTGGGAACATTTATAGAATTTGACAAATATTTCCACCCACTCCATAAACTAAGGGTATTGTAAGACAAAATTGAAACACCCGATTGTTGCCTCCTGAAATATATTTGGTATATATGGCCAGCTCCTTGAGAGGGAAGTTCTGACTACTGAGATTCAAACTAACACAGTGAACATATGTATAAATGTTGGCATGCCAGAAAGTGTGGCTATTTTTCTTATTGAGTAGTATAACCCATATCTGAAAATCCATTCTTAGGATACAACAATTGACTACCGGCCCACCCTATTGTTTTGTTGTGTGGCTTTACTAACATGAAAATACAGATTTTGTTTGAATTAGTTATTTCTAAAAGAGAGAATGCCCAAAAGAAACCACGGCATTTTTTTTTTACAAACATTTTTAAGGTTCATATTGCAGGGCTTCTAGTGGCTCGATCAGTCATCAGAGAAAATGTTGAAACATAGGCAGTTATAACCCAGTTCAAATTGTGGTGAAGCTTGTTTGATTTGATTTAAATATACACCTATTCATAAAAGAAAATGAGGGGGACTCGACTGGTGTATATCTAGGCCAGTCTTGCCAGTGGCTTAGTAGCATAAATATTGTTAAGAGTGATGGTGAACACCAAAAATAAAATAAAATGCCCCCAGTTAGCTTCAACTTACATGTAGGTACACTGATCATGCACATTTTTAATCAATGCAAGCATAGCAGTATTAATACTTTGGAAATATTATAAACAATTATCAATTGTTTAACTTTCTTATTCCTAATACTTCGTTATTGTTCTATTTGCAGATTGATATCTTTGATTGTTCTTCATGAGTGAATTCATTTTTGATTCTCACGTTGATCTGTTTGAGGACTACTCACCACCTGATGTTATTATTATCACAGACTCTAGTTGTTTGAGTGCCAGTGACGCTACACAGCCACCATCAGATTACTATTCAACAGATAGTGATGCCAACAGGCGCCTTTAGAGCTACTTGTAGATTCAAAAGCCAGTGCTGCTACACAGCCGAAACCAGAGTTACCACTTCTTGATTGTTTACCAAGTGAATTCGTTGATTTCGGTTAGCAAGTCGGTGTATGTTGTGGAATTGTAAGTATATATTTTAAGAGAGTCAATTGTTTGTGAATTTATGCATGCTTATATATATTGACATATAACAGTCACATAAATAGTGCACTCTCAGATCATAACTAGAGGGTCTTCAATGCTTCATTGGAAGTGGATATGTTAACCTTTCATTTTCAAAATGTACGTACCCCTCCTCTGAAATAGACCAAATTCCCACTTTTTGAATATTCCAACTTGTGTGCGTGATGATAGCAAAGATATATTGTGATACCACAGGGATTTATGTTTTGAAAAATAATTTCTAATGACTGCAGGAGCTTCTGTTTACATGTAGGCCTAAATATAGTGATGTTTCTAGCTACCCAGTTATGACAAAAAATAAACACCAAAAATGCATTCATCGAATCCGATCATAGTCAAATTTTAGCTGTTAATGTCACAATAATTGTCTATGCTTATTTTCTGCAGTGATATCACTTGTGGTGCCAGGGCTATATATTCATGATGAATATATTTGAGATATGAAGTTTAAAAAAAGAGAAAACACATTTTGCACACCCGCCCATCTGTGGAAACATCGCTATTTGTTAGGCCTTTATATGATTTCAATTCAGAATTATTACCAGGTATAAAAGTGGCAAATAACATGCTCATTGTGGTATATTTGCTAGATATCATCAGTTGATTGACCTTGTTCAATAGTGTTTTTTAGGATTGTAAAGAACCAGCAGAAAAGAAATCAAGGGTTGAACAAGAACATATAGTGGAGGTTAGTGGAATAATTGTTCAATTATTTTTTTTCTTAACCTAGACCTGTGGTTTCTCGATTTTGGTTTAGAAGTAAAGTGATAAACCTGCAACTACAGCTGTTTAGCAAAATCATATATATAGAGATGTTAATTAGTGCATGAGGATAATAAGGACACAACTGTGTCAGTTAAAAATGTCATATGTACATTGATAGTCTCAGTGAGTGTATGTGCCCACCAATTGATATGATTATATAATGATTATCAGCAGATTTGTGAATTGTAAATTAATAGCTTTACTACCCTTTAGGCACAAGCTTCCGTTCTGTATCTTCTGCACATATATGTTCTTGCCTATTCCATGCAATAAATTTATTCACTCTGAAAACACCAACATATTGTATTCCAGTCCTGATTTCATAGTTCAGTTGCTTTAAGTGTTGCAATTCTTTTATTGAAGTATGCACATTCTAAATATAAAGATACCAGTCAACAGCTATTGAACATTCTCACGCAGAGTTACGTACTAAAAATCATGCCACTCATCCATATCGAACTTGATAATTGTCTCAAGCATATGTTATAAGTATTATTCTCATAATTCCAGGTTAACCAAGAAAGTTTACCTATTTACCAATATTGTGGCACTTCCAGTTCCAAAGAGAAAATTGATAAAGCTCCAATCATTGTAAGTTGTCTTTTGATATAGTTAAATTGCATTTTGACACACTTCTCATCTGTATATGTTCCACCAGCAGTCAGTGTTATGCATATAATGGATGTCTTGTTGTTGACTGTGTATTAAGTATTGGTCTGAGAAGAATAGTCGACTCACCTGCAGGTGAGAGTATTTTTCTCGTTCAGGACTATTATTTTGACATAAACAACAAGATATTATTTATTATATAGAACACATTTCTCAAAAATAATATCTGCCATGACCCTTGAAACCAGTTCAGTTTCTACAAAGATATTTCTGCAAAATTAGACAACTTTTCCTTCAAAGTAGTGAAGAAAAGTAAGTTGTGATTTTAACTATGATATTTTTCCATCTATCAAGACTCAGCCAAATGCGAAGTTTAAATTAATATAAATGCTTTAACCATTCCAGGTAACTCAGTATGGCAACAAAATCATTGTAATCCTTTGCTGGGTCTATTAATGCACCTATGTTGATCCACGACATGTAGAAAATGGCTTCCGTTTGGCCATCTGTTTTGTCAAGTCCGCCTATTGCATATACTATGAATAGCAAAATCAAAATTATTTTCTGATAGTAGGGCAGTAGTTCTATAAGGAAAAGTATAGCTGTATTTAGCCAATTTTATTGCTGGAATGTTTTGTGAGATATAATATTGATATATATATAATTCACCAATCATATTAAAAATTAGTGTTTTCACTTTCCAACTTGATATCATTGAATGTGATAACTATTGTAATAAGGATACAAGGTGTCATGTATATATTGCCATGGCCATTAACGTTACACCTTCATGCCACCATGCACATAGCATCTACATGGCATCAGCTGTTTTGAATTAGTTGCTATAGATTGAACTCTCAATTTTGATGGCAAACTAAGCTCACATAATGTACTCACATCTTTCGGAAATCTGAACCCTCACTCAAACAAATCATGCATTGCTGAGGGTTAACTATGGACTGGGTGCTATGAGTTCATGTAGGTCTATTCTGATGATCTCCGCAACAGTCCTCGAAATCTGCCACATCAAAAAGCAATGCCGTAGGAAATGCTATGACAACATATGGAATTTAATATGCCACAGCATCAAATTATTTGCGTTTGGTTATTTTTCCTAATTTTGAGGACTGCAGCAACTACTTCTACGAGTGTACAATGTTAAGAATTGAGTATATCTCAAATTCAAACTCTGACAGAAGATGCTGCTTTACTTCTTAGGGCACTACATACAGACTACATAAAATAACCCATTCGTGAATGTTCTTTCCAAATTATACAAACTGTTTTCCTGTATTAAAGAATTGCATATTGCGCTAATACAAAAGTACTTTTGTAAAAAGCCATTGATTATAATATGTTGTCATTTATTCTCCATGGAGAATAGCCCACTTTAACTCAGAGTTGGCAAATTGAAATCAAGCGACTGAAATTTAAATTTTGTAATGACGATAAAAAGTCCCGAGCTTTGTAAAATGTTATATTATGTGCATGGTATGTTTTTGTTTCAGCAATGGCCTGTTCTGATTAACAACAAGGATGGCATTCGTTATAGGTTATAATTTAGCAGTGACAGTTACCAAATTATGAAAATTTCGTCAAGAATGCAGTAATAATATAGTATGGATGCGATATTTTCCACAAAACACTTTGTTTGAATCGAAAGTTTTTTTTATATAAATCACGTAAAGAGTGAACGATAACCAAAACACTCAACACAGTGGCAATATTTTTAGGTGAGTGATTCACGGTGACCAATTCAAGACCGAACTCTTGATTGGTGGGGATTAGCGAACGCTATAACAGTATTTTGTAAACAACTTGATGGTAATTTTAACCAAATTTCACTGCCGGGGTCTCCCCGGTGAGTGTTTTTCTTGTCAAATACTCTTTACATACTGTAGTGTTTGATAACATGGCTTTTGTTTAGATAATACACCATCCAGACTTTACAATAACATACTATTTACCCAATATTTTAATATTCTTTCTGTTTATGGCGGTTTTAATGGATGTGGCTATTTTAACAGCATCACCCACTGCGAAGGCCATCCGTATCTTTAACATTGTTAGTATGATATTGTTTGTAAATGCACTCAGATTCAGCATTCCTCGCTACACTGTTGAATTTCCTTTCCTTTCTGATTGTCGTACATGTAAATGCTAACTGACTACCATATATTGTGCCATGTAAACTACTTGTTGTCTATACTCTGCCAGTATATATGAGATGACTGGTATATGAGGAAATGTGATTGATAATATATTCAGTTTCAGCTAGAATATTTGTGTTCTCATGCAGTTAGATCTCAATTTTGAGATGAGGGAGGGAGTCAAGTTATTTATTCTTTTCTCAAAATCTGGAAAACGTCCTCCAGAAACAAAATTAAATTAAAATTTGTTCAAATCCATTAATTCTAACATAAAATACTGATAATAATGTTTCTGAGGTTTTTAAAAAGAATATTTCAGTGATGATCGCCTGAGAACACTTAATTTGTAGTTTTGTTTGCCTTAGTAGTACACAAGTTTCTACACTTGTACTGCATTCATATTTGTGTGCTTGCTTGGGATACAATCATAGGATTCTGATTAATTTAGCTTTTTTTATGGGAACCCTCATTGATTAGAAAAATTACATAAATACATATTTTCATAACAGTTATTAAAAATTTGTTTTAGTCTGATTTAGATACAAAATAATCCATTTTTTATTATTTATTAAAAACCAATAACCAACCCTGCTTGAACTCAACATATCAGTAACATTTTGTTTCCCCAAGCATGCATCACAGTAGGACCCTGTGAATCATCAAATAAAAAAAAAAAATTGTTTACCATTTTTTTTTTATTTTGAGTGACAATTTGATTCTCTCAATGATTTATAAATACACTACATGTTTCTCTTAGCGCTAGCGTTTACCGAAAGTCCAAAGCATTTAACACAATAATGCTCGAAAAAATCAATATGACAGACATGGAATAGAATAAACTTCGATGTTGCCCCAATGAAATGCATGTACCAACTTTCGGTGTCAGATGGATCATTGTAGTCCCACAATGGCCTGAAATTACATTCTGCGGAATCCGCTACAATGTACAAAAACTGAAACTTATAAACAAGGGGTACTGGGCGTTTCATACCTTGTTCGTTTCATACAAAGACGTTTCAAACCCTATGGTAATTTCGTACCAATGTTTTGGTAATTTTGTACCAATGTATAGGTCGTTTTGTGCCATCGGGAAAAAAAATTCTGAGAGTAATTATTGATTACTATGATGTCTAGTTATGGTAAACCTGTGTTAAGATGTGTATATACTAATATTGTGTGCCAAATGAAGGTACCTGTACGTCAATTACCTTCATGAGAAAAATCAACCCTGCATGATGCTTGTGTTGGTCTGCAGATTAATTTTTTTTATGGCTGTTCTAAATTTGATTAGAAATTTCTATACAAATAGTTTAAATACAAGAAAATGTGGATTTTTCATTTCAAATGTTGCGCATATGGGGCATGTATATAATGAGGGTCACATTGTCCCGTACATGTATTAATTGTAAGCATCTCAATTGCGACAACCTGCTTTATAATGAAGTCTCCAAACATAATTTTTCAAGATATATTTCCATCTTCCACATGATATCAACTTTTTTGTGCGAATAGAGACGTTTGCCCCAATCACTTCTTCTCCACCTTGCACTATTATAATTTTTTTCTAAAATGTACAGCCTGCACTTATATTCCACCCTGCCCTTCTATTTGGCACATGAGTCGGTGGTACAAAACATCTTTGTGCCAAATGACCAGTATGAAATGTCCAGAAGACGTTTTGGTCCAATGCCCTGCAGATTATTTTGCTGAATCATATTTTATTTTGAGTAACAATTTGATTCTCTCAAAGAATCATAAATACACTACATGTTTCTCTTAGCGCTAGCGTTTACCGAAAGTCCAAAGCATTTAACACAATAATGCTCGAAAAAATCAATACAACAGACATGGAATAGAATAAACTTCGATGTTGCCCCAATGAAATGCATGTACCAACTTTCGGTGTCAGGTGGATCATTGTAGTCCCACAATGGCCTGCAATTACATTCTGCGTAATCCGCTACAATATACAAAAACTGAAACTTATAAACAAGGGGTGCTGGGCGTTTCATACCTTGTTCGTTTCATACAAAGACGTTTCAAACCCTATGGTAATTTCGTACCAATGTTTTGGTAATTTCGTACCAATGTTTAGGTCGTTTTGTGCCATCGGGAAAAAAATTTCTGAGAGTAATTATTGATTACTATGATGTCTTGTTATGGTAAACCTGTGTTAAGATGTGTATATACTAATATTGTGTGCCAAATGAAGGTACCTGTACGTCAATTACTTTCATGAGAAAAACAACCCTGCATGATGCTTGTGTTGTTCTGCAGATTAAATTTGTTTTATGGCTGTTCTAAATTTGATTAAAAATTTCTATACAAATAGTTCATTTCAGATGTTGCGCATATGGGGCATGTATATAATGAGGGTCACATTGTCCCGTACATGTATTAATTGTAAGCATGTCAATTGCGACAACCTGCTTTATAATGAAGTCTCCAAACATAATTTTTCAAGATATTTTTCCATCTTCCACACGATATCAACTTTTTTGTGCGAATAGACACGTTTGCCCCAATCACTTCTTTTCCACCTTGCACTATTATAATTTTTTTCTAAAATGTACAGCCTGCACTTATATTCCACCCTGCCCTTCTATTTGACACATGCGTCGGTGTTACAAAACATATTTGTGCCAAATGACCAGTATGAAATTTCCAGAAGACGTTTTGGTCCAATGCCCTGCAGATTATTTTGCTGAATCATATTGAATCAAATCACAATTGTGTATCCAAATAGAATCCAAAATTGAATAACAAATAATGCCAGAATCGCAGATCCATACATCACAGTCAGCACACCTAACAGGCAGGTATGTATATAGCCGTTGCTGTTCTACAGGTCTGTCTTCAAAAGTGCTGCAGTGCAGACTGACCTCAGATGTGTTCAGATTGATAAGCTAAAGCTTTTAAGCACAATATACGATGAACCCCTCGTGCAAAACTCTTCATTTATAGAAGAAAATACACTAGTAGATGACCTTACTCATGTTTATGTTGATAAACTAGTTCAAACCATAGAATCCAGAGGCGAAGCAGTGGACTCGTCAACACAAATAACCTCAAACATCCACCATACCAAATTTGAACTTTTCACTGAAACAGCCTTATCAGAGACATCTTCATCTTCAATTTCTTCTGATTCTTATTCCCAGACAATTTACACAACAAAATTATGACATAATTAATGAACAACACAGTAATCAAGCACATTGTTGAACACGGGATCTGTGAATGTGTCAATTGATTGCATGAGATGTGCCATCGGTTGATATCAAAAGATAGACTCAGATACCGCTGCAAGAAAATATATGATCGCCATAGAGATTTTCAAAAACGTATCAAACGAATTGGAATTCAAGAGGAAAATGATGTTTTTTCATCCCACACATTCGACATAGATATACAGCCACAACCACAACAGGGAAAATTATCTGATGATTCATCAGAACTGACATCATTAAATCCAGATGCCTTGACTTGCATGAGTATTAAAACATCCTTGGAATCTGATCTCCTGGATGCTCGAAGTGAGGTGGATACATTATGCACGAAGGTCTCCCAATCCGAAGACAGAGTAAAAAAGAGGAGAAATTATATGCCACAAACTAAAATGCAAACATGATAGTATAAAGAGGCTGAATTCCAAGGGTAAGTATTATATTGACACCCTTGAAAAAAGCAGGAAGAATCTATCTGACACCACAAGCCAATTGGAAACATCACTCGCAAATTTGCAACTGTCAACAGCAGAACAACAGAATTGAACAGACGTTTACGAGAGACGAATGCAGAGAATGAATGGCTACGCGAAATGGTAAAAGATGAAGTTACGACTTGATAACGAGAGGAAACGGTTTACAACGGATATGCAATCATGTGTATTTGAGCTTCTACAACATAATGTGCCAGGGGAACAAGTTTCTCCAGTCATAGAGTGTGGTCTTAGTTTAGTTCAAATTAAGGCCAACAAACTTCCATCAGCATCGACTGTGAACAACATGAATTTTCAATCTGCTAGAAACAGCTTGCTGAGGAACTACCAAATAGAGGCAATATGTGCCTCCTAAGTGATGAGACAAGCAAATATGGCCATAAAATAGAAGGGATGCATGTTTATGATGCTGATGGGAATATCCTGGTGCTTGGACTACGAGAAATGATGACAAAGTCCGGAGCAGATATTCTACACACACTACAAAACATCCTCGATTATATCGACACTTCGTCCAGTAATCAATCACCATTAGCAAAAATTGTAACCAATATTAAATCAACAATGTCTGATCGTGCTGCAACACAGAAAAAATTCAATGTGTTATTTGAAGATTTCAGAAATGACCTCATCACGCAAGAGAAGTCTACTACTTTGGACAGTCTCAGCAATACTGATCAGACCTATATTAGCCGTCTTTGTAACTTCTTGTGTACACTTCATGATCCTGTACATATGGCAGACACCTGTTCAAAAGCTCTACTTGAATTCGAGAAGACTGTCTTCACTGAGTCTGACCCTCCTATATATAATCCTTCCTTCCGAGAAAGATCCCAACCTGGTACCACTCGGCTCATTCGGACCTGTTGTAAAGCTTTTTCCAGAGGTGGAGACGAGAAAAGTGGTCAGTATTTGCCATTCCTAACATTAGCAAAGCCATTCTTGCTCCAGCACAATATTAAAGGAACTCCTCTGGATAAGTTCCGTGTAAACAGATTTAATATTCCCTTTTCAAATGCTTCATCCGTCTTCTTCCTCAAGAATTTCTACAAAAAGAACACTCAAATCAACACCTCGCTTCTGTCCGGCATGACCTCTCAGTAACTGAGTACCTGTCATTTTATTACTAAGCCATTCTGGGCTTTCGTGGAAAAACAACATGTACATATTCTCGACAGCTGTCACACGTATCAAGAATTTGTCAGCTTTCTCTCTGGCTTTGAAGACCATGCATCCGACTTTATCCAGGGACAGTACGTCCTCTCCTTCAACAAAAGCCATTGGAGACATCACCCATCATCAAAAGCCTTGTTGTGCCATGGCAATATGATTCAACAGTAATTTCACAGCTTCGTGTCATCATTCCACCTCTGTGTACTCTCCTAAGAGACCTTTTTGCAGACTATATCGAGGGAGGAATATGGCAAATTCATCTTCTAACGATTACCATAAAACAAAACTCCAAGCACAACCAATTCTCTGAGTCAATATTTGGACACCTGGATCGACTGCTAACTTTGAAGCCAAATGCAACCCAAATTGCCAAAGAAGCCCATATCACGTTCGTCCATAACAAAACTACAGACTGACCGAAAAAGAAGTCTCAAAAGGATAAGGAAATGCTATTAAATTATGTCCGTCATGAAGGTAGAAATCTCCACAAACTCTTCAAGCAGCGTCAGCTAAATATTGACAAAAATATGTTCTGTTTCAAGTTGAATCATAATACTACTGTAACATTACTACTATAACAATGTATCCATTAAAAACATGTTCTTTGTCGGGCTTAATCATACTACTACTATAACAATACCACTATACATACTGTAACAGTTTATTAATTAACACAAATGTATTCCTGTTCAGGCTTAATCATACTACTACTATAACAATACTACTATACATACTGTAACAGTTTATTCATTAACACAAATATGTTCCTCTTCAGGCTTAATCATACCACTACTATAACAATACTACTGGAACAATACTACTATAAAAAAAAAATTCATTAACACATTAATGATATGTTCTTTTTAAGGTTGAATCATAATGCTATTATAACAATACTAGTATAACAATTTATCCATTAACACAAATATGTTCTTTTTCATGTTGAATCATAATACTACTATAAAAATACTAACATAACAATTTACCCATTAACACAAATACATGTATGTTCTTTTTCAGGTTGAATCATAATACTACTATAACAATTTAACCATCAAAGATGATCTATTTATTCCTATATTAGATTTATATAGTTTCCGGTGTATAAAATAAAAATATGAGACAAAGACATGTCCGAAAACTCTTCTATTATTATAATATTGTTATTATATCAATATGTTCTATATAATGCGATAATCAATTGGGACATATTCTCATTACTAATTTTAGAATATGCTGTCTTGATCGTTCATGTGATTGTAGCATTCAGGGGGGGGGGTCGATATCTCACCCGGAACTTTATTTCACACCTGGAACTTTACCAGGTATTACGGCACTGTCCCAGAACACCGGCACGTCACGTTGCTACGGCGAAACAGGTTAATAAGTCAAACGTAAAATCAACCATCTGTTATCATTCAAAATCACACTTTATGATAATTATTTCTAAGAAATATGATATAAACTGGCAATATGGGTGTGTTCTTGGTTCATAATACCTGGTTTTGAAGCATCATCACTTGATATATTGTCTATAATCACAATAATCAATTTGCGACGTCGGAAAGATGACAAAAGAAAGACCGGTTTGTGTCAAATGACGATTTATCTTGGCAAAACAGTTAATGACTTGATTCCGGACATTTGTGTAAATAATCTGCAAATGTCACTTTGTTTAACAGTAATTTAGAGATGAATTTGGGTGCCAGCAATTTAGAGAAATTTATGATGATCTGACGTCGATCGAAATTTCGGCCAAAGAAAAACAGCGATGACATGTCTCGCATATTACAAGAATATGAGTGCGCATTCCGACTCGTGATACCTGTCCAAATACAAATTATATAGTTGTCTATATTCAGGTGATAATGAAGCCGCAAAAGTCTTTTTTATTAACACAGATTTTCATCAAATTGACGGAGTTCACGAAATATAAAATGTCCGGTAACCGCGCTGTTACCGCACTTACCGTAGATGCTTCAAAGCCATTTCATATGTAATCAAGAACACGTAATTGAATAATTAACACCTGGGAATGATTACCAAAATCAACAAAATCACACCCACCTGCAGAGGAATTTCCGAAGCCTCCATGACGATTTCTGATCCGCCCGAAATCGCCCTGGTTGGTCATTTTTCCATTGGTCACTTCAGACATCTTCAAACGATTCTGATTGGTTGCATTCTCGATCCTCCAATCCCGGTCAGCAGGGTATAAATACCGCTGCAGAATCAGGTTATTATCTGATCCCGCTTCGATCTCAGATTTTGGTTGTCGGATCGGCTCCGTTGACATAATGGAGGGCGCAGTACTTCGCTGGAATCTCTGCCAGTCTCCTAATATTGGATCACCAGAGCGGTTGAAGACCTGCACTCCGGAGCCCAGCGAGTGGAAGATGCCCTTCAGGACGTCAACGGGATGATACCAGACTCCAGATACCATCTAGCAGGAGTCCACCATCACCACCACCGTCAACGACGAGGCAACAACACCTGCTGGGACACTGCAGCGACCATCAGCCTACAGTGTCCCCGGGGGTTAACACACCCTCGTCTGGATTCCAGCAACGAAAAGAAGAAATTTGTACCAAAAATTCCTTTCTTCTTGTATTATAAAAAAGGCTCAAAATGAGGGGTTATAGGGAAAGGGCCTATCGGCCCTTTCGAGAATCCCGGGGTTAGACCCCCAAATACTCTCAGTTTAGTCAGTTTTAGTTTTAGATCAGTTCCAGATCAGTTCAGTAGTAAGTTCAAGTTCAGAGTAGGCAGCTGGAATCGGAGCTCCAATTTCGAGGCTTGGGTAGACGCGGAGTAACCTGAGAGTTACTCAAAGATGACGGGATTGGCGAAGATTTAGTAACCACAGAGTTATTCAAAGAAGATAGCTGGCGAAGATTGAGTAACCACAGAGTTATTCAAAAAAGATAGCTGGCAAAGATTGAGTAACCACAAAGATATTCAAAGAAGATATTTGGTGAAGATTGAGTAACCACATAGTTATTCAAAGAAGATAGTTGGCGAAGATTGAGTAAACATTGAGTTATTTAAAGAAGACGATTGAAAGAGAAGCAACCACAGAAGACTAGTTGGCGAAGATTGAGTATTCATCGAGTTACCCAAAGAAGACGATTGAAAGAGACAGTAACCACAGAAGATAGCTGGCGAAGATTGAGTAACCAAGAGTTATTCAAAGAAGACGATTGAAAGAGACAGTGACCACAGAAGAATAGTTGGCGAAGATTGAGTAACCAAGAGTTATTCAAAGAAGACGATTGAAAGAGACAGTAACCACAGAAGACTAGTTGGCGAAGATTGAGTAACCAAGAGGTATTTAAAGAAGACGATTGAAAGAGAAGTAACAATAGAAGACTAGTTGGCGAAGATTGAGTATCCATCGAGTTACCCGCGGAAGATGATTGAAAGAGATAGTAACCACAGAAGATAGCTGCCTAAGATTGAGTAAACAAGGGTTATTCAAAAGACGATTGGAAGAGACAGTAACCACAGAAGACTAGTTGGCGAAGATTGAGTAACCAAGAGTTATTCAAAGAAGACGATTGAAAAAGACAGTAACAACAGAAGACTAGTTGGCGAAGATTGAGTAACCAACAAGTTACGCAAAGAAGACGATTAAAAGAGACAGTAACCACAGAAGACTAGTTGGCGAAGATCGAATAACCAGGGTGTTACTCAAAGAAGACCACTGCTTCAAGACGAGATATAGAGAGAACCACATATACAGATTCGAGTTATTGCTGACTTTTGATTTAATTATTGAAGTTATCAATCGAACTCAGTGTTCTTATTTCGTCCCTGAAAGCTGGGAAATACTTAAAGCAAGTCCTGCAGCAAGGAATCAGAGGAGAACCTTTCCCCTACCCAATTGGGTAACAAATGTAACACCACCAACTGACCACTTGGTTGTCCTGACATACAGCCCGAGGGGTGGCACGTTACGTGATCTCAGTATTCTCAGATAGAGATAAGAGTTTTCCCGTTAGCTACGATCCACGAGTCATAACATTCTAGGAAACTATATAAAACTTGATATAGATATAATTTGACCATCTTTAACAAAAACATACTCTTTTTCAGGTTGAATCATAATATGTGTATAACAATTTAATACCTAACAAATTAACACTCGTTAATTTTTTTCTGTTCATTTCAGAGCTTTGTGTAACAAAGTATCAGCATTTACATATGCCACAATACTGATTTTCTTCATCATGAATTTAGCGATTGCTATTTCACAATTTATTGATTTATATGTCGCAATAATCTCCACTCTTTTTCAAGTTTTGTGAAAGTATAAAGGATTTGTCTTTATGAACTATAGCTTATTTCAGAAGACCTTTTCATTAGAATACAACACTTCCTTTATTGTATACCACACTTTCGTCTGAAGTTAACACCTGTTAGTTATTTCAATATCTTGTGTGGCAGTTACACCGTGTCAGTTTGATTCCATTTTAATATAGCTGAGTATGACACCGTATGAGGTTGAATACTGATTTGAAAACAATTGGTGAAGTTTGTATATTTATTATCTGCATTATATTATAGTTGCAGGTACCAGGATATCCTGATTGGTTTAATATCAAATATTCCGGAGAGCAGGCAATATATATACATACAAGTTGTTGGAGGACTACAGGGAAGGGAATCTGAAGCTCATTGGGCATTAAAAGGTGAGACAACCCTTTATGTTGTCTCTCATTTGAACATACCATGAAAACGGCAATGTTTTATCAAGATCCATTTGAAATTTTGACACTTAGGTTGTTTTACAACAAAAAATACCATATACCCAAACTTCGAAAAAAACAATTGCTGGTGCTTCTGTTGACATATAGACCACAACAAGACCAAACATTCCCAGATTCCATTGTTTTTTTCAAAAACCTTTGAGGTTGCTAATATAGTGAGTATTGTGTTCATGTTTGCCTTTTGACAACAATTTATTTATCGTTGTTGACGCAATTGTGTCCGAAGAAATACAGTAAATTTCATTCGTCGTTGAATTTGGAGTAGTCTTACTCGACGAATCGTATTCGGAAACGTCACACTAGTTATTTTTAGATATTTTCTCCAATACGACTTCTGATTGGTAGCCTTTAGTTCCGGCAATCTTAAAGCGACATTCATTGTTAATGTTGACAGCTTCAGGTCACTCGAAGCCCATTTTTCACACCGCACCCTACCCTATAAAATATAATCCATCATTTAGTATATAGTACACCTGTATGTACAAGCTTGGGGCCTTTTTCCCAAAACTTGCTTCCGAAATGGAGATTTAATTCTGCTATCATACTAATTTTCTTTTTGACAAAGTTTAGTTTGCTTTGAACTTAGTTTGAAGATGTATATTAATTTGAAATTTGTCACTTATTAATAGAGTGAGTATTGGGTTCATTTTATCCATTTATGATTGACTTTTGACAACAATTTATTTATCATTGAGGACGCAATTGCGTGTGTCGTTGACGCATTGTGTGTGTCAAAACTTTTTTGGCAAAGTTATACAAATATCATAAAACTTACGAGTATTTCTGTCTATGGAAATTACGCTGAACTGACCTCTCCTGGAATTGAGAAGGACAAGCTGGTGACATTCCACGAACCACTGAAGAAAACTAAACCAAAAACATCAACGTATATCAAACAAAGGAAGAAAATTTCGTTCGCAAAAGGCAAAGAGATCAAATTGAATGCGGACCGAAATCTATTCACCCAGATGATTCTGTTCAGCAAAACGAAAAACAATTTGGAACTGAGGAATATTTTCTCTTGGTCCCTTGGTCATTTCTTATACACGATGGCGTTCCCATGAAGATTAACAAATCTATTCTGTCGCATGTCCTCTAAAAAGAAACAAAAACAACAAATTTGATTGGCGAGGTGGCTTTAGTTCAAAAACTTTAAGGGGATCAGAAGAAATTTGGTGAAATTTCCTGGTCATCATGGGCAGCTAGTTCCCGCGTAGACATCGTGTTCGACGTTTACAATACCTTGAATATTAAATGCGCAGAACCGCAATAGATGGTCGAGTAACGAGTGTGAACTGCAAGGAAAATTTTAGCGGGCACATAGATCGTTCGGCAGTGGCGGAGGTTTCTTCAGGGGAGCAAGTCTTCTATTGGCGAATTTCTTGTTCACGATTGGAGTAGAGGGACTTCACGCGAGAAGCTCGGGTGTCGGACACCGTCTGTTATTCAAAAATACAAAGTGCTATACAGCATTACTGCTACGGAAGTAGAATTTGTGGTACACTGGACATAACGCATCTCATAGAATGAAATTTTAAGTTAATTTGTAAAATGCCTTTTTCCCTGTCACTTTACAAATTGATTGAAATTATTCGGCAATTTTTGACATATTGACTGAAAATATTTTTCAACATTTTGAGAGCAGAAAACACACAAACTATCACAACTCTTTGGTGATAATTGAAGACAAGATTTATCGGATAATAATTAGCCCTTCTGTACTAATTAGTTGCTCGATTTAGCTTGCGCTCATCACATAAATGTAACTGTATTAATTACTACCATTTCTGAAACACCCCTCCGTGCATGCTAGCAAGGTGTTATTCAGTTAAATGTGTTTATAATAATATATACATGAACTAGATCCCATCCACATTTCGGACCAACTGCGGATCACAACGTAGGTCTTAACTTTAAGATTATCTTATGACACCTCACACCAGTCTTAAAGTTAAGACCAAAGTTAAGACAATCTTAGGTTAAGACTTTGTTCGTGAAACGCACTTATGACTGAAGTTTGAACTTATGACCATCTTAAGTCCAAACTATGTCATAAGTTGCCTTCATGAAACAGGGCCCAGACATAATGGTACAAGTTATAGAAGATGTTGTTGTTAAACCGGTTATTTAAACAGGTAAATTTAGCGGACATGCAGTCGATGCCTTTCGAGTCCTTCAAATGGATTATGGTATACAAATGTCACATCAACAAGTACCGTACTACGTACTGATGCCTCTGCCATCTAAAAGAGCTGTTGACGTAGCCTATCAGCTGATGGACATTTTCCTATTTTTCGGGCGCCTCAAACCTTGCACCGGGTCGAAATTCACAGCGAATGTTATAAATTTGCTCAAGGACATGTGGACTGATTTGTCGTTCGTGGATATCCCAGCCATCCTCAATGTCAGGGCTGAGTTGAGAGTTTGAACTGTGACATCAAAGATGTTGGTGGTTTGGTGCAAGATAATAATACCGCTGAGTGGCACGAATGACTAAAAGTTGAGTTTCAGAAAAAACACATGCTATCACTAAGGAATTAAGCAGTCGCACTACAAAGCTCTGTTTTGGTGCCGAACCACGCATTGGGATAAGATCAACTCCCCTGCCACAATTAAGATATCATCGGGAAAGTCCAGACAGAATATGATTTGGTTTAAACAGTACTTATTCCATGAATAATACAACAATAGGAATTACATCAGAATTAGTATATCGTCATGGACCGGATTCGGCATCAAGCGTGTGGTCTTATGTGAGTTGTTCCCGGGAATAAGTTTTACCCATCCCACCTAGCGAGAGAGTAGTGGTCTGTTTTATATATTCGAACTAGCACATTTATGGATACAATTATATCCACATATACGTGTTGTTTACGAGAAACTTAACATATTCCAATGCTATGTATCGTTGGAGTCAGCTTAATCCATTGGAGTAGACAGCATAATCCATGTCACCCAATCGCATATAGCTTTGGTAGATCTCCTGTAAATTGCCTGGAAATTATAAATAGAAAATACAAATTAAACGCATATGTTAAAGGCACGGGCGGCGTTCGTTGCAGAAATATTCATATTTGTTCAAATCGCTATCAACAGAAGGAATATTATTATATATATAGTTTTGTTCATATGCCAAACATAATCAGCGCGTACATAGTATATTGTCGTTAAGACGTACGATGTTTTAGGTAAGCAAGAGCCTGCTCGTGTTACAGAAGTTGTGCTTCTGTTTACAGAACACAGCGCAATTCTATTAGTTAATCAAACAAAAATGATATAAACGCTCTTTATTATTTCCATATCAGGAAAACAGTAACAAATAATGCTCTTTATGTTTACCATATCCGGATCTAAACAAAAGCCAGGAAACGTAACGTTTTTTGCTTTTGTTTACATAACAAAGGAAAACAAATTGACAATAACATACTGTTTATGCCATATTTCTGATTGGTATAAGAACCAAGTGTGTCTATATTTTACTATTTTTCTGTTTATGGCGGTTTTTGACCGAGGTGAATATTTTAACAGCATACCCACCGCCAAAGACGCCCGTATCTTTAATAAAGACGATGACATATGACCTACTCAGTGAAACAAAACTGCATTAAAAATCTTTGTGGTCTGAATATAACACAAATATTCATGTAAGTTTTCATCTTAAAATGTACTAGTAAGAGTCGAGCGTCCAGTTTTAAGATATCAAGATTTCGCGCTATGCATCTTAAAACAAATCTTAATCCATACAATAGATAGCATTACCCGTGTCTCCCAACCGCACAATCTGTAAAGGATAATGTTCGAAGCAGAGGGAATTCGGTAAAAGAATAGACGAGGGCTTGCCCGAGTCTATTCTTTACCGAATTCCCGACGCTGAGAATATTATCTGACTTAAAACCCACTCATTGAATTGTCGTTGGAGCCAACTATCAATTGTGTCTGGCCCACAGCTCTGCCTTGATTACCTGAGTACACGCCCACAGTTCAGCACGGACAGTTTGTGATGTCCGTGTTGTCCACGATGAAAAGCAACACATTTCAATTATTATTTAATTCGAATTAGGACTCGTCAGTTGAGGGACGTTTCTTCCGAAGTTTGTCGTTGCGCTTTGGATTCGGACAGTGTATGTGAGCAATATCTTACACTATTTCTTTCTTGATTTAAGGACTCTGCTAACCCAATTTTCCCAAAATTTAATGGAGTCCAAAATAAAGGTTTATGTTCACTTTTATTAGTAATCACAGTAACCAAACCCATGGGTGCAATTTTAAGAGTATAATTCATGGTGGAATATGTTAGAAATACTAAATGTGAAATTTATAGAGGTTTTTAAAATAAAAATTTTCGAACCCAAAATCAATAAACACAAAGTCCATATCAAAGAAAAAATATGGCAATGTGTACTGAACACTGTGAAGAATGATGAACAATCAAATAATATTCACATTTATCAAGCATTCCTTGATAAAATTACTAAGAACCAATTGTTTACAAATATTTGAGTAACTTGCCTGACATCTGTTGTAGTAAGGTGACAGTTAAGTGTTAACATCTGAGGACAGTGGTGTGTTGTGAATCTCTTGACAAAAGAACTGTAATCACCAATCTCTGGGTACCCCATAACCCAGAAACTAGGTCGCCAATCAGCCTGAATCAGGATGTAATCTTGTCATGTCTCAGCACTGGCTGTTTATAATCCCACCAAGCTTGAGTGAACATTATCTTGACCCATCAAATTCAGTTGCCAAATAGCTCTGTTGAGCAATGAATCTACCATTTGTAAACAACTGCTTCCAAGCCAAAACTCTTCATAAAACTGAAGAAATGTGAGTATATCTTTATTGTTCATCATTGTGAGCCAACATCAATGAAATTCCAACTTTCCAAGCGACGCATAGTACAATCGATTAATTAAAGTCCCCCAAACCATGCAAACTCGAGTTAGGACCTTTACCTGCTATAAAATACAATGTTGTTACGGAACAGTTATAACCGAGCATTATGTTAACTGCATTTTTTTTCAATGTTATAAAACTTCCCTGTCAGAGCAACAGAAAGTTACCATGTTTTGAACTAGTGGAGTATGATATCTTGGCGAAGCCAGAGTAGATATGCATGACATGTCTATACACATGGGTATACGCTATTCTGTTTCAATTTGATACTGGAAATGTTATATTTTTTCTGTACTTCCCCATTGTATTAAAAATAACCATGTGAGCACTTTCTCGTTCAATAAGTAACGTATAGTTAAATCTGTGTTAAACGGTTTTGTGTTTATTTGACCGACTTAGGGACGTATTTAGATGTTATCTATATGTGTTTTAGCCTGTCTGTGGACTTTTCTAAATAGTTAGTCCAAATAGCTGTTGGTGTTTTTTGTATCAAAGTTTGAAGAAATTTTATTTTATTTTTGGCGTGGCAATATAAAATCAAAATCGCTAAATATTTGTGAGTTTTAATTAGCTCAGCAAATTAAAGGTACTCAATCCGATTAAGCACCCCTAAATTACTATTTCTGTGACTTCTGGGGTAAAACAAATATTTGATTCGAGTCGAGGAACCCATCCATCAAAGCTCAGAGTATTAGATATTAATTTTTTAAGTTTGCAATTATGCGTACTAATAATTGCCCCTAAGTTTGTAATTTTCTCGAGATGTATAATTTTCACAGAAACACTTATTCAAACAGGCGAAGCTGGATAACTCTAAAATCAAGTGTATTAATAACGCAATTTTGACTGAGACCATCCTTTTGACGGCGTGTTTCTGGGCCAGAAACAATAGAAATAACAAAACTTCAAAAAACAATCTGATCACTATGAGCGTTGATAGGTAGGTTACTCGTCTCGAATCAATTATTGTTTATCCCCGAAGCCAAAGAAATAGTAATTTATAAGGGCCTGATCTGATTGAGTACCTTTAAGTGTTCCGATATTTAATGCAGCTTGCCGACACGCTATATTGACTCAGCTTACATGATTGGGGGAGGAGCCACTCTATGACGTCCCTCAGTCGATTTAATCCCTCGTGTATTCGTAAAAAATAATGCCCACGGGCATTCTTAAAAAATAATGCCCACGGGCATTCTTAAATAAGGATTAACTGTCATGTGGACTGTTTTTATGGAGATGTAACGGTGAGGTAAGTGGACATAACTTGTGTAAAACCCGAAGGGTTTTACATACAAGTTATGTCCACTTACATCACCGTTACATCTCCATAAAAATAGTCCACATGACAGTTAATCCTTATATTTATATACATTTAGCGAAAAAGCCGCTTTTGTAAATATATTTAAATCGAAAAGTGTATCGTGACAAGATCAGCCCAAAATACCCAATAGCACCCTTGGCAAAAGTTAATAGGAACAATTTCTCTTCATGTTGAAACCCGATGATGTATTAAGTCAATCCTGCGCGAGTCAAAATGCGCCCAAAGCATTACGCGTTCGTCTTTCCAAACCTAATGACGTACCGATTGTGTTATTAGCTTGGTGTTATGAGGCGTTACGCATTCACCGAGAAATAACTGCAACTAGCCACTTGGGCGCCGACCAATCAGAATGCTGGATTTAGTGATGACAACACTTAGTGTGTAAATATAAAAGAATGACTGTTGGCGTTAAAATAATGCTCATGCGATCAAAACGCTTGAGCGTTCTGCCAGATAAGAGCCCTGTCCGGACAAAGGGATAACACGCCGGTGGGTTTTAATTGTGGTTAATGTAAGATATTAATCAGTCGACGTAAACATCTCCGTAATAATTATAATATTACGTCGACACGAATTCATGTAAAAACCCATTTCCAGAACAATGGGCTTCCCCCAATATCGTGACGTCATACTGATGTCGCAGACATTCCAAATAAGGAATAATTTATGCGCAGATTTATTGTTCAGATTTCAACTCTGAAATAACTGTCTCTTTCAAGATAGACGAAACACACTTCAATAACACATCGTTTCGGTCTTTGTCCACTGTAACACTCATTTTCCTATTTTGATGAGATTATTAAAAGCGTCGAAAACGAGTTTTACCGATGAATAAATGTCTTTCTTTTAGATCAATATACACTCAATATACACACGTGTTTTTGATGACATCTGAGCTATTTTTACGGGACACCCGCAGCTGTTATCGGTTAGCCAATCGGGGTTAGCGGTTTCTGGTACCGCTTCCAATCAAAACAAGAAATTTCCTGGTATATCCCCAAGTCTGGAAATAGCTTTCCGGCCAGTCCTGTTCGACTCAGATGAATTTATATGATATACTGAGTCGAAATTTATGTCGACTGGATATTAATCTGAAAATAGAGGAAATATGTGATGTTGGCACCATCAAATCATAAAAAATATGACAACTGCAAAGTGGATATTGCCAGGAAAATGGAAAGAAAATATATAAATTATACACATATATACAAATTGCACAAATTACTAGTGATGGTCGGCTCTAATGCGTGAACGATATCCTTTTCTACCTACAATTATAATTTTTACACAGCAGGTCTATATAAATCAATCTATCCAAACCGAGGGCAATTCTCTATGTTGCGTCTATGGAACTAAAATCAAATCAAATCAAATAGTGTATTACTCCGCCAATTACTTGTGGAACTGGAACATTCCACATATCAAAGTCTGACCACTTAATATTAAAATACTGTGACTCGTCAATCGCGATTAAGGACCGGTTATTGTACCTTGAAGTCATGCAAGCAGGACGTTAACTCGGCGGGATGGCTAATTAACAAATCTAGGATGGGACAGACAGAGACGTATGTAATACGCGCGTGGTGAGATGTTAACAACTTGATATTGAGCTCTGCGATGTCACGTGGCGGCGAATAATTGGGATGTAAACCGAATCAAACATGAAAAATACCTTTAAAGATAAGGGCGGCGTTGGCGGTGGGTATGCTGCTAAAATATTCACCTCCGTCAAAAACCGCCACAAACAGAAATAATAGCAAAATATAGACAGACCTTGTTCTTATACCAATCAGAAATATGGCATAAACAGTATGTTATTGTCAAATGTTTTTCCTTTGTTATGTAAACAAAAGCAAAAAACGTTACAGAACCTGGCTTTTGTTTAGATCCGGATATGGTAAACATAAAGACCGTTATTTGTTACTGTTTTCCTGATATGGAAATACTAAAGAGCGTTTATATCATGTGTGTGTGATTAGCCAATAAAATTGCGCTGTGTTATTTAAATAAAAGCAAAACTTCTGTAACATGAGTAGGCTCTTGTTTACGTACACCATGGTACGTCTTGACGACAACATACTATTTACGCGCTGATTATGTCTGGCACATGAACCAAACTATATACACCTCAATATTCCTTCCGTCGATGGCGATTTGAACAAATATGAATATTTCTGCAACGAACGCCACCCGTGCCTTTAAGCCTCACGTTTTGTCAAGTGTGAGTTTATCATTCATTGCCATTATGACAAATCAATTGTGCTGCATCTTGGAAAGTTTAATGGCATTTATATATCAGATTTGCCACTATCTCCATCACAGAGATATTGAATAATTATTTCAGTAAATTGACCGATTTTAGACATTGACTGTAACATATACACGCATTTCACCAGATGCGACACAGTCACTGTGTTTGCGGGCGCGGGAATGTAGGCGCTCTTAAATATATGGAGAAATATTTTGGGGTAGCTGGTATAATCAATGGTACCACATGACAACCATCGGACACTCCCTCTATATAATTATATAGTCGATTAGAACACATCACATGCAGGTTGTATGGTTCCAAAGCTGTAGCTGTCGGTGTTAACAATAGCCGATGTCTTATTGGCCTGATTCGTCATCTCCGGTTTAAACCTCCGAGTTAAACCAGGTTTAAACCTACATTGGCGGTCCAGCCAGACCGGGTCTAAGGGGGCGTTTTTTTGTCGTTCAGTTACCAACTAATTGACAACTCGATTTGGTGATATGAGCATACAGTCAAACTACCCTCTTACCTATCGGACCAAAAGACAAGCCGATATAATGGTTATTGACATATCATAAATCATAACGAACGCGTGCACGATTTATTCATTGAGAAATTATTATCGCTCATGGACCATTAATCCGATCTCTTTGTGTCTTTAAATCAATCTGACAACGGGCATGTCTCTCAACACGAGCTTTACGCGCTGTTTATCACTTTGTTTATGACTGATTTTCTGGAAGATGCTTTACCCGCAAAGACAAAATTTGGTGTATCAAAAAGTTCTCAGGTTTTGAACTGGTGGAATATTATGGGAATTTATGGGCGGAGCCAGAGTATAGCTTTGTGGCATGATCTACATCAAAATAAGTTATCAAATTTTACTCATATAGCTATAGCAATATAAGTTTAGGATTGCAAACTATGTGTATAGCATATCTGGTCATGCAGTAGCATCGTTTTGGTGTCAAAATTAAAACGTTGAACCATTCAAATGAATTCGTGGAAAACTCCAGTATTTGTGATTGCCACAAGCCAAAAATATAACCACAAGATAGTTGTAAAAATCATACTGAAGGAACATGTCCATATCTGAGCAAAGCTCGTGTGCGAATGAATCAACTGTGACGTGATAACACCAGTCGACAGCCACCACTTAGACACGCCCTCACTCGAGATAATTTACAGCTCTACCCTTTGATTGATTGTTTGACAATTCTAAACCGCGATGAAGAAAAGACGGATTCGTCATCTCAAGTTTAGCCTCGGTAAAGCTGGTTTAGCAGGACCGCCGAATTAGATGGTTTAGTTGCCGGTTTAAGCTTATAAAACGCAAACAAAATATTGAAATTGACAAAAACTTATCCCCACACATTTTGTAGGTGTGAGTGCTTCTCGCTTATAAATTTCCAATCAAAATATGGTCTCTGTCGTAATTATTGATTTTCGCAATCAATAAAACGAGGCGGTCCGCATTAGGAAAGTACGATTAATTATCTCGACGACACAGACACACTACTGCTAAACCACTGGTCTGGCTGGACCAGGTTTAAACCAGAGATAACGAATGCGTCACTTAGACCTGCGGTCGCGGGTTTAAACCACGGATTTTGCTGACTCACGGCGGTTTAAACCTAGAGGTTTACGTAGACCAGGTTTAAACCTGAGATAACGAATCGGGCAATTATGTAGCAAACAGGGTATAATCTAATGTCATAAATTACCCCCTTGCTCTGACTGTTTGCATAAATATTATCAGATAGCTAATTTCCAAGCCGCTATCTGGAATCTGCCCTCACATAATACAATGATCATAGAACATAATCATATAGCAAAACATTTTATAAAGAGCAATACAGATTTCGTATGTGTTGTGGTTGTCGGGTTTTCATCTCTATTCCAAACTCGGTTATGTAGAAAAGCCTAGAATTCAGTGAATTTGCCATGATATAATACATGGGTTTGTTCAAAACGTTTTGTTTAGCTATGAAAGATTGAGTAATGTGAAAAAGAGTAGAGTTCTTGCCGTTTGATATAACTTTAACCCAATAAAAGAAATCATTTGCTTCTAATGAATGAAAGCCAATAGTACTTAGATTTAGATAAAAGTACATGTAAATGTTCTGGTCAATAAATAGTGGGAATTCATGCAAATAGTGATAGGGATCTTCAATGTCTAAGTTACAGGGGCATATTGGCGAATCGGATATGTGATTATGAAACATATCCGAACGGAGATCACTACAATGATTCCGCATTTTACAGTGTAATGTATTAATTTCCTTCTGCCGAGTGACACAGATATGCCACCACCACCTGTTGTACTTCGCGTTAATTCACAGTCACTTGTTATATGCAATCAAAATATGGGGCCATTACAGGCATTACAGGCAGAATAATCACCTTACAAACGCGGGAAATAAGGGTCATATGCAGGAAAAGATATAATAGTCACACCGACCCAGTCTATATCTGAACACATTTTGAAATTCGATGATTTATATCGTTTACATGTATCGCTCTTCGTGCACGATTGACAATATGATAGGCTACCAACTTCATTTATTAATTATTTTGAAATGTCAAAAAACAAAACCAGACAAAATGATCAATTAATATCTTACTCCAAAAACAGCATTTAGCTCTGAACTACCAGTCTTTTCTTTCATCAACGTTTGGTCAGACGTCAGTTGTGATGCGAAATATATCCGGAGCAAATCTGCATTCAAAGCTGAATACACTAAAAAAGCTATCTGCTATTATCAACTCATAGTAAGTTGCGATAACCCCCGATGTACTGATTGTATAAACACCAATGCCTCGCATGAATGATACTTTATAAGACCCATAGCTTGTGATTAAGATAAATGATTCACCTTTATATCCCTGTATCATTTCACCTGCAATCACCAAATACACATTAAAAAAAGAGCTTAGGTATGGACCAGGGAAACCACTTTAAATCACTCACATGTTTGTATATACGTTGATTATATAATCAGGCCTTGATCACCAAATCTGCGCCATTATGACATCCCCTGGTGATATAATGTTATACTCTTGTTATATTGTAGTTGTTGTGAACATGATTATTGCATTATATCACCAATAAACAATCAATCAATTCACAATTTCGTATCCAACTACATATCATGACGGTATACTCATATGGCATATATAGCTCGATTGCGCCACTGCCCTCAAGTCACTTGTGTTGACATTTTAGTAGCCTTCTCAAGCATACACTGTCATATTCGCTCCAAATTCATTTTGATACATCACCGAACGTATAAGATCGGCAGACACCAGACCACAACATATATATACCCCTACTGCAAATGTAATGACACTCATAACGGTCTCATAAGCTGGTTTATAGTATTAGCGGTAAATATGTGAAATTCGTCACGATCACTTGCGGACTTTCAATTCAGCAGATATTGCAGCGATACGGATTTGGAACGGGTAGATGTGTTCCCCATGGTGGTTGATGAGCATGCGGGGGATAAAACAAAATACAAGAAAAACAGTCGGAAATGGTACCGCCTTCAAGATCATATTATTAGGCATATATAAAATAGATTTGGAGCTTTAATGTAGTGACTGTGAAAAATGTGTATATAGGTCACGGCTATGTCGTTGATTATATGTAAAAAAATGTATGTGTGTGATAATTATGTTACTTATGTCAAATTATGTGTCTGATAATTCTAATTAAAGGGCGCATACGTTCCAATTGGTTGAAAGGTTCATCGCCAAACATGCAACGCCATTGCATTGATGCACCAATAACCACACACCCATTGCCAAAAACAGTGACGAACGCGTTGACGATTGACACGTTATTATATTTAGGCGCTGCCAGCTCGCGGCAAAGACGATCGGTTCTCTTCACTGGTAGCTGCCAGGGCTATGTTGCGTGTTAATCTTCTCAAACGGCTGAGATGAACTTCCTGGGGCGCTAGCAGTTCCACACAAAAGTTCCAAAACTGTTGTGCGATCAATTATGGCATATGCTGCTTTCATTACCAAACTGGCATCGGGTCGCTCCATGAAGATGCTACAGCTCGTTCAAAACAAGGCCCTCAGGATGACCTTGCAAGCAACGAATCGCACCGTAATTGAAGACATACAGTCTCCCCGAAAGCTTTCCGATGAATGGGAACAAGCCATATTTCTGACTAAATCCTGAAAAGTCACCCATAATTCTGCTGTGGTCGAGGAGTCGATTACTTAGGGCATTACTGTAGATGCTACCGCGGAAATGGAACCCACTAGGGAGCTCTTGTGCTACCTGGCGGAATGTACACCGACGCGAATTGATAGTTGTCGCACCACGAGGGAGTGTTTACAGCGCAAACATTTATCCGTGGCTGAAATGTCATCAAATGATCAAAGCAAACAATTAGGCGAAGACACAGTCCATGACAATTTGGCACAATGGCAAAATGACAACGTGCCAAAATTGGCAAGGCAGTGTGGCAAATGTAATGGCAATGTCATAAGAGCAATGACATCGAACAAAAACACTCGGGCGCCTCTTCTGCAGGGATGATGATTGTTTATTTGTATAATATTTACAAGCGTATGACAATGGTGATAATACAAAAACTAAAATGATATTATACAGGCCTGGAGCGACAGGGCCCAGATGGACCGTCTACCTGTCGCCCCTACGTATACAAATATGAAGTGGCAACTAGTGAAGTGAAATGATAATGGAAAGGATAGAATGTAGTTCATAATAGATAAATAAAGTATCCAAACCACTTATGGGATGCATCTAGATGTGTTAATACATATGTATTGGTTGTATTCATGGGCTTATAATAAATCTCTCACTAATGATGGGGTATGGCCGGGCTGTTTCGATTCTTTACTGGTTAAGAAAATAATGGCTTCTGATTATAAGTTCATTGCAAGATCGTTGTTGCTGAAGCAGGTATTTGTTTCAGGTTATCGAGGAATTCATATATCGTCATGTAGGAAGCAATTTCTCGTTTAGTCCCGCCATAATGTTAAAGTGAACATACCAGACTGCATTACAATGATTACAATGATGGGAAGATTAGGGATCCAAGTCTGTGCAGCTCTCTGGCTCCTCTCAATACATTGGAATTCGACTCGTTTGAAAACACCTTCAACCAGCCTCGTTTAATCCACCGACGACATGCTAAACAAAAAGAAGATACAGGGTGTAAAAACGAGCTCCTCTCGATCCAATATCTTCCCGGTGTGAATTGTTTTTTTCCGCAATCTGTCACGAAACAAGATTCCCCACATCCCACGTGCAATCACTGTTGCCATCGAGGTTTGCGGAGTCAGAAATCGCCCAGTAGCGTTCCGCGTGTATTTGAGGAAAAAGAAACTAAATAAATTATCTGTAGCTCCCTCTGCTTGCTAAGTTCATGATGGCCGGAACAGAAGTCATATGTCGGTTGTTGCTCCCTTTGTCCTCCGTCGAGAGGCATTGGTCAGAAAGTTATCTTTTTACTCATTGAATGGCATAATATCGACAAATATCAACTGAAACATCACAGTCTTGTCCTGAAACATATCAGCTCTGATATGTTTGACATGAGCTTAATAAAGAAACCCAACGTAGGTCGCAGTGGGTAAATGAGCACAAGTATAAATAGTCTGTAAAACATCACCACTAAGAAGAACAAGCAGAAATAGATAAACTTTGTTCTTATATTCATTATTGATATATCTCCAATAAACAAATATCGTGTAGTAAGTTCAAATATTTTAGTGTGAATATGATTTTCAAAATATTTTGCAATGGTTTGACCTGCAACTGTTTTGGTGTACGAAATTTCATTGTGGAGAGTTATAAATAATCAAAATAAAACAAAGTCAAATCTTTGTTGTCGTGTACTTGTTGATGGTATCGTTGTTTAATATGGTTAGCTCAATGTTGTCTATTCAACGTTTATACTTAACCTCATAAAATGTTCCATTTATGAAAGTTTTGCCTCATGTCGTTCGGTTCTGTGCTGGAATGCCTATAATTTGCCATTTTCTGCCACGAATCTTATTTTCACTGCTAAGGATTACACACCAGTATGAAAATAAGTTATACTATAAGGCCAGCAGATGTGGAGATGATAGCATGATAACATAACCATAGCTTCATAACAGATATATAGCTCAATTAATAGAGCATTATTATTCTTTGCCTCTAGCATTGCATATAATGTGTTTGTCCTGTTTAATTTACAAGACATCGGATCATATGGAGGAAAGCACTATACTTCCTCGCATCAATTTGATTGACAAATATTGGGAATGCCCGACAAGCTTTTTCTGATCATGCGTTTCAATTCATGTATAAGCGTGTATAAATATAGACAATGCAAGCATCTGGAAATTGCGCAGCGTGAGGAGATGCAATCGGTTGTCTAGATCTGACAGTTCAATGGTGGTTGGCCTGGGCGGTGTCAGGAAGACGACCCATGTGGCCATGACATAGCCCGGATAACATTGTTAATCTTTACATATTATTATACTGATCTGGTATATGTTATATACTATTAAATAAACAATTAGTTAATTGTTTTGATTTCAAATCATGCTTGCGTCTCGGACTTATAACTGTGGTTGCTTTGGGTGAAGTGTAAATGTTTATATCTAATCAAATCTTGAAGAGGTTAATGCAACTCTGGACAACATTTGTTTCCAATTGACAAACAGTTCTCGGAACTATTTCCTGCACCTTGTCGGGATATGTCGGTTCCATTCACATGGAATCAAGACTTATGTGGCGTATTCACAGCAATTACATGTCTAGACAATCGGTACATAAACGCCACATTGAGATCATCATGTTGTCGAGAAATTGATCTACTGTTACCGTTGTATGCGCAATCAGTCATCGATCCGCGTCAACCAGAACACTCGTCACGTACTTAGACTTAATTGATACCCAACGTGTCTCAATTTGTGAGTAAGTTTTAGATTGTACCTTTGATAATGATATATGCCTCATCTGGCTTTAGGACAGGCCACGCTTGAAAAACGACACAAGTATGTGAACGAAACAACTATGCACGTAGGCGCCACTGTGCAAGGCGTGCCAAGTCAGCATATGATGTCATGAAGTGGGGAAGTCGGCAGGCACTAGGTAGCGTCTCCCATGCTAGTGTGCCGGGGATCGCAATACGGTCAGGGTATTCTGACAAAAATCATAACTAGGTCAGATACCAAGTTTGCCAGGCTGAAAACGTCTCATTCTAGATAACTGAATAAAGATCCGAATGCAAAATGCCGACATGGTACATTAAACCATATTATTATCATGCATGATCCATGGTCACTGTGGTTGTCAAGTTTCGGGCAGAGATTCAGTCGACGTTCAAATGGCTGGATTATCCACGTTGATTGCCGTTAAACTTGGTGTGGAAATTAAAAGCATTGGAGGTGGCTTTAACAGCCTTCTGATCTAATAAGTCAAATTATCTAGGCTAAGAAGACAAATTATAATATATACCCTGCGCTAGTATATACATAAAATTACTCATATCCTCACTGTCAAGACAAGCGTTGAAGGTGGCTTTGAAAGCCTTCATTAGAACGGAAAGAGGTTATGAGCGTGGAGTGGTGGCTCCAACAACCCTCCAGATGAATCCGCTATATGACGGACAACATCTGCTAATAGACTAAAAAAAACTACTGGATTATCCGTCCGTGAAATTAAAGGCACGGGCGGCGTTCGTTGCAGAAATATTCATATTTGTTCAAATCGCCATCAACAGAAGGAATATTAAAATATATATAGTTTTGTTCATACGCCAAACATAATCAGCGCGTAAATAGTATATTGTCGTTAAGACGTACAATGGTATACGTAAACAAGAGCCTGCTCGTGTTGCAGAAGTTGTGCTTCTGTTTACATAACACAGCGCAATTCTATTGGTTAATCACACAAAAATGATGTAAACGCTCTTTATTATTTCCATAGCAGGAAAACAGTAACAAATAACGATCTTTATGTTTACCATATCCGGATCTAAACAAAAGTCAGGAAACGTAACGTTTTTTGCTTTTGTTTAAATAACAAGGGGACAAAATTGACAATAACATACAGTTTATGCCATATTACTGATTGGTATAAGAACAAAGTCTGTCTATATTTTACTATTCTTTCTGTTTATGGCGCTTTTTGACGGAGGTGAATATCTTAACAGCCTACACACCGCCAACGCCCCCCCCCCCGTATCTTTAAATGCCTGGTTTTGATGGACGTTTGTTGCAATACATGTACAGTGTAGCTTGTACTTCTGAAGCTTTCAACTCGGAAACTAGTGTTATCCAAGCGCGATCTCGATACATACACTGCATATATATGTACACTTGTTTTGTTCTTTTGCAGAATGTTTAAATGGAGACTATGTCAATTTCAATAAATTCCCGGCAATAGCAACGATTTACTATCGAGAATATATAGAAAAATAAGTAATTTGAGTTGTTGAATATATCTTCTGTAAACGTTCAGGTTAACAGGTTATCTTAAATTCAAATTTAAAAATTTAGTATAAATTTACGCTATGGCTCAAGCCATAAACTAAATTACGAATTTCCATGTACAAGACGAAATCAAATCAATTGACGGATAGTGAATTGCACATGTGCATCGAGTAAAGTAAAAATTATGTTGATACGGAGCGTAAACTCAAACCACTCACTATTCGACACAATTAATGAGTAACTGGGACTATTATGTCCCACAACGCACCTAGGTTTAGAACGTAACACAATGAATACACCATGGATACCAAAACGAATCAACGGGTTGTCGAACTTTATATTCATTGTTTGGAACAGGGTTGCACGTAATAAATGGAATATCACCGTCCATCGCCTATCAGATGTGAGTAGTTAATGGACGCAGTCAGTCCACTTTTGACGTTATTTGCACTCGTTTACTCCATTAGCTGACAACAAGAACGTCTGATGTCATAGTTGACGTTCCTACGTTGATGTATCTACGTTATTTTACGTAATTTGACCTTATTAACTGACCACAAGAAATGTTGATGTCATAGTTGACGTTCCTACGTTAATGTATCAACGTTATTTGACGTTATTTACACTTGTTTTACATTACTAGACTGACCACAGCCACACCTGATGTGTCTACGTTGATGTTACAACGTTATTTGACGTTATTCGTATTAATTAGGCGAGCAATATGAACGTCTGACGTTCTTACGTATATCAACGTTATCTGATCTTATCTGACCCTATTATGCTGACAACAGCAACGTGTCTTAGTGGCGTAACGATTGATTGTCTGTAATATAAAACGTTTCGTAACTATGTCGAGTTTGATGTTACAACTCGCACCCTTGCAATGGTACCCCCGCCTGTAATCAACGGAAGGTCAATTGTATGGGTCACGATTTGAGGAAATAATGAAATTTAATTTATACTCACTAGAATATATGTGTAGTACGGTAAATAAGGGCAGTAAGAAATATATATATACAAATTATTCATCCTCGTTATCAGAAATAACGATTATTTCACTGTCCATGTTGGGAATTTTATCCAAATCTTCGACAGTCATATTGTCAAACATGGGTGTGAATTTCACATATTGGTTCTTATCAGTTGTACATTGTGAATTATAGTGATCTTCTGCTTCTGGGTCGACATTTCCCTTGTCAGAGTTATAATAATCATCATCTTCAGTCGTTACAGGATGTTCTGTTGTCCAACGAATATAATCACTGTCACCATTCTCAGGTCCGATTGTTGGGTTATAATTTACTTGTGCGTCAATATTTTCCTTGTCAGTATCATCTTCAACCCTCGCAGGATCTTCTGCCAGTCAACGGCTATAGTCACTATCGTCATCTGAATCATCGTCGTTAGTTTCAAATTGGATTTCATATCGATCCTCGTAAAATATTTTATAATTAGCTTTCATTAGTTTTGTATTGTCCCTTGCACAATAGTACATGTCAGCAATGTTCACCAAATACTCCAGCTTTTCTCCAAGTGATCTGTTTATTGTGGAGTACATTTGTCTTTCCTAAAATGCTCCACGGTATGGAATCTTATACCTGAGGAGAAAGGACGTAGAAGAACTTGAATTTTTCCAACGTAAAACCATGAGGCAAATACAAAGTTTATTAACGCGTACATCAAATGCCGCTACTAATGCACTTATTGGGGCCATTCCAATTCAAGGCACCATAAATATTAAAACTATAACTTTTTACATCAATATCGCTAAAACACAGAACTCTGCAGAGCGAGAGCTCGCAATAAGACAATTCATTACGAAAAATGACGACAGCTACAGCTAGGCATAATGTCAAAATACACCCTTCCTGATCCAGTATATATCATATGCAATATCCACAGCATGGACGATGCTAACAAATGGAAGACAATATGTACAAAACATACAACAATACTGGCATGATATTAATGACGAAGAATTTAACAATAAAACAACATTATCAATGGTTAACCCTTTACCCAACAAACCGACCAAAACCGGCCAAATAAAGCTTCAACAGCCTAAAATATCTTCGGTCTGTCTCAATAGAACCATACAAATATGGATATCATTGGAACCGGCTCCTTGACCACATTGTGATAGTAACAGTTAGCCCTGTGCCAATGCATTCTCTTATATATGCGAGTCGACCATAGGTCGCCTCGCATATATAAGAGAATGCATTGGCCTAAAAAAAATATTTTTTTAACACTTTTTACCATTTTTTCTTACATTCTTTAACAATTTTATAATTTTTACTGTGTTAAGCCAATGCATTCTCTTATATATGAGAGGCGACCTATGGTCGACTCGCATATATAAGAGAATGCATTGGCACAGGGCCCTACTGTTGGGTAAAGGGTTAAATTACAAAAACACTGGAGCAGCAAATGCCATCTTGTATGGGAGTCATCCAAACACCCACCAGCAGCCACAAAACGGGCTATCATAAAAAAAATGGCTGATGACAGATACCTACCTACTGCAGGGTAATAGACATAAATTCAGGCAAAACCTCACATCCGCCGAATGTCCGCTCTGTAACTTAAGATGAGGACATAATATATTTTATTTCACAATCTGTAAAGGCTGACACAACGACAATGCTAAATACCAAAAAATAGCCGACCAAAATCAATTACTGACACCATTAATATTGAACAACCAGATATTCTAACTCAGTTAACCATAGACAGCACAAAAATGGAAAACTAGTCCAATGAAAAGACAAATCGAAAAGAACGCACTAAACTTCTTATTGTCAATACATGTATATAGAGTAAATGCTATGAAGGCACAGGCAGATAAGCTTACACAACGAAGCAAATAGGCCGAGCTGTACAGACATGACAACAGAATGTAAATAGTCTTACATAAAAGACACAATTTGATCAAACATTCAAAAAACAAACAAAAATATGTTATATGTATACTATATATATATCACATAATTTGGCCATAAAATAAGTTTCATAATTATCGGTAAGAGACACGTGTAATATTAGCGCGTGCGATGACGTCACGCCGTTCTTTAAATGACTTGCGATCGCTGCAGTTTATGATTGTTGTTTTCGATGAATACTTCGCGTTTATTTGAGTATGTGGTAAAAGGTATCTCACACTCGTCCTATTTTATACGTAATTTATCAACCTCGTTCACTAAATTCTGTTTGAGCCTCGGTAAACCTCGGCTCAAATCGAATTTAGTGAACTCGGTTGATAAATTCCGTATAAAATAGAAGCTCATGTGAGATCCTCTATATATACTATGCTCATCTTATAAAACATGTTTTATCATAATACAAACAAGTGATATTTAAACATCAATTCATACCCTCTATCAATAAGATAGTTTTACTCAACTAATGTCTTACTCGCCATTGTTTTATGTACCCAATATACTGGGGTGCTCCTCACTTAAATGATGGAAATCCACAAGCAAAGTATGCATACACTATAGAATGTATTTGATACATTTGCCTGAAAACTGTACAAATATATCTCGACGACGAGCGTCTTATTTATGCATTACGGCTTATCTGCCAGCTGGAACATGATTTCGTACTCAGCAGACAGTCATATAATGGAAATCTGGTTACCTTATTCTACGACGCAGAAAATGGAGAAACTAACAACAACATTTGAGTACAGTTTACAGTTTAACGTTTTGGAAACAGAACAATTGCACGTTGTTATTTCCTGTCAATGACGGAGACCAAAGGGTTGTATTTCTTAGCGAATCTGATAATTCGTTAACTTGAAACATTGCGGGTATTGCGATGTTTTAGAATATATTATGGTAGTTATCTTTGATGTGTCTTGGATACCAAACACATTATACGACGGCACGATCCCCATTAAGAATAATCTAGGTCAAGATAACATATTATCCTTCAACCCTCAGGCCAATTCCTCAATAAAGAAGTGCAAGCGATCGTATGGCTTGTCATTGACCCTTTAACCGGTAATAATCTATTTTCAGTCAGGCAGACAGCGCTTTATGCCGACATAAGTGGTCCAGAGAAGTCTAAGCTGCATGGTTATATTCCAGATTTGCGGGTTAGTGAACCTCGCATGGATGATAGCAAGGTTGTTGTATCTGCTTGAACAGGTTTACCAATTGCCTACCGCGGGTTCGGTGGTTTCGACATGCAGTGCACTGATGTCCCAGTGAAATTAACACACTGGTCATCATATAAACAACGCGGGCCCGTAAATCGGCGCTGTGGGCCTAAGTACAGTAATGCCCTAAATATTCGACCCCTTAAACACAGCAGAATTATGGGTAACTTTTCAGGATTTAGTCGGAAATATGGCTTGTTGCCATTCATCGGAAAGCTCTCAGCAACTGGGATGGGATTTAAGTCGTCAGATGTCAAAGGCGCCAATCCCATGATAGTCCCCTGGTCACGTGACCCATGTTTGTTATCTTCTTTATATGAATTTAAGTTCTTTTGTTATAGAACATGAAAAAGAAAAGATAACGAGATACGTTGCAAGTACTGTGACCAACACAATTTCAACAAATATTCAGAGTTCTGTTTCCTGGGCACTTTCAATTTAGTTTTGTTGATCTATGCATTGTAGTTCCAATTAGAAGGAGAGTAGGAAATTGATTTATCAGATATTAAATACATTTATATCGATACATCTATGAAAATAAGACTGTCATCCTAAAGTATCTCTGAGTATATTTTCTCGTATAAAGCGAAAATTTGCATAAAACAATATATATATATGTTTAAATGACATATCATTGTGCATTGTGTGTGTTGTGCGGGGGTTACTCGATGCATTTATGAAATGTACATTAGTTGCACGTATTTGGGTGATTCTCCAGTAAATGAGGAAAACCGTGTCCCACGAACTTAGTTCTTCATATAAACTGAACCATCTGTCATATAGCCAGGAGATGTGTATCTTATTTTAGCTGATGTTACGGGCATTAATTAGGGATAAGACGGGTTTGGTATCGAAGTACCAACATTTATTTTTCAATGACTGAACTCGGCTATATATCAAGAAATAGCATCTCCCAACCAAGAGCCATAAATATTCCCCGAATTCCCCTCATCGCCGGCGAACTTGTTTCCTCGATATATATCCACATCCAGGCGTGGAATTTTGCACAGAATGCTATAAAAATTGAATTTTGTGACGAAAATCACCATAATATTAATGAAAAGCTCGCACATCCTTCCAAAAACATGTCCCGTTCTCAAGAATCATTACCCAAACGCACGTTAAAGACGGCTTGTACTTTCACAAAAAACTCAATTTGCATTTCTTTAGAGCTCCAAAGTGAGGCGTGTGTTATGTTTTGACGACAACAATATAACCGAGTGTCATATCGTCGTGCAATTTTCTATCTTTCCGATTTTGAGAGTTGAAATCGAAATCATAGGTTTATTCGGCGTCATTACCCAAACGCATACAATTTTAATTTTAAATAAACCCAAGGTGAAGTACCGAGTGTTTTTTAACGCACGTAGTGTCGATTTGCACATAAACTAGTTGTTTTACGTGGGTGGAAGATATTTGAAATATTAGCTCATGACAGAGTGAAAATCGTCATTACCCAAACCCGTCAATACCAAAACGCTATTTAGCGTTTGGGTAATGACGCAGCTTTTATATTGAAAGCAGATAATTATAATTTTATATGCTGGAGGTGAATGATAAAACTGTGTTTGGGCGCACATAAGGTAAATGTGTTCATAAATTAGTTTATTCCAGTGTTGGGGAAATATTCGAAATATGGCACGACAAAGTGAAAATAGTCATTACCCAAACGCGTCATTATCACAACGCGCCATTGCTGAACGCGTTTGGGTAATGACGTTTAAGTAATGACGATTTTTATTCTCACTATATCGTTATATATACGCAGTTTGACATACAAGTGGATATAAAATTCGAATATTTAGGCCAATACGATTGTTTTACCTGGAATTCGTTGAATCCATGTTGCAAACAAGACCGACCAGCGCCATTATACAAACGATGCGTCATTACCCAAACAAAATCGTCATTACCCAAACGCAAAAATCACCGGTTTGCAGAATTTTTATTAAACGACTCAAATTTTACGATTACACCGTCGATATATAAGTAAATTTGTCATGCGTTTGCGCACCGAAGTTGCTCATCATTTTTTGCTTATCCGCAAAATATCAGGAATAATTATCACTAATTTCTATATAAATAGGGCCCAATATCTTTGTTAAATATGCGAAATAACACCATATACACCAAGAAGTCATTTGAAACGAGCTATTTTATCAAATAATATCCAAAATATGGAATAAAATAGCATAGTTTGGTCTATTTGACCGATTTCTCAAATAAGGCGCATTTATACTACCGCTAAAAGGCGTTTGGGTAATGACGTTTAATTTTTACCCAAACGCGATAAAATCGAAATATCGAGAAAAACGTGAGAACATAATTTTTGCCAGCTCTATTTTCTCGTTATTTAGACGCTACTTAGTCATAATTCAGCCACATCTTACAATGGAGTCAATTTTCAATTTCGGGTCAACTCAGGAGTGAAAATTGTTCATTTACCATAGAATCACCCATTTAAGAACCATGTTTCTTCATAGTGGGGAGAGATATCTGACTATAAAACCATGCAAAGCGTGAAATATAATTAGGACAGACTCAGCCGGAGTTAAAAACTTTTGTATGAAAATTTAGATGTCCTTGAGAAAGTAAATTGATCTAATTTTTTTTTCCTCTTATTTAGAAAAACGTGTGCCTTTCCGAGAGGAGGTACACATTTGACTTTTTGTATCACGTCTCTTAATTAGAAAAGTCCGGTCCATGTCAATCCAGGCTATAGTCCATAGCATTTGGATTTTTTTTTAAATATTTTTGTTTTGTGTGATAGCATTCACAGCGGCCAATTTGAAGCCATATTGTAATCTGATATATGGTACAGCCAGTCTGGTGGCTTGGCATTGAAATGTCTGCGGGTCTGAAATCCAGTAGGATATGATGGGGGTTTATGTTATTGTTAATTGACTAAGGCAACAATGTATCAATATCTGAAATTAGTTTTTAAGAGCCTCATATTCACTTTCCTAGATTTCGCAGTTTTCTTAGCAATAACTTAACCTCGAGTTGTCCAGTTGTTTGTCTTTCCTCAGTGGGGAAAGCTCCTTGACTATCGCATCCATTGTCTTGGTCAGGTCTTCAGTGACGAAGATATATTTAGTGCCTTTCAGTTTTCTCTTCAATATAATTGTCATATTTTTACCAGTTTGCAAATCTCACAATGAATAGGCAGACTTGTGTAGTAGTTTTTGGAGATTGATTAGCTACTATATTGATGGCATTAGTAGGAGAATGGTTTTGATTGTACTTTATGGATGGTACTTCTGGTCTTGCTGAGACTATGGTGATTTCTACTTGGGGTTGATATTCATATATATCCTACTATTTTCTTGAATATAATTATAAACAAAACCGACAATACCTTCAGGATCACGCGACTTCGGTCAATGTGGAAAGCTATATGATGACAGCTCGTCCAGTTTCGTTACAATCGACATGACGGATTTATGAATGAAATTAAATTTACAAACTTCTCCATCTAGTGTCTCAAACGGATAGACCCTCAGCGTCATGACATATCATGGTTAAGTTCAGAAAGATACTCATCGCCCCCTCTCGACAACCATATATGTGCTTTATTCTCTGATCAAATATGTAATATATGGACATTGAGAAAACACAAATGTATTTTTTGTTTTACAAAAGATGGACAGCATAAAATAAAGAAAGACGATCACATATATTCAAGATATACATCAACCCCGGTTTTTCTTCTCATACAGCCAGGTGAATGCATCATCACAATTTTCATCATCGTCGCCATATTCGACATCGTCATCATCATCATCATTCTGATCCCCATCACGTCATCTTCATCACCATCATCGTCGTCGCCTGACCCTCATCTTCATCGTCATAATCATCATCACCATATTATCATCTTTGTCCTCTTCTCCATAATCGTCGTTGTAACAATCGATCATATTCGTCATAATCAATATCATAACAGCGTAGTCGTCGTTATATAATATTATCAGTAATAATAATAATAATAATAATAATAATAATAATATTGATAATAATGAAGAAATACATAATCAACGATCAAACAGAACTGCAAGAAATAATAGAAACGTTAAAGCAGAAAATCCAAGCAAAAACACAAAGAATAAGGAGGTGCCAAAAAAAGAACAAAACAATATTTTCAAAATAAGCAGTTAGCAACTAATGCTAAATAGTTTTATAAGGAGCTGAATACAACCAGTATCACTGTTGGTGATCCCCCAGGTATTCAAGAAGTCGAAGATTTCTGGGCTAGGATATGGGGAAATGAATCAGAACACAATAAAGATGCTTCATGAATAGAACAGGTAAAACAGCGGACAGAACATATAACAGAACAATATTGGCATGTAGTGACGGTTGATGAAATAACAGTAGCAGTCAAGCGCACACAAAATTGGAAGGCGCCGGGTCTAGACAATGTGCAGAATTTTTTTATAAAGAATTTCTTAGCGTGCCACTCAGACCTTGCACGATAATTCAGTAGCATCACCGAGAACCCTCAGTTAACACCAGAGTGGCTTCTCACAGGCAGAAAAATTTTGCTTCCGAAGAATTCAAACACACAGGACCCCAAGAATTACAGGACGATCAAATGCCTGTCCTCGAAATACAAACTCGTGACTGCAATTATATCCAACCGAATGTATAATCACCTACAATTTAACAAGCTGATCCCACAACAGCGGGGTGCATACAAAGGATCATACGGCTGCAGGGACCAACTGCTTTTAAACAAAATGATTATTGAAAGTTATAAGAAGTCTAAGAGAGACCTATCCGTAGCTTGGGTTGATTATAAGAAGGCATTCGACAGTGTTCCACACAGTTGGATTAAGGAATGCATGGGCATTTATAAGATCAGCTCGTATACTAGAAACTTCCTAGAACATGTTATGGCAAATTGGGAGACAACTATCTACTTAACACATGCAGCCGGAGTATTAACAACAAGCCAGTTGCCGATAAAGTGTGGAATATTTCAGGGTGATTTCCTCTCTCCTCTTCTGTTCTGCATGTCATAACACCCGTTAAGTTACGCACTGGACTCCCTTGGCATATGATACATAGGCAAGAGTAGTGACGGTGATCACAGAATTGGTCATCTCCTATACATGGACGACCTTAAACTGTATGCTGATTCAGATGAGGCATTAACTGAGCAGTTAGACATTGTGAAAGAATTCAGCGACGACATCAGAATGCAATTTGGATATGAGAAATGCTCAAAGTTGACAATGAAGGCTGGCAAAATAATATCAACAAATGATGTAAAGCTGAAAGACGGTGGAGAAATAAAATAATTGGAATCAACATATCTTTATAAATATCTAGGCGTAGACATGAAAGCTAGGATAGTGAAAGCATACATCAGGCTTGTGAGAAAAGTATTACGTTCAGAACTAAATGCACGAAATAAAGTAACTGCGATTAACACCCTGGCAGTCCCTGTCATTTTATATAGCTATGGTATCATTGACTGGCTGGTTCACATCAGAACTGAACAAGATAGATAGAAAAACTCGAAAGTTGCTCCCCGCCAGCGACATACACAATACTAACTCAGACGCCCACAGGATATACATGGCTAGAAATACTGGAGGACGCGGCGTAATATAAATCGAATCCTCATTCAAATGTGCAATAGTTGGTCTTGATGAATACATCAGAATAAATAAAGCTAAAAACATCAAATGTGTTGCACACCACCACAATGGTAAGGCAAAACATTCCATCACAAAACAGGCCCAGAAATTCAAACAAGAATACAATGTAAATCCAATACATAACCAACAAAATAGTCAACCAACAGAACATGCTAAATGTATTAAGAATGAAATTAAGAAACAGATAAATGAGAAAAGACAAGGGACATATGAAAATAAAAATATGCTTGGCCAGCATGCTAAGTATATAAACAGTCCAAATTTAGATAAAGAGGAATCATACCGGTGGTTGCAGCTAGCGGGCTTGAAAGCAGAAACAGAAGCTACTATTATAGCTGCCCATGACCAAGCCATTACTATCCGGTACTATACACATAAGTTCATCGACCACTCTGTAGACCCAAAATGTAGTTTGCCACGCCAGTCCAGAAACAGTCGAGCACGTCATCTCAGCCTGTTCTGTTCTGGCTCCAAATGAGTACACTTCAAGGCACAACAATGTAGCCCGATACGTCCACTGGTCGCTGTGCAAGGATAATGATATTGAAGTAAGGTCCAAGTGGTACCAACATCAACCTCAAAATGTCACCACCAAACACGATGTGACGATAATATGGGACACACAGATGCACACGGACAGACACATCCCTTGCAACAGACCCGACATCTTGAAAGATCGCAAGCATTGTATCTGTCTCTTGTTGGATATTTCGGTCCCTAGCGACTACAACGTTGTGCAGAAGGAGACAGATATAGTTAAAATATATGTTGACCTCAAAATAGAATGTGAAAAGATGTGGAATCTTGATACAAGTGTGATTCCAATAGTTATAGGGGCTACTGGTGCAGTTACCAAAACTCAGTTACTAAGTGGTTAAACAAGTAACACCAAGTATCGCACATTCCAAATACAGAAGCCAGCATTGTTAGGCACGGCATATAAACTGAGAAGAATCACCAACATAAAGACAGTAACATAAGGAAGAAACAACAAAAGGTCGATTGCATGGTTACCATAGTACCTGTGGCCTATGCAATCTATTTGCTCACCTCACAAAGGTGATGATAAGTAAACAATAATATAATAATAATATTAACAATAATAACAATAATAATAATCATCACCACCATCATCACTACCACCCTCATCATTATCACAATCATCATCAACATCATCATCGTCATAATCAAGTAGTCTTAATTACCTGATTAATAATTCGGATAAAAGCACATAATCTACGCAAAGCAGGTTAAGCAGCCTAATCTGTCAGTTCAATATATTATTCATTACAATTGTATTCTATCTATGCAAATATATCTTGGCAAATATCGTTTTCGTAATTCTCTAAAATTCTTGCATTCAAGCATATAACGAAATTCATCACCAACTTTGTTATCGTCGCATAGGGTACGGGTGTTATCAGCTTCAACAGCGCTTGACCATCAACAACGCACCAGTAAGGTCACAGTTGAACACTTTGCCGTTGACAGTTTATATGCTATAATATATATTTGTACAAAACGATTAGTTTCTTGTGTTATATTGTGGTTTAAAACTGTGAGGTGGTGGGGCCGTATAGTTTGTATACATTATGAATCTGGTATTTCTCAAATACACAAATATATGACTGACCTAATTTATACACGAAATTACTATTAGTGTCCACTCTTTCGAGACACCCTTGGTGTAAACAATATTTATTTCTACCCTCAATTAATACATGTATACATGAAATAAGACATTGAACAATATGAGTTAAATTAAATGACAGGTTAGAAGAAAAGGAGGGTGAAGAGGATCTAACAACAAGCGGGTCACCGCTTATTTGAAGTTATCTCCTCGGAAAAGAAAAGCATGCAGAATAGTATGTAGAAGGAGCGTATGGCAAGAGGCTGAATTAAAGAGAACAGTTTGGGGGAATGAAAATAACAAGTTACTAACATTAAGTTGAGGCAGAAGAGATTGAAGGAGTGGGGCAGTGGGTGAGTTACTACTGCTATGTGTTTACAAGTATTCTCAAATATATCTATCTTTGTTTTTCATGACTTCGAGACACCCTTGCGTACGGAGTGTAATTAATCATAATCACCACGAGATAAGGCCGATATGAACCTTATTTGATAAGAATACGTATCTGTGGACTAATGATTTTAATAACAAAAAAACCCTGTGTACATGGTATAATAAGCTATCGCAATGACTCCGGCTATCGAAGGCGTATAGTTGTTCAACAATCTGTGATCAAACATGCTGGTACAAACATAGTTCACTTTATTAGTCAACATAGTTACGATGTAGTGCTTTCGTCATCCACACATTCATGTAAAAGTGCTATGGTTCTGAACTGAGAACAGACGTTTTTTCCTTTGGGTTTTATTGAGATCCATCGCTGTCGGCAAATTAATTCACGCGCTTTTGCTTGCTCCACTGAACATATTACGCTATATAAGGATACGGCTATTGCGTGACATGTCGCTATAGGTCGAACATCATGCACGCATACCAGGACAAAGTTCTCCCAAACTGCAAAGTTAATGTAATTTTAATCATTTCTTTACTAAATGAATTATCCCAACTGGTGATAAATGTATTCATTGGAATGGTGTATTATTCATGTAATGGGAAAATGAGCAGACGACCGGTAGACAAAAAGAGAATACAATTGCAACAGGATCTCTATTAGTTGGTCGGAAATGTTAAGAATATCCTATGATAAGTTCAATATGGCAGCTTTTTTGTACTTATTACATGAACATTTCCTATAAGGGAACTGAGTATCAATGAGTAATTAGGAAAGGAAGTATCCCACAAAAAAACAGAGCGCATCCATAACACGACGTCAAAATTGTTTCACTTAATCACTAAAATCGGTCGGCAGAATAATTGGGCGTGTTTTTAAAAGTTCAACTGAATTGCATCTGAAGCCAGTAATTTATATTGATTACTTGATCGTTGCTAAGGGTTTCGAAATCTTATATTGGGCAGATTTACACTGCTGCGTTGGCAAGTCTCAATTTATCGGCAGATTGTGTGAAACTAAGGGTGTATTTACACTGCTATAGAACTATACACAGATCTACACCAGACTAGTGCGAACGGGTTGATATAGAAATGCACACAGAAAGAAAACGGTATTCGTTCATGTGAGCAAAAATCGTGTCCGCTATACGTCACGGTCAACGCCGAAGCATTGCGACAGGAAATCTGTTTTGAATAATTGTTACTCGGGCTTGGCGAATGTGTTTCAGTTTTCGATGTCATTTCAACCGATGTATTTCGTATATTCAAGATGGACAGGGATGTGTCAACCTGGGGGGGGGGGGGGGTGGGGGTGTCTCGCCCCAACTTTGGTCAAAATGTTCAACAGTTGGAAATTTCATACCTGACAAAACATAATTGTAATTTCCAAACCAACAATAGGTTGAAAATGATATTGTAGTTTGATTTTCAAACATTTTATTTGGGGGGGGGGGATATTGTTTTCGGACCAATATTTGCATAATTTCCTACCTTATATGGAAAGATAGTGCCATGGTTCCTCCCCGTGGCCAGTCAAAACTGCGAGTTAATTTAAAAAAAACAATATTGTCCTACATTTGGTCAACATTGTCATTGGAATTGTCATCAGTTGGAAATGTTGCTACAATTGGTCAAATAAAGGGTGTTGTAGCATGGATACCCACTCCATACCGATCCAAAATGGCCACTGCCCAGATGGTGTCAAACAGGAGACCTATATATATATGCTGACACGGCACATACCAAATCGCTGTTGTCTACTGATAGGTGATCCATGTTTATATCTGGCCTAAACCGAAACGACTCGTAGTGAGTTGTCAATTACCAGAGTACTGGTCAGCGCGCGTTCACTATTAGTCTGTATCTGTAGGATATCTGTATCTGTAGGATGTCCGTGCAGGGGCCAATGCTGGCCTTAGGCGCACGGTGAGGAAGGTGTCTCTGTTTTTAGAGTTGATCCTGGAGGCTGCGACGGATGGAATTCTCCAGGAACAGTGATCTTGCGGAGTGCCCTTAAGAAATCCTCTGGATCACTGGCGCACACAACAGAGTCATCAAGTTTGTTCCATTCGATGGTCGTTTTAGCGAAAAAAGAGTGTTTGTATTGGTCGCAGCTAGTACGCCTGAGTTGAAACGGCCATTGGTTATTACAAACCTCATTTTCGACGATGTTGTTTGTTAGAAAGTCCGGGAAAGATGTTGCAGCGATTTTTCTGCTTTCTTTTTTTTGTGTCAGGAAGTCGTCTACATTGAGAGCTGGCACCATCCCCTTCACTATCGTATATAACTGGGTTAGCTTAATCTCTCGACGTCTTTCTTGAAGTGATGGTAATTCCAGTTCATTTAGCATGTCTGTTACGGAGACGCCCATTCGTCTGTAGTTGTTTTGATGAATATGGCGCCCCGTCGTTGTACTTTCTCTAATGATGTTATGTCTTTCTGTTCATGTGGGTCCCAAACTGCAGCTCCAAATTATAGTATCTGCCTGACTAGGGCGATGTAGGCTATCTTCTTGCACTTCTACGGCGCGTGTCGAATGTTTCTGCGGAGGAGTCCCAGAATGCAGTTTGCTTTTTTTGTTATTTTCCTCACATGTGCTGACCAAGATAAATCGTCGGTGATGGTTAATCCAAGGTATTGTGTATCATGCACGGATTGAAGGATGTCGTTATTCAGTTCGTACATGTGCGACGATTTATTCCGAGTGCTCACGACGAAGCATTTTGAAGTGTTAAAACGCATTCCCCATGCACTTGCTCATTTTTCAAGTGATTTTAGGTCGTCTTGGAGGAGCTTGTGGTCTTCTTGCCTTGTGATGTTGCGGTATATGAGGCAGTCATCTGCGAAGAGTCGTATTTGGGATTTGACGCAGTTTGGTAGGTCGTTGGCGTGTACAATGAACAGCAGAGGTCCTAATAGAGTGCCCTGAGGAACACCTGATTCAACTGGAACATACGAGGAGTAGGTTCCGTCGACTGCGACCCGCATGCGCCTTTTGGTCAGGAAGGATGTCAACCAATTTTGGATGTTACTTTCGATCCCGTAGTTTTCAAGTTTCTGCAGTAGTTTGTTGTGTGGAACCGCGTCGAAAGCTTTTGAGAAATCGAGGATTGCTACATCTGTCTGCAATTTCTTGTCATGTGAAGCTAGTAGGTCCTCAGTTGTTGTTAAGAGCTGTGTGACGCACGAGTAGCCTTTTTTGAATCCATGATTAAGCTTTGTTAGGATGTTATGTTTGTCCAGGTGGTCCAGTGTGTGGCGGCAAACTATATGTTCCATTATTTTGCAGGAAACTGATGTTAATGATGCGGGACGATAATTTTCTGGTTTGTGGACATCTCATTTTTTGTATACGGGTGCAGTGTTTGCATCTCACCAATCCTGTTGTAGTTCACTAGACTTCAGGGATTTGTAGAAAATGTATGTCAACCCTGGTGCTATTGATTCTGCACACATTTTCAGGACCTTGTTGGGGATGTCATCTGGTCCGGAGGCCTTTCCTGGTTTGACGTCTTTTAGAAGTTTTTCCACGCCCTGTCTCGACATTTCCAGGTCTGCTTTTGTTGGTTTGTTGGGTGGTAGTTTTATATCGGTGTGTGTGCTGTCCTTTGTGAATACTGATCGAAATTGGTTGTTCAAAATTTCGGCCTTCCGTTCTGGGTCATTGGTGAGGCTACCGTTTTCTTTCAATGGGGCTATCCCGATATTGTCCCTTCTTCGTGCTTTCAGGTAGTTCCAAAAAGGTTTGGTGTTATTTTCAGCCAAGCCCTCTTCTACTATGGTGTTGACATGATTCCATTCAGCTTGTCTCAGCTCTCGTCGACCATATCTTTTGAAGTTCATTATATTTTGTCCATGATTTTGTTTGTTTCGCTCGTTGGTGGAGTCTGGCTTTTCTCTTCAGCATTTTTATCATTCTCCGATTTAGCCAGGGTAGCTGATTTTTCCGTCTTCTACCAGCCGTAGGGATGTGCTTGTCCATACGTTTACGGATTCCATCTCTGAACGACTCCCATATGGTATTTACGCTGGAATCTAAGGGAAGTGTTCTTATCTCTTCTGATAGGATGCTAATATCGAAGGATAGGCTGGTCCAGTCTGCACGTTTGAATGTGTAACGCTTCCTTTGTTGTCTTATCTCTTGCCGGTATGGTGTTATCTGACAATCGGTGATAATCATGTCATGGTCGGAGAAACCTGGTATGCTCTGCGAGGTCTTGATGAGTGATGCATTGTTTGTCAGAATCAGGTCAAGGAGATTGTTTTCTCGGTGGTATTTCTGTGGACTTGTGTTAGTCCCTGTCGGATGCACATATCTAGGAGCGCTCGCTGGATGTCGGTGTCTGCTGCTCCGGGTGAAACGCAGAGTTTCTCCCAGTCGATGTTGGGGCAATTGAAATCGCCGCCGAGTATGACGTTTTTGTATCCCTTTTGTTCTAGAGTCTCTAGGGAAGTCTCCAATTTGGTTATGTCTTCCATGTTTCTATGTACCATATAGAATACTCCCACGTAGAATTATTTGTTGTTAGATGTTGTTACTAGCGCCCATTCCAATTCGCAGTCGGTAATGAGGTCAAGCTGTTCCACAGCCATCAGCTCTTCGTGTGTGGCAATAAATACTCCGCCTCCTCTGGAACCTCTGTCATTTCGCAGGACTTTATAGTTGGCAGGAAAAACTTCTGCGGATTTGATGGCATCTGGTTCTGGAGGTTTTCCGGGACGGATACCTTTTAGCCAAGATTCGGTTCCCAGTATTATGTCAGGTTTGGTTTAGACAGCAGCTGTTTCTAACTCGGCTTTATTCTTGTGCACACTTCTGCAGTTCACTGTAAGTAATCGGAGGTTTTCTTTCTCGTTTAGTTGGTAGATATTACCCGATAGGTTGACAGCCATGGGTTTACCCAACGAGGAGATTGGACTGCTTGTATGGAGAGGATCGAAGATGTTGTACTGTTAGATGTTGACTCTAATCCGCTCACTGGTTGTAGGTGTATTGAGGAGCTTATTTCATAACTGTGAATGGTAAAACTGTCCACATTTAGACTGTCACATAGTTGACAGAACCACTTTATATAACTGTTCTCTAGTTGGTCGAATTCGCTTGTGCAGACGTCCAGGCATGATCGATGATACCATACATCACATTCGTCGCAGCAAACTCCCTTTGTTTCCCAGGTGACTCCAATTTCACAGAACCCACACGGGTATACTGATATTTCCTTTTTCCTTGGACCGGGGTTTGGTTCAATCCCTGCGATAATTAACAGTAGGAGTATGAGTGACGATGATCTATGTTGTTATATAGTTGGTTTTGTGGCTGTGGTGTTTGGTTTCTTCTGGAACTTCAGTCTGAAATTTGCTACACACATATAGCTTACAGTGACATTCATGTGAGGTGTCCCTAGTATAACATTTCTAATTGTAGAAAAGATGATGCAGATGGCTAGCATATGCAGCAGGGTCATACGCTTACTTGATCTTTCTCTTCTTCTTTGTGCATGTTGAATGTAGCATGGTTTCGTGTCAGCACAGCGCGGTCTAGCCCACACACTCTGACACCCTGGAGTAGCGCGGTCAAGCCCACACAACTCAGTTGAGAAACACATGCTATATTCTCCAGCAGTCATTTGCCATGCGGTTTCGTATCTTCCTCAGCCAAACTTTGCTCAAGGTGGTGTCTGGGTGGATTCCGTCTTTAGTTGGGCCAAATGAATATTTGTACACTGTGCGTCTGGCGTTTGGTCCTTGGTTTCTGACTTTTTGCTTTGATGTTCTAGACATGTCACAAGAGAATTCTGGTGAGCGAGATCCTATGCCCCTATTTAGGTCCTTGACCGCTTTATTTAAGTTGCGGGTGAGGTTTGTAAGCTGATCGTCTTGGTTTCCAATGTTTGGAAGCTTGGGTATGGTTGGATACCTTCTTGGATTTCTCTGGTGTCTATCGCTGGTTTTGCTTATGACAGATTTATTCCATCCGTTTATTGAATAAACTGGAGTCTCTAGAATGGTGATTTGAGCTCTGTGGTGTTTCCGAACAGTGTCGACTACTTGTTGGTATCGTCTAATGATTTCGTCGACAGTTATATTTAGATTTAGTGATGAGAATCCGTGGTTTCACAGGGTGGTGAGATCACACGTGCATGTCCATAGGTAAAAGTGAACAGGAAGATCTGTTGATTCTCTCAAAATCTTTTCGATGTTTCTCCTGAGCCAACTGTTTGTTCTGATGGAGTTAGCTCCTGTTTCTGTGTGCCAGCTAATTGATGTTTCGACGCTATCCTCTCTATTACAAACTTCTTTCAGGTAACCTACTTTGCTGTCCCCAAAGACTACTGGTTTGTAGGTCTTTGTTCCTTTTGGACAGATTCTCTCAGTGTGATCTAAGTACCTGTTGAGCTTTGACAGCTTTGACAGCTTTTTTGTAAGACTAGTTACAGGGGTCCGTGCCAGCTCAGATGTATTTGATTCTGCATGGTATTTAAGCAGCACAATATAGATTTTGATGATTGTCACTAACAATGTTTATCACTACATACAGTGGTGTACAGAAGCAATATGACATTAGTGACTACGTCACACTGGATGTAAGTTGTTCAAATGCTACGAAAATAGGTGATTGATTTTTATGCTGATTCATTTTGATCAAAAACAATTTGTCCGATAGTATCCTTCCACAAATGTTTAGAATAGCAATAGGGCACTCCTATATGATCACAGCTTTAAACAATAATAGTCACATAATTCTTCTTTTGACGAAGTCATCATGTTGTGATGACAGTAATGCACGACACGTGACTTCATACATATCTGTATACAGATCTATACACAGTGTAAACGCAGCCTAAATCAGAATAAGTATATGTATAAAGTCCAGATAAAGGGACCAATTGTCATTGATATAAAATGATTTATAGGCCTTCGTCGGTGGAAAACGATTAACACAGTAAAGTCTACATGTTGCTCTGACATCAACTCATTCGTAAATACAAGACGAATAACGGACGTTCATTGAGTTTGTTTACCTGACGTCATGTACGTTAGTGATCGATTTCATTTCAAGCCAAATTAATTGACGCCAACGTTGTTGATTTTAGTGTTAAATCCAACACCGTAGCACGTTCCTAGTCGGCGTATCCAACCATTCTCTTTTATAAGTCTGAAGTAGCGACTCCCACTAGCATACTCCAACACAGCTACCGCCATATCTAGAAGTGAATGTCCATTTGTATTGAAATGGTCATACACCGGCTTATCTGGGTGCAGCCGAATGTCTCGCATATGTTCTGTAACTCTTTCTTTCAGTTGCCGTGATGTTTCTCCCACATACACCGTACACGAACACTTGTCACAAATTAGGGCATATACGACGTTCCTACAATCATATTTAGCGTTATGTGCCACTTTGTACTAATTAATCAAGTCCGTCGATTTGATGGGATCCGTGATTATTATCTTGCACACTTTGCAATGATCTGTGCACAGGTTGTTTGTAGTACGGACTGCTTTAGCAGTCTTCCTGTGTACCATTAATTATATCACCCAAGTTGTTGTCTCTCCGATACGATATTAAAGGGGGAGAATCAAAGACTTTCTTCGTCCGATCTGATTCGTGTAATGCTCCCATATACTTCCTCGTTATCATTGGCAGGTCTGGTAGTCCTTTTGATAATGTTGTTACTAAGGGTACCCGGTTGTTCTCCTTCCGCTGTCTCCTCCCCGTCAACAACTCCTCTCGTTTCAGTAAGTCTCTTTTGCTCAATTCCCTCTCAATAAAACTACAACTGTAGCCTCGTCTCCTCAGTTGCTCTTTCAGCTCCATGCGGTGTCGTTTATAGTCTTCTTCCCCGAGTGCATATCCGCTTAATTCTCAATCCAAGGAAATATACCACTGACCTTTTCGTGTGCGATGGGTGATCCGAACTATCGTACAGGTATAGTTGGTTATCTGTCGGTTTCTTGTACAGATCTGTATATATTTTACCGTTATCAATTTTCACGTATATGTCCAAAAAATTCAATACATTTGTCGTGATGTCGCAGTTCAACTTTAATATTTGGGTGAATGGAATGAGCATCTACACTACCAGTCCATATCCCAAATCCGTCGTCAATATACCGACCATACATATATGGCTGCTGTTCGAACGTAATGAGAGACTGGTCCCATTTACGCATGTCCGATTGATACTCCCTCACTCTGAACATAATGTTTGTCTCCCAAAGAAAAGTTTTTGTTATCGAGCACTGTTTCTATCATCTGCAGGACATACTCTGTAGGGATTAACGGATTACTTCTCGAATCTAACGCCTCCTTACATGCGTCAAAAGCCTCCTTCCTCGGTACTGATGGGTATAGTTTGCACACATCGAAACAAAATAATCTGGCGTTATCAGGTACACTATTCACCGCCTCTATTTTATTGAGAAAGTGCGTTATGTCTTTAATATAACTAGGTGAACTAACTACATATTCAGTCAGTTCATTTTCCGCCACCTCGGCAATCCTTTCTGTTGGTGTGCCCAATCCACTTACGATAGTCCGATACGGAGCACCAGCTTTATGCAGTTTAGGGTTCCCTTTCAGTTTTCCTGACTTGGAATATCTGGGTGTCATATATTTTTTATGTTCACCCGATATCACATTTGCTTTATCCATTTTGTTGATCATTTTATAAACATTTTTGATTGATGTATCCGTCCTGTCACCATCTGTTTCCACATACGAGTTACTACCTGTCATTTCAATGCGAAGCTTCCCGGTATAATCGATTTGATCCTGAATGACAATTCCGGAACCTTTATTTGCCGGTCGAATAATGATATCCTTATTCTGTTCCAGTTCACGAATAGCCATACGTTCATCCATAGTAATGTTGCACGTCGGATGTTCATCTACTTTCGCCATTATATCCCACTTTACTAGCGTTATATAAGTATCTAGTGCAGGGTCCCTCCCGGCCGGTGGTGTGAAAGTGCTTTCCTCTTTTACCTTGAATTTCATTTCTTGTAATTCATTATCCTTGAGAGAAGTGTCTCCTTTATCAGCGAAGAATTCACGAATTCTCATTCTCCTCTCCCACTCTGCAAGGTCTGCCATTAATCTATCATGGTCTATCTTCTTCCGTGTCGGTATAAATTTAAGGCCCTTTGAGAGAATAGTTTCTTGTGCACTTGTCAAATCGTATGATGAGATGTTAGTAACAACCGATGTTATGTCCGTATGCATTTTGTTCTCATCACATTTATTAGTTTCTCCACTCGAACAGATATAATTGTCCTGCATTGACCTGTTAAGATTCTCGGGCTCAGTTAGTGTTTTAACTGTGGGTGACATGGAAAACCAGTCGAACGTGCCTGGTTCATTTCTATTTGGCGTATTTCCAACAGTTAATATATGGGAAGTGTCATCACCATTATTGAAACCCTTCCGGCTATATTTAATATTCCTCGAATTTACGCTGAGATAGTTCATTTTTCTTCTCTTTATTTCCGCCATTTCACTACTTTTACGGGATATGAAGTTGTTTATATCGCTAATGCTCACCTGTGTACTCATTTTGAATTCGGTAAGTTCATTCTCCAGCTGCTCACATTTAACCTCAACTGCTCTAAGCATGACATTCATTAGTCTGTGTGAAGCATCCTCTCGAAGTTTGTTGCACTGATGAATGTAATATTCACTCATGTCCAAAGCAGGCGTCCACTTTATTCTAAATCCTTTCGGGATAATGCGTTTCGAAAGCGCATCCGTGATGAATTTCAGGTGAGATTTCAACATTCTCAAAAGGACTACCAGACCTGCCAATGATAACGAGGAAGTATATGGGAGCATTACACGAATCAGATCGGATGAAGAAAGTCTTTGATTCTCCCCCTTTAATATCGTATCGGAGAGACAACAACTTGGGCGATATATTGGTACACAGGAAGACTGCTAAAGCAGTTCGTACTCCAAACAACCTGTGCACAGATAATTGCAAAGTGTGCAATATAATAATCACGGATCCCATCAAATCGACGGACTTGATTAATTAGTACAAAGTGGCACAGAACGCTAAATGTGATTGTAGGAACGTCGTATATGCCCTAATTTGTGACAAGTGTTCGTGTACGGTGTATGTGGGAGAAACATCACGCAACTGAAAGAAAGAGTTATATAACATATGCATGACATTCGGCTGCACCCAGATAAGCCGGTGTATGACCATTTCAATACAAATGGACATTCACTTCTAGATATGGAGGTAGCTGTGTTGGAGTATGCTAGTGGGAGTCGCTACTTCAGACTTATAAAACAGAATGGTTGGATACGCCGACTAGAAACGTGCTACGGTGTTGGATTTAACACTAAAATCAACAACATTGCATGGCGTCAATTAATTTGGCGCGAAATGAAATCGATCACTAACGTACATGAACGTCTGTTATTCGTCGCATTTACGAATGAGTTGATGTCAGAGCAACATGTAGACTTTACTGTGTTAATCGTTTTCCACTGACGAACTCCTATGGCCGAAAGCTATGGAATGAGCTAATAAATCATTTTATATAAATAAGAATATGTTCAGCTTTTTATGGAAATAAATAGTCAAATAGCTACATAAATATAAATAAATGAATGTAGTTCGCGAGACATACGCAATCGACAGGGGGAACAGTGGTGTCCAATTGAGTCATATACACATAATATACTTATTATGTCAACATCCCTATAAATGAATGAATTGGGAAGTCGCGATTTCTCATCTATTAGTAGCCATGTGATTAAATGGGGACTATGTACTCTAAATGGTGTTGCACTATATAACTGCATATGTGTTTAAGCATTATGGATATATGTGTACTAGTCATATTCACAAAAGTAAGTTCCCCCCTCATATTTCGGGCTTTCCCCAAAGATATGGGTCTATTGTTATGAAATTTTACACATGCATTCTTTATTTGAAAACTAATCAATACTGTCCATGCTGGCCATACGGGTAGCGTATAGCGCTTAAGAACAAAACGGTGTAAGCAGTTTTACAATCAAGAGTTGGTTCCATGCGCAGATACATGGCGACAGAGCGGTTTGGGGGTGTCTCACCCCCCCCCCCCCCAACTTTGGTAAAATGTTTCAACAGTTGGAAATTTCATACCTGATACAACATTAGAAATTTCACACCAACAATAGGTTGAAAATGTTCTTGTAGTTTGATTTTCAAATAATTTATTGGGGGGATTTATTGTTGTTGGGCCAATATTTGCATATTTTCCTACTTTTGGTAAAAAATTTGGACTGACATGGCCATCAGTTGGAAATATTCCAACCTTAAGGGGGGGTGTCAGGTTGGAAATTTCCAACACTTGGAAAGCCTGTGTCCTGGTCCCTCCCACGTGGACAATAAAAACTGCTAATTAGTTTAAGAAAACAATATTTTACTACATTTGGTCAACATTATGGACTGAAATGGTCATCAGTTAGAGAATTTTCCAACCTAAGGGTGAGTATAAGGTTTGAAATTTCCAACACTAGGTAAGCTTGAGGCCAGTCTACATGCTAAGATTTTGTGATTTTCTTGTTTATTTTTCAAATTTTTCTCACACCGGGCTGAACAACCATGGTCGGCCCGGTGTGTCCTGGTCTCTTGTCCGTATCCGTGTGCATTTGTCTGGAGTTGGACCACTAGATGTTAGGATTTATGCAATTTTCAGGTTTAAATATCTGAATGTTCTCATACCGGTTATATAGAACCTTGGTTTGTGAATATATAGGCTATTAGGCCTGGGTACTGAGGTGCAAGATGGGGTGCTAATGGAATTATGCAAAACTTGTGTTTTATTGGATTCAAGAAGGGGTATGCAGTTGGAATTCCCCTAAGTGGACACCCCCCCCCCCCCGAACGGAGACCCTCTAGCCACGTCCCTATCCATGCGGAAAACACTACAACGATTGTCGAAACAATGGACTGTCCTGTCATTCAACCTTAGTTTAACCTACTAAATACTCATTGATGAGTAGTTCCCTTGAATTTTAAATTTATTTAAATAGCCATAGGTCGTTAGTTGGTCTTATTATCTTCACATTTAGAACCAATGAATATGATTATTCATTCTGCGCTTGTGTTATCTTTTTGTATGGCTGCCGTCTGCTTTTATTACATGAACACCCCTCCAAATGAATAATAGACCGTTAGCAATGAATATGTTTATAACTAATCCATTCAGAATAGAATGGTTGAACAGTATTTATTCCATGAATGATACATTATGATACGTACAATAATATTAAAATATTACACATAGACCGGGTCCGACACATCAAAGACGTATTTGTGCCAAAAATCAGAATTGTTTACACTGGGAATACCCATACACAACAATAATCGTGTAAACACTTTCAGAGTTTTCGTGGATTACCCATATGGAGAGTTGTGGACAATACTTTCGATTGGGGTTACAGGGATACTTTGCTGTCGAGCTGCGCTTGCCTCTTCTATTTATGGCAACAAAGTAAATGACACATGTCATGAACCAAGTCAAGATGACAGTTTATTAATTAGATATGACACTTGTGTTCAGAACGGCCTGTCATCGAACTATGTGAATATCGCTTCGAATTTGCCCTTAAACCGAGTAATATCATTTTACGACATCACCAATCCGAGTAATAACATTTTACGACAACATAAATCCGAGTAATATGGTTTTATGACATGCCGAAAATCTACTCCACAGCTAAATAATGTGTAGATATCGATTTTTGTGATGCCACTCATTTGAAAGAGTTGGCAGTTACCACTTCGGTCTCAGGATGATATGATGTTACCTCGGGCTGATGTCGGGCCTAATACCAAACCAACCAATTAATATCCTCTAAATATTAATAGCTTTAATCATTGTAAAAACGCAGGGAATGATGGTATATTTTGTAAAATTTGTGAACTACATATATGTTTTTAACAATAAAGTGTGCACACCCATTCGTTTATTTTTACGAACTACAGCAAAATACAAAGGATCTCAAAACGTTCAATTAAAAAAAATGTATTGTTCTTGAACAATGAAACCCTATAACGCCAACAATGTCATTGGCGGCGTCAATTTTAACAGAACGTTTTTTCACTATACAGGTATAGTCTATATACAACATACGTTTGTTCAAGTGAATAAAACAATATCGACCTAAATTTCAGTATATTACAAGCTACAATCTTCACGCCCTGTAATCGGATACAGATACTCGGAGGGCAAACACAGTTCGGAGCAGGAAAAATAGTGGACACCACTTACAATGATCCCATGTGTGAACACAAAACACTGTTTTTGACGACATGAGTTGATTTTACATCGATGTAAAATGACTATTCTCTGATTTTGTATATGGTGTTTATACCTAGCATATTTAACATACATGCGATTGGCAGTATTTAGGTAAAATATTTGCGAACAGTCGAAAAAAAACCTGTGTTTTTATCCATTTCACGACACAATTCCAGTGTTAATACCACATTTAATGGTACATATATATGAGGAGAAATCACACACCGACAACTTGTTGAAATGTTATTTGTTCCAGAAATCGCGAACTCTTCATGAATCGCCACAAAAGAAATCGACCACTCGAAATTTTTGTTAACGACAGTACGGAGAAGATGTTACCAAGAGCTCGGAGAATGTGATGTTGATTGCTACGGATAGACGGAGTAATTTATTTTTTTCAAACGCTAGAAAAAAGTCTCGTTCGCGGAAAATAATTAATAAAACTTCATCAAATTAAATTATAATCCAGTTGATATGTTTAGAATAGTAATATTTATTACACTGTGTCAAAATTAACTATTTAAATGAACCAGAACCTGATAGCCATTACGACAAAGAAACCTATTGATCGATTGATCGAGGGTCTACATATATTAGCACAAACGTCCACCACAGACACAACCCTTTTAGCGTACATGTTGTATCGTTATGTAAATTTGTCGCTACGACGAACATGTCAGAGCAGGAAGGTAGGTTGAAGAAGAGGTAACTATAGTAGCTTAATAATTATAATGCTGTTTTGTTGGCACTTAAAATAAGCTATAGGATCGTGCTTTAAGTATCAGTTATCACAAAATGCGATAAGATGCTTGCAATTTTGCAAAGATGAATTCTCGATTAGGTTGAAAACGCTATAGTATATGCTAAGTGACGAGGTCCGGCGCTTCTTTGATAAGCGTTCAGAATAAATATTATGCATGCCATCACACAATAAAAATACATGTATAGATGGCTAGACATGTCATATTCACGTGTATTTATTTGTTCAAGTTTTGTTTTATTATGAACTGTATTGTTTGGCGCTTATGCAAAAAAATCGTATCGTATCACCAATGAACATAAATTGTATAGTATATATATAGGCCTATAACATAAAGAGAAACACATTAGAAAATGGGATTTGACATAAAGCATGAAGATTTTGTCAGCCGTTGTAGGTGTCCACATTGCAGGTGCAACTGCACAACCATTGAACCATGCCCAATATCGAAGTGCAAGTCTGTGAAAATTCCATTTGTGCGCCATCGCACTTGGGTTGGAAATTTCTAACTGTACCTCAAGCTTTCCAACTGTTGTAAATTTCCCAACTGATATCATCCCTATATGGTTGTAAATTTCCCAACTGATAACCGAAAGTCGGCGAAAATGGTAAAATGTTCGACTTTTGGCCTAAAACAACGAATTTCACTATAAATATACTGGCTGTAATCATGCCAAATTCAACACAACTTTGGTTTAATATTCTCAGGTAATATTGTGCTTGGCATGAAACAATAATTATTTCCAACTACATGTTTTGAAACGATTGGCCAACGTTTGGGTGGGGTGTGCCCCAATCCCATCCCCTGTCGACACGTCAATCCCTGTTCACGAGCTGTCTACATCGAATAATAGATGAATGTGTATACACTGCCACGAACCGTTTGTACTGTCTAATACAACAGTTATACAACAGTGACATAGATAACTAGACGTTTTACGGATGCATTGCCAAATGAACGTGACATTTTTGGTGATATTTGACATATGGGAACTCTTTATACATACACGATTTATCGACTTTTTTCATCGGTAACATGATATTTTCATATTAATATCACAACTTTTTGGTGATATTTGGTAACTTGTAACTCTTTATAAAAACGCAATCTTGTATTTTGCCAGGATACATTGGAAATTCACATCAGGACGAACGTTATCTCTACTCCGTACTGACTATTAGCTTTTAAAATATTGCTCCGTACAATCTTTGTCATAATTTTTCGCAGCTGGTCGATAAAACCCGCCCTAAGTTAAACATACACGGTTGCAGATATGTGCATTCTTTCCCCACATATTTAGTAAATGTTAAATTACAGAATATCAATCAGTTGAGCTAATTTGCTTGAAAATATTGCCTATGGTGCTCGTTAAACTGGACATTTGACAAAACACGCCGACGTCATGATTATAATAATGGTTAAAATAAAACAAAACATAAATAATAATTAGAAGTAGAATGGCTGTTGTGTCCTGTGTGCCTGATCGACAGTGTAAGCGTTCGCGGTGCAGCGAAAATAGCGATTATAATCATGTGGTGAACTTGTTCTCCTCCGAACTGAGTTTATCCTCCGGACTGTCGGAAGTCGATTGCATGGCGTGATCTTCAGTGTGCAAAACATTAAACAACACAGTTGTGTGAACATGTCAACGCTATTGCACGCGTTTGTCACATCGCGAGGTAAAACTCGTTTTACCATCACGCCACAACAAACTCGTGCAATAACGTTAACCATTTCATACCTGTCTGTTGTTCTATTTATTGTAGCGAAATCGAGCAGTAAATACTTGAGGTGGTCAAAACCCGCGCCACTGCCAATTTTCATTTTAATGCCTTATCACTGGACGTAAATCAACGACGTATTTCTGAAAACCATAATCAAATCTGGTTTTCTGCACAAATACGCCTCAAGCGTTATGATTATATCAGTCGTTTCTGAGAATCATGCACATCGTGTATTTGTCCCACCTCCCAAGAGCGTGATATGCTGCCTAGCATATCGTTTAATTAATACATGACAATAACACGGATAGGCTTATACAACCTTGTGCGGATACACGAATCAAGTTACCCTTACTTTGTGCGGATAACAAATCCCCGATAAGCCATGGATGAACGGATTATGCACTTTTCATACGGCCACCGGCACCATAAATTGGGGTCCGAAAGATCGATATATACTGCCCACAAAGGAACGGGAACACTGACCGTATATTAGGCGCAGACCAACGCAGAAATAGGATACTCGTCCAGTTCAAGTTCAGTACATGGATTATATAATCTATGTATTATTCAAAGTTTCTCGTGGCCGTTGTCTGATATTAGCAGTGATTCGGAAACACTCATGGTACCACAAGGATGAGTGTTATCCCTCCCGATCGGCTTTGGGCGACAGTAGATCTCTTGAGCCGGGCTCTTATATTAAATAAGTGGAAGGAATATCAGTAATCGATGTAATTTGTCTGCGAAACAGAGACCGAGTTTCGTCTATACTGTAGTATTATGCACTCTTCTTGATACGATTATTACATCTGGCGAGTAATATACACACATTGTTAAGTTGCATCGGACGCTCCCAGATAGGGAAGAATTAGTGTCACAATATCCACACAGGGACGCAGCGACAGCTAGGGGGTTGGCGCGTCTAACACAAACCAACTTTGATAAAAAATTCAACATTTAGAAACTTCACACCAGATATAGGTTTAAATTGTTCTGATAGTTAATTTTCAATCCATTATTTGATTGGAAGTGTGTTGCTTTTAGATAAAAAGTCGAATATTGTCTTACTTTCCTGTAATTTTTGTGTGTGACTAATATGTCTATATCACATGAAACTCCTATAATATCATTAAAACATTCATTAGATATTTTCTTATCTCTCACTAGTGAGTACCAGACATGGCAAAATGATTGCTTTGCTTATTAAAGTTCAATTATTGTCCAACTTCGTTGCACTAACGAAAATAGGCACAAAAACAAAGAGGCAAATTGTGGGACTATATGTTTCGTCGCAAGGCCGAGCGCGCAATACTGTCGTATATGGTTGTGAAGCATCTCAGTGAATCAAATTTATAAAACTCATTTCATAAAATCTTATATCCCAACATAACTCGTTGGAGATCCTCTATTATAGTTGGAATATTTACATCCTTAGCGGGGATGTCACACAGAGTTAGATACCTTGTGGTACCAAATGAAAAATTGCAACCCAATGGGGGTTCAAATGGAATATCTCGGACTTTGACTTTTTGGATATATGGTCAAGAAGGAGTTACATATGGATACTCCAGTTGGGTGGTTTGGGACACTCGCTAATGATTTGTGACACTTGTTTTGTGCATTCTGGCACTGAATGTGTCGTTAAGACACTATAGTTGAATGGATTGAGACGGCAGTTGTATGGTGTATGACATATGGCAGTCACCGGATGCCTTTGGATTATCATTGTGTTGCATGAGGTACAATGTATGTGGTTTCGGACACCCGATGGGTGGTTTGTTACAAGCATTGTGTATTTTGGGGCACTCGTTGGGTGAATTGCCACAGTCATTGTGTGCTCGTTGTATGGTTTTGAGCACTCATTTGTGGTTAGCTAGCGACAATCATTGGATGGTTTGGGACACAACCTGTGTGGTTTCGAACACCGGTTGTATAGTCTGGGGCACGACCGGTGTGGGTTGAAAGATTCATTGAATGGGTTTGGACACTAATCAGCTGGATTGAGATACTCATTTGATTGTTTGGGATACTCGTTTTGTGTGTAGTGAGACCAGTTGCGTGTGTTTTGGGGCACTACCTACGTCAGCCTACCTCTGTGGTTAATGAAACTCGTCGGATCGATTTGCACACATTTGTGACAATATTTGTATTTGGGGCGCCCGTCATATGGATTGGGAATCCTGGGATAATCACAGGTTTGTTTTGGATACTCTGTGTGTGGTTTTTAACTCTGTATATGGGTTGGTGCGTTCGTTAGGTGGTATAGTACACTCATTTGATGTATTGTGAAACTATAGTTGGTGGCTTTGGAAACTCGTATGTGGCATATACCACTACGTATTGGCTATACGTGATATGTGAAGATTTAGCAGACAAAATTAAATTAAAAAAACACTTCAATTGTTGATTTCCAATCGCTATTTTCACCGTCATTTTGAAAACTTTTGAGACACCGAATTGTCAATTTCTCGAGATATGACTTAGTATTATCGGATTATGATTGGCGGCCTAACTAGTCACCTACACTGTACGTATATAAATGGAAACGATCTGGTAAATTTAGCGTAAACTGCTCATTTTACTAATTCCGAATGTAATTTTGACCGCCATTTTATATTTGTACAGTCAAATTATACAAGAAATGGCAGGTATATGACATGGCAACAAGAGTAATGTGTTTTTGTTGCAGGTTTCTGTCACATTAATAACTTTAGACGACATTGAGGTGAGTGGTAGTGCACTCCCGGAAATGGCGGCCATTTTGACCGCCATTTTTCATGGTACATACCCGGCCACGTGCTAACGTAAAAATAGTTTGAGCAGACATCCTAACGAACAAAACAATGGATCAAGTTTAATCCTTGAGGATGCCCGTTGTTCGACCTGGTTCCCGGACTAAAATTCAAATGTCGGCAGATTTGATTTGTTAACAAAATTCCAATATTCACCATTTTGTTTACATATTCCTGTATGTTGGCCCAAAAATGACGACTTTCATATCTTGGAATAAATGGGGATTTTGGCTATGTTATTAATTGGGTATAGTCTCACTCAAAAACACAAAACGACATTTCATAACAACTTGTTTACAGTTAGTCGTTTCTTTCCAATTAGTCACAATAAAGCCATAAATAAGACCCTGTTTCAAATGGCTGCAGAAACTGTCCCCCAAATCGGATTTTGGATATATTGTTCTCCGCCTGACAAAATTATTCCTGACGATTTTCCATCCTGGGTTTCATGGGGATTTAGTATGTTATATGGATATTGACATGTTTAAAAACACCAATAAGATATTGCATAGCAATTTGTTCACTGTTGGGTGTTTCTTTCTGTCAGATTGACTGACTAATCTTAGCGGATTTTGGATATGTTATTCCCCAGATTCTGCCCGACAAAATGACATCACAAACAGCTTATTAACAATTTGTTCTAGATTCACATAAAAAACACTCTCAACAACCAGACTATACCGGCAGCTGATCGCTGTATATTAATTCGACACGAACCTTACTATCTCTCGACTACGTGACAACTGTGAACAATTATTAGCTTTCATTTGAGGACGAAGGTTACGGACCATTCAGCGTTCACGCGACATCACCATTATACCTTTTTAAATTAAATTAAGCCTCGGGATATGAATCGTCAAAGATTAATGAAGCTATGGTATATATTAACCCTTTATTCACATACTGGATTCTCTCGCTCAGTTATAAACGTGCAATAGTCTATTATTGATCTGGTTCAGGAAATACAAGGAGACGACAGAAAATAGTGCCGAGGGATTCCTATTCATTGATGGGGAAATGTTCAAATAATAAGTTCACCAAACGGCCTGCTGCCGTTTGTTGAACAATCTGATCATTTCCTAAGGTAGCTGTTCGTCGATGAGTATTTAATAAAGAACTGATTATATTTGACGATTGCCTCTGTTGGCACGTACACCGTTAAGTAAATATCTGTCATGAATAACTACCTGACCAGCAACATAGTACGTTCTGTCAGCTGTTAGTCCAGGCTGATTACTACGTTTTCAAAGGGTCTTCTTTGAATAATGGAACAATTACCTTCGGAATAGAGAACCCTACCCTAATTTTCGGTCCTGGGTCATGGACTAATTGTTCCATTATTCAAAGGAGACCCTTTGAAAACATAGTAATTAGCCTGGACTAACAGCTGACAGTACGTACTATGTTGTTGGTCAGGTAGTTATTCATGGCAGATATTTACTTAACGGTGTACGTGCCAACAGAGGAAATCGTCAAATATGGGTAGGGTTCTCTATTCCGAAGGTTCATAATTCCGAAGGTTCGCTATTCCGAAGGTTCATTATTACGAAGGTTCATTATTCCGAAGTTTAGCTATTCCGAAGGTTCATTATTCCGAAGGTTCATTATTCCGAAGGTTCATTATTCCGAAGGTTCGCTATTCCGAAGGGTCGCTTTTCCGAAGTTTCGCTATTCCGAAGGTTTTCTATTCTGGACGTATTTAACCAGAAATGAATCAAAATTTTCACCCCCCCCCCCACAAAAACCACACAAGGAATGAAAAATACTATTACGCTAGTATTCACATATATAGTACAGTTATACACCCCGTTCTAATTCCCAAATTGTCCCAGATGTCAGTTATTAATAGCAAGAAGACAGTATCAGTATCAGTTTATCGTTTATTATGGAAAGTTGAAAACACGATGACTGTATGACTGCAATAAACTACATATTAGAGACATAGTCATACGTAAATGCATTAAATCGTATGGAAACATAGCAATTGTGTGGGTTTGCGAGACTTGAATGTGTATTGAGAAATAACGTCATACGTAATGGCATTAAATCTCAAGGAAACCGGCGAAAACAAAACAAAATCACATTTATTGTTTTAATGTTTTAAGTTATTTCCTTCATAAAAAGAGTCCTCGTGATAAAGAACCCTCTCAATATTTTTAGAATATAGAATTAACCTTTAAAATAAGAAAACATTCGGAATAGCGAACCTTCTGAATAGAGAACATTCGGAATAGCGAACCTTCGGAAGAGTGAACATTCGGAATAGCGAACCTTCGGAATAGAGAACGTTTGGAATAGTGAACCTTCGGAATAGCGAACCTTCGGGATAGAGACATGTCCCCGAAAATTAAACCATTTTGTTGGGAAAATTATATCAACAAGCTTATAATTTGAAGTTTATCTCAGTGCCGAGGCACGCTGAGGCAGTGTAGCTTTGTGTGCAAAATTTGTGTTTCCATGGCAACGGAGGATGTTTTGGCCGGTATGAAACATATGTAATGGTTTATAACTATATAAAGTGTAATGCAGTAAGTCTATCTTTGCTTTGACATGGGGTGCTACCCTTGGTGGGCTTTTCTTTAGCACTGGAGATTTCACATCAAGGGTTCAAGGTTATATATAAATGTCAATGTTATTGACCAATATATTAGTTTTGTGCATATCGGTCAGGTATTTTCTACACACTGAGTTGTTGTATATATCAGTACTGAATACGTTACCATTGCTCGGAAATAATCTATAGCGGATAGGCTTCTTGGAGAACTGCGTTATCATTGAAACCTACAAGTCCGTCAAGGACAATGCAAAAGTGGACAATGTTCGATTGATTTCTTTTGACACCTGAGTTTTCGTAATGTGAATTGTGTGTGTATTTATATTTAAATGCTGTGTGACATAGTGACCTGGCTAGTGCTTGTATAGACTCGTGTTGCCTTAGTCTGTTATATTCTGGGCTTGTATTACGGGCTCGAAATACACTCTACAGGGTGCAATGCCATCCGGTTGACAAACGGTCGGTCGGGACCCCTCTTTATGGACGGTGCAAGGCCCGCCGTTAATGTGCATGGTTGTGTTATTTTATGAGGATGATGCACCCGAGGCATAGACTGACTTGATTTTGTAGTTTGTAATTGTTTTCAGTATTATGTGTGTTTCCGGCTTTGTCGTGACTTATTATGTTAGAATACTTTTGGAGGAAATAATTTATAAAAGGTTTATATTACGGACATGGATACGATTAGCGTAACATTACCCACCGGGTGACTTTCAGCCACCCCTTAGCCATCTAGGACGTAAGCCCACTAACCTAAAATTTGATATTGGTGTTAGTCATGATTCAGTATGTTGATTTTGTAGTTTGTAAGTGAGAGTATGTGTGTTTTCCGTATTATGTGTGTTTCCTACGGTGTTATTAATTATTATGTTAGTAAGGAGGAGTTGATTACTCGATCACATTTACTACGGACAAGGATGCTGTTGACAGTGCAATATTACAGCAAACAGTATAACATTATGTGTATATATGCTGTGAGTATAACATACGTAAAATTGGTTTCTAAATATTATATCGTGATGTATAATAAAAATCATAATCTCGTTTAAGGCCGTGGTGGTTAAAAGTATGAGCGTTATCGTGATGCATAATATATATCATAATCTCGTTTAAGGCTCTGATGGTTAAAAGTATGAGCGTATAAATAGAAAATCAGTTTAGCTTGGATAAGTCCATGCTGACTGTAGGTGTTATCTAGGAATGGCAAGGAGTAGGATACCGGTGTCAAATTTAATGAACACCACACATGCATTCATGGTAAAAGACGCGACTAAAAGGGAACACACATACCATCAAGGGTAATCAGTAATCACTATGTGCTAGTGAATGAATGAGTTCAAACAATAGACATACCATTCACGATGTGCTAAACATGTCGTCGGTCATTCCAATTGGCGCCGAATGCCAACCCACCACCCCACTGCTGTGTCTAAGAGATTGTTCTTAGCTTGGTAAGCCCATGCCAACTACATATGTTTCCTGTATAAACGATAAAGGTTTATAGGATGACATTCAGGTGCACGGACGGACAGATACACATCGAAATGTCGAAACCCTAACAGTGTAGTCCTTTCCCTCCATGTACTTAATCTTCTTGAATAACTCGTTTTTACTGAATAATTCCAGTGTTTAATATTGCACGAGTGACGAATTAGTTTGTTATAATCATTCCACAGCTGTATATAAAAAGCTCCATTAGTCTGAACATTAGGTGGTGTTATTCCAAAACATCCAGACATGTTTTATGAGGAGGTAGTCAGAATGAAATTTTCATTTAAATAGCTTGGAAGGTTTCCATCCATTATGTTCATTATAAAGGTGTATCAATTTCTCATTGAACGCGATCGAAGTCGTATGATCCAGCGGGCATCATCGCAGCCTTGAACACAGTGCCTGTAATGGGAGACTCACTCGAGACTCGAAGAAAGGGAAAGAGATTAGAACTCTTCAGCAAGGTGGTTGAGGGGAAACTCCCAGTCATATAAACACACGACTTAAATGATAAGAGAGGACAGAAAATTCGAGCAAAACAGATTCCAGACCATACAAGTGGCAATATAACAACGAGTCAAGAGTGTATAAACACACAATCGTTCGAGCTAATACGAACTAACATGGAGCAATACAGACATCCATTCTTCGTGAGAACGAGCGATCAGGGACTGGAACAGAATAGAGGAATACGCACACTCAGGAACAATATCAGGAGAAACACACGAGTAGTAGCTACGACGCGATGACAGCCGAAAGGCTCCTGCGCCAGAAATTTAAAAATACAGATACAGATTGGGCTGTTTAATGTCAAAAAGACATGGCTACTATTCCTATATCGCAATAAATATACCATCAGTATACAAACATATAATTAATAGTTAAGTTTAATCGTCTCCCGACCTTAACATTTCGTCCAATATGGACACGGTTATGTGGGGGGGGGTGCCATGTGGGGTGTTCGATGGTTTGGTGGATGACTCACGTCAACTTTGGTCAAAATAGTTCAAGAGTCGGAAGTTTACCTTTAGGCTGATACAAACATTTAACACCACATGCATGCATGCATTAATTTTCACAACAAATAATTAGCGAGAAATTTGTTTGGAGACCAATTAGTTTGAATCACTAGCATATTTTCGACCGTTGGTAAACATTGTGGCCAAACGACCATCAGCACCATTGGCGGTATTAGGTTTAGAAATTTCTAAAAGATAGAAAGCTTGAGGTCCCAGCTGAAACTTCCAACCCAATGTGGGGTTAAGTTAATAGTTAAGGGTGATATAAATTATCTTCGCTGAAGACCATCTACGTGAACGTGAAGTGTTGCTTTAATGAAATGTTGAGTGGATGGAAATGGAATGTCACTTTAATAGTTGAGACGGATATAGATTATCGCTGAAGACGATCAATGCAATGAGCGGCGTAGAAATGGAAAATGTCGGCTTCATGACATGGGATGCATGTGTTGGGATGTGTCTCACATCACCCAAACTTTGGCTAATATTTTCAATAAATAGAAATTTCATGGGAATATTAAACCAAAGTTGTGTTGAAATTGGCATAATATTTTGATATCACAGGCAGAATATTTAGAGTGAATTTCGTTGTTTTAGGCATTATCAGTTTGAACATTTCCAACCATAGGGATGATGCCAGTTTGGAGTTGGACAACAGTTGGAAAGCTTAAAATAGAAGTTAGAAATTTCCAACACACGCACTCTAAATCGGGTTGGGTAAAATTTTACCGAACATAATGATGCATATAGCACACGAGAACGTTGGGTAAATTTTACCCAATGTTAGTCGATGTTTTTACTCAAATCAGGGTAACAATTTACCCAATATTAATTTCCCTTCTGCGTTTGGCGAATTTTTGTACGGGTGACATTCTGAGATTTTGGTCCGGGTCCAAAACTTTGTCACTTCGATGCCACCTTTAGATGATAACCATCCCAATGGGGTTATATTATATCATGCCATGAATATCTACTCTGACAACGCCCATAGAGATCATATTCCACAAGTTCAAAACCTGGGAAATATATGTACACAGATAAATATAGTTCTTTGTTAATATCTGAAAAACCTGTTACTTAATAATTTATTTCACAGAGAAGACGATGTTCTTATACCAAACAGAAATATGGCATAAACAGTATGTTATTGTCCATTTTTTCCCTTTGTTATGTAAACAAAAGCAAAAAACGTTACGTTTCCTGGCTTTTGTTTAGATCCGGTTATGGTAAACACAAAGAGCGTTATTTGTTACTGTTTTCCTGATATGGAAATAATAAAGAGCGTTTATATAATTTGTGTGTGATTAACCAATATAATTGCGCTGTGTTATATGCAAACAGAAGCACAACTTCTGTAACGCGGGCAGGCTCTTGTTTACATACACCATCGTACGCCTTGACGACAATATCCTATTTACGCGCTGATTATGTTTGGCATATGAACAAAACTATATATTTTTTAATATTCCTTCTGTTGATGGCGATTTTAACAAATATGAATATTTCTGCAACGAACGCCGCCCGTGCCTTTAATGAACATGTATTAACCAAGAGATATATTACATTGTTCAACGTCAGACATTCAACAAGTTTCCAGTGATTGAACTGGTAGAGTATGGTCTCGGTATATATACGGGTGTATAGTCAGCGTAGAGACCCAGGGCATTATCAAATAGTGAGGCGACACAAGTTCAAGTACTAGTAATCACTTGTTGAATATGCTATGGTGGTGTTAATTGTGTCGAAGCACGGTATGTTCTAACTAAAATTCGGCATTGAATCTATGACATGCTCACATGGGGACGAGGTAAAGTTGACCTACATATGATCTCAAATCGATATGACATACGTCGATCAAATTCAGATATTCAAAGACATTACACATTTGATACGGCTGCGCATACGCAGGTGTAGAAGTCAGTGTCGACAAGCGTAATCCTTTGCCATTATGTCGCGCATGACAAGGACCAATTTTAGAATGCCAGCTTATTCCATAAACCGAAGAAGACATTGTCGTCGTAACTAGGACATTGACAAATATATTTGGTGCATAACAATTAGAGGTGTATCGCAAACTCACAGTTAGCAGTTATGATTACAGTTATGGTATTACGCCACAAATGTATTTGTACACTCTAATTGTAACCGCGAAGCCAAACCACCATAACGGATAAGGGTTTCTATTTATTCAGTTTGTGCAAAACCTTGTTTTAAATATACATGTACGCAGTCAACTAGGTTTGTTGTATGATATGCAGTCTTCACCTATATATATATAAAATCTATCATCACCGAATCGAATAGAAGATTGTTGTGAACGATGAGCTTAATATGGTATACCTTTCTATAGTCTGGTGGATAGAAGGGTTTTACCTATGAAGAAATTGGACTAAGTTGGTTTTTATCCCATTTTGAAGAGGAATATATCCTCTATAACATATCCAAAATTTGCTAAAAATCCGCTTTGAGCAAATGTTTTTACAGAGGTTTTAAAAATGCCCATTTTCAGGTCTTCGGGAGTTGGCTTTTCTGCAATATCCCCCATCGTCGACACCAGAACGCCTTAATCCTCCATCCGATATATACAAATTTGTGTGAAAGAGTACGGGGCGAATAGAGTGACAAGGACAGAAAATAATGCAATCGCGGCCATGAAATGGCTGTCAAAATGTCCGCAACTCCAAGCCATGATGACAAAATCAACATCTTGGAAAGCAACCAAGAAGTGAAAAGACCTATTGCTAATTTACAATGATATTGTTAAATATCTTTAAAGGTACACATATCATTAAAACAGATCCATCTGAAGGATGTATCGGTCACTGCAAAGCAAGATAAACCCAATGATTTACGTCTATAAAGTTCGGGTTTTTTGCATGCAACACACGAAGTAATGTTTCGCCACACAGAGAATACTATACTAAGACACGGACAATAAGATCTACACATTTTACCCAGTACTCTATACTCTATACTCGTACTGTTATACTGTAGTGAATTTTGACAGATTTGATGCTGTGGATATAAAAATAAATGGTGATCGGTCATATCCGTGAGACTGCTCTGAGTACAGATATTTCTGCTTCTAGAAAATGTCACCTAATCAATACACCCCTATTAAATCCAATTTAACTGTTAAATTGCACATATATAACACGATGCAAGATAAACATTGCAGATAAAACTGGGTTATTTGTCTGTTTCTGGGCATCCAGAAACGTCCAGATGTCATCAATAGACAAGTCAAGCATTAACGCTCTTTACTGTCGCATGGATCAGTATTCTGATTCATAGATCCTTACGGGCGACTCGTTAGAAAAAGAAATATATAGAAGAAATAACTAAATAAAGACCTATAAAAAAGCATCACCGAAAAGAAGTTAAGTGATATAATCATTAACAAAACTATAGGGAATATAATATGACTGAAATGATGGGGATAGAATTATTTTACGCCATTTATTTTTTATCAACAGTCAATAGTAATGGTGAAGATTAAATGGTAGGGTATGGTATGGCACATATATGTAGTGACTTGTAAAATAGATAGTGCAACACGATTAGAAACAAGAGTGAACAAGGAATGTATTTGGGATGGTATTCCTAATAAAAAAAATATTAAAAAGTGTCAAATATGGGATAAGAGGGGTGGGTTCCAAATATTACCTAGTATATTACCTTTATTTTTTTGCAAGTAGGGGTGGTGGGTACCTTCAGGTCTGAACAATGTTTTGGCCTCGTATCTGCAAATGTTTTCTATCTAAATCTAAAAATTAAAATTAACAGATTTCATCGCCCCCCCCCCCCCGATGAAATTTGTTAATTTTAATTTTTAGATTGTTTTATTGAAATTCTCTGTTTTCTTCAATGAGAACTTTAGATACAAATCATATATCAACGGAATTACACATCTAATTTGCAAATATTCATGGATGTAGTATATTTTCTACCAAGAGTTGATTTGCTTGTCAATGTTTCCATGGGAATTAGTAAAAACGATATTTTCAATGCTAATTATTTCTAGTAAACCATAACGTTCTGTATTGTGGATCTGAACCAGTATATTCACAATTCAGCAATACAAACAGCAACGAAGTAAATTGCACATTGCGATGGACATAAAGTTTGTAAAATATAGTGTCAACCTGGATGCAACTATTCATTGTTTAGGCACTTAGCTACTGTTGATATTCAAAGGGATTTAGTTCATACCTCTTAATAACGTGACATGTTTTTTTAACAGAATAAATATCTCTGAAAACTAAATTAAATCAAACTGTAGTAAGTGTAGTTGAATCTTTATATTATTATAGAAATTACAAAATCAGAAAGCTAATAGTGTGATCTAGTATGCTCACTGGTGTATTCGTTCAAATAAATTCACATTGCTAGAGAACATAAATTTTCATTTGAAAACCAGGATGTGTTGCTTTTAAGGCAGTGTCAAAAATTGCTTTAATAATATACACTATGTACACTAGATAAGTGATCCAGCCTTTCGGCAAATCGATAAATCGAATCATTGTGATGATATAGCTTCAATTCTGGGCGGAAATTAAGTTTCTGGGGAAAAAATGCCCATTACAATCAATATTGAAATTACACATCTCTTCGCTACCTTAGGTGTTCTTCTAAACTTTCAAATTCATCCAAGTATATCCAGATCCTTGTCATTTATTTCCGTCAGTGAAACCTTTTCACTGAAAATGTCGATAATATTCCCGATTATATATTACGCCCACCAAGGAGATGTGTTTTCCTTTGTGGCGGTTGGCAATAAATCACTAGCGTAATAGTTAGGGAGCCAGGAGGGTTTTAATTACACTATCGCGCAAGGAAGGTTTGATGCTCTCGATTTTTTGGCGGTGATAGACCATTACGGAAAACCAATTTCTTAAGTTGCGCATTCCTGGCGTTTAGGGGCTAGATGCCCCCCCCCAAACCCCAAAAATGACTTTTAATTACACTATCGCGCAAGTCCACCATCTTTACATTGAATTCTCTATTATGCTCACTGATCATAAAAACACAACTTAAGAAAGGAAATTTCCTGCCGTTTTCAAATAAGAAGGGGTCTTCTAGGGGGACCCAAAAATGTAAAATTAACTTTTAATTACACAATCGCCACCACAAAGTCCACCGTTTTGTCCTGGAATAGTCTACTGTATTCACTTATCATAAAAACACAACTTAAGAACGCAAATTTCTTGGCGTTTTCAAATAAGAAGGGGTCTTCTTGTGGGACAAAAATGTAAAAATTTGACTTTTTATTACACAATCGCGCAAGTCCACCATTTTTTCCTGGAATGGAATAGTCTACTGTATTCACTGATCATAACAACACAACTTAAGAACGCAAATTTCCTGGCGTTTTCAAATAAGAAGAGGTCCATGGGTGGTACAAAAACACATATATGTAGTTCTTTGTGTGACAATATATAAGCATTTAGTAACTCAAGCTTAAAACATAGCATACAGAAGTGAAACATATTCTTGTTTCAAAATAAAAAAAAAATTAAACACTTTGAAGACTAAAGCTTCGTGGAACAATTGCGCTTGCTATTAATTGTCAAGATCATAGAAAATAAACACGGAAAACTTCATTAAGCAATTGAGCTCGGCATCTATTGACAATGGATGTATATTTATGGGTCAATTTCGTCATCAGTGTCTGAGTCATCAGCACAACCAGGTACACGTTCATCGTCCGTATCATCATTGTCACATTCCGGTTGTTCTGGGATTCCTGACTGGCATATGTGGCCCATCGAAACAGATGATCCTATACGATCCATCAACGAGTTCCAATCCACTGCCGGGATCATTGGGCAGACTATTATCAGACGCCGCATGCCACATATTAGCCGCATACTTAGCCCTGTCAATTTTCTGACGCACAACAGATTTGTAAGGCGGAATACTACTCCCGTCCAGTCCTTTGTCGGTTTTCATCCTTAGGCCCAACAGCTTTCTCGAAACTTTGAATCTGTATTCGTTATTTGGGATGGGTTTGCGGGAACCATATAACGTACATGTATACTCTCCAAGCACCTCGTACGTTTCTTCTGAAATAGATCATGAGGCCAAGTCTACATATGCTTCAGGATATCGATCGTCGCGATGAAGAAGAGCGAAAGGGCGTTTCTTGCCCTTCCGAACAAAAGCGGCCGTATAATCGCGCCCGGTGTATAAGCGTGAAATGCTGGCAACGCAGAACAGATAGTTTCTCCTATTTCCGCAGACACAGCTGAAACGTTCACATAGCCTCTGTTACCACGTCCAGATATGCCAATATCCATCCAGATTATAGATTTAACTTTATGTATGTGATGCAATATAATTACGAGTAAATCGGTGTCTGCTTCTCGACACTGCCATCGACAACAATAAACTTCACACACTCTTCGTCAAAGCCAGGGTGTATTCCCTGTCGTCCCACCAAGACATGTGTGTGATGTGAAGAAGACCAATCTTTGGCAAAAAATCGAGGCAGCTGATTCTTGAAAGGTGTAGATTTCAATGCTTTCGACACATATTTATGGATCAACTGCTCAGGACCCGTTATCATGTATGTGACCTGATCAGCACCTCTGCATTCTCGTTCGGAGTCATTGATGGGAGGTTCCACGTATCTGTCGAACACCACGTCGATTCGTTTGGACTTTAGGTTTAATAGCACCTGAAGCACGACACGGGAGAGTCCACCATATGTCGGGGGTAAAGCCGGCGGTAGACCGTGCAGCAGCAAATTACCATCGACGATGTGAGCATCTACTACTTCTGGAGTCCCATGGTCAATTACCTTCCCCTCGAGCAATGGGAATAATGAACTCTTGTCCGTGTGAGCCATTGTACCGTCAGTCTTGCAGATAGAGAGTGGTACCGATACAATGGGAGTTGAAGAATGAATTATATGTCAACTTCACGTTTAGTTGCAAGGATTGCTATTCTCCCCAGCACATCCCTCGTGCAGCGGAGCTCTTTAAAGTCGACGTCGCGAAAATTCTCAATATATGTTCATTTATTCATATTTGTATCAAGTTATGCACACTTATTTAAGAAAACAATCCCCCGCTGTCTGAAAGATACGAGTGTTTACGACTGTGTGTGTCTGGGTGATAGCCTGATGCCTCACCTCATTATCTATTTTGACGGAAACAGTTATTTGCGAGAAAGCGTGTGACGTACTTAAGGACCTTGGGTATTTCCCACAATGGCTGACACTGACAGAAACATTTTTTGCGATCTGATTGTTCCTCGTCTGATTCGTCAGAAGACACTTTAAATTTGACAACGGGAGCGTACATGCACGAGCCGGAATTACCACAAAATTACCATGGTGTGAGACCACCAAACGATCCAGACCTTGGATGGCGAAGAGATGAAAATCGCGTACGAAAATGGTGAGTCACTGAGCGTCTCTTATTAAAAATATCGCGGTCACTGGCAAAACTTGTGAAAATAAAATTGATGTAAATACTAGCTAAAACCCCGTTTATACGAGCGGACATGTGTAATAATCATTACGCATACTCAATACATCGAAATATGAAATATAATTCAAGGAAAAGTTGTGTGTCTGCCGAAATGTTAGTCTAAAAATATACCAGTAGTATTTTTTTTTTACTAAAAATGTCAATTTTTTTATGTATTGAAATTCTGGACTCGACCACTGCCAGTCCATGGCTGCTCACGGATTGACATTGGATTCAGCTATTAGTATCAGTACTATGACAATCAGAGACAGTGTTTGCACTGGCTAAAATAATAATTTGCCAAAAATTAGCTAACTCTTGATTTGTGACATTGTCCAAGAAAAAAAAAGTGTCTTGAAAGTTGAATATTCAACATGTTAATTGTTATCTCGACACATCTTGAGATCCTGACATGCGCATCTCAAGCTCTGAACATATTACTAGTATCTCGCGATATTATCTTGAGATCTCTGCATATTTTCTTGAGATCTTGCCGTATGATCTCGAGAAAATATGTTAATATCTCAAGATTCTTTTCTCGAAATCTCGAGAGAGTCGAGATAATATCTTGGTGTGGATATTTTCTATAACAGTATATGGTACATTGTATATCATTTTGAAGACAGATTCATTGTGGTCCAAGTGAGATGATTATATTCATGGGTTCACATGACTGTCGGGGTACTAAACATGCACAGGAGCTTGGAATTTGGTCAAAACCCCTCTTTTATTGGCGGAACCACCACCCGGGACCAAAGGTCACGGAAGGAACGAAACAGAAAATTGTTGCCACCTATTTTGAACTCAACTGTATTCCTACAAAAAATATATTTTCACTAAAAACTTTTGGTACCTCTTACACCTTAGATGCCAATCTACAACATTCCATAGGTATATTTTTCCAGTTCTTCGAAAACCTCACTTTATTTCGGTAATGTATTGTAAATTCACCAACGAATACAAATCTGCGACACCTACATCACCCGTTCTAGAATCTGAATGACAAATGGCACAAAACCATTTTTCCGGAATAACAAAGTCGGAACGAAATAAAATCGAAACCTAAATTTAAAGCCCGCGAAATTCAAAAATATTTGAAAGTGCGTGCGGTTTTCGAACTTAGGCGCCAGAAAACTTAAATCTGTTTATGTTTGCGTCATACTATGCTCGTTTTTGAAGATCTAATCCTGATGTTTTGTGCATTTTTCTGAAAATTTCTGTATTTTTCTGTGTCTGCTGTTCTTCATTAGACTGAATGGTAATTTGTACATATATTTGATATTTAATTTATTTCTATTTATGGCACGACCACCTGGTATTGTTTTTTTCTTCTTGTTTTATGTTCGTTATGTACAGGTAGGCCTATATGTACTACTTGACTTTGTAATGCTACTGGTTGCAATGATTGGTCATACAGGGGCCAAAACTCTCTAGCTCCCTCTCTCTCTCATAGGAGCTTGTGTCGCGCTCCGTTGTATAGGCCTAAAATATCCATCATATAATAGTAATAGTAATCAACCAACTGATTACTGGTCGAATATCACGAAGTAGAAGAAAAAGATATATAGACTCACGGGGAGGCCTGGTATATATGCCTATGCATGAAGCGATTCCTTTGTGCGTTTTTGGTGCAGATTCGTTGCCAGAATATCTTAATTATTTCCACATCAAATGCTGTTTTTTACTAGTTCTGACGAACAAATATATGTCTTAGTTGATGAGAGAAGACATTTTTCTTGAGTTAGGTAACGATATTGGCCATGCATATATAGAACGAGTGTTTAGTTTCGCGAAATTCAAATTTGTCAATGTAGGGTACAAAAACTCGCCATTAATATGCCAAATACAGTAACAAAATGTAATAAGATTCTTTAATGTAAGAACACAAAATTAACCTGCGTATTCTTCACAGTATACGTTTTATTTGTGCGTTTGCAAGTTGTATATAATACAAACTGGTTTACCGAATAACTAGTTTATAAATTTGAGTTAGTTATAAACTCGCTAACATAAATTTTATTTAATAAGCAACTATAAGTATTGTCAATCGTACCGGTACCAGGATCTATAAATAGTATTCGTGACTCGTGTGTCGTAACGAATCAGCACCAAAACTATCAAAGAATGGCTTTATGCATATGATTATATAGCCTGTGCTCATGAATTGGAAATTCAATTTTTAAATTCAAGACAGCTAGCCACCATCGGCATTGTTTTTCTCAAAATCAAAAATACCCAAAAAATATTGTCACAAGGCTCCGCGATCCGATCACATTCGTAGCCAGGTTTTTTAATCGATCACAAATGTAGCCAGCTTTTCTATGGCGATCACATTTGTAGCCAGCTTTTCATATTCAGGCGAGCCTCAATGAACACGATCAGGTTAATCTAATTTTTCTGAGTTGATGGATGAAAACAACTTGAATTTAGTTTTGATATAAGTTCATTTATAACCTGATGTTTCGGATCAATGTCGTTGGAATGCTCGAATTATATTCCAATATAAGTTGATAAACGAAGTCAGTTTTGGAGCATGACGTCGACATTTTAGTCACGAACGTGATGACGTCATATTTCGGGCAATATAAACCACGAATTAGAAAAGCTGACTACGAATGTGATCGCCGGTGAAATAAGCTGGCTACACTGGCTACGAATGTGACCGTCACTGACCGGAGTCTTGTGACAATGACCCCATCGGCGTAACTTTCATGGTCGATGAAACGAGTGGCTGAAATCCGACGGCGGCCATGTTTCTATGACTAATTACACGACGATCGCACCAATGTTACAGTCTCTAGCAATGATTCGTTCTCATTTCGATACCAATGTCATGACCCATGAACAATTTAACGATGATCGGTTCATCGACATAGGCCTAGGCTCTAGACAGTGTTATTGATTTAATTATATATGCGGTGTTGTCGCTGAAATCCGACGGCGGCCATGTTTCTTTGAGAATTCACAACAAAATGACTCGTTCCCATCTATATGTCAATGTCAACCTCCGTGACAAATTTAATTATGATCGGACCAACACTGCGACCTCTTGCCCACGGTGCTAAATGATGCAATTTTGAAATCCAAGATGGCTGTTGGCGACCATTTTTTTCATGCAAATAAGCCCAAAATGACTCGGTGTCGTCTATATATCAATGTCATGATCGATGAACAATTTCGTGATGATATAGGAGCATCGACACAGGCTCTAGGCTGTGTAATTGATTAAGATTTATCTAGTATTATCACTTAAATCCACGATGGCTGCCAGTGGCCATGTTTTTATGCAAATGAGCCCAAAATAATTCGTTCCCATCTAGACGCCAATGTTATCATCCATCAAAAAGTTCATGATGATCAGTGCATCGGTACGGTCATGTAATAAACATGTAATCAGCAGCTATGTTCGAAATTATAAACGGTACTTTCATGCTATCCATCTCCGGATCATAGTTTTAAAGTTTCCGCATATTTTGGTACCAGTTCCGCTACTCAGATTCTAGAACGGGTGATGTAGGTGTCGCAGATTTGTGTTCGTTGGTGAATTTACAATACATTACCGAAATAAAGTGAGGTTTTCGAAGAACTGGAAAAATATACCTATGGAATGTTGCAGATTGGCATCTAAGGTGTAAGAGGTACCAAAAGTTTTTAGTGAAAATATATTTTTTGTAGGAATACAGTTGAGTTCAAAATAGGTGGCAACAATTTTCTGTTTCGTTCCTTCCGTGACATTTGGTCCCGGTGGTGGTTCCGCCAATAAAAGAGTGGTTTTGACCAAATTCCAAGCTCCTGTGATACATGTACATGTAGTATGTCTTTTGAATGAAAATCTGTTACGGTACTGGTATAGAAGAGCAACAGGGGGCATCTCGGATTCTCGGTCCAAAACAGCATCAACCCAACCAATTTCCCAAGCTGTTGTGGACTGAGAAAACTTAGTCTATACATGCCAATGTATGCTATTTCTGAATATATAGTCATGAAACGGAAAGAAATTAACTTTCCAAGAAGTTTAAGTCAGTATTTGGGGCAGGAGAAAGATACCCGGGTTTATTATCGCCCCCACTCCCCAACCGAGCAGCTACTTATGACAAAAATGAATTTATTATTTTATAAGTTGCTTATTTTGCTTCATACACTCATGAAAAGGCGAGAGATACTCAAGCCTTGGTATTCCCCCCTCCCACCCCAAACCCTGACTCAATGAAATTTTTCTCGATTAATTTTAATTTCTCGCCATTTCATGACTATATAAAGCGATATACCGGTAAATGTAAGTGATAAATAATAAGATATTTTTGTCTCATATGCAGCTGCTGGTTTCTTTTGTGGGGGAGGGATATTCAGGCCTGTGTAATTTCTCCCAACCCAAATCCTGACTCAATCAAAATTTTAATGGATATATAGCATTATAGGGCAATATAAGCAATAAAATAATTAGTTTATTTTTGTCATATACTCTTATGTAGATGCTGGGTGTGGGGGATATTCAGACCTGGGTATCTAATTCCCCCCTCTCCACCCAAACCCTGACTCAAACAACTTGTAACATGTTAATTTATCGCCATTTAATGACTATAATATAAAAATAAATAAGCAATAAATTAATACGTGTACATTTATATTTTGTCGTATGTTGAATTCTCGGTGGGTGTGAGCATTTGACAGACTGAAAATAGTAAAAAGGGGGGATGCACTGGGGGAGATATCATGTACACCAGGTAAACAAACTACTATAGTATAAGCTGTGAATCTTTAAAACAGGATATTAACAAAACTGGATAATGAAATAGATACCTGGTAAACAATTCAGCAGGTATAACTTCTGATAACAAATTTGTGCGGAACTTATCCAAGATGCATGTATCCATGAGAACAAGTGGACGGACAGACGCATGCCCACTGTCATTCATCAGAACATACAGCAATGACCTAAACATTCAACCCCTTAACCACAGCAGAACTGTGGGTAACTTTTCAGGATTTAGTCCGAAATATGACTTGTTGCCTTCATGAGAGCTTTCCGATGAATTTCCACAAGCCATATTTCAAACTGAATCCTGAAACTATACCTATCATTCTGATGTGGTTAAGGGGTCGATTATTTAGGGCATTACTGTATGTCGAGTTTGTTACAAATTTGTCAAAGTTTGCATCAACAAAATTGAGGAATTGAATGTTAACTCTGAGTTGTTCCATAATAAATGTATTTCCCTTGTCATTTCAGGTGTGCATGCACCTATGTATGTGATGGAGACTACAATGTACCTGTGAGTGCAGATGTTGCCATGAGATTGAAAAAGTTGAGACCAAGCTAAAGGAAGTGACAAAAGCGATTTCATAGGAAGAAGGACACTTCAAGTGTATCACAGAGACTGTCCCCTTCAGGAGTGTGTGCCTGGACCCATGGCTACTTGAAGTTGCATGGTTAGGATACCAGCAATAGTATAGTCATCCGTTTAATGGACCTCTGCACAACAAATACAGGCATATCGCATAGACAGTTTATTCGGTGGTGCTATGGCTACCATGGTTTGCATAACTGCAGACCTCTTCCATCGTGTGTTGTGAATGGCATCAGTAATTTCAGTATGCTTTCCCAAATGATGGTGGAAATTACAGGGGCTTTCGTTTGCCCGAGCTGGAGAAATCCATGAATAAATTAATGAAATCTTAATAGTTTGTTACAATGTATCTCCCTAATCTTCATCTCCCATATATGACTGAAAATAATTTCATTCATTTGATAACGTTTGACTCTGGAATGGCCAAATTGTTTGATATTTAACTTTGTTTTTTTTTATAATTCCCTTTTTTTTTTTATTAAAATATATTTTTTTCCAAGCGACATATTTTGATTATTTGATTATTTGATCCTGAAATGGCGAGAAAAATGACTTGAGATTTAAATTTGTTTTTATTTAATTTCATTCTTTCAAATGTCCAGGTCTGGATAGCTAACCACAACCCAGCACCTACATGACAAAAAATTGTCTCATGGTTTCATTGCTTATTTTGCTTTATAAAGTCATGAAACGAAGATTCCAGAACATGATGTAGCCCCCCCCCCCCAACACCAGCGCCTACTTGAGAAAAATCATGGTTTTATTGCTTATTTTGCTTTATATAGTCACGAAACAATGAGAAATTAACTTCTTCCGAGAAAATGTTGTTTGAGTCAGGGTTTGGGTGGGGGTAAGATATCCAGGCTAGGAAGGGAAGAAGTCCAGGACCTACATGACAAATAATCATCTTGGGGGTTTTATTGATTATTTTGCTTTATAGTCATGAAATGGCAAGAAATAGACTTCTCATGAGAAGGTGATGTATGGAACTAATCTGCATAAAATGATAAAATAATGATTTTGGTTCACTATTTTTAAAGCAAACGTTTTTTATGGTCCTTATTGTTGTCACATTTTTGTATATTATAATAAAAAAGAATGAGTCAGAGGAAAATTGGAGAAAAAAAACTTGAACCCCATACAATGCTGAGGATGCGGCCCATTTTGGGAGGGGCTGGTGTGTTTACCCTGAACATAGATATTATATTATTCAGCGTAATAACACTCCAGTATTTACTTTTTCAACTCAACGAATGGAAGAAGCCATGGTATACTGTATAGATCTGTATTTCACTGTTTGATCATATTAAAATCATTTTCACAAAGATGATACATGCAGATACGTAGACAGCATAGCCACCCAAGAAGCCCTTCTGATAGTTCAGCCAGAAACGTAATTAGTACTCTTCTTGTGGGACTTGAAAGCAGAAATCTGCGAAAGCGGTCACGTATCCCATGCATTTCATATCAACAAGTTGAAAGTTAATAAAGATTCATGGCATGATTCATGGCATGATCTGCTGTGGTCCTATTCTGACAGTCACAGTGACACACGAACTTCGTCCAAATATGTACGAATTTACTCCGGAGTTTTTTGACCACGCGAATAATTCATGTCGTATTATTTAATATTTTATTACACACATAAATACATTCCGAATTCACGATTTCCAACGAAAACGAAACATGTTTGTGAACTAAAACAAAACCACGCAGAAACCGATTTCGATAACACAATGTCAACAGAATGCCGCAAGGTGATTAATGACGTCACGGGTCAAAAATAAATTACACCCAATCTGCAGTTCGCGTTTACTGCTGTGCTCATGCCAGGGGGGTTTCCTGGAATGCGAATCGATAGCGGCTAATCTTGGGACGATTAATTTCGTTCTCAGAACGACTCTGTTGGTCTAATAAGCGGGGAAATGGGTAAAATACGAACTTCGCGACGGCTACTTTAACATGGTTAAATCGTCATGCTTCTGTTTGCCAACTTTCTTTATTGTTAATAAGGAATAGCTAAATTCAGTCTGGCACATTTGCCTGTATTTGTGTTCAAGAGGGCGTCTGTTTCCAGAGTAAATGGATTTGCGTTAGCCTGTATACAAATGAGAAGCTTGCTGGGATCATCATTGTCACGATTAATCCTACTGTCAGTCAGTTCAGCTCGAACATCATTAGTTGTATGTAGTCCACATAATTCAAATGCAGCGCTGATGAGTGCGGCTCTACTTCCCTTTGTCACACTCCAGCACGATTTCGTGAAGGACTGTACGGGTGATCCAGATCCCTTTGAGAGACCGATCTCCAGACATAAACTGAAAACCTTCTCAAACAAGGGCGCGACAAATCGGAGGGCCCAAAAACCCTGTTGTTAAAGAGCTCCACTACACGAGGGATATGCTGGGAAGAATAGCAATCCTTGCAACTAAACGTGAAGTTGACATAGAATTCCTCCTTCAATTCCCATTGACATCGGTATCACTCTCTATCTGCAAGACTGACAGTACAATGGCTCACACGGACAAGAGTTCATTATTCTCATTGCTCGAGGGAAGGTCATTGACCATGGGGCTCCAGAAGTCGTAGATGCTCACATCGTAGATGGCAATTTCCTGTTGCAAGGCCTACCGCCGGCTTTACCCCCGACATATGATGAACTGTCCCGTGTCGTGTTATTAAACCTAAAGTCCAAACGAATCGAAGTGGTGTTCGACACATACGTGGAACCTTCCATCAAGTACTGTGAAGTTTGAACTTATGACCATCTTAAGTCCCAACTATGTCATAAGTTGCTTTCATGAAACAGGACCCAGATCAAATATACTAATTTCTTTTAAATAAATAGTAAATAGTCACCTGATTGAACTGGTGACATGAATTAATTCACGAGGTAGGGATGATTATATAACGCGCCAGTTAAAGTGACATAATTCGCGATAATGAAATTATCGCTCATAATTACTCGAGAAATCAAGGTAAATCACACATAGGAATTAATAAACCGGGCTTCAGGACGAGAACGCAGAGATGCTGAGCAGGTCACATACATGATAACCGGTCCTGAGAAGTTAATCCCTAAAGATGTGTCAAAAGCATTGAAATCTACATCTTTCAAGAAGCAGCTGTCTCGATGTTTTGCCCAAGATTGGTCTTCTTCACACCACACACATGTCTTGGTCGACATGGAAGTGTACCTTGGCTTTGACGAAGAGTGTGTGAAGTTTGTTGTCGATGGCAGTGTCGAGAAGCAGACCGTGGAAAGTCTTATTGTGATCATCCGGAGGCAGACACAATGGTTTGTCTACACATAGTGGATGTTGATAATGAAATACCCGTCGGTATACCGTAGTACGAGCTGCAGACACAGATATACTGGTAACTAGAATGCACTCAGAGAGATGCCAACGTGCGCAAAAATGTAATAAACAATAATTTAAAAAATAATTTCACTGTATTTTACTTAATTTAATTTAATGTTAGCAACAACAAAAAAAGAAGACAATTACCATTTCTCATTTCATCACAGATAAAAGGCAAATTACTATATTAATCATTTAAGTAATTAAAACCAATTCCATGTTGCCGAAAGGATGAGACTTTAATATCGATTACATTTTTTTCAGCGGCATATTTTCATTTTCATTTTCCGATAGTCAAAGTTGACCAAAGGAGCAATTATAAGAAATAATTAATACTATTTGTGTAAATATTGATAGCAGCCAATATGCAACAATAAATATCAATAATTAATCAATAATTAATCATAACGATCATTTTATGTAATAATAAACTCTTCAAACGGTGTTTGTGTCAACAAATGCGTTTTGTTTTGTGTTACGTCATTCGTCGTATTTGACCCGGAACTCGGCTGAAGGTTAGGCTATTCAGCCTATTGCGTCGAATTACGAAATCGCGTGTTTAATGTCTCTCTTTTCCCGCACGATAAAAAGAGGTCTTCGCACGAACCATAAATGATAAAACTTCCCAATTATAAGTAAAAACACCCAAATGAAGGAGTCTATGTAGGTCCCGAAGGAGTCTATAGACTCTTTGATGTAGAGTTCTGATGGAGAAAATGTAGGTCGATCTATTTTTGTCATAACTCTGACGTATTTTGACCTGGGAGAAAAAATCGAAATCGAGGCTCACTACGAGCATGCCAGTTTTAAATATAGAAACAGGAAATCCCGACAAATGGCGATATCGGCGACAAACAAATAATCGAAAATAACACATAAAATAAACATAGCAAAAACGCGGCACAGTAAAAATGTCAGAACGCCACGAGGTTTTACGTCGTTTTTGGTGACGTCATGGAGTGAAACGGAGTAGGGTGACACCAACGTACGAATCTGTCTGATCGCCATACTGTTGCGCCAGCGCACGTAATTATATTGCATCACATACATACAGTTAAATCTATTATCTGGATAGACGTTGGCACATCTGGACGTGGTAACAGACGCTACGCTAATATTTCAGCTGTGTCTGAGGAAATAGGAGAAACCATATGTTCTGCGCTGCCAGAATTTCACGCCTACACCGGGTGCGATTATACGGCCGCTGTTGCAAGGAACGCCATTTTGCTCTTCTAGATCACGACGATCGATGTCCTGAAGCATTTGCAGACTTGGCCTCATGATTTGTTTCAGAAGAAATGTACGAGGTGCTTGAAAAGTATACATGTACGGTATATGGTGCCCACAAACCCATCCCAATTAACGAATACAGATTCAAAGTTTCGAGAAAGCTTTTGGGCCTAAGGATGATTACAGACCGTTATCTAACGGTTATCAAAGCTGAAAGGACTGGACGGGAGTAGTATTCCGCCTTCCAAGTCTGTTGTGCGTCAGAAAATTGACAGGTATAAATACGTGGCTAATATGTGGCATGCTACGGTTGATAACAGTCTGCCCAATGATCCCAGCAGTGGATGGGAACTTGTTGATGGATCGTATAGGATCATCTGATTCGATGGGCCACAGCTGCCAGAGTCAGTAATCCCAGAACAACCGGAATTTGGCAATGATGATACGGACGATGAGCGTGTACCTGATTGTGCTGATGACTCGGACACTGATGACGAAATTGAGTTACTAAATCCTTATATATTGTCACACAAAGAACTACATTTATATAGATGTGTGGGGGGGGGTTGTATCACACATGGACCTCTTCTTATTTGAAAACGCTAGGAAATTTGCGATCTTAAGTTTTGTTTTTATGATCAGTGAATACAGTAGACTATTCCAGGAAAAAATGGTGGATTTGTGCTATTGTGTAAATAAAAGTGAAATTTTGACATTTTTGGGTCTCCCTAGAAGACCCTTCTTATTTGAAAAAGCCAGGAAATTTCCGTTTTTATGTTGTGTTTCTATGATCAGTGAATACAGTAGACTATTCCAGGAAAAAATGGTGGACTTGCGCGGTTGTGTAATTAAAAGTGAAATTTTGACATTTTTGGGTCCCCCTAGAAGACCCCTTCTTATTTGAATACGCCAGGATATTTCCGTTCTTAAGTTGTGTTTTTATGATCAGTGAACATAATAGAGTATTCGATGTAAAGATGGTGGACTTGCGCGATAGTGTAATTAAAAGTCATTTTTGGGGTTTTTGGGGGCCTAAACGCCAGGAATGCGCAACTTAAGAAATTGGTTTTCCGTAATGGTCTATCACCGCCAACAAATCTAGAGCATCAAACCTTCCCTGCGCGATAGTGTAATTAAAACCCCCCTGGCTCCCGAAATATAAAGCATATTAAAGGACTGCCACAAATTATCTCAATTTCATATAAAGGTCTGACATATCTACGATAAGCATTCATTTAATCAACATTAATTTTGACGACTATTTACGAGTTTCTAATTCGGTACCAATTTCGAGAATTCTAACCAGGTTTACACTATATTTTACTTTATGTCAGTCACAATGTGTAATTTACTTCGTTGCTGTTTTGATTGCTGAATTGGGTATATACTCCTGATCAATGTATAGTTTCTACTGTATTCGATTTTATCGCCGAAATTGGGCGAGATCTTGAATTGTATTTCTAATTCATTGGTAATTCTCTGAACGCAGACATTGGTATCTTATACAGTCTATCAATCGAATTATACACGACAAAGAGGAGAATATCTCGAATAAAATTTCCCCTGGTTTTAAGTGGTTTGGTAAATGCACTTCTCTTTGGGTCACGAATTCCCCGGAGACTGACTAATTACACTTTTTCAAGTCCGGAGATGAAGCTATAGCTATAGCTAAATTGTTATCTGTTTATAGTGTATGTGTGTACGTAATTTGAAATGAGGGCTGACATTTACCCCTTTCGTGACTCGAGCTGCGTTTGTGCAGCATTACAGATTATGTGCCAGTGCATTCTCATATATATATGCGAGTCTCCCATAGTCACCTGATTGAACTGGTGACATGAATTAATTCACGAGGTAGGATGATTATATACCGCGCCAGTTAAAGTGACATAATTCGCGATAATGAAATTATCGTTCATAATCACTCTAGAAATCAAGGTAAATCACACATAGGAATTAATAAACCGGGCTTCAGGACTGTGAACGAGAATGCAGAGATGCTGAGCAGGTCACATACATGATAACCGGTCATGAGCAGTTAATCCCTAAAGATGTGTCAAAAGCATTGAAATCTACATCTTTCAAGAAGCAGCTGTCTCGATGTTTTGCCCAAGATTGGTCTTCTTCACACCACACACATGTCTTGGTCGACATGGAAGTGTACCTTGGCTTTGACGAAGAGTGTGTGAAGTTTGTTGTCGATGGCAGTGTCGAGAAGCAGACCGTGGAAAGTCTTATTGTGATCATCCGGAGGCAGACACAATGGTTTGTCTACACATAGTGGATGTTGATCATGAAATACCCGTCGGTATACCGTAGTACGAGCTGCAGACACAGATATACTGGTAACTAGAATGCACTCAGAGAGATGCCAACGTGCGCAAAAATGTAATAAACAATAATTTAAAAAATAATTTCACTGTATTTTACTTAATTTAATTTAATGTTAGCAACAACAAAAAAATAAGACAATTACCATTTCTCATTTCATCACAGATAAAAGGCAAATTACTATATTAATCATTTAAGTAATTAAAACCAATTCCATGTTGCCGAAAGGATGAGACTTTAATATCGATTACATTTTTTTCAGCGGCATATTTTCATTTTCATTTTCCGATAGTCAAAGTTGACCACAGGAGCAATTATAAGAAATAATTAATACTATTTGTGTAAATATTGATAGCAGCCAATATGCAACAATAAATATCAATAATTAATCAATAATTAATCATAACGATCATTTTATGTAATAATAAACTCTTCAAACGGTGTTTGTGTCAACAAATGCGTTTTGTTTTGTGTTACGTCATTCGTCGTATTTGACCCGGAACTCGGCTGAAGGTTAGGCTATTCAGCCTATTGCGTCGAATTACGAAATCGCGTGTTTAATGTCTCTCTTTTCCCGCACGATAAAAAGAGGTCTTCGCACGAACCATAAATGATAAAACTTCCCAATTATAAGTAAAAATACCCAAATGAAGGAGTCTATGTAGGTCCCGAAGGAGTCTATAGACTCTTTGATGTAGAGTTGTGATGGAGAAAATGTAGGTCGGTCTATTTTTGTCATAACTCTGACGTATTTTGACCTGGGAGAAAAAATCGAAATCGAGGCTCACTACGAGCATGCCAGTTTTAAATATAGAAACAGGAAATCCCGACAAAGGGCGATATCGGCGACAAACAAATAATCGAAAATAACACATAAAATAAACATAGCAAAAACGCGGCACAGTAAAAATGTCAGAACGCCACGAGGTTTTACGTCGTTTTTGGTGACGTCATGGAGTGAAACGGAGTAGGGTGACACCAACGTACGAATCTGTCTGATCGCCATACTGTTGCGCCAGCGCACGTAATTATATTGCATCACATACATACAGTTAAATCTATTATCTGGATAGACGTTGGCACATCTGGACGTGGTAACAGACGCTACGCTAATATTTCAGCTGTGTCTGAGGAAATAGGAGAAACCATATGTTCTGCGCTGCCAGAATTTCACGCCTACACCGGGTGCGATTATACGGCCGCTGTTGCAAGGAACGCCATTTTGCTCTTCTAGATCACGACGATCGATGTCCTGAAGCATTTGCAGACTTGGCCTCATGATTTGTTTCAGAAGAAATGTACGAGGTGCTTGAAAAGTATACATGTACGGTATATGGTGCCCACAAACCCATCCCAATTAACGAATACAGATTCAAAGTTTCGAGAAAGCTTTTGGGCCTAAGGATGATTACAGACCGTTATCTAACGGTTATCAAAGCTGAAAGGACTGGACGGGAGTAGTATTCCGCCTTCTAAGTCTGTTGTGCGTCAGAAAATTGACAGGGCTAAATACGTGGCTAATATGTGGCATGCTACGGTTGATAGCAGTCTGCCCAATGATCCCAGCAGTGGGTGGGAACTTGTTGATGGATCGTATAGGATCATCTGATTCGATGGGCCACAGCTGCCAGAGTCAGTAATCCCAGAACAACCGGAATTTGGCAATGATGATACGGACGATGAGCGTGTACCTGATTGTGCTGATGACTCGGACACTGATGACGAAATTGAGTTACTAAATCCTTATATATTGTCACACAAAGAACTACATAGATGTGTGGGGGGGGGGTTGTATCACCCATGGACCTCTTCTTATTTGAAAACGCTAGGAAATTTGCGATCTTAAGTTTTGTTTTTATGATCAGTAGACTATTCCAGGAAAAAATGGTGGATTTGTGCTATTGTGTAATTAAAAGTGAAATTTTGACATTTTTGGGTCTCCCTAGAAGACCCTTCTTATTTGAAAAAGCCAGGAAATTTCCGTTTTTATGTTGTGTTTCTATGATCAGTGAATACAGTAGACTATTCCAGGAAAAAATGGTGGACTTGCGCGGTTGTGTAATTAAAAGTGAAATTTTGACATTTTTGGGTCCCCCTAGAAGACCCCTTCTTATTTGAATACGCCAGGATATTTCCGTTCTTAAGTTGTGTTTTTATGATCAGTGAACATAATAGAGTATTCTATGTAAAGATGGTGGACTTGCGCGATAGTGTAATTAAAAGTCATTTTTGGGGTTTTTGGGGGCCTAAACGCCAGGAATGCGCAACTTAAGAAATTGGTTTTCCGTAATGGTCTATCACCGCCAACAAATCTAGAGCATCAAACCTTCCCTGCGCGATAGTGTAATTAAAACCCCCCTGGCTCCCGAAATATAAAGCATATTAAAGGACTGCCACAAATTATCTCAATTTCATATAAAGGTCTGACATATCTACGATAAGCATTCATTTAATCAACATTAATTTTGAAGACTATTTACGAGTTTCTAATTCGGTACCAATTTCGAGAATTCTATCCAGGTTTACACTATATTTTACTTTATGTCCGTCACAACGTGTAATTTACTTCGTTGCTGTTTTGATTGCTGAATTGGGTATATACTCCTGATCAATGTATAGTATCTACTGTATTCGATTTTATCGCCGAAATTGGGCGAGATCTTGAATTGTATTTCTAATTCATTGGTAATTCTCTGAACGCAGACATTGGTATCTTATACAGTCTATCAATCGAATTATACACGACAAAGAGGAGAATATCTCGAATAAAATTTCCCCTGGTTTTAAGTGGTTTGGTAAATGCACTTCTCTTTGGGTCACGAATTCCCCGGAGACTGACTAATTACACTTTTTCAAGTCCGGAGATGAAGCTATAGCTAAATTGTTATCTGTGTATAGTGTATGTGTGTACGTAATTTGAAATGAGGGTTGACATTTACCCCTTTGCGTGACTCGAGCTGCGTTTGTGCAGCATTACATATTATGTGCCAGTGCATTCTCATATATATATGCGAGTCTCCCATAGTCACCTGATTGAACTGGTGACATGAATTAATTCACGAGGTAGGGATGATTATATACCGCGCCAGTTAAAGTGACATAATTCGCGATAATGAAATTATCGTTCATAATCACTCTAGAAATCAAGGTAAATCACACATAGGAATTAATAAACCGGGCTTCAGGACTGTGAACGAGAATGCAGAGATGCTGAGCAGGTCACATACATGATAACCGGTCATGAGCAGTTAATCCCTAAAAATGTGTCAAAAGCATTGAAATCTACATCTTTCAAGAAGCAGCTGTCTCGATGTTTTGCCCAAGATTGGTCTTCTTCACACCACACACATGTCTTGGTCGACATGGAAGTGTACCTTGGCTTTGACGAAGAGTGTGTGAAGTTTGTTGTCGATGGCAGTGTCGAGAAGCAGACCGTGGAAAGTCTTATTGTGATCATCCGGAGGCAGACACAATGGTTTGTCTACACATAGTGGATGTTGATCATGAAATACCCGTCGGTATACCGTAGTACGAGCTGCAGACACAGATATACTGGTAACTAGAATGCACTCAGAGAGATGCCAACGTGCGCAAAAATGTAATAAACAATAATTTAAAAAATAATTTCACTGTATTTTACTTAATTTTACTTAATTTAACTTAATTAAAAGTGAAATTTTGACATTTTTGGGTCTACCTAGAAGACCCTTCTTATTTGAAAAAGCCAGGAAATTTCCGTTCTTATGTTGTGTTTCTATGATCAGTGAATACAGTAGACTATTCCAGGAAAAAATGGTGGACTTGCGCGATTGTGTAATTAAAAGTGAAATTTTGACATTTTTGGGTCCCCCTAGAAGACCCCTTCTTATTTGAATACGCCAGGATATTTCCGTTCTTAAGTTGTGTTTTTATGATCAGTGAACATAATAGAGTATTCGATGTAAAGATGGTGGACTTGCGCGATAGTGTAATTAAAAGTCATTTTTGGGGTTTTTGGGGGCCTAAACGCCAGGAATGCGCAACTTAAGAAATTGGTTTTCCGTAATGGTCTATCACCGCCAACAAATCTAGAGCATCAAACCTTCCCTGCGCGATAGTGTAATTAAAACCCTCCTGGCTCCCGAAATATAAAGCATATTAAAGGACTGCCACAATTATCTCAATTTCATATAAAGGTCTGACATATCTACGATAAGCATTCATTTAATCAACATTAGTTTTGACGACTATTTACGAGTTTCTATTTCGGTACCAATTTCGAGAATTCTATCCAGGTTTACACTATATTTTACTTTATGTCCGTCACAATGTGTAATTTACTTCGTTGCTGTTTTGATTGCTGAATTGGGTATATACTCCTGATCAGTGTATAGTATCTACTGTATTCGATTTTATCGCCGAAATTGGGCGAGATCTTGAATTGTATTTCTAATTCATTGGTAATTATCTGAACACAGACATTGGTATCTTATACAGTCTATCAATCGAATTATACACGACAAAGAGGAGAATATCTCGAATAAAATTTCCCCTGGTTTTAAGTGGTTTGGTAAATGCACTTCTCTTTGGGTCACGAATTCCCCGGAGACTGACGAATTACACTTTTTCAAGTCCGGAGATGAAGCTATAGCTAAAGTGTTATCTGTGTATAGTGTATGTGTGTACGTAATTTGGAATGAGGGTTGACATTTACCCCTTTCGTGACTCGAGCTGCGTTTGTGCAGCATTACAGATTATGTACCAGTACATTCTCATATATATGCGAGTCTCCCATAGGGAGCGTCGCATATTTAAGATAATTTACTGGCTCACAAGGTCAAGGTAAATATTGCTAGGCCAATGTATTCTCTTATATGTCCTAGGTTATCTATGGAAGACTCGCATATATATACTTGCACAGGGTTTTCGCAAATTTCAGGAAGCTCCAGTCATGGAAGGGTTAAGGAATAATCTCTGTTTACTAATGTAATTACACAATGTAGAGGCAGCATGCTGAATCACAAAAAACAATCGTGAAGAGAAACTCTCAAATACAGCCTAATATTTGCAAACGCTTGCCACTATTCTCTGCGAGTGAAAACTTTTCACTGAATGTATCGGTACTCATATTATACTGTTCGTGTATTGATTATATATATATATAGAATATACGTCCACCAGGCAGATATGTTTTCCTTTGTGGTTGGTGATAAAAACAATTACGAGCGCGTAATATATTAAAGGCACCGACGGCCTTAGTTGTAGGTTATAATTTAGAAATAAAACTTACCAAATTTTGAAATTTCCTCAAGAATGTACTAATAGTATAGTATAATAATAGTACGAACACGATACTGTCCAGAAAACACACTTGTGCGAGCCGCGCGTTAGTTTATATACAGCACATAACGAGTGTACGATAACAAAAAACTCAACGTCGTCGTGATTTTTTTAAGGAGATGTATTCACTGTGACCCATTCAACACCAAAATATTGAGTGGCGAGGATTGGCGAGCGCTTTAGCGGTATGTTATAAACAACATTATATGCAGTTTCGCATAGTGGGATCTGCCCGGTTTTGCTTATCAAACACGTTAGTCAGTGTACTTTAGCATAACATGGCTTTTGTTTATTAACACTGCGTACAATCATGACAATAATGATTGGTATAAGAACAAATATATCTATATTTTAATATTCTTTCTGTAACAGCAATACCCATCGCGACGGCCATCTGTCTCTTTAAAGATATGGGTGGCGTTGGCGTTGGCGGTGGGTATTTTGTTAAAATATTCACCTCCGACAAAAACCGCCATAAACAGAAAGAATAGTAAAATATAGACAGACCTTGTTCTTATACCAATCAGAAATATAGGGTTTGTAATCATTGCATGGTGGGTCCTACCAGCCCCTGGTCTACATGTTCTTTGTGGATATTCGGGAGACTTCTGGATGACCCTGACCTTCCGAGTGCCGCCATTCTGGGTTGTGACTTAAGTATTAACCCCGTATTTTATAACAAACCATTCACATAAATAGATTTAAAAGTATGCTAATTCCGTGGTTCATTTTGTTAAGCATATCGCAATTATGTCAAATCACCCGAGTTACCACCTTTCCACACAAAAGCCGTTAACATTATTTTGTATGACCGGTTACGAAAACACGTCTAGACTATGATGAACACGGGTCAAATTACCCCTTTGTTAATAACACATTATTGGAGTCACTTACTCAGCAATGAACATTTTTCATCAAGGTAAGTGATATTTCTTTCTCAAACCCTCTTTTGGTTTGAGGCGTTGCCCCTGGACGTGCTGTGTTTGTGCAAATTTCATTTCAGCGTCAAATCTGATTCCAAAATCTTTTTGTTGATCTGTCTGCGCGATTGTCTTTCCACTTGCATATTTATCAAACATCAGTATATCCCACGAGGTTACTCAGAACAATTCCAGAACAACGTCTGTTAATGTGCGTGCAGTTGAAAACATTTCACTATTTATTGCTGGCATCTGTCACATAAATTATAAACGAACACTCGCGGGGACTGAAAAGAAACATAAAGTAAAAATGTACATTAACGATATGCGTTGAAACCAAACGCGCTATCAGTTAGTATGCTGGATAATTCATGAATTGTATAATATATAGACGAGATGTTTTTTTCACAATGGTGATATTAGGGTACTATAAATTAACTGAGATTGGTTGTTAAACAGTTTTTGGAGAATTTACTGCCACATCAGGAAAATGTAAACAGGGCCACGTGATGGGTAACGAAACACTCATAACACATCGCTAAATCTCGCTTTCGATGATTAATTCTCGAAAACGACAAACATTCCACATGTCTAATAGACACCTTTCGCGTAATGAACGACAACAGATAATTATTACGAATAGGGTACTGCGTCACTAGAATTTGTGTTCTTTCTATTCGTTGTCGTTTTTCCCTGTATGTTGTTACGATTACAGATTTTGATTTTCAACAAAACTCACAAATACATCATATAGTGATAACTCCGCGATCGTTTCTCAGCTCCTCAATGTGGGAGATGACTCTGAGATTATTTCCTTAAATTGTGATCGTCGTGTGGCCTTAATTGTTATCTATTAGTGACAATCATATTTTTCGTTCTTATTAATTGTCAGTACTGTCTTCCAGAGCGCTACAACAAACCAAAACCGAGTACATGACCGTCTATTAATATTTTTTTCTAACCTCCGAACATCCACCAATAGATTATATTAGCACTAGTTTATTGTTCCAAATATTCATAATGTAGCCACATTGTCTTAAACACAAATCTCCACAACCTCTGGAAGGCAATACAAATTATAAATCTCAAAACTGATCATCATATAAATACGTTTATACCGTCATCTTGATTACATGTATGTTATTATTGTATCGGGAGAGGGGCTTCATAAGTTGTAAAAACTTGTGCCACAATCCCTTTTGTATATTATACAAATAAAATATGTTTCAAGTCATCATATCATTCGTCGGCGTGAAACACGAGAATCTTACGAAATACAAACCGCTCAGCTATGAGCTGATAACAGCATAATTAAGTACAAAATAATCATGGGGCATAGAACCATAATCCTCTTACTGTGAGTGGCAAGCACGGTTGTCTCACGAACGGACTCGTAATCGTCAATTCTGCGAAATTGTTTTTGGACCGTGCGAAAAACAAAATACGACTACAAATAGCTATTCGTAATAAGTATCTGCCGTCGTTCATTATGCGAAAGGTGCCTAATATGAAATAAATATTGTTTACACCAAAAGTGCCCGAATGAGCCTGGGCCACCGGCAGCACAACAGAAATATCTTAAGCCACCCGCGTGATTGAAAGTCAACGATATTGATTATCTCCGGAAATACTCCGCTCAGAGGACAATGACATTCTTACGCTTAGCCAGTTATGTGATACCATAGACACCATATTTTATCACATTTAGACGTATTAAATAATGTGTTATGTAATATTCGGGTTGATAACATAGATTCCATTACGGCGAAGCCAATAATGTTTCTAAGCTGTTTTATAAAATCATGGTTTCTTATTGTCGGTGTTCTCCGGCATCGTTGAATAGAGAGGTTTTGCAACTCCCAGACAGAGGTTAGTTAAAATATTCAACTCTTGCGCTCAGTTATCTTCCCTATAGAGTTGAATCTGCCCCAGTAGTAATCGTTTATAATTTAAAAAGTTACCATTTTATCAATAATCATACCTATTCATCGCGTTGCTTCAACAGAATCCTTTTAAACATATTCACAAGTGCACACAATTTCAAACAATTACAGAAAGGGACCGTCTTCAACACATGTATCACAATTTGATTTCGAAATTAATTAATGTTTACCAAACAAACTAGAATACGAGTGGGAATTGGTTGTACGCAAGTCCGACATAAATCATCAAAGCGAAACAAACTGATCGCTCACGTCATTCAGTGTCCGTAAGAGAACACATATTCCACGAGTCGGATAGTGACGTGACTATAGACGTTGTGAATTCTGACTTATAAATCTTGATTGAACCTAACTAATTTGCACCCCAAATAGGTTTGAATTTCTGAAATGTGTAGGAATTTGACATAAACCAGAAGCGTATAGTCTTCCATTGGTTAACAACAAAATTGACAATTGTGTTTCCAGAAATATCTCAATTATGCCGTGTCGGGCTTGATATATCCTTTCTGATGAATATTTGACCAAAGATTATGGAGATGTGGCGAGTCAGCCGAAACAACTCACTCCCCTTATCCCCACGTCCATGAAGCATTCTCTAGCCCATACCACTTTTCTGATGATTACTATGCGGATGGTGATGGTAAAAGTGAGAAATTAAATAAGGTTATGTACAATCATAATATTGGGATGTTCTCAGTGAGTATTGTAAACTATTCTCCTTTGGACAATACATTGACACTAGTTTTTAAATGTTTATTCAGTCATCAACAAATATCGTTCGCGTGCCCCGTGTGCCGGGGTAGAATAGGCCTACCGCCCCACTGCAAAGGGTAAGATTCCCCTAATGTGGCACCCTGTTTACCGTGGGGTACACCCGTGAGGTATGGTATAGGAGTCCTGGAGGTAAAAGGGCGGTCGTAATCACGTGAGGCATTGATCTGCGGATGCGGCTTAGATCATGGTCCTCTTTGGTCCTACATCTCTTCAAGACGGGTGGTTGAGTTCACCCAACTGAATCAATCGGCTAGTCACGCCTCTCCACAGTGTTTCAGATTCAATTTTTGTTATATGTTGTATCGCTCGTCTGGTGTTTGAAGTATTGTTTTCTGTTTTTCACGTATGATGTTTCTGTTCTCTCTGGTGTTTTTTGTGTTCTTTCTGATGGTTTTTGAGTGTTGAATCCTGTATTGTTCACGCCTGTCTCACCGTGAAGAGGTACCGGGATGCTGATATATGCAGTGGCTAAACGGGTCACCGCTTCAGCTATGTACCAGTCTTTGGCCCGACCAGAATTCGAAGGGTAGTCCATGGCGGCTGCTGGACTAGTTGTCGATTTTTTGTTTTTTTGTATGGGAACTCATATTTAAAAAATCAACGTCTTGCTCGTACGAATGATGACTCAGCAAGCTCGACTGACGCTGTGGTACCCACCCAGTACTTCGTTCTTGGATTTGACCCAAATGTGAAAAGACCTTCCATCTTTGTCATTGATAAAACTCTACTGTCATTGCTGGACAATTGAATTGTGTTAAACCAATCAGGACTGGGCCAATAAGTGGCTCTCTCGGGTGTTTAAAGAAAGTTCAATCGGATGCTCTGCTGCAGTTAACGAACTATTGCGCATACACCAGTGTTGGTTTCTCCTCACAAGACATTGAACAGTAGCAGAGCTGGGTTGAGAACTCGCGATATAGCTTATCATATTCTGAGTCAGAGATATTGGCTGTTAGCACCACAGGGAGTTACAGAAGTCCGTTGATTTAAGAAGACAGTTGATTGTCTATAAGTTCAGTTGAACAGTTATCTTCTGAACTTCGATCGACATCCACCGACATTGAAGGTTGGGTATATGAAGATGTTTTAAATGTCAGGGATGTGGCCATGGCCAGGAACATTGTAAAAGTAATGAAACCATATGTGCACGATGTTCTATTTCAGATCATGATCATAAGGATTGTACGAATCTTAAGAAATGTTCAAACTGTTCAAACTGCCAAGGTTCGCATGCTGCAATGGATCGTTCATATCCCATTTGGGACTATGAATTCAAGATTCAACGATGTAAAGCTGAGAAGCATCTGTCATATGATGCCATCACTCAGACACAGAGTCAAACCAAACTCGTCAGTACATGTATATCACTCGCAACACAAGTTGAGGCGACTGCTATTAATCCTGTTTCAGAACCTGAAGCGCATGTTATGGATACCGCTTCTGCCGTTGAGACATTTCCTCCGAAACAATATATGCAGGTTGATCCTGTTGTTCCGGGGGGGAGGTCGCATGTTGCACCGAAACACCGATCGCCAAAATTATTCAAACGTTTCGACTCTCAGAAAGAGAGGTACATCTTTGAGCTTTCAAAATTTAACCAAATGTTTGAAGAGAAACGGTTAACTCTCAAAGACAAGAAACAGTATTTGTGGAGCGAGGCTGTTGGCTGGATGAAAGGATACATTTTGTCCCACCCACGCGACCATCAGCTTGACGCATTGATAAAGGTTCGTGTGCGATTCATCAATATTATAATTACCTTATCACTGCAAAATCTGATTTTAAAAGCTACCTTACATATTTCGATGTTGATCCGTGGTAAATTTCGTGTCTTTATTTGATATTTATTATCTATTCTTGTACTACTTTTATACGTTGTATAGTATGTTTGTGTGCTTTTATTTGTACATAGTTCACAATTGCATTGTTTTAATATAATCCACTGTCTGATTTATCTACACAGTTGCTTCGCACGATCTTTTTTTATCCACGATTCTGTTCTTGGTCTTGCTATGGCCTAGCGGCTAAAACGACGTTAAACCCTCAATCAATCACTATCTTTTGCTTGTTCAATTTTTCTGAATGATGTTTAATTTTGGTCTTTCGAGCATTTGGTGTTTTTTGTGGACGACTGGCGACAAAAGTTGGCAAAGGGATCACATATCGTGCATTGTGCTACATACAACATTCAGCGATTTCTGTTTCGATTGATTATCGCTGGTAACAAACCGATGGCGATTTATACATGTGTGTTTTATTAACTGAGCCACCGTGGAAACTTGATCTGGTGAATGTCAATTAATCATTGGACACAAGCAAAAACTGATCGGTTGAAAAGGGAGGGAGCCAGTGGGTGCATAGCGTCGTTGTCTGTTTAGATTTTATATTTGCGAACGCCTTGCAGACCAAACGGTGACCGTGTTTCGATTATATACTTTGCGGTTGACTTATAGCCACACCATCGATCGGAATGGAGTTGCACATACCGGATGTTGCCGCGGTTGTAATATTTAACGTTCAAAAGACAATACTGACTCTCTGGCAAGAAATAGGTAGGACGGGGAGAATCGGTGATAAACGTACATGGTTAATCTATTTTTATACGAGTTCGTTGGTTTAGGATAATCATCAGAAGAGATGCGCCTTTTAAAGAACATCTGTTTTTGAAAACCATCCTGTCTTATTTTAAACTGACTCCTCACAAGATTTTGCGCCGTGAGCCACCGGCGATATCGATTGTGAAAACACTGTTTGGCATCGCATATATGTGCAAAGTTTGCTCTCTATGTCGGAGCAACTGTGATTGTGAAGGGAAAGGTAACATGCTTGCAATAAGTGAATAATATAATTGTACATTTAGTTAACTCATTTCCATCTTTTAACGAATCACTCACGGCCTCGCATACATTTTTGTACCTAATTAGTTGAGCCCAGTTCGTTAATCCACATGCCAATAGATGAATGACAAAGAAGAGGAAAAAGAAGAAATGGGAAGAACTAAGAACAAGAATAACAAAAAAAGAAGGAAGAAAAGACGATGGAAGAACAGAGAGAAGGAAGAAGAAAGAAAAAATAATAATGAATAAGAAATCTAGACGGAATAAAGAAGAAGACATATAATAATTTAAAATACACAATCTTCAGTTTTGCCTTTGTTTTATCCACAGAAAAGGGTATTTAAACCATGTTTTCTAACACATGTTGTTGTTTTGGACCGGAAGAGATAGACCATATTTATCAAACAAGCAAAAAATCATCCTCATTATATATCACTGAAAATATGTCCAAAATTGAGCTACAGTTTAATTTTATTGACAATCTGATGGAACTTAATTGTCGTAGTTTAATCGGACCCGAAACCGCTGGTCAAGTAAAGATGAAGGTCACGCACGTGAGTTCAAAATAGAACATGGAAAATCCAAGGTTGTATCGCCATTTTATAAACAATGGAAAATATTGAGTAACAAATGCGTATTTATTGATATGATTTTGTTCGGAATTTCTTTGACAACATGGTAAGCAACATCTCCCTTTCACATAGCCACCATTTAATTGCACACAACAGTTATCATATATAATTACGCATTCTAACATAGACCAAGGACGCCACATACACAAGCTCTTGTAACAGTTTTACGCTTTATACATACAAAGATTTATAAAAGCTTAATTGACACGTCCGTGACCACGTTGAGTTGGCACTGTTGGCGTAGCCGTGTGGGAGTTAATCTGCAATATTTAATTTGGGTAAACGGCAAAATTTATGATGACTTACTTTGAATAAACAGATTAATGTCCGATAATTGCTCCATATATTGCATATTTCATCATTCCACGATAACTATTTTTATTTGATCAGTGTTATGATTTTAAATATGCGACTATAACCATTGATCTTTCAGGCATACGCAGTAAGCAGTAAGTCGACAGATCTGGAATACTGACCACACAGTCGGTTGAACTTTTTACCGGACTTCATTTCATGGAAGTGGATCAGGACATGGGAATATTCGTGGTTGTATATATCACATTCAAACATAACACCTCATCATAATAGAGCTAAGTACTGTTCTTCTGCGCCGAACGCTATTATTTTGATAATTCGCGAGTCAAAAATATTTTTAAATGCATTCGTGCCCAAAATACAGATTATTGCGTCGACAAAGTATACATTACGTATATATACTACGTAATATTTACAGCGAAAACAAATATTTTATTATATGTTTGCGTATATCAAAGTTTAGTTTCGAACAAATCTGTATCTGGACAGCTGTATATTATGCCTGGACAATTGTTGCCGCAAAAAATCCACGTGCAATTTCCACTCACACGGGCCGTGTCAATGGGGCGTGGTTTTGCTTCTGTCAAGGACTATTGTTTCTCCAGAAAACCGTTTGTAAACGTCTCATTTCATCCGGATCAATGTAATTTCTCCTTGTATATAACCAAAAATTTTCAAGTCGGTTAATGGACTCGCTACTGGACATTCGTAAACTAAATGGTCTGGCTAGCCCTCGACCATCTAGTTTAGGAATGTCCAGAAGCTCGTCCATTAACGCTGACTTAATCCCGATGCACACAATGATTTTCTATTCAATCGTCTAATTGAGGATACAGGTAGTTGTCCGAGGCTTGACAAGTGATTGATGTATGGTACGACAAGGCTAATGGACTATCTTCAGACAAGTTCATGGAATTGCCAGGGTCAGACAGCTTAGATAGAATACCACCAACATTTAGTGATAGTATTTTCAAATCAATACACACATCAAACTCACACTCCCCTAGGAGCTATTCCATCTAGGGGGACATCCTATCAACATATCGGTAAGATGCTTTCTTATCTGGTTGAACCCGTTCGTGATTTACGAAAACAGATTGTGTTTCCTACCACACGCACGTTCTTGCCCGCGACATCGTCTCGCTGTTTTAGTGGAAGAACAGATCTGCAATCGACGATTTCCTTTGGGAATTATTCATTTACAAAGTACCCGCTATTTTAGATTTCCACAGTTGATTTTTTCACCAGAACGAGTTGATTGTGGTGCACATTTGACGGTTATATTTGGCGAGGCCTATCAGATTTACCACTGTTAATACTCTCCTTAATTCTTGTCACCTATATTATTATTGTAAGCCTGTCAACATTGGAAAATATAATGTACTTTAATTATGAGTATGTATTTAATGAACCTGCGGAGCATATTTCCAGTAGATTCAATATCATGAGAATAGCACCAAACTGTGGATTTTGATTGTTTACTAGTATTATCGGTATACATAGCAGGAGTTGAGATTCCAAAATAATTCAGAATCTGTGCCAGAGAATTTGGGTTATTCACGCTATTTTGGTCCTTGTGTGTCATATCCGAACTTGAAATGGTCGAAGTGGGATTCACTTTTTCAAAGTCAGGACCAGTCCCAAAGTTTGAAAAAAATCAGTGTTGTTCACATCGGTGTGCGTTTGGAAAATAGAATCATCTTCATTTAAATACTGAAGGACTGTAAAATATATTATGAGATTGGTTCATCTTGGTAATGTTTTTTTTTTGCCGCCATGTCTACACGCTCTGTGGTGGTGTTGGTGACAAAGTTAATTCGTTCCTGGCTCTTTTCCGCGATCCATTATATTTTCTTGTTGTTTCTGAAGTAGTACAATCAGTCCAATATACCAAACCTGTCAGAGTTCCAACGAATCAAAATTCAGCCGTTTGAACGATAAATTTAAGAAAAAACAGACAGATTTTTCATGTTACTTTCATTGTGTCAAAAACATGTTGATTTCAACATTTTATGTCAATGCTTTATAGGTTCGATATTCCCGGTTCAAACTCCTTAATGTTTACTTGTGAAGTTTTAGCGGCCACAGGCCCTGACATACACACCATCTGAGAATGTTTTAATCATCTGTCTGGGCGAGCATATTTGAATTTCCTTGTCTCTTATTTGCGTTGATAACTGATATATTTCTCATATCTACTTCTTTCTTTGGGGCAGAGATGCGCTCGTACATTTGTGATCTGAAAAATTGATCTGTGATAATTGTCCCGCCAACCATTGACAGGTGAGAAACGACCGTCATAAAATGATTGACCAGTCAGTTATCAATTCTCAATGCAGATCACAAATATTCTAATTCTCGATCAGAGGTCAATGATACTATGAATAATTGTATACCTGTAAATACAAATACTATTTATTAATTTGTAAGAACAAATTGTGTTAAAGACCACAGTGGTTTCATAGTACAGGGAAAAGTGAGCCGTATTATTTGTACACTATAACTTATGCATATACAAACGTTAATATTAACAGTTTTATAGTTAATTGTTATCGTCACCGACCATACAATTTCGTCCTAATAGGGTCACGGTGACAGGTGGGGTATTGGATGGCTTGGAGACCCAACTTTGGTCAAAATATTTCAACAGTTGGAAATTTCATACCGATAATCTGATACAAACGTTGTACATCACATACAAGCTGACACTGTTCTCATTGTTTAATTTCACAACCAATAATTAGTAAGAAATTTGTTTGGCGACCAATTAATTTGAATCAACAGCATATTTTCGAGTTATGGTAAAACATGTGGTCTAAATGGCGACAATATACTATAAAAACTTTAGATATTTTTGTATATTATTTCTATTATCAGGCAGTATTGCATAAATGTTGATGCAAAATTGAGACTTTTGGGTCATATATTACGTGGAAATATCTGATGATGACCAAACTATACCCCTACTAAAAATTAGGGAAAATATATATTTTTTCAACATTATGGAGCTATTTAGCCAAATTATAACCTAACCAATAGAAAAACTGTATATTTGTTTCATTGTCAGGCATTGGTCAACTTGTGATTAGGCTTTCTCTGAATCGACAAAAACACTGATATGCCGCTGTGTACACTGATTGGCCGCTGTTTACAATGATAGGCTGCGTGTCGGTTGGACAGTGTGGAAAATATATGCACGGGTTTAACAATAGAGCGCCTCTTGGGGGATATATTCCTGTTTTATGACACTGTTCAGCTACACAGTTCATGAATAAAGCTGTATGCTTATTTTTCGAAAGAAATATTCTGGGACTCAAACTTAATGTCGGCGTTTAACATTCATAGATAGATAACAAAAAACAATATTCCTCATTTAGATATCCATGATTGAAAGCGCATGGTTCATTTCACATTGTTATAGTGTTTGAGCCGACATTGCAATTTTCCCTTGGAATCTATCGGCCAAATATGATCACCTACTGCATATCGATATTGATGACTAGATCATACCATGTATCACTAAACTGTGGCTGCGCCGTGGAGATAATATTCCACATGTTCAATAACATGGGAGTCACACAGAATGAAGGGAGTCTATACCATGTTAAATTATTCCCATTATTGTCACAAAAACGAAATTATACTATGTAATATGTTCTATAGTTCTATCGCACCACGACCCACTATGCATGTATATAGGCGGTAATTGCGAAGAACGGGTGCTCAAGAATATTCGCATTTAGTGGAACTGTTGAATGCAACCTATTAAATAACAATAACACAGTAAGCAGTATACCGTCGAGTCAGTAAAATGATTATATAGAGAGTAATCACTTGATTGAACTGGTGACGTGCAATATTCATGAGAGGCAGGGACGTTGGACAAACACGAGAGTACATTGCGCTCGAGTGTTTTACAAAATATAGTCCCTGCCTCGAATAAATTACTTCACGTCGCCAGTTCAATCAAGTGATTATTCTGTTTTATTATATTCCATTATAAACATCTTATTTACCACAACGCGCTAGTTAGAGTGACATATTAATTCACTAGTGAAATTATCTTTTATAATAAATCTAGAAATCAAGGTAAATCACACATGTATGTAATGTAATAAATATTCATTACGCGCGCCGCGTGTATACTAATGTACAAATTCATGTTTCGCCTGGGCGCTGGGGGTTCGATTATAGAATGTTAATTATTGGGATACATTAAAAGTTGTAGTGCGACCCGAGTCCGAGCTGTAGTGCGACCCCGAGGCCGAGCCCGGTAAAAGGTGTAGTTGAGAATTTCAATTTCGTTTATTGGCGTTTACATTATGTCAATAATGTTGATTTTTGGTTTGTGATAAGCTATGCCAATTACAAATAACAGAAATGAAAAAGATTCTATAATTACAATCATCGGTATATAATATATTATTACCACTTTATAGGGCGTTCTCTAGGCCATTGATAATGTTTTTCGGGGCGTTCCAAATAGCGTATTGTTACCAAAACAGCGGGCCGCGGGCCGATAATGAGAAGCCCATTTCATTATCGGCCCGCCGCCCGGAAACTATAGATATCGTTTATTATCGCGAGAGTTACGTCCCTTCAACTTCCGATCTGGCGTGTTTATTTCAAGAAAATAATGGGAAGATGTATCCGATTTTCTCGACACTATAGTGGTTTTATGATTGGAATTCACGCTATATGATTGAATTATTGTATCAAGCGTAAGTATGCATTGATAATTTTAGCTGTCAACCTCTCATTGGTTGTTACTCGTCTCCAATGCTGGTTTTCCCCCTGTCCTATTTTCGAGACTCCGTCAGTCCGTGTCAGCTGACAAGTCAATTGATATCAAATTTAAATGTTCTTGAAAATATTTCTCTCTTAATCTACTTCATTATTCCACTAAATCCTCAAATGGGTCAAATATCCAAAACTGTGGTAATAGTAGTAATAACATGATTTCATCGGGCATTATGGTTTATTAACGGCCCTCTGGAATTATTAACAGCCCTCGGGCCTATTAGCGTCCCTCGACTTCGTCTCGGGCCGCTAATAGGTCATTGGGCTGTTAATCATTCCAGCCGGGCCGTTAATAAACCATAACGCCCTCAAAAATCATGTTATTGTTATATTATCTTGAGCGCGTTACCATTTCTGACTATGGTTTTCTTGTTAATAGTGGACGAGGTGATTGGGCCAAAAACACGAAAAGCAACTATTTAAAACATTATTACGTACTATTGTATGCCTGTCCAAGTGCTAACCATCTCCCTATGCGTGGCAGTGGTATACCTTTGGTGGAAAGCTAGAATCGCCCAACATCGTCTACTCACTCACTAACTATCAATAACCTGGTCCCATATCTAAAATGGCGCTACCAAAATTCCTCTTGCTGTACCCGAGGCATGTCAGATCGTTCAGACTTAGTATTCACTCTAAATTTGAACATATTTAATGTAGCCCACAATTAGTCTGGTCGATAAACTCAAATTTTAGGGTCAACCTAGAATAAATTCGAACTAAGTTGGTTTATATATCATTTTGAAGAGGAAGATATCCTCTATAACATATCCAATATCGGCTAAAATCCGCTTTGAACATTTTCTGTAATTCAAGATGGCGTCCAATATGGCTGCCATTTTCAGTTAAGTCAGTTTGTTACAATTTGATGCAATTATAGAGATAATATCTTGTCACATGTATACTTATGTATACATATTTGTAAAGCTAAGACATAACGCCACCTTTTTATGTCAAAATTGGAACTCACCGCCCAAGATGGTAGCCAAAATGGCGACCGACAGTGGAAAATGGTACGTTTTTTTACTGATATCTTTAAGATAAGTTTCTGCTGTTTGGAACTGGTTGAGAATTGTGACTTTATGTTGTATTTAGCATCTTAACTGGCTATTGGGGAAATAAAATATGCCATCAGTGGGGTCCCCACCCCATCCGATCATTACAAAAATCGAGTTTACAGAACGCGGTATAACATTTCACACAAAAAAATCACCATTGGGATTATAGTCATATTTCATCAAGAAATTGGAAGGACTGTACAATGTAAGTGGTGCATTCTATTTCTTATAGATATTACGACTCAATGGTATCAAAATTGTCAATTTGGCTCAAAATGGCTGCCAAAATGGCGGCCAAAATATGAAAAATGGTAAATATTGCACCAGCGTGCCGTGCAACCGTTTATAAGTTGTGGTTGTTGAATAAATGTGACTATTCTGTCTTACATACATTGAATACTAACATTTCTGATGCACCTTGATTAATTTTTACTATTTCAACCACTGAAATTACCAGAATCATGGGATTTTTATATCAAAATCAGCACACACAAAAATAACTTTTCAGGTTTGCACCATTTTGTCAAGTAAAATGGAACTATCTTTGGTATAAAATGTGCTTTGTATTTTGGTCTATCTTTAATGTGGGACACTGAGGTGTTACAAAATTACTCAAGATGGCTTGCAAAATGGCAACCAAATTTGGTAAAAAGTTGATTTGTCACATTTATTCAGAACATTATTCTAAGCTGTTCCGAAAAGGTTGCAAATTGTGACTCACTTGGTTATTAAAGATTCTACTGAATCAACTGACAATTAAATGCTATATTCTGCTTGTCCCAGTACTTTATGAGGCATGACAAATCATTTTAAGGGATGCAGTATGGATTTTTGCCGCAAACTTCTTTTGGGATTCTGTCTGTTTTTGAACGGAAATGGGCAGAACGTTGAAACGGAAATGAGAGGGATCCTATTATGTGGCTACTCTGGCCCATTAGCAACAAAATGTATTAACTTATAAACTATTGTCATGAAAACCGTTTCCTTCTTATTGCATACCAAACGCAAGGTGGACTACTCTGATATTATCTCTCTATCGGTTAACATACCCTTGAGTTATAACGATAGGAAATCGATAGTCACCCAAAGGTACACCAGTGCAGCTCACACATGACCATGCAGTCCCTCCATATATGCACGAACACCACATAAATGAACATATGGCACTCGCTTTATACACATACACCTCACCCACTACTATACAGCCACACATTTGTATGCACATACATCCAATACATGGCCATATAGCCGTGAGTAAACATGCAGACACACCAGGTATACTCCTACACCTAACCCATGACCATATATTCACGACATGTATACATATTCACAACATTCATGAACATACAGTGACATATTGTATACGTATTCGCCTCATCATTGGCAATATAGTCACTCCATGTATATGTATATATTTGCCACATAGTCATTCTCTGTATATATTTGCGCCACATTCATGGTCATACATCACTTCTTGTATACATATTTGCCTCACCAGGGGTCATACAGTCACTCCCTGTATATATGTTTGCCTCACCAGGGGTCATACAGTCGCTGCCTGTATATATATATATTTGCGACAACCATTGCCATATAGCCACTCAAGAAATACATATACACCCAACCCAAGACCATTGAGCCACTACCGGTATATATAGTAAACATATAAACCTCACCAATGGCGTTACAGTCCTTCTAGATATACTAATGTCCCGCACCGCGCACACGGCCATTCATACACTCCAAACGTGCATATAGACCGCACAATGACAATTCAGCCTCTCGCTGTATACTCATAAACCACACTCATACTCATACAGTCACTCCTTGTATACCAATTCACCTCACCATTAATTGTACCACACTGGCACTCCATATATACATATTGGCCACATCGTGGCCATATAGCCACTCAAGATATACGAGGGCTCGTGTCTTGCAGGTAATGAGTCGAAACGTAATGTGGTATTTGCTTAGTATGGCACATAGTCAGCGACCTGCAACTGATGATGAAATTATCCAAACATTTTGGCATCTTTTCAACTCATTGGGAGTATTTCCAAAAATGTCTAAACTCTACTTTTGGCATAAAAATAAAATCTTGTTTTTGTGGGTACGTTCTAAAACATTTCAAAATTCCATTAAACTGCTCCAGGACCCAGCTTCCACCTCAACATTCATGTCATTAAAACGGGGATCAATTTGTCAATTTGAAAACTTTGTGATTGAAAATGGTGCCGATCGTCGAACGCTCACGTGCTTCAAAATTTCTAGAAAAATCTCCGTTTTTGCGGCCGAAGGCTGCGGCAATTAACTTGGTTATCGCAGTTAAAAATATATCACCGGATAAGATTACCGGCGTATCCCACATACAGTAATGCTCTAAGTAATCGACTTCTTAACCACATCCGAATTATGGGTAACTTTTCAGGATTTAGTCGGAAATATGGCTTGTTGCCATTCATCGGAGAGCTCTCGGGGAGAGCTTTCCAATGAATGGCAACAAGCCATATTTCAGACTAAATCCTGAAAAGTTACTCATAATTCTGCTGTGGTTAAGAAGTCGATTACTTAGAGCATTAATGTAGCTGTGAAAAAATCTATGAAATCTCTAATTACCTTATAAGGCGGTCGTAACCTATATGCTGGACACGTCCGTTGTGATTAGTGGATTGCCCATAAGTGTGACCTTTTTATAAAGTAAGGTTAAAATTAATGGCATTTATCGAGAATCTGAAGCTTATACTTGCATGGAATCAGATACAAATCCGGATAGAATCAAGAATTAAGTCGGAAACGTAAAATCCCATTACATTTCAAGGACAATGTATCCGAGCGTTCACTGACAAAAGCCACGCGACACTTCCCCTGTCGACAAACATGGCAAGATTGTACCTCGGAAAGACTTTGCATGTGCGTATACATGAAGATTAAGGTGGATGGTGATCATATAATGTTAAGGCCCTGAAGCAATCCCAACAATTGCTTGCTTGTGTCACTTTGTGGGTACCAAATGGGTTGATCAATTTGTGTACATGAAATATATAAGAAGTTATTCTTTTATTCAACGGAATGTAACAATAAAAAACGTCCGTCGTTGATTGTTTTCTGTGTGTGTGGCTGGATGTGGTAACAATAAAGACAAAATGTGAGGAATTATGAAAAGTCTTAGCACATTTCCTTTCAACTCAGAGTATATAGAGTTTGTTTATGTATTAATATATCATGAACCTGTGTAGTATTTATCGACATGTTGTGATGTCCGGTACATGATAAAACATATACACTGTCGGTTTAACGGTGTCGGACCGTCGTAATCCGACGGTCCCATACCGTTTCATCAGTTGTACGATGAATCACCGTTGTTTTATGCCCCCCCCCCCCCTTCAAAGTTAAAAATGTGCGTTTTTCCAAGTTCATGCCTTAAATATTCAACAATATATTTATCGGCGGCAAATTGTATACGGCAGTGACTCCATAAAGTATGACTGAATCTGACTGCTCATATTTATTATTAATTGGTTGTATTCAGTGCAATTATGTGTGTCATTCAGTGCAATGCACGTGTCCGTCTTGTCTTGCGTCCGTAATTACGTTATTTTCATGAGCGGTTACTTTTATCACTCACGAATTTCTTTCTCCGTGTCATCGCCAAGCTGAAAACACAATTCTAATTTTTTTTTATGTGGGAAAATTGTTAAAACTGTATGAACGGACAAAGTTCCAGATCTGCGTAAATCGGCTTAATCATTGATATGTGTACTAATGTCCCGCACCGCGCACACGGCCATTCATACACTCCAAACGTGCATATAGACCGCACAATGACAATTCAGCCTCTCGCTGTATACTCATAAACCACACTCATGCTCATACAGTCACTCCTTGTATACCAATTCACCTCACCATTAATTGTACCACACTGGCACTCCATATATACATATTGGCCACATCGTGGCCATATAGCCACTCAAGATATACGAGGGCTCGTGTCTTGCAGGTAATGAGTCGAAACGTAATGTGGTATTTGCTTAGTATGGCACATAGTCAGCGACCTGCAACTGATGATGAAATTATCCAAACATTTTGGCATCTTTTCAACTCATTGGGAGTATTTCCAAAAATGTCTAAACTCTACTTTTGGCATAAAAATAAAATCTTGTTTTTGTGGGTACGTTCTAAAACATTTCAAAATTCCATTAAACTGCTCCAGGACCCAGCTTCCACCTCAACATTCATGTCATTAAAACGGGGATCAATTTGTCAATTTGAAAACTTTGTGATTGAAAATGGTGCCGATCGTCGAACGCTCACGTGCTTCAAAATTTCTAGAAAAATCTCCGTTTTTGCGGCCGAAGGCTGCGGCAATTAACTTGGTTATCGCAGTTAAAAATATATCACCGGATAAGATTACCGGCGTATCCCACATACAGTAATGCTCTAAGTAATCGACTTCTTAACCACATCCGAATTATGGGTAACTTTTCAGGATTTAGTCGGAAATATGGCTTGTTGCCATTCATCGGAGAGCTCTCGGGGAGAGCTTTCCAATGAATGGCAACAAGCCATATTTCAGACTAAATCCTGAAAAGTTACTCATAATTCTGCTGTGGTTAAGAAGTCGATTACTTAGAGCATTAATGTAGCTGTGAAAAAATCTATGAAATCTCTAATTACCTTATAAGGCGGTCGTAACCTATATGCTGGACACGTCCGTTGTGATTAGTGGATTGCCCATAAGTGTGACCTTTTTATAAAGTAAGGTTAAAATTAATGGCATTTATCGAGAATCTGAAGCTTATACTTGCATGGAATCAGATACAAATCCGGATAGAATCAAGAATTAAGTCGGAAACGTAAAATCCCATTACATTTCAAGGACAATGTATCCGAGCGTTCACTGACAAAAGCCACGCGACACTTCCCCTGTCGACAAACATGGCAAGATTGTACCTCGGAAAGACTTTGCATGTGCGTATACATGAAGATTAAGGTGGATGGTGATCATATAATGTTAAGGCCCTGAAGCAATCCCAACAATTGCTTGCTTGTGTCACTTTGTGGGTACCAAATGGGTTGATCAATTTGTGTACATGAAATATATAAGAAGTTATTCTTTTATTCAACGGAATGTAACAATAAAAAACGTCCGTCGTTGATTGTTTTCTGTGTGTGTGGCTGGATGTGGTAACAATAAAGACAAAATGTGAGGAATTATGAAAAGTCTTAGCACATTTCCTTTCAACTCAGAGTATATAGAGTTTGTTTATGTATTAATATATCATGAACCTGTGTAGTATTTATCGACATGTTGTGATGTCCGGTACATGATAAAACATATACACTGTCGGTTTAACGGTGTCGGACCGTCGTAATCCGACGGTCCCATACCGTTTCATCAGTTGTACGATGAATCACCGTTGTTTTATGCCCCCCCCCCCCCTTCAAAGTTAAAAATGTGCGTTTTTCCAAGTTCATGCCTTAAATATTCAACAATATATTTATCGGCGGCAAATTGTATACGGCAGTGACTCCATAAAGTATGACTGAATCTGACTGCTCATATTTATTATTAATTGGTTGTATTCAGTGCAATTATGTGTGTCATTCAGTGCAATACACGTGTCCGTCTTGTCTTGCGTCCGTAATTACGTTATTTTCATGAGCGGTTACTTTTATCACTCACGAATTTCTTTCTCCGTGTCATCGCCAAGCTGAAAACACAATTCTAATTTTTTTTTATGTGGGAAAATTGTTAAAACTGTATGAACGGACAAAGTTCCAGATCTGCGTAAATCGGCTTAATCATTGATATTTTCCACTAAATTGTGACAACTGGGTTGTCTTCGATGTGCCATTTCGAGCTGTCGGCTATGACTTATCTTCATTTATCTCAGTGTCCATGTTGAAATTGACAGTGCTGTGACTATCAAAACACAGATACATTTACTGACACAACAGGCTACATATACACCTGCTAGAGTATTTCACAGGAGCTTCGATGTCAACCATTAGTGACAATAACAACAACAACAACAACGTATTAGAACGTTGACAATGTTGCCAGTTTTTTACTTGACCATTCAATCCAGTTGACATTGTTCTGACAGTTTTGAGAGCACATACATGTACATCTACACGAGAGTATATACTGTACGCATCAGAGTAATTCACAAGAGCTTCGATGTCAATAGCAACACGGTGAACAATGAACTGATGCCGCCATAGTGACGGATGATCACATTTATATATCTTCTAACTTACGAGTACAACCATTACAATTACAGGGACCGATTCGTCCCATAGTCGTCAATTTTCATTGAAACGTGTGGACAATGAGACATTGTCACCACTCGCCATGTTATCGCCCTGTTATTACGACAATTTACGGACCGGGAGTCCACTATTATATATCTTTATTTCCTCCATTAATGAAGAGTTCTACAACATATGTACAAGTTCACAGACAGTTATACAATGTGTACAGCACGAATAATAAGTCAGCAGATTAACATATTTTACATACAGAAACAGATGATAAACAATTTTAACCACTCACACAAAAAACATATACATACTGTGCGATATGCAGACAACGGAGAGAGAGAGAAAGAGAGATATATATATATATATATATATATATATATATATATATATATATATAGAGAGAGAGAGGGAGAGAGAGAGAGAGAGAGAGAGAGAGAGAGAGAGAGAGAGAGAGAGAGAGAGAGAGAGAGAGAGAGAGAGAGAGAGAGAGAGAGAGAGAGAGAGAGAGAGAGATGGGTGTGCCATCGATGGAGATATCAGCAGGATCAGTCGTACAGGCGCGCATGCAGTCGCTCTTGTAGGTATGCATACCACCGGACACACACAGACGATGCGACTGACAAGCATACAGACACAAAGATAGCCACACATTCAGGCACTCATACTCACAATACAGACGTTCAAACATAAATAGAAACAGACTCACTGCATGAGATACAGAGAGTGAATCAGTATGATAGACCCATACAGTCGAACATATATACATTATAAGATGCAGATCACGACGCCTTGTCGGATAATATAGCATGCGTATAAGGCTATTGGGCATTCACATCGTTCAATTCAATTTTATAATAGTACCACAAACTAAGGCTAGCCTTGGTGAAAAAATGTACAGCAAAGTGACTGGAACAGTATCCAATTTCTATTAATTTTGCCGGCATGTTTCCCAAGAAAATGGCCAGTAGCTGTGAGTTATTCAAGGAATCGAGAAAAATGAATGATTCTATCTGGAATGTGTTAAGGATATCGTACCAGATCTCGTTCCTGAAGTTAGATATATGTATGTGTGAACAATCAACTATAATATGTTCGATAATGCAATGGTAATCTCTATTGCATAACAGACAGTGGCCGCTATCCTTATATGCGGTATGCGCAAGTAATCTTGCGATCATTAGGAATGTAAATTTTTCCTGTGGATAGTGGCTACATGAGCGCCAGAGAAGTGATGGGCTGAGTTTTGTTTGAGTTAACCCAAACTGTGCTAAGTCACTGTCTGATTCAATAGATGATCGCCATTCGCATTCATCTTTTGTGTGTATTTCTGCGTTAACGGCATTTCTCCAAGACGATTTTGAAACGAAGACACCATGTTGCATAAAATGTTCAAGGTGTGCATACAAGTTATATAAATATAAAATTACAAGTATATCCGATATAAAAGACTTTGGATTGGCGTATATTCCCGACAGGTGATTATATAAACGCATCAGAAAGACCGTTTTAGCGGTTTTACATGTACTCATTCTGCATAATGTCGAAAGTAAGCTCAGTTTCCTTTTGTCAATGAAAGATTCAAGTCCACCGCATCCCATAAGACCCTGTGCGATACACGTACGTGTTTGATGTGGGAATCCCTGCATTTGTTTGAGACAGAATCTATGGGCCTTTTCTACATGTGCCCGTGCTGATGTGGTCATTCCCCATATTAGTTCGCTACCGTACAAGGCCTTAGGCATGACAATGGACTTGTAAATATTGAAGCAGCTATATGGAGTAATTCCACCAGGATATAAGCCTGCTTTAGACAATGAGAAATAGGTACCTTTAAGTTTTGTACACACTTTATTTACAAGCATTGAGTTGAAGTTAATTTTTTCAATTGGAATTCCCAAGTGTGAGCCAGAGGAGACTTCTTCAATTTTGCTGTCGCCAAATTTCCAGGTTCGCTTTGCTTTGGAGAATTCGTTGACCGTTTCATTGAAGACAATGATGAATGTTTTGGATGAATTATATATATATCTCCACTTCCTGCTGTATTGTAGACATATATTATACATTAAAGTGAGACCACGCATTGAACAGGAAAGAAGAACCATGTCGTCAGCCTGTACTGGCGACGAGCAATTTATGCCATTTAGACGGAGACCGCAGCCGGAACTCTCTAGTTCATATATGAGTTCGTCTGCATAAATCATGTAGAACAATGGAGAGAGTATCGATCCCTGTCGGGCTCCCTGGAATATATCGAACCAGTTGGAGAAAGTATCTCTGTATCGTACACAACAGGTTATCCCTGACAGGAAGGCTTTAAATGTGTGCCAAATGTGACCATGTAGGCCTCTTTCGTGTAATTTAAATAGGAGGCCGTTTAACCAGACCGAATCAAAGGCTTCAGTTACATCTAGAAAGCATGAAAATAATTTGCTATGTGATTCTTTTGTATACGAGATGCACTCCTGTAAGAGATATGAGGTTGCCATACAACTGACATTACTCTGACAACCATGTTGCAAAGAATTAACAGCTATCAAGTTTGGCGTGTAAGAGTGCATACGTGTAAGCAGACGTTTCTCATATAATTTATATAATGTAGGCATTATTGTGATAGGCCTATAGCTGTTAAATTCGTGTTTTGACTTTTTGCCACCTTTGTAGATGGAGATCATCACGCCTTTTTTTGCATTTATGGGTACATAAGACAATTCAAACATCTTACTAAAAAGATAACAAAGTTTGCTAATCATCACAGATTGACTATATGTAATATGTTCATTGGTTAGTGAGTCATGTCCGGCCGCTTTACCTTTATTGAGTTTTGGGATTATGGCAGACAACTCTGGTTCGCTTGCCGGGTAACAGAGGACTTTATCGATGTTGCTGTGTGCATCCGATTTATCAATTGAAGACACGAATGCATTCACAGTTTCGAAGTGGTGGGAGTCAAAATTGTCATTATGGAGAGGCATAAATAGTTCACCATAGTAAGTACCCCATGCATTTGATATATCTTGATTTGAGCGGATTTCTTCCCCATTGTGTTTGAAATATGGCGGTGATAGTGTATTGCGTTCTCTCCGCTTAGAGTTAAACATGCGACAAAAGGTGTCCTGTTCTATCTCTGCACACTTGTCAATTTCGGCATCACGCTCGCGCATAAACTTTTCAGACATTTTGCGATGCTCTCGGCGAAAGTTACGTTTGGCATTTTTATATTGGCGGTATGATTCTGAGTCTTCTCCGCAAGAAGAACGTTGTCGCCAAATCATCACGCATAGTTATTACGGGCTTTGCTATTGTCTTGAAGGTTTTAAGGCTGGCAGCGATGTTGCGCGACGTCGTGCGACCGTTAAAGCGACGGACATTTTTCTAACAGTGTAGTCAAGCTTAATTTGAAACCAGAACGTTTACACTACGAGCCACTTCGGCTCAATAAGGTAAGGGGCATGTTTCAGAGGTCAAATGCCTGAGGTTTCAAGATGTCTACGTCCGTTGCTACGCTTACCCCCTCTCACAGTATGTCTCTGTTGTTTGAGTTTGGAATATATGGTCGTCGATTCCAGCCAGCACGATATATCACTAAATGCATGTTGTCAGGAAGACAACTGATGTACGTCTACATATGTAATATGGATCCATGTCGACCACTATTAAGCGAAGTGGACATTGACAGTAACCGTACTGGCCAAAATAAAACTAATAATTGTTAGCGGATTTCCCCCAACACAATTACGCCCTGCCGACAGGCAGCAATGTGTCTCTATTCCAGTGAACCCTTTTCTCTGTTACCCATAAAATTGACAATATCCATTAACTAATGCACAATAAATGCATTTCTCAAAATAATTGAAAACAAATAGCCGAAATCAATATCAGACAATTTAGTTCCAAGATCATCCGGTATTTATTCCGGTCCATAAATACACAGAACGACAAGAGGGGTATATCCTGTTCATACGACAGGCAGGGATCACTGACTCGGCCGGCGAGGATTATAGTCCGTATCAAAACACCGCGGTCCTGTGTTGTCTCAATCGTGAGCTGTTTGTGGTGAATAAGGTTTAGCGTGAACCATATTAAGTTTATTTGTTTTACGGAAAGCGGTACGTGTGATGAGTTATTATCAGCGTTTTATGTAGAGTTCACAACTGAATATATATATATATATATAATATATATATCGTTACATGTACCTTCATTTCATTCCTTGGTTAGCTGTTGAGTGAATAAGTCGCAAAGATTTTAGCTCTGTGGCTTGTCTCTGTTCCGGCTAGCTGAGCCCGGATCGCTTGTGAGTTGTGTGGTCGATCTGAAAAGATCTTAGCCGCCCGAGCGATTCGGAGTGAGCGTTTTTGGACTTGGCAGAGGATTATGTTGCTAATCCCCGCTGCCGTTGTCGCGGCCTTGGATAGACTGCGCATTGTGGACACCTTTAGCTGGACTCAAACCCAGGCTATAGGGGCATTGTGCGTCTATCCTTGGAGTACCGGATTGCTCCAGCAGTATCCTCTGCTGGTGGTACCTCGGAAGCTGGATTCCACCAGGGACCTACCATCCGGTACGGGGACTTGGACATCTGGGACCAGGCCAGGAAGAAAGGAAAGAAGAAGACGCCGACGCAGGGGCACAGACAGGAGGGCCAGGTGGAGATAGAGTTAGTGTAAACAATATTTATTTGAACAAAAGAACAGAACATCACATTGACAATTATACATATTGAGCAAAAAAAAACATAGTTCAAATGAGGATTAGATAACAAGCCATGAGCCTATGGCTTTTATAAAAATCTTTTCCTCCAAAAATGTTACCCCGAGTGTCAATACAGACAGCTACAGGGTAAAGAGGACGGGAATTTGAATATTGTTCTGTGTTTTCAAATAAATGTTGGGAAGTTAGTTAAGCGAGTGCAGGGATCAGAAAGATGGAGGAGTGATAGAAGGGAGAAGATTATGAAATAGACAAGACAGATAATAAAGTAGGTAGAAAAGAAGTGTGATAAATGCTGTATACAATAATCCCTCAGTCATAATCTAAATTTTACATTATGGCGTTAAATCATGGTGTATTGTCCAATATAGAAACGGAATTAGACCCCAAATATGTCTCGGCACCCATGAGAGATGATGCATGAAAATAAGTATATATTAGAATAATTGTTATACTTGTTGTGCGTATCAATATAATCTAGATACAATTAGTACATGTAAGTACAATCAGTAGTAAGTCCATTAATATGCCAAGGTCAGCACGGTTGAGCATGCACTCCGTGGGCAGACAGACGGATATGCCCGAACACAATGTGCAGAAACGCGACTTTCATATTTATACATACAAGTTATGCACCTCATGTTCGCATACACGACCCCTGCGCACGGAGCTCACACATTATCGAAACGTCGACTTTGGATAATAAACAGTTGTACAGTTTCAAATATTATAGAATTTGTTTCATCGGACATCTCATTAGACCCATATAATAGGACATCAATGTTCACATCTGGTCGCGAAAATGGTAGAGCGGCTATCATATCAGCTCTAATTTGACTATATTTGGGACATTGCAAGAGAAAGTGGTACGCGGATTCAACTACAAATTCTCCACAAGAGCAAAATGGGGAATCTCTTACGTAATTTACCACAAGATCTTTGTTCAGATGGCTGCACCCCAGTCTCATTCTTGTGTGATATACTTGGCCTCTACGAGAGTGACTATGATAATAAAACTTAGCTAAATTAGTATGACCGACCTTCAGAAGACGCTTGAATTCTTCCACGGTTGATGATGCTTTTATTGCGACAGGTATATTATTCCATGCGCGTATTGCTGACGGTAAGAACGTATCCATATATTTATTTCTGTTACTATTTGGAGGGTGAATAATTACGCGTCTGTGATTATATCCAGAAGATGTCGAATCGGGTGGGATCATGGTTGAAAGATAAGATGGGGCTTGATTTCTATGCATCTTGTAAAATAATATCAATTGTTGAGTATGTCTCCTGGATAAAAGGGTTTCCCAACCAGTTTCAAGTAATAAGTTTTTATCACTGACACTTCTGGTAGCCCCAATAACAATCCTCGCCATCTCATATTGAATATCTTCAATTTTGTCACTCTTATAAATTGGTATATTGTTCCAAACAGGTGACGCATATTCTAGTATCGGCCTTACATATGAGAAATAGGATTTTTCAAGTCTTGTCCTGCTCAGTCGGAATTTATGTCTCCGAATATGATTTACTCTTTTCCAAGCCTTTTCGGTTATCGTTTGTATATGAGTTTCCCAGGATCCGTTGTTATCGAAAGAGACACCTAGATGTTTATGAGAACTTACCTCTGTAACTTGCGATGCCGCCATCATTAATGGTGGGTGAACAATAGCAGAATTCATCCTTGATACTATTAACGCTTCCGTTTTTAAAGGATTAAATTTTACTAACCACGTTTTTGACCAGTTCACAATAGTTTGAATGTCATTGTTCATGATTTCTGCAGCTAACGTTGGATTTTCAACACATAAATATATTGAAGTATCGTCTGCAAAACGTCGTATATTACATATAATATTTTCAGTTATATCATTAATGTATACAAGAGATAGGGTTAGCTGAGAGACGCCCAGCTCACCAGCTAGCAGGGACTCTGTTGAGCTGCCGGAGGTCCTTGCTGTCGTCACCGAGGCGAGCGGAGACAGGGACGCGGACACCACCCCGATGTTCCTGCCGCCAGCTTCTCCGTGGAGATGGACACTCTACCACCTCGGACACCGGAATTTCATCTTAACCGGTGTCCCCCATCTCCACGGGCAGCAGCAACAACAACAACAACAGCTCCACTCTTACCCTCGAAGAGATAATGGCTGATTCCAACAGACTTGTGGCAGAATCCAACAGATGAATGACAGAAGTAGATAAGAAATGAAAGAACAAGACGGGCAACTTGCAGCAGCAGCAACAACAACAGAAGAAATGAAAAGAAGAAAGAAATCAACCCCAAAAAAATATGTCTAGATAATTTTTCACGTTTCATTGTTTTGTTTATCATCTTCATACCACCAACATCACCTCAAAGTGGGTTGTAGGAGAGGGGTTCCGCCCCTTTCGAATCCTCCCTGGGCCCAGTCCCAAAACCTCCAATAAAAATGTACCTTCCCGGTATATGCCATTCGTCTTCCGGATCGCTTGCGGGACGGTCGCATTTAATGCTCGACGCATTAAGCCGTGAGCGATCCGTGATCTTTTTTGTTGCCGGGCTTGACTGGTTATGGAAAATCCCCAGTCAAGTCCACCACATGCTGAGTGGACTGCCGTCTGTCTTTTATTTAGGCTGGCATGTACAGGCTTACACGGACAGACTGGACGTGGTATTGGAGTACCGAGTCACCCAGGCAGAACCGGCCGCGGCTCGGTAGGACCGAACGAAATCCACCGGTCTGGGGCTGACCAGACCACCACAGACGGGATGAAGACGAAGAAGACACCGTCGCGCCGCCGCAGAGACGCTGACAGGAAGGCCAGGAAGGTGCTATCGTCACCGAGGTAAGCGGAGACAGGACGCGGATACCACCCGGACGTCCCTGCCGCTGACTTCGGGTGGAGATGGACACGTCAACACCTTGGACAACGGAATACCATCACAGCCCGGTGTCCTCCATCTCCACCACCAGCAACAACAACAGCAACAACTCTAACATCGGCTCCACCTACTCAGCGAGAGACGACACAGTCGTTCGGAGCGCTTTGGAGGCGGCGGCAGCAGCTAAGAAAGACATGGCAGACTGAATCAGCAAAAAGACACATAGCCAGGGTCATCGCCTCCGAACCAATAACAACACCAGTAACAACATCAGCAGAGAGGGGAAAAAAGAAAGCAAAGAACAAAACAAATAAGATCATCTCCATTCACGCTCACCATTTCATGACATTGTAATATTCATATCATTTTACGGCGGTCGAGCGGATAATTCGCATTGTCTCTTGTTGCTGTTCCCGCAGACTAGTCCCGAGAGACAGATACGAAGAACAAGAACAGCGTGGAGTTATCTGCCGGACTCAACCGCCAACGGCTCTGACAACAACAGAAGAACGTAGAAAAAAAAGAGGAAATAACATAAAAAAATATATATATGTGTATATCATTTCCCCATCATTTCACTGTTATGTCACCACCATAACACCCAATATCATTCATAAGTGGGTTGTAGGGGATGGGTTCCGCCCCTTTCAAACCTCCCGGGTTCACTCCCAAATCCCCAATAAAGTATATAAAAACATAAACATAAAAAGCAGTGATTTTGGACCTGGCAGAGGATTATGGAGTTAATCCCCTCGCCGCCTTGAACATATTTCGGGTTGTGGATACCCTTAGCTGGGCTCTACGCCAGGCTAAGGAGGGCTTCGTGCATCTGTCTATGGAATACATAACTGCGGCAGCTGGAGGTCGCCAGAGACAGGCGGTTCTGAGCATCACCACCGGAGCGGGGAAGGGGTCTATTAGATGGCAGTTAGATTTCAACTGATCAAAAATCAATATAGTGCATTACGGCTTCAATAATCCCAAACAAAAATATGGGAATTTACCTCGATAATCAGTTGAATTTGAAAAACATGTCAGCACCACCATTTAGCAAAGCCAATAAGATTCTTGGGATCATATGTAGAACCTTCACATAATTAAACAACCACAGGGCTTTACTCCCCAATGGTGCGACCAATTATTGATCATGGGCACTGCTTATGGAGTCCCCGTTCCGTTAAGAATGCTAGGGCATTAGCAAGTGTGCAGAGGCGAGCGACACGCATGGTTCAGTGGCTGCGGAACTATATTTATGAAGATTCAAGATAGACTCTCTATCCTTAAGTACATGTGATTACGTGGCGACCTAATAGAGATATACAAAATAAAGAGGGGGCAGTACAAAACCAAAGACGAAACGCTATTCGCTGATGCGATATATGCACCGACCAAAGGCCATTCGTGTAAAATAACGATCGAACACAGCAATAAAGATGTCAGAAAATACCCTTTTACACCGTTAAAGATACGGGCGGCGTTGGCGGTGGGTATGCTGTTAAAATATTCACCTCTGCCAACAACCGCCATAAACAGAAAGAATAGTTCTTATACCAATCAGAAATATGGCATAAACAGTATGCTATTGTCAATTTGTTTCCCTTTGTTATGTAAACAAACGTAAAAAACGTTACGTTTCCTGGCTTTTGTTTAGATCCGGATATGGTAAACATAAAGAGCGTTATTTGTTACTGTTGTCCTGATATGGAAATAATAAATAGCGTTTATATCATTTTTGTGTGATTAACCAATAGAATTGCGCTGTTTTATGTAAACAGAAGCACAACTTCTGTAACACGAGCAGTCTCTTGTTTACGTACACCATCGTACGTCTTGACGACAATATACTATTTACGCGCTGATTATGTTTGGCATATAAACAAAACTATATATATTTTAATATTCCTTCTGTTGATGGGGATTTGAACAAATATGAATATTTCTGCAACGAACGCCGCCCGTGCCTTTAATTGTTAATTTGTAGTTGTTTTTTGCTAGATATATTATTGTGTTTGTTAAACAGTGCATGTCGTTTGAAATTTACAAACCACGATTCATAAAATAAGAATATAATCACAAGATCACAATTATTGAGATACATGAACATTGAAATAAATAAATGTCGATTTCTAATGTCAGCTGCATGAATCAGGGAGCTAAATGTGTTCTAGAGTCTGGGAGCGAGTACACCGTGTAATGCTAAAGGTGAATATAACTGAAGAATGACCTTCACCTGATGCATGCGACACGTTATTAAAGGATGACATCGCGTTTATTTGATTTGTACATCATATCTAAATAATTTAAACTGGTGAATGAATGGGGGAATGGATTTTTGTGAGCGGGAAATTTATTTAACTAGCCGCTGTAGTTGTGGGTTTTTCCAGATCAAATTTAGATGTGGGATAGCCCTGTCGTACACTTGGGGATTTATTTTAAAAAGTAAACACATGACTTATGATTTTTCTTGCATTTTCGTAACTGGTGTCAATCTAGCTGGTAAATATCACTGGTATGGCCTGCAGGCTTCAATTCAGTGAATTTGGCCAAAACGTTAACACTATCGCCTATGGGAAACCATTTAGTTCAGTGATTCCATAAGTCCTGCGTATAATAGGAGACTGAATTCTGAATGGAGCTTGGCATGAGCAAGCTGCATACCGTACAACGCCATCTACGAATTACGTCATGCGTAGCGAGGGGACTGAACTCCACCTTGCAGCTCGATCGTGACGTACATCTCTTTCTATAGTTGTTCAATGATATTGTAAGATTTCTGGAATGTGCGAATTGTTAAGAGATATACGGTATCGGCCAACTATATTATTATATTATGCCGTCACACTCCCGTATCAACAAACCCAATAACACACCCATTTCGTTCTGTGTTTATTACGCATCACCCGTCCTAGAATCCGTACATTAAAGACATATTATCGACTTGTTCGGGTGCATTAAACTTACAAGTTAGTACTCAGGCGCTGTGCCAACTGGGGGTGCAAAATTCTACGAACATCGCCGAAACTCTCAAAGAAATCGACCACACCTCACCACAGAAAACATCGCCTGAATAACGCGCAATTGTAAATATTTACATCTCGATTCGGGACGCAACAAAGGCGACAAACGAACGCAAATGATTTCGCCAACGAGAGTCATTGAATTTAATTGATAAATAAGGATTAACTGTCATGTGGACTGTTTTTATGGAGATGTAACAGTGAGGTAAGTGGTCATAACTTGTGTAAAACCCTTCGTTCTGTGTTTATTACGCATCACCCGTCCTAGAATCCGTACATTAAAGACATATTATATAATATCGACTTGTTCGGGTGCATTAAACTTGGCACATGATCTTTAATGCTGCACCAGAATATTCATTGGGCTGAAATATGTGTGTCTACTTCGGGTTTTACATACAAATTATGACCACTTACCTCACGGTTACATCTTACAGTCCATATTACAGTTAATCCTTATAGCGCCCGCTCTCCCGCGGCGAAGCCGCGGAAGCGAAGCGACCAGGGTATACGTAGGCGAATATCAGATATATATACTAATCGACTTTTTCGGCCCAATCTAAAAATAAATTGAAATCACCTAAAATAGGATAATTTATTCATAACTGAAGGGTCAGTCAGGGTCAGCGGAGTCCAAAATTATATTGTTGGCAACGGTCGCCATTTTGTATTGATTAATGCCACCTCGAAATGTGTAATTGGGCAAAATGCTCCAGGGCAAAAATAAAAAACTTTGATCTTGCAACTGTTAGCTATACTTCATCATATGTACATGTAGGAACATCATGCTCCTAAAGCCAAATATATTTTCAAAAAGTGAATGTAAATTGAACAAAAGCTCTGGTTAACAAAAAAAGTTAAATTGCATGAACAAGTTTTGTTTACATATTTCATAAAATTATTAAAAATATTTACCCCGAAAGAGGAATCTAGCGACCTTGCTGGCCGTTTACATATTATCTTCAATTTTCTAACGGTATTTTCGCCTAAAACAATTTATGAAATATTCTCAAAGTTCAAGGCCGACAAACGGAAAATTTAAGTTCCGATTGAAAGATCGCAGAGTCATTTTAAGATTGCTTCTTGGGAAACCATTAAAGTCGTCATGACACCAAGACGTACATCATGACGTCACTACCTACACCGGCGCGCAAAACTCCAGACAGGACTGCGTCGATGGCCAGACAGCTGAGACTCGTATTACATGGCAGGCTAAATATCCACATTTACGTTATATGTGATTATTTACATACATTGTATATATCATTTTCTTGTGTCCCATCAAATCCTTCTATAAAGATAACAATTCATCCGATAATCCCATGAACAGTAACAAGCGGGCGCAAATTACGTTTACGTACATGATCATATTATTTATATACATTTAGCGAAAAAAAAACTTTTGTGAATGTATTTAAATCAAAAAGTGTATCGTGAAAAAACCAGCCCAAAATATCCCATAGCACCCTTGGCAAAAGTTAACAGGAACAATTGAAACCCGATGATTTATTAAGTCAATCCTGCGCGAATCCAAATGCGCCAAAAACATTACGCGTTCGTCTTTCCAAACCCAAATGACGTATTGATGTTGTTATGAGCTTGCAGTTATTAGCTGTTGCGCATTCACCGAGAAATAATTGCAACTAGCCACGTGGGCGCCGACCAATCAGAATGCTGGATTTAGTGATGACAACACTTAGTATGTAAATATATAAGAATGACGGTGTGTGTTGTAAATTTGGATTTATATTCGTAAAAATAACTACTTTGAGCAAGATTATTCTATATTTCTATATCACCCTACCTGAATGTTTCATATCACTTTAACAATGGTAATGTTGACCAAATGTAGGACAGTATTGTTTTCTTAAATTAACTAGCAGTTTTTGACTGGCCACGGGGGGGGGGGGGGCCAGGACACAAGCTTTCCAAGTGTTGGAAATTTCCAACCTGACACCCCCTAAGGTTGGAAAATTTCCAACTGATGGCCATTTCAGTCCAAAATTTTGACCAAAAGTAGGAAAATATGCAAATATTGGTCCAAGAACAAATAAATTCCCCCAATAAATTGTTTGAAAATCAAACTACAAGAACATTCTCAACCAACTGTTGGTGTGAAATTTCCAAATAATGTTGTGTCAGGTATGAAATTTCCAACTGTTGAAAATTTTGCCCAAAGTTGGGGGTGGGACACCCCCTCCCCCCCCCCAAACCACCCCCTGTTGCCACGTCCCTGAAACTGGTTACTCATTACCACCGCGGTCATTAAAGCCCCTCACATTTAGCGGATTATGCATGCTTCCAGGCTATTTTTCTCAAGTCTTTGAAATAACTGTTGTCAAAGCGTACGAACCAATGTCCCATGGGCACCTTATTTCGGTCCGATATCATTTGCAACTTTTGGCAAAACATTATTTAATTTGGCTAAACATTATTTAATTTGGCTAAATTTATTTAATTTGGCTAAACATTTGCCAAAGGTATATTTTTGGCCAGCGCTGACCCTGGCCAGAGGCTTCCATCTGATGCCTTCCAAGTCTGGATATAGTGTGTCTGACATTTGCAGAATGATGTCCCCAGAGGATGAATTTAGTGACGCTACCCCGCACAGTGGGCTAGCATAACCAAATTCACCATCTGGTGACCTCATTTTTCTTAGGCCTCATCTTCTGGAAAGTATATGTAGTCTCAATCAACAATGTTTTTAGTTACGTTTCCCTTCTGTTTAGTTTCTATATCAACTAATTTGCCGAAGATAAATTGCATACCTTACTCGTATTTAAATTCGCGCAGTACTATTTTTCGCTCAGTTTTGAATTCGCGCACTTTGAATTCGCAACCCCGGTTGCGCGAATTCAAAACTGACAAAAATATTTTTTGTAAAAATCTTGTTTCAGTTCTTAATTATCCCTGAAGATACATGTGTATATCAAATATCATCTTGGAGAAAATTTTCATCGAATAGAAAACATCAACTACGTAATAATTTTGTTGTGAATACGGGTGCTTATTATGTATGGTCCAAATAAGCATTCTGATATTTAATAAATATTTATGTACATCATGGGTGTATTTTAAATGTATAACTATACATGTAACACATTTGCTGTTTGACCACGGTGTCAACACTGCATGGGATGTGAATACGGGGACATGCTTTCGTGCACCTTCAGTCTGGAAGCATTTCAACGTCAAAGATCTAACCGCAATTCATTGCTTTGCAATTTACATACGATTAATGGCGTTGAGATGTATTGGTTGCCCATATATGTAAATATAGGTGTTTATTATCTATATAAAATACGCTCTTATTTCCCTATTGTTTGGTATAAACTTATGAGTCGTACTATTTTTCGCTCAGTTTTAAATTCGCGCACCAATAGGTGCGCGTAAAATAAATCTGCGCGAATTTAAATACGAGTAAGGTAATCGAGTTGACTAATGGACCAATGAACATCACCAACTTCAACTGTACGAAGACTGGCCTCATACTAAGACCGATCCATAGTAAGACCGGTCCCATTGCATGCGAAGTCGACGCCGCACGAATGACAGAACATTGTTTAAAATTATTCATTATTTATTTATGGATATCAACAAGAAAGCATATACCAGAAACATTCGTGTCTGGAAAGAAATATCGAATTTTCACTCGCGACTTGCAGCCACTCGTGAACATTCGACGTTTCTTTCCAGACACTCATGAGATATTTCGGTATTCAAACAAAAACTGTAGGTATTCTCTATTTATTGAGGGAAATGTTTAGATAATAAGTTCAACATGGTCGTTAGTTGAACATATTATCTTAACATTTCCTATGGGATAATTACTCATCAATAATGCTTTAATTAGTATAGAAAAGGTTACCATCGTAGTACATATCTAAACACTTGGAGATAATCGATCGACTGGGGACGGTGTCAGACCGGTTTTCCGAAGACCTATTACTACGAAGGCCCACAACTCCGAAGACCCGATTCTCCGACGGCCCATAACTCCGAAGACCCGATTCTCCGACGGCCCATAACTCCGAAGATCCGATTCTCCGAAAGCCCATAAACTCCGAAGGGCCGATTATCCGAAGACCTATAACTCCGAAGACCTATAACTCCGAAGGGCCGATTCTCCGAAGACCTATAACCCCGAAGACCCGATTCTCCGACGGCCCATAACTCCGAAGGTCCGATTCTCCGAAGGTCCGATTCTCCGAAGATTTTTTTTTATCGGGGTATTATCGTTTACTAAATAGTGTACAGTCCAGTGGCGAAGCCAAGGGGTCCCAAAATTCCCACTGCCCCCATTAAACCTCTACTTGCTATTTCAAACAATATGGACCCCTACCAAAACATGTCCAATGTCATGTAAACGCCCGGAAATCGTTCATGGGGCATCAAAATATTCAAACTTTTCCTACTGCCCCCACCTAAATGGGAATCCTGGCCCGCCACTGACTATACACCAGATACTATAACGTTACGTTGGCCCATGAGATGCCAGAGTAAAATGTACAGGGGTGAACGGGGAAGAACTTGTCGCCCCTGTGCATGTTAGGCCACTCTGACATTCTTGCAGCATTTCATTATAATATACCCGGTGCACACCAGTGGCGGAGCCAGTGTTCCCATTTAGGGGTGCACATTAATTAGCATATGTGGGGGATATGTGGGGGATATATCATGCATATGATATGCCGAAAGCATATCACGAAGGCCTGATTTGGGGAGCGCATACATGGGAGGGGTCGCCCCAAATCGTTGGTCCGGTGGCTCCCCTGGACAGGAACACTGTGAATATTTGAATGCCTAGGAGGGATTTCCTGACGTTTACATGACATTTGACATGTTTTTTGGGGGCGGTCTTCCCTAGGGCCCCATTGACCCCGCCACTGGACTGTACACTATTTAATACGCGATAAAACATGATCTTCGGAGAATCGGACCTTCGGAGAATCGGACCTTCGGAGAATCGGCCCTTCGGAGTTATAGACCTTCGGAGTTATGGGCGTTCGGAGTTATAGGCCTTCGGAGTTATGGGATTTCGGAGTTATGGGTCTTCGGAGTTATGGGATTTCGGAGAATCGGGACTTCGGAGTTATGGGCTTTCGGAGAATCGGGGCGTCGGAGAATCTGACCTTCGGAGAATCGGAACTTCGGAGTTATGGGTCTTCGGAAAAACGCTACGTAACCCTGGGGACTGAGTACGACCTTTGACAAGCTTGACCCAATATATTATAGAACATGGAGTTTTATAAGTGCCTGTTAATGACGTGTTCACCGAAGTGTAGCATATAAAGAATGTGTGTAATATACCGCGGATGATATATGGCCCATATATTTTAATGTCTTATTATAAACAACCTTATCGTATGCCTACTGCAGCCGACACAAAGGTCGCGGAATAATTCATAATATACACATAAACGTTAGGGGCCATTTTAAAATATAGAGTTTCTTTCATATCAAGTCAACATGGCTGTTCTCGAATCCTATATGACATGGAGTGAATTCGCTGTTTTTATCGTTGTGTTTTGTGCGACATGGCTATTCTACAAAGTTCATATATCACCAAAGTTTTCGCCGTTATACAAAATTCCCGGTTACAGAGGCAACTGGTTAATGGGAATAAACAGTGCAGGATTACGTGAGAGGAAGGACGCTGGTTGCGTTGTTCTTGAGCAAGTACAAGCATTAGGCAGAGAAGTGATTCGGGTACATAGCTTCTTTGGACAACCTGCGATCGCAGTAGCTGGACCTGAATGGTACCGGCATGTGACAGTGGCAAAGAATAGCAACTACCACAAATCAGCGGTCTTATACGCAGTCATCAAGGCTTTGGTGGGACCCAACGGCCTTGTCACTCTGAATGGAGAAGAACACGCTAATCAGAGGCGTTTGTCTAACGGAGCATTCAAACCAAATGTGCTTAAATCTCTTTTTGGGAGAGTGGAGATGAACAGCACGAATCTGGTCAACTATTGGAAGCAACTTATCAAAAGAGAAAACGGCGTTCAGAAACTTCACCCTGAAGACTGGGTTAAGGTTGGTGGTGATTTGGAGAGGTCAACCTTGGATACGTATACAATCGCCGGCATAGCATTTGATTACAATTCCTCCATACTTTGCAGTCCAGACGGTGAAATAAACAAAGCCATAAAAGAATGTCTGAGTATTTTAGCTGCAAGTCCGGTTCGTTTAATTAAATTCTTCAAGTATCTACCAACACCGGGAAATATGTCTTATAATAAAAGTAAACGAATTTTGGATACGCTGGTATATGATATGATATCCGAAAAGAAGTTGAACGCCGAAAATATTGACGAAAATTCGTCAGCGGACAACCTGTTAACCATATTAGTTCTTGCAAGAGATGCAGATGGTAGACGAATGACTGATCAGCAAATGCATGACCAAGTAATGACCTTCACGTTGGCTGGTTCTGAAACCACATCAACGTCACTGTCATGGTGCCTGTATCCATTGGCTTGCCACCCAGATATTCAAGAAAAAGTGCGAAAAGAAGTGACCAGTATTATTCCAGATATTGATACACCTTTAACTCTGGATCTAGTTGACCAAATGCAATACCTACTATGCACTGTTAAAGAAACTTTGCGATTTCATTCCCCGGTGCCGTTGGCTGCTAGAGAATTGGTCGCCGATGACGTCATTGAAGGCTGGCACATTCCTGCTAGGACGATTGTTTGGACTTTTGTTTGAGCGATCCACATGAACCCCAAATATTGGAAGGAACCAAACACGTTTACACCGCAAAGGTTTCTTCACGAGGGCGATATTAAACCCTTCACATTTCTCCCATTTACAGCCGGTCCTAGGATGTGCATAGGATACAAATTCGCTCTGCTGGAAATGAAAATATATCTCGCTCAATTGCTGCGACATTTTAAATTTGAGTTGACACCGGGGATGGAAAACGTTGGACGCGTTCCAGGATTCACGAGTCAGCCAGATCCAGCACTTGTTTTAAGACTAACAAGCTTGTAGAACATGGGCATGATGGCGGGCCATTAATATAATTATGGTAACATAAGGACATCATGTTATTGTGGTAAGGTGAATTCCGAATTCGCTTTTAATCCAAATATAATATCCACACTCACGTTGCCAATTGCTTCGACTAAATAATATAAGATATATTGTGTCCAAAATATTATGGGATATTTTCGAATATTTGGATATGCCATCAACATGTCTTAAAATATTTAGATATATCGCCAAATAATTCATTTGGAGAGAACTCTAAATACTTGGATATATTTGTTTAATATTTGAAGATAGCTTCAAATATTTAGATTTAATCCTTTCTAAACACCTCAAAAAAAGAAAGTCCCCCTAATATATTCGGTAATATTTTATGAGATATTGGATGGATTTTGACGAAACTTTACGCAAATGTTTAATGGTATCTGATACACAACCTGTGTGAGGCACCGTCCTGTGAGTTATGTTATGGCCGGCTGAGAATGAATTGAATGGAAGACGGGTGCTTTTCAAAAGTTGCAAAACACTGACGTAGAGTGGATAGTCACTCCATTGTTCCATTATTCACACAAGTTGTTACTGGCTGTAAATGTGGTCTAAAAGTGACACTGTGAGTCCACGATAACATGCGTGTCATCTTCCGGACACAATGCTCCTACCAGGCCCAGGCCATTCAGTCTAACCACATTCCTTTGGAATGACATCTTGAAGTTGCATGTTATGAGCAACACAGAGTTATTGAAATCAGTCTCTTTGAAGCCATTTTCCAGTAAACCATGTTTCCCACCATGTAGGCCATTGAGGTACCAACAGATAAGGATGTTCCAAGCCTTGCGAGAAGTGGGGACCAAGGCACAGCTGAATGTCCGTGATCACTCTGCCTGTGTTTTTGCAACTTTTGAAAAGTGCCCCTCTTCCATTCAATTTATGCTCACTCAGCCATATCTCACATCACAGCACAGTAATTAGCAAACTTGATGTCTTTGGTACCACAAATCATTTGTGAAAAGTTTCATCAAAATACACCCAATATCTCATAAAATATTACCGAATATATTAGGGGGGGCTTTTGTTTTTGTTTTAGGTGTTTACACTAGATACTCATTGGTGAGTAGTTATCCCTGAGGAAATGTTCAGATAATAAGTTTAACCCTTTCTATACCAAAGCATCATTGATGAGTAGTTATCCCGAAGGAAATGTTCAGATAATAAGCAGGCCGTTTGTTGAACTTGTTATCTGAACATTTCCCTCCCATAACGCGTAGGAATCATTCTGTACTTGTATTATCTGTCGTCTACTTCTATTACCTGTTCATCCCTCCAAATTAATACTATATAGACTATTCCAATATACACTTCTTTAACTTGGTGTGATAATCCATTTAGTATCTGGTATCTATAAAGGCCTTACACATCTCAGTTCATGTTAGTTTTCACATATCATTCAACCTTTTCTGTACTAAATAGGAAATTAATCACGGTGGGGAATCACGTGGTTTCGATTTGATGAGTATCACGCAATCAAAATGACCGAGGCTATCGCAAACGTGAACAGAAAAAAGGAAATAAACTAGGATAATGATATATTACATAGTATTTTGGCAGATTCGAGAATATGCTATGGTCAGAATGTTATAATGTTCTGTCCGTAGCAGTCAAAATGCTGTATTGTGTCAGTTCCTCATTTATTAGGTTTTTGTGTGTTTGCTTTCGCCTTGGCCGAACGTGTGCCACTCACCAACATCGAAAGCACGTGAGTCCCCGTCGTGATTAAGACCAGAATCAGTAATTTCGTCGTAATCTGGATTCCGATTCTGATTCCGTAAACAAACCGAGATCTCCCCACCTCGGAGTTTAAAAAGACAATAAAACAAAAGAATCCATCCTTTGGGTACAAATTATTGCAGAATATAAGCGATCCATATCAAAGAATTTTAAATGCGGAGACAAATTTGTGTTATCGAGTGTAAACGGGGAGAATTTTACTGAAATTAGCCAAATAATAGCTGGGGAGCACTTCGGTTAATGGCGAACTTGAAGCAAATTCTTGTCGATTTCACTGTCACTTTCATCATGTTCATTTCATAATTCCATCCATATAATACCTCCCGAACGCATGTCGATTTGAAATTTGGCGCAAAACGTTACCATTGACCTAATTTACATGAACCTGCATGGATATGTCTTCTGCTTTGTTCGTAATTATATGTTCCCTCCTATTCAACAAATAGTAGGATTATATGATATATATGGATTATCAGATACACGTATGTACTATCTAGTATTATAACAATGTCATATTTAAAATGTTTTGTTCCGTTAAATGCAGCCATTTTTGCACAATAGTCTCTGTAGTGCCGAAACACACACACCATTGGCCAACGTGCTGTGTATTAGTTGGGAAATAAAGCTTTGCCCATGAGGCTATGTTGTTGTCTTGTGGTCGCACGTAAGCTGTATCTCCCAATCGCACAAACACAAATTTAAAGCTTATTCTTGGATCGCATGACTATATATTGGAAATGTCAGTCAATTTATTTGATTAAATACCAACACGTATCAGTTCTAGGGACATGGCTATAGAGGGTTGTCATGGGGGTGCCCATTCAAATGTCCGGCCAACTGCACCCACCCCCCTGAACAAAACATCAAACTCACAGGTTCGCAGAATTCCATTTGCACCCCTTGGAAATATCCAACCTGAAACACCCTAAGATTGTAAAATTACTAGAGGGTTCACATGGGGGGGGGGGGGGCGGTGCACCTTCAAATTTCCGGCCAACTGGACCCCGATATTACCAAACATCAAACTCACAGGTTCGCATAATTCCATTTTCACCCTCTTGGAAATATCCAACCTGATACATCCTAAGATTGGAAAATTACCAACTATTACTTGTTGGAAAATCAAACAATGAGAACAATTCCAACCTATATAATTCTGCTGTCAAATTAATGTCTAACTAATGTTGGGTCAGGCATGACATTTCCAACTGTTGGAAATGTACCAAAGTTCGGGGGAGACACCCCGACCAACCCCTGTCGCCACGTCCCTGTACAACTAACAAGTTTCGTGCATTCTCTACAACGTCTTCCGAATTTGATTCAGTAGATCTAGAGCTGTTAGAAATGCTTTCCTTCATCAATAAACACACTTAAATTTAACTTGAAAAAAGATGCGATTAAGTCGGATTGGCAGCAAATTATGTGCCATGTATATACACATAGAAGAAAGGCATGACTTTCACAACAAACATGAACATTATAAATATAAGATACAAATGATACTTGTGTCAAATACATGAGCCATGTTTGACGCTGGGAGAACATTAAACATAGTACCGGCGACCACGTGTATTTCAAAATCTGACATAGAATCCGTGTGATCTCGGTTTAGCCCAGCCCCGTAATCGCGGTTTCGGATTCTGAATCCAGATTCTTCCATGAAACAACGAGTCTGTCGACAAACATGGCTAGAATGTATCTCGGAAAGACTTTGCATGTGCGCACATGAAGATTAAGGCGGATCATAATGTTAAGGCATTGAAGCAATCCCAGCAATTGTTTGCTTGTGTCGCTTTGTTGGTATTAAAATGGGTCGATAAATGAGTGCACATGAAATATATAAGAAGAAATTATTCTTTTAGTCAACGGAATGTAACAATAAAAAGCGTCCGTCGTTAATTTTTTTCGATGTGGCTGGATGCGGTGTCAATAAGACCAAATGTGAGGAATTATGAAAAGTCTTTCATTTCAAATCAGAGTATAAAGAGTCTTTATATGTATTAATATATTATGAACCTACTATCAACATCAAAGTATACTCATTAGTGAATATAGTTATATGTAGTCTAGAGGGGAACGGGAGCATTTTACTGAAATTAACCAATATTATACGACAGCAGTACCGTTCCACTGTGCGACATTTCTGGTCCATGCGTGGTTTCATTTGGTCGCAAATTGTTAAAAATATGTGACGTCACAACATCAGATATAGCCTTATTTTATTATAGATATCCAATGTTAGATATTGTATTGTTAACAATGGCGATGATATTGAAGATGGTGTGAGGTGATTATTGTGATGAAACAATGATATCCATGGTTTGGTATTATATATAGCGCCATTACAACGTATGTTGTGTTTCCTATCTCATCGATTTTTCCCATTAGCTTTATCAGGTAAGGAACATCCTGTATTCCACTATATAGTTGAATTTGACAGTGCAATATACACTATTTGCGTGTTTTTGTGGAAACTTTGGGATCGCGCACCCATGCAAGAGCACAGCCAAGTTACACTCTTAACAACATTATAGCAAATGATAAGTTTCGTTTTGAAGCTTTTTGGGCCAGATTATTTAATTTAATACAAGCACAAGTAGGCATTACAGGCACGGACGGCGTTCATTGCAGAAATATTCATATTTGTTCAAATCGGCATCAACAGAAGGCATATTAACATATATATAGTTTTGTTCATATGCCAAACATAATCAGCGCGTAAATAAATAGAGGATATGAAATGAGTGTTTCTATCATATGAGAGAAACACGAATTACATATTCTATTTATCATATGACACCTATAAATTGATTATGATGTCCAAAACGCACACAAATCACTAAATAGCTATATGACATCGGCAGCAAAAGGTTAATGTGACGTCACTTCATTGCACCGGAAGCCCAATTACACCTGGTGAACTAGCAGAAATATTATGCACGCGAAGATATAGTGCGCTATTCTGTTCTCAGTTTGTGACATTATATCGTATGTTTATTAGATAAATACGAATTACATATTCTATTTATCGTATAACAATGTCCAAAACTACATATTTCAAGATTATAATTGCGAGAATTTCGGCATCGCGTTGATTGACGCGCACGAAATTGACCTGCATTTAGTTAGAGATGCGGCTCGGCTCAGGCTGCCATTCAGCCAATCAGAACACACTTTTTGTCAACAAACCAATCAAAATATCGGAAGGTGATATGAACTAGTAGTTCATATGAAATTGATTTATGACATACGTGTTACAGAAGTTTGCTTCTGTTTACATAACACAGCGCAGTTCTATTGGTTAAACACACAAATGATATAAATGCTCTTTATTATTTCCATATCAGGAAAACAGTAACAAAGAACGCTCTTTATGTTTACCATATCCGGATCTAAACAAAAGCGAGGTTCTGTAATGTTTTTTGCTGTTGTTTACATAACAAAGGAAAAATATTTGACAATAACATACTGTTCATGCCATATTTCTGATCGGTATAAGAACAAGGTATGTCTATATGTTACTACTATTTCTGTTTATGGCTGTTTTCGAACGTCATTCAATTGTATTAGAAGTTGGACTCGTATCAAGCCGCCCTTGAACATTGTCTGTTGAGAACAGCCAGCGCCGTGGTTACTTGTGAACTAAATGTTTGGCCATATAAGAAAGATAGTTCATGCCGTTGATATGGAAATTGGCACTACGAAAAATGTCCGTCCGGAAATTATTATTATGCGTTGCAATGAAGTAAAAGATGGAGTTCGTCCTCCACATACTCTGATTGACAGAACACACACATTCGGTAGTCCAAGACTTCATTTCGCCATCGACCGGTCTCTACGCGTAGCGGAATGATACTGCTCCGAAATCGGGCAAACACTGCATGAACGCTGTCCTTTATACCAATGTTCAGGTTTACGCACAATCTTAGTTTATCAAGCCTATTCACATCAGCTTGCCAGTTCGTTTGGTTACACTTCTTCAAATTAATTTCGCATTCGTTTAGGTCACAAACCATCTTGTTAGCTAATACGTGGAATTGGTCACTGGTAATTAGCACATATCTCATAGCCGATACCCAGCAACTGTCTTTTGAACATGTCTGCAGTTCCCATAAAAACACAGTTTTCGCAATTCGACCATTGTCCATCCCTATCAGTCGATTCCAACGTCTCGCCGTGCTTAACCATCGTCGGTGGGTTGAAGTTATCCATCCAATCTCCCCGTTGAGTGATGGTAGAGGTGCGAATCGGTGCACGCCGATGAAATATCGTAGCCCACGATTTTGTACCATATCAATACAATGGAAAGTTAAAAGCCCCATATACCACTGCAGTAGTCCAGAATAGGAACGACGCAATTATTAAATTATTTCATATGTTTCAATGCCGATGTCTTTGGTTGAGTGAATTGGCGATATTACAGCTCCCAGTGCGCGACCTCCAGAATTCGCCAGGGTCTCATCGGCTGCACTAAAGATGTTAGTTTCGTTATATATCACACCCAGGTACCGTAAACCGGGGTAAATTGAGACACCGGGATGACTTGAGACAAAACAGGATGGTGCCATATTTCAGGCACTATAATCATTCTCTATTGTTCTTACATTCAAATAAATCTTATTTATTCTGATGACAGGTATATTTATTTGATAATAATCTATAAATAATGAGATGCAATTGAAAAAAAATGGAGCAACTGGCCTGAGAATTTCATTGATTTTTTTTCGCAAAAATTTGACCACTTGCAAACTTCCACTGCTCCGCATACACCATGCGGACTATATGGAGATGAATATGACCAAGACTCCATAAATATATATCTGTTGTGTCAACAGATTGTCATTTTATGTATGTAGTTACATATTTTATGCTTTCTAAGAAAAACATGATTTTCGACATACTCGGGGTGACTTGAGACAGTCACCCCGGATATGACCTATACATGCTATATATGGCTACATGTGATATTTAGTTGCTAACTACTACAGTATATCTCAGTTAATGCACATGATAAGTTGCACAAGTAAAATTGAATGATAATCTACATGTAGCTGACTGACTGCAAGTACTACGATCACATGTTTATGGTTAGGGCTCATGTTGAATTAGGGTTAGCGCACCCTTTAGGGTCAAAGCCCACCCCCTCGATCACAGGTTTAGGGTTATGGCTCATCTTTTATGGACAAAGCGTATCCCCTCGATCACAGGATTAGGATATAACAGAGATACGAGTTTTGCATTGAGCCATGGAGCCATGTATCCATAACGGAGATACGTGTCATGGAGCCATGGTGCCATATAGCCACGAAGCAACAGCTACACGAATACATACATCACCGTTGTGGCGCCATTACATAAACTTTCGTATCTTCGTTATGGATACATGGCTCCAAGACTCGTATCTCCTTTATGGAGCCATGGCTCCACGGATACAAGACTGATATCTTCGTTATGTATCCATGGACCGCATATGGCTCCAAGACTCGTATATCCGATAACCCTAACCCTAACCATGTGATTGAGGTGGTGGGCATTGACCCTAAAGGGTGCCCTAACCCAAAAGGACACCATAAGCCTTTACCTAGTTCAAGATGAGCCCTAAACCTAAACATGTGATCGAGGGGATACGCTTTGCCCATAAAGGATGAGCCATAGCCTGTAATCGAGGGATGGAATTTCCCCATAGGGGTGAATCCAAACCCTAAACCTGTGATCGAGGGAATGGGATTTGACCATAAAGGGTGCCCTAACCCTAAAGCAAACCCTAACTCTTTCACTAGATCAACATGAGCCCTAACCATAAACCAGTGATCGAGGGGATACGCTTTGCCCATAAAGGATGAGCCCCTTTCCCATAACCTGTGATTGCGGTGGTTGGATTTGCCCTTAAAGTGTGAGCTCTAACCCTAAACCTGTGATCGAGAGGATACGCTTTGTCCATAAAGGATGAACCCTAACCATAAACCTGTGATCGAGGGGGTGAGATTTGACCCTAAAGGGTGCCCTAACGGTTAACCCTAAAGCAAACCATAACCCTTTCAACATGAGCCCTATATTATAACCCTAAGCCTAAATTATTTGATGTAGCAATATGGAATTCATGAATATTTAAAAGAATGCTACTCCAGACAGAACTTTGAACTGTAGCACTGAATGCACGGAACGGGCTGGATGGATCTAATACGGTAGCGAATCAGTTATCTCGCTTATTGGTGGGGAAGCGTTCAGACAATAAGTTATACAAATGGTCTATGGCTGGTTGTTATCTGAGCATTTTCTTTGGCCACTACTCGGCAATGAGTATTCAGTAAAGAAAGTGTTATTAAAAGCCACTTAAGCGCCATCCAGTTTGTTCTCTTATATATTTCTTGAAGTGTTTATAATAATCCTGAAATAATAGGTAAGGTATACTATTTGTTTTCTAAGATGACAAGCAGTACAAACATGCCGATCCATTAAATTATTGCTGTGCCTATTTCAGCATCACATGATACAATGGCATTGCATTCTAATATCGACACATGATTATTAATATACAGCCTGGATAGTGGTGTATAGCAAATATAGATTGCTAAAATCTAAATTATAATTCTTATTAAAGTAATCTTTCTCTGTTGCATCATTATCTGTCTGTCCTACTACTGGAGTCAAATTGGGGCAGTGGAACAAGATGTTATATGAGTTTAGGAGGCATCTGTCTCAAGTCACCCCATTGCCGGGGTGACTTGAGACACCTGTTCAGGCCACTATTTTTGCCATATACAATGCTACAACAGGTTAGAACTATTAGAGATCAATAGCTGAGAGGTTGTTTGAGAAGTGTCAAGTGATGTGGCTAGGGTCCAAAACATTTATTTCAAGTTAGCTTTAAAATACCCTCAAAACTGTCTCAAGTTACCCCGGTTTACGAGACTTGCAGTTCTCTTGTAACGGGTCTGTTTTAAACGCAATTGAAATGAGTTCGTTCTAATTGGGATCAGCTAGCAACAAAAGATCTTTGATTTGGTGCTCATTATATTCACTCTAATTGAGTTTCCAGATAATAGTGTGGAAATAATTGACTCCGCAGTAATTCTAATTAGATGACATGACCAATCCCAGCCGGATGTCGTGTTAACACGAAACAGGAGTATTCATTGACATAATATAATGAACTCCAGACACACCGTCTAGCGGAAACAGAAAGTGAAAACAGACGACCAAAGTGCCATCGAGTCGCATTTAATGATGTCGGTTAGAAATCTGATGGGGGTAAGCAATAGGTCAGTCGATTTATATGTGAGTTGGTTCTCTCATCAAATATGGCATTGCGAAGAACAGATACAAAATATGTACAAAAATGAAAGTGTGACAGCTAGAGTATGTACAATTTATATAAAGGGACATCGCCATCACCACCACCAACGCCATGCATGTGCCACATTTTGTTGTTTACCTAAGTTTATCACTCACTTCGACATATCAATCGTAGTCGGTCGCGTGTAAGATTAGCATTGCCTGATACTTCGACTCATAAGAAAGCATACTGAGCTTCCATCACATTCAATATTCCTGTTCTTATTCTCAAACCCCCACATCACTATTTATACTGCCCTCTGTGCATATTAATGTAATATATTCAATATCCCATTAGAAGGAGGCAATAGAGATATATGAGACTTGAGTGCGGCATGTTAATTGAAAACTTCAGTTTGAACTTTGAGCGCAGGCCTGATGTATAGTATATTGTTTTATATTTGAATAATAAACCATATTAATACGCCAAAATGTCTCTACGTGCATCGCCTACACTCATGTTGTATGCCTATATATGGTAACCTATATATATGGTCACTGTCAAGGAACGCTTGCAATAGAAATCAAATACTCATCAAATACTTACAGTAGAAATATAAGGTTGTTATTTGCCGCTATTACATATGTTGAGGTGTGCGATATGGTTATGTGAAGAACATTTGAAGACAAGTGGCGATGGAATAATGTGTAGACTCGATACAAGAATTCAGCTACTGAAGTAATATGTCCCTAGTAATGGTTTACTTTGAATTAAGAATGTTTGGATACTGGCAGATGTAGAACTTTGTGTAATAACCCGAAGCACCTTGCCTTTGACAGATGATGTCCAGACATGAAGTTTCCTTCAACAATTTTGTTTGACTCAATACTTGTCTGAGTACACGACAACTGCTACCTTCCCTAATAAAGGTAGTTTGAAGCTTCATGTTAAACAAGGATCTTGTTTTGGAAAGATGATTGGTTAATTCGAATTCACAGTTACCCTTCTTTTGAGTGATTTCGTTTGGTGCATATAGTAGTCCAGATATCGCATTCATGTGGCGTGTTTGTAAACATTATCCCAAAGCGAAAGAAGGCTTCCACATTGCATTGCAGTTACTGTGTGCTCCGACATCTGCAGATGAAACCAAATGTACTGCATGCCAGATGACATATACTGACATGGTTCAACATTAAATTTTCTCAATATTCTGGCCAGCATTGGCAGTCACCCGTAATAAATTCTGGTATGTATTCATCGACCGATTGCCAGCTACAGCATGTCAGTTTGTTGACAATCTTCCGATAGAACAACAAACTGCACTTTTCTTAGGTCATTTACCACCGGGTCTTGTCGATATTAGTCAGATACCTGGTACACATTTACTGCGATTTTTCATCCAAGCAACAAAAATCTCCTGGTACGAATGGAGTTCGTTTCTGGAAATTCCTTCAAAGGTGATATTTTATCGAAGTTAATTATCCCGCTTGTATATATGTGTTAACGCACTGTTACTTAAAATTTTGTGCAGAATAATGCACCATGTGCTCGATGGCGCTTTACTCTGCTTTCTTGGATTACATCCTTTCTGTGTAAATATGTTCTTTATTTAAGATAAGAACTGAATGGTGTTGTCTTAGCTCTCTTGTGGAGCTTTCTAACAAGTTCCTACAAACAGGAGCCTATATAGCTCATTCAGTCCGTGTGGGTAGGGGGTTGGTGGCCGCCACTTGATGAGTGGGATTCAGTTTGGTTCATATTTGCGGGTCATGGGTATATGTGGATATATGTGTGTGCATGTGTGACTTTGTACATGCGTACGTGCGTGTGTATGTATGCGTACGTGGTGATAGCGTGTGGTTTTCCGTAGTCTTGTACATACTGTTCATTCATGTGTGAGCTAATTGGCGTGACTGTGCTCGAGTGTGGTTTTGTGTCGGTATGGCGCGAATGTAAATGGTGCGGTGATGAATGACTGCTTTAGTATATATTCGATGGGGGGGTACTATTGTGTATATTTCTGTATCTTTGTTCTCCAACATTTTTGGGTATGTTCATGTTTTGCTTATATTTCCTTAATTTGTTTCAATGTATTCTTGTAATGATATTCTATTAAGGAGGAATTAAAGATATACAAATACTTGCAGTAGAAATATAATGTTGTTATTTACCGCTATTCCATATGTTGAGGTGTGTGGTATGCTTATGTGAAGAACATTTGAAGCCAAGTTGCGATGGAATAATGTGTATATTCGATAAAACAATTCAGCTACTGAACTAATATGTCCCTAATAATGGTTTACTTTGAATAAAGAATGTTTGGATACTGGCAGATGTAGAACTTTGTGTAATAACCCGAAGCACCTTGCTTCTTAGACAGGATGTCCAGACAAGGCGAAGTTTTTTCATGGTTATACATTCTCGTTAAGAATGAATATTGTGTTCCATGCAAAGGGGAATGGTAATCATTCCTGTATCTGGGTAAGTGCGATGCTTACCGCCAGTCGGTGCACAGGGGCGTGTCGTCAAACACGAGTAAAAAAATATATCTAAAAAATATAAATTTAAAAATAGCGCGCTACTTTAACAAACGCATCTCTGTTGATATAGTGCATTACAATCATATTAATAGAGATGCGTTTGTTAAAGGGGCGCTTTCGTTTTAAATTTAGATTGTTTAAATATATTTGTTTTACTCGTGTTCACGACATGCCCCTGTGCTTGGTGCTTATGTGTGAATTCCTTTCGGATGTATATTTATCGCAGATATAAGGTAACGGTCATTGTCCTCTATCTGTCCACGTGAAGAGTGTGGATGGTCGTCGATGAAACGTGTGTATTTAAATTTAAATCATTGCAGCTGAGTCTGGGGCGGGTGTGATGAATCTGTGTTTCTCTGGTACTGGCAATACCGCACAGTATACGATCTTAAGCTTGTTATGTAATTAGCATATTCTATTATCAAAGAACAACAACTGTCTAATAGTGCCCATTATTCCGTTAAAAGTCACCTTTACGGAGCAGCGTGTATATCTAGAAACGGGCACACAAAGAGATAATCGAAATTTCCAGTAACAAATCTCTCCTCGCGGAAACCTGATGGGAAACCCTCACAAGACGGCGCAAACGTTTCATCAGCTCCGTCTCTTTTACAATATAATGTCCGGTCCAGCCCCTCCTTATTTGCACAAATTGATACCCCCAACCAACGCTGAAATAACAAATTTTAACACCCGACAGGCCAATTCCATCAGAGCCCCGATGTTCGACCCCACTGCCTTCAAGAAATACTTAATTCCCTCAACAATAGTCCTCTGGAATAATTTCATCCCGAACGAAACAAGATAAGCATCCCGGGCATCATTCACAAAGTCCCTAAATGGTACTAGAGAGTGAGGTCCCCGACATTAATATGAAGCCAGTATATCCTGTTACCATATATTAAAATACGGATTTCGTACTATGAAACAGAGGACTATCGGGTTTGGTTGATAGCCAGATAGGCCAGTCTGTGGGAGATTCAATCACGGAGATATTTTTTGTTTGCTTGATATTTATTTTTGCTAAAGCTGGGACGTACACTGAGGCTATTTTAAAGAACATTACAACATATTCGTTTGAAAATCTATGTTTAAAACATCTGCAGATGAAATAATTGTATGTGGAATATGTTCTCCAGTTGTTTTGAAAAACAAAAATGCGAAAGCGTCTACAAACGACTTTGATATTAATGTGTGTTGTCATTGGAAGTCTTGGCGGGATTATAGAGCAACTTTAACGTCAAGTTGAAATATACATATTCCGTTCGCAACGTTGATTGACAGCCTTATTCAGAAATCGAATTTGTCTCATTTAACCCGTTCTATACTGAATGGATTATCCCATTCAGTTATACAAGTATACATTGGAATGGTGACAATGGTCTATTATTCTTCTGAAGGGATGTTCAGGTAACATAAGCAGACGGCAGACAAATGAGAAGGTATCACACGGGCAGAAGAATTCTTATGCATTCACTGATGCTGAAGGGGTCACTCTCACCAAAACAATTGCTGAAGGGTACACAGGTTTTGAAAATGTGCTGACGGGTACACAGGTTTTGATAATGTGCTGAAGGATACACAGGTTTTGAAATATTGTTCTAAATGACGTTTAATTTTCGTGTCTGCCATGATTTCTGTAAGAGAATTTTTTTTACTGTCCAATACAAATTAAAGTTAACTGAAAACAAACTGCTGATGTGTGCCAGACTTTCAGGAACATAGTTGAAGTAAACTGCGTTAGTGCCGATCACAAACCCTGTGTTCCCTTGAGAACCTTTTCAAAACATGTGTATCCTTCAGCACTTTTTTGGTGAGAGTGGCCCCTTCAGCTTCACTGATTCGTTGGCAGTAAATGTTCAGATAATAAGTTCAACAACCTATGGTCGTTTGTTGAACTTATTATCTGAACATTTCCAAAGGGAACTACTCATCAATGAGTATTTAGTAAAGAAATGGCTAAACTTCGAAAATTATACATGTAAGCGTAATTTGGCAGTATAGGAATGACACATGTCGATAACACACGAAATACCGGTATACAGGCTCCGAACCCATGTTCAGACTGATATGCTTTCCATCGATCGGCGAAATGGCTTCCTTTTTAAGGATATGCCTGTAGCTGAGGTGGTTGGGTCGTGGATACGATCGCAGTCTGGGCGACGAGGTTGGCCTGGGTTTGAGCCACGACATGGGCGAAAATCTGGGCTATCATAAATTTCGCGTAAATTGCATGTTATTGTCATGTTAGTACTGTATATATTGTTATGTATACAAACGCCATGTTATGTAAACAAACAGTATGTAAAGAGTATGCGATAAGAAAAACACTCAACACCGGGGAGACCAAACTAAGTGAACTGTTGTTATATAGAAATGCCACCAAGTTGTTTACAACATACCGGTATAGCGTTTTCTATTCGAGATGTCGGTGTTGAATGGGTCACCATGATTCACTCTCCTTAAAAATCTCCACGGTGTCGAGTGTTTTACTTATCGCTCATTATTTACTTGCTGTATTTAATAAACGTTCGGCTCACACAAAGTGTGTTTATAGTGGATAATATCGCATTCATAACATCATTATAATATACTATTAGTATATTCTTGGAGACATTCTCATAATTTGGTAACTGTTATTTCTAAATTATAACCTATAATTATAAACCCATCCGTGCCTTTAACCCTTTCGTGACGGGAGCTGCGCTGCTGCAGCATTAAATATACTGTGCCAGTACATTCACTTATATAAACTAGTCTCCCATATATAGTGAGCCTAGAATATATAGGAGAATGGACTGGCTTACACGACCAAGACAAATAGTGTTAGGTCAATGTATTCTCTTATATATGCGAGGATGGGAGACTCGTATATATGAGAATGCATTGGCACAGGGTTTTCGCAAAATTTCAGGAAGCTCCAGTCATGGAAGGGTTAATGAACGATATTAGTCTAAAAAATACGCTCAACATAATGTCAAAATTAGTTCAGATATGTGTGTACATCAAGTTTTTTTCTTTTAATGTCTTTCGATTTATGATGCCTATATGCCTATATATATCGCAATTTTGCATTACGCGTCCGCTGGTGGTTCTTTTAAAATCTATCATTAACTAATTTTGGTCACATCGTATATAATTTCCATTAGAAACTCGCTTTCCAATCTTTGATTGGATTTATTTTCTCTTGTCTTCCCCATAATCTGCAGGTTCACATTATCTGCAAACCTATATAATTATACAGTAATCAGTGCTAACGTGTCATGCCTAATTCATCTTGTCAGTTTACAAGAGTACCAGTCTGACAGTATAAACATGCGTCGTCCCAGACTCATACGATCTCTGAATCAGTCACATTATCAAACCATTTAACCCTTTTATTGCTTGGTTGTCTAAACGTTACGAACATGTGAAGCCGTCATAAATTTTTTAAGGATGACCAGCTGGGCGCGGCCTAGCCGTGCATATGTTGCATACATGTACTAAGTTTGCTTTTCAACATGAATTTGATTCGGCGCCATATTTGTCCGAATAAATGGTATATAGTATAAAATAAGAACACGAGGACAACTGTCCCGTGGCAATATACTATAGTTAGTACGCCCAATTACATGTATATGGTTACAATTAACAATATCCATATACATGTATATTATTATCTACTACGGTTATCGACAGACAGCTGGACCATTTATATAATTAATAGGGCCCGGACGTACGTCCGTCCCGGTATTCCAACGAGGCTACACAAAAACGAAACGACTGGGGTAAAGTTATGACGATCATGCAATTCAAATGAGACAAAAAATCCACTGCAGATCAGATTATTTATTTGGAAAATATCTCTTAAAACTAATCCTCTAGAATGTGTTTCCCAGTGGCCGGCTCCATGTGGTGGAAACCAAAGAACGTATACGCTATATAACACTACATGAAAACTGGAATTTATTCATTGCATAAATTCCGGAAAATTGTGCATAAATCTGGATAAATCAGAAATTTATTCACTGAATAAAGGTGCATAAATATATGTAGCAACATTTATTCTGGTTATAAACTCAAATTTATTCACTGAATAAACCTGCATAAATATATGAAGCTAAATTTATTCTGGTATAAACGCCGGTTTATGCACCTTTATACCCGGTATATCTCATATATATTTTGAAGACCTCTGTCTGTTTGTCTGTATGTCTGTATGTTTGTCTGTATGTTTGTCATTTATACAAATCTACGATTCTCGACCGATCGGGACCAAACTTGGTACGTGTGTGTAGTTTGACCAGGCGGTGGACGTTGTCGCATTGGCGAGCCCGTGCGGCGCCCGCTTCGCGCATGCGCAGACGAGATCTCGGAAACGGGTGGAGCTATCGACTTGAAATTTGGTATGTGAATGTATCTTGCCCCGGATACGAATTTTATCGGGTCGCCGAGCCCGTGCGACGCCAGCTTTGCGCATGCGCAGACCAGATCTCGAAAACGGGTCGAGCTATCGACTTGAAATTTGGTTTTTGAATAGCCCGGACAACGTCGGGCTCATCGGCTATCTCATATATATTTTGAAGACCTCTGTCTGTCTGGCTGTTTGTCTGTCTGTCTGTCATTAATACAAATCTACGATTCTCGACCGATCGGGACGAAACTTGGTAAGTGTGTGTAGTTTGACCAGGCGGTGGTCGTTGTCGTATTGGCGAGCCCGTGCGACGCCCGTGCAGCGCATGCGCAGAAGAGATCTCGGAAACGGGTGGAGCTATCGACTTGAAATTTGGTATGTGAATGTATCTTGCCCCGAGTACGAATTTTATCGGGTCGCCGAGCCCGTGCGACGCCAGCTTCGAGCATGCGCAGACGAGATCTCGGAAACGGGTGGAGCTGTCGACTTGAAATTTGGTATGTGAATGTATCTTGCCCCGGATACGAATTTCATCGGGTCGCCGAGCCCGTGCGACGCCAGATTCGCGCATGCGCAGACAAGATCTCGGAAACGGGTGGAGCTATCGACTTGAAATTTGGTTTTTGAATAGCCCGGACAACTTCGGGCTCATCGGCTAGTATATTATATATTTTGGAAGATCTGTCTGTGTGTCTGTGTGTCTGTGTGTGTGTTCGCGATGAACTCGAAAACGGCAGACCCGATTTCGATGAAACTTGGTACGTGGGGGTATTTTCGGCCGCGGGGTGGCATGCGCCTATTAATTTGTCCGTGCGACGTGACCTTGACCTTAAAATCGGGTCATTTCAAGGTCAAACGCCCGAATATCACGGGATTTCGATGAAACTTGGCATGTGGGGGTGCGTTCGGCCGGGGAGTGACATACGCCTATTAATTTGCCCGTGCGACGTGATCTTGATCTTGAAATCGGGTCATTTCAAGGTCAAACGCCCGAATATCACGGGATTTCGATGAAACTTGGTATGTGGGGGTCCTTTCGTATGGGGAGTCTCATAAGCATATTCATTTGCCCGTGAGACGTGACCTTGACCTTGAAATCGGGTAAGTTCAAGGTCAAATCGCCAATTTTGATGGGATTTCGACGAAATTTGATACGTGGGGTTACTTTTGTCCACTGATTGTTTTGGACGGGTCATATCGTGACCCGACCTGACCTTGACCTTCAAAATGATCAATTCAAGGTCAAATCGGGTAAACCGGATGTATTTCGACGGGCACGTTTGTCTGGTACTTTTGTCTGGGTAGTGTTTTGGACTGGTCAAATCGTGACCCCAGTTGACCTTGACATTCAAAATGGACAATTCAAGGTCAAAGCCCGGACGAAGTCGGGTCACCTTCTGGTCTATTATATATTTTGGAAGATCTATCTGTCTGTCTGTGTGTGTGTTCGCGATGAACTCGAAAACGACCGAGCCGATTTCGATGAAACTTGGTATGTGGAGGTACGTTCGGCCGGGGAGTGACATAGGCCTATTAATTTGCCCGTGCGCGTGACATTGACCTTGAAATCGGGTCATTTCAAGGTCAAACGCCCGAATATCACGTGATTTCGATGAAACTTGGTATGTGGGGGTCCTTTCGTATGGGGAGTCTCATAAGCATATTAATTTGCCCGTGCGACGTGACCTTGACCTTGAAATCAAGTAACTTCAAGGTCAAATCGCCAATTTTGATGGGATTTCGACGACATTTGATACGTGGGGTTACTTTTGTCCACTGATTGTTTTGGACGGGTCGAGTCGTGACACCGACCTGACCTTCAAAATGATCAATTCAAGGTCAAATCGGGTAAAACCGGATGGATTTCGACGGGCACGTTTGTCGGGTACATTTGTCCGGGTAGTGTTTTGGACCCCACTTGACATTGACCTTCAAAATTGACAATTCAAGGTCAAAGCCGGACTCCGACCTGACCTTGACCTTCAAAATAATCAATTCAAGGTCAAATCGTGTAAAACCGGATGGATTTCGACGGGCACGTTTGTCGGGTACTTTTGTCCGGGCAGTGTTTTTGACTGGTCAAATCGTGACCCCACTTGACCTTGACCTTCAAAATGGACAATTCAAGGTCAAAGCCCGGACGAAGTCGGGTCACATTCTAGTCTATTATATATTTTGGAAGATCTGTTTGTTTGTTTGTTTGTTTGTTTGTGTGTAATCGATGAACTCGAAAACGGCCAACCCGATTTCGATGAAACTTGGTATGTGGGGGTATTTTCGGGCCAGGAGTAACACAGGCCTGTTGATTTTCAGATCCGAGGTCAACTTTTCACGTGCCGAGGTCAAATCTGTTTTTACGCTGTGTTACGGGACTTTCATTTGAGTTCGGTGCTTACAAATCGATTCGAAACAGCGCGAATAATAAAATGCCAGTCATAATAATGACACTGTGAGAATCTTTCGTGTTTCCTCTTTCCAACGATATATAATGCGTATGTATCCGTTTTAGTTATCTGCCTCAATTATCAAGAAGAAGTGGTACTATCTTCCATCAGGATAAAAACAATGCGTAACTTCTATGACGTCGTTAGAGGTCATAACGTTAGATCACGTTAACGCTTAACCGGCCGATGCATTTGACTGTTTTAGACGTCTTGGCGATATCTCGGGCACCGATGGTAATTTATCTTTACGTTGAAACTTGATAATTAATGAGCGTGTGTATATGAGGCGCGTTTATATACTTGAGTGGAAATCAAATCGGGTTAAACTGGCGGATTTTTACGGACGAAATTTGATGCATAGGGTATCTCGGTATCCGCTGGGCCGATTTCCCGGTATCCGCTGGGCCGATTTCCACCATTTTTGGGGTGTTGGTGTTTGACCCCACCTGATCTTGACCTTCAAAATGGTCAATTCAAGGTCAAAGCCCGGACGAAGTCGGGTCACCTTCTAGTATATATATATATATATATATATATATATATATATATATATATATATATCCATATATATATATTTCTGCCCTATATTCGCACCACCTGTGAACCGGTCCTCTGCAATGGGTAAGAGTACTGGTTGTGGTGGGTAGAGAAATGTATAGAATGCTGCATATATATTTAAGAAACATATGGAAATAAAATATTTCAGTTGTCTTTGTTCTCTGACACCTGTATTCTGAACGGCGAACAACATTTTTCGAGTTAACTGCGCATATATATCCATATATATATTTGTGAAATCTACTTTAGGGTGACATTTGGCTTGTAACCAGCATATATGGCGACACTGATGTGTATATCTAACTATACATATACACATGTGTCGCCCTGATTCTGGTATCTCCATGTGTAGTAATTTGCCAACAAAATGCTGCCCTATTGTTGGTTATACCAGTCACAAATATAACATGAACTACTTGGACATGGCACTTTGTGTCATAGTTGTATCTTGCCATCGTCAATTTTCGTAGTCGTCGTCAATTTTCGCAATAAAGAATAAAAATAAAATAATTAAGTGATCGCATCGAAAATAAGTATAAACAATAAAATATTAAAACTAAAATAAGAATTTTTGTTTTCTGCTAAAGAGTTATATCGCCCTTCAAGGACCACAATTTTACGGGATTCAAACTTCAAAATTGTGTTACATCATGGATTTATTGTACACTGAATTTATATGCGATATGGCAAAGCGTGAAATCACCCTTCCGTCACCACAATTTTACTCGATTCAAACTTCAAAACGGGATTACATCATGGACTTACTGTACAATGGATTTATATGTGATATGGCAAAGGGTGATATCACCCTTCCATGACCACAATTTTACCCGATTCTAACTTCAAGACGGGATTACATCGTGGATATATTATACAGTGAATATATATGTGATACTGGCAAAGGATGATATCACCCTTCCATGACCACAATTGCAATTTTACGCGATTCAAACTTCAAAACGGGATTGCATCATGGAACTACTGTACAATGGATTTATATGTGATATGGCAAAGGGTGACACTGATATCACCCTTCCATGACCACAATTTTACGCGATTAAAACTTCAAAACGGGATTACATCATGGATATATTGTACAATGAATTTATATGTGAAATGGCAAAGGGTGATATCACCCTTCCATGATCACAATTTTACGCGATTATAACTTCAAAACGGGATTACATCATGGATATATTGTACAATGAATTTATATGTGAAATGGCAAAGGGTGATATCACCCTTCCATGATCACAATTTTACACGATTATAACTTCAAAAGGGGATTACATCATGGATATATTGTACAATGAATTTATATGTGATACTGGCAAAGGATGATATCAACCTTCCATGACCACAATTGCAATTTTACGTGATTCAAACTTCAAAACGGGATTGCATCATGGACTTACTGTACAATGGATGTATATGTGATATGGCAAAGGGTGACACTGATATCACCCTTCCATGACCACAATTTTACGCGATAAAACTTCAAAACGGGATTACATCATGGATATATTGTACAATGAATTTATATGTGATACTGGAAAGGATGATATCAACCTTCCATGACCACAATTGCAATTTTACGCGATTAAACTTCAAAACGGGATTACATCATGGATATATTGTACAATGAATTTATATGTGATACTGGCAAAGGATGATATCAACCTTCCATGACCACAATTGCAATTTTACGCGATTAAAACTTCAAAACGGGATTACATCATGGATATATTGTACAATTAATTTATATGTGACATAGCCAAGGGTGAAATCACGCTTCTAACTCCACATTTTACGCGATATAATAGCCTGTTTAGCAAAATATTTAATTGTTATGTACGGCCTTTTATTTGTGATCTGGCTAAGGGTGAAATCACTCTTACAAAACCACATTTTCACGCGATAGAATAACCTTATTCCGACGTCTCTGTATAATAAAAGATTTAAAGTAAATAAGTGATCAAGGCAAGCTATGTCTAAATTTAATGCGCAAATATATGTAATCTTTGTTACAATTTCATGAATGATGTGGTATTCAGAATAAATTTTGACATGTGTCGATCACGCTGCGAATTGATGAAAGAATGAATGTGCAACATCAATTGTGAAATACCTTTATTTCATATTCACATATGTGTTAACTTACCCTTGGTAAAATTTATAATTAGAAAGGGAATTTAAAAACTGAAATAATGTGGCGATCATGTTCTAACCCAAGCAAATATATCCCCATCAATACCCCCCCCCCGGCCACACGAACACCCCCTCCTACCCGCATTGGTCCCTCCTGCATGCATGGCTACATTACTTCCCACAACATTAATCTACAGAACATGCGAAAACAAACGTATTTATATATACATAATCCGTCTAAATAGTGAATACTCGCCTCAGTTATTAGAGTTCTCATCTCTCATTCACACCCATGGAACACGTCTGCACAGTAGCGTTGTTCAGAGACAAAGAAAGCAATCTACGGCCGCTAGCTTGTTTCGGCCAATTTGGCCGTTTACTTCATGGCTGCCTTTCATCTGACGTGTGTGTCGGGATAATTGATGTGGAGGATTTATGTAAATGTTAGCCCAAACTACATTTCCAAGTAACGATGGTTTTGTTGTTTATTTTGAGGAATAATACCGCGTCAGATGAATTCAGCCCAAATATGTTAACAGTTGTCGTGTCAAACATTCGCAGTAGGTTAGCGTTATTTAGTATTTGTGGATGTCCTTTAACATGGGGAAAATAGACTACTGCGCTTGAACGAGCATGTGAATTTGTCGTTTTTAATGTATAGCAACTTGATAATCAATAACAGAGGCATTCTCTGTCAAATAAGGTCGCTCTATTTACGATACCAATTGGGGAACTTTGTAAATTAAATTCCGCGTAAACCAACGTAAACGTATACCTGCTGCAAATAGAGACGGTGCCGGAATCGGCGTACTCGCCCCAGGGCTAATTCGCCCCAATCGACGTGTACCAACTCGGAATAAAAGGCCAGCTCGGAATAAAAGATGTATACGGGGTGTTATATGGCGTTTGGTCCGTTGTTTATCAATGAATATTATTGAAATTTGGTGTATATGTCCGGGCTGGGACATGGAATACAACAACGTTTGAATTGTTTTTAAATTTACAAATTTGTTGATTTTATTCATTTTTGTTTTCGTTCTGAAACACACTATAAAGTGTATATAATATAATAACGAACACGAGACATACATAATTTATAAACTGTTAACAAAAGATATCAAATTCAATACATGACAAAGATGACTCAGTGGAGTTTATAAAGTGAACATAAAAACATTGAGGTAAGAATCTTTTTAAGGAATGCAACTTTATTTAATGATAATAAACACATAAATTAAAATAACAAACATGAGACATGCATGATTTATAAACTGTTAACAAAAGATATCAAACTCAATACATGACATAGATGACTCAGTGAAGTTTATAAAGTGAACATAACAATATTAAGGTAAGAATCTTTTTAAGCATTACTAAACCGTTTATCACAGTCCACTTCACTCATCCGATCATCACCAAACTTCATATTTATCTTGATATTGATCAATCAGATGAGAGCTATCAAATATTTGTTTAATTTTATAGGAAAAAATGGTCGCCAGCGGCCATATTGCATTTACGTTATAAGTTATGGCGTCATGTCGATATCTAGTATTACTTAGAAATTTCACCTTTCCAGATTCATAATTGCTCCATTGACTGTAACAGATGGAATTATTCCGCTCTTCGGATAGAGTGTCACTGAAACTTTATTTTGTCAGACTGTCTGTATAGTCACTGATTATATATGGCAATAATCTGTAATAAGATGTAGCACTATTTTATTTTATATTTACATGCAGTGCTGTTTTTATACAACAATTCTAATCCCCCTAGATCATCATGTGATCGACCATACATCGCGCGAGGACCTGGTTGAATTAAGGGGGGTTGTATGGATAACTTCTGTCCTCAAGCTAGGTTATACTTATGACATTTAATGGCATGTTTCTAACGTGGAGGGTTTGATATGCTTGAGACACCACCACTCTTCAATTCACACCAAGTTCTCAGCTGTCATATTCGGATATTAGAACCCATAGCCATGATATATGGTTTATTTTGTGTATACTAGTAATATTGTTATTTTCAGTACCTTTATATACCAGTACTGTGTATAACAATGCATATAAATTAATCCATGTATACATGTATATTGATTCAACGGATTCAGTGGTTTTGTCCATCAGTCTATAAAATTTGCGGGGAATACGTGGCCACAAGCAGTACACCCTGCTAAATTTTGAATTTGAATCAATTGGCGCACCCTGCAGCCAGCTTTTATTGGAGAACTTTTTCACATGTGGATATGTTGGGTCACCGCTAGATGTGAGCCATATTTTGTTCTCAAACTGTCCTTATGAAGACATCACTGCCAGCGGTGATCTTGAATTTTACTATTTTTATGGCTAAATAATTTGGTTGATCCTACAGACGACACCCCTTGTCCGATCGTCACCAGATTCCACAATTATCTTCTGGATAACCAGGGTGAGAGTAATCTAATTTTCCCGAATTTCGTTAAAAAACATTACCACAGGCAGCAATTTGGTATCATACTGTTTGATCCTCTTTTGCATGACTGAATTGTTTAGCAAATGTACAGACAGATCCCTCATCTGATAGTCACCAAACTTTATATTGATCTTCGGGCTGACAACTAGATGGGAGCTATCGAATGCTTTGAATTTTTTTGGAAAACATTGTCGCCAGCAGTCATCTTCTATTTTGGTTTTTATATACATGTATATCTCTTCACTCGGATAGCCAGTATTACGTAGGTACTTCAACTTTCCGCATTCCTGTCATCATTTGAAATATAAAAATTTACCTGATAACATGCACCCTTCAAAATTTGTTTCGTCGTATCTATTTTAATGACCCGTATGGTAATATTGATACAGATATATTTGTCAAACATTTCTTTGTACAATATACAGGTATTTAGTTTGTAACTAAATCTAGAAATATATAATAGTAGCTGGTGGACCCGACTTCGTCCGAGATGTTCCCCTCTGATTTTCGGAGAATTTCGCGATTTAACATTGAATTGACCATTTTAACGGTGAACGTCATGTCGGGTCACGATTTGACCCGTCCAAACCACTCCCCGGACAAAAGTCACGACAAAAGTACCCGTCGAAATCCGCCCGGCTTTACCCGATTTGACCTTGAATTGACAATTTTGAATGTCAAGATCAGGTCAGGGTCATGATTTGACCCACCCGAAACACTCCTGGGACAAAAGTAACAGTAGGTATTATATTCCGTTGAAATACTTCCGTTTTACCAGATTTGACCTTGAATTGATCTTTTTGAATGTCAAAGTCAGGTCGGGATCAAGATTTGACCCGTCCAAAATACTCCCTGGAAATAACATCCCCTAGGTATCAAATTTCGTCAAATCTGTCCGGCAGTTTTCCCATAGCTAACAGACAAACAGCTAACAGACAGACAGACAGGCAAATGTCCAAAATATATATTAAACTAGCTGGTGTACTCGACTTCGTTCTCCGGCTATATAGGGATTTTTTTGTGATCGCCTCCATCTGGACAGTACCCCGGCAGTATATACAGCGTCTGGCCAAACTATTGTTCAATTCGTCCAGAAACATGCCTATATCAGCACGTTCGAGAACATGGTCCCACGTGAAATTGGACCCGTCCATATTGCTCCCGGGATCGAAGTAGTCATACACACATTTTTTTAGTCGGATCGGTCAAGGTCCAGAAACATGCCTATGAGCGATGTCAAGTTGACACGTTAAATACCAAATCCGAGTCGGATCAGTCGAGCAGTGTTAGACTAGTCTATAACACATACACACATGCATTCATGCATACACACATACATACAGACAGATGTTCCAAATTGTATAATCGATAGCTACAACAATTCTATGGTAGATAGTTCACGGCCGACCTGATGCATGCATCTTAGTTTTCTTGTGTTATCTGATACAGGTCTCACATCATGAGCATGGACGCCGTGGATGCGATCCTGGTAATAAGTAAATTATCGGCTAAGAATGAAACCCAGTGCCGGTTACAGAAATAAGCGAAATTAATGCAGGACATCTATAAGTTATTCGGTGTATGTACATCGCCGGGCCAACATTGAAATTCTTGATTTATTTAGTATGATACCTGTTTTGGTATAACTGAATGTCTGCATACAGAGCGGTGCCGACAAAATTGTCAGGGCCGTTTTGAATGTGTGTGTGGGGGTGGTGGGTGGGGTGGTGCGGGCAGGGACAACGCTACAGGGGTATGTGGGGTGTGACACCCCCACAATTTTTGCCTCAATTTTCAACATTTGGAAATTCGGAGGTCAAAAATCGAAATTTTGGAAATTTCAGACCAGGTAGAATTTGGTAGGAATTGTTAAATTTCTACCTGTAATTTTGTCTAATTTTAATGTTTTAGTTGGTAAATTTGACTCCTAGGTGGATGACTAGTTTAAATGTTTTGGAATTTCGGGATTATTCAATCGGAAAATCTACAGAATTTCCGAAATTTGGAAACTTTAGGACAATTTCTGCAAAGTTGATTGGAAAATTTAGCCCCAATGGGGGGGGGGGGGTGCAGTTGGAATATCCGAAGTGGACACCCCCATTCCTGACCTCAAATATGCTTTATTTGTAATCATTTTAATTCATTTACGTGAGAAACACGACATGTGTCTATAGAGGTATAACATCTATATCACATTTATCTGTAGGGCGTTTTGTCCGGATACCTGATGCGAAAGGTCTTCAGTCATGGGCTTTTTGTGGGTAAACGTTATCAGCATGTCATTTGACTGAATAGTGTTAAAGTGACATCAAATGTTTACCACATTGCTATAAATGGTCGCTGGCGACATAATAGCTCTACTGACCTCCGACACTGTTCCAAGAAAGGCGAATTTAATATGTATAAATGCATGCATAAATTCAGGGTCCTAAATTTATGCAACATTTTTGCGAGATTTAAAAATATAAATGAGAGATTTATATTTTTGTATAAAGGCGAATTTATAATATGTATAAATGCATGCATAAATTCAGGGTCCTATTACTCCTAAATTTATGCAACATTTATATTTTATAAATATCGCTTTTCATGTTGTATAATGTAGCTCCATACAGTTGTAACAAGAGGTGTGCACTCGAGTGCTAGCATACCCACACCGTGGCAAATTCAACCCGCGCTATCCGTAAACCCAAGAAAAAAAATATTTAACTTTAAGAAAAATTTGGATTAATAATATCGATATGGTGTCGTAAGAAGCTTGTACAGAAAAAAATATTCAAATTGGTTCATATTTGTTCGATTGCAGAAACCCAAAAAAGGGTAGAAAATGAAACGCAACCTTAACATTTAAGATGGCTTTTGTCGAGTGTTTCCTAACTTGATAGCATCCACACACAAAAAATCCCAAATCCACAACCAAAAAATCCGGCCAAAATGTTCTAAGTCAAAATAAGTCGAAAATGAAGTGTAATGTTAGGAAAAACAGTCCGAGCCAACCCTGAGCCGCATCATGTAGAGAGGGTGTTGTGAGAAACATGTATACCAAAAATTATTGAAATCGGTTCATATTTGTTAAAGTTATTAAGTCGGACAGAATTTTCTAAATCAAAATAAGTCGAAAAGTAAGGCGTAACTTAAAAAAGAAAGTCGAACCGCACCGCAATTAGCATCATGCGGAGAGGCAGTCCTAAGGAGATTGCATATATAAAATTATTGAAATCGGTTCATAGTTGTTCGAGTTATGAGGTCGGACGGACGGACGGACACACGGAGGGAGAAAATGTGACGGACAGACGCAGTCAATCCAGTATACCCCCCATTTTCTTCGAAAGTGGGTGTATAATTAAATTTCCAACCCAAATTATAGGAAGGGGCGAACCATTTGTTTTCACTCATTGGATCCCCCGTTGGAATTTTCAACCCAAGGGTACCTGTAACTCAACTTTCACCCAAATTGAGAATGGGTCAGTCGAAAAATCATGTATTCGTGTAATATGTATGGTTATTTAAATCTTGACATTCATATTAGTCATCACATAGAGTTGTGGATAGTTCAGGTCGTTCTTTTTTAAATGGATTTAAATGCCATAATTTCTTGTTTCGAATACCATCAGCTCAAAGTTCGGAATATGTGTATCGAGTTTGTGATTTTAGCACGTGTCTTCCGGTTATCAAAACGCGGTATCGGCAATGGACCAACGAGATGACAATAAATTGGCTACTTTACAACTTCCGAAGAATTCCTATGCGATTTAGGCCTAATAGTTTCATTTAGACCAATTTCGTTGGTTCACTTAATGACAACTAGTGAAGACGTCATGACTTGGATCGTGTCGCCATTAACGTCATTTGGCTTTGTGTGCCATAATCCAGACAATATTACAATAAGTCTTGTCGTGTCATCTCCGCCAGGGCCACTGGTTTCGCTTCACTATATAGACTAGATATATATATCCAGACAGAAACTTCAAACCAAATATAGGTTGAAATTGTTATGATACCATCCGATGTTTAATGTGGAATATGTTGATTTCCGACCAACAATCGAATATTTGACTACTTTCGGTAAACCTTCCGGACTGAAATGGTAATTAGCTGGACATTTCCAACCATTTCCATCCAGTGTTACGTTGGAAATTGCCAATAGTTGAAGTACCCGTCGGAAAATTCCGAGTCAAGAGTGGTGTGCAAACATGAGTCTTTTCCAAGATGGACACCCATAATAAAGACCCTCTAGCCACGTCACTGGCTTTAACCGATGGAAAACCACACCAAATCTTTAAATAATTATCAACCTGTGCAACGCCGGGAAACCCTGCTAGTGATAACTGTAATATCATTTCTACCCCAAATTTGATATTTTAATGTGATGATACAAACAGGTAGGGTTCTCTATTCCGAAGGTTCATTATTCCGAAGGTTCGTTATTCCGAAGGTTCATTATTCCGAAGGTTCCCTATTCCGAAGGTTCATTATTCCGAAGGTTCGCTATTCCGAAGGTTCGTTGTTCCGAAGGTTTTCTATTCTGGGCGTATTTAACCAGAAATGAATCAAAATTTGCACCCCCCCCCCCCCCCCACCGACGACATAAACGCATTGTACGACAATATTGTTCGACTCTTACTGGATGCCTCTGCTAACGCCAGTGGCTTCTCGGCACACCGCACACATCTCCGTCCCTACTGGAACGAAGAACTTCGCAACCTCCATAAACAAATGAAGAATTATCGACTGTTGTGGATTCAGGGTGGACGACAGCATTCTGTTCATTGTGCAGCGTATATTCGCTACAAGAGTGCGAAACGAATTTTTCGTCGCGCAACACGGCATGCTGTTGAAGCATATAACCAGAAACGGCTATCAGACTTAGAGATATTCGCAGAACACGATCATAATTCCTTCTGGAAAGCTATCAATGCCAACAAAACTCATGTATCCGTACCGTCCACGGCAATCAATTTCGGCGCTGGTGTTCAACGGGATCCTTCAAACATTTTGTCGGGTTGGATGAATTATTTCGCCGATCTGTTCTCCGAGGACCAGCACGAGTCTGCGATATTTGCAAATCAAGTTCAGTCAGAGCTTGATTCATTACTGTCTACTTCACACGAACACTACAATGAGTCCAACCTTTCTCATCCAGTAACAATGAGCGAAATATACGGTGTAATACGATCGCTCAAGCGCAACAAGTCAGGAGGACTCGACAATATTGTTAACGAACATTTGACGTTAGCTCCAGATTCGACAATGGGTGCTCTTCGTGTTCTTTTCAATGGAATTCTGTCTCTGGAGCACATTCCACCGGCAATGAAAGTGGGCCTAATCATCCCTCTATTCAAAGGAGAACCTAAACCTGCAGATAGTCCAGATAGCTATAGGGCCATAACGCTCCTTTCGATTATCTATAAAGTCTTTGAGGGGATTCTCCTGAACCGTTTGCTCAGCAGTTCTCTGACAAATAAATTTCCTTGTGGACAACAGAATGGATTTCAGAGAGGGGTGGGCTGCACAATTACCTCCTTTATTCTACAAGAAGCACTATTTGACGCATCTGACATGGGATCGAAGGCCTATGTGTGTTTTCTTGACTCCCAGAAGGCCTTCGACAAAGTTTGGCACGCTGGTCTTCTGCTTAAGCTTAGCAAACTGGGGATCCACGGCAAGCTTCTGCGGATATTTCAAAACATGCATAAAGACTGTACCAGTCGTGTACTGCACAACAACTGCGTGTCTGATGCTTTTCCTATATCACAAGGAACCCGCCAAGGGGCTGTAACTTCGCCGTTGCTATATCTCGCCTACATAAACGACTTGCTGATAGAACTATCTGCGCTAAACGAGGGTCTCGTACTTCATGGAGTATCGTGTGCAGCCCCTACAACAGCCGACGATATATCCGTTGTTTCACTCAGCAAACGAGGACTGGACATTATGCTAGACACCTGCTATCGCTACAGTGTAACATGGCGTTTCACGTTCTCGTGCAGCAAGAGTCGGGTTGTTGTTTTTAACGAGTCTCGCAGTCAGCATAATTCATCTGACAGAGTGTGGAAGCTTGGTTCTAACACCTTAACAGAAGCGACTGAATGCGTCCATCTTGGGATTCTCCAAGGGAAATTCTCGATATCCACTCTACGCGGAACGCAAATGGCTGATAAACTGCGCAAGACATACTTTGGTTTTGCTGGAAAGACGATGACAAAGAACAGTTCTCCTTGTGTTTTATCCAAATTGCTCAAGACAGTCGCACTTCCGAAAGCTCTGTTTGGCTCAGAACTGATGCCGCTCGATAATGCGTGTGCCATCCAATGTATAGAGAAATCACTCAGAACGTGCGTGAAGCACATGCAAGGACTCCCATCTCGCACAAGGACTAATGTAGCCTTGGGCCTCGTCGGTGTTCTGCCTATTGAGAGGGAAATCCATATAAAAAAGCTGAAAGTTCTTGGAAATCTCATCCATCTTCCACCCACCCATCAGGCTGCATTAAAATTGTTTTTGGGTAAAGTATATCGACATATACTTTATGGTCGTGCAGTTACGGGATTTGTGAATGATGTGTTCGCGATTCTTGGAAGGTACAATATGTTACACTTTCTAACAAACTTCTTGGACACTGGCATATTCCCTGGAAAAAACGAATGGAAACGAATCGTGAACGATAGAATTCGGGATGTTTATAGGAAAGACTGGTCTCTTTCTATCAACAACGAACAGTGCTTTCATTTCGTCGCAAAATGTCACTCTGATCCACTTGAAAGTTGGAACGTCTGGTATCTGCTTGGTGCTAATCGGCATAGATCTGTTGAGCTCAAAAACATGGCCCGCCTACTAAACAAAACTACGTACCCCAACAACAGTCTGTGCCAAATGTGTATGAACACATACAACAACGAAATTATACACGCATTCGAGTGCTCTTGCTTGTTTGTGACCAACATGCGTAACCACCTCTGGGATGTGATATTCGACCGCCGTGGCGTGAATACATTCCTGTTCCTTTATTCGCTCCCGATTGCAGATCTCGTGTCTTTCTTTCTTGGAAGTGTCACAAACAGCTGTGTATATAATGAACATTACCTGATTATCGATACTGCTACTTATCTGCTGAATGTGTGCTCCCTTTTCAAAAATGGACCACTCACACTCACCTGAACAATCTCAGCTCTATGCTTTGTGTATATATCATATCTCATAACGTATACTTGTATTTAATATTATGTAAATATATCTGCTCTTCATCATGGAGGAATAAAGTAATATATATGAGTATTAGTTTATCGTTTATTATGGAAAGTTGAAAACACGATGACTGCATGACTCAAATAAACTACATGTAATACAGTCTTTCCCAACTGGCAATCTGTATTTGAAAGACACATCAACATTAAAGGCCCACTTAATTTTCGAACCCCCAGATCACATATATAAAATATATGCCATATTATACACCATTTGAAATAGGAAGCTCGCATTGTCACAGACGTCACGTTTCAAATGGTGATGAATTATAGTATTTGAATCATATTGTATGGCATAGATTGTTATTAAAACCGTATATCAAGGCACAATAAAAACTAATCGGTGACTCGAAAATTAAGTGGGCATTTAAAGTCAATACAAAGTCACAATTGTAGTTAGGTTCATCTCATATCTACGGCGGCCTGGAACCACCACCTCCTCTTCAGTTAGTATCCTGATATATTAGGTTACGTATCCTGATATATCAGGTTATTATCCTGATATATCAGATTACGTATCCTGATATATCAGGTTATTATCCTGATATATCAGGTTACGTATCCTGATATATCAGGTTACGTATCCTGATATATCAGGTTACGTATCCTGATATATCAGGTTATTATCCTGATATATCAGGTTATTATCCTGATATATCAGGTTATTATCCTGATATATCAGGTTACGTATCCTGATATATCAGGTTATTATCCTGTTATTTCAGGTTATTATCCTGATGTATTAGATTACGTATCCTGATATATCAGGTTACTATCCTGATATCTCAGGTTACGTATCCTGATATATCAGGTTATTATCCCGATATATCAGGTTATATCTCGACCAATCCAGAGTGTCGTCTCATTGGCGGAGGCTTGTGCTTGGTTGGATTCTTGGTCAATATTGTTAGGCCAATGTATTCTCTTATATATGCGAGGCTCCCAGTAGGAGACTCGAATATATAAAAGAGTTCAATGGCACAGGGTTTTTTTGCAAAGTTTCAAGAAGCTACAGTCATGGAAGTGTTAGCAAGAACCGAACCATCCACTGAGCGATGGCCAGTCCATTATTAACCCTTTATATATTAAATACTCATTGACGAGTAGTTCCCTTCGGAAATGATTAGATAATAAGTTCAAATGAAAGTGTCAATGACACTGTAGCTCAACTTTGGGAGGTGTTAATTTCATGCTGATCAGTCAATATAACGATAAAGGACTCATACAGAAGAAGGAAAGTCAAACAGTTACAGTAATGTACGCAATGGGCTTCTGTAGATGAAATTATTTTCATTTCAAACATTTCACCAATAAATGATGGATGCAAGGTGTACGAATGAAATCCAGCTGGCGGCCATGTTTTCTTTTCATGAATTTCCTAATAATTGGATACCTCCCATCCAAGATCTTCCAGAAGATCCATATGAAGTTTAGTAAGGACTATATAAAGGATGTGGTCTGTATTGTGTGCCAAAGGATTTAGTCATACAAAGTTTTAAATAAAAAATGGCGGAAATGCTTTCAATGAAATTCGGAAACATTTGATATCCCCAGAGGTGACCCAAAACACGCCTGTATAAAGTTTTAAAATATTTGTTCCGATAAATTTGGGCTGCTGGGTGTGCCAATGGATCCAAATTTGAAATCCAAGATGGCTGATGGCGTATTCTTGCCTCTAAGATTATTGAGATATAACGTCATACGCAATGACATTGAAATCGTATGGAAACATAGCAATTGTTTGGGCTGCGTGATGTCAATATGTATTGAGAAATAACGCCATACGTAATGACATTAAATCTCAATGAAACCCGCAAAAAAAATAGCATTTATTGTTTTAATGTTTTAAGTTCACACTGTCCAATCGGCTCGCAGAATACCAGTGTGAACGTCATAATACCAGTGCTCCACAGGAGAATATCAGTGTTTTTAAGCGATATAATGGTATCATAATTAGAACTGGACGCTAAATAACGACACAAAAGAAAATGGAAAGGTAGATACGATCAATTTTGCATTTACCCAGTGGAGGGGTCACCTGGTGATGTTCAGTTCGACTCTGGGTAATCTGGCCTTTGTTTAAAGCAGAAAAATAGGGTGTACAAACTCGTAGTGGGAGGTCAAATTTTTGCCTAAACGGTATTCTAGTGCATTTTGTTTAATTCCTGAGCACAACTTGCGGAATCTTTTATAAAATTCCGACAGCGGAATCTATCGGCAATACGTGCACATCGAAATCACTGGCGTGTATCAGTTGGAAATACACGAACATAAATCGAAACGAGGGGCGGTTATCACAGAAAATGGCACGGCGATCTACCAGTGCATGCCAACGAGGGCTACCAGTGCCAATTTTTCTTTATATGGTAAGTTATGTCGGGTATATGTCGGGGGACGTTTTAGATTCGGTTTAAGCTCATCCCCTCATCAAATTTGGACACAATCGATCTAGAATGGTACATGCGTGCATGGGTCTAAGTTATGAAAGTTCGAAATTTTAAGTACGGCGATACTCAACATTGGTGGAACATAAAGTAACAATTTAGTCGACAAGAGTATAAATTTCCCTTTATTCGGCATTGGCACTGAGTTAGTTCCATGTCTATTGGATTCAAACTAATGTTCAACATTTGCAAATACGTCTATCATTAAATGGGGAAGGTTGTGAATATTGTTCTTGTTTCATGGTAGTGTATACGATTTCTCAAGACGTTCTAATTCTAATGGAATGATATTTCTAATTATCCCAGCAAATGTTGCATATATGGGGTGGACTTGTTCCCAAACTTTAGAAAGTAATTGATATTGGGGCATTCATATCGGTGCCTATATGTTGAGTTTTTTCTCGATTTTAAGGCGTTACCATATGTATGCATGCAGGGATCTGTGTGTGTCATTATTTTATGGGTTGGATGTCTTAACTAAAGATGAATGAGTTATATATAGGGTGCGGTTATTTCGGCACAACTTTGGTCGGCATTAATAAATAAAATTAAGTCTCGTAGATGATATACATGTAGATGGGAATGACGACATAGTTAGGCACATAGAGCGACGCCTCCTTCCAGTTGTGCTGTAATGTTGTTATCCGCATGAGATGTACAATGGGGGTTCAGGCTCGTACGGGTACTGATGCATGCTGGTATGAAGCGAAATTACTGACATGTAATGGGTAACCCCGAGTAATACTAAAATAACCCAACTCGCCATGGAATGTAGGACATTCAGATGGCTCAAAATGGCTAATTAGTCATCTGAGTGGGTGTGAGTGAATAATAATTGCGCTTCTGAGCAATTGACTTGCCTTAAACGCAATTATTAATAAATGTGAATTTAGCCTCACAAATAGGCACCAGCGTGCACCTGTATCGGTAATCCACATTACATCCCTTACAACCCGTCTTCGTCCCTGAAAACAACACAGCATAGTGCAGGTATTTCTTTATTCAACCGAACAGGAAGAAATCCGGGCAATACACTTTCGTGCTATAATGTCTTATCTCCATGATCCGACATTATGACCTAAGTATAGCTTGAATTGCTTTTAGTGCAAGAATGTCGTAACTCCAGTCGCCCACAAAACCTCCTTGCTAACCATCCCCTGGATTCATAATCAGGCAGATAATCAAACAATTTATTGATTAACACTTACAAAAGAAAATAGCAACATATGAAACTACAAAATATACATTATATCGAAAAACGAATGTGATTTCTTACGATACCTGTTGTTCTTAATTTCCGCGTCCGCCATTAGTCAAACTTTATTCCCGTGACAATTCCTAGAGATTTCATTGGACAGGGGGTACGACATTATAGCACGGACCGAAACCACAAGGACGGAGACAGATTTAAATGATTCCAATCTATAGAAAATTTCGCGCCGAATCCAGTGATACAAAATACTCATTTCGCGCCAAAATGGACTTACGACCTTATAGCATTGATGCGACGATTAGCCAAACAGATTTTGGCATTTTATAATGTAATTATTCAGCTACTATACAAGTTCGGAAAATTGCATTTAAACCGACGTATCCCAATAGTTTTAAGAACAATTCTACAAAAACGCCATATTCTGACCTGGACATCATGAAATTTGTTCTATATTTTACACTATATATAGCTTTGAGTATCGACGTATAGTTGAAGTTTCGTACTTTCCTATTATAGATCCACATATTTACCCTTCTAGATCAAGTTTGTCGTTATTTTGGGAAGGGTAAGGCATTTCATGTTCCCGATGCCCTGTGTGAAGCGTTTATCGACATATACCCGATATAACTTACCATATAAAGAACATTTGGCACTGGTAGCCCTCGTTGGCGTACACTGGTAGTTCGCCGTGCCATTTTCTGTGATAACCGCCCCTCGTTTCGATTTATTTTCGTGTATTTCCAACTGATACACGCCAGTGATTTCGATGTGCACGTATTGCCGATAGATTCCGCTGTCGGAATTTTATAGAAGATTCCGCAAGTTATGCTCAGGAATTAAACAAAACGCACTAGAATACGGATTATGGCAAAATTTGACCCCCCCCCCCCTACGAGTTTGTACATCCCATTTTTCTGCTTTAAACAAAGGCCAGATCGCCCAGAGTCGAACTGAACATCACCAGGTGACTCCTCCACTGGGTATATGCAAAATTGATCGTATATACCTTTCCATTGTCTTTTGTGTCGTTATTTAGCCGTCCAGTTCTAATTATGATACCATTATATCGCTTTAAAATACTGATATTCTCCTGTGGAGCACTGGTATTCTGACGTTCACACTGGTATTCCGTGAGCCGATTGGACAGTGTGAAGTTATATCCTTCATAAAAAGAGTCTTTGTGATAAAGAACCCTCTCAATACTTTAGAATATAGAATTAACCTTAAAATAACAATAATCTTCGGAATAGCGAACCTTCGGAATAGAGACATGTCCCCGATACAAACACGTCTGTAACTTGGTATAATAACATTAGACTATTATTAGCAGAGGTACTTCTACTACAGATAATTATTATCCTATGATTATTGCACTATTGAATCACAGCCTATATGGGGTTGCTTCACTACGTGTCACGTACGATCATATTATACTAAACAATAATTGATGAGTAGTTATCCCCGGAAATGTTCAGATGATAGCTATATGTTGTTTGTTGGACTTATTATCTGAACATTTCCATCAATAAATATGACTCCTTCTGCACTGTATTATCTGTCGTATGCTTAGCTTACCCTACATCCGTCCAAATCAATAATAGACCATACCGATGTACACTTTTATGACTGAATGGGAAAATCATTTGGTATAGAAAGGGTTAATGTATATATAATTATATACTACCAGACGCGTGGAGAGTTATTGGCCCGTTGCATGTGGTTTGGTTGTTTAATTATCTTTAGTAGTGACTATCGCAATGATATCTCTGCGAGAAATATGTCATCATATGAAAATTACCGGCAGGATGCTGATATAACCCGTTTATTCTATACACACGTATTAACAACATATAACCGTAAAAGAAAGGGCGCACTTTTGTCATTGTATTTAGCCATGTTGTGTGTGCCGACGGTTGGCTGTAACCTGCTGCACGTCGTTAAATATTGTGTAGAAGAGTAGTCATGCTATATTGGGGTTGCTAGATTATGCAATGAGATTAGAGTTTTGCTGTCTTGTCAGGTCGATGCTGCTGTTCGGATAAGATTTTTATGTTTGAACTATGTATGAAATAGACGCACTTTTTATTCTATAATTTGCACAAAGGGGTCGTGGGGATAAACTCGCTTAGGGTGCGTTTACACTGTGTATAGATCTGTATACAGATCGGTATGAAGTCACGTGTCGTGCATTACTGTCATCACAACATGATGACTAATAGTGAACGCGCGCTGACCAGTACTCTCACTAGGAGTCGTTTCAGTTTAGGCCAGACATAAAATGGATCAACTACCAGCAGACAACAGCGATTTGGTATGTGCCGTGTCAGCATATATATATAGGTCTCATGTTTGACACCATCTGGGAGGTGGTAATTTTGGATTGGTATGGAGTGGGTATCCATGCTACAACACCCTGTATTTGACCAAATGTAGCAAAATTTCCAACTGATGATAATTCTAATGACAATGTTGACCAAATGTAGGACAATATTGTTTTTATTAAATTAACTAGCAGTTTTGACTGGCCACGGGGAGGGACCAGGGCACAATCTTTCCATATAAGGTAGGAAATTATGCAAATATTGGTCAGAAAACAATACTACAAAATGTTTGAAAATCAAACTACAATATCATTTTCAACCTATTGTTGATTTGGAAATTACAACTAATGTTTTGTCAGGTATGAAATTTCCAACTGTTGAAAATTTTTACCAAAGTTGGGGTGAGACACCCCTCACCCCCGGTTGACATGTCCCTGTCCATCTTGAATATACGAAATACATGGGTTGAAATGACAACGAAAACTGTAACACATTATTCGCCAAGCCCGAGTAACAATTAATCAAAACAGATTTGCCTATCGCAATGCTTCGGCGTTGACCCTGACGTATAGCGGACACGATTTTTGCTCACAGGGACGAATACCGTTTTCTTTCTGTGTGCATTTCTATATCAACCCGGGGTCAATACTATGAACAATTTTATACCTGTAAATACAAATTGTATTTATTAATTTGTAATTACAAATTTGTGTTAACTATCACAGTGGTTTCATAGTACAGGGAAAATTTAGTCGTATTATTGTAATACCTTAGACTGGGCGAGAGGTGAAACCCCTAAAAGGCAGCTGTAAAACTTAGAAAAAACTAACTCCCCACTCTGCTCCCTTGCACCTGTTATCAGTGTTATCTGAATACCAGTTCAAATTAGACGGACATGTATATAGAGCTAAAATAACTGACAACAATTTATATGGGGAAGTTACAATGCGTGCTATCATATTGTGATTAGTGAGAACGCCGGCACTATGAAACGATGAGCTAACAAAATCTCGCAAATTTCACAAAGATCTACTGTTGATTATTGTAGATTGCTTACGGACAAACCTTTGCCTGTGAGTGATTAACAATATATTGAATCACGGCGGGCCAAAGTTACAAAAGAAATAACCAATCATAAGTTGAGAGCTAAACGCTTATCAGAGCTATCCAATCGGTTCACGGATTGCTAAGTTGATGACCACTTGTCTGCGCAAGTTAACAATTAAACGGTTCGTTTGTAGTGTGTGCATGTAAGTACAAGTCAGTGTAATAACGAGTACTACAAACAATTTGGTATCATTGTTTTTACAAATTACAAATTTACAACAATTCTTTGTTTTTGCTTCACATGTATTTTTTTTTCTCTTTTTTTTTTCCTCTCACTTTTATTTATTTATATTTTCTCGAGTATAATATTTTAGTACAGCACGCGTGTGAGATTCGTGACTGATTAGCACCAAAAGATCATTCGGGTGCGATATATAAAATTACTTGTTCTAAGCACCAACGTACATATGCCACTTATGCATATTTGTTATTTCATTTCATTCTTGTATCGTGCACGTTTTTATTTGGCCGTCTTACTCGTTATTTATTTACTTATTGTCGTGTTCTTTGTTTTTGCTTCACATGTATTTTTTTTCTTTCTTTTTCTCACTTCTATTTATTTATATATATTTATTTTTTTTCCGAGTATTATATTTTCACAACTTATATTTATAGACATATTATATGTATATCGAGAGAGGGAGAGAGAGAGAGGGTGCGTGTGTGTGGGGGGGGGGGCGGGTGTGTGAGGGAGGGTGTGTGTGTGCGGGTGTGTGTGTGTGTGTATGTGTGTGTAAGGGTGAGGGCGTGTGTTTGTGTACGTGTCCTTATGCTTGTGATGTTAATCTCTTGCTCTTCATTGTTCACAAAACTTGTAAATACTGGTGTAATAATTATAAACAGTCTCTCCCAAGAAGGAGGTACTAAAGAATATATTATTTCAAACTGATCCGCTACTCTTATCATAACACATCGAGGAAGTAACGTGGCTCCATTTTATCGGGAGGGGTGTATCGAAGCAGGGACGTGCTAATGGTCTCGGTTATATGAGTGGTGCGGTAGAGTGCCAGTCGGTAGAATGCCAGGTGAATTACACCGTTACAGGCCGTCCAGCGCTGACGAAGCTGGTTCTAACCCCGTCATATGGAGGTGACCGGAATCGTGTATCTGGGCAAGTTTGTCAGTTGCTTTCCGGGGGTCGGTGGTTTCTACACGCAGTGGGACGATTTCTCGGTGAAATCAAGCCTATGCGTGGTATTTCCTCCACCCGTAAAATTGACAACGTCGTGTGTGGCCTAGCGGCTAGAACGACGATAACCCATAATAAACCAAACCAAACCAATAGGAGTGTCATTTTATAATTTCAAACTGCTCCGATATCTTATAATATATCTAGATAGGGACGTGGCTATATGGGCTCAGTTTGGCGACGGGGTGTCCATCCTATAATTTCCATATGCACCCTTTGAAGACAAAAATGCCTATAAATTCCACATAACGATGGAATCGTATATCAAGAGGAAATTAATTTAATTTTTCTACGCTGATAACAAAACTTAGTCAATATGACTAACATATGTTAGTCAAACGTTTTTCCTCAGGATGACTGACTTAGTTCTTAACGTTGTAACTTTCAAAAAATTGGGTAATTTCAGTAGTTACAAGGAACACATACTGCTACATCACATCCAAGCTGACACCCCATAAGGTTTGACAATTTCTAAATATAGGCCATTTCAATCCAAACTTTTGACCAAATGAGGTAAATATGCAAATGTTGGTCTAAAACAAAACATACCCCCTAATAAATTGTTGGAAAAAACAAAATAACAGAACAAGTTCAACCTATTGCTGTTTTAAAATTTCCAATTAATGTTGTTTCAGGTATCAAATTTCCAGCTGTTGAACGTGTTGATAAAATGTTTGGAGCGAGAAACATAACCCAACCCCCTTGTCGCGACGTCCCTGTGGGTTGTACTTGAAATTTCCAGCTGACAAAATATTTTCACGAGGGGGTGCATCGACCCCTTGTCGCCACGTCCCTGCGTATCATAGATATATATATTATCCGGGTTAAGGGTGCGAAAACTGAAATTTTATGTTTCATAGTACTCGAACATTCTTTGTGATTGGAGATATTTGTAAATACAAAGAACACGTACTATTTGTGATTTATGTTTGTAATCGTAGGTTCATAGTATTGGCGGAATGATAAATTGTTATTTCTTACAAACAATTGTAGATTCTTACAAAGAAAAAGTTTCATAGTATTGACCCCCGTTCGCACTAGTCTGCGTGTAGATCTGTGTACAGTTCTGTAGCAGTGTAAATGCACCCTTATCCGATAGCTTTAATGGTCCTTACATTAAATAAAAACGCTCCCTTGTCGATCACACCTTGACATCGTGCATCCATATATAATATCACTGTGGGGGAATTATACTCCTGGCGATTCTGCTGAGTTTTATTTACGTGCTCTACCGATAGAAGTTTCCGATTCTTTACATTTTGTTCACTCATTTTCTAGATATCATCGTACTAAAATCTATGCTTCTGTCACTCATGTCCCCACAGTAGTCTAGATGAAGCGGCACTCATGGACGCACAAGGGAAGACTAGAAATAATTGTCCCAAACTCGGATGGATTTATCGTCAGAATTTCATATGTGATTGGGAAATCACTCAGTATCTGTCAGTTTGTGATGTAAATTCTTTATTGCCACAGCATTTTCCAAAACTAATACTCATAGACATCCGCCGTCACTTTGAAAAGAAGTCGCTCGTTCCACCCTTTACGGAACGCGAACAAGGGAATGAATATAACTATATAGGTCGCATTTGTTTAGAAAAAATGCTATGAAAGCAAACCTATGTAAGGTTCCGATGCTCTATCGATGTGCTGCAATTCTTTGCAAGTTGAATCGCGGTGACACCGGTGCTCTATCGGTGGATCCTATAGTGTAATTAGCCACTTCTGTTGAAATTTTATTATTTACAATAACTTACATCACAGTCATATCGAAATCTTAGTTCATTAAACAATTCGTCCAAGCTCGGTGATTTTGCGGAAAATTTTGGTCTTTCCTGTGTAAATCAACAAAAATAAAACTGGGAACTTCAACAGTCTTGTAAACATATCAAGCTGAATTAGTATTTACCTCTAAGAACAGATATACAATTGAAATATAACATTTGAAAATCGCATAACTTCTAAAATTAATATTATATATATGCATATTAAGATAAGCTAGATAAATAAGATAAGATTAATGCAAAATACCCCCAATGGGTAAGTTGCACATAATAATAGATACAAAATATATCAACATATATAATATTTTAACATGACTAATCACGTACAATGTGCATATAACCTTAAAATGACTTTCTCGCAAATTTACTGTCATAAAATCTCGCGTATACTCGCTAGTTTCGTTATTTTTGTTATTATATAGAGACTAGATATATGGTCAATATCTGAAAAACTACATGACTTAGCCTCGGTCACTGAGCTCTTGAGAAATTGCTGCTCAGCTGGCTTGAATATCAATTTGACGGTCGGGTTGATTAGACATAATGCCATCATTCATCCAACCGACAGCTGCAATCCACAAATACTTATTGTCTGAGTTAATCGTTTCTCATAAAGCATCTGGCAAAACTTTGATCGCTCAGAGATGTAACTCTCTTTCTGAAAGCCGAATCGTTGGAGTGACTTTGGCGAGTTTTGTTTCGAATCAACAGTCGATTTCTGTTTTGCATAGATTGTTTCGGGGGAAATGTCTCAACGGCAGAAGCTGTATCCAGTACCTGTGTTACAGGTTTTGGAACATGAATAATATCAGTCACTTCAACTTGTGTTGCTAGTGATGTACAGAGGAGTTTGGTTTGAATCTGTGTCTGAGTGCTGGCATCGACAACTTTTTTGTAGACCCGATTGCTGAGTATGTGACATGTGGAATGGATGGTCGAGGACCAGCTTCTCAGCTTTTCATCGTTGAATCTTGAATTCACAGTCCCAAATGGGACACGAACGATCCATTGAAGCATGTGAACTTTGCCAGTTTGAATTTCTTTTGAGATTCGTACAATCCGTATGATCATGGCCAGAAATAGAACATCGTGCACATATGGTTTCTTTACTTTTACAATGTTCTTGGCCATGACCAATCACCATACACAACCCTCAATGTCGGACATTGTTGGGATATGTTCGCACCGATTGGAGGTTAGAAGATAACTATTCAAACATTTTGACCATCATCGGTCTTTGTAAATCTTCGGACTTCTGTAGTAACTCACTGTGGTGCTAACTCAGCCGACATCTCTGACTCTGAAGAATCAGCTATATCACGAGTTATCAACACAGCTATATTACTGTTCAATGCCTTGTGAGGAGAAATTAACATCGGTGTTTGAGCAATTGATGTTAATTGCATAAGAGCGTCAGATTGAATGTTTTTCTTGAACATTCGATCAGAAGAGAGCCACTTAGTGGCCCAGTCCTGATCGGTTTGACAGCATTTAATAATCCGGCTATGCTTTGTAGCATTTTATCAATCACAAATACAGAAGGTCTCTTGAGATTCGGATAAAAACCAAGTCCAAAGTGCTGAGGATAGACCTCAGCATCCGTGGAACTTAGCGGGAGATCAACCTTACGTTTGTGTTTGTTCTAACTTGCCATATGGAAAGTAGATGGTCGTCAACTAGCCCAGCAACCGCTTCGGTCTACCCTTCGAGTTATGGTCGGACCAAAGAGTGCACATAGCTGATGCGGTGACCCGTTTAGCCACTGCATATAGCAGCGCCGTACCTTTCCACAATGTAACAATCGTTGCAAGATTTAAACATTTAACAGTCATGAAGACGACGTACAAACACGTGACACGACAGAAACAACATACATGAAAAACAGAACACACAACTAGACACTAGAAGCAATAGAACCGATGGCAGAAATGTAATCTGAAACACTATTGAGAGGCGTGACCAGCCGATTAATTGAGCCGGGTCAACTCAACCACCCTTCTAGAAGAGATGTAGGACCAAAGAGGACCGTGAGCTAAGCCGTATCCGCAGGTATCTGTCTCATGTGATATGGACGCCTTAGTACCTCCGGGAATTCTACACCACACCTCACGGGATGCATTCCCGGCAAACAGGGTGCCACGTTATGGGTTGGGGGCGGTATGCATATTCTATCCCGCGCCCACACGGGGGTTTGTAGATCTATGTGATATATCCATGGGTTTTTTTTACAAAGACCACCATATGGACTAATTGAAACCATGTTCCATGTGTATGAGCTCCATAATTGGGTATATACTCAGATGAAATTCGGGGACAGGGTGTCTAAATTCGGGTGTAAAATAATGTTTACAGATTTGGGGTCCCCGAAATTGCCAGATGCACAAACAAACGGCATGTTCGTCCATTGCGATTATAAACTATCGACACTGGTGCGTTTCGTACGTTGCGTTATATAACGCAGTGATGGCGATTGTAGTTAATAAGTTCGATATTGGAATAATAGGAATATTGCAAATCAATCTCTGTTATAAAGTTTTTCTATGATAATGTCAATTCCGAGCAACTAAAACTTTGACATAAATGCAACTCAAATTTCTCTGTCATAGACCGCCGCCATCTTTAATCAACTGAAAACAAGAACAATAATGACGCAAAATCTTATGTTGCATTGATAATAGAATCCTTCCATTGTTTGCCTTAGCAGTTAACATGCGGACCACACGCAGGTCCGTAGAATGATCATCGGCAAACCCTCAATTAACACGAACAAGCGCACACGTTTAACAACCCTCGTGGGAGAATGAATCAATTATGACATGATAATGCCAAGCCGCCACTCTCACATTTTAGATGCATCGTCACTCGAGATTATGTACAGCTCCACCCATGCGAACAACGGTCCAGAAAAGACGGATTCGTCATCTTAGGTCTAGCCTCCCTAAACAGATTTAGCTGGATCGTCGAATGGTATGGTTTAGTTGTCGGTTCAAGGTTATAAAACGAACACAAGAAATATCTTAAATGACAAAAAAACGTTGCCACATGCATTACGTGTTTACGTACTCGTGATTATCGATTGTCGCTGTCGATAGAACACGGCGGTCAACATTAGGAAGTATGGTTATTTCGCTCCACGATGCAGAAACACTAATGCTAAATCATGGATTTGGCTGGACCAGATTTAAACCAGAGACGACGAATGTAACCTAGACCTATATATACCTGTGTTCTCGTGTTTAAAGCACGGATTTAGCTATCAAACAGCGATTTAAATCTAGAGGTTTATGTTGACCAGGTTTAAACCGGAGATAACTAATCTGCCTTATTCTATGTTCTGGTGATTTAGTCCAGATAGATCCTAGCCAAATAGATGTTCAAATCCCACTCACGGGCATAAACCGTTTAAGCGACAGCTGCTTCTCTAGCTACATTTCCTATATGTACTGCTAAATGACAATTTGTTAATAATTGCCTCACTGGAGATACCGGGATGTTGAATGTTTAGTGGCTAACTGGCCATCGCTTTAATTTATAATACCCAACATGTTACCTGATCAAATGCGAATTGTATTCCAAATTGGCTGCTGGGCTAGCTGCCGATCAACTGTTTGGCTTGTGGCAAATCAATAAAACAATTAACATAATAGTTGTGTTGTATTGATAAGCCCCAGTCTAATCAAGAATGCTTTATTCTCGGATTCATCTGACATAATAGGATATTGAGACAGAGATAGGTATATAAAAAGAAATGAAGCCGATGTACAGTATATATTTACATTCGGGTTTTACATGGCCTCAACAAAATTACATACAATTCCATATATGTACCATTTATATAATAAATATGTTGCCATTTGTGTCATGTGTGCGTCACTTTATCTCAATTGTCTGTCGTGATTAACAGCAACAACAACACACCTGTTGAGAGATATGGTTATAGTTCATATGTTGTATATATCCTGTGTATACGATACTTCGTATGCGATACTGACAACAGCAACAACATTAGACCAGCCTGTTCTGGTGAAAATAAGCACAGTACGGGCTTATTTTGAATGTCGCGTTTGAGGCCCATATAGAGCATATTTGAGGAAAAATACGCTCTATATGGTCGTAAAATGTGTCGTTCAAAATGCGGCCGTATATCGAGCGTATATCAATACGAAATAAGCTCATATAGGCACGATTTAATCTACTGTTTTTATCGACACGACTAACCAGAATGACGTTCTTTATATTGTGTGTTCACTGAGGCCCGTGCCATTAATGGGTATAAGATCTATATGAGCTTATTTCAGAATCAAATAAGTTCAATATGAACCTATGTGAATATTTAGGTTCTATATATTTCCATATAGGACGCGATTTACTGATGACAGCACAATGCGCGCGTCCCCTTAATTGTTTGACAAAATATTTTTGGCTTCCGATTATGGACCTGATTTTATCTGTATTTTGCCAAGATAGTGAATTTTTTTTACGATTTCTATTTCGTTCTTATCGTTGGTGAATCGGGTATTTTTGGCGCACTTCGCATCGATACCAATCAGATTAAGATCTTTATTTTCTCAACATTGACCGTCATTCTTCATTCTCGCAAATATCGGACGAAAATATCAAGTTCATTTTGTAACTTTTGGGGGGTTTTTGCCATTAAAGACCGTGTCATCAGCATATCAAATGAGAAACAGTTTTAAGTATGTATGCAATTAAAGTGTTCCTGAATATGCGAGGACATTTTTGTGTAGTCTTGCGCAGTCATAAACGCTACCATGTCGTAAAGATAGATTGCAAATAGGAGAGGGGATTTGTTTCCTCCTTGCTAACTCATAAAAGACATGGGAATGTTGACGTCAAGCTATTTCCTAACCGATATCGAAATTTAATGTTCGAGTACATGTTTTAACAACTCTTAGAAATGTTGTAGTAGCAACTTACGACAAAGACCCTGCTGTCTCCATACTCTATCGAAACTTTCTCGAAGTCAATGAATGCACAATAAAGATTTGTATGTTACAACTTAGCTATTTTGATCAAATACACGCGTAAACGCCTATGCGGTTTCCGATCTTGTATCCTGGATGGCAACAAGGATATCGTGGATGGCAACAGCGAGTGCACGTGCGTTTTGACAACTGGCTTGTTTTCAAAACGAAGCGTCTAAATAACCAATTTAAAAGCCGTAAAATAACATCAGCGTGTGCTACGAACGTAACATAATAAATACTTGTGTTGACAAAGTGGAAAGAATGTGGAGAGAGGACAGGACAGGATAGAAAAAACTAAAAAACGCACCGCAAAATGTTTGGAAATTTAAAAAGCAACACATTGTTTACAGCGCGCACGAATACGGACTATTTCGACAATTTCTATTATAAGTCAAGTAGGGAATTCCCCGTAATTCAGTACGGTCTTGATCAGAAGCTGCTGACGGCAATTTTTATTCGATTAAATACAGAAGGGAATTTGAAATAAAATTACATTTTGTTAAGGATACAAGAGAGATTACTCACGAAAAGTCCGTAATTTCATTGCATTTCCCATAAATTAATTTTAATGGGTGATTCGATTATTTTAAAGCGTCGCCTGCATTTGCAATTTCTGCAGTAAATCGATCGATTCTTGCGAAAGTACGAAATTTAAAACAATATGGAATGTGAAGCGGTTAATCTAAACAAGGTATCATACGATGATCTGATGCAGCTATTTAGATAAGATGACGATTTGCATGATGTTGTGAGCAGAATCAACCAAGAAAACAGTTCTAAAACTAGTGAAGGCAATGTTGTAGTTGAAAGTCTGTGTAATTCTCTAATGTTGCCTGCACATGCCACAATCTCAGCCAGTGTTTCTGATTATGGGTCCTCAATTCCATTATGGGGATGGAGAAGAAGCAACACTGCTAATAACACAAATGCAAGTATTTCAACCACTGATACCACTAGTACTGCTTCTGTCAATGTTATTGAACCATCAGCGGTGAAACTGAATATTCAGAGACCTGCATCAAATTCCAAGGCACCAACATTTGTTGATGTTCATGGTTCTGAGAAAGATAACTTTGTAACTAGCATGCAAAATGATAATACAGTGAAGAAAACACAAGTGGTGATAAGGGCATAAACAAGATTTTTGTCAGCGAAAAATGAATTTCAAGCAATTGAGACAATTGACCCAATTCATATGGACAATTATATAGGGTCATTCATTCTGTCTATAAGGAAAGCCGATGGACCTGATTATGAGCCAGACTCATTGACATCATACCACCCTTGTATTGACAGATACATGAGGGAAAGGAAATGTCCTTATCGCATATGCATGGAACGTGAATTTGAAGATTCCCGGATGGTGTTAGCAAGCAAGAGGAAGCAGTTGAAAGAGGCTGGCAAAGGTAATCGTCCAAATGCAGCGGAACCTATAACGGAAAGTGAGGAAGTTCTCCTCAGGGAGAGATCAGTGCTGCGTGTTGACTGCCCCTACGGTTTAACAAATCTGATGTGGTACAATAATGTTAAATTATTCGGCATGCGTACTGAAAAAGAGCAACATAGTTTGCGAAGGGGTGACATTGCACTTGAGAAGGACGCGAATGGTGTTGAATTCTTAAACACAATGAAAGAACGCCAAAACCCCGAACAGAAGAAAGTGCCAATACTCACCACCGAGTATTCAGTCCGAAAGCATTCGCAATCCCTGGAGTTCCAGCTACAGAATGTCCAGTTGCGACATACAAGGTATTCGCACCAAAGCGTCCATTGAAATGCACGGGCGGCGTTCGTTGCAGAAATATTAATATTTGTTCAAATCGCCATCAACGGAAGGAATATTAAAAAATAATAGATTTGTTCATATGCCAAACATAATCAGCGCGTAAATAGTATATTGTCGTCAAGACGTTCGTACGTCTTGATGACAATATACTATTTACGCTGGTGTACGTAAACAAGAGCCTGCTCGTGTTACAGAAGTTGTGCTTCTGTTTACATAACACAGCGCAATTCTATTGGTTAATCACACAAAAATGATATAAACGCTCTTTATTATTTCCATATCAGGAAAACAGTAACAAACAATGCTCTTTATGTTTACCATATCCGGATCTAAACAAAAGCCAGGAAACGTAATGTTTTTTGCTTTTGTTTACATAACAAAGGGGGGAAATTTACAATAACAAACTATTTATGCCATATTTCTTATTGGTATAAGAACAAGGGATGTCTATATATTTGACTTTCTGTTTATGGCGGTTTTTGACGGAGATGAATATTTTAACAGCATACCCACCACAACGCCTCCCGTATCTTTGAAAATTTTGCAGCCTGATTCACCATTTTACATTCAAGTTAATCATAATCGGAAACCAGATTCACCTTTCTGGTATAAGGCTCAACCTATGGGTGAACATGCATTGGCCAAAATAATGAAGACGATGGCAGAGAAAGGTGAACTTCGTGGTAGAAAGACCAATAACTGTGTCCGGAAAACAACGTGCAGTCGACTTCTTCATAATGACATTACTCCTAACACCATTTCACAGCTTTCGGGTCACAGAAATATTGTCAGTGTGAATAATTATTCTGTTGCGTCTGTAGAAATGCAACGAAAAATGTCGGATATCCTCTGCATAGCATCAAAAAGAACACCAACTTCTAATTCCAATGTTGACAATTCGAATTCCATTCCGACTAGAATTGCTGATACACGCGACACTGCGAATGCGGCAAGTCAGAAGTCGATTGTTGAAGTGTCGTAAAGTACGAAATTCGTTAAAACGGTGAATGGACAGTCATCTCCTGCTTTGCCTCTCGTAACACTATTATCATCCAAGGAAATTGCACCATCAAATATTACAATTATCCTGTTAAAAGTGACAATTATGTCGAACATTCGAAACGTAAATATCGTCGACTCATCATTGAATCGGATTCCAGTCAAAGCGAAATTGTATAGTCACGTGACGTGGATTTCTCAGAATTTGACTTCTCACGACATCGCATGCTGAGAATTGTATACGTTTTGTGTTGCGCGTATTGCAATAATTCCTGTTTTAAATTGGGTTTTATTGCATTTTTATGGGACGAATTGTAAGATAATTTGGTTATCAAACCCGTTAATGTGATGTTGTGGTAACCAGTTGTCAACTTTGGAAATATGAAGTTTTAACGTGTTTAAAATTGTTGTCAGCCTAGCAAAAATCCAATCATCGTCTCTTATACAGAGCGTCAATGCTTCAGTCGCCCCAAAAGTGGTAGGTTATAAACAGTGTACTCAAGTAATAACTGTATGAGCTTTTGTGATCGTTTTCGACGCTTTACGTTATAGATAGACACCGAGTTGGTATTGGATATGCAGGAGAAACAACACCGTTGAGTGCCGTAGGCCCGAAACGGGTTTGTTTCTCCCGCATACCCAATACCACCGAGGTGTCTATCTTACTTAGAACATTTTCTGACCGTATGGTAGTTCAATATGTCAGAAACCAGATACCAGAAAGAAGCAAATCATGTTAATTGATTGTGTAATATACACACTTTGAAAAATTTAATTTATATATTCTATTACTCCCTTCGCGAGCCCCAAGCATGATATAGTCTTTGTCGGCAATTAGCTTACCCCACGCTTTAATCTAATTAATTAAGACGTTGTTGCCGGGCCCATAAATGAATGTCTCCAATTAGCTACTCATTTCCATATCATCACGGGTGAGAAGAGTGAATTTTGCCAGAATCATAGGCTGAGTATAACCCATGCAGTATATGCGCACGTCACAAAATACTACCCAGCGTACTTTGCACTTGTTTGCTATTTTTTCTCCAAAACATTCAGAATGTGGACCGAATACACACTAACGAACGTGAACATGAATATTACATTTGTTGAAAACGTGACGCGACCATGATACTCCTCATTCGAAAGGGGGACTTAAAGTTGGACTTACCATTCTTGATAAGTAATGTTTGACTTATTGTCAAAACTGATTCTGCATGTGTACTTGTGCGCTATTTTCGTCCGGCGAAGACGAACGAAGTAATTTTCTAAACTTTCTGTGTCGACGTTATCTAAATGGATATTACATAGTTATATGTTATCAGCATGGCGTCCGTTTTATAAGCGAAATAAACATCACAATATAATAGAAATAACACTGTGTAGGAACTGTTACATCGGAAATCGTTCTATCGCCGGTAGTGTGATGGTTCTTGCCTGATTTGTTACGGTTCCTGATGATTGAAAATAATCATTTTTGTGACAAAATCACGCATAATTATAGATATCTTGAATAGATGATACTTTCCTGAATGAACAGAGGCTGCAGAAGTGCCGTGTTATCGAAACCTGAACTCTAGACCACAATTAACTCGATATTAGCGAGTTAACGCGTAAATATCAACGTTATCACTGAAAATCAAGCCACGTGGACGCAATTTCTTTGTTTTTCGTGGCGTATAAAATATAAAACGCATTCTGAAGACAAACACTGACTATAAAGTGTACCCGTGTTATTCTTCTGTAAACTAACTGAGAAAGTATCCCGATAGGGGTGGATAATTGGGAGCTGTGACCTCATAATCAACACGGGTGCGTGTTATGGTTCTATTTCAAACCGATCATGGCTGTGACGGTTCTGTCCATGAGATTTATTCGAACGATTTCTGCACTTGGGTCCGAAAATCGTCTTGTGTATCTGACATTTTAAACCAGATAATGACTGTAGTTTATGTAATTTGCATAATAGAACAGGTATATTACACAATAAATACCTAATACGGGAGATTAAGTGACATTAATAGGCAGAAATAAAATATTGAAAGTCCCGATGAGTATAGTATCATAATCATGCCCGCCTATATAAATGACCAATGGTAATATAAATCTACTCTCAGGAGAATATGAGATGTTATATTCATTTACTTAATCTAGGCATTATTGAAAGATCCATGTGTGACAATATTTCAATACCAGCGCCATTATATTTCCTCCTCTGAAGTCCGCCTAAGGGACATTTACACATGTTTGTCGCCAGACGTGAATATAACTTATGAAATCACGTTCAACCAAATCATTTATAGGTTATGACGTGATTGGTGGTGGAGGACTTGGGGAGGGCCGAGGGGGTGCTTAATTTGTGTCAATCCCCAACTTTGGTAAAAATGTTCAACAGTTACAATTTCTTATCTTACAATAGATTGGTTTGAATTTTAACACCAACAATATGTTGAAATTGTTATCTTAGTTTGATTTGACAACAATTTAATAGTGGGGAATTTGTCATTTTTAGACCAACATTAGCATACTTTCCTACACTTCAAACATGTAATCAACCATATTTGACATATACAAATGGACACCTCTTCTTTAGAGTTGATCCAACACTCATGATGGGGTGGGCAGGAAGTAGGGATCAGGTGTGATCTAGTTTTCTATATCACATTTACCCCCCCCCCCCCAATTGGCAATAAACTGGTTGAATGGACAAAGATTCTAATTCCATTTAATTAATATGCTTTGTATTAAATAATGTATGCTCTTTTGCAAAATAAATCGTCTCTCTCACCATATGTTGGAAACATTTCCAATCTTGTGGGGGTGGGGGGCACCAGGTTGGAAATTTCCAACACTTAGGAATCTTGAAGCCGGTCTAGATGATATTTGCAATTTTCAGGTTCAGATATCCACATTTTCTCACTGAGGCCCATGTATCCTGAGTTTCTCCCCCGGTTTGCATAGTGGCCTAGCAAAGGCTACTGATCAATTCACTTCAGAATAGTATACAATCTAGAGCTATAATGTGTCATGCAGTTGGAGAAAACCAAAGCCCAGGCCCAAGGGAGGGGGCGGCCTTGTACGTGAGTTTGGTCTGTTTCAAGGGGGTGGTGCGGTTGGAAATTCCAAGGTGGATGCCCCAACATTGGAGACCCTCCAGGCCACGTCCCTGCTCAATTGACACGTTATCAGCGAGGAATAATAATGTGCCTTATAATAGCCAGGTTCAGACACCCATAACACTGATTTCTAATGATTCATTTGTATGAATGTTTAGCTAATAATTCAAACAATCTGTTACTACATGTTGAATTTAATAGCTGAGCATTTAGTAACCAAAGGTTTAACATCCATATAATAATATTTGCAACTGTAGGATTCTTTGCTTTTTTATATCTTTTATTAAAAAATCAGAGATCCCTAGTCAATCTAAAATATGATTGAGTGAAAGGTTATCGTGCTTGTATATGCTTTAATAGCTGCATATGAAAAGTAGATGCATTAATAACTCAACTCCACAGATAAGCCAAAATTATAGTTGAAACTGTATATGAAGAACTTGTAGAACTTATTTTAAAACTGAATACAGGAACTTAAATTATAGTTTCTACTACCTCCAGATGCAATGATAAACAGTGGGCAAAGTGACATTATTTTGTTGTTGTTGAAATTAGTTTATTAAAAAATAAAGACAAATATAACCATAATTTTTTTTCAAACAAAAACACAACATCTGTTTCCTGAGATATTGAAATAAAGTATTCTGCCAGGATTCCACACATCTGAACAACACTAAAAAAAACATGTTTAAAGAACCAAATGTGACTTATTAAATTTCCAGAAACCTTATGCTAAAATTGATGCACATACATGAAAACAATAGACAAGTCAGCTTTGTTTGTAAACTCATGGTGGTGACACAATCTGCCGATTACAATTAAATCTTAACTCTTTCACGACGGGAGCATTAAAGATCATGTGCCAGCGCATTTTCTTATATATGTAAGTCTCCCATATGGAGCCTCGCATATATAAGAGAATGAACATGGCACATGATCTGCACCAGTGCGACTCCCCTCATGAAAGGGTTAAGATGGCTGACTATCAGCAGTTTTAGAATTAATTGGGAAACTAGTCTGAATATGGCTCGAGTATAGGTAATGTTTATCACATATTTAACACAATATTTATTTTGAATATTTTGAATTAGAAATATTTAATAACACTCGGAGAATTAAGAATGAGTATAAACAGATTACCTATTAAAATTGTCAGATGGAACAATATTGAATTACGTGTCCAGAAATGTACATAAATATTAATATGTAACAGCCGTAAACTAGGACATGAATTCCATTAGTTTAAAATGCTGCATATATATTCAGAAGAATCGGTACTGTGTACTGTGAACATAGTCAACCAATAAACAATGATCGAAAGACCGTGTATTTTTGAAAAATAAATTATTTCATTTCTCATAAATTAATACAGTAAATGTATAAATGTATGTATGGCACATCATTAACAGGAGAATACAGTATTATTGTATATCAATGCTTGTTATGTATATGTATACCGGTACCCTGACACAGTCAACAACATAGATACCAAAGATCTGTTAACTATTTTCATATACATGTACCTGGGACTAGGGTCAACCACTTCTGTCTACACAGAATGAGATTAACAATAACGTTTCTGGCAAGGATGCATCTGATCATTTTGTATGGATAATTGACAGGTCAGGAAAATACAAAAAAATAATGAAGGCCTACTTAACCATTTCATGGCGGGAGCTGCGCTGGTGCAGCATTAAAGGTTGTGTACCAGTGCATTATCTTATATATGCGATAGGGAGCCTCGCATATATAAGATAATTTACTGGCTTACAAGATCAAGGTTAACATTGTTAAGCCAATGTATTCTCTTATTGCCAAAATTCAGGAAGCTCCAGCCATGAAAGGGTTAATAACGCTGAAATGGTCATTGTCTCCTCCTTTCGTTCAGTTGGGTACCAGCTTTTTTTTAATTTCAGTTGGGTACCCAGGTTTTACAAAAATTTACAGTTTGGTACCCAGCTTTATGAGCAGTCGGTCTGAAATACCTATGTCCTGTGCATACAATTCTTCTCTGCTATTAGTATGAAGCATCGCGATGAATATACATCATAATTCATATATAAACAAGTATACACAAATTTAACAGGTTCATTTCGCAATCAACTGATGGCAATCACTAATTAAATCACTCTCTGGGTACCCAAATGTAAATTTGACAAAAGCTGGATACCCAACTGAAAATTAAAAAAAGCTGGGTACCCAACTGCACGAAGGGGGGTGACAGTGACCATTTCGGCGTTAATAACCTCAAATTAGGTACATGTATATATACTAAGCAGTGAGTGATCCACCATGAATGATGTAAAATGTGTTACTACTCATTATGTTAGTATCATTGCTGGTTTTGAGTATTTTCCCTTCTGACATAGGTATATGAGTATTTTGATATCTGTATCGGGAAAAGTTGACCGATTTGAACTCCCCACCCCCATGAATGACCGAATTTATTTTTAAATCATTCTTTATTTTTTTTATACATATAAATTCGAAAATTCAATGCCCATCTGATCACCGGGGCCGACTTCGCGCCGGGTCATATTTTGATTGGGTCATCTTCATAATTATGGGGTCGACTTCACTTGTTCTCTTTTGAATAATGGTCACATGATTTTGTAAAACTTCCATTGGCTGATTGAGTCAAAGTTAAAGGTTTAGTATTAGTACCGGTATTTACCTGTTTCCGGATTATCCCTGAGGATGCCTGACTACCAAGTCAAGGTCAGTTGTCCAGGGGTGATTTTGCATGTTCGGAGCGACTACTAGTTAGTCAAAGGCATGTGACATAATTAAATTGTTTTCACTTCATCAATTATTTTTATTTTATTTAAAGACATATTACGGACTTGTTCGGGTGCATTAAACTGTCAAGTTAGAACTCAGGCACTGGGTCAACTGGTGGATTGTAAAATTCTAACATCCCCGAAAAACTCAATGAAATTGACCACACCACTCCACTGAAAGTGAAAACATCGCCTGAACAACGCGCAATTGTAAATATTTACATCTCGATTCGGGACACAACAAACTGCGATAAATGACCGCAAATGATTTCGCCAACGAGAGTCATTGAATTTAATTGATAGACAATGTATAAGAATGACGGTGTGTGTTGTAAATTTGGATTTATGTTCGTAAAAATAACAACTTTGATCAAGATTAATCTATATTTCTATTTGATCACCCTACCTGAATGTTTCACATCACCTTAATAATTTAATATTAAACAAGATATAATTTACTGGTATAAAGAAATCATTCCATCTTACAGGCGACTGGATACAATTAGTTGCGTCAGTGGTTGTTACCAGGTATCTATCAATGGGAATCTGAGTCTGTCTAGAGGCTTAGAAGTTAGAGAGCAAACCCTGAGTGATTGCCGGTCAGATCGAGTGGCGAATAGCAGAACACGTACGGTAAAAAATGACGAATTCTAGCACCTAAACAACAACCTAACCTATGTAATCAGCAAGCGGATGCCCAGCATAAACTTAATAAATTGCGTAATCAGAATGGGTGTATGGGTGTCAACTAACTTTTAACTTGTTATTTTTGGCTTTTTTTGTCAAATTTGCTGAGTTGAAATCCTTCAACGGAAATAGACAACAAAACATAAAAGACAGATAACTCTATATATCCCGTTTACGCTCACGCTTTCCGAAGTCTACGCTCCAGTGCCATGAAATTTCACTACAGTTAACCGGCTATTGACTCATGCCAATGTTTGGCGTACAATGTGCGTTATTTTTCAAACTAGCTAGCGACTTCGTCAATTTTGACGGGCGTAACACGTGTTATTGAATAAGCATAGGAAGGCAGTGTAATTCATCAAAATTGATGACAAGTGGCCGTGAGTGGTGCAAATTTCAACTTAATGCATAGTTTGTTGTGTTTATCTTTGTATACTTTCACAAAATTGGCAGTTTGAACCATGTACCATGGGAAATATTAGCAATAGTTTTACCCGTATAGAACGATTAATGGGGATAGAACCGACTCGATCAGGAGAGAACCCAAACAATAATCAAAATTCGCGGTTCTTGTCGTTGTTATGACTCGCACAATGAATTTTTCGTTATTAACACGCTCATTGGTGCCACAGATTGTTATGGAATCGAAAATAACTAATCGAATTATCACCTAGATGCCTCAAAATTGCGTTTTAACTGTCAAAAAGTCGTGAAAATGTATAATTTCGATCAACAAGAACCGTCACAAATCAGGCAAGAACCATCACAAACCGGCGATAGAACGATTTCCGATGCAACAGTTCCTACACAGTGAGAAATAATAGAAATTCTTTCGAGGAGCCGTTTTCGTATTACTGCTATCGGATTTATTTATTCCATGAATTCGAAGTTGGATTTACAAGCAGTTCTTGACCAACGTAAGTTATCGAATGAGGTTTATTTACTGTAAATAAATATATTGTGGTCGTTTCTGTGTAAAACTATCTTCAATTTCCGCATTTTGACTTGAAATTTCTGAACATTGTATGAAATTCCATGTAATCAACGTAACTATTCCACTTAAGTTATAGTGTGGCGTACTCGGCATTACAAACTGATTTGGATTGTCAACATTTAAATATTTGGCATGATGTGTTGCCTCCCCCATTGTATATCGATACGTCCCTGCATTTGCTTGTTGTAAGAAAACGTTGTGTGACAGCGCATATCAGTAACGCTTATAAGTGGACCAATATTGTGTTTCAATGTTCGGGAGTGCATAGTTGGTCAATCAATGAGTGTTGTGGGAATACAATGCCTATATAGGCATATACCGTTTCGCAGCACATGCAATGACATAAAGATCTTTGCAGTGAATAAAGATCGGTCACCGGACTCAATGGGTAACTTACATTGGCGTTATAATGTATTTTCTAAATTGACACTGCTGTGTGTTTGTGTGTAAGACCCCCTCCCATCCCAGCCCCACCATATTGGTCGCGACGACTTGAATCGAACCAAGTGTCTGACTTATTGACTCAACAGTTGGATATCCGCAATATCCAATTGTCACACCCAGATAACCAACGCTTGTGTCAATTCAAAATCAATACAACAAGCCCATAGTGTCTATTCGTCAGGATAGACACCTGCTACAAACAATGGATGACGTCACGGAAATGTTTTTGAATTGTTGTGTGTTTTTTCATGTAACGATGCCCTGGTATACCAAATTAAATCCGCTGATTGGTGTCATATAAGTGTGTTCTTCGTGCTGTATTATGTAACCTCTTGTTCGAAGCGTGTTAGCTAGACTGTGGGGCATTTCCATGTACGCCAACAATGCCGCTTGTGATTATCTTAATAACAAAGCTATTGTGGCCAGATATGGAAATGCTAGATAACGCATCAGGTCGAACAATAGAAAACATGGCTGCTGTGGTTTAAGGACGTTTAGATCCTAACATTTAAATTTTTTGGACAAGTTCGAATGATCGTTTGGATAACTATTGGGATTGAACTACACAACCAGACGTGCTCTCTCCGTCCCGTGTACCTGACATACACATAAGCTAAGCGAGTACACAGTTGAGCGTATATGTATATTGTCAGTTTGTTAATCCATAGTGCATATATATAAGTTGCAGCTCGCAAATTACATCCTCTTTTGGAGCATATGTGTTCATAATGTCTATGATAGGCCCCTGCGAAGCTTCGAGAGATTCGGCAGGATCTTCGTATATTTTCGAATCACCCTTCTTGGCATTCTTGTTGGTGATAAAGAACACGAGATCGAAGATGCAATGTTCTAAATTTGTTCGCTCTTGCTGAAGCAAGCACATGTGAAGCAATGAACACTCATACTGAGTGCCTCCACGCATTTGGTATATGTCTATTAGAATAATGCCTGAAAGTTTAACATAACTCGCAGTTTTGTCTGGTTTAATTGATTTTGTTGAATTGATTTATACATGTAATGGGTGTTTACAATTAAAACGACGTAATAGTAATATACGTCAGTGAATTTCTCATCCGATCACGGAAATGGAGGGCGTCATTGAACATATTGTAAATATTTTACGAATACGAACGATCTTGATTAATCAGAGATATGTTCGGCTGGTCATTCTTTAAATGTATACATGTACTTGCAGACTGAATCTTCCAGCCGTTTGCCAGTGGGCCTTATGCGTTGTTACACACTCCGTCACACACCCGACGCAATTGTAATTGCACCTTATGTTGCCCCCGTGCAAACAGTAATACTGCTGATTTTTTTTTATCCCATGGATTTTGGGAACTAAATTCCCCAGGTTCACATAACTGGTGGTTTGTTACCCAGGTTTGCGGAAACTGGTATTTGTACATATAACACGTTGAAAGAAACGAACCTGATTTTTTTTAAATATGAATGCAGATCACTAATTTGTAACTACATGTATACATGTATAATGAAAAACATTCATGGGAAACTTAGTGCGTAATGATCAGGTTATTCTTCATTCGGAGAAAACAGCTCAGTATAGTTGATAATTGCAAAGGCGAATAATTATAATTATTATGAACTATGCTGTTCTTATTATGTTATTTATGATATATGTACTTATTTTCAATTGTGCAACTGCCATGAGTTGATGTATTACAATAAATATATATATCTTATATCTATCTATATTCGATTCTAGATTCGATTTCGAGATTCGATTTGCGATTCTCCCCCATGATTCGAGTCGACTCTAATCTCCCGATTCGCATGGGCCTAGTCTATGACAATAGTAATTGCAGGTTTAAATGTATTGAAATTATATAATGGTAGACTGCGGTATAAATGCTTATATTATATTTGAGACGCGTCGATAAAATGAAGGAATGCCATATTAGGTGACACCATCCATTAGTTTACGGCGTCACCTCTTTATCTCATGACAATTGCCACCTACATAAAACACAGCCATCATTTAATGCTAGGTTTCCGTGAACAACAATCTTACAAATCCGGTGGAGACTAATGTAGCTACGATTGATGTCCAATCTACTAATGGTTCTGTGATTCATGTGGTTTCTTATCCAGATATAGCTCAAACGGCATACCAAAGACCGGTCAGAACAACACAGGAGATTCCGCAATAGCGTGACAAATTATATTATACCGGGACATTGTTAGCCTGGCGGGTCAACAGACGGAAACCACAACGTGAACGGTGCGATGATTTTACCATAAATGATATATAAACGATTGTATCGCGGCGCAGAGCACTTCCAGCGGTGGGATCGAGTCGATAGCACGTCTTGGCCGGTGCGAACTATCTGATGATAAACTATACGGTGTATCGCACGGAGTCCAATTGTGATCAAATGGAATATAGTCTCACAAGCTCTTGGAATATCCTAAGGTAGGAGAGTATTCTGAATGGTGAAGCTGGAGTCTGGCAAGTGAGGTGGTGATTCGTATAGTGATCATCGCGCCGCTATATTCGTTCATAACTTAAGAATGTTGTTCTCCCGGAACTGTCGTATCTGTATAGGGTATTGAAGCGATACTTTATAAGAGAAGCGGATATCATAGTGTACATAAAACATGTATAAAGCTTACTATGCAGTCCGTAAAGTTCATGTTACTATCTATTTATATAACTTTTAATTCAAAGTTGCTCCAACTGATTTGACACTACACAACTATACTAGTTATAACAGCAATCCACGGGAGGTGGGTGGTCGATGGGACCAACAAACCATTTTTTCCGCAACTCAAATTTTGTTTTCCTGCAAGTCTTTTTGACTGTTTTTGCAATGAGTTTGGCTTAAAACACCTTAGAATGTCAATATTAACATAAATGAAGAATTTCATGATGATCAGACAAACAGTATATATAGCCTGTAGCCCATGCTAATGGATTTAATTTTGAAATCCAAGATTGCCGCTGGTAGCCATGTTTTTTGGCCGAATGACCCCAAAATGACTCGTTCCTATTTACATGTTAATGTGATACGGAGATATGTAATAAAAATAGAACCATATGAGTGTCTGGATTTTGTCGAAATTATCGCACTCGATTTGTTGGCGGAACGCGATACCTCTCGTGCGGGACTGCGTCCCGCACTCGAGGTATCGCTCCACCAACAAATCTCGTGCGATAATTTCGACAAAATCCAGACACTCATGCGGTTCTATCTATTTATCAACTTATCCTGTGTAATAAACTGTCAACATGTAGCTTTTTTTTGTTTGGATGTACCGACGTGTTTTCTTGCTTAATCTTGACGGTACTGCAAAGTCTATTATTTTCAATGGAAGGGGAATAACTATATATCTTAGTTTGAATTCTGTTGCATTCTGGGAGCGAAACGGGCGAAATTTTTCTATGATTTCAGTTTTTTTCTATTACTCTATGGGCACCTTCTGGGTCACAAACGTTCCAAATGGTGATGAATTATTTTAATTTTGTATCACCTATTTCTTAAGGAATCGATGGTGTATAGGGGACAGCATTACACCAGTGTTGTGAAATGTAGACAGAACTATATTGGTTGTTTTGTTTGTCGCAAGTCTACTTGATACGTCGTATTTTGGCATTGAACGTCTATCGGTGGATTGGATTGCTGTTTCGTAGTCAAGTTGACATGTCGCGTTTTGGCATTGAACGCTCCTCGGTAGAGTTGGTCTGTGTGTGTCAAAATGCATGTTTAGCTAAACTAATCTACTAATTTCATGTATACCACATAGAAGCAACACGTTCACAGAAAGTACACGCATAAAATTATCGTGGGATACGATGCTAAATATATAATGTTTTCGGATCGACTAACAATCTAACATAAGCACAATGCTTGATATCGAATCCGTCACATGGTAATTATTGTATTCGTATGCTGTTTTTTTTCCACATATTTATTCATGGAATAAATATTTTCAAACAACAATAAGACATTTCAGTCGACATTTATATACTCCATAACGACTCACTGAAATCAAATGAAAGTAGTGCGGTGGTGGCTCAGTTGACACGTTTTGTGCATTTAGACCAACACATGTTGTATCGTTACCAGTTTATTTAAAAACCAGACAAAAATCTTATCAGATTACGTTTCTACAAATCCGATTCAGATTTTATTTAGGATGACGGGGCTTTCCCAAGATTTAAGAAATAACTCTTGTTTCAATTAAAGGGATACTGTACACGAAATCCAGCCATTTTTGGGACCATCTCCTTTTATACTCAATAGAAAATATGCAACAAATTAATGAATTTGAGCCATGGATTAGTGCAAAATACACTCATGTGCTCTGTGAACGATGCAAACAACATGGTAATTATAATGAAAATGAATTAATGATTCCAGTCATAAATTCATTTTAATTTTAATTACCATGTTGTTTGTATTGTTCGTATGATAAATGATTGTATATGCAGTTATAATTACACCCACTTCAAACTCTATAGTAAATTGCCGTTGAGTTTATCAAAGCTAATGTAATTATATCGCATAAATACATTAGGTCGAGATTTTATCAGTGCAACAAAAACGACCCAAATGTACTTGCGCGCAATGATATTTGTAGTCCGTTGCATAGTAACCAAGGACACCGCTTTCTTCGCACTCGCTTCGCAGTACACATTTTTTTCCACGAACGGTGTGAAAGCCAATAAAAGAGTAATAAATAAATATCCAAATAAAGACAATGCCCCAATTAAATAAACATTCCCAAGCTGTTTGCATAGTATAAATTTGGTCGTATTTGCGACGTTTCGTTTCGAAATGCATGGCTAAACTGACACAACTTTTTTGTTTTCGTTTTATTTATTTACATTTCCACACTGCATAGGGTCGGGTGGATCATATGCATTGATTGTTGAAAAGTCACGGGAGCTTGATCAAATTAATCAAAAACTACCTTAATATGGCTAATTAGCAATGTCTTGATCATAATGCTGGGCCAAAATTTGCAAATTAAGGAAGTTATTGATCAAATTCCAAACTCCAATGGTATTGGCAAGACTGTCACAACTTGACACAAGTCCATGCGTGGTACCGTACATTATAATTTTCTGTCATGTCAACAATTTATAAATTATATATATACTGTGATGAAATTTTTAATTATTGTTTACAAATATTCCCAAACATTGGACCCAGTCCCCTAGATCATGCCATAAATCTCTACTCTGGCTGACGCCCGTGTCTACGACGTCAACCAGAGTAGAGTTTCATGGCATGATCTACAGGTCCCCGTGAGAAAACCGCAGCAGATTTTATCCCATTCGTCCCATGCAGCATGTTTCTTCGTCGCGTTTCAGTGTAATGATATGTTGCAAAGTGTTACGAAGTGTAAGTTGTAACCGGTATGTGTTTAATACAAATAATGTAAAGCCCTAGAAACCCGCAGCATATTTTTTAAACTCATCTCAATGCAGAGATATGTTACAAAGCGTTACGTAAATTATTTCTTAGACACCGCTCGTAGACAGTTGTTACAAATGATAGTTGTTACAAATGATATAAAGTCCCTGTGAGAAAGCCACAGTATATTATTTGTTCATATCATCATTAACATTTTGCTCACGTTTCTTGCCATATCTACTCGGATGATATGAACAAATATACTGCGGCTTTCTCACAGGGACTTTATATCATTTGTAACAACTATCATTTGTAACAACTGTCTACGAGCTAGATATGCATCCGAGTGTAGTGATAAGTTATGTTACTTAAGTTTTACGACGCATTACGTTGTGTGATTTCTGAGATCCACAGAGACTGCTCGTTGATGGGTGTAATTAAAGTCCCTATGAATAAAACTTATGGATATTTCTTCAACTCGTCTCAGTGTAGTTACGAAGGTTTATGTGATTTATGAGATTCCACATATCTATGTACCGCTCGTAGACGGGTGTTCAAATTATTGTTCAATGCGAAGCTCCCATGTCCCCACGAGAATAACAGCAGAATTTTGCGACGATATTTGGCATATCCATTTAGCAAGGCATATGTGGGAATGTTACCAAATCCTGTTTTTAATAACTGTAATTTCATAGAAAACACAAAGTGACAAACATGACGATCAACCACGGTGATGAGAAAGAACATTAAAATTATAGATTTGATCTTGATTAGTTAATAATATTTCAATGTATATAATTAAACCATTACAATTACCGTACCACCAAAAAAACTTGAGCTTTACTGACTCATCACAAATCTATAACGATACATTTATATCTTAAGATGAATGTAAACTAGTTTTTGAACAATCACTTGAATTTTGACCCATGATTAAAAATAAGTTTTTGAAAAATAAATATTTAATCTTACTAATATTCCATAAAAACCATGATGGTTTATTCTTCTGAAAACTTATTTTTCTCGGTTCAATCTAGATCATGCCATGAACCTTCACTAAGGTCATAAATTCATTTTAATTTTAATTACCATGTTGTTTGTATTGTTCGTATGATAAATGATTGTATATGCAGTTATAACCGAAATGTTTGAAGACAAGTTCTATAACGCAGCGCGTTATTGTAATCATGTCTTCAAACTGTCCGGATATAACTCATAACCTTCATCGAAACAAGAGTTATTTCTTATAATTTAAACCGCGATTTCACAGGAAAAACCACCATAAGTAGAATATAACGAGCGTGAAACTTTGAGATTATTTCCGACGAAAAAAAACACATGAAGTTGAAAGAGACACGTGTCACTGAAAACATGTAATTATCGATCTTATCGATTGATCAAGTGGCATTAACGCATTATATCTTACAGACCGCCTAATCAATAAAAATGACATAACCAGTGCACAGATTAAATTTTGTTGGCGAAGTGTTTTAAAGCCAATATTAAATGAAGAGGCTGATTAAATGTTAAAGCTTAACTTCCAATTACGATGTTTCCGATGTACGAAACTCGCGTGTTCAAGACCGGTGAATATACTATTCTGTTTCGTTGCCTAATTTCGTCGAGCTATATAGCGCTTTTGAATTACATTTCCCTCTCCATATGGGGTAAAACAAACTTTGGCCAAAAGTTTTGCCAAATGAAATTTTGCTTTGCCGTTTTCGAAAAAAAAAAAATGCCATTGGCCACCGACAGCGCGAACACTGGTGTGTGTTAGAGATCAACAGCCCCCGTTAAGTATATAGTTCCAGACAGAATCATTACTTGGTGAGTGAAGCGGCGAGGAATTGTGACGGACATCGTCAGTAAATTGCACCATAGTAAGGCAACACGCATATTATGGCATCGCAATTGTGATACGCGAGACAGTGATTTTTTTATTTAAGACTTTTGTCCGTTACATTTTTTTTTGTGTGAAATATTCTGAGAAACCCTATATACTGTCTATTATATTAATTTCGAATTAGCCATATGTATAACCAGAATTAATTGTAACGGCCAGAACTCTTCGAAACAAAATGATAGATTTAATTACGTATATATTCGTAATAGCAGTAGTCAGACCAGCGTTGCGAGGGACTGAACTCTGCTTTGCAATTTGATATAAAACAGCCAATTATTTCTGTTACTTGGGAAAGGCTTTCCCTGGCACATTCAAGATTTCCATTCCGATGTGACACGGTCACTGACATCATATAAAATCATCACATGTATACGTTTCATATACCAGCAAATAATTAGATCCTACACACGACCCCACTAATGGGACGTTTCGAAGGCCAGATATCAACATGAAAAGAGAAAGTTTTAATATGTTTTGAATTTTGTCAGCCTAGCAAAAAATCCAATTATCGCCTCTTGTAAAGAGCGGCCATGCTTCCGTCGCCCAAAATCAGTAGCAAATAATGAGCTTTTGTGATCGGTTTCGACGTATTACTTACGGATGGTTTTGTGGGTATTCGCGATGTCTGTGTGTTACAAATGGTGTTGATTGCAAGTATTTGTTTTCATTTTCCTTTTGCCTGGTAAGCACAAAATTTGATTAGGAAATTCTGAATTATTTGGCGCCAAATCGGACTGTGGATATTTCAATACTTGTATTTAACCCCTTTCATCATGGGAGCTTCCTGAATTTTTGCGAAAACCCTGTGCCAATGCATTCTCTTATATATGCGACCATATAAGAATGCATTGGTCTAACACATTTTATATAATTCTTTAAAATTGTTAAAAATTGTAAGAAAATATGACAAAAAGAATTAAAAATTGTTAAAGAATGTAAGAAAAAATGAAACAAAAATGACAAAGAATGTAAGAAAAAATAATAAAAAATAATAAATAGAGGATCTCAAACGAGTTACTATTTTATACGGAATTTATCAACCGAGTTCACTAAATTCGATTTGAGCCGAGGTTTACCGAGGCTCAAATAGAATTTAGTGGACGAGGTTGATAAATTACGTATAAAATAGAACGAGTTTGAGATACTTTTTATCACGTGATCATATAATCGCTAAAATTTTATCGAAAAGAACAATAATTAACAGCCAGCGAACTTTGTCACAAAGAGCAGCGTGACGTCATTGCACGCGACGATATTACACGTGTCTATTACGCTCGAATATTACATTGGAAAATAGTGCTAATCATGTGATAAAAATTGTTATAGAATGTAATATAATATTATAACAAATTATAAAATTGTTAAAGAATGCAAGAAAAATTATAAAAATTATTAAGGAATGTAAGAAAAATTTATAAAAAAAATATTTAAAAAAATTGTTAGACCAATTCATTCTCTTATATATGCGAGACGACATATAGTCTACTCGCATATATAAGAGAATGCATTGGCACATGGTCTTTAATGTTGCGCCAGCGCAGCACCCGTCATGAAAGGGTTGTGGATAAAGTTTCTGGCCTACTTTTGATGGAACATGTGAGCCCATTCACGAGAGTTTTTGACGGTCCCAAGTTTACCTTCAAAAGAGGCAGTGTTATCATGTTTAAAATTTTGGCCCGGCGCCTAAAAATACGTTCATAAAATAGGCTTTTTATACTTTTTGAAGAACAATGGAGGGTCTAGTGGATTGACTTTGTCCACATGTCCGTCCACACGGGTATTTATCTCAGCCATGGGTTGTCTGATAAATGAAATTTGATCAGATAAGATAAGATAAGATAAGATTTTAATGCAAAATACACCCAATGGGCAGTTGCACATATAATAAATACAACATATATCAACATAAGGAATAATTTAACATGAGTAATCACATACGATATGCATAAACGCTCGTGAATTACTGTCATAAAATCTCAGGTATACTTGCTTTTATTCGATATATGTATATTGTCTCGAATGGTGAAGAAAGAAATTTGTTAATTCTGCATAATAAATCTGAACTTATCATAATTTGTCATTTCTAATATAATTCTCGCTTTGTCAGATCGCGAGTTGACAATGTATGGTTCAATTTCATACTTTGACTTGAATAATCTATACGTTCGTATTTGTATCCCTTGGAAGCTCCGGCGGTCTGAAATATCGACGCCCTATTTTCCATATAATTCATTGCACAATGAAATAGAAGGGTCTCTAAGTGATTCGATATATGCATCATGTACCAAACACCCACTTGAAAGGTTCGAAACTTTTTTCATATCTCTAAATTGTTGAGTAATCGCATCATGTATAACTGGGAATCTGCCCAATTCTGCGCGGACGGCATGATTAGTTGCATTTCGGTTAACACCTACTGTTATTTTGCAAAACCTCAGATGGACTTGTTCGCTTGGTATTGTATCTGAGTGAAGCATGTTTGTTTCTCCTGCCCATATCTCACATCCTTATAACATTATCGGTTTTATTAATTTGTCGAACAATTTGCATTTAGTTGGAATAGAAAGGTTCATCTTTGAAGGAACAGACTGGTTTAAAAAGAACATTGCTTTCGTGGCTTTCCCGCTCGTATGTTCCTGTGATTTTGCCATTCTACCAGTCGATGTGAATTTTATCCCGATATATGGATACTCTGAAACTAATTCAAGCGATTTCGCATTTATATTGAAACCTGGTTCACGTTTAGTTCTCTTTGACCTAAAAACCACTCATTTTGATTTACTTGCATTAACCACGAGACCATTGTATTGGGTATATTTCTCTAATTTTTCAAGACAATTCTGTAGACCTTGTTCAGTTTCTGACAACAACACTAAATCGTCGGCAAATAAAAGATGACTGAGCGGACGATTATTAAGGAACATTTGATGTCATCAATGAATATTTTGAACAGCGTAGGCGACAATGAGTATCCTTGTTTAACCCCAATCGTGGACAGATGCGGTGGTCCAATTCCTGTACCAGTCTTTACTTGAATATAACTGGATTGATACATGGACTGTATTATTTGATTGATTTTACCCTGAATACCATTGATATGCAACTTTTGAAACATCAACGACCTATCTACTGAATCGAAAGCTTTTTGAAAATCGATAAATGCAGCATAAATTGGCTTCTTCTTCTGTTTATATTTATTTATACAAGTCTTTAAAACATAAGCGCTGTCAATCGTACTCCGATTCTTTCTAAAAACCAAACTGGTTGTCACTGATGAGACCATGTCTTTCTAAATAGTCGTTTATTCGGTTAATTATAACTTTGTTGAAAAGTTTCCCTAGACCATTACTGAGCGCAATTGGTCGATAGTTATTTGGGTCCTGCCTATCTCCTTTTTTATAAAGCGTCTTAATGAGTGACACATTCCAGCTGTCTGGATAATGGCCAGAGTTTAATACCTGGTTAAATATGGATGTTTATCATCAAGTCTAATGTCGTTGTTCCATTTTCATTTTCCGCGTTTTCCATTTTAGAGTTATCTTTGTTTGTTTATATGGAAATATTGGGGGGGGGGGTGTCAATCGGCACAGACATTTCAGCCATGGGTTATCGGATCTGAATGAAATTTGGTATTGAGGTTCGACATCGTGATTACTTTCAATTGAGGGGGAAATACCTTTGTTCGCGTTTTCCATCCTACAGTTATCCGTCTTTGTTTATCTGGAAATGTTGGTATTTTTTTATCGTCCGTGCAGATATCTCAGATAGATCGTATGTGAACGAAATTTTTATTTGAAGCTCAGCCATCATAACTGCTTATAAAGATCGCCAACATGACGTTGTTTCCCTTTTTCAATCTAGAGTGCTCTTTCTTTGTTTTTCTTAAATATGAGTTTTGTCCTTACCATGTTTCAATTTGTCTCTCGGAGCTATATGCCAGCACCCGATGCGCAACGTCTTGTTATGGTGGTTTCTAACGTATTCTGAATGTCACTGTGGTGACTGCATCTTACCAAAGAAGTTGATTGCAAGTAATCTTCATGGCATATTCACCTGGTACGGCTTAATTTAATGCCAAATCGGGTGGAAAATCTTTAATTCAGAAAATTGTTTTTTAAGAGGTAATTTGCTGAATCGCAGTCACAGTGTTCAGCGATTAACTATTTTTCGCCCCATTCCACAACAGATGCTTGTCTCTAATTAACGAAAGCACAGCATGCATACTCATTGATCGTTCACTCATTCACCAACTAATCGGCAATTAGCACAGCATAATTACATGTAGTAACCCGGAGTCGACCTCGGCATACAACGTTTAATGGATTTCATTTTTAAAATATCAATAATTTAGTCGAAAAATTAGATATTGCAATATTTTACTTGTTTGCCTGCTGGTAAATAAAATAAGTATTTCTACTCACTATTTCCAACGTCTTTAATATGTGTATCTCTAGCTATAGTTGTAATGGAATTTCCACAACTGTCAATACAATAATTAGTAGCAAATATGTTCTACCAATCAGCCACTGCATGAGCCGGACTCTTGCCGCATTAAAAATGTTCTGTTCACCCTAATGTTGATATCCGCGCATACTTACAGAGTTAAAGATACGGGCGGTGTTGGCGGTGGATATGCTATTAAAATATTCACCTCCACCAAAAACCGCCATAAACAGAAAAATATAAATAGTAAAATATAGACATACCTTGTTCTTACACCGAACAGAAATATGGCATAAACAGTATGTTATTGTCAAATTTGTTTCCTTTGTTATGTAAACAAAAGCAAAAAACGTTACGTTTCCTGGCTTTCGTTTAGATCGGGATATGGTAAACTTAAAGAGCGTTACTTGTTACTGTTTTCCTGATATGGAAATAATAAAGATATTATATCATTTGTGTGTGATTAACTAATAGAATTGCACTGTGTTATGTAAACAGAAGTACGACTTCTGTAACACGGTCAGGCTCTTGTTTACGTACAGCATCGTACTTCTTGACGACAATATACTATTTACGCGCTGATTATGTTAGGCATATGAACAAAACTATATATATTTTAATATTCCTTCTGTTGATGGCGATTTGAACAAATATGAATATTTATGCAACGAACGCGGCCCGTACCTTTAAATTCCATATTTTCAAACAATTGATTTGTGCATTGACGTTGGAAATTCGTCCATGATTATAACATTATTTTTCATTTCGTGTGACACTAGTCATATTTTCCTAATTAAAAGTGAAAATAATGTATGTTCTCATTGTATTATAGCATATAGGCTGGCACTGTAAAAGTCATTAAATGATGAATGCAGCCGTAAGCTCTTCCCATGCACTATTGAATATGTGTGGAAACCTCCATGTGCTGACTATGTAGGTAATTATTGTTTGGCTTGTGCGAAATAAAGATGTACACTATAACCGATAGTCTTAAATTTAGCTTTAAAAATGTTAACTTCAACCCGAATATGGAGTCCAACATGGTTGTCTATATTGCATTAATTCTTGAAATCAGTCATTATATGCTACATTGCGGCATATAGATTAATACAATCACATCAACGAAATGGCTGTCAAAATGGCCGCAACTCCAAGACATGAACGCGACGAAAGCAACACATTTGGTAACCAGATGGGAGTGAAACTACGTGAGATATAATTAATATACAATTATGCTGTTACAAATCTTTAAAGGTACGCATATCACTAAAACAGATACAATTGTAGAATACCTCCAATTGTTGGGCATAAATTATAATTTCGGACATGAAACGTACGTATTAATATTTCTCCACTCGGTGCGTAGTAGTATAATTCGGCATAACGATTTATTATACCACCATAACGAGTTATGGAGTGTGTGTATTGGGTTCAGCTTATCCGCCTGTCTGTCCGTAGACTCAACTTTGTCCGAGCTTTTATTCCCACACTGTTCGACTAAAAATGGTCGCAACATGCAAAATTTTGTCCGAGTATGTATTCCTATATTTTCCAATAATGTGTTTAATGCTTGGCATAGGGGACGTTTGGGCTATTTTGTTGGGAACTACTCATATCAGTATTTTAGTCTGTTCATCTATGTATGGTTCCAATTTGCCTTTCCATAGCATAAAACATTTCCGTCACTGGCTGCCATTTATGAGGAACAATGAGCTTTGTTATAATTGCTTAGGCAAGCATTGAGTTTCGGTGTGCCGATAGCAAAACGGTGTCTTTCTTGCAAGGGGAAATATCATACCAGCATCCATTAAACCAGCAGACCACTACCCATTCTAGAAACGGGTATGAACTCAACTAATCAAAATATGCTAGTGGCCACACCTTCAGCATTCTCACCACAATTATTTCTTAAAACAGCAGTTATGTACCCAGTGTGTACGACAAGCAACAACATACCAATGCAATAGGTAATTTTCTCTTTGGTGGCAGATCGCAGAGATCCTTTATCACTTCGAAACTTTTTGCAGAATTTGGATCACACAGCCCAATAGAACGGAACATTTAAATATATCTATCTGTAGCTCAGCAACATCAAAATACAGGGAACTTGATGAAGTTGCAATTAATATCTTAGCTGGTAGTTCACGTATAATGATAAACGCTCTCGTTGTTCCCATGACAACAAAGACAATTCTTGAAATTAAACATCCATGTGAATTACCTGTACTTTCCGGTCTCCAATTAGCGCATCAAGCAGACTACACATAGTCTGTCCTAATTGGACAATTTGTACAGTCAGTCATAATTGGTAGCGATTTCTACTACAAATTATTGGAGCAGATTCATATAAAGACGGAGCCTCACGGAGGCTGGTCTTGTACATTGCTGTTGCATCAAGGTTATCTACTCTGGTATCCCACGACCCGACATACACAGAAACTCTCGAATTTGACTCTCCTAAATGTTATCACTCAAACAGACGATTAACGACTTCAACCTTTCTGGGAACTTGAATCCATAGATATTACAACCGATACAGAAATACAATTCAGTGAAGAAGCTACATGTATCGACACCATGGGCCTAGCCAGTGTCCATTTACGTAGCCGGGAATCGAACTGCAGAACCTTACAACTCGGGGACACCACTTCAGATGACATAAATGACAATATAAATATATACTTACACCTTCACATTTTCTCACCGGCCAATTTAGAACATTACCCCACCTACTAGTATTCGACGACGAACTTGATAACCCAGACAGTGAAATCAAGGAGAGTGTTTTGCGCATCTGTGCTAAGAAACTCGTTCTATTGCTGCAAAATTTCAAAATTCGCTGGATTCACGAGAACTTAACAAGAATAGTGGAGCTATCATGAGGCCGTAAGCAATTAATGGGTCGGCGGCAATAAAAAAAGATAACGAGAAACGAATTAACTGGAAGATGTGGGCAATCACGGAGATACACCGTGGGCGAGATGGACGGATCCGAACTGTGGCACCAATCGACCGTGTGGTTTGATGGCCACTAATAAATCAAAATTAAGGCCAGAACTGGTGGAATGTGACCGCTATATACGGGCAAAGCCAGCTAAGATGCATGGCACGATCTAGGCCTATACTTATACTTTGAGGTTCAGATGTTCCTTGTCCTTTTGATACACGCTTATGTAACACATAATATTAGTCCCAAGTGTGGTATGGGATGTGTCTTTATATGCGCATTGTGTAAGGAAATTCAAGGTCGTAGGTAAATTGTACGACAGATTGTCAGAGATTAGTTTACCAAATCAAATTTCGATTACGGAAATTCGATAAACGCGAACGGATGCTAAACTTCAAGTTAATCTCGAGAACTATATGTCGCTTCAAATTCTTAAACGGTGTGTCGAGGATTTTGATTACCTTAATTTATTGGACGAAATACGTGCGTTAAATACGTATACAAAACACGGAGCATGCTTCGCATATAAAATATTTGTTGATACATTACCACTTTTACCACTCGCTGTGGCGTTTGAACATATATACCAAAATCCAATTAAGGCAGAGTTTAGTAACCTCACTGCGCTCGCCAGTACATTGGCATCACGTAAGCCATAATATAAGGAAATCTTACATTTTATTAAAAATGCCGGCGCATCGGAAACTGGAGTGACGTTGGGACAATACATGACAAATTACGTGATGGGATGGCATGTTGAACATAATGACAATTTGCGCAACAGAATTTGAAAATGGGACAACCGATATCTCGAGGAATATAGCTTGTCTAACGAAAGGCCGATATTCACCAGACTAATATATTAACCCCGCCACTAACCGGAGAGCAGAAGTTTCATTATTCTTCCGACATCTAACCTACCCTAACATTGTCGAAACCAAGGCTGCGGATTAGCTGTATAATTTGATTTTTACAGCGATAAAGATATAACCACAAAACCAATTGGTAAGATTAAGTTTAACATCTGCTGCACACCATAAATGTATTCATTCGAGCGAAGTGGTTGTTTTTTGTACACATAGAGACCGATTAATCCATACCACGAAAAATGGATAATAATCTGCGTTCGACATTCAATATTTAGAACTTAGATATCTCGATGAATACGCTAGAAAACAAGTATTAGATACCAAAACGAAGCAGTGGAATACTACGCATTCGTTTTAGCTACGATATGACTGAGGTAATATATAAATGTTAATTGAAGGGTGTTAAACCGTTAAAAAAAATACCATGGTCTGACAGTTACTGGTTATATACAGCCTGCCACTTAAACGGTTTTGTACTGTGGAACATGCTTCCGCCTGACTGTATGTTTAACAGTCAGAAGTTGGCAGCGATGTTGACACAGTTAAACTGACAGGCGCATTTATAACAGTGTATATGTCCCATTGTATGTTGCATTGACTTTTGTAAATGTGTACGCCAATGTTTCTTTGAACCATTATTGTATGGATGAAGAACCAATAAACGATTGTTGATAGCATTAGGTCTTCCCGTCCTTACTGAACAAAAACTATATAGTGGAGTTGAGCTTACATGTTCCACACCTCGGCCTATTGTATGTATGCTTTATTGCTAGACATGATTTTGCATAAAGGGCACCGTGAACAGTGCACACCCACATCGAGAAAGCAGGGGCTAGATAAATGTATCCCCTGTGCACATGTGAGACAATTAGGACGTGGTGAAAGTGATGCCCAAATACCCAGTCGCACGCAGATTCAATCTTCATGCTGTATTCTCTCATGGCTAGCTTCAAATATATAGACACATTTTTCAATACGGCTATATTCTCAACGTAGAGAAGTTTATGAAATTTATTACGCGCGCTCCGCGTGAATACTGGTGTAGAGATTCTTGTTTCGCCTGAGCGCATTGGTGTTTTATTTATAGAATGGGAATTTTTGGGAGGATTAAAAGTACGTCGAACTGCGACCGGAGGCCGAGTCCTATGGGAGGCCAAATTCACATTTATTAATAATTGCGCTGAAGCGCAATCCAGCTTGATTCATATCAATTGCGCTTTTAGCGCAATTGAATTGCGCCGAAGCGCAACTATTGTTACAAGCTTACAACCCTGAACAGATAGTTTATTCCATTAATTAACTGGGGGTTCCCATATATGGGAAAATGATTGCGCTTAATTAACTGGGGTGTTTAGCCATATATATATATATAATTAATTGCGCTGAAGCGCAATTAATTTTAAATTGCGCAGAAGCGCAATTGAATTGTACTGAAGCGCAATTGAATTGCGCTGAAGCACAATTGAATTGCGCTGAAGCACAATTATTAATAAATGTGAATTTGGCTTCCCATAGAGTCCGGTAAAATGTGTAGTTGTGCATTTCAATTTCGTTTATTGTCGTTAAGGCTGTGTTTACACTGCTATAGATCTTTATACAGATCTGTATGAAGTCACGTGTCGCACATTACTGTGATACTAATAGTGAACGCGCGCATATCAGTATTCTGGTAATTGACAATTCACTGCGAGTCGTGTCAGTTTAGGACAGACATAAAAATGGATCAACTATATCAGCAGATAACAGCGATTTGGTATGTGCCGCATGTATTTAAAGTGTATCATTATACCACTTAATAATGGTTCGAAGACAATGAAAATCGCATAGGCATACACAATAAACAACAGTGTATACATATAGAGAGGCTAGAGAGCACCCATATAGCTTTAGATGGAGATTCCACCAATATTTAGGATTTCAGGTGATCATATGTAGGACAATATTGTTTTCTTAAATTAACTGGCAGTTTTTGACTGGCCACGGGGAGGGACCAGGACACAATATTTCCAAGTGTTGGAAATTTCCAACCTGACACCCGCCCCCATGATAAGGTTGGAAAATTTCCAGCTGATGACCATTCCAGCCCAAATTTTTTATAAAAAGTAGGAAATTATGCAAATATTGGTCCGAAAACAATACCCACCCCCCCCCCAATAAAATGTTTGAAAATCAAACTACAAGATCATTTTCAACCTATTGTTGGTTTGGAAATTACAACTAATGTTGTGTCAGGTATGCAATTTCCAACTGTTGAACATTTTTACCAAAGTTGCCACGTCCCTGTCCGTGTTCAATATTCGAAATACACGGGTTGAAATAACAACGAAAACTAAAACACATTCGCCAAGCCCGAGTAACAATTAATCAAAACAGATTTGCCTGTCGCAATGGTTCGGCGTTGACCGTAACGTATAGCGGACACGATTTTTGCTCACACGAACTAATACCTTTTCTTTCTGTGTGCATTTCTATATCAACCCGTTTACACTAGACTGCGTGTAGATCTGTGTACAGTTCTATAGCAATGTAAATGCAGCCTAATGTTGACTTTTGGTTTATGGTAAGCTATGCCAATTACAAATAAAAGAAATGAAAAAGATAATTTGTAAGTCTTATATTTCAACTTTTATAGACATGTTTCGTTCTGCAGCCGACTGGGGGTTGTGATCGGAGACGGCCGAGTCGACCGCCGGTTCGTTAATTAGGTGCTGGTTATTATTGTTATTTTAACGGAATTCTGAGTTGGTTATTCGCAAAACCAATATATTTTATATTCTATAATTACAATCATGGGTATATAATATATGATCTTGAGCGCATTACCATTTCTGACATTGGTTTTCGTGTCCACGTTAAATTTGGGTATTACAAAGGGGTGTGCTATGCGGCTCGTCGTCATCATTAAGTAGCCCCATCACGAGTTTGTTCCCCAGATCAGGTGCTCAGAGTGCAACAACCGATCTCTCCGAGAAAACTTCAGAAAGGTGTTAGAAAGTTAGTAGAGACGCGCTTTCTTGTTTAAAGATACGGGCGGCGTTGGCGGTGGGTATGCTGTGAAAATATTCACCTCCGTTATAAACAGAAAGAATAGTAAAATATAGACACGCCTTGTTCTTATACCAATCAGAAATATGGTAGAAACTTATACAACTATTTAAGATGGGTTTATATTTATATATTCATATTTTCTTATTGTATTATTTATTCAGGGGCAGCAGGAAGATGGCCAGTATAGGTCATGCTGCTCCTGTACAATACTATTAATTCCCATATCAATGCTTTGGTATTAGTTCTTATTTATTGTACAAATAAACATCTACATCTACATCTAGTGGGCTCTAAAACAAAAACTGCATATCGGTCACTACAATTTGGACGAAATGTGGTCAAATTCTACGATGCAAGCCGATGTGCCACGTATTGGCTGCGGACACACGTATCACGGTAGCGATGGCATAGTAGGTGTGACAATTCCGGATCCACGAGGTGCTTGATGAACCCATCTTAAACCAAATGTCAACAGTTCGACGAATAAAGCTCCATAAAGTGACAAAATGCTCGATGAATTGTGAGAATAAGCTTCGTTATACATTGTTATAGATAGTTTAGGAAACTAAATCTACATTCACATTGGAATTTGCTGCATTTAAGTGGGAAAATATTGACAATTGCATGTGATATTGCATGCTCGGTGTCAGAGTAAACCCCGAAGCGGGCACGATTTTGTCCGCATCGCAGTTTACTCCTGCCCGCTGTTTTGAAAGATGTCTTTATTCGAGTTACTGGAAAGGGATTTGGGTTATTTAGTATAAAAACACGTCACGGGTAGAGTGTCTCATGTAGATTGTTCCACGTTTTCAAAAACAATTCTCGAGAAGGGTTTGCAGTGAAAGTTTTGCTGAATGAAACTTAAATTTACCCCGAAATTCTGAATGCGCTCAATTAAGATTGTGTTTTTCTCCAGAACTGATATCTGAATTTTATCTGAACTCCTGTCACAGCATAAATAGGCATTGCCTATCATATATATGTCTTCCATTGGTTGGTACAACTTCTAAATTGAATACTTTTAACTGATTAGACTGGTATGAAAAACTCTAACTGTTATAGCCCGATGTGGGGTTTACTGACGCCCGCACCGGGGTTTACTGTCCGCAGCGGATATTATAGGATGACCAGCGCGAACACGGGCCGTGCTATCTTCGCTTGGCTCGACATTGGCGCGTCTCTGCATGCCGTATTCGTTTAGTTCGAATAATTTTAGCATTGCTGATACAAAATGCCGTCTGCTGTAATCATTTCCCTTGGGAAGTTCACGAAAATACGCCGTGACAGTGCACTATAAACTGGCCCGAATTGTGTCTTTATTTGTACACTTCTAATTTACAATGCATAAATCTCGGAAACGCGTTCGTTGGTTTAAAAATCGGGATCTTGTCATTCATCTCCCTTGAACCTATATATTTGCAATATATGTATTCCCAAATTACGCGAAACGTCCTTTACCAGTCAATATATGCATCTTGTAATTCATCTCCCTTGAACTTTCGTATATATATTTGCAATATATGTATTCCCAAATTTCGCGACACGTCCTTTGTCAGTCAATATATGCATGTCCCCGTTGTACTGCGCCATTAATTGCCTTCTATGTATATTGACAACGTTATGGCCAAGAGTCAGAATATCACGTCTCTGGCCCGATGCTGTTGTATGCCACGTGCCAGACACGGGTCGCGCTTGGACGACTCAGAGATGACGTAATGACGCCAAAATCTTCATATTGCGCATGCTCTCCACAAAAGGGTCCCTAAATGGTGAGTGATTGTCCCTTAATCATCTTAGCGCGACCCGTGTGTAGCACGTCGTATTAAACAGCATCGAGCCACAGACGAGCCAGTTGATTTTATACGTCGTGCTCAAGTCGCGCTATCTTTGTCATTTTCACACTAATTAGGTTGGCTCAACGTATACAACCCTATCTGGGTCGTATATCGTGGAGTCCGTCATGGTGAGACGATATACGGCCCAGAGAAGGTATAAGGATGCTTGAACACCTATCTCGGGAACACACAAAGTCATGAGAACCAGTTTATCTTACAATTCACACAACAGACTATCGTCTAAAAGGTAGTATCTTATGACAACTGTGTCATTGTGCGTATATAAGCACAGTTAAGGTCAATCACACCGGGTGCGAGCGCGCGATTTTGCGGCCGTTTTCTGCGTTTAAAGCGCACGAATTTTATACTCACAATGAAAACGAACGCATCGCTGGCCACGACGCGATCACAGCAGTGATGTTATGCTTCGTCGATTTCTCACTTTGCGACAAACCAGCGAGATAATGGGGTGTCTGTCAAACAGGATGTTTAATCCGTGCGTATTTGTCTTATTTGAAGGCGACATTTTCATTTGTCGCCTCGATAATAAAGATGATGGAGGACTTTAGAGACAGACAAATCACTGAAGTGCAATGCTAGGCGTGTATGTATGACACAATGTCGAAAGAGTGCAAGAATAAAAAGAGACCACACCCCTCGTCCGATCATCACCAAACTGTATATGCATCTTCATGGTGACCTCTAGATGGGAGCCATCGATTTCCCCCCGAAATTAGTTGAAAAACTTGGCTGCCAGTGTCTTGGAGTTTACTCTTTGCATGACTAAATGTTTTCGGCACAACCTACAGGACACACCCCTCATCCGATCTTTACAAAAGTGCATACGGATCTTCGGGGTGACCTGTAGATGGGAGCCAACGATGTTTTCCGAAATTCATTAAAAACATGGCTGCCATTGGCCATCTTGGATGTTACTCTTTGCGTGATATTACTCTATGCACAACCTACAGGCCACATCCCTCAGCCGACCGTCTCCAAACTTCATAAGGATCTTGAGGGTGACCTCTAGATTGGAGCCAACGATATATTCCGAATTTCGTCAAATAACATGGTCGTCAGCGGCCATCTTGGATTTTACTCTTTTCGTTACTAAAATCCTTTGGCACACCCTACATGCCACGCCCCTCATCTCTCGTCCAAACTTCACATGGTTCTTCGGTGTGACCTCCAGAAGGAAGCTGTCCAATTCTTCCGACTTTTTTTAAACATGGGCTTCTGGAGCCATCTTGGATTTCACATTCGAATCCATCGGCACACCCTGCAGCCCACATTTAGTGGAGAAATGTTTGAAAAGAAATTAATTGCATTTACACAATACAATCAATTTACTGAATTTGTTTGACTTTCCCTCTGTATCATTATATTGACTGCTCAACATAACATTATTAACGCCTCCCCAAGATGATTTACATTGTCATCGACACTGTCATTTGTGAAATGCAACCGATTATATTTAGTGTTTTCGGCATTTTCATCGCAAACGTTTCAATTAATGGATATACTAGATGCTTTAGCTCGATATTATGAAAATAATAGGACTAATATTGATACCACTTGGCCGATTAATAATATTTGCCAGTCTCTCCATGACTCACGCGCAGTCATTGTTGCCGGATACGACTTGTTGCCATGAACGATACAAGATCGGAAACCGCCCAGGCGTTGCGCGTATATCTGAAGAAAAATAGCTAAATTGTAAGATAAATGTATATATGTGTTAACTCTAGGGCAGATATAGCAGGTTGGATTGACAAACACATATGTTTCTCAAAACCGCTACCAGCGTGTCAACTGCCATGGAACGTGGGAGCGCTGCACGGTGTATGCACCACGCACTGTCAGAGTACCACTCTTATTCGTGCCTTAACCAAAAATCGAAGAAACTGTGCATTATATCAAGAGGTTATTTTAAATCGTCATTCCCGCTCAAGTCAACTATGTTAGAGCAGAAGGAACAAAGGGAAACATCGAACGAACGTTTACGTGACGTGACATCAATGATGGAGTTTGGAAACAGAATAACTAAGCTTGAGGACGAGTTGGTCGACTTGAAGTTAGAAAATACGAACCATGAAAAAGGATATATCGAATCTCAAAGAAGAATTGTCTAGAACAACGGGTGTTGTGGAAAGATTGATACGCTTTCGAAGAAAGAGGAAAACGGAATTACATGCAATCGCGACGATCAAGTTGCTCAGAATGAGAACAAAATGAGCTACTTGCAGATGTTCAGGTTGACACGTTCAACAGATTCAGCGTCCTATCAGAACACGATCTGTTGCTTGAATCTGTTCCCTGTGACAATAAAGAGGATCCGATATATGCTGCGAATTCACATGTGAATAAAGAGGAGCCCGCGTCTCATAAAAGTGTACCCGTTCACCGCATTCTCTGAGATTTTGTGATAAGAAATATAATACCTGGAAAACTAGCTATCGGAAATGCGAAGATTATGACGAACCAAAGCCGGACGCTTTGGGCCGTATATAGAATATATCTGATTTAGTAACGTCACCAATTATTATTTAATACGACGCTGCTGTTTTGAATTTTCGAGAGCACTTTTGTCGCACAGTAGATCGGTGAGATTAAAGCATTAATGGCGTAATCGTAAAATCTGGTTACTTGTTTCGATTACCTGTAAATCTCAAACACACTGCCATGTTCTAATGTACACTCTCTCCCACGAAGAGGTAATAAAGATTACTGGTATTGCAACTGAGAATTATGAATATTGAATTACAATTTAAGTTAATTTGTAGCGATAGTTTACATTTTATTGAGAAACTATGACTCAATAAATAACGACACTAGTAACTACAGTCTACACAGTGTGTTAAAATTTTCGAAGGAGTTTCATTGACAAACTTGTTATATTCCAACTTCTGATCGTGTATCATCTCTATTTCGGGACGCGACAATGGCGGATGCATAGCAAATGGCTAAAACGAAGAAGTAAATTATAGTAAAATTGGTATAAAAAAAATAAAGCACCAGAGACGCTAAAAAAAACGTCAGAATACATAAAAAAAAAACGTTTATTCGTGTAAAGGAACATTCATAATAAAAAGGAACAGGATTGTGTATGATTTCTGTCAAAATCACTTCCACTTCAATAGTATCAGGGGATGGACACCGATGACGCAACGGATATACTGAACTCACCATGCGGGTTCTTGTGGTCATGTATAAGTAATGTCAAGAGAGAAACGATCGAAATAAAATTAAAGCTGTCGATATCCTACGAGACTCTGCAACAATTACGATAATAACTGAAGAAAAGAAAAAAGATATGGAATGCGGACAGAAAGAAAAAACAAACATTGAACTCAGACGATATAGTTAATTGGATGCTACATATTGAAAATCTATTAGAAAAGGTTATATCTAATATGGATAAATTTGATCAACGTAAAAATAGATCAGCGCACAGAACTGTTCGAAAAGAAATTCAATTCTAAAATCGAGAAACATGCTGCTGAAATGGAAAAAAAAGTTACAGAGAATGGAATCGAAACTTGTTAATAGATGTGAAGAAAATTAATCAACTGAGAGGGGAGAAACATACCCACAAATAAAAACTCCAAGAAAATTATGTACGGACAACCACAACATTGTAAAAAACAAAGGCTATAACATCGTATTTACCAACATGCCAGAATCATTAATAAATGAATATTCACACGAAGAAGACCGGAAAACGATAAACGCTAAAATAGAAGAAATGACGAATTGTAACGAGAACAATATCTTATCATTCTGCAGGATTGGCCAGAAATCAAGAAACAAAAACCGGCCTATGAAGACAGTTTTGTTTTTAAATCAAAGCAACTTAGAGACAATATTATCAAAGATGTAATGATATACAACATAAAAGAACATAAGACAGCAGCTAATTCGAAAATATATTTTACTCGAGATTACACTAAATCGCAAATGCTAAAATTCTACGAACTGATAACGGGGCTGAAAAGAAAACAAAAAGACAATCATATGAGGAATTTCCGTTTGTAAAACTGTGAAGTAGTAGAACACCAACCATATCAATCGTACGGTGATGAATGTATTGTGATATGCAAATGTTAAAACACATAACATAATTAACGGGAACCAAAACTCAATGAGACTCGTTCCCAGTATAAAGATTATGATCACAAATACCTTGAGATATTGATGTATAATTTTTAATACTCTACTCTATTGCGATGTGAGCCGTTTAGCTAGCGTATGATCATTTCGCCCAATTTGGGCGGTTCTCTGATGGCTGTTTCTCGTCTGACGTGTGTGTCGGGATAGAGAAGGTGGAGGATTTGTGTAAATGTTAGCCCAAACTACATTTCCAAGTAACGATGGTTTGTTGTTTATTTTGAGGAATCATACCACATCAGATGAATTCAGCCCAAATATGTTAACAGTTGTCGTGTAAAACATTTGCAGTAGGTTAGCGTTATTTTGTATTTGCGGATGTCGTTTAACATGGGGAATATAGACTACTACGTTTGAACGGCGTGTGTATTTGTCGTTTTTTAATTATAACAAGATGATACTCAATAACAGAGGCAGTCTCTGTCAAATACAGTCGCTCTATTTACGATACTAATTGGGTAACTTTCTAAATTAAATTACGCGTAAACTGATACCTGATGCAAATGATAGAAGGTGCCGGAATCGGCCTACTCGCCCCAGGGCTAACTCGCCCCAGTCGACGTGTGTCAGTTCGGTACACACTATAACATGTATACTGAGGCTGAGGCCGGCTAGGAATAAAGGTGTATACGGGGTGTTATATGGCGTTTGGTCCGTTGTTTCTCAATGAATATTATTGAAATTTGGTGTATATGTCCGGGCTGGGACATGGAATACAATAACGTTTGAATTGTTTTTAAATATACAAATTTGTTGATTTTATTCAAATGTTTCGTTCTGGAACACACTATACGCGTCATGCATGTCGATATCTAGTATTACTTAGAAAAAATTCAGCTTTCCAGATTCATAATCGCTTCATTGACTGTAACAATAGAGTGTCACTGAAACTTTATTTTTGTTAGACTGCCTGTAGTCACTGATTATATGTGGAAATAATCTGTAATAAGATGTAGCACTGTTTCATTTTATATTTACATGTAGTGCTGTTTTTCGTACAACAATTCCACCCAGGCTTCTCAACGGTACGCAGTACCGGTACCGCGTACTCGGGCATTTTTTTTGCGATAACGGTATTGGCGTGCAGATCCGCCGGTACTCTGTACTGTGGTTGCATATATGCACGTTCGTAGATCAGCAGGCTGTTTGGCAAAATACAGTAGTATCAAGTTTGGCTCTTTAAGCTACACGCGATGCACATCGATCGTGATTGTATTCATGGCGCGAGAGGTCGGTCACGGAAGCGTGGTTCCTGGTTTTTATGTGTCTATCATAACTCTTCCATGGTTGAATTCCAATTCTTTGAAAGCACGGCCTTGTGATATTGTTTTAATCTTCAACGATTATTTTGTGTTGAGAACTTGTGATTGCAACTTATGCTTTTGCCTTTATTTTTGCCCAGTTCTGGCATTTATACATTAAACCCAGTTACAATTTATTATCATTTATTCACCAACGACCTCACCCACACAGCAGGCTGTTTGGCAAAATACAGTAGTATCAAGTTTCGCTCTTTAAACTACATGCGATGCGCATCGGTCGTGATTGTATTCATGGCGCGATAGGTCAGTCACGGAAGGGTGGTTCCTGGTTTTTATGTGTCTATTATAACTCTTCAATGGTTGAATTCCAATTCTTTGAAAGCACGGCCTTGTGATATTGTTTTAATCTTCAAAGATTATTTTGTGTTGGGAACTTGTGATTGCAACTTATGCTTTTGCATTTATTTTTGCCCAGTTGTGGCAATTATACACTAAACCCAGTTACAATTTCTTATCATGTATTCACCAACGACCCACCCACAATTATGGCCCACACGTTTTGATTAATCACATACACACGTACCGGTTCACATGTCGTATCAGTTTGCATATATAAGGTAGACCATTTTGAATTTAAATGGGACTCATGGAACCTCCAGTTATATAATAAAATTGGGAACGAATATCCACGAACCGTGCACAATGTACATGTCATTTGCTGAATAGACATTATAGTTCATATTTGGTATAGGAACTCGTGGAGAGAAATTGTTGCCTAACTTGACTCATTATTGTTTAGATTTAAAATGGCCGACCGCGCGACTTTGCAAATACATTTATTCTGATTGAATATTGTGAAGTGGAAACCACCGACGTGTGTCACGTTACTTTCTATCAGTTTATCACACACAGCAGAACAATAAGTTAAAACCACAAAACGTGTGCAACGAATAGTTCTATTTGTGTTGATTGAATTGTCTATGTTGTCATTTGCGCATCACTAAACTATACGGGAAAGTTTGTTAGTATATTCCAAAATGGTATCTAATATCCCGAAATAGTTTCTTTATTATGATATCAAATTATCATTAGTTCAAGTTAATAATAGAGTTCGTGGCTTGTGGTTTTCAGCACTGTATTACCTCCAGATATACCTAGAACTATAAAATGGCTTGCCAGTTCCGGTACCGGAACCGCGGTACTAGCAAAGTATCGATACCGGTACCGGCATGTGTGGTACCGGCGGTACTTTGAGAAGCCCGATTCCACCTAGATCATCATGTGATCTACCATACATGGGGTGTGATGACCTGGTTGAATTAAGAGCGGTTTGATGGATCACTTCTGTCTTCGAGCTAGATTATACTTATGCTATTTAATGGCATGTTTCTAACGTGGAGGGGTATATATTCTTGAGACCCCACTACTCTTCAATTCACACCAAGTTCTCAGCTGTCATGTTCGGATATTAGAACCCATAGCCATAATATATGGTTTATTTTGTGTATACTAGTATACTATAGTTATTTTCAGTACCTTTATATACCAGTAGTGTGGATAACGATGCATATATATATTTGTGTATACGCATATTGATTCAACGGATTCAGTGGTTTTGTTCATTCGTCTATCAAATTTGCGGGGAAAACATGGCCACCAGCAGTATACCCTGTTAAATTTCAAATTTGAATCAATTGGCGCACCCTGCAGCCAGCATTTATTGGAGAACTATTTCTCATGTGGATATTTTAGGTCACCACTAGACGGGAGCCATATTTTTTTCTCAAAATTTCCTTGTGAAAACATCACTGCCAGCGGTGATCTTGAGTTTTACTATTTTTATGGCTAAATAATTTGGTAGATCCCACAGACGACATCCCTTGTCCGATCGTCACCAGATTCCACAATGATCTTCTGGATAACCAGGATGAGAGTAATCTATTTTTTCCGAATAGACCGAAGACCACATCCCCCATCTGATAGTCACCAAACGTCATATTGATCTTCGGGGTGACCACTAGATGGGAGCTATTGAATGCTTTGAATTTCTTTGGAAAACATGGTCGCCAGCAGCCATCTTCTACTTTGGTTTTTATATACATGTATATCTCTGCGTGTGGATAGCCAGTATTACTTGGTAGTTCAACTTTCCACATTCCTGTCATCATTTGAAATATAAAAATTTACCTGATACATGTAGTCCAATGAAAATTAACAAGCGTCCATAAATTAAATTTACCTATGATCCTATTATTCCTCACCCTTCAAAATTTTGTTTCGTCGTATCTAATTTTTAATGACCCCGATGGTAATATTGATATAGATACATTTGTCAAACATTTCTTTGTACAATGTACAAATATAAAGTTTGTAACTAAATCTAGAAATATATGATACTAGCAGGTTAGCCCGCCACTGGCGGCGTTGGTCAGAAACATGACATTTTGTTGGCTTTTCAACGAGTTAATTGTGCCTTTTTAATCAAGAGAAATTATGGTACCCGTCCCTAAAAGATTTAAGGTACATCGGGCGGAAAGAACTGACCCGATGAAAAATTGTTGAGCCCGACGTTGTCCGGGCTATTCAAAAACCAAATTTCAAGTCGATAGCTCCACCCGTTTCCGAGATCTGGTCTGCGCATGCACGAAGCTGGCGTCGCACGGGCTCGGCGACCCGATAAAATTCGTATCCGGGGCAAGATACATTCACATACCAAATTTCAAGTCGATAGCTCCACCCGTTTCCGAGATCTCGTCTGCGCATGCGCTGCACGGGCGTTGCACGGGTTCGCCAATACGACAACGAAGACCACCTGGTCAAACTACACTCACGTACCAAGTTTCGTCCCGATCGGTCGAGGTGTTGGTATCTGATGCAAAAGACGAAATTGTGAGTGTTGGTTTGTAACCGGGATTTCTGAGAAGCATTATGCCTATATCCACACTAACTACCCCCCCCCTAAGCCCTGACCTAAGTGTCATACATACTATAACAATGATGTTGCAAGAGTACTATGGCATCCAATAAATCTCCCCTCATAGGAAACCACTCAAAAATATTGTTCCCGTATATCTCTCTGCAGATGCTAATAACGTTGAATGGTAAACAGACGCTCTTTATAGCGATGCGTCAAAAACAAACGCTCATTAAATTATCACTTGATTAACCACCGCAGTGCCGTTTTTGTGACTGAGATTGGAGAACGGGTGCTCTGAGCTTCTCCAAAACGCGACCACGACGGTGTCCGTGGGATTTTACACTTATATACGAAATTTGAGCTCAATCTGTACACGCGTTTTCGATTCCATGAAGTACTCACATATGTACACACATATATATACGAAAGTCTCAAATTATATAGTAGACTAGCAGGTTAGCCCGCCACCGGCGGCTTGTCCGAAACATGACATTTTTAAAATATTTTTTTTTAATTTTTAGCTCCACGCGTTTCAATGAGAAAAATTTGTACCCGGTAGCTCCACCCGTTTCCGAGATCTGGTCTGCGCATGCGCGAAGCTGTCGTCGCACGGACTCGGCGACCCGATAAAATTTGTACCCGGCGCAAGATACATTCACATAGCAAATTTCAAGTCGATAGCTCCACCCGTTTCCGAGATCTCGTCTGCGCATGCGCTGCACGGGCGTCGCACGGGCTCGGCGACCCGATAAAATTTGTACCCGGCGCAAGATACATTCACATACCAAATTTCAAGTCGATAGCTCCACCCGTTTCCGATATCTCGTCTGCGCATGCGCTGCACGGGCGTCGCACGGGCTCGCCAATACGACAGCGACGACCACCTGGTCAAACTACACTCACGTACCAAGTTTCGTCCCGATCGGTCGAGGTGTTGGTATCTGATGCAAAAGACGAAATTGTGAGTGTTGGTCAATAGTTCCCGCCGTGAACCTCATCGTCGCAAAGAGCGGACAGTCAATTAACCCCGTTGTGAACCTCAATCACCAACGCGACGTAAACATGTGTTGCGTTCTAAAAATAGGAAAGCATTTTCTCTCTGCATAATTCTGCAGATGCTAATAACGTTGCTCCCCGTAGGTAGCAATATCGTTGTTGTTGATATTTACGGCTTGGGGTACCCCACCTCACCTTGACCTTCAAAATGGACAATTCAAGGAATGGGACAAGAAACGTTAAAGCTACATGAAGCGTTGATGATGACGTGATGACGTTGTATCATAGGTAAACAAGTTGATGGTTACCAAATTCTAGTAGATATCAATTAGGACCTAGTGTATAGGTACAATTGAAAGGTATATAGCTGCATGTTAGTTGCAATAAGATATCACAGTAAGACTACAACCACGCGGACATGAATCCAACATCTCTATTGATACCGGAATTGAAACTGTAAAACATTGAAATGTATTTTTGCTCTGTAATCCTGCGACTGTGAAGGTCCGATAGTCTCTTAAATTGCGCTTTATAATAATAACGAGTCAATGTCATCGCCTTGTTACCAGGGCCGAGTATAAATGTTCTGACGTTAAAGAACGCTTTCCGCTTGTTGTGACACATCACCCCGCAACTAAACTAATGAGACTCATTCTGGTTCAGTCCCAGCATATTCTGGACGGAGATGATCTACTTCAGAACATATTCAAGGAGAGGCCGTTACTGGCGACTAGGCAACCACCTAACCTACGCCAGATGCTTGTTTCTAGTCAATGTCGGTCGTCTAATCTTTCTATCGGAACCAAACCGTGTAACACTCCAAGATGTGGCACATGCCAACTAGTATCTTCGGATACTATTAGTTCTAAGGACGGATATCCGATCACTCCGAAGGGTCTATTCACCTGTCGAGGCACAGGTGTGGTATACATCTTAACTTGCGCACGATGCCCGGATGTCCACTACATAGGAGAGACTGGACAGCCGTTATGTAGACGAATCACTGGCCACCGACAGAATATCAACAACCACAACGATTTGCCTGTTGCGAACCATTTCTGCCTTCCGCGCCATTCTGTTAAGGACATTCGTGTCCAAGTGATACAGGGAGGACTATCGGACCTTCACAGTCGCAGGATTACAGAGCAAAAATACATTTCAATGTTTGACAGTTTAAATTCCGGTATCAATAGAGATGCTGGATTCATGTCCGCGTGATACCTTTCAATTGTACCTATACACTAGGTCCTAATTGATATCTACTAGAATTTAGTAACCATCAACTTGTTTACCTAGGATACAACGTCATCACGTTATCATCAACGCTTCGTGTAGTTTTAACGTTTCTTGTCTCATTTCTCGTTTGTCTGTCACTTGATAAAGTCTTGATAAAGACGAAAGCTCGTGAGAAAAATGTATATAATAGGTCTTAAAGGTGTTACCATTTATTTCAACCCAACTATCAATCAGACCTATACGGCTACACTACTTTATATATATATATGACATATGCCATAAACCTAGGCCTCTGCGTTCTCCTAAATTGCGCTTTATAATAATAACGAGTCAATGTCATCGCCTTGTTACAAGGGCCGCGTATTGTATCCTTACGCGAATATGGTGTTTATGTACAAGTATGGGAGAGGTCCTTTCCAAGCAAAGCGGAAAATGGCCGAGCCGTTGAGATTGGTAAAGTGAATGATATAACAGGAATAAGTCGTTGCCTCCCACAATGTAATCCTTTGTTCACCGGATGGATTTGTCCGTTCGATGTCTCGTATCGATGATCGAAATAAGATATCTCAAATGCTTGTAACACAATCCATTCCGTTTGAGATAGCTTCAAAACAAATGTTGTAAAGTCTTTGCGTTTCTCACTCTATAATCGTTTGAAACCCGAAACATGATACATATGGTACTTGTGCAATACCAATAATCAGATTGGGTCAAACCTTTGCACGGTTTAGAACTGTGGGCCACTATCCTATTCCATGTATTTTGCCTGAATATAATATGGTATAAACTTCCATCCACATTTATATGAAGATCGTTTCAAAACTATGTAAAGTTGATTAGGCTGATGCATTCATATTGGTTGGCTAACAACAGATTATTGTTTGCAGGATTTGGGGTGGTGTGTCCCCAAAATTGTCAGATGCAAAAAACGTTTATGTTCCCCCCTCTCTTCTACGTAATCTATTAATTTTGTGCAATGCTATTTGACTATACCTTGCATTACTATGCCAATATCAAGCTTTACATGTGCGTCCTAATCATTTGGTCCAAAGTCCGAATAGTGTCTCTGGAGAATATGCCATATAAATCCACTTTTATGTCGAGATTAATTCAACGATTTGTGGAGTTGTTCAGGCTGATGACCTCATGACAGATATCAATTGTAATACTGTTTACTTTTCTGATTTCTATTTAACAAACCTTGGATGGTGCTTCTCCGTGTCAACATCCAATCGAACTATAGCGCCATGATCATTGATGCATGCCTTTATTGCCGTTGCCAATGGAGAATGATTAATGTCTAGTATATAAAGGCCCTCAAAGGGAACTTCTGATTATTATTGTCATTTTAGAAACATAAATAATTCGATGTAATTACTAGAATGATATGTCAATGTACTCTCTCTTCATATATAGAGGAAACACAGACACAGCGGATCACTTCTATTATTCCAATACTACTAGTAGCAAATTATTCCGGAATCTACCTGTGTTGTGGAATGTGTCGTTTCATGTGTATTTAGCTTTGAATCTAGTCCATTTTCATTTATTTTGTTTACGATTTTGCTATTTGTTTTCAATTCTGGGCGTTTGTGCATAATATCTATTGCGTCGTTGGTAATCATGTATATGCCAATTGTCCATGCATAATCGTGTCACAGTTCTTACAGAACAAATATGTGGAAAATAAAACTATGTCAATGTGCAAAAGTCGAGATAGTCGAGACACGTGTAATTTACTAGACTGCCGGGTTGTTCGCGCTTGGCAAAGTGGATCTGGTAACGCGGATCATTCATAAAATAAATGTCAGGTATGCATGATGCGGATCAATGAAGTTTTAGAAATATGCGTGTGTTAGATTGACTTATATCGTGTTTTGTTAAAGATTATCCATAGCTGACAATTTGTGTCACTATTCGATAATACATGCATCTAATTGTACCAAACCGTTCAGCTTGACGATCATCTATAACATGTCGGTCTGGATCTACCAAATTTGTTCTACCCAGCTTTATGACATGATCCGACCCGTATTCCATTCATTACACCCATTCTATAATAATGATATGTAACGGTCATTGTATAACGGGAAACAGTGCCAGGTGTACCAAAATGTATTATTGTTGCGCAAACGTGACATTTGACTTCCGGCTTGTCTATTGTTTACAGTCCAAAAACGCTCCGTACGCTAACTCGATGTTTGTGACTATTATTGATTTAGTTTGAACAGATATTTCATTGAATTTACGCCATTACATAATACCCCAACGAGTATGATTTGTCTGGGACTATTCCTTTACGCGGACAAACAACGAATAGTTACGTGAAATGTCATCGCATCCCTTATATAAACCGCTGTTAGTTTCACGTCCCATTTTATGTGTACCCATACCATGATAGTGTACACATAGTGTCGACGTCCGGATTGACCACTCGTCATTCGTCCGTCTGTCGCGAGACGTCTGTCCGTAGACACTTACGCATGGTGCGACAACTCAAAAACAAATATCCAATCGGAACTAAATGTTTTATTTGTTTTTTTTCTCAGCCAAAATACAGATCGATTTCGAATATGGGTTTGATACGATTTTATTTTATTTTTCGACTTAGAATTCATGCATGCTGCGATAACTAAAAAAAAAAAAAATTATATGTGACTGTCTTAGGGGGTGTTTATACATTACCCGGCGAAGATCGCATTCGCTTTAGCCGGCAGCGATAACAATAGAGTGTTTATACTTCGCCGGATAAGAATTACGGCTATCCGGATACTCAGCTATACGGTTTTCAACTTTTGGATAAAATGATTTAGTACAAGCACCTGATTGTCGTATGGATTCTAATTCGCTCTGCTGTTAAGTTAGATGCTTATCTGGGGCCATGCCGTCATGGGTGATTACCTTTCAACAATTAACTCGAACAATATTATTGTGCAATCGCTGATAGACCAGCCCGCTTTTCACCTGTGTATATATTGGTCAGTGTGCCAGTTTTATTGTCTCTAATCAGCTGTCCGTCGGTGGTCACGCACCTTGGTTATAAGCTATTATTATAAATACTAACCGATGATGGTACACGTACTCTGCATGTGCATGCGCATTCGAGGTAATTAATTCATGTACATGTATGTCCATGTATATGTGAAAGAAATGGGATGGCACGTTTCTATGGATTCAAACTTAATGGACAATTAGTTCAATAATCTAAATCTGAGTGCGCCGTGGACATATGTACACAGGGACGGGTCTAGAGGGCCTGATTTGGAGGTGTGGGACTGTTCATCTTTGGAATTTATCGACCGACCGTGGTTATGGCCAGGTGTGAGAATTTATTTTAATCTGAACCCTGAAAATTGCAAAATCCTAGCATCCAGCCCTAAGATTTCCAATTGTTGGACATTTTCCAAACTTGACGCACCTCTAAGGTTGGATCATTTCCAACTGATGGCCATTTCAGTCCAACAATTTGGCCAAAAATTAAGCAAATGTTGCCTACATAACTCACCAATAACAAATTGTTGAAAATAAAACTACGAGAACAATTTCAACATATTGCTAATGTCAAATTTCCAACTATTGCCGTGTCAGGTATGAAATTTCCAGCTTTTGAATATTTTGATTAAAGTTGGGATGAGACACCCCCATCGCCACGGCCCTATATACATGGTGAACGCCCGAGTAAAATGAAAAACATATTTTATTGTATAATGTGCAATCGGAAAATGTGTCACATTTGATTCGCATTGTTGAAACTTATATAATTTATATAATATAAAATCCAATCCGAATGATTAGACACCAATTTGTAGATGTATGCGACGAAAAGATATCAAAACTGACAATGACCATGCTTTTGGTGCGACACTCACTTCACAGGCTGTCTATGAACCCAAACAAACCATTAACAATGTTGTTTAAATATCTATAAAATTACCAATAGCAATACCTGAAAGTTTGAGTTGGATATTAATCATTTCGGCATTTCCATTTATAAAAAGTTTCATTTCACTATACTGCCCAACCATATCTCTAACAGGAAGCGGCTAGATGTTTACAGGTGTACAGCAATATCATATTGCAGTTCAGTGAGAACTAAAACGAAAACTATTAACAAGTAAAGGAGACACATGAATATATGCTTATCTTCGCCGGCGATGTGTAAACACTCTGCCCAACCTTCGCCGGCTAATGGGTTCGCCGGGTAACGGCTTCACCGGCTATGTGTAAACGTCACCTTAGTCCAAAATACATATCGGATTCGAGTTTAATCCGATGGATGAATTGTGGTTTCCTGATGATAACAGGCTTCACATTGGCGGTGGCACTGTGAGATATAAGAGAAACATTATCCCCCGGAGACAAATCTGATTTTTTTAAATTAAGCTAGTTTAGCCATCGTGGGTTATAAGATGTATTTCCTTAATACGTTAATGGTATAAAGCATCGCTATATTAAAAGGCCTATGGTAGTTCATATGGTCATGGTTGAATGAACTTTAGGGGCCATCGAGAGGTCAGAAGATTAACATTGGAGTTGTTCATGGATTTTATTCCTAGAACAGAAACCAATGCTGTTCTGTATAAGAAAAAATCTATTGAGTACTATAGAACATTTAGGGCTGTTATCAGTTTATCATGTTAGGGACTTCAGTGGATCCTAGACAGGAGGCAATAAAAGGGTCATATAACACAAAATTAAATAAGTACTTAAAAAATCTTTTTCTCCAGTCTAAGATGGCAGATATTGTTAATACGGGGTCGTCCTGTTCACCCGGCGGCTATTGTTTCGGGTAGGTGTTGGGGCAGGTGTGATAATCCTCAACATCACAGAGCTGCCGACTATAGTTTTTATCATAATTGTTACTGGGAATGGTGGCGATGGCTAATTTCGACGGCGATGAGCGGCCGGACGATGAGGATAATTGGGGTTTTTGGAAAATTCAAAACTCGAGGAATACAGCGCGTAGAGGGCTCATATTTGCATTATGAACGAAGAAATGCACATGTGATATATTTCAACAAATTTATTAAATACTCAAGATATATATATATAACAAATACTATCAATATAACATAACATGAATTATAGCACATTAATGTTTGATACTGTTTGATACTGAATCCATGTATTCGAGAATATCTATTTCGCCTGCGCCGAAAACTCTCTTGAAATGTCTGATGGAATTGTCAACTTTGCGATATCGCATCTTGCGTGGGCCAATCCTTCCACCCGCTCTCAATTGGATGACGGTTGCTTCCTGGTAAGCTTGCTCTTTCTTCAGGAAATCTATCAACCTGAAGATGTTTGGGTGTGAGCAAGATAACACCAACTGCAGTTTTCGGTGCCATCCTTCCACATGATTTGTCGTTCTTGGACCAATTGTGTCGTGGTGATTCCATAGCTGGCGGCCATGGCTCCCTTCCACCCAGAACTCGGTGATGTAATCCGTGAACTTTTCTAGATTTTCTCTGGTCGCGAATATCATAATTTTTTCAGTCTCTCCGTCATCGGCTAGTAGGAAGTTGTGGTTGTTGTGGTAACTTTGGCTGGTTTTCGGCTCTGGCATGATACAATGCTGTTTTTCAGGGTCGGTCTCGTCTGCTCGAAGATCTGTTGGAGAGAAAAAATAGCATGGTTAAATTATAAACATTAATAGAGTTATTACTTGCTTAGTATTCTCTATTCTTTAATAATAATTATAATATATATAATATAACATTACACCAGTTTTACTTTAGTTATTACTTGCTTAGTTTTCTTTCTGAATACTAATATAAAGAGCGTTGCCAGATTAATGAGAATGCGAAATTAAATTTACTCATTACATACTTCCTATTACTTCCTGGTATAGCGTTGTTACTGGCTTGTTACTTGTCTTAACAAGCTTTTTTAGGTCTGCAATCCAGGAATCTGCTGCTACTTGGTTGAAATCAGGTTCGTGGTTATGGTTGCCGCTGTTGGATATCACCATATCGTTCTCAGTGTTGGTGGTTGCACGGCAGTCTTTCTTACAACATCGCCAATGAATTCGATCATTTCTCCTTGATTTAACGGAGAATTTGTAGTCATCATATACCAGATACTTTCCACCTCTAGTATTTGGAATATAATTTACGTTCACTTGTGTGCTTGCCATCGTGTTTATGTCAGACCAGGGAATCTAACAGTATATATATTCAGTAGTGAACTCTACTTAAAACACTGATAATAATTCATAATACATCTTTACAAACAAATAATAAAACGTGTAAAATAAATAAACTGAATGTGGCTCACGCTATTAAAGGTACTCAACCCGATAAAACTCCTCTCAATTACTATTTCAATGGCTTCGGGGGTGAAAAATATTTGATTCGAGTCGAGGAAGTCACCCATCAAAGCTCAGATTTGTTAGATATCGATTTTATAAATCTATTATTTTTCATTATCGGGAATACTATCTGGCCCAGAACTCAGTCAAAATTACGTTAAAATTACCACTTGATTTTAGAGTTATTCATCCTTGTCTGTTTGAATAGATTTGAGGTACACATCCAGAGCAGATTACGGCAGTTATTGGTACTCATCTCGAGAACATAACAAATTTGAAAAATCAATATCTAATAACTCTGAGGTTTGTTTGATGGGTTCCTCGACTCGAATCAAATATGTTTTACCCCCAAAGCCAAAGAAATAGTAATATAGGACCCTCTGATCGGATTGTTGTTGTTGGAATCTGTTGAGATGGGGACCCTCTTTACGGGTTGAGTACCTTTAAACGTTATTCACCACCAACAGTTATGGACTGTGACAACACTGGACCGCAGGTGTTTTGATATGGACTATAATCTCCGCCGGCCAAGTCGTTAATCTCTGCCTGCCGGGTAGACAGGATATACCCGTTAATACTTGGTGTGGATTATTGCCAGTAACCATAGTTTCTAATTTATTCATATTGTCATGGTTGAATGTTATGGATTTTAGCGTCCAAGCTACTTGTAAAACATTGTAATGTGTGGAACAATTTATTGAGTGCTACGTACTTTATTTTATATGAACTCTGGTAATCTGTTTCAATATATGGGTCATAGGGGCCTGCATCCTCATCATTTTATGGCTGTATAATATTATATAGATAACACTTTTGTATTGTCTAAACTATTTTTGAAAAAAAAAACATACACCCCTGTTATGAAACACTTACTCTTGCATGTAGGTAACACTATTAGCATTCCTTATTACACAGGTGAGATCTGATCTTATCTGTCTGACATGTTTGATAAATATAATAATAACTGGGGGGTCATTAAAGTTCAATTTAAATATGAGATGGAATCCCATACATGTATGTTCTAAGCAGTCTGGCTTGTCAACAAATATAATTTCTCTTTAGAAGAGAATGAGATTTGAATATCTGGCTGGTCAAATTAGGGATTTAACACTTTTGTTTCCAATGAGTTAACTCCTAAACATATCCTCCGAAATCACTAAACCATTTGGTCTCACAGTAAGAGGTCCTTGGGTGGTGTGAATATGGACGGAGTTATTATATTTAAATCTATCCCCACCCACCACTAATCCCTTTCTTAAGATAAATTATTTGATCTTTTGAATTCAAATTGGGTACTGATATATGGATTTCTGTGATCATATCTTTGATAAATTGTCAGTTATAGCTAATCGCTATCGCCGACCGAGGTATGGGTTAAATATCTGCCGATCGCGATCGGCCTCTCGTTTTATGGAGGTTTTGAATCAAGTAATCAAGTAATATATACAATATACAACTCATCCCCAGTTTATATCGAAATTTACAACACTCGTCCAGTATATCAGGTCTGGACTCGTTTTATAAGTTTCGTTATAAACTGGGGGCGAATTGTAGATCCTATATTTATACGAAATTTTAAAAATGAACTAATTCTGAACTCCCTAAATAAGGAAAATGCGAATTACTTACAATTCATGTACCAACAAGCTTTTATGAAATTTCGAGATTCTCATAAGAATTATACAAGTGTATAAAATGGATCGAAATCAAACGAGTCTGCTGCTACTGATGTAGTTTGTGGTGATCAGATCATCAAATGTCATCTCATATGCAGGCGTATCGTCGATTTTCACGGCGGAGGATATTGCAATAATGTGTGCTCTGGAATTATAAGCAATGAAAGACTATCTCAATACCACCATCTATACTACCAACTCATTGTCGTGCATTACAGCTATGTTTATTCCACGTATAAATCATCTTATAATGTTCAATAAATTTTACATGTTCACTATGTATTCACTGCCAACAATTTTGACATAATGCTATGATGTGTGCCCGGGGATTCTGACATATATACATGTGTAGCTGGAATGAGCGTGCAGACAAGGCGGCGAAATTAGTTATGGGCCTATAGCAACTGATGACTGAAAAACTTTTTAATATGACCTGAAACCTCGCATACACATATGCATATGTTATTAGCGATGGTAGATGATATGAAACAATGAAGTCAACAACTAACTTCTTCATGAAATTCAATCTGAAATATGAAAAACGTATCAACATCTATAATTATAGGTCAAGAAACCGTAATAAACACATGATGTGGTATTGAACATACTGTATTTACACACAAATTTCAACGCACGAAAGAAAAACCACCTAAGTTTGAATGCAGCTAACAGAAAAAGATCATATTAAGGGAGTTTAATGCACCTATACCATACAGATGTGGTTGTCATGTTCCTGAAAAGCTGATGATGGTGGCATTATGATAAGTTCTGCTTTGGTGCATTACAGTGACGCGATTAGCTTCATTTTTTTTTGGCAGCGGAAGACACCGAGCATTAATATGGTGGTCGTCAATTAAGTATTTTTGCATGCATATTCACACAACTGTACATTCCCAACAGCATGGGTACATGTAGAACCCACGTATGGGACAAGGTTACGTGTAAATGTCAAGTTAGTCCAGAATTATATACTGTCCGACTTTACAGTGTAGTTTATGATTCTTCATATGATCCCATGTATACAGGACCCATCTGTACAAGATCTCATTGTGCAAATAGGTTCATAACTGTGCACGTCCGTGGCAAAAGGCACTCAATAACGTTCTGAGTAATCACAGATTGTATTCATATAATGGAGCTAATTTTTCATCTATATTTAAATTTGTATCCACAGTTATTATGTACCACTCTATATCGCCGCTATTGTAGTTCTCAATGCCACCGGAAGTTGAGAGATCGTGGCATACGGTGACAAGTTCTGAAATTAGATTCGCATTCGCCGTGATGGTTTTCAAGAACAAATCGATTCTCTAGCATGGAACACGCTCATGAATGTGTCCTTCAAAAAGCTCTTACCTCGAAGTGGGTGTCCCACATTCACATATCATAACTAACTGATACACTTGTTTTGGTCATTGTTGGTTCTTATTTATGACATGTGGGTGGCGTCGATGGTCGTGGCTTTCTTCGCGGCCGCTTATGAGGGAGGCGAGTCAGAAAATTGTCATTTAGCCTTGATACTTGATCATGCCATTAATCTCTACTCTGGCTAACACCCGTAGAGAACATGTGATATTTCACCGGTACACAACCTGGGAACGTTTTTGAAGTTTTGACAGGGAATCTTCTAAAGTTGGAAAAATTAACGCGGGTAATATATTTCTTAGTTATATCCTGTTCCTTAATAATGTGCTTCACTGTATGTGAAGGTCCCAACTCACAAAATCACAGAAAATCATGCAATCTCGCACTGGGACCATCCCTAATGTGAAGTAGATTGTTGAGGAACACGTATTAACAAAGAAATAATATCCCTGTCCTGTTTTTTCAAAGTTATAAAGTTCTGTCATAACGGGTCAGAATATCTAAATGTTCCCAGGTTTTGTACTGGTGAAGCAACATATTCGCTCACTCTTAATTGCACGGGCGGCGTTCGTTGCAGAAATATTCATATTTATTCAAATCGCCATCAACAGAAGGAATATTAAAATATATATAGTTTTGTTCATATGCCAAACATAATCAGCGCGTAAATAGTATATTGTCATCAAGACATACGATGGTGTACGTAAACAAGAGCCTGTTCGTGTGACAGAAGTTTTGCTTCTGCTTACATAATACAGCGCAATTCTATTGGTTAATCACACACACACACATGATATACACGCTCTTTAGTATTTCCATATCAGGAAAACAGTAACAAAAACGCTCTTTATGTTTACCGGATCTAAACAAAATCCAGGTTATGTAACGTTTTTTGGTTTTGTTTAAAAAACAAAGGAAAAACATTTGACAATAACATACTGTTTATGCCATATTTCTGATTGGTATAAGAACAAAATATGTCTATATTTTACTATTATTTCTGTTTATGTCGGTTTTTGACGGAGGTGAATATTTTAACAGCATACCCACCGCCAACGCCGCCCGTAACTTTAACCCTTTCTACACTAAATACTCACCGATGAGTAGTTCCCTTAGGAAATGTTCAGATAATAAGTTCAACACGCGACCATACATGTAGGTCTGAGCATTTCCCAACAATGAAAATTAATCGTTCTGCACTTCTGCCCCCCCCCCCCCCCAGTAATTTGTTTGCGTAAATAATCGTTGTGATTGGCTAAAAAATGATGTGTTTTCAGCGGCGCCCGTGCCTTTCATTTAAATTGTACAGGAAACACGATTGCGGTCACGTTATACTTATGTTGATTATTGTCCAAAGGGATATTCTATTATTGAATAAAATGACAACACTCTTTTGTTGGAAATTTTCGGCCTCACGGCCTTCTTCAGTCAGAGATATTATATGGACAGGTTACATATTTAAGAAATAAATACACGGTGTATCGGTGTGTATGGTCAAGTTGTACCACAAAAAACTGATTGTAGGACGACGCGTAATTCGACTGAATAGTCAACGAAATACTGCGCTTTTTCGGTCTCAGGTGAGAAAACATTTCGTGGTGTAATTCTTATTGTGCGTACTCGATTTCTTTGCACGGAGTACTCTGGTAATTTGTTTGCGTAAATAATCGTTGTGATTGGCTAAAAAATGATGTGTTTTCAGCGGCGCCCGTGCCTTTCATTTAAATTGTACAGGAAACACGATTGCGGTCATTAATTCATTATGTCCGCTTTTGCCGGGTTCAGACATGACTATTTTCTGTGTGCTATATCTCCAACAACAACAAACCGTGGGGTGAAGGAGAAGATCACTCGATCTTTTCGACCATCCCGGGCGCTTCGCGCCCAACTACTCACTCTCTTGCGGTCATTTACGGGTTGTATAGGGGAGGGCATACTGCCCTACCAAATCTTCCCGGGAATCATCCCAAACCGCGGTCATTTCTGTGTTGAACGTTGTTGGGACAACATGAATATGATCATCGACTATGGACCATTTTCCTTACACAAAGCGATCTAAATGATCTAGTTTACTAAACTAATCTTATTTCCCTTCTGGTGAACAAACGCTGTCAGTTTCAACTTGATTCCGAAATATCGAATATGATCGAGATTCGAATCGACGAATGCACAGCCCGGCCCCATGGAAAATACAATTTTACCGATTTATTTTGTCATTTAATATACTTATTAAGTAACTTTCTTTTGTCGTAACATATATCAATATACCATAACATCATCTGGACCATATCCATTGGCAACTTCAAGCGACAAATCGCTAGAAAATTCGCAAGATTGTCAAGATGTAGCAAAATTCAAAGGGTTACGGGTGCGGGTGTACTCCGTTGATGCCCCGTTTGCGCGGAGTTAAAAAAGACGGGAAAAGTCGCGTGCGGCGATCTGAATAAACCGATTTTTTTCGTGGTACAATTGGAAAAAGTAGATTGTACCCAAAACTGGAACGAGATGGCCATGGTAACTCGGGCCACTGGCCAATCAGGACATGGCTTTTAAGCATAGTTAGGCAGGGTCGTATTACAATGTTAAATGATTCACTATTTCGTAAATACAAGTATGAAAAGTCAGGTTTACGTTAATGCCCGATTACATCTAACCATAGTCACACGTCGATGACGTTCTCATCCGTGTCGGTGATTTATTTGTGTGTTGAGTCCTTCGGGTGCCAATGTACCCAACTTGCGGATCCACATGTCCTCCTTAACCAATCTCATCTGCAGTCCACCTGATACCAAGCTGAGTACCGAGAAACGCAAGTCCGTTGCGTCATGTCTTCGGCTACTAAAATGGTCAGCTATTTTGTTTTTGTTTAGAAGTGTCCAGTATGTGTTCTTTCCTGCGTTCACCAAAGTCCACTTTTTCTCACAAACGAATTCGCACTTTTCACAAACTATACACGACAGGCCATATACTAGGTTAGAAGTTTTGCAATTCATATTTTGCTTTACCGTGTACAAGCAGAACTACCCGCAGAATTTGATATAGCATCAAATGAAATACAGGGACAGACAGAAACAATTCTATTCGTTTTCCGATTCATTAATATATCACATACGTTGGAGCACCAACGAAGGATCCGGGAATATTTGACACATTCTATGCGCATGATTCATGTAGAACATGCATGTGTTTCTTAGCTATGTCCATCATATCCGTAAGAAAACTGGAATATGTCGTTACGAGTGGAACTCGGAGTCGATCCATTTGCTTTTATTTCTTCCTGTATCGCGGGAGTCCGTTCCAACTTACAGAAATCGGTATTATCAAAAGGTCTGAAATTCATACCCACGAGGAGGCACGGATCGAAACCGGACCTGTTTGAGTGGGAGCGAAGGATGCGTCTGCGAGATCATTTCTATAATTCAGACAGAGAAAATGTTGATGACGCACCTTTTGTTGAATCTGACAAAAACTTTGTGATCATTAAGAAGGGTCGTTTCACCCCTGACAGTGGCAAGGGTGCCGACCTGGACACATATATATCACTTGTGAAAGATGAGGCCATATCAAACATCCGGAAAGCTCATGTGCGAAATATGACCACGGATGAATATATGGCTATCAAAGGACTGTTGGGGAACGAACAAATCGTAATCCTACCAGCGGATAAGGGATGGTGATTCTCGACTCGGAAGATTATGTGGAAAGACTCAATACGGAAGTCGTCAGCACATCGAAATCATATGAAACTACGGACCTGAAATCAATGGAAAGGACATCCTGTGAAGTTAGGGCAACGTTTAAAATGATGAAAAGGGCGGAGAAAATAGATGGTGAATTATACAACTACATGGCGGAAATAAGAACCCAGTCGAAGGTAAGCTTAAATGGGACCCACAATTACATAAGGAGCGCGCGCCGTTCAGGGCAATAGTGATCCATGCATGGTGTGAAGTTCTCGAACATGAATTGTGGGAGTATGTGGAATGTTCTCCGAGTTATGTGAATATACTACTGACTTCATCAAAAGACTACAGTACATTCGCTTGCCACCGAATCCAATATTATTCTGCTTCGATGTCAATAAGCTATATCCGCCTGTACCCCGGAAGGATGGGATCGAGGTGTGCTAGGAACCTCTTAATATGCGACAGAATCCATTAAGAGGTTCCTAGCACCGCGGACGACGCACGCGAGTTGATCGAATGGGTACTCAATCAATAACAATATATTCAGTTTCGGTGAGAAATTCTATTTACAAAGGGAGGAGTAGCCATTGGATCTAGGCTGATTGACGTAGACGTAATCTGGCATTAAATGGATATGCTCTTACATATATCTACGAAATAGTGAACTCTTCAATATGTAACCTGTCCATATAATATCTCTGGCTGAAGAAGGCCGTGAGGCCGAAAATTTCCAACAAAAAGAGTGTTGTCATTTTATTCTATAATGTTATACTGAATTGGAGAATCCATTTAGTAAAGAAAAGGTTAAAGTTGTCTCATCCGATTTGATATCATAAAACTACCTAGTTTACGTGTTATATACGATATGTACTTAATGACCTAAAATGAGAATCAACATTTAAAGATAGATAATCCGAATTAAAACTCCTAAATTACTATTCCTTTGGCTTCGGGGTAAAAATATTTTATTCGAGTCGAGGAACCTACCCATCAAATCTCAGAGTTATCAGATATCGAATTTTGACATCTGTTATTTTTCACCACTTAGAATGTTTGGCGGCCAAGCAAATATTCGACGAGCCGACCGACATACTCTCGATACCAAATTGCGTTGAACAAAATGTTGATATATAACACGTTTTTGGAAAATTTTATACTAGAATTGAAAGTGGTTAGCATTATATTTTGTGGTAATTAATCGATTCTGATAAATAAAGAGTATTTTGAAGAAATGTTGTTGGAATCTGATGATATGGGGACCATCGAATCGGATCGTGTACCTTTAATATATATAATAGCTGTTCTCTAATACAGCTTTCGCACACTGACCTTCCTCAGTGATGATAAAAAATACACTTTCAACTGCATGTACATATTGCAAAGTTATTTCACTTCATGAGAGTCCAATTCTATATAAAAGGCGAAGTATGTAGAATTCCAACTATAATAGACTCGGCTCAAAATGAGTTTTCAAAATAATACAGCGTGGGGTAGGCTATTTACGCATCACACATACACTTTATCAATGTTTACAATGTGCCTTAGAAATATATACTCTTTGTGAAGTGGAAGCAGAATGAATCTCAATGGGCGAACAAGAATAATACTATACACCCTATTATAATATGAATACAAAAGGAAGTATATCTTTCAATTTAAAGAATAAATCGGTCGATTTAATTTTCAATACCTGTTCGACCTGTTTTATTGTACAAAAGACTGTTAATTTTACTCACCATATATATAGATGCTACAATGGTAAAGAAAATTTTGAAAATGTCAGCCATCATTGCTATGGATTTCTCAAGTGCACTGGTGCGTGTTCAGCACAAATTGGAATTAAACAAGTTTGCACTTCAGTAGAACAATTTGAAAGGAACAAAATCCAGGAAAGAGTCCTGGGGAAGTTAGTAAGCTGATCTCCGGTCTATACGTGCAATGGAGTTATTTTCCGCATTGTCACTGAGTGGTATTTCTCCCATGGCAGTCGTAAAACTAACAACGTCATAATATGGAATATCGTTTGAAATGACGATAGACCCCGATATTTACATAGCCCATGTGCGTTACATTAAATTATGTTCGGTGACTGGTCAACTGCTAATTGTGCCGTGAATTTTATATTCCAATAAAACACCATAACACGAACTGACGTCACATATTGTTGACCTATAGACGACTGAACGCGATAGATTGAATAACTGGGCTAACTTATATAGTGCTACGTGAATCACGTGATATATACTATACAAACTGAAGACATATTTGAGAAGAAACAAATTCACCTGAGATTATATAAATTAATAACGAAAAACTATATAAATATAAGACACTAGATCATGTGCCCGACTTCGTCCGGGCTATTTAGGGATTTCTCCGTCTGTGTAGAATATACAGCGTCTGGACAAACTATTGTTCGATCGGTCCAGAAACATGCCTATATGTTGTATATGAGCGTATATGAGCGATGTCAAGGTCGCACGTGAAATTGGACCCACCCATATTGTTCCCGGGATCAAAGTTGGCCTACATACAAAAATTTGAGTCGGATGTGTCGAGGTGCAGAAACATATCAGCGTAAATGAGGGAGGTCAAGATCAATGTCGAGGACACGGTCTATAACACACATACATACACACACATACACCCTTACATACATACATACAGACAGACAGAAGTTCCAAAATATATAATAGATGAATGTAGTTTGAGTGTCCTCTTTTGTGGAAGGCATGTGTGTGTCGCTGTGGCCCAACGGTGCTATACCATTCCTTAAAACACATTGAACTTACATTAATTTCTTAAATGACACAAAACACACAGGGAAAAGTCATTAACCATTTGGACATAACTCTCTAGATCTGTTAAAGTGAATAGCTAAAATAGCCACTGAGAACCTATAATTTGGTGATACATGAATGGGGTGGCCCGGGTTGGTCTAGATGACTAGATTTTTGAACACATTCGTTAGAAAGGATGGTATATTTAAAAAGTTTGAAATAAGAAGTGTGTGGCTCATAGAATATTCATTGTAAAATATAACTATACTATGTGAAATAATAATGTAAGTGAACGAAGTGGTGGATTCCGAATCGCGGTCCTATATATATATTGCCTGCATGTCTAAATAAGCGCGATCACTGAGTCGCAACCATATTGCATCCATCCAGCCCCCATTCAGCGGTTTAATTGCTACATGTCAAAGTTCTGGAGTAGCATTCCATACATCTTTTGAATATTCATAAATTCCATGTATGTTGGAGCTATTGAATATTCATCAATTCCATATATGGAAATCATGAATATTCAAAACGTCATATGTGGAATGCTACTCCAGAACTTTGACCTGTAGCATTTAAACCTCAGAATGGGGGCTGGATGGGGTAGCGACTCAGTGATCTCGATTATTGTATACGACCCCACCATCACCACGTGGAGTGACCGTGATTATTTCATGAATTGCTATCGCCGCCAGACCACGCACACCAAAATTATTTTCTAAGATCAATGTTCCTGTAATATGATTTCCCCTTGACAATGATATGTGGGCAAATATACAATTAACCTGATTTCGAGTTTTAGGCTAACGTTGAATTGTCGTAACATTTTCACCAACATCAATTTCGCGAGCGCTAATGACTCGTTATTAAAACACGAAAACACTATATACGAGAAAGCCATAGTCAGACATTGTAACGCCCTCAAGGTCATATAATTAGGCATATATAAAATATATTGGAGCTTTAATGTAGTGATTGTGAACAATGTGTATATAGGAAACGGCTATGTAGTTAATTATATATGTAATTGTTTTTGTATGTGTGCATAGTCTGCGATTGGTGAGAAAGCATGTGAAAACATTTTTTAAATCGGACTTGCCAAACTAAACTTATGATATATAATTATATTATACAGTAAACACCGAGTCTATTTTAGTTTTTTTCATCGGCATCCATATAATGTAGTCGTTTTATATCGTGTATACAAATGAATGCATAGTATTCCACTGCGTCATTTGATACCTAATACTTGTTGTTTGCTAGCGTATTCATCGAGAAATCTTAATTCTAAACATTGATGTCGACAGTCGAACGCAGTTTTCGATGTTTCGAAACATTGGCATTTATGGGTTAAAGGCACGGGCCGTGTTCGTTGCAGAAATATTCATATTTGTTCAAATCGCCATCAACAGAAGGAATATTAAAAAATATATAGTTTTGTTCATATGCCAAACATAATCCGCGCGTAAATAGTATATTGTTAAGACGTACGATGGTGTACGTAAACAAGAGCCTGCTCGTGTTACTTAAGTTGTGCTTCTGTTTACATAACACAGTGCAATTCTATTGGTTAATCACACACAAATGATATAAACGCTCTTTATTGTTTCCATATCAGGAAAACAGTAACAAATAACGCTCTTTGGGTTTACCATATCGGATCTAAACAAACGCCAGGAATCGTAACGTTTTTTGCTTTTGTTTACATAACAAAGGGAAACAATTGACAATAACAAACTGTTTATGCCATATTTCTTATTGGTATACGAACAAGGTATGTCTATATTTTACTATTCTTTCTGTTCATGGCGGTTTTTGACGGAGGTAAATATTTTAACAGCATAACCACCACCAACGCCGCCCGTATCTTTAATCGGTCTCTAGATGTACAAAACCAATCCCTTCGGTCGAATGAATACAGTTATGTTGTGCAAAAGATGCTAAACTTAATCTTAATACAAATTTTGCTTTGGGCATCGCATTATCGCTGTAAAAATACAATTCTACAGCTGTTCCACAGGCTTGATTTCGACAATTTGATGGTAGGTCAGACTGGTCAGTCGTCGACCGAATAATGAAAATCCTGGTGTACGGTCAGTGGCGTGGTTATTATATTTGGTTGGGGCGAATATCAGCCTTTCGTTAGACACCAAAAGGCATTCCATCTCATTCCGAAGACTACCATGTCCCAAATGATTTACATACACTCTTGAGACTCATCAGCCATTGTTCACACCTAAATATCGAAAGCAATTAACGCGGTCATAAAAGTTACATATTGCGACAATGAGACATCCTGGAAGAAACATCCGTGCGCGAATACATACATCCTGCAAATAATCTAACTGGTACGCATTTTGCGAGTACGTCCCTTGTTACTAATTAAAGTAAAATAATAATACCGATTGTTTGGGGTTGTATACCAAAGTACATTCATTACACTACATGCTACTGAATAAAATGCATGCAATAGTGTGTAGAATAATAATCAGACCACATCTGTCGAGCTTCGTTACATGGTTCGAGTACGAAAATACCCAAGTACATTTCTAATCATATTTGCTCATAGCTCCTATATCTTATCACACGCTAAAAAACACATTCACAGAATACACCCAGAGGGCGTAATAACAAATAACTTAGAACTAGGGAGAGTATAGTGGTACGTTATGGTGTGAACGCCGATTATCTTCCATTAGGACCGTCTGAAGTGGTCGCCATTCAGTGTTTCCACCAACATATACATCTGTAAGGTTATAATTCACGAGTCAAAATTAGGTAACATGTTTTTTATGAGAATTTTTAATTGAAATATACGTATATGGATTTCTATTTTAAAACCATACTTATGAACAAAATGTAATGTTTGTAGAAGAAAGGGTGGTTCCTTAGCGCCATCCATCAAATGTTCTTGGGCCTCATAATCTTGTGAGCCATGTCAGTCAGTATCCTATTACACTCGATATCCAGTTATCACACTAGGGTGCCAACTAATTGCATACCTGAAACATATAGACAGTATCGTTGCACAAACATTACGGGTCGATATTTTTTTTCGTTTTTGATATTGCTTTTGAATCAACTGATTGTATACCTGAGATTCATATAGGTATTCACCCAAGAAAATTTTCGACACAGTGAACTGGTACCTGTTAGTGTGACTGAGGCCTGAATACATTTACCAAGTATACACATGCCTGTCTACCTACTCACCTACATGTATCTACTGATATATAATTTCAATGCAAAAATACCTAAGTATTATTATATATACTAAATTACTTCAACATGCAAGTTGACAACCTCACTTCCCCAGTCCCAGATATATGCACTGCACAGTCTTATGATATGAAATACACCTAGTACTTTTTCTTTTAGTTTGTACTTTTTACCACAAATGATAAGTAATTAGTTTAAGTAGGAGTCTGAGCAAAGAAATAGCACATGATTTATAAATTTCCAAGATTTTTTGCTTTTATATTAATTTAATATCATATTTGCTTCAAGAAACCAAAGCTCCACAAATGACACAGACGAGCAATAATATATTATCAGTGTACTTCAGAAATTGTATCTAATTACTATTGCAGCGCACATGTCACTTAAAACTTGTCTGGCAAAGCCATTGAACGAAACAGTAAATTAGCATGACCTAATTACATTGTCCTCAAAAATCAACATCACGTGAAAACTCGGCCGGTTGTTTTAAAAAAAATTCTGTACCATTTCAAACAAACGACTAATTAAAACAGGACAAACGGCATACTATGGCTTTAGGTCGCCAGCCAGTCAAGGCAAGTGTCGAGTTCACAGCGCAGTCATCTCGGGCGAAAGATTGGGCGACGCGACAGACTGCTTTATCGGTAACGCCCCCGGGGATAATTACTAATCCGCTCAGCGAGTACACATTCAGAGCACTCCGCTGGCAAACGCGATTATTGCTTTATAGGTCAGGTATAAATTGTTTGCATGGGTGAACCTGACCGGCAATATGGGGAGATGATGTGGTATATATATACTATGGTTTTAGCCCCGTGTATTTCTTCGCTGATTTTAAATCCTTGCGGAGATAAAATGTTGCATCTGTCCTGTATATATACTATGGTATTAGCCCCGTATATTGTCTGTTCGTTCACAAATGGTTTATATAGCATACGGGGTTAAAACCATAGTATATATTATATATGCCACATCATTTCCACAAGAATCTATATTATTTCGCTGATTTGAAATCCTTGCGCGGGGGATAACATGTTGCATCTGTCCTGTATATATACTATGGTATTAGCCCCGTATATTTTATGTAAGTTCAAAAATGGTTTAATATCATATACGGGGTTAATACCATAGTATATATAAAGAAGAAGCGCAACATTTAATCCCCACAAGGATTTAAAATCAGCGAAGTAATATAGATTCTTGGGGAGAAGATCTGGCATATATATACTATGGTATTAACCCCGTATGCTATATAAACCATTTGTGAACGAACAGACAATATACGGGGCTAATACCATAGTATATATATACAGGACAGATGCAACATTTTATCTCCGCAAGGATTTAAAATCAGCGAAGAAATACACGGGGCTAAAACCATAGTATATATATATACACCACATCATCTCCCCAAGGCTCTATAAACCTTCCAGAAAAGGGTTTTCTTTTGGGGAGTGAAATTGCTTAGCAAAACGGGGCTCGGAATGTTTTGGGGGTAACACATAAAGGATAGACACATGTTGACGGGGGTAATCCATAATGCAATAACCCCAATGAAATAAACCCGTTCGATATATATCCGAAATAACGTGCATTATGACTTGCCCGTTATTTCGTTAATATTCACAATTAGGAGGTCATATTCGCGGAATAACGGTCATCTTATTGCACATGAGCATCATGCATTTCACGGAATAACGGTCATATTATTACACATGCGGATCATTGAAATAACCCCGTTCGATATATATATATATACGAAATAGCGTGCATTATGACTTGCCCGTTATTTCGTTATATATAATCGAGTGGGGAGTGTTCAATCTATAACATGCAACCCCCCCCCCCCCCCCCCCGACATCACCGGGGGATGATTATTGACGAAATATAACGGGCATCTTTGATCAGTGGTCGGTTAAAGAACCTTCATCGACAAATATAGCCGTTATTTCGTTATATATAATCCAGTGGGGAGTGATCAATCTTTAACCCCCCCCCCCCCCCCGACATCTCCGGGTGATGATTATTGACGAAATGACGGACATCTTTGATCAGTGATCGGTTAAAGAACCTTCATCGACTAATATGCCCGTTATTTCGTTATATATAATCCAGTGCATGTGGAGTGTTCAATATATAACAGGCACCCCCCCCCCCCCCCCATCACCGGGGGTTGATTATTGACGAAATAACGGGCAACTTTGATCAGTGATCGGCTAAAGAAACTTCACCAACTAATATACCCGTTATTTCGTTATATATAATCGAGTGGGGAGTGGGGAGCTTTAAATCTATAACATGCACCCCCCCCCCGACATCACCAGGGGATGATTATTGACTTATTGACGAAATAACGGGCATCTTTGGTCAGTGGTAGTTTGAAGAACATCCATTAACTAAAATATCCGTTATTTCGTTATATTTACTCCAGTGGGGAGTGATCAATCTTGAACATGCACCCCCCCCCCCCGACATCTCCGGGTGATGATTATTTACGAAATAACGGACATCTTTGATCAGTTAAAGAACCTTCATCGACTAATATACCCGTTATTTCGTTATATATATATATAGTTTGAAGAACACCCATTAAATAAAATATCCGTTATTTCGTTATATTTACTCCAGTGGGGAGTAATCAATCTTTAACCCCCCCCCCCCCGACATCTCCGGGTGATGATTATTGACGAAATAACGGACATCTTTGATCAGTGATCGGTTAAAGAACCTTCATCGACTAATATGCCCGTTATTTCGTTATATATAATCCAGTGCATGTGGAGTGTTCAATCTATAACAGGCACACCCCCCCCCCCCCATCACCGGGGGATGATTATTGACGAAATAACGGGCAACTTTGATCAGTGATCGGCTAAAGAAACTTCACCAACTAATATACCCGTTATTTCGTTATATATAATCGAGTGGGGAGTTTTAAATCTATAACATGCACCCCCCCCCCCCCCGACATCACCAGGGGATGATTATTGACTTATTGACGAAATAACGGGAATCTTTGGTCAGTGGTAGTTTGAAGAACATCCATTAACTAAAATATCCGTTATTTCGTTATATTTACTCCAGTGGGGAGTGATCAATCTTTAACATGCACCCCCCCCCCCCCGACATCTCCGGGTGATGATTATTGACGAAATAACGGACATCTTTGGTCAGTGATCGGTTAAAGAACCTTCATCGACTAATATACCCGTTATTTCGTTATATATAATCCAGTGCATGTGGAGTGTTCAATCTATAACAGGCACCCCCCCCCCCCCCCCCATCACCGGGGGATGATTATTGACGAAATAACGGGCATCTTTGATCAGTAATCGGTTAAAGAAACTTCACCAACTAATATACCCGTTATTTCGTTATATATAATCAAGTGGGGAGTTTTAAATCTATAACATGCACCCCCCCCCCCCGACATCACCAGGGGATGATTATTGACGAAATAACGGGCATCTTTGGTCAGTGGTAGTTTGAAGAACATCCATTAACTAAAATATCCGTTATTTCGTTATATTTACTCCAGTGGGGAGTGATCAATCTTTAACATGCACCCCCCCCCCCCCCCGACATCTCCGGGTGATGATTATTGACGAAATAACGGACATCTTTGATCAGTGATCGGTTAAAGAACCTTCATCGACTAATATACACGTTATTTCGTTATATATAATCCAGTGCATGTGGAGTGTTCAATCTATAACAGGCACCCCCCCCCCCCCCCCCCCATCACCGGGGGATGATTATTGACGAAATAACGGGCATCTTTGATCAGTGATCGGTTAAAGAAACTTCACCAACTAATATACCCGTTATTTCGTTATATATAATCGAGTGGGGAGTTTTAAATCTATAACATGCACCCCCCCCCCCATCACCGGGGGATGATTATTGACGAAATAACGGGCATCTTTGATCAGTGATCGGTTAAAGAAACTTCACCAACTAATATACCCGTTATTTCGTTATATATAATCGAGTGGGGAGTTTTAAATCTATAACATGCACCCCCCCCCCCCCCCCGACATCACCAGGGGATGATTATTGACGAAATAACGGACATCTTTGATCAGTGATCGGTTAAAGAACCTTTATCGACTAACATACCAGTTATTTCGTTATATATAATCCAGTGCATGTGGAGTGTTCAATCTATAACAGCCCCCCCCCCCCCCCCCCAATCACCGGGGATGATTATTGACGAAATAACGGGCATCTTTGATCAGTGATCGGTTAAATAAACTTCACCAACTAATATACCCGTTATTTCGTTATATATAATCGAGTGGGAAGTTTTATATCTATAACATGCACCCCCCCCCCCCCCCCCGACATCACCAGGGGATGATTATTGACGAAATAACGGGCATCTTTGGTCAGTGGTAGTTTGAAGAACATCCATTAACTTAAATATCCGTTATTTCGTTATATTTACGAAAAGAAATTACACAAAACTTGTGAGTTTTGGTCTGAGTTGGTTCAGTGGGAGTGGCTGTCAGTTGGAAATTCAAACGTGGACACTCCACCCCCACATAACCAAAGGAGCCCCTAGCTCTAGCCACGTTCCCGATGATACGTCATATCGGGAGCACACGTTATCAGTTATTCCAATAATAATAATGCTTACCTATTTTGGTGACTTCCATGCAGGCTATATACAAGTATATGTCTCTGGTCTGTGTGGAAGTTCCCACGCATCAACAGTCTGCTATATTTAGTTGTATTGCTGTGTTGGCGGTTTTACACATCAGTGTATAAAAAGCAAATGTATTTTTTTTATAAATCAGAAGAGAAATCTGAAGCTAAAATCCCAGTACGTTTGCTTCTGTTGCTGGCGTATCTATTATTGAAAGCATGCGGTCGACTAAAAAATTAGGGATAGTCCAAATTTAACCTGAGGTGGCGTGTCGAATGACCCTCATTCTATGTCGCATAAAATCAGACGATCAAACGGGTAACCCGCAAAATAAAGTTTAAATTCACAAGATCATGGCATATTATTTCAAAAACATTGAAATTATTGTTTTTTTTTTTTTAATTTTATTTTTAATAGTTTGTTTGCATAAAAAAATATGGTGAAGTAAAACAAAATCCCCTTTGTAATATTGGAACAGTCTGGTCAGTTTTTTTTCCAGTTGACTGCTGATTCGTGATTGGGGCATGCAATAAATGCCGGCATAATAAAGCTGACGACAGAATTATAATTGCTCGAGATATCGGTCAACCAAATTCTCCTGTTCTGTTAACCACAAACAATAACAATGTTGATGTTGGGCGCGCTTGTTGGCTGTGTTTATTCGCCATCGTGGTAAGTAACATCCGGCGACCTAAAGCCATAGTATGCCGGACAAACACATGTTACAAATAATAAAACCACCAGTACCTGTCAATATATGTTATGCATGCAAAGCGCAAACTAATTACACACATTTCCAGGTTTTAGTTGCAAGCAATCCGAAAAAGCATGTTGCCGAAGAGAAAGCAAACTACGTCACGCCTGAATGATATGAATACAGAATATTGAAGAAATGTATGACAACCCGTAGAGACAAAAATTACATATATCGAACATCTTTTGGGAACCCCGGTCCACTTAATTTGATTTAAATGCGGAAAAATATCAACTACGCTCATATGAACCGTATTACTCTTTATAGTCCTGCACTGCTAAGATAATACATGTATGTATAACTAGACCATATAGGCCTACTGGCTACGGGCCCAAATGAACGTATATACGCGTAGATCTCAAGCAAGGTCGCCCATATGCACAATCGTAAGACTACATGAAATATGCGCAATAAAGATAAACTGATATTTGCCTCACGATATTTCACGATATCATAACTAAATTGTGTTATTACAACCATATACCCAGGTATAAACCTTACTAGGTCCGGATCTGAGCGAGCCTTATTAAATCTTAATGGCTACAAATTGAATAGTGACTATAAAATCCGATTAAAATTCATTTTCACTCAGAAACTTAAGGTCCGGACCATACATCCTGTCTATCATCCCCGTCCCAAACAAAAACAAAAGCACACGTCAGTCGAAAAATGATGGAACCTCACCGCAATCGCACCATCCTGCACCATAACTATCACCACACACTTGTTATTTTCATTTACATATATGTTTGTGTAGTTATAACCTTTCATGTTGTTTCCATGTTTTGTACATATCAGAGGTTCCAAAACCTATTCACACATACATCTCCGATACACTGTCTGTCTCACAACTGTGCAAAGTCTAAGTGTCAGGTGCCAACGTTGAAATTGACAAGCACAATGTCCTCTTCTCCAGTCACAAAGCCCATTTGCTGCTCATTACTCATTTCAAATCACCGACTAAAATATAATGACCTGTTCGATACAGCAGTATAGAGCAGCAATTGGACTTTTTGACTCGAAGAAGAAGACACCCAAGATCCTTGTGGCTAACGGCAAATCTCTGAAATATAGTTTCCGGACACAAAATTTTAAATTATTATTCATTTCAACCTTTCTCATCTTGATACTATCAGGTGACATTGAGATTAACCCCGGACCTGCCAATAATCAAATCAATCACACAATTTCAATTTTCCAGTATAATATCAGAAGTATTCGAAATAAACTAGAAAAAATTGTTCATATGATCAATGATTTCGATGTTCTGTGTTTCAGCGAAACTCACCTGGACCCATCTTTCTCTTCAGAAAAAATAAAAATTCCTGGTTACCAAGATCCTGTTCGAAAGGATCGCGACTCTCGCGGTGGAGGAATATGTGTAATGTTCGCGACACACATCATATATAGGCGTAGATATGAACTAGAATTTGACTCATCAATATTATGGTTTGAAATATTCTCTAAGAAAAGTCATATCCTACTGGGAATGTCATATAGATCAGACCAGTACTGTGATCCAAACTATTGGGTGTACTTAGAATCATCGATATCAGACGCACTTGATATAACCGAAAATATTATTATCACGGGTGACTACAATTCCAACCTTCTAGACAATTCATCGAAGTTGAAGGAAATAATAGACCGATATAGCATCAAAAACGTTATAACTTCCCCTACAAGAGTGGCAAAATCATCGAGTACATTATTAGACCCAATTATTATCGGCAATTCCCTTCGTGTACTAGAAGCTGAAGTAATAAACCCGGGAGTCTCTGACCACTTAGGTGTATATGTGTCACTAGCTTATGATTATTCACAAGTAACTTCGTTCCAGAGAGTAGTATGGAACTACTCCAGAGCAAATTTTGAAAGAGCCAACGAAATACTCGGTAACACGAACTGGGATGATCTCCTTGAGTGCCTCGACACCGATTCAGCTACCATACTTTTCCAAAATAAATTTATGTCAGTAATGAACGATACAATTCCCCAATCCACTGTTACGGTTCGGCCCAAGGATAAAATCTGGTTTAACTCAGAAATCCGAAGAGAAATTCGCAAACGCGAAAGGCTACGTACAAAAGCCATAAAAAATAATAATCCCAACACATGGCAAAAATATAAGGAATGTCGAAATAAAGTAAATAACATGAAAAAGTTCGCGAAATCGAAATTTGATGAAAAATTGGAAGACCGCATGAAAGAATCATCATCTCCCCGCGAATTCTGGCAACTAATGAATTACCTACTATGTAAAAAGAAAACAACGAATGTTCCACCCCTATACTGCTCGAATGCCCATATAAATACCATAAACGTAAATGGAACCGTATACGCGACTGATGATCTTGACAAGGCTAACATATTAAACCAGAGCTTCATTTCTAACTCATCAATAAATGACTCAAACCACAGTTTACCTGTGTTCAATTCTCGTTGTAAAAACACGATGGAGGACTTTGAGTTCACCGAAGATGAAATAATTTTGGCAATTAAATCACTTAAATTAAACAAAGCCCATGGCTACGATGGAATTAGTGCAAAAATGCTCCTAGCTACCGCAGAATCAATTGCTCGTCCATTAGTTTTAATCTTCAGAAAATCTCTTGATAGCATGACATTTCCATCTGTATGGAAAAAGGCTAATGTTGTCCCCATCTTTAAAAAAGACGACCCCGCTGATAGCAAGAACTATCGTCCTATTTCCCTTCTACCCTGCTTGGGAAAAATATTTGAGAAAGTTGTACTAAAACAGATCAGGGATTTCTTTAAAAAAAACGAACTACTATTCTTACGTCAATCGGGCTTCATGCCAGGGCAAAGCACTTCTCATCAACTCATAGATCTATACAATCACCTGTGTCAATCTCTCGACAATGGACTGTATACATGTTCTATTTTTTGTGATATATCAAAGGCATTCGAGAGAGTTTGGCACAGGGGACTAATACATAAACTTTCAAGTTATGGAGTTCGTGGTAAATCTTTGAAATGGCTAGGAGACTATTTAAATAACCGACAGCAGCGCGTATTAGTTAACAACAGCTTTTCTAGCTATGAGATCATCCCAGCGGGCGTGCCACAAGGCTCAATCTTAGGCCCTTTTCTATTTTTGGTTTACATCAATGATTTAGCAGACAACATCTGTTCTGTTACGAGAATGTACGCTGACGACACTTGCATTACTAACGAGCACCACGACCTAAATGAATTGGCGCAAACCATGAACAAGGATCTTGAAAACATATCAAGATGGTCAAACAATTGGCTAGTCAATTTTAATCCCTAAAAAACGATGGGCATGTCGTACTCTTTGACTGGGACACCCGGCGATACTCCTAATTTAACCTTTAATAATGATACTATATCCTTTGTTGAGACACATAAACACCTCGGTCTTGAACTCCAATCAAATATGTCATGGAACAATCATATCAATGAAACTATTAAAAGAATAGCCTCGCGTTTATCACAACTAAGAAGATTTAAATACCAGCTCGATAGGAAGACCCTAGAAAACATATATAAAACGTATATTTTACCATTATACGATTATGCCGATGTAGTATGGGCAAATGCACCTAAATATCAAATGGATAAACTTGAACGGTTACACATTGATGCAGCCAGAATAGTCAGTGGACTCACACGATCAGTCTCTGATATAAACACAATGAAAGAAGTAGGCTGGCCCCCACTGAGAAGGAGGCGTGAATTACACAAATTACAAACTATGTACAACATTATCAATCGGAATGCCCCTATTTATCTCACAAACATATTACCACCCAGAATAGCTGACATATCAGAGTATGAATTCAGATATCCCGAAAAATTCTACACATATTTCAGTAACACTGAGAATTACAAAAAGTCATTTTTCCCTTCAACCATAAAAGCGTGGAATGACATGCCGTCCGTAATAACGGATGCCCCCACAATTTCAGATTTCAAAACGTATCTTAGAATAATTGACCCCGTCACTAGACCCCCGAGGTATTTCTACACGGGACGCAGGCAATGTAACGTACTTCACGCAAAATTACGGAACTATTGCAGTGATCTAAAGTCTGATAAATTCCAAAACTACATATCTGACAGCCCACGTTGCGCATGCGGCAACCAATGCGAAGATGCATATCATTACCTTTTCATGTGTTCCCTGTACCAATCAGAACGAATAGAAATGTATCATTCGCTACACAGAGAAGGACTCAAATTAACACATATGAATGATTTACTTTCTGGCATCCAAAACATAGATATAAAACAAAATGTGAAATTGTTCAAAATAGTACAACATTTTATTACGGAAACTAAACGTTTCTGACAAATGATATTAACTTAATTAATAAGTAGGACATAAATATGTTTATTGTTGTTTATTGCTTTTTTCGACCTGGTACTTGCTCGGCCATAACAATGTTTTAAATAAACACAATCGACGTTGGCACCCCACCACCTTACATCATCCTTTCCTAACGATCCGCAAGATCATCATTCACCAGTCACCATTCTCTCACATTCCACACAGCTGTAAATAAGTTACTTATTGTGCCACTTTGTCAATTATGTAATTTTGTAACAATGTATACTGGAGAGGGGCTCATTAAGTTATCTAACTTGTGCCCCAATCCACTTTGTATTATTACAAATAAAATATGTTTAAAGTAAAGTATAGGTATTCACATTTTGTTTTATTCGCGTGGGGGTCACATCCGGAAAAGTTGGGTAATACTTATATTAAACGGACATGGCTCTTTCGAGCTTCCAAATTTTGTCTACGCAATTTGGAAGGAGGTATAAGACAGGTTGACAAATATAACTAACTTTTGTGTAAATCTGTGTTCCTCTCAGGCGGGGTTCGCGCTTCTGCTGGGAGTCCCAGCTAGAAATTCAAAATATGTGTTGCCACTGGTTTTCAACTACATGTATAGTAAACTGGAGATCTTTTATCAACTACTGGTACGGTTGAATTTCGAAGGGAGACCATGTATACGTCAGAATTAGGTGACCATGTTTTTAATAGAAACAAATAGTTCCAAAACAAAACTAAATTAAATCACAAAACAGAAAGCTAGAGTGTTGTGATCTGGTACATTCACTGGTTAGAGGTACTCTATCCGATCAGACCATCAAGATACAACAACAACATTTCTTCAAAATACGCTTTAGTTATCAGAATCTATTTATTGCAACAAAATAATGCTAACCACTGTCAACTATGATATCAAATTTTCCAAAACTTGTTATTTATCAACATTTTGTTCAACAAAATATTTTGTTAAAAAAAATATTTCAACAAAATATCACTGAAATATCACGAAATTGACCGTATTACCACTTTATTTTAGAGTTATCCATCTTCATCCGCAATTTTGTTACGAGATCCTCCGTTTGACCACGTGTTTCTGGGCCACATATTATTACACATCTCGAGAAATAACAAACTTCAAAAATCGATTTATGATCACTCTGAGCTTTGATGGGTGGGTTCCTCGACTCGAATCAAATATTTTTTACCCCCGAAGCCAAAGAAATAGTAATTTAGGAGCGTCTGATCGGATTGAGTACCTTTAATTGATTCAAATAGATTCACTTTGTATATGTATATTACTTTCAAATCAGGAAGTGTCATATGTCTACAACATACTCACGTATTGTATAATTCTGTTTACTATATTATTTTCTAATTTACCTTGGATCATTGTATGTTCATATTACATGTACTATTGTTTGTATCATTATTTATGACTCTTCAGTAAATGGAGGAAAATAAAGATATAATAATAATAATAATAAAATCTCTTTGGCATGCAGTAGACACCTTTCGCATAATGAACGACAACAGATAATTATTACGAATAGGGTATTACGTCACTATAATTTGTGTTCTTTCTATGCATTGTCGTTTTTTCTTATCCGTAGTTACGATTACGGTTTTGGATTTTGAACATGACTCACAAATACGCCATATATATTAAGCCCCTGCGAGTAGTGGGTTTTTGATCGAATCGAATTTCGAACCGAATAACTCTTTAAAAAAAGTCGAAAACAAATCGAATATCGAATCGAATATTTCATAATCTTGCTCGACGAAATGATAAGATAAAGATAAATGTTTCCCGTTTACGTCTGTATGTCAGGATTATCTATTAAATAAAACACATTGTCGTCTTTTGTGAACGGTGGATCGACAATTAAAGACATCATTTCTTCAAAATATAACAAACAGTTAGGAAAATACGACCTTCGTGTGCGGTCAATAAAAACCTCCGAAGTCACTAGTGGGGAATTCCACATCGATTCAAAATGTTGAATAGGAGATGTACCATTGCAGAAATACGCTATCACGACTTTCTCAACTACACAACGGGATTTGATTATAAAGGGCGTTGAACTTCACTTTCGCAAACGACATTACAACTGCCACTGCAAGTCAAAACGGAACCTCATATTTTTTTAGTAATGCACACGTGTATTATCGGCACGCGCAATGACACAACAGCTTGGCGCAATTATGTCGATATCAATGCCGGGACTTTGTTATTATGTTAGTTAGAATATAATGATGATATTCGATTTGTGTTGGGTTATCTAGTGTTTACTGTTTTTACTTCCTCTTTGGTTATGATACGGGAATCCATATTAATTTTGTTTAACCCCAGTCGTTTCGATATCGTTTTTTCCTTGCTAAAATGGGATTATCTGATAATATTGATATCAAATTCGTCGCAATTATATACGAAATTTATTAACCTCGTCCGCTAAATTCGATTAATACATTTCGTATAGAATTACGACTCATTAGAGATCCTCTATGTAATCTGAGAAAAGGTCATGGCCCGGATATATTACAATATATTGATAGTTGAGCTACATATTTACTAACATGTTTGTATATATGTGACCCGCCATATCAAATCCAGTCGGAAGTCGGGATTTATTTTACCCTGTGCCAATGCATTCTCTTATATATGCGAGTCGACCATAGGTCGCCTCGCATATATAAGAGAATGCATTGCATTGGCCTAACAATTTTTTACAATTTTAATAATTTGTTCTTGTATTCTTTATCAATTTTATAATTTCACCCATACAGAGCCCCAGACAAACATGAGAAGACGACACTCTTCTATATGCTTATATATATGTGTGGGGCTCCCTGCAGGGTAATGGATGTTTTTTATTTTATGTCCTAAAAATTGTAAGAAACATTTATTTAAAAAACATGATAAAAAATTGTTAGGCCAATGCATTCTCTTATATATGCGAGGCGACCTATGGCCGACTCGCATATATAAGAGAATGCATTGGCACAGGGTAAAAAAATCCCGACTTCCGACTGGATTTGATATGGCGGGTCACATATATACATGTATTTGTGCAATCATATTTGTGCACCAGTTTACTGTTCCATTATTCATTATGATTTTATTATGTTTGTTGGCAATACATATCCCCAAAATGGAATATGGTGTTGAGTGAGTTCTGTCCCCTTCTCCAGGAAACAACGTAAAGATCATTCATTGCAATGTCAGTCAGAAATTAAAACTCAGTTAATCCCAATTTTCTTCAATTTATTGTATTTGTTGTAACTTTTTATGTGTATGATATGTCCATAGAGGAATAATAAATATACTGTGTAAACTAAACATTAAATCGATTCTCGTGAGAAGAAATTGAAATATGAGATACTCAAACAATTTGCTTTGTCGTGATAGGCCGTGATCGACCGAAATAGGATTTATATAAGAAACTAGCCGATGAGCCCGACGTTGTCCGGGCTATTAAAAAAAGAATATTTCAAGTCGATAGCTCCACCGTTTCCGAGATCTGGTCTGCGCATGCGCGAAGCTGGCGTCGCACGGGCTCGGCGACCCCATAAAATTCGTATCCGGGGCAAGACACATTCACATAGCAAATTTCAAGTCGATAGCTCTAGCCGATGAGCCCGACGTTGTCCGGGCTATTCAAAAACCAAATTTCAAGTCGATAGCTCCACCCGTTTCCGAGATCTGGTCTGCGCATGCGCGAAGCTGGCGCCGCACGGGCTCGGCGACCCGATAAAATTCGTATCCGGGGCAAGATACATTCACGTACCAAATTTCAAGTCGATAGCTCCACCCGTTTCCGAGATCTCGTCTGCGCATGCGCGAAGCTGGCGTCGCACGGGCTCGGCGACCCGATAAAATTCGTATCCGGGGCAAGATAAATTCACATACCAAATTTCAAGTCGATAGCTCCACCCGTTTCCGAGATCTCGTCTGCGCATGCGCGAAGCTGGCGTCGCACGGGCTCGGCGACCCGATAAAATTCGTATCAGGGGCAAGATACATTCACATACCAAATTTCAAGTCGATAGCTCCACCCGTTTCCGAGATCTCGTCTGCGCATGCGCGAAGCTGGCGTTGCACGGGCTCGGCGACCCGATAAAATTCGTATCCGGGGCAAGATACATTCACATACCAAATTCAAGTCGATAGCTCCACCCGTTTCGGAGATCTCGTCTGCGCATGCGCTGCACGGGCGTCGCACGGGCTCGCCAATACGACAACGACGACCGCCTGGTCAAACTACACACACGTACCAAGTTTCGTCCCGATCGGTCGAGAATCGTAGATTTGTATAAATGACAGACATACAGACAGACATACAGACAAACAGAGGTCTTCAAAATATATATGAGAATAGCCGATGAGCCCGACGTTGTCCGGGCTATTCAAAAACCAAATTTCAAGTCGATAGCTCTACACAGCCCGACGTTGTCCGGGCTATTAAAAAAACAAATTTCAAGTCGATAGCTCTACCCGTTTCCGAGATCTGGTCTGCGCATTACCAAATTTCAAGTCGATAGCTCCACCCGTTTCCGAGATCTCGTCTGTGCATGCGCGAAGCTGGCGTCGCACGGGCTCGGCGACCCGATAAAATTCGTATCCGGGGCAAGATACATTCACATAGCAAATTTCAAGTCGATAGCTCCATCCGTTTCCGAGATCTCGTCTGCGCATGCGCGAAGCGGGCGCCGCACAGGCTCGCCAATACGACAACGTCGACCGCCTGGTCAAACTACACACACGTACCAAGTTTCGTCCCGATCGGTCGAGAATCGTAGATTTGTATAAATGACAGACAAACAAACATACAGACAAACAGAGGTCTTCAAATATATACATGAGATAAACGGCGGTTTCAATGTGGTCATGGGATTTTCACCGCGAGAAAAATTCAGCAAATTGCATGAACCCCGAAGTGGTTCATGGGGAGTTTGCTGAATTTTTATCGCGGTCAAAACCCATGACCACGTTCAATCCGCCGTTTATTATTTATATTTATATACTTAAATTCATTATCAACTCGGATTGTCTGTCTTCCCCACTATTTTTTCAACTTTAAATGCATGGAGTTCAGTTCGGACAGTTCGAACCCTCGCCTTTTAGAAAACCAAACATTGTGAGAATCCGTTGACGGAGAGCGGAAAAATCGCAATTTCACAGTAAAGCATACACAATAATTATGACGAAATGTCTTGTTTAGCTTGTAAAGAATGTAGACGTGTTGATTTCAAGAACGATAATATCTGAAACTAACAATTAAGTTTCAGTTGTGGATGATAATAAATTGACAACACGCCGTACTACCATAATGATATATTTCTGAGGTCGTGGGTTGTGTAATCAGAGAAGATGAGTTGTATAGGTGCAGAGAAACAACACTGATTTTAGACCAACACAAATTGATTGCCAAATCCGGACGTGCTGAATAGTCAAGCACTCGTTCATGTCCGACAATCTCCGCGGTTTTCGCTATAATCTGTATGAAACATTCAAGAACAGTTATATTCTAAATTATTTCAATTATGAGTTGTTCCAAGACGATCAGAAGGGCCATCTTGAATATGGTCGGTTTACACCAAAAAAAAAATTGTTCTTAAATGTTTAATAGCCAAAGACTAACGAAAATTAGCGGTTTTTTTTCTTAAAAACATAACTTTGCCACAGCAACGTCATGTATACATCAAGGGGAGACGCACGTTTTGCATAAATCCGTCCAAAAATGGCAAGTAATTTTCAACAAAGAATTTCTCTGGATCTATCTGGCGAAAAATATTGAATTTCACTATCATCTTCATTGTATGTAGAATCTGATCAATTATTTTTTAAGAGACGACAAAAAACAACAGATTTTAATACATTTGAGAATTTAAAAAATATAATTTCTGTTTTGTTTCTTTTGGTACCAAGCACTGCTTGAATAATAATAATTTCACACAACACTCCAATCACCAAATATCTTATTGTCTTGTCTCTATGAGAGGAGGCTTCATTTGTATCATAATGTTGATTTAGATTTTTAATTGCATAATATAACATCATCCCCCATATATTATAATGAAGAATACAGCAGTCACAAATATTCCAAACCAATGAAAGCAAATATTGATATGCAGTGTGGTCCACTCGAGCGGGGAGCAATCAACTGGAATTAGGCCACATTGCTAATCGATATGGTTGTCAGCTATTGGTTAATGACCCATGACCCAGAACTCATATCAGCCCAATTTTCATTGATCAACATGCATGAGATGAAAATTCCAAAATATAGAAAATTATCTATGGGTAGTTGCATTTTTAAATGAAAATAATCATTACATTTCACGAATCAAGAATAAATAAGTCTCCTCTCATGATCTTCATATAAGATATCATGGATAATAATGTGAACTGTACTTTTAAACAAAATATATTTTACAGAAGTTATTGGCAGCTGAAACAGTGACATTTTAAATATTGTTCATGCCATAAAAGTGAAGTAAATGAGGTTATAATGCCAAATGGTTCGATGGTTCTTAAATATTGTGTTATTACAAAAATTCGCTTTATACCAAATTTCACAAACAAATTCCAAACAGATATCGAGAAACCCATTTTGAAATACCAGGAAATTTTGGCAAAACGTGCGTCTGACCCTTTACCAGGGGCGATTACTTCAAACAATAGCAATGCTGAAGTAATCCACCACTCCGCCGTCTTAAGAACCCATCGGTCAAAAGATGAATCACAAAGGAATCGCCCACATATGCGAATGTAATGTCTGACCATTGTGGTCCAGTGCTGTGGTTTTGCGTATAGTGCCAGTGGGGGATTGATTGAAGGGATAATGATGACATAATTGTCTAGCAGCTGTGGATTACTACAAAGGTTGCTCATGTGTCTAGTACCGATACGGTGAGAGGTTTAATTTGGGGATACTGTTGGCCGGAGGATCATGTTCTATAACACGTTAATGGCGACACCCTCTTGCAACGTGGACATCAATTTACAAGACCATGAGTGCTTTTATGGTCTTCTGTAGATTTCCCATGGGTCTTTTTGTAAATAAACGCGGATTGTTTAATATTTCTTGAGCCATTGGTTGTGCCATTATGGCACTGGGAGTTCAAATCAAGGCTTACGGTCAACTTGAGCGTAGACTATGTATGGTAGTAAGTGTGTGTTAATATCATTGCAGTGGCTATCATTAAATGAGTTAATCAGCATTCTCAATGCAAGAAGACAATGCTATATATTACTGAAATACTAGATGATGAATGTGTCCTATGTGTGTGGTGTATATGTGTTTATTACATTACCCTACCCTTATTCCATTCAATAAACCCATTCTGCATGTCAATTGTGATATGAAACGTTCGTATAATAACATGAAATAGTGCCAGGTGACCTTTGAATTCCGGTTTGTCGTCAGTTTACAATTCATACGATACGTCTCGAAATACTATGCTTCCAATAGTTTTCCAATAAACTATAATGAATGACAAGTTTGAAAAGTTATTTCATTAAATATACGCCATTATATACGTCAAAACGTCTTTATTTGTCTGCCATCTGGGACTATTTCTTTACGATGGCAAACAACGCATAGTTACCTGAAACGTCATCGGATGCCTTATAGAAGCTGATGTTAGTTTCACGTCCCATCTGTTGAGTTAAGTATTTTTTATCGAGGTTGTTGTTCATGTAATAAATATAATCTACAACTCGTCCCCAGTTTATAGGGGATTTTACAAAACTCGTCCAGTAAATTAGGACTCGTTTTGCGCTATAAACTGGAGACTCGTTGTACATCCTCGGTGGATAGGTTATGTTATTTTGTTATACGAAACTACACAATTCCACATAGGCGACAGTGTTAGGGTCACGATGCCCGCGATACATTATGCAAATTAGCCAAACGGGACATGGTGGCGCTCCTTGCGGACATAATTTGGCAAACAATATTGTGCCAATCCGTACTTATTCCTTGAAATAATGTGGCATTTCCGCTTTTATTATTAGTGGAAAGACCACACAGAGGAATACATTCACTGTAAAAAATACTCCACTGCACTCTGGTGAACTACTGTAATTTAGGCCCAGATACACGATTATGATAAATAACTGAAAGACTCATGGGGTATAATGCGCTATGTACATTACCGACTGGACCACCGCGGCGGCAAAATGAATTGATGTACATCTACCTGCTATGAAATGTATAGGGATGTCATTAATTCGTGGATTATATGTTCAGACACATTTGATATAGTTATTGATAGTATACGTGCCCTGTATAGTTATTGGTCGGTTGTACCGTAAATATGTGGCATGCTTTCTATCTGTTACAAATTATTATCCAGTGCTATTCAACCCCCAGACTAAATGTGGTGCAATAAAATTGGCGGTCCATGATTCTAATCTCGCGTTCTGTTTCGATTAACGGATGAGGTGATATGTGTAGCCATGTGAAAGAATCAGATGTTTCATTATGATAAACTAAGTGTTTGTCCTCATAAAATGGTTTATATTACCTCATTATATTACCCACCCCCCCCTCCCGATGTGTCAATATTACTACCACGTTTTCTATACTACGATGTATAGTAATGTATTCGAATCCATGCGACCTCTGGACATGCTATGGGAGGTTTTGACTTGGAAATTGGCGATACCACAATGCTTTTATTTTTAGTGAGCGCTCTAAAGGGAGAATTGCCCATAGGGACCAAAGGCACTTGCAGTGGGTAAATATGCAAAATATTTAAAAGTGTGTGTAAAACGTCACTATAGTAAATGGAGAACTAATAAACATTGTTATTATATCCATTATTGATAGTTCTCTAATAATGAAATATCGCCTGTTCAATGAAAACAAAAAAGTTACAGTGATTTTCCAACAAACAATGCTAATCGTGTAGTAATTTCAAATATTTACCGTTTACTTGTGAAGAGTTTAATAAGTATCTCATTGGACTAATTAAACATTTGTCGGTAATACCACTGTATAAGTACCGTTAGTGTTTACATAACAATGGTTTGACATGCGAAATATCATCATTGGAGAGCTATTAATAATGAAAATAGGAACAAAGTCGATCTATTTTTTTGTATTTTCTACTTTGAAGGCATTGAGTCCCATTAAAGGCCTACTTAATTTTCGAACCCCCAGATAACATTATATAACATATTTGCATTATTATATACCATTTGAAAGAGGAATCTCCAAAACATTATATTATCAACTTATCCGGTGTAATAAACTGTGGACATGTTGTTTTTGTTGAGTTGCCAACACGTTTTGTCGTCAAGATTGAAGTAAAAATCAGTATTATTTTTCAATGCAGGGGGAATAACACTATATATTAAAGATAGAGTTCTTCCCCTTCCATTGAAAAAGTTTGAGTTCTGTTGCATTATGGGTGTCAGAGGGGGGAATGATTTAAATGATTTCAGCAGTTTTCTATTTCTCTGTGGGCATCTTCTGAGACACAGATGTTTTATGGCAAAGATTGTTATTAAAACCGTATATCAATCACCATACAAAAATAATCGGCGACTCGAAAATTAAGTGGGCCTTTAAATTGAGCAAGGAGTTCAATCTAAAAAAAATAAAAAATTTAAAACGATATATTTGAATCAAAATGTTTATAATAATGTTTTATTCTCTGATCAAATATAGATATTGAGAAGTACAAGGAGAAAATATATACACAAGAATGAGAATATAACAGCATATGTATAATATATACAAGAACTTCTTAGTGTAAATATAATCAACGCCTTCCTAATGTATTAATAGCATTATCATCGTCATCACCATCATCATCACCATCATCATCATCATCATCATATTCAGCACCATCATCGTTATCATTATCATCATATTCATCATCATCATATCGCAGCAAATCTCTGAGACTATTATTACAACAACATCAACAACAACAACACTACGAGTTATTCATATGTGTTTAACTTAAGCTGTATCAGTCGGATGAAGGAGCATAATCTACGCATACTAGCCATATCTTCCAAATTCAGCAGCTCGTCTAAAATGTCAATAGTTGCATGATCTATGCTGGTAAATTTGCTAGGCAAGATACGATTTCTTTCTTCGCTGAAACATATACATTCTAGTAGATAATGCAGTTCTTCTCCGAGCTGTCGTTTATTACATAATGGACATAGTCTATTTAGTAAGTTTGTATCGTTCCATCGACCTTTCTCTATTGGCAAGTGATGGTTACAAGTACGGAATTGACACAAAGTTATTCGGTTTTTTGTATCCAAATAATCCAAGTATCTTTCGAAATTAATATCGTGTTTGAAAATTTTGTAGGTATTGCCTCGGCTAGATTTTTCTATGTCAGATAGCCAGATGCCTCGAAATTGGCTATTCAGACTACATTTGAAATAGCGTGCCATTTGTTCTGGACATGTGATATAACCAACATTTAATAGATGAATCTGCCCAGATTTTGTTAGAATATCTTTTACTTTTTCAATCCATTGGAACTTTGCTTCCTCAGCTTCACATATTTTCAGGGCCAGTTGATAGAGAATCTTACAGAATCGGCCTTGCTCCATATTCTTAACTTTCATCCAGTATTTCACAATACGCAAGTTGATAGTGTACTCTATGGGTAGTCTACCGCTCTCACCATGTATCATATAATTAGGGGTAGATGATTTAAGATGGAGAACGTATTTCAAAAATCTTCTATGTATGTTTTCAAAAATCTCATTATTTCCCGACCCCCATACTTCACAACAGTACAACATAATCGGTAATACTTGCGCATCAAACAGTTCGAACATGTTTCTAACCGACAGACAGTGTATTCTCGACTTAGAAATAATAGAGTACATTGCTTTAGTTGCTTTATTTACCAATACCTTCTTTGCCGCGTTATATGAGCCTGATTTGGTGTGTATAATACCAAGATAGTTAAAATGCTTTACTACTTCAATTTCCTCACCGTTGTATAAAAAAGTTCTATTCTTTGGCATGCTTCTTTTGGATATCAACATAATTTTGGTTTTCTCGACGTTTACATTCAATTTCCACTTCTGGCAATACTTTTGAAAACTGTTAAGTGCCTTCTGCAGTTTTAAAGGTGTTTCAGTCATAAGAACGGTGTCGTCTGCGTATAAAATAATGAATAGTTTGACATACATCTTCAAGTGAGTTTCTATATCCCGTGACATTTTAATCAATCCCACCCACCTTCTGATTTTAGAAATTCTTCCAGATCGTTCAGGTAAAGTGAGAATAACAGGGGTGATAGGTTACCACCTTGTCTTACCCCAGATAAACATGGGAAACAATCGGATGTCTGGTCGCCCATTCGAACTTTCGATTTAATGTTAGTGTACATGTTTTTAATAACTGTGAGTAGTTTCCCATTTATACTAATGGTCGAAAGTTTGTACCAAAGTCCTTGTCGCCATATTTTGTCAAATGCCTTCCCAAAGTCAATGAAAGCACAGTACAAATTCCTGTTAAGAGCCTTCGAAATTTCGGATAGTAAATGTAGAACAAATATATTATCCGTCGTGGAATAACCTTTTCTGAAACCCGCCTGGTTCTCACATAGAGTTTCGTTATCTTCAATGTAATCATATAATCTATTTGAGAGAATCTTCGTAAATAACTTCCCAAAGCAGCTCAAAAGGGTAATGGGTCTGTAATTTTTTGGATTTCCCTTATCACCTTTATTTTTACACAGTGGAATAATTGTTCCGATCCCCCATATTTCTGGTACACAGCCTGATTCAAAAACTAAATTAAATGTTTTGCAGTATATGTCTATCAGGGTATCGGAGGATGCCTTGAGATATTCATTGAGAATTCCATCTTCACCTGGGGATTTCATATTTTTTAAACTCTTTATAGCTTTAGTTACTTCTTCCCTGTCTATTGTTCGATTTAGATTGTTATTTGTATTGCTTGCTTCATTGTTCATATTTAAGTCTTCTGTAATTGTTTCGGAATTAAGTAATTGAAAATGTTCCTCTAATGATTCGATCTCTATTTCGCTGTTTGTACTATCGTTACGTTGTAGCATATGACATCGCTCGGCTTTGCGATATTCTTTTCGCGCTCTCTGGCATGGTGAATTAAACCAAGGCTTGTTGTCCTTTCTTCGCTTTTTCGGCTTTTTAGTGTTAGGCCCAAATGTATCATATGACGACTTAATGAGGACGTGCGATATCCTGGCAACTATTTCATTGATTTCCGTATTACTAGTGGTAGAGGGGGAACAACCGTTCAACAAAAATCGCAATTCTGAGATTTCCACAGGGTCCAGGTTCCATACAAATTCAGTTGTTTTGGAAGAGTCCCATTTATGGGTAAGATTAGTATAGGATTTGTCATCTCGTATATCTGCATGGTATTTCATAGGTACTGCTATTACGGTTGAGATACGTTTATGAACATCTGAGAACAATTTATTTGTCTCTTCGACTGCGAAGTCTACGATCAATGGCAGTGCATTTAAAGAACAAATCATATAATCTACAACTGATGCGTCTCGACAGGTGTAAGTCCCTATTTCCCGGTCGGTTCCTAATCTTCCGTTTATTATTACTAGTTTGTTGTTATGACAAACGCTCAGTAATTGGCGACCGAAATTATTCGAAACTCTATCCATACTATGCCTCTTTAAGGGCATCCCACACTCTTCGAGTGACGCTTCTGTAGATACATCATTGTCGTATATGTCAATCTCATTTTCTTCATTGGGGATATAGTCAAAATTCTGAGAGGTGCGTGCATTGAAATCGCCAGTTACAAAAATGTTATCATATCGTTCCCGCATGTGCAAAATATCCCCATCAAGAATACTATAGGCTGAGTTAGATACATATCTAGTTCCTTCTGGGGGAACATAGACTGCACCCACAATAATTTTAACATTGTGATGACAAATTTCCAACCAGTGAATAAATGGACAGTTCGTATGCAATATGCGTGTCGATGCTTCTAAATCTGATTTGACACCAATAATGATTCCGCCGGATTTAACACGTGAAAGTTTTGTTCGGTTTTTCATGTACAGAACAAAGCCCGGAAGAACAAGCTGATCACAGTCATCAGTCTTTGTCTCTAAAAGGCACAGAATATCGTATTTCAGACACATTTCTTGGAATTCAGGGTATGCCAATTTTTTTCTTATCCCGCAGACATTTAACGCTAGTACTTTTATGCCATCGACAGCAGTGTCAACAACAACATCAACAACAACACCAACATCTTTATCGTCATCGTCAGCAACTTCGTCATCATTTCCACAAACAACAGTATCCTCATCCTCACCATCAATTTCACCACCACCATCATCATCATCATCATCATCATCGTCGTCATCATCATCATCAACAGCACAGTCATCTTCATCATCGCCGTCGCGGTAGTCGTCAACATAGTCGTAATTTTCATAACCATAATAATAATAATCATCGTCATCATCATCATCGTCCTCCTCATCGGCACCATCATTATCATCGTCATCATCTTCCTCAGTATCGTCTGTACGATAATCATTTTCAATTACTTCTCTGGTATACCTCAATACATCTGAAATAGGGGCTATACTGGGCAAGTACGCGTTCTCGGATCGGCGTTTGTCTTCACTTTCTTTTTAAAACTTTGATACGTTCGGCAGAAATGAGACATTATTCTGAACATTTAAGATTCGATCGCGGGTTGAGTTATAAATATGATCTTCGTCGCTTATTATTTCTAAGTGGCGCGTTCGTACACCTGAGACTTTGGGAACATTATCGTGTTCAAAGTATGATTCAGCTTTGTATTCTACGCATATAGTCGGATTCCTTATGTCGAAAACAATGGTCGCGCGTTTTCGGAATGTTAAAAGCGATATGAGAACAGTTTCTATACCACCAGTGTGTCTATTTTCAGAATCTACCTGTTTCCAGCTTGATATTTTATTGGAAACAGGTTTTTCTGAGGCTTTTGTTTGTGTACCCCTCTATTTTTGTTCCCGTCCACCTGGTAATAAAAACATGCTATTACGCATAGCCAGTTCGGTAAGTGACTTTCTTTGTTCTTATAAATCGTAAAACATGGAGAGATCTTGCCATAATTACTTAATTACATATCTTAATGTGGAATTTTATCATAAAATCATCAGATGAATTGTATTTATGACTGCATTTTCAATTTTCTTTCCCAAATATTAAGGTATTGTATATTCTTAAAATCAGCTAGAACACATATAGACGAACATGAACAATATACAAGGATATCTTGATCACATGCCACAAACAAAACTTCGATACATCGAATTTTGGTAAAGATATCGCAGAAAAGCTAACCCTACCCCCACCCTCACTGATTTCAAAAGTCAGATTCCTTTGGTCAAAAACAACGGTCGCGCAATTTCGGATTGTCTAAAATGACATGCGAACGGTTTATTTATCAATAGCGTGTCTACTTTCAGAGTTGACCTGTGTCCAGTTGAAATTTTATTGAAAAAAAGTGTTTTTGGACTGTTTTAAGAATTTAAAGAGCGTTTGCTTATTATACAAATATTAATCCTCATAACTAACCTTCTGGTGGATGTGCGAGTTGAAATTAACAAAAGTATCAAATATGGCGGTCTACTTTCAGAGTCTACTTGTTTCCAGTCTGACATTTTAGTGGAAACAAATTGTTTGGACGGTTTAAAAAAATTAAAGAGCGTTTACTGATTATACAGATATTAACTTACACGATTAGCCTTTTCATGAATTGTGCGAGTTGATATTATGCACATATGTCAAGTATGTCAAGTCCACCATCATGGCATCAGCCACGGCGATTTGAGATAAAGGGTGTTGTAGGGTGGCCCGTAAAACAAATTAAGTAATCACCCCTTTCACCAACCCGATCCAAAGTTGCCGCCGTCCTGGGGGGTGGGTCACACAGGGCACCCACGACATTCAGTATATCTTGGGGCCACCCTACAGCACCAATTCTACCACATCAAACGGTTAAGGGGCCGAGAAATTGTATAGGTGCCATATTTGAACCCATCTGGGCGGCCATTTTGGATCGGAGATGGATAAGCCGGTGATTATTTAGTTTGTCTCATCAGGGGTCACCATACAACACACTGTATTCGACCTAATATTGGGGGGGACCAATTGCATTGTACCATAATTATATGGACCCCAATGATCATTTATCATTTTCGCTCGAATTGGCTGAAGGTGTGAAAATTTGGCTTGCTTTTCTAGCCACCGTACAACACCCTTTATTTGATCTATATCGGTCAAGTGACCAAGAAATAATGTGTACCCTATTTGACCCCTTCTGAGCGGCGACCATTTTGGATCGGATATGGTTGAAAGGGGTGAATATTTATAAGTTTGTTTTGGGCCCACCCTACAAAACCCCTTATTTGACTTAATTCGGCCAATATATATGCCGAGTGAAATGTCATTCCCATTCGATCCCTTGTGGTAAAAACTAATGAATATTCAGTTTTTCTTGGAGCCACCTGACCCGTGTTTCCCCGTTCTCTCTGGGCTAGTTTATATCGGACGTTCATATCCCCATAGAGCCCGGATCCCACGCCATAAGGGGTTTATAGTAGCTTCTCTGCGATCGTACAAATTGTTTCTAAAACATCATCAAGTGTAACCATACCGTAGCAGGGTGGCAGTAAGACAGTCTAGCCTGTCTATGTCACCCCCTTGAATATACAATACAATATTTGTCAAATGTAGTATGTATTAATATGTATATATTGAAATAAAATATCCCATCCTATCCTATCCCACCGTAAAGGTATCTGGATATATGCAAAGGTCAATCAGTTATAATTCGCCACAAATTAGTATTTCGTTGCCACGAATTAGTAATTTAGTGGCCACGAATTAGTATTTCGTGGCCATGAAATAAAAAGAACAATTTCCCATGTCCTAAACCAGCCACCGTAGCTTATGCATCATTCTGTTTGGTGTTAAATTTGGAGAAACCCGACCAGCATCAATGTAACAACTACAACAACTCATCTATGCCAACGATGTGTTTAGCCATACACGTGGATAGGGTGCACAGTATTGTTTAAAAATGTTAAACAATGTTATCATGTCCTTATGTATTGCTAAATATTGCTGGGCATATATAGATGGTTGTTCTATAATTCCTGGTCGGGTTGATCAAAATTGGGAGTTTAAATTATGTTCATCTGATGATAAAGAAAATACTTTCTCCGTCCACTCGATACATCCCCCGGCATACATGTTTCACATACTAAATTAACACCTTAGTCAACATAGCAAATCACTCCCTCAAGTCCTTTGCCACAAGAATAAAAATAAATTGTCAGTATAAATAGGCAAGACATCTCTGGACACTTTCTAAGAGATAATTTATTTATAAGAAGATATATGTGTGCAATATGTGCTTGGTCTTATATATAGTACAACACAGTAAGATGCAAGTGACACAGTGCGGGACAATACTGTGTCAAAGAACATATTTGAGGGGACCCTGCCATCATCCTTCATAATGTATCATGACTCCATCCGTTGTGAACAAACCATCGACTCAGACTTAATGGATCGTTCTCCCCCAATAATATACTTGGCTTTGAACGGATCAACATTCTAGGCCGTGGCATTTTCCCGTAAATTAGATAGTGTCTATAGTCGGATGGTATTGGTTATGTTGAAATGGTGACACAGATATGAAACTGTACATGTTAGTGCCCCATGGGCCATTGATCATTATAAGATCGAGAAACTTAGTCAAGGAAATTACCGGGAATTCACTAGAAATTGCAATTGTAACAGATAGGGTCGTAATTCAACGTTTGCGTTTCCGATGCAGTGTGAAATGTGAAATTTGAGATATACCTGGCCGCCAAAGTGAACCATAAGTCTTATTTAAGGTTAACAACGGTTGCTAATCATTCATTGGTATTGCCATAATTTAGTCAGTGTCTAATCACATGGTGCTGGTTTTGTTCAAAGTTGGGCACATGTATATATGTCTTTTAACTGTGCAGCCATGTTCTGCATAGGCCACTGATCATTATAAGATCGGGATACTTTGTCACCGATCCCGATAGCTCCTTAGTAACGGTTACTAAGAACCTACTGGGAATTTGCAGGAAACGCAAATGGTTGATATCTATTTTACCCATTAAGCTCTACTTTAGTGGAAATTCGAATTTACTTGATTTTCACAGCTATACACGAAGCGTGGAAATTGACTGTGGTCAGAATATTGATGGTGAATGTTGGGTTTCAGTCGCTGTACTGAAGTTGGCCCAAATGTAACTGACGTGGGAAGTATGAAAGCAAAGCCTATACCGCTATAGCAAAGATCTCAGCTGCACCGAAATGTCCATTTATCAGTAGCACAAATCCTGCGAAAACACAGATTTTCTCAGTGCATGGGGGATAGACTCCGATGACAACGATTGAGTTAATGACAACTACAATCTATATACATGTCTATTTGTGACACTACATCCCGTTATGATCAACGATGTGGTTTTAAAAACTAGTCAATGGACAACAAGACATACAAGTATCAAATAAAACAATAATATAATATGTAATCACATCGTGAACAGTCTTGTTGTGAATATGTTCGTTTGATTCAACAGACTGCATATTATGGAAATTACAAAACCATTCGACACTTACTTTTGCCAATAACTGTATCTTGAGGCATAACTATATCATGTATTAATTGCATCTATTAAATCACGGATAGTTACAGTGGGTCAAACACGAGTGTTAGTCTACATATATATTTGCTCACGATTGCCAATAAGTGATATTACAATCAACGCATAACACGAAATTCTCCATAGGGTTAAGTGTTAAATTTTGATCGCAACTGTACCCAGCAAGAATCATCTGATCACATCCACTCTTTTAAAAACTACGTCTGTGTTTCATACTTAGTATTCTTTAGAAATATCAGTACGCGCATATCATAATACGCAAAATGGCGCCATTTATCCAAAGTACTATAATCTCCATAGGACTCAGTGTTAAATTTTGATCATAACTGTAGCCAACAAGAATGAACCGATCACATCAAAATTTTCAAAAATACATGTAACAGTCATATCTAGTAGTTTGGAGAAGTTTCAAATAACACCGATCACCATATGCCAGATGGCACCATCTATCGTTTTCTATAAATACGAAACGCTCTCTAAATTCTGTTGACCCCAATTTAGGCAGACCCGCCAAAATTCAAGAATGGAAACAAGTGAATCCTGAAAACACACCTACTAGGCATACATAATCCGTTTTCAGATCGCTTTTAACAAACCAAAAATGCAAAATGACATAAGGAATCCGACTAATAGTGGTTTGGAAACACTAGCGGTGTCATCGTATTGAGATCGGTCAACATATATACTGTAATGGGCATATGCTGGTCCAACAGTGTCATTGACATGTGTTTTTGTGTCACCATCATTCACGTTCAAATCATGCATGTACATATAATTCATATCATAAGAATTTGTGTCACCCATAACAACATCATTTGGTATTGTACAATGTGCATCGGCCTTTATCGCACAATGTTCATTATGAAATCATGGTTCATTTCGTCGATATCAACAGCTTCTCGAATGCTTTTCAAAACGTCATGTACTTTAAGGTCTTTCGGATCGTACCGTGATTCGCAGCTGTTGGGATCGGTACTAATTTTGCTATAGTCTGCTTCCATAAATACGGTGGGCTCAAACTCGTTTTGTTCGCAAAAGAATGTATTGTCTGTTTCTCCGATACGCTTGTGGATATTACCAGTCACGTGTTTTATCTGATTGGCGTCACAACAATTATATTCGCATAAAGAACGATCTGATATATGGGTCAGACTGTCTGGGATCTTATTTTGACTGCTTGGGAAACACGAGTGAGCGTTGCTCGTACCGTTATAGTTTGTTTCCGATGACTCGATTGTATGCGATAGTATATTGTCACCAGTTGCATATTTGTCACACTTATTCGTCCAATACATTTCATAAGTATTTGATTCACCCATACGATGTGCATCACTCAGGTTGCCATCCAAGTTACAATGTTCCTCACATCGGACGTGCATTAATTCATTTGAGGGGGTACATGTATCACTAGCCGTTTTAGTGGCTTTATAATATTTATCATCAGGTGTCGGAGTATTATTGCCGTTACAGTCTGTTTTCAAAGTTGAATCTGACTTGTTTTTGTCAAACGCGCGCAGCGTTGTATTGTCTGTTTCTATAATGTTTTTGCTCTCGTTACCCGTCACGTGATGTTTCCGGTGGGCGTCAAAACAACTGATTTCAATATACCGGTCTGATATGTGGGTCAGATTGTCTGGGTACTTAGATTGACCTGGTGGGCAACACGAGTGAGCACTTTTCGTACTACAACAACAGTAACTATAGTCTGTTTCTTCAGACTTATTTTTTATATGCCTGTCAGAATGGTCCAAGTCACTCGGATTATCGTTTGCACATGTAACTTTACCAATAACTACGTTAATTTCATGATTTACCGAATTGTTATACAATTTTCCTGAAAGGTTTTCATAAACAGATTTTTGAGAGCTATTTGATGTTGCCGTGATATCTGTGTATTTTTCAGTATTTATTTTGGTGGCTGTGGGGTCAATAACTGAGTGACTTGGGACATCCACTGCATGACCCTTCACACAATTTTGTGGTATAATGCACAAAATTGTGCTGGGGGTGCACTTGCTTCGTAAATTTCGCGCACACATGCAGGCCGTGGTCCAAGTTCGAATCATTCCTGGGTTTTCGCATTTTTCCGACTCTCAGGTGTTGGGGTCATATTCTGGCGACCACGCTTATTCAACCCTCTGCACTCTGAACATGACACCAAACAATCAACAAGTTTCTTTCGCCCGGAATCGTTCAGGTGTAGTCCGGAATTTTCATCAGTTTTGTACAGTGATTTAACTGCATTGCCATCTTTATTTCGAAACATCGCCATGTCAATGTAGGTAACGTGTGGTCTACGTTTTGCATATTTATCCATGTATTTGTTGAGTTTCACTGCCATGGAGTTGTGATCCTTCATCTTGATTCCTAATCCCTTCCGCGGAGGCACGCTGCACACATTTATGTGCGCAAAGGTGAAATACTCTTGAATTTCTTGCAGGCCATCACTTATGTTCATTTCTATTTCCTCCAAGTCCGAAGGTGTCTCGATAATGTCGTTTGTGCCTAAGGTGACGTTTACACATAGCCGGTGAAGCCGTTACCCGGCGAACCCGTTAGCCGGCGAAGGTTGGGCAGAGTGTTTACACATCGCCGGCGAAGATACGCATATATTCATGTGTCTCCTTTACTTGTTAATTGTTTTCGTTTTAGTTCTCACTGAACTGCAATATGATATTGCTGTACACCTGTAAACATCTAGCCGCTTCCTGTTAGAGATATGGTTGGGCAGTATAGTGAAATGAAACTTTTTAGAAATGGAAATGCTGAAATTATTAATATCCAACTCAAACTTTCAGGTATTGCTATTGGTAATTTTATAGATATTTAAAAAACATTGTTAATGGTTTGTTTGGATTCATATAGAGCCTGTGAAGTGAGTGTCGCACCAAAAGCATGGCAATTATCAGTTTTGAGATCTTTTCGTCGCATACATCTACAAATTGGTGTCTAATCAGTCGGATTGGATTTTATATTATATATATAAGTTTCAACATCGCGAATCAAATGTGACACATTTTCCGTTTGCACATTATACAATAAAATATGTTTTTCATTTTACTCGGGCGTTCACCATGTCCATGTATATAGGGCCGTGGCGATGGGGTGTCTCATCCCAACTTTAATCAAAATATTCAAAAGCTGGAAATTTCATACCTGACACGGCAATAGTTGGACATTTGACACCAGCAATATGTTGAAATTGTTCTCGTAGTTTTATTTTCAACAATTTGTTATTGGTGATTTCTTTAGGCAACATTTGCTTATTTTTTTACCAAATTGTTGGACTGAAATGACCATCAGTTGGAAATGATCCAACCTTATTAGAGGTGCGTCAAGTTTGGAAAATGTCCAACAATTGGAAATATTAAGGCTGAATGCTAGGGTTTTGCAATTTTCAGGGTTCAGATTAAAAAAAATTCTCACACCTGCCATAACCACGGTCGGTCGATAAATTCCAAAGATGAACAGTCCCACACTCAGATTTAGATTATTGAACTAATTTTCCATTAAGTTTGAATCCATAGAAACGTGCCATCCCATTTCCTCCATATATATATATGGACATACATGTACATGAATTAATTCCCTCGAATGCGCAACAAATGTACCATGCACATGCAGAGTACGTGTACCATCATCGGTTAGTATTTATAATAATAGCTTATAACCAAGGTGCGTGACCACCGACCTGACAGCTGATTAGAGACAATCAAACTGGCACACTGACCAATATATACACAGGTGAAAAGCGGGCTGGTCTATCAGCGATTGCACAATAAAATTGTTCGAGTTAATTGGTGAAAGGAAATCACCCATGACGGCATGACCCCAGATAAACATCTAACTTAACCGCAGAGCGAATTAGAATCCATACGACAATCAGGTTCTTGTACTAAACCATTTTTTCCAAAAGTTGAAAACCGTATAGCTGAGTATCCGGATAGCCGTAATTCTTATCCGGCGAAGTATAAACACTCTATTGTTATCGCTGCCGGCTAAAGCGAATGCGATCTTCGCCGGGTAATGTATAAACACCCCCTTGAGTGTGACTTTCTTCACAGCGAATCTGCTAACTGACTTGTCGGCTCTCACTTGGTCTAATAACATTTGTATATCAGCATACTTTGCTCCAGAATACTGATAGATCCTCATGTCGTCTCTCCCTAACTTCAAACCACCGCAATTACTTGCGCCCAGAATAACAGCCTTCACAGACCAATGCTCCTCATTCAACTCATCTCCAGTGTTGCTGGCGTTTTCAATATCATTTACCTAACCTTACCTTATGTAACCTTATGTTGTTAGTGGACGCTGGCTTCTATAGATGCCACTATATCCACCTCTGATTCTTCATCTTCTATTTCTCCGAACTCTCCTGCATTGTTTTTTTTTTTTTGATTGATCGTATCAGGGTCTGTCAGCCTCAATTCAGCCTTGAAATTTAATTTAATCTCTTGGTCCTGCCAATGGTAATCGAGATTGTTTTTGAATGAATTCATGTCTTCTGCATAGACGACTTCTTCTGCTAGATGATTCCATGGCTCCACCACTCTTAGGCTAAATGAGTATTTCCTCACATCCCTGTTTGCTCCTTCCAAGAATAATTTATAATTATGTCCTCTGGTTCGGAGTTCGGTGCTTCTTCTTAATATGTCATTCACTTCCGGATCATAGGTGTTAAATATCTTGAAGCATTCTATCATATCTCCTCTTATTCTTCTGTAGTTAAGTGTTGGTATATTTAGCTTCTTTAGTCTTTCTTCATATGGTAGTTCTTTTAATTCTGGTATTAGTTTTGTGAATCTTTTTTGGACTTTTTCGAGCATTTCAATGTCTTTCTTTAAATGTGGACTCCAGGCCGGTTGGGCATATTCTAGATGTTTGCTTCTTCGTCTTTGTTTTTATTTCCATCACTGTTATGTTTATCATCGGCCTGAATGTCCTTCTCGATCAGTGTGTCATTGTCAACATTGTCGACTTGAGTACTCATCGGCTCGTCATTGCCCATTGTCTCGTGTTCCAGATCTATTAGATTCAGCTCAGGTGCGTTCGGTTTTGATTGCCTGAGCTGATTGACACACCACGGACCACTGTTAATGTCGTCACGCGAGAATTATTCGGTGTTCGAATGCACAATTTCTGATACAAGTGGTATTTGCTGCTGAATTCTGCTCACTCGTTCACGATCACTATTGCGTAGTAATCGCCCTTCGCATGCAGATTCAGATGCGCGGTGACCTGGTTTTAGACAAACCCTGCACACTATTTCACTCTCGCATTGATAGCTTTTGTGATACTTGCTATATATATCTTTATTTTTTTCAGACAATTGTGTCTATATTATTTGAATTTACATAAGTTATTAAGGTATATACAACATGTCAATTATAGTGTTACCATGGCATATTGCTGCACAAATTTACAACAGTGGACTTATGTATACAATAATTCGTTCCAATATATTATCAGATCAGACGTGTATAATATATCTGACCCCATTATTGCAGATAAAACACAGTTATTCGACTTGCTCACCCTTTCACGAAAACCATACACAAACTTTCGTCTCAACATTGGCATAGACAACACTCTATCATTCACAAACATAGCACTAGCACTGCATCTTCTGTCATAACCCATACATAGTCTATATGCATTATTGTAACATACATTTAGCTTATTTAAAGTAATTTTCTTGAAATTCGACCACAGCTGGCAACAATATAAAGGAGAAATGTATGTCTGAAAAAGAAATGATTTAACAGCTTGCGAACATTTTGAAAAGTTTCTTAACAATATATTAGCTCTGAGACAAATAGCCCGATATTGACGTTGTATGTTGCCGTCGTCAGATAGGTCGTCTTTTATAACGTGTCCAAGATAATTGGCACTATCAACGAAGGTAAGATCGTTACCATTGAGATTCAGTTTTGGAAGAATGCCAATAGGCATGGAATTAGGAATGAAGGCTATGGCGACAGTTTTGGAGGTGTTGTAACTAAGGTTTAATCTGTCAGCCTCATTAGTGCACACACGCAATAGGCGACGAAGACCAATCACAGATGGAGACATCAAACACATGTCATCGGCGTATGCTAGGTGGTTCAATAGTTTTGAGCCAATCATGCATCCAATGTTGGTTCCATTCAAATTCCTGCTCAAATTGTCCGTATATACATTGAATAAGAGAGGGCTTAGTATACTTCCCTGTCTTACACCGCTGGTAGGGTGGAAGCCAGATGAATATACCGAACCCCAGCGAACATAAAACAGTTGTTTTTTGAACCACACTGACAGCAGACTAATAATCTGCTTGGGAACATCTCGACTTTCAAGCGTTTCAAATAACACGCTGTGGTCAACTCTGTTAAACGCTTTACTGGCATCCATAAAGCAAACAAATACAGGTGTATTCCTAGATGTATAGTATCCGTCAGTCGAGTGTCCTGGTTTGAAACCGAACTGATTGTCTGTTGTTAGCAGTTTTTCCGAACATTTATTTAGTATTGCGTTCTCTAAAATTTTCGACAAAACACACGATAGGGCTATTGGCCTGTAGTTGTCTTTATCTGAAATGTTTTTTTATTTGTTTTTAACAATTGGAATTAATGTCACTTCGAGCAATTTGTCCGGAAGATGTCCGTGTATTATCATTGCATTGAACAGATGACACATATATTTACAAATAATTTCATTGACAGTATTTGATGTGTTCAGGAGAAATTCCGTCAGGACCGCCTGACTTACCCTTTTCCAGTTTATTGATGGCAATACGAATGTCGTCCTCAGAAAATATTATAGTTGTGTTACCCTTTTCACTATCACATGTATAGTTTATTGTATCGGATTCAAGAATATCTCTGCACTGATAACTCATTATACCATGAAAGTGACTTTTCCACATATCAGCTATTTCGGAATCACCGGATATTCCACCAATAGTAGATGCGTTTCCACATGCGTTACGCCCGGACACTTTTTTCCAGAAATCCCCAAACTGTTTACACTCGTAGTCGTGCGCAAGCTTATCTGCTTTCAACTGTTCGGTTGTAGCCTTGCATTTACGAAGAGCACTTTAAATTTCGACCTGCACCGACACATGGTTTCATATACATATCCATACCGGGGTTTCCCTTGGCTATAACAACGCCCACATCTATTTTTAGCTTCCTTGGCCTGTTCACACACAAACGCGGGGAAATGCAGGTCATCGCAATGTTTACATTGCATTTTAGTTTTATCAGAAAACACTTTGAGCACATATGATCCTATGCATAATCTCGATGGGATCTCTACACAATCCTTGGAGTCCATTTCCAAATAACGAACGATCAAAATGTGCTTGAAGCGCTAAAGGGGCTGCCGCTGAATAAAGGCTCTGTCTATAAAGACCAAAATGTGCGCGAAATCACACAAAGAGGGCCACAGGTCTCTTCGACGCTGAATATAGGGAGCCTGTTTCAGCTAGTTTAGTATAATAGAAGTTGCTCCAGCAGATTAACATAAGTGGTATGTAATATGTTAGATAATGGGCTGGTTGACAGACTAATCAGGAAATAGTTACAAATTATGGAATTGTTGTTGTTGTTGTTGTTGTAACTTGATTATCTGGGGACCCTCTGGTCGGATTGAGTACCTTTAAATATTAACTTCGTGGTAGAAGCCATTACAGGTTCGTGCTAATACCATGACTATTAATTTCATACTGTCTTTTGAAATCGGATGCGTTTAACTGCGTCAGCCGCAGCCCCATGCAGATACATGTATGGTTTGAAATGTTGCGCCTAACCCGAGAGCTCCATGCATTTGGCCGCGTGCGGCATGTGTTAATACATTGTGGATAAACAACTCTGAAAGGTTGGACTGCTCGTGTGTCCATGCAATTGATGCACGTAGTGCATCAAACGTACAATATCGATAAATCTTACGTTATATACATATGTAAACATCGTCGTTCAAATCGTAATAATTTGATTCCAGCAATGCACTGTCTGAAATCCATGCAAGATTAAAACGTTCTATATAATACAAAATATACACTTCGGTCAGTTATTGAACTAATATATTATGACTGTTGCTTATAATCTATGATGTATATTCATGGTAGAAACGTTCTTAAATGTTCTGCTTTGTATGCCAGTCCGTGTTACGGAGACATATAAGTGCGTTTATTCATTTGAAATATCGATATATTCCTTTAAATTTAAATTTAATACGTGTGACACAAAACATTATATCACCCTGTAAGCCTGACATTCAATTTGGCTTATTCGTAAATTAACACAGATCACATGCCTTTAGCGGGTTATCGACAATGAACAGTGATTGAGTTTTAGTCATACATATATACGTAACGCTTCAGACAAACAGTTTGTATATATTACACAACGAAACGTCCAAAAACTAACATCCCCGGTTATCGATGAGTGAAAATCCAAACCCGCGAACATGACATTATATTCCGGGGAAGTTCTCGGAGTTCGAGTTGTCAAGAACCCGTGTCTTGGTACAGTGCCGTTCGCGAGCAAAAAATAACGTGGATACACTCAGTAGGTTATAAGCAACTAAATAATTGAAAATACCCCCCCCCCCCCTTGGCATTTGTCACTCGAGTCAGCATAAAAAAAATACCGGCAGCTGAATGGTGTATAATATCTTCGGTTGTTTAATGTGAAAGAAAAAAGAAATTCATAGGCTATGTTAATTCCTCGGCCATTTGTGTTGGATTGTTCGTCAAGCGGCTACATTGGTCGCCAAATTTGGTAGGGTTTGGGGTATTTTTATATACTGAAATTTTGTGCACAAAAGGGGGTAGTTGTGGAAATGCCAATTTATTTCCATGAATAAGTATGGTAAGGCACCATTTTTTTTTTACTACTTATTTCCGACGTGGAGTTATACACGCAAACATATTTAAAGTTTGGCTCAGTACGTTAATGAATCGTGGGCATGGCTTAACCCTAACACTGTCGCCTATGGGAAATATTTAGTTGATTGTAACCAGTATACATGTAGCAGTGCTGCTCTAATGAAGGCCCATGCTCCACGTGGTTGTGAACGACGAATGTATCAAAAACATGACATAACATTGACATAGCATCCATTTGTTAATATCTTAATTGAGGCCAGCATGTTATAAATTCATAGTATCAGAATGTGCAATGGGAATTGGGAAGGAATTGCTACCCACGACTTCACCGGAAATAATAACGACCCCATGTGCTGTAACAAATGCTGCCGCTTGTAGTAAAAGTAGACATTGGTGCAGTCTAGTACCATTTGGAGGCGCAATAACGAGAGAGATTTGGCCAAACTGTATCCTATGCAACCCATTTACTGTGACCCAGCAACAGTGGTGCGCGGACGTGTGGACCTGGCCATTTTGACTTTAGAGATCAAGAGATCATTTTGAGCTGAAAGTTCAAGATTGGTGTTTGTTAGCAGCCTATCACCAAAATAATATTGTGATGACCTGCTCGAACACATACTACAACTAGAATGCAGTCAGAGAGATGCCAACGTGCGCAAAAATGTAATAAACAACAATTTAAAAAATTTCACTGTATTTTACTTAAAGGGGTACTGTACGCCATTTTCATTAAATTTCCGGTGATAACAACGATGTAATATCGATAATATATAGAAACATAAGTAATTTGAGTCGAAGATGTATTGTGTAAACGCTCGGGTTAATAGGCTATCTTAAAATTTAATAATTTAAAAGTTAATAATTTGATATAAATTGAATTTATGACTGGAGCCATAAAATGGCGTCAACTAAATTACGAATTTCCGTGTACAAGACGTAAAGTAATTGAGGGATACTGGATTGTTAAACCGATCGCGCACACGATCGTTTAAATATAATGATGATACGGGGAGAAAACTCAAGCCACTAACTGACTAGTGACGTTACAATAACTCAAATGAGGATATGGGACTAGTATGCATATAATATAACTTTTATTTGGTTTATTTGGTTAAAAACTGTACCGTGGCAAAAATGACTCGACAACGACAATTTGTATTTTTGCATTCCGGTAAATTTGCCATCCGTAACACTACTTCGTACTCAACAGATTTTCAAATAATGGAAAAATTGTTACCTTATTCTCCGACTCGGAGACTATAGAAACCAACAACAACATTTTGGGTACAGTATATCCCTTTAATTTATTTAATTTAATTTAATGTTAGCAAAAAAAGACAATTACCATTTCTCATTTCATCACAGATAAAAGGCAAATTACTGTATTAATCATTTAAGTAATTAAAACCAATTCCATGTTGCCGAAAGGATGAGACTTTAATATCGATTACATTTTTTTCAGCGGCATATTTAGATTTTTCATTTTCCGATAGTCAAAGTTGACCAAAGGAGCAATTATAAGAAATAATTAATACTATTTGTGTAAATATTGATAGCAGCCAATATGCAACAATAAATAGAGAATACCTACGAGTTTTGGTTGAATACCCGAATTATCTCATGAGTGGGTGCAAGGAAGTACAGAATTTCCACGAGCGGCTGCAAGCCGCGAGTGGAAATTCTGTACTTCCTTGCACCCACGAATGAGATAATCCGGGTATTCAACCAAAACCCGTAGGTTTTCTTTTTATTATATGCGCTATAAACCGCACCAAAACTGCTAATTTTGTCCTACAGTTCACTTCAAATTGTTAGAAAGCTTCGACATTTGCATTTTGTTTACATTCCATCAATTGATTTGCTCACCACCGAATGACAAATATCGAGCATAGCCGCCATAAGAAATAGTCCCCATTGTTTTATTCTGAAATGATGCGAGAAAATTAATGTATACATAATTTAGTGATAAGAATATATTAAAACAAATGAGTTAACATTATAACAATTAAATAACAGTTTATGAACCGTGAAAATCAATAATTAAAACAATAGTCCGGCTGTTATTGATACGCTTTGAAACTTAATGTGATTCGCCGCTATAAACCGGAAGTAATCTCCGAAAAAGTAATACTATTGTGTTATCCATCGAGTCGGTCAGTGTTATCCATCGAGTCGGTCAGTGTTATCCATCGAGTCGGTCCAGGCGATGGATATAACGCCCTACGCCACGGCAATTTCCCACTATTTAATGGGGAAGCATATAATAAATATCAATAATTAATCAATAATTAATCAATAATTAATCAATCATTTTATGTAATAATGAACTCTTCAAACGGTGTTTGTGTCAACAGATGCGTTTTGTTTTGTGTTACGTCATTCGTCGTATTTGACCCGAAACTCGACTGAAGGTTAGGCTATTCAGCCTATTGCGTCGAATTACGAAATCGCGGTTTGAATGTCTTTCTTTTCCCGCACGATAAAAAGAGGTCTTCGCACGAACCAAAAATAATAAAACTTCCCAATTATAAGTAAAAATACCCAAATGAAGGAGTCTATGTAGGTCCCGAAGGAGTCTATAGACTCTTTGATGTAGAGTTCTGATGGCGAAAATGTAGGTCGATCTATTTTTGTCATAACTCTGATGTATTTTGACCTGGGAGAAAAAATCGAAATCGAGGCTCACTACGAGCATGCCAGTTTTAAATATAGAAACAGGGAATCCCGACAAATGGCGATATCGGCGACAAACAAATAATCGAAAACAACACATAAAATAAACATAGCAAAAACGCGGCACAGTAAAAATGTCAGAACGACACGAGGTTTTATGTCGTTTTTGGTGACGTCATGGCGTGAAACGGAGTAGGGTGACACCAACCAACGAATCTGTCTGATCGCCATACTGTTGCGCGAGCGCACGTAAAGATACCTCATGATACACTGTGCTGGTTCAATCATTGAGACCTGTGGGATTTTCATGTGGGGAACTAGTTATATGTCCATTCAGATACATAGGTCATATGCTTTTAAAAATAAGTAGGTCATATGCTTTCAAAAAACATCAAACAAATTTGCTTGTTTGGTTGATAAAGCAACCGCTTTTATTAAATATCACGAAACTTGTTGACAACAGTTTCAGAGATTTCTCTTGAAAATTCTTGGAAATTGGCAAAGAACTAAAATCAAATCGGTGTTGTGAATCTGAACATGTCTCTAAATATAGATGGTGTGTAATTTTGCCTTTTCTCAGATGGCAAGTCGGTTACTTATATGAAGCAATTCAGTATCCATGGCAACTATTATTGAAAATACTCCCAAAACTGGCTAGTTCGGCATTGCCCTGTTGTGATTTTTCAAATTTTTTGCCCAGTTTTGTCAAAAATGAACCCAACCATTCTCAATCACGATATAATGCCATTACCATGCTAAACCCATGATCTCCAGACAACATTTACAACAACATTTAGGTAGATATTACACAAATTGCACGGTTGCCATTTTCAAAACTTCCAAGAAATTGAGTATTATTTGGCTGAATATTGGAATTTGTTCATTGAATCTGATTTATTCAGCAGGAACTAAATAAGAATCACATCTAATTGAGAATATATCATTTATGGTACATCTGGTCTTCAACATGGATATCTTTCTGTGGTCGATTCGATTTACTTGTCAATGAAGTAACCGTGGTCGTGATTTCATTATCTTCCGCAAGTAATACATACTTGTATATAGATGTTTTGTGAATCTGAACAAAGGACTCGCTGTAATTCAGCCTGGTCTGTGATTTGCATTTTCGCAGATGTTAAGTGCGTCACTGCTGTCACTGCAGACAATAAAATTGGTTTCCATGGCAACTGATATCGAAACTATACCATAATACCAGAATTGTGATTTTGGTGTTCAATTATCATGGTTTGTGACTTATTTTGCCAAGAATTAACTATATCAATGCACACCAATATGGAATGCAACCTTCAACAACAAATCCCAAAAATTTCAGTCAAAATTGATGTAACCAATTTCACGATATTCTCGAAAACGTTGTCATGGCAACCGAGCAACTTTATGTAATGCCTACCCAAATTGTATTTTAAAGCATATTGAATGTTTTGTTTGGCATCATAACTGATAATGTTTTAATTCATTTTTTTTTATTTTTCGACGAAACTATATGGAAAATAGTTCCGATAGTCATAGTAATGCCATGCAAAAATGACAATTTTTTAAACGTATTTTGGATAGAAGTTGCCATGGAAACTGAATTGGATTAACTGAAGTGACTAACTTGCATTACGAGAAAACTTAAATTACATACAAATATGTCAATGTCTTATATGAAGTCATGTTGTCCAGACCCACAACACGTAGCGTTATGATTTAATCGAAACAATTAGCTTCGAAAATCTCGTTTTTGACCGATATCCACGGAAAGCATTGTTAAATTGACAAGAAAATCTACTCAAGGTAGAAAACACCTACTACTTCCAAGACCGTTTGAATGCGAGTATCCGATGTGAGTATCCGGTGATAATTGATTTGTATATCGTTCCCGTTGAAAGAAACTGCGAATTCCAATGAAAAATCTGAAACTTTAGTCAAATGTGGCAAATTTCGTTGTATTTTCGAAAACGGTGCCATGGAAACGAAGCAACTTTGTGTGATGTCCAACCATTTTTTGTCAAAGCATATGACCTACTTATTGGAATTGACGTGTGACCAGTTCTCCAAATGATAATCCTACGGGGTCAATGATGTGGTCAGTATTATCCTTGGGAAAATGAATCCACAGCGAGTTTAAGTCACCAACCACAAAGAGCGTCGCGGCATACGCAGAAAAGCGATCAAATATACGGCCAAATTTACTACTTATAATTACATTTGAAATTTAACTTTAATACAACATTTTCTTGTCTTTTCTATAGGTACAACGTCTAGTTGGCGATTTGTGTGTGACCATGGCAGATATTGACGTGGCTGGCTTGAGCTTTATTCAACGCTATTTCTTGGAGGCATATAACACAACACAACTCCCTGATAGACCCGTGACAGCTGTCATATCGATGTTATCTCTGTTTTCAGTGTTTGGAAGCGCAGGGAACTATATAGTTTTGTTCGTGTATGCAAAAAAGAGGATCAAGACACCATCCACTGTGTTCATCATCGCCCTGGCAGCGTGCGACTTCATCACGTGTCTAGTCATCGTACCATATACAATTTCAGCTGAGTATTTGTTCTTCAAATTCGACTATGACATTGTTTGTAAAATGTACTATTTCTTCATTACGTCAAATGTTCCATTCTCGGCCTACATCATGGCTTTCATTGCCATTGATCGATATTTTTGTATCTGTCACCCTCTATTGGACGTCCTCAACGAGAAACGATCTAAAATTATAGTAGCAATTCTTGCCCTCTGCGCAGTTGCTCTTGGAACTTTTACATGTCAGTTTTATGGTGTTTACCAACTTTCTGGTAGCCCGGGGACATTGACAAGCCCCGCTTTCAAGAGGACCAACCACAACAATGTTACTGACTTCAATCGGGCGTCAAGCGCTAAACAATATATGACTGAACTCGCGGATGTGAGCGAGTTCAATATAACAGTTAACATGCCACTGGATGGCGTGGTACGAGAAGACAAAATGGATGACGACATTTTACACTATACGGCATATTGCCTTGACAACCAGTTAGTGTTTTCCAACCAAGTGCGAGGGGTGTATCAGAAGTTTTATGCCTCGTTATTTCTAATTCCAATATCGATAGTCATAGTACTATACATACTCATATATCGCGCCGTTCTAAATCGGCGGAAAAGGCAGTTCGGGAAACTTCAAAATTCCAAACTTCATCTGAAGGTTATCAAAGCACAAGAATCGTCATACGCGACCGGAGACACAGAAACAACGTGTCTGGAAGTCGAACCAAACAATTCGAAAACTTCACGGATCAAATCGATCAAAGAGGTTTTCTATCGTGCAAACATTCGGACAGCCATCATGTTGTTCACGGTTAACGTTGTTTTCGTTTTGGCGTTTTTACCTTCGTGGCTGATGGCCCACAAAATAGTACCTTACAACATGATCATTTTCTACACATACTTCGCATACAATGTTGCGAACCCAATTATATATGCTTTCATGAATGAAATTTTCAGGAAGGAATTGCTGGAAATAGGATTGTGTCGTCAACAGCGACAATGCTGCTGTGTTCGCAGATGAAATAGTTGAAACATGTGTATGTGCTTAGCAGAGGCGGATTCCATTTTTTGTCTCCATCACACTCCGGACATATGTGACATGGAGTCGTTGTTTAATTGTTTCTGTGCTTACTATAGCTTTTGAGTGTCTGGCGTATGTGTATTGATGTGGGGCAGCGAATTGTAAAAATACAAAAACACAAATTAAAGTTAATCTGGAAATTGAAGTGTTTTGGGCATCCTGTCCTTTCCAAAGATGGATATCCCATCATGTTTAACATGAACATTGTCAACATTTCCGAACCCAATACTTCGCTCACCCGGTAAATGAAATTTCAATTTACATCCATTGCAATCAGTGTCATTATGTGTACGCATGCGTCATGAAGCTAATACATATAAGTTTTAATAACTTACTATGAAAACTAAAATTAACCCTGTATTTACAACATGGATTCTTCCATCAGTTCCACACGTATGCATTGGACTGGTATATTATTCATATGAAGGAATGTTCAGAAAGTGTAAACAGACGACGGACAGATATATTACCAGACAAACAGATAATACCAATGCCGAAGGATTGCTATTCGTGTTCGGATAATGAGTTCAACAAACGAGATGTTTGTTCAATTTATTGTCCGAACATTATGTTCTCCGTAGCATGCCTGTAGGACTAAGAGCCGATTTCCAATGTACTCTTCTCTTCACGGTACAACTAATCGTCTCCAACAATTCCAAAAGATCTTAGATTGCTTAAAGCGAAAATTGTTATATTTTGCAAAGCAGGTATATCTGTCACGGAAATGTAGTAAACTCGTTGATGTTACGTAATGTATTTTACTGTATATACTAATCACACATTCTCGTGACGTCCCAATACCCAAGCCAAGCAACGAACCAAACGTACACAATAACAACTAGAATGCACTCAGAGAGATGCCAACGTGCGCAAAAATGTAATAAAAAATAATTAAAAAAATAATTTCACTGTATTTTACTTAATTTATTTTATTTAATTTAATTGAATGTTAGCAAAAAAAGACAATTACAATCTTCAATAATTTTATTTAGGGGATAACAGTGTGGTGTTCTGTTATTTCGGAAAGGTACATGGCGAATATACTGTGGCAAATTTAGTTAATGGGCGACGGCGGAGCCGGAGCCCATTAACGGGTATTTGCCACAGTATATTCGCCATGTACCTTTCCGAAATCACAAAACACCACACTGTTATCCCCATTCTAATGCTCTTCGAACTTAAAAATGTTATTTAGACAAACAAATGGCTCGTAATTATCAACGAAATGTGCGGCCATAGAAAACACTCAGCCAATTCACGACTTTTTATTTTAAATTTAATGCGCTAGATAAAATATAGTCCCCCAATTACCATCGCTCTTATCGTTAAAAATACTGATAAACATGAAAAATTGCCACCTCAAATAGAAATAAATATGCACAACAATTAGTTTCTGCATGTACCTGATGTCTTGTTCAGATTTTTACCACTTACAAATTGAGGTTTTGATTTTATCGCGATCTTGAAGTTGAATTGAAACAATACAATGGGAAATTGTTTACTCAATGCGATGTATTTCACACCGTGTCTGTCGCGGTTTCATGTCAAGAAATTTTGTCAAATGATATCGAGACACTGACATTGGTGGGTATAACGTTGTGGTGTTTTGTATTTTCTGAAAGTAGATGTTTACAGGGCGAATGTACTGACTGTCAATTTTCGACAAAAGCCACATCGCTGGTTTGTTTATATAGCAACGAGCTAGTAACGGAAGTCAGTGCCAATGGCGTCAACTCTATAATCTACTCCGTAACGTCGCCGGCATGTACTGCGTAGGGGTGACGTCATGGAGTGAAATCGGTAGGGTGACACCAACCTACGAATCTGACTGATCGCCATACTGTTGCGCGAGCGCACGTAATGACGTACAAGCAACACAACATACAATGACGTCCACACATACACAGCAAACACACACAAATCCCTGACACACTCCGGGGGAACACAAATTAAAGTAAATCAATCTTCGGTTCGAGTATCAGTGATGTTCCTATGTACGCTTTCCTTATTTCGTTTCTGTTTGTAAGAACTGGGATTCGTTTATCCTTCTTTTCTCGGTTACTCATAAGCTCGCAGCTGCTGTACATTTATGTGCGGGTTTAGTCCACGACTGTGCGGCCTTCTGTACGTCTGCCATTTCTTGTATCGTTCTTTTATGAGGACCACGCCGCCTAGAGTCTCTGCTTGCCAGTGATATACTTTTATTTTCCACATTGATGTCCCTATATTCTGATTGTTTATCAGTCTTCAAGTTGTTTATCAGTTTGTCTTTGGTTAATCCACGTGTTATTCGTTGGGTTGCACTCTTGCTGGATTCGGATCCAACTGTTCGTCCCGACTGTCCACGCATTTCCACATCGGGCGGCCAATCCCTAAATCCAAAACTATGTTTGTTCCGCTGCGACATGTCGCAGAGAATTTTCTTGAATGTCTAGTTGCGACATCTTGGTCTCTAGTTGATACACCAGCCGGCCTTTCAACCGGTTTAGTCCTTAACATTGCCCGAATCTGCGCACCACTGAGAGGCTTATTGACGACATTATTGTCCACATCAGTCATGTATCTGTTTTTGAGAGAACCATGTGGAAGCGACTGATACGCCCTGACATTATCCGTGTTCGGCACAGCATCTTGCGTTGCATTGAAAATAGACGTGAATCCACCAGATTTGCGACTAGTAATTAGAAATCCTATCTTAGATTTAACTGCAATAGGTCCATCCTCACTCCTGATCTGCATATCCTGTACAACCTCGTAATAAAAATCAGTTCCAATTAGTATGTCAATGTTAAAAGTATCCGAACCAGAAATAGGATGTTCCATTTTGAGTCCCCTCAAATGAGGATAATGTCGGATGCTTCTGTTCACTTTTATGTTCAAAGGTGTAGAGATTGTGGGTACGACTAATAAATCAAGTTTAACCGTATCACCAGCATCACAAAGAAGATTCACAGTTATAACATTTAAATATCTAACACAGGAACTTTCTGATCCAAAGGATGAAATACTAACATCGCGACGACCAGTGGGAATGAGTCCAAGTTCGTCAGCAAAACACTGCCGAATGAATGACGACTGAGAACCATCGTCATAAACATGTTTGCCGCAGATGTTAGCGATCCTGAAAACACATCAGCAACCGCAGTTTTCAATAACGAAAAACAGTGTGTAGATGTTTGTGACGCACACTCAGTACGAGGCTGAGAAACATTTTGTACCAAATCGTCCGATTCCACGTTACAATGAAGAGAATTTTGCTGATTATTTGCACCTTGCGACAAGAAGATAGAGGGTCTCGTTGGATTCACATCTAAAAATAGAATCTTTGGGGTCTAAAATTGGTTGTACTAAAATATTCCCAAAATATCAAAAACCCAAAAAAAAATTCAAAACTTCAAAAATTTATTTTTTCCAAAAAATTTCCAAACTTCCAAATTATCAAAACCCCAAAATTTCCAAACTTCCAAATTATCAAAACCCTCAAAATTATTTCTCCAAAAAAAGTTTAAATAAAAAATTTATAACGAGTTTTCGGTTTCTGATAATCTCGATATTAAAATGTCGAATGTTAAATTATTTGCGTGTAATATCTTTCGTTATTTTTTTTTGTTCAAATATTTTTCATGAAATTATTAATCGATGTTTAGAAAATAGCTTTATTGGACATTGGGACCATCGATATGAATGCATACATTCCAGTGTTTTATCGGACGCAGTTCATATAATTGTCATACCTGAAAATAGACACTATTACTTTTACATAAATAATAAAGAGCGTTTATTCTTTACACTCTCTCTATCCCATATGACAGGTGTGTATTATCGTGAATTATTGGAAGTATTGAGACTAACGGTCGAAAATTGTAATGTGAAATTAGAACCCTCCAGAATGAATTGTTCGCTGTACACGCAATCACACGCGACATTGGTCGTGTGTCACACCTTTGCTTTACCAAATCAATTCTATTATTTCCCCGGTCACAGCTATATGGTATTCAGAAAACATATCGGTTTAATGTCAGAACAAACGGGGTTAGTATCAATTAAGGTTGATAAACTGTGTCATTCACACGATAATTAGTTAGCCAAAAACATGCATACATATTAAGTCAGGTCGTGAGACACTCAATTATTGAAATTTCTTTGATGACATTGTTATAACAACATTACGTAATAACACCTTATCACTCCATTCACACTTACGATCATTTTGTATGCCGAAAACTACAGGTAGCACCGATGATGTAACATTATATCACTGCTATTGTACCAATGATAGGTTCAGACATGTTCCATGTTTAGAAAAATAGATAATCTGCAGGTGTTCACTTGACAAGAGATTTTGTACACTCAATCACAGACCAACGTGATAATACCAGCCCACACCCAACCCCCAAGTTACCTATAATTCTGCTGTGGTTAAGCCACAACAACAACAACAACAACACCACCAACAACAACAACAACAACAACAACAACAACAGTCACCAAGCGACATAACATCCTGTTTTGATGATCCAATGGCCAATGTCCATGAAGATTTTATTTCCGATGCAAGTCATATTTCAGACTAACTCCTGAAAAGTTACCTATAATTCTGCTGTGGTTAAGCAGTCCATTATTTAGGGCATACCTGTATGTAGGCCTACCAGTGGATGAATAGTCTGCCGGAGAAGTACTGTGTAGACAGGTCTTGTCGGTAAGAAAGTCAGACGAGTAGTGAAGGCTCGGCTATTAAAACATAGTAATGCGATAGCGAACATCAAACGAGTCTGCGCACGCATATCTGTCAAAGGATACAAGGGCAGTCATTGGTCAATTTATCCCCGGTGTCAGCTCAGTACAATGGCAGTCATTGGTCAATTTATCCCCGGTGTCAGCTCAGTACACAATCGGCACGAAGCCGGAGGTCATAATTACTCTTACGAATGAAGAGCGTTGAACATATACGAAATTATTACACGAATGAACTGAAATTTATATTTCACATCTTACCAACAACAGATACAGACATAGTCATAGTGTTATATTATCTTACATGTACCCATGCTATGACATACTTAAAGGGGGATAATGCACACACGGTGTGTGGAATGTTAAAGTGACACGAGGTAAGGGACGTTATGTAATATTGGTGTGTGAATATTAAAGGAGCATTCTCGCTATACAAACCCCCCTCCCCACTTATAGATATATAACGAAGACGAGAATAACATGAAGATGAAGTTTATTGAAATTTAATCATTGTCTGAATCTTCGACCGTTAGATTTACTTCTAAGAGTTTCTTGAATTTTCTCATCGCTTCATCTGCAGCCCATTCATTATTATATCCGCGTTTGGTCAGTTTGACCATTTTCTTCATGATCGTGTTATGTATGGGTGATGTTTTCAATCGATACTGGTATTCTATTAATCGTCTATAACTTTTGAGAAACAGAACAAACTCTGTGTCGATGGTATCCTCTTTTCCCGACATGCTCTCATCTCCCGAAATGCTCTCTTCTTCTTTCACATCAGTGGTGACGCGTTTCATCATACTTTTGAATGTGTCCATCTCGTTGACACATCGCGCAGCTTTCTTAAGACCGAATACCGTTCTACTACCGACGACATTACCATCTTTTGAATCTGATAGCGTTCCTCGTTCATCTTCATCTGTATCTTCTCCGAAGAGAGTTGTTTTTGTCTCGGACATAGCTCCGTGTTCATCCGGGTCCTCAGTTAATTTTCGTTTTAACTTATTTTCTTGACACCAGTTTTTTACGTGTCTCTGAACATCATAATGATCTGCGAACAAAAGCCCGCATTCATTACAAGGGTACGACATGTCTTCTCGAATGTCTATACGTTTCTTCTTATTAATTTCATCGAGCTCACCAGGTGGCCGTATGTCGTTAGTATAGTCATTATGTTGACCCTGTGGCACAATATAATTATATGTTATGCCCTTCTGTTGACCAGGGAGTTCTCTGTCATCGTATTTCATCGCATTCTGTTGACCCAGGGTCTCAGTGTCTTTTGTATGTTTTTTCATCCCATTCTGTTCATCTGGGTGTTCTCTGTCTTTTTGGAGATTATATTTCATGCCATTCCATTCACCCCTATGTTGGTTCGTGTCCTCTTTTAGTACATTCTGTCGCAGACGTAATGTGTCCGGTGTTGCGGCTTTTAAATCCACAAGTAGGTAACCGTACGGTTCACTCGTCGCTTCCGAAAACTCTCGAACCATACGCTGAGGACATTCAGGATACATCTGTCTTGATAATGTTGAAATTAATCCCTTGTCGATTGGGTTATTGAACAATACCAAATATTGACAATTTCGTCGTTGCGTTGGATCTTTGTTGTAGTAGAAATTCTGGTTCAAACTTATCAAAGATAAGTTCAAATGGTGACTTCCTTCGGAATGCAAATCACTAACTCTCTGGTCTTTTGATGAAGTTTGCATCAAGTCATCGAGTATAACTAGATTTTTATACCGGGGGTTGATAAGCGAATCCAAGTTTGCTGGTATTCCTCGTATAAAGTTGACCTGAGGGGTGACGGTATACTTTAATTCGTCATATAGGGGCTGCCAATATTTATAAAACCATATTATTCTGTCAGGTGCGGGTGATATTTTTGAGGCAGACTTTTGTAGTAAGGTTTTCACGAAGTATGTCTTACCACAAGATGTCGGTCCACTTACACATGCCGTGAATGGATGCTTGAAAATAAAATCTTCATGGACATTGGCCATTGGATCATCAAAGCAGGATGTTATGTCGCTTGGTGGCTGTTGTTGTTGTTGTTGTTGTTGTTGTTGTTGTTGTTGTTGTTGTTGTTGTTGTTGGGGGTGATGATACTGTTGTTGTTGTTGTTGTTGTTGTTGTTGTGGCTGATGATACTGTTGTTGTTGCTGTTGTTGTTGTTGTTCTGAAGGCGTGTGTTTAACTTTGATATGACGCTTCAAACTATCTTGCCAAGCATAGACACTTAAGCACTCTTCACATTGATACTTCATTTAACTAGTTCAGGCTGTCGTTCACAACGTCTCTTAGTGTTGTTTGTACTGGATACAAATTTATCACATTAGCTACAATACAACCTACCTATCCAAATGTCAATGCAATTATGAGTGATTTCAATATGAACACTCTATTATATAGATATGTGTAACCTGGTGACTGACATGATGATACAGTTATGCACTAAATAAAGGACTGCTTAACCACAGCAGAATTATAGGTAACTTTTCAGGAGTTAGTCGGAAATATGGCTTGTTGCCATTCATCGGAAAGCTCTCGCCGCCGGCGGCATTGCGGTGGTGTTGTTGTTGTTGTTGTTGTTGTTGTTGTGACGCCGGCGGCGGCGGCGGCGGCGGCATTGCAGTAAAATACCGCAATGCCGCCGCCGCCGCCGCCGCCGGCGTCACAACAACAACAACAACAACAACAACAACAACAACACCACCGCAATGCCGCCGGCGGCGAGAGCTTTCCGATGAATGGCAACAAGCCATATTTCCGACTAACTCCTGAAAAGTTACCTATAATTCTGCTGTGGTTAAGCAGTCCTTTATTTAGTGCATAACTGTATCATCATGTCAGTCACCAGGTTACACATATCTATATAATAGAGTGTTCATATTGAAATCACTCATAATTGCATTGACATTTGGATAGGTAGGTTGTATTGTAGCTAATGTGATAAATTTGTATCCAGTACAAACAACACTAAGAGACGTTGTGAACGACAGTCTGAACTAGTTAAATGAAGTATCAATGTGAAGAGTGCTTAAGTGTCTATGCTTGGCAAGATAGTTTGAAGCGTCATATCAAAGTTAAACACACGCCTTCAGAACAACAACAACAACAGCAACAACAACAGTATCATCAGCCACAACAACAACAACAACAACAACAACAACAGTATCATCACCCCCAACAACAACAACAACAACAACAACAACAACAACAACAACAACAGCCACCAAGCGACATAACATCCTGCTTTGATGATCCAATGGCCAATGTCCATGAAGATTTTATTTTCAAGCATCCATTCACGGCATGTGTAAGTGGACCGACATCTTGTGGTAAGACATACTTCGTGAAAACCTTACTACAAAAGTCTGCCTCAAAAATATCACCCGCACCTGACAGAATAATATGGTTTTATAAATATTGGCAGCCCCTATATGACGAATTAAAGTATACCGTCACCCCTCAGGTCAACTTTATACGAGGAATACCAGCAAACTTGGATTCGCTTATCAACCCCCGGTATAAAAATCTAGTTATACTCGATGACTTGATGCAAACTTCATCAAAAGACCAGAGAGTTAATGATTTGCATTCCGAAGGAAGTCACCATTTGAACTTATCTTTGATAAGTTTGAACCAGAATTTCTACTACAACAAAGATCCAACGCAACGACGAAATTGTCAATATTTGGTATTGTTCAATAACCCAATCGACAAGGGATTAATTTCAACATTATCAAGACAGATGTATCCTGAATGTCCTCAGCGTATGGTTCGAGAGTTTTCGGAAGCGACGAGTGAACCGTACGGTTACCTACTTGTGGATTTAAAAGCTGCAACACCGGACACATTACGTCTGCGACAGAATGTACTAAAAGAGGACACGAACCAACATAGGGGTGAATGGAATGGCATGAAATATAATCTCCAAAAAGACAGAGAACACCCAGATGAACAGAATGGGATGAAAAAACATACAAAAGACACTGAGACCCTGGGTCAACAGAATGCGATGAAATACGATGACAGAGAACTCCCTGGTCAACAGAAGGGCATAACATATAATTATATTGTGCCCCAGGGTCAACATAATGACTATACTAACGACATACGGCCACCTGGTGAGCTCGATGAAATTAATAAGAAGAAACGTATAGACATTCGAGAAGACATGTCGTACCCTTGTAATGAATGCGGGCTTTTGTTCGCAGATCATTATGATGTTCAGAGACACGTAAAAAACTGGTGTCAAGAAAATAAGTTAAAACGAAAATTAACTGAGGACCCGGATGAACACGGAGCTATGTCCGAGACAAAAACAACTCTCTTCGGAGAAGATACAGATGAAGATGAACGAGGAACGCTATCAGATTCAAAAGATGGTAATGTCGTCGGTAGTAGAACGGTATTCGGTCTTAAGAAAGCTGCGCGATGTGTCAACGAGATGGACACATTCAAAAGTATGATGAAACGCGTCACCACTGATGTGAAAGAAGAAGAGAGCATTTCGGGAGATGAGAGCATGTCGGGAAAAGAGGATACCATCGACACAGAGTTTGTTCTGTTTCTCAAAAGTTATAGACGATTAATAGAATACCAGTATCGATTGAAAACATCACCCATACATAACACGATCATGAAGAAAATGGTCAAACTGACCAAACGCGGATATAATAATGAATGGGCTGCAGATGAAGCGATGAGAAAATTCAAGAAACTCTTAGAAGTAAATCTAACGGTCGAAGATTCAGACAATGATTAAATTTCAATAAACTTCATCAACATGTTATTCTCGTCTTCGTTATATATCTATAAGTGGGGAGGGGGGTTTGTATAGCGAGAATGCTCCTTTAATATTCACACACCAATATTACATAACGTCCCTTACCTCGTGTCACTTTAACATTCCACACACCGTGTGTGCATTATCCCCCTTTAAGTATGTCATAGCATGGGTACATGTAAGATAATATAACACTATGACTATGTCTGTATCTGTTGTTGGTAAGATGTGAAATATAAATTTCAGTTCATTCGTGTAATAATTTCGTATATGTTCAACGCTCTTCATTCGTAAGAGTAATTATGACCTCCGGCTTCGTGCCGATTGTGTACTGAGCTGACACCGGGGATAAATTGACCAATGACTGCCATTGTACTGAGCTGACACCGGGGATAAATTGACCAATGACTGCCCTTGTATCCTTTGACAGATATGCGTGCGCAGACTCGTTTGATGTTCGCTATCGCATTACTATGTTTTAATAGCCGAGCCTTCACTACTCGTCTGACTTTCTTACCGACAAGACCTGTCTACACAGTACTTCTCCGGCAGACTATTCATCCACTGGTAGGCCTACATACAGGTATGCCCTAAATAATGGACTGCTTAACCACAGCAGAATTATAGGTAACTTTTCAGGAGTTAGTCTGAAATATGACTTGCATCGGAAATAAAATCTTCATGGACATTGGCCATTGGATCATCAAAACAGGATGTTATGTCGCTTGGTGACTGTTGTTGTTGTTGTTGTTGTTGTTGTTGTTGGTGTTGTTGTTGTTGTTGTTGTGGCTTAACCACAGCAGAATTATAGGTAACTTGGGGGTTGGGTGTGGGCTGGTATTATCACGTTGGTCTGTGATTGAGTGTACAAAATCTCTTGTCAAGTGAACACCTGCAGATTATCTATTTTTCTAAACATGGAACATGTCTGAACCTATCATTGGTACAATAGCAGTGATATAATGTTACATCATCGGTGCTACCTGTAGTTTTCGGCATACAAAATGATCGTAAGTGTGAATGGAGTGATAAGGGGTTATTACGTAATGTTGTTATAACAATGTCATCAAAGCAATTTCTATAATTGAGTGTCTCACGACCTGACTTAATATGTATGCATGTTTTTGGCTAACTAATTATCGTGTGAATGACACAGTTTATCAACCTTAATTGATACTAACCCCGTTTGTTCTGACATTAAATCGATATGTTTTCTGAATACCATATAGCTGTGACCGGGGAAATAATATAATTCATTTGGTAAAGCAAAGGTGTGACACACGACCAATGTCGCGTGTGATTGCGTGTACAGCGAACAATTCATTCTGGAGGGTTCTAATTTCACATTACAATTTTCGACCGTTAGTCTCAATACTTCCAATAATTCACGATAATACACACCTGTCATATGGGATAGAGAGAGTGTAAAGAATAAACGCTCTTTATTATTTATGTAAAAGTAATAGTGTCTATTTTCAGGTATGACAATTATATGAACTGCGTCCGATAAAACACTGGAATGTATGCATTCATATCGATGGTCCCAATGTCCAATAAAGCTATTTTCTAAACATCGATTAATAATTTCATGAAAAATATTTGAACAAAAAAAAATAACGAAAGATATTACACGCAAATAATTTAACATTCGACATTTTAATATCGAGATTATCAGAAACCGAAAACTCGTTATAAATTTTTTATTTAAACTTTTTTTGGAGAAATAATTTTGAGGGTTTTGATAATTTGGAAGTTTGGAAATTTTGGGGTTTTGATAATTTGGAAGTTTGGAAATTTTTTGGAAAAAATAATTTTTGGAAAAAATAAATTTTTGAAGTTTTGAATTTTTTTTTGGGTTTTTGATATTTTGGGAATATTTTAGTACAACCAATTTTAGACCCCAAAGATTCTATTTTTAGATGTGAATCCAACGAGACCCTCTATCTTCTGCGACACTCCTACATTGCTTTGATCTCTGTTTGAATTGAAGCCCCGTGAGCCTGCTTGTTGTTTCCGGGAATTGAAATCACATATACTCGTGTGATGTTTCCTTGAGCATATACGACATCGAAAACGCGATAAACAATCAGAACAACGATGTGTGTCCGAAAGGCAGTTAAAACAAAGTTTCCTAGATATTACCACGTTAAGACGATCTTGTAACGATATAACAGAGCAGTTCGCAGATAAATGCTCTCCGTCACAAAACACACACCTCGGGCCTTTTGGAATAAAACGTGGATTGAAATGCTCCGCCGTCTTGTTGTAAGAACCTCGACTAGATTTCACTAATAAAGAAGAAATTGTCGAATCAAAGGATGCACTCACAGATTGATCCGTAGCACTCAAAATGTCAACTTCTAGTCGTATAAATTATCTAATCTCATCTAATGGCAATTGTCGGTTGCCATATCGACGTACCAAGTTCCCACGTTGTACAGCAGGTAATTTCTGCAAGACCATTGACATCAACATATCGCTATAATAAGCTTCATGACCTAATGCATCCAGAGATCGAATGTTTGATTCTATTATATCCCGGAATCGTCCCAAACTATGCGCATTATTGACAGGCGTCGGCAAGTTCATCAAACTTTGCATGTGTGCATCTATTATCCGACGGCCCACAACTCCGAAGACCCGATTCTCCGACGGCCCATAACTCCGAAGATCCGATTCCCCGAAAGCCCATAACTCCGAAGGGCCGATTATCCGAAGACCTATAACTCCGAAGACCTGTAACTCCGAAGGGCCGATTCTCCGAAGACCTATAACTCCGAAGGCCCGATTCTCCGACGGCCCATAACTCCGAAGGTCCGATTCTCCGAAGGTCCGATTCTCCGAAGATTTAGTTTTATCGGGGTATTATCGTTTACTAAATAGTGTACAGTCCAGTGGCGAAGCCAAGTGGTCCCAAAATTCCTACTGCCCCCATTAAACCTCTACTTACTATTTCAGACAATATGGGCCCCTACCAAAACATGTCCAATGTCATGTAAACGCCCGGAAATCGTTCATGGCGCATCAAATATTCAAACTTTTCCTACTGCCCCCACCTAAATGGGAATCCTGGCCCGCCACTGACTATACACCAGATACTATAACGTTGGCCCATGAGATGCCAGATTAAAATGTATAGGAGTGAAGGTCAGCATTTTGTTGACGTCATTATTTTGAAATGCTACATCGTCTTCAATTGGTCAGTAGCATCAAACTATCTATTCTCTCTGATCTTGCCGCCATCTTTGGCGGTGCATGCACGTGCAGTATTTGCGACAACATTAAACGATCTTGGTGCCACAGTTTGCAGAGACATTGTGGCAGGAAATGAAAGTGTGACGTCAGCATCCCGAGATCAATCAGAACGCATTTCTTTGAAGTATTTTCAGTCGCCAGAAAAAAGGGCGAGTTCTGCCCCTTTGGCCCCCGTTCGCCCCTGTGCATGTTAGGCTATTCTGACATTCTTGCAGCGTTGCGTTATAATATACCCGGTGCACACCAGTGGCGGAGCCAGGGTTCCCATTTAGGGGTGCAGATTAATTAGCATATGTGGGGATATGTGGGGGATATATCATGCATATGATATGCCGAAAGCATATCACGAAGGCCTGATTTGGGGAGCGCATGCATGGGAGGGGTCGCCCCCAATCGTTGTCCGGGGGCTCCCCTGGGCAGGAACACTGTGAATATTTGAATGCCTAGGGGGGATTTCCGGACGTTTACATGACATTTGACATGTTTTTTTGGGGGGCGGTCTTCCCTAGGGCCCCATTGAATCCGCCACTGGACTGTACACTATTTAATAAGCGATAAAACATGATCTTCGGAGAATCGGACCTTCGGAGTTGTGGGTGTTCGGAGTTATGGGCGTTCGGAGTTATAGGCCTTCGGAGTTATGGGTCTTCGGAGTTATGGAATTTCGGAGAATCGGGACTTCGGAGTTATGGGCTTTCGGAGAATCGGGGCGTCGGAGAATCGGACCTTCGGAGAATCGGACCTTCGGTGTTATGGGTCTTCGGAGAATCGCTACGTAACCATCAGTATTCACATTCAAGTTAATAAGTTTGGAGTTTGGGATGATACAAGGGAAGAATTGAAAGGGCTGTCAGCTCTCTCCTACAACCCACTTTAGTTAATGCTGTAATGTTTGTGAGTAGATTAATATCTGCCCATACACAGTATGTGTTTGCATACTACGTGTGGGGGGTTTGGGTGATGCAATCGCAACAAGAAGCAACCCCCCCCCCCCCCCCATTCAGAACCTTGACCGGTGATGAAGACTTATCTTGTTTTCTTTTGTGAGTAATTTTATCGTTATAAATATGACGCGTCTGGAAACGACTCCTAACAGTTCCTACAAAGCGTCTAAGACAAACACATGATCCGACTCTACTTTCGCGACGGAAACAACATCTGCTGTAAATACTTACCCACTATACACTTTTGGACTTATGAATATGTGTGATTCAGTGGTCAAGGGTGAATGTGACAAAGATTTTGATGGACATGATGAAGACGAAGACATTGATGATAATGACGATGACGACGATGACTGATGATGACGACGATGATGTGGACGGTTTGGAAGGCGAATGATGACGATCATGATGACGACGGAGAGGGTGACGATGGCGATGATGAATATGACGTCTATGATGATGATGGTGACGATGAGTGTAAATAGACTGGTCAGTATATCGACAAAAGCGTAACGAAGTTATAGCCGCATGCAGTGCGTAAATCTAAAAAGGACCACATAATAAAAACTGAAAAGACTCTTAATGACAGAAATTGTGACTCATCCAAATGGTGGAAAACTGTTCATAATCTCTTATTTACATCGAAAAATAAATCTATCCCTACCCTTGTGGTAAATGACCAGACAATCTGCTCTAACGTAGAAAAAGCTGAAATATTCAATAACTATTTCTGCAAAATCGCTACTGTCGATGACACAGGTATCACGACACCCGTAAAATCTTTTGAACCATGGAGACCAACACTAACTAAACTTAAATTTACATCGGAATCTGTACTAACAGCACTTGAGTCAGTAAACGCGTCAAAAGCCTGCGTTCCGGATATGATAAGTCCCAAACTTCTAAAGAATTGCGCACAATCATTAAGTGTCCCCCTGTCCGAACTGTTTAATGCATGTATAGAAGAGTCTCGCTTCCCACAAGCATGGAAACGATCTAACATTGTCCCATGCAATTCTTAAAAAAGATGACCCATCAAACGTTTCAAATTATAGACCCATCGCTTTACTTAGCTGTATATCAAAGGTATTTGAAAGGTGCATTTTTAACAAAATGTGGGAATTCTTGTCTACGAACGGACTCATATCACAATATCAATCTGGGTTTGTTCGTGGAGATTCCACGGTGTTCCAGCTCACCGATATGTACGACCACATTTGTTCATCCTTGGATATGGGGAAAGAGATACGATGCGTTTTTTGCGACATCAGTAAAGTGTTTGACAAAGTTTGGCACCCCGGTCTCTTGTATAAATTAGAACGAATGGGCATTACATGAGACTTGTTGAATTTAATAGAATCATATCTTGCAAATCGTGAACAAAGAGTACTTATTGAAGGGGAATATTCTGAGTGGAAACTCGTTAAAGCTGGTGTGCCACAAGGGTGAATACTTGGCCCTCTACTATTTTTAGTCTATATAAATGACATTACGGAAAATGTCAACTGTCATATACGCCTATTTGCCGACGATACGTCAATATTCCTGACAGTCGAAGACCCAGTTTTGGCGGCTAACATGATAAATAACGATATCGCGAGCTTGACAAATTGGTCAGAAAAATGGCTTGTTACATTTAATCCTTCAAAAACGGAAACCCTCCTTATCTCTCGTAAGAGCAATCCAGTTGACCACCACCCCTTTATATGTCAGATGCTTCTATAAATAATGTGCCATACCACAAACATTTAGGCCTCTCCTTTAACGATTGCGGATCGTGGAATGCACACATCAACGATATTACCGACAGGGCATGGAAAATGGTTAAAGGGGTACTGTACACAGGGATAGACAATTTTTTTATTTACTTCCATTGAAATAACTTTCAAGTTAGATTGTGTTCGTGTTATATGAGTTTCGTATAAACCTAATTTACCGAAGAAAATATTGATCTTGGAAACGAATATATTACGATTTCAAAGTACGCGCCATGTTTTTGACCTTCACCGGAGAATACTCAGGTCGCAGGAAGAACCGGGAGTTCATTGTTCACAGCTTCAATTGATGTCTTCAATCTCTTCCATCGAACAATCTCACTCCCTATAAAAATACTTGACGCTTTATGACTCTTGTTTCTTTCTCCTTTTTTCCGAATCGGTTATAGCGGCTTTTTTTTGCAGGTAACATGTTTGATGTTTTGTTTGCAACTCAATAATGTTCGCGAACGGCCGTCGATAAAAGACACGCAACAGATACGATTTCAAGAACGGTAACTCGTACTGGCATAATACTCCATTTTATGACTCCAGCCATAAATTAATTTATATTAAATAATTCAATTTTACTTTTGTGATAGCCTGTTAACCGGAACGTTTTCAGTAGACATCGTCGACTCAAATTAGTTATTTTAAAATATACTATTGATATTAGATCGCTATTGTCACCGGGAATTTATTGAAATTGGGGTACAGTACCCCTTTAACCAATTAAGAAGGTTCAAATATTCACTTGATAGGATAACGCTCCAAAAAATCTACTTTGCATATATAAGACCACTCCTAGAATATGCCTCGCCCGTATGGGACAACTGCTCAGAAACAGAGAGTGAACTGATAGAGAAAGTACAGTACGAAGTAGCCAGAATAATAACTGGTGGGACTAGAAGCATAAATGTCCTCAATATACTATCTGATTTAGGTTGGGAAAAATTATTCGAAAGAAGAAGAAAAGCAAAACTTCACCAATTTTACAAAATGTTCTACCGCCAAGCACCACCCCTACTCTCCAACACAGTTAACCGTCAGCACACAGGAGCAGACAGATATGAATTCAGAAGAATAGACTTGAGACCCCCATTTTATGAAACGTCATCATATATTAACTCGTTCTTACCGGCAACTACACGGGAATGGAATGCACTCCCCGATCAAATGAATAACTCAGATACTTTGAAAATGTTTAAGTATAAACTGAACTCTGATTTACGCCAGAAGCAGGCGAATGTGCGACATTATAGCTACTCCAAAAACCGTAAAGCCCATATAATACACACACAACTACGTCTTAAATGTAGCAATCTTAACGATGATCTCAACCAGAATCACCTACTCCAGACGAATAAGTGCACATGTGGACTAATTGAAACCGCTGATCATTTCTTACTGTACTGTCCCAAATACTTGCGCATAAGAAACGAAACCTTCTCTGTTTTAAATCGCAGTCTCTGGAGAACAGACATTCTATTGGAAGGATCCACTTCGTACTCAATAAGCCTTAATCGTACCATATTCGAAGCAACTCAGTCATTTATACTTTCTACAAATAGATTCAAATAACTTATTATCAAACGCTAACTAACATTCAACGTTATCCTCTCGATCGGCCAATTAAATGAATCGAACCATTTCATCGTGTAACCTGAGCAAAATAGCTGTGTTTATATAGGCATAACGATCAAGTGACTCCTCTCGACTGGCAATTCGTTTGGCTAATCTATAGTAATAGTAAAATGAATCAAACGTCAATTTCAAATTTATATATTATACTGAAATATACAGAGCAGTGATCATTTCAAATTTTATATTTGTCAAAATGTCTTGTTTCACTTTTCATCCTCTAAATTCGACCTTTACTTCATCCATGTCTCTATTTTCCACTCCATATCCTTTGTCTCCTACCTTTCGATCTCTAATACTATTTTTTCATTACGCAATACTGTTCTTTTCTGAGGAGATGGCTCCATATAAGCGCCTGGCGCTTGATGTCAAATCCTCTTCTCTCTCAGACTTATCATACTTACATATATATATATATTAACATCATTTTGTAAATTGTTGTATAAATCTGGGATACTAAATAAATAATGTTTACACCATGAGTGTAAATATGATGACGACGACGATGATGATAATGATGACAATGGTGATGATAACGATAACCATGGCAATGATGGGAAAGATGACGAGGATGATAACGATGTTCACGACAATGATGAGGACGTCTTTGAAAGTGATAATGATGATGACAATGAGGATGATGACGATGATGACGACGATGATGATGATGATGATAACGGTGACGATGGCGGTGATGATGATATTGATGATGATGACGGCGATGATGATAATGACGACGACAACTACGCGATGCATGTAGAAATCCGAGTGAGTTCTGGATAACGTTAAAAGATATGAAAGGGAAACATACCGGGCTCAAGAAAGAACCTACGATATCAATCGACCTATTCTATGAACACTTCAAATGCCTCGCCGAGTCACACGAAGACGACAATGTAACTATGCTACTTGAAAACATGTTTGATATTGATGCACAAGGTCTTTTAAATTGTCCTATCACTAGCGACGAAATATTATTGGCTGTTGATAAACTTAAACTTTTTTTTTTTTTTTATATTTTTTTATTCAGATCATTTTTTAAATTTCATCATGCGACATTAGTCTTATTCAGTATTGTATAACATTTTCAAACTTAAACTTGGTAAATCGTAGGGTCTAGATAATATATTCCCAGAATACCTAAAATACACTATACATATAATGTCTGAAATTTACTGTAAGCTATTTAACGCAATTTTAGACACATGTTGCTTCCCATCTAGATGGAACGAAGGTATGATTCAGCCAATTTATAAACGAAAGGCGACACGAATAACCCCGATTCATTCAGAGGGGTGACCCTTCCCAGTGTACTTGGTAAACTATTTACATCCGTCGTGAATAATCGACTCAAAAAAAATTGTGAGGGTGAGGGCATACTAACTCATTTTCAGGCAGGATTCCGTAAAATTCACTCAACTATCGACAATGTATTCATTATGAAAAGTCTTATTGACTTTTATCTTGCAAGAGGAAAACAAATATACTGCTGTTTTGTCGATTTTAAGAAGGCATTCGACACTGTATGGAGGGAGGGACTTTGGATTAAACTTATGACATCCAGTATAAACGGAAACATTTTAAGAATTATTCGTAGCATGTACGGAAACTTAAAAGCCTGTGTAGTTCAGAATAGCGAGCGGTCAGAAATTTTACTTGCAGCGCGGGTGTTAGACAAGGGGTTACTATCTCCATTATTGTTCTCGTTGTTCATAAATGACCTCGAACCATTCCTCAAAGATTGAAATTCCTAGGCGATCAATTCACACAAAAACTAGGAGTATATTTTAGAATCATGTGTTTGTTGTATGCGGATGATACCGTTTTGTTTGCCGACAGCCAGGCCAGTATGCAGAGGGCCCTCGACGCGTTTGGAGATTATACATCGTCGTGGAAACTAAACGTAGATAATTCAAAAACAAAAGCAATTCTCTTCTGCAACCGAAAACCAGAAGATTTTGACGATTTGTACCTAGGTGGTAATGAAATGGAATATGTTGACACTATGAATGATCTCGGAAGCGAGTTCTTTTACACGGGCAGATTTTGCAAAGCAGTCAAAGCCATATCGGTGATCGGGAATAAGGCGACGCATGGGTTTTTAGGGAATATCAACAACCTAAATTTGACCAACGACCTACTAATAACGTTTTTCGACAAAACTATAGAACCAATTCTTCTATATGGAAGTGAAATATGGGGTATAGAAAACACATCAGAAATAGACAAAGTAATCCTGAGATTTTATAAACATATTCTTAAAATGAAAACCCGCACGCCCACGTTCATGGTGTACGGATAAATTGGCAGATATCCAGTCAGTATCAGATTTAAGATGAAAATTATTCAATATTGGAACAGCATACTAAACGGCAAGTGTTCGCCTCTAGCGCGGGAACTTTATCTACTTTGGTCAGATTGGGAGAGCTGGGTAGACCGAACAAGGCGAAAACGTGGATTCAATCAGTTAAGGGCATATTCAATTCCGTCGGCATGAGTTATATATGGACATGTCAGAAAAATTCATCCGAAGAAATAATAGCCATCGAAAGCACACTCAAAGATCATTTCATTCAGACTTGGTGGTGGGACATGTACAGCCCCTCTCGTGGTAAATTATACATGAACTTTAAACGGACAATAAAATATGAATCCTATTTGCAAAATCTACCGCGTGACCTAGCCCAAGAACTATTACGACTAAGAACATGTAATCACAAACTGCGTTGTGAGTCTGGGAGGTGGAGTAAAAATAAAGAAAAACCCCGAGCCTGTCAACAATGCAGGACCCATAGACCGTGAGCTACCATATGGCCACCCCCCCCCCCGTGCGGATTTTTGCCGACTATGTTTTTCCGATAGAGGGACGTATTTCACACATTTTTCTGCTTGTTTGCCACTCGGGCGTGGGGGGCTTTTTCATTTTATAACGATTTTCAACAAACTACTGTCATTTTTTGCGATAAAAACTTTATTGGGGGTAGGGGAAATATTTATCTCAAAATTAATACTAAAACTATATGTATCTTTTCAAACTCAGTTTTATTCGAACTGTATATAATAAGTGTCTACGCTGGTAGCGTTACATGGGCACCTAACTCGATATTTTTCTTAAAGTGACACCGATTATATTATTTTTTATCTATTTTGAAGATATATCTGAAAAAGTACAGTGTGTGCATGAACTTACGCATGCACAACGTAATTAAACTATGAACAATACCGATGTTTTCATGATTTTCCACGAGAACATGGGCCAGGGCAGTTTTCTATAACTTTCCACGAGCACATGGATGTATATAGGTAGTCAATGGTCACGTGTTTCGAGGCCATTGAATCCAAGATGGCCGCCAAAATTGATTATCTGACTTGTCAAATTTTAATTCGCAATCACTCACGGAGTTTATGAGGTATTAAGTCGTGAGGTATGTCGTTCTATTTATAATTGAGTACTCCTTATTTATATGTATGAATAAATTTTATTTATTCAAAATGGCCACCGGAAGTGGAAAATATGACGTTTATTCACTAATATCTTCTATATCAGTTTCTACTGTTTGGAACTGGTTGAGGATTGTGACCTTATTTTTGTATTTTTATATTAAGTTATCATTGGGGTAATGAAAAAAGAAAGTCTTGTGTTCCTAGCCTCTTCCGATACCTAAACAATTAGATTTTACAGAACGCGGTATTAAATTTCACCAAAAAATCACAATTGGGTTTCTATACATATTTCAACAAGGAATGAGCAGAACTGTTGAATGTAAGTGAGGCATACCATTACCCATCGATATTCCATAGGAACATAGGAACAAAAGTTGTTACTTTGGCTCAAAATGGCCGCCAAAATATGGAAAAGGTAGAAATTACCCCAGTGTGCCTTGCAATCGCTTACACGTTGTGGTTGAAAGAATACAATTGGATATATTCTGCCTTCTATATATTGAAAACTAATATGCTTGATGCACTTTAGTTAATTGTTACTATTATAACAAAGACATTACTGGGAAATATTGGATTTTACTCTCAAACTTGACATACCAGTAGATATCGGCAAAAAGTCTCTTCTCAGGTTTGAACCATTTTTTCAAGTAAAGTGTTTATTGGTTTGATCTATCTTAAATGTGTCACACTAAGGTGTTTAATGACCAAATTACTCAAGATGGCTTCCAAAATGGCAAATAAATTGGGTAAAAAGTTTATTTTCACATATATTCGGAACATAATGCTCTGAAAAAGGTAGCAAAATGTGACTCACTTGGTTATTAGACATGTTAGTTAATCTACATGTCGCAGTACGTTATGAGTCATGAACAATTAATTTTAAAGTATGCAGTGTGGAATTGTGAGAAAACGTCTTTTGGAATTCTGGCCATGTTTTTTAAAAGAAATTAGCAGAACTTTGAAACGGAACTGAGAGGGACCATAATATGTGGTTACTCTAGCCCATTAACATAAATTATCAACTGTTGTCAGGAAAGTCGCTTAGAATTCCCCCCAGTGTATATAGACGCCACCAAGAAGGAGGACTCTCTGGTGTGACCTCTCTATCGATTAACATATCGTTGAGTTATTGTGGAAAGCGATAGCCACCCAATATACACATGAACAACCCACCAGTAACTGACACTCACTCCATATATAAATAAACACCACGCAGCTGACAATATAGTCGCTCGCTGTTTACACATACACCTCACCCATCACCGTTCGGCAATACTTGAGAAAACCCATGCACATCACACATGACCATACACCTATCAGTATCAATACAAGTACACCAGGTATACGTCCTACACTGGACCCTTGGTAATATCGTCACAATATGTATACCTATTCACCACATTCATGATCATACAGATCAATCATTGTATACCCATTGACAGCACCATTGGCAATACAGTCACTCCGTGTGTACCTATTCCCCACACACATGGACACATAGCCACTCAATATATGCATATACACTCCGCCATGGCCAGAGTCACTCCAAGTATACACATACATCTCACCAATTGTCATATAATCACTCGCTTTATACATATATCCCTCAGCCAGGTATACATATGCATCTCACCAATGGTCATATAATTACTCGCTTTATACACATACCCTCCCTCACCCAAAATAATACCACACATGTGTATACCCATACACCCCACCCATGTACCATATAGTCACTGTATGTATACATCTTCACCACATTCATGATCATAGAGTCAATCATTGCATATCTTTTGACCCCAACATTCGCCATAGTCACTTCGTGTGTACCTATTTCCCCACAACCATGGCGAAGTAACCACTCAATATATGCATATACACTCCACCCATGACCATAGAGTCACTCCGGGTAAACATATGCACCTCACCAATGGTCATATAATCACTCGCCTTATACACATACCCCTCATCCAGGTATACATATGCACCTCACCAATTGTCATATAATCACTCGCTTTATACACACACCCCTCACTCATGACAATACCAAACTTGTGTATACACATACACACCACACAGCCATGAGTCAACATACAGGTACACCAGGTAACCCCGTGTATTCCTATTCACCACATTCATGATCATACAGTCCCAACTGGTACACCTATTCATCACGCCATTGACCACGGTCACTCCCTGTAAATCTACTCGCCACGCCCATTGCGAAATAGCCACTCTCAAGATAAACATATACACCCAACTAATGATTATAGAGCCACTCCATGTATACATATGCACACCACCAATGGTCATGTAGACACACGAGCTATACACATACTCATCACTCATGACCATATAGCTATGTGTCACCATACATGTACATGGACACGAGGGATACTCCTACAGCTGACCATCACCTTATAGTCACTTCATGTATACCTATTCACCACATTGGTGATCACACAATCACTCCTTGTACACATATTCATCTTACTCCCTGCATATCTATTCCACATACTTGTGGCCATATAGCCACCCGATATATACATATTCTCCCCACACAAGCCCATAGAGCCACTCCATGTGTACCTATACATATCACAAATGACCATACGGTCCTCCCAGATGTACCAATACTTCGCACACACGACCAATCATATCTTCCAGACTTATATATACTCCCCACACATGACAATTCAGCCACTCGCTGTACAACCATACACACCATCCATGACCATACAGCTACTCCCTGTATACATATACACCCACCAATGACAATGTACATCCACGACATATATAAATATACATCCCATCCATTACCACAAGGGCACTCCATATATACCCACACGCTCGCCGACGACCACCCAGCTATACCCCAGGCATGATAATACATGACCGTATTGACATTCCATGTACACCTATACACATTACACATAACCATTCAACTACTCCATATTTATCCATATACACCATCCATGATCACACAGACGACACATGTATACATGTGCAAACACCTGTGACAATACAGCCACCACGGTACACATGCACATCCCACCATGACCATAGTCACTCCATATATACACAAACAACAAGATGTGACCATGTAGCTACTCTCCTTATATCCACACACCAGGGCATTGTCCATACAGCCACATCGTGTATACCCGTACATCCACACATACCATACAACCATACAGTCACTCCCTGTAAACATATTCATCTCACGCATCACCATACAACCACTACTTGTATACCCCACTCATGATGCTTGACCTCACACATGACCATACACAGTCACTACTTGTATTCCTATACACCCCACTCATGATGCTTGACCTCCCTCTTGTATCAAGTTCATATATTGTTTTATCCTAATCAGCCAGAATAGCCACAGATTATGATTCATCTCAGTTCCGTGCCAAAGTTCTGCCCATTATCTTTAACAAATGTGGCCAGAATCCCAAAAGTGTTTTTCGGCAAATTTCCATACTGCATCTTTAAAATTAATGTGTCAGCCCCATAAGAAAATGGGACAGCCAGATATAATATGTAGTTGTCATTTGTTTATCTAACATGCATAATAACCAAGTGAGTCACAAAGTCCAAATTTTCGGAACAGCAGAGAATAGTATATGTGAAAAATGAACTTTTTACCCAAGTTGGTTACCATTTTGGAAGTCATCTTGAGTAATTTGGTCTTTGAACACCTCAGTGTGTCACATTTAAAATAGATCAAAACAATAAACACATGTCATACCAAAGTTAGTTACAGTTTACTTTCAAAAAAATGGTCCCTACCTAAAACAAAGTTAATTTTGCCGATATTTATGTCAAGTTTGTGAGAGTAAAATCCAATATTTCTGGTAATGTCAGTGGTTACATTACTGAAAATTAACCAAGGTGAATCAGACATGTTAGTTTTCAACGGATAAAAGGCAGAATAGCCAACTTTATTAATCAATCACAACTTGTAAGCGATTGCAGGGCACGCTGGGGTAATATTTACAATTTTCCATATTTTGGAGGGCATTTTGGCGGCTATTTTGAGCAATTAAGTAACTAATTAAGAAATTAAGTGACAATTTTGGTTCCAATGACTTGGAATATTAACGGGTAATAGCATGCCTCACTTACATAACACAGTTCTGCTCATTCCTTTTTGAAATGTGACCAGAATCCCAATTGTGATTTTTTTTTTAATTTTATACCGCTTTCTGTAAAATCAATTTTTTTCAAGGAACGGAGGGGGCTAGAACCCAAAGAATTTCTTATTTTATTGCCCCAATGATCAGTTTATATAAAATATACAAAATAAAGTGACAATTCTCGAACAGTTCCGAACAGCATAACCTGATATAGAAGATATTAGTGAAAAAGTGTCATATTTTCTACTTCCGTGGCCATTTTTGCAGCCATTTTTATATATGAAATTTATACATGCCTATAAATAAGGAGTACTCAATTATCAATATAATGACATGTCGCACGACCTAATACCTCATAAACTTCCTGCTGAGTAATTGCGAATTGAAATTTACCTGGTCAGATATTCAATAATGGGCGGCCATCTTGGATTCAAAGACCGATAACTCTATAAAGCCCCCATAGCCAGATGGCAAACAACCGGCAAATTGAAGGACTGATATAGTTCTACAAAGATATCATAACCACCAAAAATCCGCATAGGGGGAGGGGGGTCTACATGCAGCTCAAGCTCTACCACATAGAAGACGAGTACCACGTTGTGATGCTTTGTCCAAAATACTTGGATCTAAGAATGAAACATATCCCAGCTAACATTTGTCAAGAGCCATCTAGAGCACGATGTTATATAGATTAAGGCTGAAGGCGACGATAATGATGATGACTACATTGTATGATGGCGATGATGAAGATAACGACGACGACGATGACGTCCATTATGATGATGTTTATGATGATAATTATGACGTTGTTGGTGATGATGAGGATAAAGATGACAGCGGCGACAATGATGATGATGATGATGGTGGTTTCTTAATGCACCCCTTTTAGTGAGTTCTATTTGCACCACCCCCCCCCCCCGCTATGTTAGAATTTTCATCGAGTTTACATCGGGATCTTCCAGTTGTTGGATATGACAACTCCTAAGTTTGGATTTTTTCAACTGGTGACTATTTCAGTTCACAAATTTGGTGAACATTATTTAATTTATCTAAATATGCCGGTTTTTGTCTGAAAACAACAGTTTTCACACTAAATACTAAAAAATGTGAACCAGTTATATATATATATGTTAATTGTATATTATGTTGTAATAATTGGGTCACAATAAATATGTTCAATCAATACGATGATATAAGATTCATTCGGTTAAAAGGGCGGGCGGCCTTCGCTGTAGGTTATAAGTTAGAATAACATGATAATTTCCTAAAGAATATACTAATAGTATAGCATAATGATGACATGGATGCGAAATTATTTACAACACACGCTTTGTGTCAGAGAAAATGCAGGTCGAGTGTTGTTTTGTTTCTCGCCAAAAAGCACGGTGAACTGTTTATAAGCATTCACGATATTTCGTCAGTTCCTTATTTAGATTCGCGCGCATTATACGTCGGTTTTAAAAACCCTAATTTGGTGTTTCTACAACTTAGAACTTACAATACTATAATGCATGTTTAATAACATATTATGTTAATGTTTACCTCTAGTTTCAACCGGGACATGTTCCCCTATAATTGTGTTGCTTAAAATGCCAGCAAAATGCTGTAATCGGTTATTTATGTTTTCGCTCCGATTCCCGCCCTGTATGTTCCGTTGTCGCCCGAGTGAGTTCAATTGTCGCCCGAGCAATGCTCTTTAGATTTCAACTAGAAACATCCAGTTTTTCTAACGATAAACGTCTCCATATGACCTGATGACGGTCCTTAGCTTTTGTCTTCATAATGATGACGAAACTATTAAAGGGGCATGCATTCAGACTCTTTATATGCAGTACATTTTCGGATAATGTTATCAAATGTTATCAATTTCCTGATATAAACAGTATTCATCGTTGAAAACTTTCCTGTGTCAGTTTCGCGACGGAAGTCGAACATTTTACTTTGAAATTGTGCTGAGCGATCGATATATCGATTAGCAGTGCAAATACTCAACGATGATAAGAGAGGATAACTATGATTTTTGACTGAAAACGATAATTATCATGAACGGGTACAAGCAAATACCGATTGGAAAAGCGATATTAGCGTGTACACGTACCCACGAATGATATAATGTGTTCAGTCAAAAGCAGTAGGTTTCCTTTTTGTTATATGCGGTTTCAATTTACAATTATTGCTGTCAGTCGATTGTTTTGCCGAATTAGCTGTAGACCGAATTGCGCTTGAGTGCAATAAGAATACTCCTTATTGCGCTTAAACGCAATTAGAGATTTCGTATTGATCATATGAGAGCAATAAAATCTTCTCTTATTGTGCTGAAGCTCAATTAGAATTTTCCTTATTGCGCTTAAGCGCAATTAGGGACTCCTTATTGTGCTTAAGCGAAATAAGACATCTCTTATTGCACATAAGCGCAATTACATATGTGGCTCCTCATTCTTATTGCGCTTAAGCGCAATTAATAACTCCATCATGAGATCACCTCTCTGTGCAAATAGTAGAATCCGAATAGGCATATATATACGCGTGGACAGTCACCAGGCACAAATAAACTCCACCCATTGAACTATATAAGGACTACACCATTTGAATTAGCTTTTATGTAACGTGGCTAATTGTGCTTAAGCGTAGTAAGAAGATTTTTATTTCCACTTTAGCCCAATTAGCTCTTATTGCACTTAACTGCAATAATAATATTCCTTATTGCGCTTTTAAAGTGGTGTTGGAGATTCCTTGTTGTGCTTAAGATCAATAAGATATGCATTATTGCGCTTAAACGCAATAAAATATTCGCTTAGGCGCAATTATATATTTCCTTCTTGCACGTAAGCGTAATTAGATCTTCCCTTATATCGCTTAAGCGCAATTATAGATTCCTTATTGCGCTTAAATGTGCATAGTCGGAATTAACGCTCGTACACTTACTAGTTGACTGGTTTATTTTTGGGCAATTAATCGATTCTGATAACTGGAGCAGCATTTAAAAAAAACATTGTTGTTGTTGGAATCTGATGATATGGGGACCATCGAATCGGATTGAGTACCTTTAAGCTCAATTATTTATTAAATGTCAATTTGACTTCCCATATGCATGCACATGTATGTTTGGTCTTTTTAATAAAGTACCTCAAGATATTATAGGAAATATATAAAAACAAAACATCGCATCAAAATCAACACCATAGTGAGGATGTAGATCTGTTTTAGTATTAGACACTAATTCATTGTACTTAGTAAATTATTGTAGGACAATTTACAGTCATGTAGAACCGCCGTGGGGCCAGCAAAATGTAGCAATTAATTGTATTATAGTAAACATTTATCCATGTCAGGAATCGGAACGCTGAAAATGTGCGTGTCATGAATCGGAACACTCCGAAAACAGAATCGGAACATATGGTATAGTGTTACTTTTAAGGCAATATGTCAAGCTAAAATCGCGTATTTTGATCAACTGTATTTTAAAAGTAAGATGGGTTGTTTGTGGATACACGTAAGCAATTTGTTCTACAAAACATTATCTTTTTCGCTTCGAAATTCACATTTGTACACAACACTTTTCTTCTGCATGTGGGTGTATATTTGAGTGAGCAACCCTTGTAATTTAGTTCAGCGTGCTATATGTGGGACTAAAGAATAAGTAAGTGAAGTGAAGAATACCTTACAAACAAATCCTAACATTTGAATGTGTCATCCCATGAGTTGCTCCCTCGATATACACCAATTAGTAAACATGGTCCTGGAAAATCGAGCAAAACGTTCGCGGAATCGGAATTTATACCGCTCGGAATGCGAATTTTGCTCGGGCGGAATGAGATTGCGAGGAGCATATCCTCCACAGTGTAGTTACCAGGTTAGGAGAAAATACTAACTGGATTGGAAACTGTTCATCTCTTTGCAAGAACAATTATATTATGTATACTCGTTTTGTGTCTGAACATATCCCAATCATGAAGTAACGTGGATTAGCTGGATTTTGAACTGAGAGCGGGTATAGTATGGGTCGATTAAAATAAAATGTGGTGTTATTAGATAGCGATAATTGATGCCGCCAATAATGTTATCTTCGCCTTTCAAAGCGCAACGGAACATTTTCATTGGACGATCCAGTAGTTCCGAGTGTTTGTCTATAAACAGATCGTTCTGTAACTTTATTGATGTTTGTTTACATAACAAAGCGTGCAATCGTGACAATAACGTGCAATGTACGTGATATTTATGATTGGTGTATAAACAAAATATGTCTATTATATAATATCCTTTCTGTTTATGGCGGTTTTAGTGGATGTGACTATTTTAATAGCAATACCCACCGCGAAGGCCGTCCGTATCTTTTACATACATAACAATTGATTGAACATATTTATTGTTCCCAATTATTGCAACATAATATAAAATTAACATATATATAGACATATTGAATGAGTGTGCACATGGGATTGGAGCACAATCATTTGTTAATCATTGATGGTATAAATGATGATTCCATGTTTGGTGTTTAGAAAGGACGGTTCAAATCGGTGTTGGTTCCTACGCGTATAACCAGGCTCGTCTGACTTTCCCTTAGTGCGCGTACACATGAAGCTGCAAGAAAATATCTGCAAGAGAATATCAGGTACAATTGTACTCTGATATTTTCTTGCTGCAAAGATTACGCCCGTGAGAAAGCGACGGGTTATATGGCGTTGATTGAGCTCAATGTGACTAGTGTTAGTCGTGTTTGTTGAAGTGAATAACTGCGGACAAACAACCTATAGTCCATATCGAATAGTCATAGAGTTATAAAGTGTTATGGGAAATTTTAAATGCCACCTATTTTAACGAGAAAGGAACGCGCCCTCGTCGTTGGAGTAGGGATGTGTGTTCTTCATGAACACACGAAAGGACATCTAAACAGACGTTGGTGGGTTCGGCCCTGGGCCACATCCCACATGCGAGAAGAGCGAGGAGCCGCCAACAATTTCTTATTCGAAACGTACATACAGTCCAAATTAAAGTAAAACAACTAAATCAAGGCATGTGAGGTACCAATTATAAAGCATCCCCATACACACAGGGACGTGGCTAGAGGGTTTCCGTTGGGGGGTGTCCACATTAGGAAATTCCAACTGCACCACCCCCTTGAATCAGAATCAGACCAAACACAAGTTTTCCATAATTCCATTTGCACCCCCTTACACATCAGTGCTCTTAGGCCTAATATTAGACAATGGTTCGGCCCGGTGTGCGAAAATTTTGTAATCTTAACATGAAAATAGCAAAATCCTACCATCTAGACTATCCTCAAGCATTCCTAGAGTTGGAAATTTCAAACATGACACCCCACTTAGGTTGGAAAATTTACAACTGATGACAATTTTTCAATGATAATGTTGACCAAATGTATGACAATATTGTTTTCTTAAATTAACTAGCAGTTTTTTGCTTTTGACTGGCCACGGGGGAGGGACCAGGACACAAGCTTTCCAAGTGTTGGAAATTTCCAACCTGTCACCCCCCTGAGGTTGGAAAGTTTCCAACTGATAACCATTTCAGACCATATTTTTTTTTACCAAAAATAGGAAAATATGCAAATATTGGTCCAAAAACAATTAATTCCCCCCAAGAAATTTTTTGAAAATCAAACTACAAGAACATTTTCAAACTATTGTTGGTGTGAAATTTCCAACTGTTTTGGCAGGCAAATACGTAGTATGTTGAAACAGACGATACTATTGATGGATCATAACTCGAGCGTTTGAATTGTTACGATCATATCCCCGCGAGATTAGTTAACGGATACCGATGGCTACCTATCAAGGTGAACACATATCACCAATTGGCGATAAAATATCAGCGCGCTGCCTTCGTCTGATATTTTCCGGTATTATTTATTTCATTGGTCAAGTAAGTCACATGGGGCATACCTGATATTTTCTTGCTGGCCATGTGTACGCGCCCTAAAGGTCTGGGGAAGAAGGTCTGTAAGATATTGGGGGACTTTTTATTATTTTATGCCTGGTGCGTATTTTGTGTATGTGTATTGCGTCTTTCACACAGAAGTCTCCAATCCAGTTCAATTAGTGTCCTCTCTTAGCTGGGACCGAACGTGTCAATTACATAACAATTACAGTATATAAAACATATAGGATAACATAGTAAAGTTGTATGCAAAACTTATGCCCACTATGGTCCTAGAGCTAAATTAGAACAGTTATAAATTAGCGTATTTTACATGTGTACATAACAACCATGACAATATAAACGTGTATCACAGTGAAGTGTATATTACCAATAGCGGTAAGTAACCAAACGACGATTTTGGGCTCCTATAACTGTTAATTGAGTTGTGTCATAACTTGCAATTGTGTATTGGCGAGCGCATTGTGTATATATACGTTACACAACCCATATCCGAATTCCAGCCACTCCACCCGCACCAAAACCACACCAAACCAACGCGAAATTACAAACTAATACCACATGCTGACGTTCCAAACCAACACACGCGCGTCCATGCAGAGAAATATTAGAGGGAAGGGCCACATGCACACATCCTACACCACAACAACAAACCAACCCACAACACACGTTCTCTCCCATGTCCACGGGTAGACGATTTCTGATTTAAATTGTTTTCATATATGCCACCATTATATATGTATGTATTGTGTATTCATATATATATACTGTGTCATACCGAATACGTCCGGCGATTGGAGAACAAATTATAGTCTGATTCTGTTTATACGTGGTGGTGTAGCTTGGTAAGTCCATGCTGACCGCATGTGTTATATAGAAACAATGAAGAGGTAAATGGCCCATCCAGATCCAGATGAGAATATGTGTATGACCGTTTAGGGTTAAAATAGAATCATCACAATATTATCTGATGCCTCTTTAAAAAGCCAGAATTGTATAACGTGTAGCTATACGATATATGTACGTATACTTGATACGATTATTCGGTTTCATTGTCATGTAAAGGTTTACGCGAGAGGGAACAACCCATAAAGTTTATCAAAACATCATGTTTATACTTCGTATCGTTTCACTCTGTATGTTCCATATAGAAACCCCAATTATGTTAGCATTAAACGAATATCCAGTTAGCTGCTTGCATACGAACGACAACATTCACGGGCGTGTGATCAAGGCATTACGTTATCATTCGTTCACATTTTTGAAATCGCAAATTTAAATGCTGAGATGGATGTTCAATTAATTTCAATTAAAATCCATTCATAATGGATATGTATACAATATTTCGAACATGTTATGGATTCCTATTTCAGATGACATTCGCAGTCCAACTGATCAGTCTCAGATACACACAAAACATGCGAAAACTCATCAGAACAATTTAAGTGCTACGCATATTTACTGCACAGAAGATCCGGTTTAGTGACATCTTGGTCCGCGACATTGACATCTGTGTGGACTGACAGTGGTCCCACCATATCGTGCGCATATTGAGAATGACACTGATTTTTTAAATTATGTTCAATTATATGCTTCAATGACATATTCAGCTATACCGGCATTTTTGTTTTGGCAGCGTGCATGGAAGACTATGAGCTATACCAGTAGATAGATGTTCTAGAAAATTTAAGTGAACAAAAGCAAAAACGCTATTCAAATAATTCGCTAAAAATTGGTAAATGGTTTATCTGGGAGAACTGACTGACATCGGGTAGGTAAATACTCCTGCTTCGTGTGGACGAACACATACGTTGTTCGTCGTCTGTTTAACGATGATAAACACACATATTCCCATAATATACGTGAAAATGACTTTCCCATTCAGTCCGTTGGTTGGCGATACCATGCACGTACACGGGATGCTACTCCGCCCGGTGACCTCCAAGCACGCCCCCGGAACCATCTAGGGCTGAAGCCCGCTAACCTAGTTTTTTATATTAGTGTTAGACTTGTTAGATTGATACGGTAGTATGTGTGTCCTATACTTATCACCATAACGAGAGCCCACATCTAGAAGTAGAGCATGGTATACTCACTGCGAATTCTTTGTTTTGCCTTCTACTTAACACCACAACGAGAGCCTATACCTTTAAAAGTAGAGCGTAGGACTTACGGCGAATTCTTTGTTTTGCCTTCTAATTGGCACCACAACGGGGGACTACATATAGTACAGAGAATATGACTCATGACGAATTTCGTGGATTGCCCTTTACTTAGTTCCACATCAAGTGCCTACCTCTAGTACTAGAGCATATATATGGCACTTGGTGAATTCCGTTTCGGCGTTTGTTTATTTTGTTTTAGCGATCAGTTGGTTGTTGATGTTTGTGAATTTAGTTTTTATTGGAGTTGTCTTGTTTAGTTAGTAGTAATTTTCGGAGTTCTAGTTCCTCAAATAGTTTGCGGTCTTGTAATCTTAGACTCTTAGGTGACGTTTACACATAGCCGGTGAAGCCGTTACCCGGCGAACCCGTTAGCCGGCGAAGGTTGGGGTGAGTGTTTACACATCGCCGACGAAGATACGCATATATTCATGTGTCTCCTTTACTTGTTAATAGTTTTCGTTTTAGTTCTCACTGAACTAAAATGTAATATTGCTGTACATCTATAAACATCTAGCCGCTTCCTGTTAGATATATGGTTGGGCAGTATAGTGAAATGAAACTTTTTAGAAATGGAAATGCCGAAATTATTAATATCCAACTCAAACTTTCAGGTATTGCTATTGGTAATTTTATAGATATTTAAAAAACATTGTTAATGGTTTGTTTTGGTTCACAAACTTCACATACAGCCTGTGAAGTGAGTGTCGCACCAAAAGCATGGCCATTGTCAGTTTTGAGATCTTTTCGTCGCATACATCTACAAATTGGTGTCTAATCATTCGGATTGGATTTTATATTATATATATAAGTTTCAACATCGCGAATCAAATGTGACACATTTTCCGTTTGCACATTATACAATGAAATATGTTTTTCATTTTACTCGGGCGTTCACCATGTCCATGTATATAGGGCCGAGGCGATGGGGGTGTCTCATCCCAACTTTAATCAAAATATTCAAAAGCTGGAAATTTCATACCTGACACGGCAATAGTTGGACATTTGACATCAGCAATATGATGAAATTGTTCTCGTAGTTTTATTTTCAACAATTTGTTATTGGTGATTTCTTTAGGCAACATTTGCTTATTTTTTTACCAAATTGTTGGACTGAAATGACCATCAGTTGGAAATGATCCAACCTTATTAGAGGTGCGTCAAGTTTGGAAAATGTCCAACAATTGGAAATCTTAAGGCTGGATGCTAGGATTTTGCAATTTTCAGGGTTCAGATTAAAAAAAATTCTCACACCTGGCCATAACCACGGTCGGTCGATAAATTCCAAAGATGAACAGTCCCACACCTCCAAATCAGGCCATCTAGACCCGTCCCTGTGTCAATATGTCCACGGCGCACTCAGATTTAGATTATTGAACTAATTGTCCATTAAGTTTGAATCCACAGAAACGTGCCATCCCATTTCTTCCATATATATATATGGACATACATTTACATGAATTAATTCCCTCGAATGCGCAACAAATGTACCATGCACATGCAGAGTACGTGTACCATCATCGGTTAGTATTTATAATAATAGCTTATAACCAAGGTGCGTGACCACCGACCTGACAGCTGATTAGAGACAATCAAACTGGCACACTGACCAATATATACACAGGTGAAAAGCGGGCTGGTCTATCAGCGATTGCACAATAATATTGTTCGAGTTAATTGTTGAAAGGAAATCACCCATGACGGCATGACCCCAGATAAACATCTAACTTAACCGCAGAGCGAATTAGAATCCATACGACAATCAGGTGCTTGTACTAAAGCATTTTTAACCAAAAGTTGAAAACCGTATAGCTGAGTATCCGGATAGCCGTAATTCTTATCCGGCGAAGTATAAACACTCTATTGTTATCGCTGCCGGCTACAGCGAATGCGATCTTCGCCGGGTAATGTATAAACACCCTCTTAGTAGAGTTTTAGCCGCTAATATACTAAGCCTGTCTTGCAGTGGGTAAATGCCAGCTGCTGAATGTAGGGCACTGATTAGTGTTGGAATGTTTTCCTGCAGTGCCGCTCTCGAAGCGGAGTTTTGAATTATTTATAGTTTATTAAGGGTTGCCTTGGGGAGTTCTGCTGTTATGATTGCCCCATATTCCATAATTGGCCGTATAAATTGCTTATAAAGTTTAATTAGGGTTTCGGAATTAAGTCCCCGTGTCAGATTTGCCCTTGGGCATTCTCAAAAGTCCAATTCTCTGTTTTGCTTTGGTTGCGATATTAATTAGATGTTTCGTAAAATTGAGTTTATGGTCTAGAGTTATGCCAAAGAGTGTTGCTTCTTGTGTTTGTTCGAAATTTTCCCCGAAAATAGAAAGTTTAAATTCGATTCTACTTAATACTATTAATTGCTTCTTCTTTTTTTTTTGCATTAAGTTTGATGCGCCATTTTGAGCACCATCACATTCAAGTTAAACTAAGCTTAATGTATCTATACTCGCGTTGAATTCGCGATGTGCCAAACGTGATCACCGGAATCAGGTAATTAGAATCAGATAATTTTGAACTAATTTCCACGGTTGAAAAGACGAAGTTGAATAATTCCTCACGTCCAAGATTTAGCCTGGTTTAGTAATTAGCACTATAGTCCATACTACTAAAAGTTATAATTGAATGTGCTTTGATTATTTTGTTTCAGTCTTCGCTAATGGCAACTTTTGTTAAGCTTTCGAGTTGGAACAGAGACTATACGGAGAATTTATAAATTAGATTACTTTTTGCTATTGAATTCAATCAAATGATAGCGCCCACTATATATGATCTAGTTATCTAGCCTAGTTAACTGACAGTAAATGATTCATTGACAACGACAAAGACTCAGAGTTTGAGACTATCAGACGAGTGTCAAACACAAACTTGACAAAGTCAAAGAACTGAAGTCTCAAATCACTGTAAAAGAAGTGTTTCGGTAACATCTTGCCGTCCGAAACAAGATATGAAGCAGTGTATGAAGTAGTACTATTTTTATGAAAAGATCACCCACCTTCTATGTAGATAGCTTTAATTTTATTTTATGTTGTGTATATAGTATTTGGTAATTTGTGGAAATGCTAACAACGAGGTGGTGATTTCTGTATTTGAACTATAAGGTTTAGCAACAACTATTTGTGTGCAACGTCAAATCTGATTAGTTAAAGACACACTATGGACTTGTTCGGGAACACAGAGCTGACAAGCTAGTACGCAGGTGGTATGCTATTCTGTGGAATGTAGCATTCTACTAACATCTCCGAAAAATTCAAAGAAATCGATCATAACACTCCATAGAAAACATCGTCTGAACTACGCTCAATTATAAATATTTACATTTGGATTCGGGACGCAACTATCCAAGATAAACAACACAAATGATTTCGCCATCGAGAGTCATTGCATTTAATTAATATATCAGAATTGGATTAATATTCGAAAAAATAACTACATTTAGCAAGATTATTCTCGATATCTATTTGATCACACTACCGGAGTGTTTCACATCACTTTAAGATTGACAATCTGACCAATATGGAAGTTGTTTTTATTGCGCTTTTTTCCAAACGAGGGCGCCACTTTACGTTACGCTAGGAGCGTGCTTTGGTACTATTCCCGGTGACGTGACTAAATAGAACACAATAATGCAGCTGCATATATATAGGTATACGGATCTCCAGATCATGCCACGAATCTCTACTCCGGCTAACGTCTGTAGAGATCATATTCCACCAGTGCAAAACTTGGGAATTTTTTGAAGTTTTGACAGGGAAACTTATAAAGTCGAAAAAATACCACAGGGAATATATTTCTTAGTTCTTACCTAAGTAATGATCTTCACTGTAGGTGAAGGTCCCAACTCGAAATTTCACGATTTAAGTGACTTTGTGAGCGATATTGCTTTGCGCCGCTTACAATTATGGAATTTATCCCGGGTAATTATCGATGTTTATTGCGATGTCGGCTCACAGAAGTAAAATAAAGCATGCAATTTCGAGTTGGGACCTTTACCTAGAGTGAAGTACATTACTACGGAACAATTAGCAACTAAGAAATATATTCCCCATGTTAATTTACATTATAAGGTTCCCTGTCCAAACGTCAAAAAGTTCCAAGATTTTGTTCTTGTGTAATATGATCTCTAAGTGCGTTAGCCAGAGTAGAGATTCATAGCATGATCTAACGGATTTCTTGCGCGTTACATTTGTGAAAACTTTCAGATTTCTTATTAAGTTTTCTATTATAATCAACTAACACAATGCAGACAATTTTAATGAAACATGAAGCAGGCAAAAAACAAAATTAATTGGGGAAAAACAAAACAAAACAAAACAAAACAAAAACCCCAAAGAAGTAATAATTTTTTTTTTTAAAGTAAGTCCGGCCGCCAGGTCACGGATGCGTGTTTTGGCGTATAAATTTTTTTTTCTCTGCGGATTTTGTAAATTCAGGTATCCGACATCAAGATTTTATCGGCTGGCCATCTGTCAGCCTTGAGCAATTTTTTTTATAGCGCCCTAAAAAGTATACCCCCACCCCAATTTTTTCCCAGACGTAAAACCAGTAACTTGGAATTTGTTGCAAATTCACATGACTAATCTAGTAAAATGTATATATTTTCATGAAGCTAAGACATAATGACACTAGTTTGGGCCAAAATTGAAACTCACCATCCAAGATGGCTACCAAAATGACCGCCGGAAGTTGAAAATATGACATTTTTTCACAAATATCTTCTAGATCAGTTCATGCTGTTTGGAACAGGTTCAGTAAAATGACTTTATTTTGTATTTTATATATTAACTGGTCATTGGAGCAATTAAATATGCAATTATTGGGGTCCTATCCACTTGTGATCCCTCAAAAATTCGATTTTACAGAACGCGTTATAAAATTTCACAAAAAATCACAACTGGGATTCTAGTCATATTTCAACAAGAAATGAACAGAAGGTTGTAATTAAGTGAGGCATACCATTACCTATGAATATTCAACTCACTGGAACCAAAATTCTTACTTTGGCTCAAAATGGCTGCCAAAATGGCCGCCAAAATATCGCCCTAGGGTATCCTGCAATCGCTTACAAGTTGTGGTTGATGTACAAAATTGGCTATTATGCCTTCTATACATTGAATACTAACATGTCTGCTGCACCATGGTTAATTGTTACTGTTGCCACCACTGACATCACCAAAACTATTGGACGTTTCTCTAAAAAACTTGACATAAATATCGGCAAAAATATACTTTTCAGGTTTGGACCATTTTTCTAGTAATATGTAATTATCTTTGGATTTAAAGGTGTTTATTGTATTGGTCTATCTTAAATGTGTCACACTACGGTGTTTATAGAACAAATTGCTCAAGATGGCTTCCAATATGGCAACCAAATTGGTAATAAGTTTTTTTTTTTACATATATCATTATAACATTATATATATAACATTATTCTCTGCGTTATCCGAAAATGTAGCAAATTGTGACTCACTTGGTTATTATACGTGTTAGTTAATTAACTGACAACTAAATGTTCTATTATGGTTGTCCCAGTTCCGTATGGGGCATGACAAATTTATTTTAAAGTATGGAATTTTGCGGAGAACCTCTTTTGTGATTCTGACCATATTATTGAAAGGAAATGGGCAGAACTTTGAGACGGACTGAGATGAACCATAATACCCTTCTGGACAAAACAAGTGTCCAGTGGCACCGTGGTGTATTTGCCGTTCAGCCGCGGTGTCAGAGTTTGTAACTGCAGTTGAGCACCGCGGCCGAACGGCATGTACACTGCGGCCAAACGGCAAGTACACCTTGGCCGAAAGGCAACTACAACGCGGCCGAATGGCATGCACACCGTGCTGGTTTGTATCGTCTTTTTTCAGTTTAATGAACGTACACCGTGGCAACTACACCATGGCTGAATGGAAGGTACACCGCGGCCCAACTGTATTTAGCCGGTGGAGCTGTGGTGTAGTAGCATTTCGGCCGCGGTGGCAACGCTAACCACACCTCGGTTACGTGGACACTTCTTTTGTCCAGCAGGTATGTGGCTATTCTGTTCCATTATGATAAACCAATATCAACTGGATACAGGATGGATGCCAAGATGGTAGCCAGGGAGTTACTCTATGCGTATTTGAGGTGAATATGTATGCATGGAGTTAGTGTATGTCTTGGATGATGTGAATATGTATACAATGAGTGACTATATGGTTATGAGTGTGTTGTCCATAGTGAGATGTATAGGTATACAGGGAGAGGTCATTGTAAGGTGTGGGGTGAATCGGTATGAATGGAGTGACTGTATGGTGTATGGTTGTGTGTATATTGTACTGGTGCACCCGGTGTGCCTGTATGGACATTGATGTGGTGTATGGTTATAGCTACATGGCCATATATGTATTGGTTATGTATATATGGAGTGACTGTAAGGTCATGGGTGGGATGTACATGTGTTTTCTGTATGATCATGGATGGGGTGTGTGGATACATCGTGAGTGAGTTTATGGTTACGGGCAATGTGTGTGGTATACGTGTAATGACTGTACGGTCATGGTTGAAGTGTGGACATTATCGTGTGGTATATAGGGAGTGTCCTTATGGTAACGGATGGGATGTATATGTTTATATCTCGTGGATGTATTATCATTGGTATGTGTGTAGGGATTAGCTGTATGGTCATAGATGGCATGTATGATTATACAGTACGTTGCTGAACTGTCATGTGTGATGTATATATGCAAGTATGGATGGTATGAGTGGTCGTGTGTGCGGGGTTTTTGTATATCTGGAAGGACTCAATGGTCAGTGGTGAGGTGCATATGTATACCTGGAGTGACTCTATAGTCTAGGGTGGGCTTCATATGTATATATCGAGTGGTTACATGTATATGACTGTGTGTGGAATATGTATACAGGTAGTGACTGTATGGTCAATGGTGAAATGAGTACATGTAGGTATACAAGGAGTGACATCAATGTAATGAATATCTATGCCAGGAGTGACTAAATGGTCATGTGTCAGATGTGTGAGTATACCTGGTGTTCCTGCTTGGCGACTCGTGGCGGTATGGTCATGTGTAGGTTATGCGGGTATACAATGATGTTGCTATATGGTCATGTGCGAGGTTTATGTGTATATAGCGAATGGCTATATGGCCATGGATGATGTGCATATGCACACATGGAGTGACTATACTCACATGGCTGGGGTATATTAGTATATATTGAGTGGCAATTCGGCTATGGTGTGACAAATAGGGATACAGTGAGTGACATGGCCAATGGTGAGGTGAATATGCATACCATACACATTACCCGTAGCCATAAAATCACTCATTATTTATCCAGACAGAAACACAGAAACACATGTACATTCCACCCATGACCATCTAGCTATATCCATACACCACATCAATGTCCATACAGGCACACCGATGCACCCGTACAGTATACACACAACCATACCGGTACACCATACAGTCAACTCCATTCATACCGATTCACCACACACCTGACCATGACCTCTCCCTGTATACCTATACATCTCACTATGGACAACACACTCATAGCCATATAGTCACTCATTGTATACATATTCACACCATTCATGACATACACTAACTCCATGTATACCTATTCACCTCACCTATGATCATAGAGTAACTCCCTGGTTACCATCTTGGCATCCATCCTGTATCCAGTTGATATTTGTTTATCATAATGGACCAGAAGAGTCACATATTATGGTTCATCTCAGTTCCGTCTCAAAGTTCTGCCCATTTCCTTCCAATAATATGGTCAGAATCACAAAAGAAGTTCTCCACAAAATTCCATAATTTAAAATGAATTTGTCATGCCCTATACGGAACTGGTACAGCCATAATAGAACATTTAATTGTCAGTTAATTAACTAACACATATTATAACCAAATGGGTCACAATTTGCTACATTTTCGGATAACGCAGAGAATAATTATATATATATAATGTTATAATGATATATGTAAACAAATAACTTATTACCAATTTGGTTGCCATTTTGGAAGCCATCTTGAGAAATTTGGTCTATAAACACCGTAGTGTGACACATTTAAGATAGACCAATACAATACACACCTTTCAATTCAAAGATAGTTACAATATTACTAGAAAAAATTGTCCAAACCCGAAAAGTAAATTTTTGCCGATATTTATGTCAAGTTTTTGAGAGAAAAGTCCAATATTTTTGGTGATGTCAGTGATGACAACAGTAACAATTAACCATGATGCAGCAGACATGTTAGTATTCAATGTATAGAAGGCATAATAGCCAATTTTGTACATCAACCACAACTTGTAAGCGATTGCAGGACACCCTAGGGCAACATTTACCATTTTCCATATTTTGGCGGCCATTTTGGCAGCCATTTTGGCAGCCATTTTGGCAGCCATTTTGGCAGCCATTTTGGCAGCCATTTTGGCAGCCATTTTGAGCCAAAGTAAGAATTTTGGTTTCACTTAGTTTGAATATTCATAGGTAATAGTATGCCTTGCTTAATTGCAACCTTCTGTTCATTTCTTGTTGAAATATGACTAGAATCCCAGTTGTGATTTTTTGTGAAATTTTATACCGCGTTCTGTAAAATCGAATTTTTGAGGGATCACAAGCGGGTAGGACCCCAATAATTGCATATTTAATTGATCCAATGATCAGTTAATATACAGAATACAAAATAAAGTCATATTACTCAACCAGTTCCAAACAGCATGAACTGATCTAGAAGATATTTGTGAAAAAATGTCATATTTTAACTTCCGGTGGCCATTTTGGTAGCCATCTTGGATGGTGAGTTTCAATTTTGGCACGAAATAGTGTCATTATGTCTTAGCTTCATGATAAAATATACATTTTACCAGATTAGTCATGTGAATTTGCAACAAATTCCAAGTAACTGGTTTCACGTCTGGGAAAACATTGGGGGGGGTATACTTTTTAGGTCGCTATAAAAAAAAATGCTCAAGGCTGACAGATGGCCAGCCGATAAAATATTGATGTCGGATGCCTGAATTAACAAAATCCGAAGAGAAAAAAAATGTATACGCCAAAACACGCATCCGTGAATTTCGGGGGTTTGGCGACCCTTACGGGGTCGATTACTTAGGGCATTACTGTACACCACGATAAATGTGTTCCCGTGCTTGTCGTTTGAACGGGAACTTGTTATCGACCTGGCTTTTGTAAGCTAGGTCACCACGATACACAGGCATATTCGACCGGTTTGGATCCAACAAATTATTTTCGCTGGTGGGTCCGCGCTCGAAGATTGACCAGAAATTGCTATTTAGTAAAAGAAATTTAATAAAGTTCTGTGATATAATTATTAATAACAGTTTAATATATTGCGGAAAAAGAGTGCTACCGAACAAATTAATACACTGTTTATCATCGGCTAATGTGGACGTGTTTACAGAATGAGGCAATCAGCTGATTGATTGTAAAACTTGTTTGCGTGAATGGATGTTGTCTGCAGTATACACCTGTGCTTGTGGCAGGACTTCAGTTATGTTGTGAGTGCCGACGTCAAAATTAATGAAGAAGGGTTTTTGTCTGATATTTTTTTCAGCGTCTATGTCGTACGGCTGACCATAGAGCTTTTGATTGAGTGTGGAGAGAAGGCATGTGGTATAAACTCAGAATAAACCAAATCACTGGTAAAGTATATTGCGTATAATCGTGAATATGTACGACAAAGTCAGAGCGTTCCCTTCTGTCTCCACATTTCTATTTTCCATGTACATAAATGACCTGAGCGATTTTTTGGCTAGTGCAGACGTGGGGGGAATGGGAACAGGTTCTAATGAAATGCAGAGAAAGTAGACTGTTATCTGAAATTGTGTGTTCCTTTTTACGCTGACGACACCGTTTTATTCGCAGAATGCAGTACTTACGGTACTGCCAGTAACAGTTGAACTGTTTCGAAGACTACCGCCATATATATGAAACTAAAGGTTAACATTCTGAAAACCAAGGTAGTTTACTTCTCACGGGGGACGACAACTCAAAAATCTTAGTCTTTCATTCAATAATATGAATCTAGAAGTGGCTAGCTCATTTAACTAATTGGGTATATCTCTTTCCAGAAAATAAAAGAAGCTAAACGCGCTGCAGTTCAATGTATGAAGTCTTCAGAATATAGGACGTGTTCATAAACTGTCGATCAATGAGAATTTGTGATTATTTGACACTATGGTTTTACCCATCCTGATGGTTCAGAAATATGAGCAGCGGGAGAGAACTCCATCATAGAAAGGATGCATTTGAAAGTTTGTAAAATGGTGCTTCTTTTGAGATCGACTATCCCAGCTTCATGATATATGGTAAATAGGTGTCGATACTCACTCGATGTCACCATTAAGGTGAGGATAACTTAAATCTCTCGCCCAAAAACTTTATCAAACTGCCCTCATGATATCCGAAGCAAATTGATTTTACACACCTTGGCTGAGAAAAGTGAAGAGCATTTTAAATTATTGTGGATTATCGTATTTGTGGGTAGGACAGAATCCCGCCATAGATTTAAATATAACCATATCGCTGGTGAAACAGAAACTGACTGATCAATTTATTAAAGATATACGGGCGGCGTTGGCGGTGGGTATGCTGTTAAAATATTCACCCCGTCAAAAACCGCCATAAACAGAAAGAATAGTAAAATATAGACAGACCTTGTTCTTATACCAATCAGAAATATGGCATAAACAGTATGTTATTGTCAATTTGTTTCCTTTGTTATGTAAACAAAAGCAAAAAACGTTACGTTTCCTGGCTTTTGTTTATATCCGGATATGGTCAACATAAAGAGCGTTATTTGTTACGGTTTTCCTGATATGGAAATAATAAAGAGCGTTTATATCATTTTTGTGTTATTAACCAATAGAATTGCGCTGTGTTATATAAACAGAAGCACAACTTCTGTAGCACGAGCAGGCTCTTGTTTACGACACCACCGAACGTCTTGATGACAATATACTATTTACGCGCTGATTATGTTTGGCATATGAACAAAACTATATACATTTTAATATTCCTTCTGTTGATGGCGGTTTGAACAAATATGAATATTTCTGCAACGAACGCCGCCCGTGCCTTTAAACAATGACATGAATCATGTAAACGCTCTAGTTGGGGAGAAATATACAGAATAATAAAACCGGACTTTGGTCAGGATTATTAAATCGAGTTCCGTGAGTATACATAAAATGTACCCTAGCTCGATTCAGAACAAGCAACCACTCATTACCAATAGAAAAGGGTAGGTGGAATAGTACAGCCCGCGATGATCGAATATGTACACTATATGTAACAACAGCCCCCAAATCGGTGACGAAATCCATTATATGTTTTACTGTCAATCATTTTCAACAGAGCGAAACATGCTGATGCACTAGTCATATTGGAATTCCCCAAGTCCAATGAAACTAAGAATTTTGTTCTCCACGAGAAAGCCATCGATAGCTGGGAGACTTTGTAAATTTTTCAAGAATATTGAGGGTCGATAATCCATTGGATGAGGTCGTAGAGATGCCACATACTATACCTCCCCGTGGTTGTGCCCAGGGGTGGTATATGTGGGGTCCTTGCTGACCTTATCAAGTGTCCGGTCCACCCTGCCCCTGATCGGTTACAACGAATAATGTATTGTTTGGAGTTTGGGATGATATACGGGAAGATGTATTAATGAATTGATACTTTCTTTTATTCGCACCGCAATGCCGTGTAAACATGTTTTCTTTCAACCATTGATGTATGGTAAAATAAATAAATTTATATAAAAAGACTAGGGCAAAAGTGATGAAATGACAAGTGCTGCCATTTACAATAACATCCTCTCCCAATTGTCAAAACACTAACTATAAACAGAGAGAGATATGTTTATTCCTCCAAATATGGACACCATTATATATATATTATGTATATTTGAGGAAAGTTTGTGTGTGTGAGGGTGTGTGTGTGTGTGTGTGAGGGTGTGTGTGTCCGCGATGGACTCGAAAACGGCTCAACCGATTTTGACGAAACATGGTACGGGTATGTAGTTTGACCCGAGGAGTAACATGGGCCTATCCGTTTGCCCGTGTGGCGTGACACTGACCTTCAAAACTCATATCTCGGGATCCGCTGAGCCGCAGTGCTAAATTGCCTTATACAATAACGCTCTTTATATTTCCCATATTTGGGTTGGTTAACCGAATAATGCTCTTTATTCCCTTCGGCTTTTGTATATGAGGCTGGCGAAGCGTTTGTTTACAATCAACGCAACGCTTCTACGAATCTTCCATTTAATTACTGTGACTGTTCAGATTTGTTTTTTTATTCCCTTCGGCTTTTGTATATGAGGCTGGCGAAGCGTTTGTTTACAATCAACACAACGCTTCACTGTGACTGTTCAGATTTGGTTTAGTATGCGCATTGTTTATAAACGGTCTATCGAAATGGTATTCTCGAGACATTGACATTCTTTTTGTGAATTCAGACTGTTTTATAGTTTACAATGCTTTACAAAGAGACTTAAATTAATCAAACGGTTGAAATGGATAGAGATAGGGGAGATATAGCTGGAGAGATATGTGGATGGAGAGAGAAAGAAGAGAGTAACTGTATAAAGTGCCTCAGAGCGAGATAGAGAGTGGAGGAAGGAATTGAGGGAGGGTAAAGGTATTGCAAGCAGGTACATGGTATCGACAGTTTTACTGGGAGGGATTTATATATTTAACATCAAAGGCGATATACCATTAATATAGTTAATTCGTTTTCGCTTTCTTCGGTTTGACTTTGCGTGGTTTGCATTTTGACGTTATTTTTTTTCTGTGTAAGTGGGACAGCCATACAATTTTCATGCGATAAAAAACAGAACAAGAATAATTATACAAGTGTCATATACGTTAAGTTGAGTGCTGATAATACTATAATGAGTCCTTGGGGAATTTAAAGACACATTATTGACTTAATTGTTCTGGTGCGTGAACTTGATGGCCGGATTCGTCATCTCCGGTTTAAACCTCCGAGTTTAAACCTGGTTTAAACCTACATTGGCGGTCCAGCCAAACCAGGTCTAAGGGGGCGTTTTTTTCGTTCAGTTTCCAACTAATTGACAACTCAATTTGGTGATATGAGCACACAGTCAAACTACCCTCTTACCTATCGGACCAAAAGACAAGCCGATATAATGGTTATTGACATGTCATAAATTATCGCGCACGCTCATTGGATTTATTCATTAAATATCGCTCATGGACCATTAATCCGATCTCTTTGTGGGTTTAAATTAATCTGACAAAGGGCATGTCTCTCCACACGGGTGTCACACGCTGTTTATCACGTTGTTTGTGATAGATTTTCTGCAAGATGCTTTACCCGCAAAGACAAAATTTGTCGTATTTACATGTATATATTAAAGGGTATAGGAGTGTATATATATGTCCGTTTGTCTGTTCGCAACTGTTCTTAAAACTGATTTAATAATTAGAAAAATTTATTATTTTTTTTAAATGAAAAAATTGTGTTGTTAAATTGAGTAAGGAGTTGTATCTAACAAGAAACAATATTTAAAATTTATATTAATATTAGTTTGTTTTAAATTTAATTAAATTTGTTTTAAGTTAAAATGTTCAAATGATCAAAATGTCCGCAAATGTGACGCAGGCTCCTGTCGCACGAAGGGGCCGCAGTCCCCTCTGACGCTGAATAAAGGCTCCATAATCGAGTCAATCCTGGACCAAGATGTCAGTCAAGTAGAAGCTATATGCTTACTAGTGCACACCACAAACGGCATCTGAACTGTTTGAAGTGGACAACCATACAGAGGCACAGCTTTTAATAAAGAAATATATTACATGCGTTGTTTTTTTTTTCAATGTAATAAATTTTCCGTCATGCAGAAAATCAAAAAGTTCCCAGATCTTGAACTGGTAGAATTTATGGGCGGAGCCAGAGTAGAGCTTTGTTGCATGATCTACATCAATATAAGTAATCACATTTGACTCATATAGCAATATAAGTTTAGGATGGCAAACTATGTGTATAGCATATCTGGTCATGCAGTATCATCGTTTTGGTGTCAAAATTAGAACGTTGAACCATTCAAAAGAATTCGTAGAAAACACCAGTATTTGTGATTGCCACAAGCAAAAAAAAACAAGATAGTTGTAAAAATCATATTGAAGGAACATGTCCATATCTGAGCAAAGCTCGCGTGCGAATGAATCAACTGTGACATGATAACACCTGCGATCGCGGGTTTAAACCACGGATTTTGCTGACTCACGGCGGTTTAAACCTAGAGGTTTACGTAAACCAGGTTTAAACCTGAGATGACGAATCGGGCCGATAAGTTAGTACTCAGGCGCTATGTCAATTTGGTGAATGTAGCATTCTACTAACATCGCCGAATATTTCAAAGAAATCGACCATACCACTCAATAGAAAACACCGATCACTGAACTACAGTCGATTGTAAATATTTACATCTCGATTCGTGACGAAACCATCGGCGATAAACTAACACAAATGATTTCGCCATCGAGATTCATTGCATTCAATTAATATATAACAATGACGGTGTGTGTTGTCAATTTGGATTAATATTCGTAAATAATAACTACTTTGAGCAAGATTATTCTAAGTTTCTATTTGGTCACCCTGCCGGAGTGTTTCGCATCACTTTAACATACTTTTATATCTTTTTAAAACCCGAAATTCCAGCTGGTTGAGATATGTACACATATTTTATCACGAAATACTGTGAATTATAACAGGTACCTTACTCGTATTTAATTTTGCGCAGTACTATTTTTCGACCAGTTTTGAATTCGCGCGCTTTAAATGCGCGCACCTAGCTGCGCGAATCTAAAACTGAGAAAACTATTTTCGTAATATTTCTGTGATATTTTCTTATATCTTGGAGCTAATGACAGTTTCGGTTCCTAGTCATTTATTTATTTGAGTTTTGTGTAGGTTACAATTCATTCTGCATTATTCTGAGATACTGAACAGTCCAAATTCATTTGAAAATTGTCTCGATCAAGCCAGAATTAATTGTAACTGACAAAACACTTCAATAAAAAATGTTAGATTTAATTAAGAAAATACACATGACGGCAGCGTTCAGACATCGCGTAGCCAGGGGACTGAACTCTGTTTTGCAGCTTGAGCGGTTGTTATGGGCACTTGGAATCACAGTGCCAATTAATTTTAGGTTCAACGACACATTCAACCGGACATGTGTACTATTCAAGGCCTGATATTCCCACGACAAAGATGAATCGGTTCTGTCGTTAGGGTGGATACACACATGCATGTAATGTCTGTATGTAAAATACATGTATTTTACATGGTCATACCAATCATTGATAGCATTAATCGCCTGCGCGCGATCGTTCCATTTCAACAGGCGAGACCGGTGAGTAGTTATAAGCCAAAACCAAACTAACTGTTATCAAGAGATTTCAGGCCAGTCATAAACATGTCTTTTTTCATGGGTGCCGAAATGAATAAATCCTGTCTGATATATGTTGCTGTTTTTCACGAGTTTTAGTTCATTTCGAAAAGTGGATTTGAGTCTGTCTATTTTATACTTGATTTGTTTCTCGTCATTTCTTGGAAACAGGGTCATCCAAAATAAAAATAAATGTGTAGACTTTTGAAGCTATTTTAGGACGATTGTGATACATGAGTGTTTAATGCCCCACACACTGGCTCCCAGTTTGATCTCGTCCAGCAGAACCCGAACGGCTTTCTGGCTCCACATTTTGGAAGTGCTATATTAATACACATGGCAATCAACTAACTCATACATGGTGAATTCCATGTTATAAAGTTATTTAGCCTAATCGGACAACGCCGAATCGAGTCAGGATAAGGATATTTGTTCCTCGACTATGCATGGCCTCAGTTCAAATTTTAACAATCCGATATGGTGCTCTCATGCCTTGAATACAGGCATTGGAACATTAAGACAGACAATACCAGTTTGTTGAGATTGCTCGGATAATTTGAGGGCGAGCTCATGTGATAACTTTCAATTGGGATTTTTTTGCATATATCCATTACAGCGCCAAAAACATTAATGCAGGTACAACGTTGAAAGAAAAAAGAGTCACCCCCCCCCCCCCCATTTTAACCCAGAATTTACAGAGCAGTATATGTTTCTCAGGCCAAAGGATGAACAAGTTCCTAACTGTCACCATTTTAGCCTGTACAGGCTTGAATTATCACATTTTGGACTATAATCCATGATTGGGGGAGGGGGCTGGTTCTCGAAAGTTTCGAATAACTAAGGGATTTAGTTGAATGTATCGGCCGGGATTATCTGGGCAAGAATGTACAACATAATGTTTTACTTAAATATTCCATAGTTGTAAATTGTGTGTATATAACACAAGAGAGGAAAGGTGACGTAGTTGTGGACTCGTAGCTGGACAGCCCTTTTCCCGAATGAAGACACACATGCAGCAACACCACCTTCTGTATACCTTCAAATTTAAAGCTGTAATAATATGTTCATAATTATATGAATAGCATCCATTGCTGCATATGAGATTAATCACTCGTAGCAAACAGACACGGCAGATATGACTGTCAACTACAATATTTACAAATCAGGAGTGGCTTCGTTGCTTCAGGGGGGTAGGCCTCATGTTGCTGCATGCCACCCCCCCCTCCGGTCGATGAAATATGTAATGGTCAGTCCAGTAGCTTCCGGTATAATATAGCCCCTGCATTGTGGAAATCCTGGGACCATCACTGGTATACAACCAAGAGAAGACTGGCAATGGTTTAAACAGAACGTCCAACATTTGGGTTATCGCGCGAACAATTATTTTAAGCGGCCTGACGACTTCGTCCAGTCAACGACACTCTACACGTTCAGAGCGTTACTCACTGTGGTCAAACATAGCCGCAATGATTGGGTTATCAGCAGACACATATTACATGGTCTGTATGATCCATGTAAAACGCCAAATACACGATATTTACAGAGATTACATGCATGTGTGTATCTACCCTTAGAGACGCTCAGTGTAATTGTTTTGTTCTCTTAAACAATCGATCCCCATGGCTTTGCTCGATAATGATGTAACATTAAATCGAATTTAACAAAATAATAGTTCATTGTACACATGGACTGAGTCACGTCTGGCCTAATCGGTGATGGTATGCTCACTTTTAAATTACCATATTCTCAGTATTGGATAGATCGTCACAACGAGTGTCTTCAGAATTAAGAAGGGTGGCATTATTCTTGATTGGAAGATATTAACTCTATTCGCTAGCTAACACGCGTTATTATCTCCAAATCAAGACTAACATCACCCTTATAAATGCTGAAGGCACGAGTGAGATGATCTATCCAATTTAGACGATTCGTGACTATAATTATGATTCACGGTTATATACGATTCACTATTCCTGACTGTTACTTTATTCGCAAAGCCATATTTCCAATATTCCAATATTCAACTTAATGAGGTATCGTTGGAAGCTTATGTTTGCGAGTATGTCTTTGACCTAACTGACTACATCAAGAAATAAGATATGTTTTGCTAATAAAGTTTAACCTGGGGCACATGGGGCACTTTTGTCATGCCAATATTGCGGTGACGACGTAAATTAAAGGGGGACTGTACACTAAATTCGACAATCTATGGGACCATCTTCTTTTATATACTCAACAGAATATAATTTATACAACAAATCAATGAATTTGAGCCATGGCCATGGCTTAATGCAAAATATACTCATGCGATATATATATACGGACGATGTAAAATGAGTGTATTTTGTACTAATCCATGGCTGAAATTCATTCATTTGTTGCACAAACTCTGCTATGTATAAAAGGAGATGGTCCCATAAATGGCCGGATTTAGTGTACAGTACCCATTTAAGGGAAATACTGAGCTGGTAGTGGAAAGATACAATTTATTCTGTATATATTTTCCATGGTCCAAAGTCTGAACATTTTAGTATTATTTCAAGAACATTGTTGGAACACCTGATTATTGTCCAGTTATCGAAATTTCTTATTCAACCGTTTCGTCCGCAAGATTCATTATAAATTTGTCAGATGTTTTCGTGCACCCCCCCCCCCCCCCATTTCCCCAGACCTGACGCAGGTTTGAATGACAATGATATGGCAAACCTTGGTTTCCGTTAACCTAAGTTTTTAAAAGACGATAATATGTATCAACAATCCCGGCTAATACTTGTACATGGTCTGTATCTTGTCAACACCATGGTTTGTATGTAACCTGGTGCAGACCAGGGCCCATAATTCGACCAATATATAGTGTCTCGTTACTACGTTTTGAAACTTGTTTATGGACCAGAACCGGTCAGAAGAGGCATTGGCTGTATACATCACCTATACATTTAATACAATGGAAGACGACCAATAATGCCAAACTCCATGCAGGGTTTACCTCCATTGATGACTCGGTAAGACCGCTGCTACCGGCGACATTTCACCCACATTTGGTGGACTTCCGCGATATTAAGATACATACTAAACGAACAGAGCAACATGCTACCCTTGTTAAGCACACACAATTTGTAAAAAATTTGAATCTTAAGTTTGAAAAGTCCCACTAAAACCTACGATCTATATTTCGAAACGGTGTGATTCGGTTCTCCGATTATTTTGTCAACACAAAAGTCTAAACGCACGTGTACGACATTATCACAACTCGCACGGCAAGTCAAACGCAAGAGTTCTAATTTGTTGCAATTTTGACGAATAGCTTGCGAAAAATCGTCAACAAAACTACCGCTCTGATTTTCCATTCTGTCATTATGTTTTAGTGCGGGAATTGTTCTGAAATCACATAGAAAATTTGACTTTGGACTGGAAAATTTTATACTAGAGTGGACAGTGGTTAGCATTATTTTTTGTTAATTAAAGGGATACTGTACTCAAATATTGTTGTTGGTTTCTATAGTCTCTGAGTTGTAGAATAAAGTAACCAGATTTCGATTATTTGATAGTCTGTTATTTGAAAGTATAATGTTGCGGATGGCAGATTGATCGGAATCCGAAAATACAAATTGTCGTTGTCCAGTTTCAAGCAAATGTATCAAGTAAATGTTATATTATATGCATACTAGTCCCATATACTCATTTAAGTTACTGTATTTATGTTCTTCGGAATCTACAGCCTATGTATATGGACAAGATGGGAACTCGGAGGATGAGCTTGTTCATTGACAACAAACACTGTAGCTCAGATTCAATTGGGCTGTTTATTATTATAAACATAAACAACCAATAATAACTTAAACAAAATATATTGTCAAGAAGATGGAGGCCAATAACCGCCTTCCCACCTGTTGATATATAACATTGTTCCATAAACATACCTAGCATCATAAACTAGCTATTGCCTTAGTAATAGTGGTAACATATATGTAGCCATAATAAAAGTTTTGGAATTTCAAGAGACTGATAAGTGATAGATGAAACATAAATCTCAAGCTGCTAACATAATATTGGGGTGGGAGGGTGGGAAAATGAATTCTGATATAAAAGGAATTACGGGAATTATGTTTGGACAAAATAAATATTGATTCTATTCCCGATAGATGGCGGACAAAGAGACTGCGCATGACCGTATATAAAATGTACATCCTGTTGTTAAAGGGGTACCGGAGTCCCGGACCTATTTAATTTAGTACGCTCCCTAGAAAATAAAATTGATTATTTCATAATCAAGGTTTTATGTTCTTCGGAATCTACAGCCTATGTATAGGGACAAGAGGGGAACTCGGAGGATGAGCTTGTTCATTGACAACAAACACTGTAGTTCAGATTCAATTGGGCTGTTTATTATTATAAACATAAACAACCAATAATAACTTAAACAAAATATATTGTCAAGATGGTGGAGGCCAATAACCGCCAAAAAGGCAACAGGGATACTGGCAGTATTCATCTGCTACAGTAATAAGATGCCTTTGCCCCACCGAAGCCGACGAGTGCCCATTGAAGGGGATATCCAAAGCATGATATTGATATACACACCCTGGCTATGCTAGCAGCAAAAGACATATCAACTTAAGGAGCAAGTTGTTGAATGATTGATCAAAAGTGTAATTTTACAGTGGGTTCTGCGAATTGACAGAACAGTAGATTCAGAGTGTAAACAAGTAATACTGTAACCAGTAATACTGTAAATGACATTGCTAATTGATATTAACTTAATCATATTGAAATTGCATAATAACTTGTCAGAGCTAAATACTGGTCAGCCCCAGTGAATATGAGTGGTCTGGTCTGAAAACTGGTTAGCTACTATTTTAATCAATAGGACAAATCTAATTATTTACCAAACCGACAGGTCTGAATATGTTAACTATGTTCTGGTATGAAATTTGTGAGGATTAAATTAGTAAATTTAAAATTGTCAGGTCAGATTATAATTCGGCACCCGTGATATGATAAACTATGTTCTGTTGTAGTTCTTAATACATACAATTGTCTGGTCTGAATAATTTCCAGCCCCAGTAATATGAACTATGTACTAGTATAATTCTGCAGACATAAAATTGTCTAGTCTTAATGCTTTTCAGCACCAGCGACAATATAAACTAAATTCGATTATAAATATGCATACATAAAATTGTCTGGTCTGAATGCTTTCCAGCCCCAGTGAGAATATAAACTATGTACTGGATACGTTTCAGCCCCAGCCAAGATATAAAATATGTTCGAGATAGTATAACTTTGCAAAATACTTTTCAGCCTCAGTGTGTGTGATAGTCTGGTCTCAATTATTTTCGAACACCATCCACTCATGTAATCGGAAAATTGTAATCATTTACCAACTGACTGATCGGAATATTACAGTATTTCAACCCAGGTGATAGTATGACTACCCGTTTGTTCTAACTTCTGTTCAGCTATGTTTTTATAGCCTTTAAGACAGCTGTAAATATATATCGTCATAGCACACTGGTCTGAAATCTCACTAATATAAGTAAGCGAATGAAGCGACACTTTTATAATCCATTTGCTATGTCGTACACGTAATGCGACGATGACAGTATAAAGTGAGCAGTTAACATGTGGAGTACGGTAGGCTCAGGGATGTGGCTAGAGGGGGTGTGGGGGTGTCTCACCCCCCCCCCCCCCCAGCAGAGAGCTATATTTTCAATAGTTGGAAATTTCATACCTGACACAACGAAATTTCACACCAACAATAGGTTGAAAATGTTCTTGTAGTTTGATTATAATACAATTTATTGGGGGAATTTATTGTTTTTCGACCAATATTTGCATATGTTCCTATTTTTGGTCAATTTTTTTTTACAGAAATGGTCATCAGTTGGAAATTTTCCAACCTTAGGGGGGTGACAGGTTGGAAATTTCCAACACTTGGAAAGCTTGTGTCCTGGTCTCTCCCCCGTGGCCAGTCAAAAACTTCTAGTTAATTTAAGAAAACAATATTGTCATACAATTGGTCAACATTGTCATTGGAATTGTCATCAGTTGGAAAATTTCCAACCTAAGTGGGGGTGTAGGGTTTGAAATTTCCAACAGTAGGAAGGCTTGAGGCTAGTCTAGATGTTAGGATTTTGCGATTTTCTTGTTCAGATTTCAAAATTTTCGCACACCGGGCCGAACCATGGTCGGCCGGGTGTGTCATTGCCCCATCCACATGGCCAATACAAAACTGCTAATTAGTTTAGCAAAACAATATTTTACTACATTTGGTAAAACTTGTAGACATAAATGGTCATCAGTTGAAGAATTTTCCAACCTGAGGGGGAGTATGAGGTTTGAAATTTCCAACACTAGGAAAGCTTCAGTTGAGGCCAGTCTAGATGCTAGGATTTGCGATTTTCTTGTATAGTTTTCAAAATTATCTCACACCGGGCCGAACAACCATGGTCGGCCCGGTGTTTCCTGGTCTGTTGTCGGTAGCTGTGTGCATTTGTCTGGAATTAGATCACTAGTTGTTTTTTTGGGACAATTTTCAGGTTAAAATATTTTAATGTTCTCATACTGGGGAAATAGAAGCATGGCTTATGAATATATAGGAAATTAGGCCTGAGCATGAGGTACAAGGGGGGGGGGGTGCAAATGGAATTATGCAAAAAGTTGTGTTGGTACGATTCCGACTCAAGGGGGGGGGGGGTGTAAATGGAATTATGCAAAAAGTTGTGTTGGTATGATTCTGACTCAAGGGGGGGGGGTGCAGTTGGAAATTCCCAAGGTGGACACCCCCCCCCCCCAGCGGAGACCCTCTAGCCACATCCCTGGGTAGGCTGAATATATATCTATCGAGGACTAGAGAGGCGTGATACCTAACGGGACCGCACATACTACATCATGAGTGGAGTGGTCAATTAAGCCTCTAGTTTTACTATGGTAAAGTTAGTATATGTTTCAGTAATCAGTATATGAATATACAAGCCACACCTCCACAAATAAAACACACTGATAGTCATTCTAAAAATACAGTGTTTTTTAATGGTATATGAGAGATACAGTAACAATGTATCTACAGTTTATATATTACCCAGACTACAAGCCAAGTCTGTGGACGCATTGTATAGCGTGATAAGCTCACTGGCAAAGGTAAGCGAAAGAATATAAAGGTTTCACTGCTATAATTTCCGATGGGAAAACCCGAACCAGGTGGAACAAACTTAAGGTCGAGTTTCGATTGAACAACATCATTATGGAATAGGATCTCTGTATACATGGCAAGCATGGCAAGAGATGGCACACAGTAACATGGCCCTTAATGGCCTGCACGTAACTGTAACTGTCAATATTTACAGGTAAGTTGAGATAGATAATTTCAATTCATTAAGGCAGCTACCACAATTAGCTGGAAACAAATGTTTTGAACGTCCCATCGCAGTTTATATAGAATTAAATAACAGTTGCGATTGTGTCTCCCTCTGTACCTGTAGTATATCTCTGTTATGCTCGCACCAGAGTTAATGAACCACAGGAGTTGTCATGTGAACTGGGGTCTTTGTTAAGTTCAATCTAAAATACATGTGTATTATCAAAATATCTTTTGTTTTATTTTATCCTGTCGCTGCCATCCAATAGCAAAGACACATTCCTGAAGGATCTCTGACATTTTATATGAATTTTAAAATAATGAAATTGAGTTGAGCTTGTATGAAAACAAAACCATAGTTATATGTTAGTTTTTTTCCAAATATTTCAATTAGTACCAGTATAGGGCGATTCAGATCAACATGAAACTATCAAGTAATTAAATGAAACCCCCCAACAGTTGCTGGAACCCATTTGAGGTGATCGTTAAATCTAATGTGTAGTCCCCCCCCCCATAAAGCATTTAACAAGGCATTGAGATTGACCACTCAACGCTTCATCTACATACGTTTTACATGAAAATAGTTTGTGTTATTTTATTTATGTAATATCTGGTGTCTAATGCGAATTTACCCTGAGAGAGCTTTTGTTATTTTATTTGTGTGAACGTGGTGTCGGTGGCAACCCCACAGAAAGCTAATGCTGTTATACATTGGTGGTGCGAAATTGAAAGTTACGAAAATTTATATTAAAATTTGTCTGTCCCTTATAGGAGATTGAAATAACCTGGAATCAAAGAAATGGAATCCTTGCCATCTGTAGTTATTTCGGCCAATTTGGCCGGTTACTTCATGTCTGTTTTTCATCTGACGTGTCTGTCGAATAAATGATGTGGAGGATTTATGTAAATGTTAGCCCAAACTACATTTCCAAGTAACGATGGTTTTGTTGTTTATTTTGAGGAATAATACCGCGTCAGATGAATTCAGCCCAAATATGTTAACAGTTGTCGTGTAAAACATTCGGCAGTAGATTAGCGTTATTTAGTATTTGTGGATGTCCTTTAACATGGGGAAAATAGACTACTGCGCTTGAACGAGCATGTGAATTTGTCGTTTTTAATGTATAGCAACTTGATAATCAATAACAGAGGCATTCTCTGTCAAATATGGTCGCTCTATTTACGGTATTAATTGCGGAACTTTCTAAAGTAAACTACGCGTAAACGGATACATACGGTAAATTATAGAATGTGCCGGAATCGGCCTAATCGCCCCAGGGCCAACTCGCCCCAGTCGACGTGTGTCAATTCGGTACCTACTATAACATGTACCCGAGGATGAGTCTGGCTCGGAATAAAATATGTATACGGGTGTTATATAGCGTTTTGTCCGTTGTTTCTCAATGAATATTATTGAAATTTGGTGTATATGTCCGGGCTGGGACATGGAATACAACAACGTTTGAATTGTTTTTAAATTTACAAATTTGTTGATTTTATTAAAAAAAAAATTCGTTCTGAAAACACACTATAAAGTGTATATAATATAATAACGAACACGAGACATACATAATTTATAACCTGTTAACAAAAGATATCAAATTCAATACATGACAAAGATGACTCAGTGGAGTTTATAAAGTGAACATAAAAACATTGAGGTAAGAATCTTTTTAAGGAATGCAACTTTATTTAATGATAATAAACACATAAATTAAAATAACAAACATGAGACATACATAATTTATAAACTGTTAACAAAAGATATCAAACTCAATACATGACAAAGATGACTCAGTGAAGTTTATAAAGTGAACATACAAATATTAAGGTAAGAATCTTTTTAAGCATTACCAAACCGTTTAGCACAGACCACAGTCCACTTCACTCATCCGATCATCACCAAACTTCATATTTATCTTGATATTGATCTATCAGATGAGAGCCAACAAATATTTTTTTAATTTCATAGGAAAAAATGGTCGCCAGCGGCCATTTTGCATTTACGTTATATGTTATCGCGTTATGTCGATATCTAGTATTACTTAGAAATTTCACCTTTCCAGATTCATAATTGCTCCATTGACTGTAACAGATGAAATTATTCCCCTCTTCGGATAGAGTGTCACTGAAACTTTATTTTGTCAGACTGTCTGTATAATCACTGATTAATATGGCAATAATCTGTAATAAGATGTAGCACTATTTTATTTTATATTTACACGCAGTGCTGTTTTTATACAACAATTCTAATCCCCCCTAGATCATCATGTGATCGACCATACATCGCGCGAGGACCTGGTTGAATTAAGGGGGGGGGGTTATGGATCACTTCTGTCCTCAAGCTAGATTATACTTATGACATTTAATGGAATGTTTCTAACGTGGAGGGTTAGATATGCTTGAGACACCACTACTCTTTAATTCACACCAAGTTCTCAGCTGTCATGAACCCATAGCCATGATATATGGTTTATTTTATGTATACTAGTAATATAGTTATTTTCAGTACCTTTATATACCAGTACTGTGTATAACAATGCATATAAATTAATCCATGTATACATGTATATTGATTCAACGGATTCAGTGGTTTTGTCCATCAGTCTATCAAATTTGCGGGGAAAACATGGCCACAAGCAGTACACCCTGCTAAATTTCGAATTTGAATCAATTGGCGCACCCTGCAGCCAGCTTTTATTGGAGAACTTTTTCTCATGTGGATATTTTGGGTCACCGCTAGATGTGAGCCATATTTTGTTCTCAAACTGTCCTTGTGAAGACATCACTGCCAGCGGTGATCTTCAATTTTACTATTTTTATGGCTAAATAATTTGGTTGATCCTATAGACGACACCCCTTGTCCGATCGTCACCAGATTCCACAATTATCTTCTGGATAACCAGCGTGAGAGTAATCTAATTTTCCCGAGTTTCGTTAAAAAACATTACCACAGGCAGCAATTTGGTATCTTACTCTTTGGTCCTCTTTTGCATGACTGAATTGTTTAGCAACTGTACAGACATATCCCTCATCTGATAGTCATCAAACTTCATAGTGATCTTCGGGCTGACAACTAGATGGGAGCTATCGAATGCTTGAATTTTTTTTGGAAAACATTGTCGCCAGCAGTCATCTTCTATTTTGGTTTTTATATACATGTATATCTCTGCATGCGGATAGCCAGTATTACGTAGGTACTTCAACTTTCCGCATTCCTGTCATCATTTGAAATATAAAAATTTACCTGATACATGCACCCTTCAAATTTTTGTTCGTCGTATCTATTTTAATGACCCGCATGCTAATATTGATACAGATATATTTGTCAAACATTTCTTTGTACAATATACAGGTATTTAGTTTGTAACTAAATCTATAATAGTAGCTGGTGGACCCGACTTCGTCCGGGATGTTCCCCTCTGATTTTCGGAGAATTGCGCGATTTAACCTTGAATTGACTATTTTAAAGGTGAACGTCATGTCGGGGTCACGATTTGACCCGTCCAAAACACTCCCCGGACAAAAGTCACGACAAAAGTACCCGTCGAAATCCGCCCGGCTTTACCCGATTTTACCTTGAATTGACAATTTTGAATGTCAAGATCAGGTCAGGGTCATGATTTGACCCACCCGAAACACTCCTGGGACAAAAGTAACAGTAGGTATCAAATTTCGTTGAAATACTTCCGTTTTACCAGATTTGACCTTGAATTTATCTTTTTGAATGTCAAAGTCAGGTCGGGATCAACATTTGACCCGTCCAAAATACTCCCTGGAAATAATTTCCCCTAGGTATCAAATTTCGTCAAATCTGTCAGGCAGTTTTCCCGGCCATAGCTAACAGACAAACAGACAGACAAATGTCCAAAATATATATTAGACTAGCTGATGTACTCGACTTCGTTCGGGCTAGTTAGGGATTTTTTGTGATCGCCTCCATCTGGACAGTACCCAGTATATACAGCATCTGGCCAAACTATTGTTCAATTGGTCCAGAAACATGCCTATATCAGCACGTTCGAGAACATGGTCCCACGTGAAATTGGACCCGTCCATATCGCTCCCGGGATCGAAGTAGTCCTACACACAAATTTTTAGTCGGATCGGTCAAGGTCCAGAAACATGCCTATGAGCGAGGTCAAGTTGACACGTTAAATACCAAATTCGAGCAGTGTTAGAGTCTATAACACATACACACATGCATTCATGCATACACACATACATACATACATACAGACAGACAGGTGTTTCAAAATGTATAATCGATAGCTACAACAATTCACGGCCGACCTGATGCATGCATCTTAGTTTTCTTGTTGACAATGCCGACTAACTGAGAGGTTGCCCTGCTGATAACAGTGGTGCTACAATGAGCAAATGAGCAGGTATGTAATTTAATTTAGCGTCAATACTGCACAACAGGTATGTGCGATTTTTGGTATAACCCATTACCCATGGTCCATCATATGACAAATACATTACCTTACAGAAAGTCACAGTGACACCTTTGGGGTCAATATAAACTGTATTTCAACAGACTTATCACCAATATTCAATGGCATAGTGAGATTGATTACTTTGATATAGTGGGAATACTTTGCATCATTGGGATACCTCAGTCCTGGGATAAAACCACAGAATGTCAGAAGCAAAATTTATGATTTATTCATGTGTATTTATTTGGTCAGTTCAGTTAAGTATGATATCAATGACAATCTGTCATATATTGAGAGATATTATGCATTGAAAAGCTGAATGAGAGTACTATCTTTTGAGAGTTCAAAAAATAATATTTTTTTTAATTGAAAATTAAATAATAACTAATAATTAATTATTAAATTAATTATTAATTAATAATAATACATTGATACATATATCATTGTATTATTGTATTATGATTATTTCCATTTAATATCCAAATCATAGTAAACAGGCTTTTTTTACAAGTTCAATTGATTTGTTATTTGTCCATCCTGTCCTCCATACATTTCAAAATAGTCCCAATTGCAAATGTCTGGTTAATTATTGTCATTTTTCAGAATAGGGTACTCATAATTTGACTTCATTTATAAGAATGGTGTTCCATCTTCTGCAGAAAGACGACTCCTCTCATGGAAAACAGATATGATGCTACATCTGTCACCGCAGTTTAACGATGAAAGTGGAAGTAGATAAAAGTTCTCGGTACCTAAAGTGAACTTATTATAAAATGTTACAAATCTCTCTTCATTACTCTTATGATGTTCATATTTCAAAACTTTTAATACATGGTATGCATTCCTCAATATGTGCTCTACATCCCTGTGAAGTTCCATTGCATACGGTTGTGGATTTATCTAGATATTGCCAAATTACCTGACCCATCCAAAATTGGAAAAAAATTGGGCAAACATGCGTCTCCCCCTTAAGCCCTGTAAAACGTAAATGGCTATGCTGACAGCGTTTTAACCGTCTACATGTATAAGATGTAATAAATTTGAGATTCGTCAATTGCTATCGCCGACGTATCCACCATGATAGGCAGACAAGCGCACACTTTAACCGTGCCCTGATAACGCATAGGTTTTGCTTGGTCCCAAAAGGGACGTAATTCGCATGGTTCGACGACCCCAAACGGAACAGAAGTAATTGATGGTTCGCGGTTCTTGGTATACCGTGGGAGCATGGGCGTTTTGTTTATAAAATGGGTTACAATCGTTGTTCGAATGCCAAGAAGTGCAAAGCGATTAATTCTATGAGTTGGTCATTCGGGAGCCAATATATGTTCTATTCCATAATTACAACTCTGGTTATATAATATATGATCGTGAGTGCGGTACCATTACGGACTATGATTTTCTGGTTATAATATGATGGCAGAGATATCGCAAATCATTATCATTTTGAATGTGAAGAATTGAATTATGAACCAAATTTATGGTAAACCACGAAACGAGTAATACTTTGAATATTAACTGGTAATAAAACAAATAGCGGTACGCTGAAAGAATATAGGTAGTAAAATTATTAAGGATTTAAAGTAATATTAGGTACTCGATTGCTACCATAGGTACATGTACTACTGACAACATGTGATAAAATGTCAGTATTCTTGGAAGAATGGTTGAATGGATTGAAACTCAAGAAGGCTATTAACTAGTCCATGACAATCCATGTAATAATGTTCCCAGGAAGTTATTGAATGCGCAAAGTTCCTTAGGATGAATTACTGCTGCCCTAAACTAATGGCATGAACAAGTACCTAAGATATGTACAGGAAGCCACCTGTAACCTAACATATCCATTAAGTCACCAATGAGAATAAAATATTTAGACGACTACCTGCAATAAATAGTTAGCAAGCCACCTGCTAAATCAGGCAAAATACTTAGAACACCACCTGCAAAATAATATGTAAAGAGGGCAGCCTGTGAAATATGCATATATAGAATGCCACCTAAAAAAACTTGATATGTAGAGAACCACCCGTAAAGTAATATTTTTGGAGCAAACAAAACTATGTAAAATAGTATATATTTATCCCACAGGGTTAAAATAAAGACAAACAATGGAATGCGGTTTTAGCTACCTGTTTAGCAAAACATAATTACAGGAAGCCGATACATGAATAATAATAAAAACAATTAACAATTTTTGAGGCGCAATAACCGCCGCCATCAAAAACAAACCCCGAAAGGTGGGGGGGGGGCAAAGACATCAACCCTGTGTGCTCTCCAACAACCACGAAAAATGGGAGGGAGGGAGGGTTTTCAAAAATTGGTGACCGTCTTCTTCGATCGATAAGTTGGAAAGAAAGTTGACACCGACCGCGCCGCTCACCCCTACGTGTAAAAATATAGTTCTCCCCATTCCTGCTCAAGAGTTATCCCAATCGCTTCGTGGCCTAATTAACATTTTTCCCAAACTCTCGCGATTCATGATTATGTTGTCAATTTGTCCAAATACTTTGTCGCTTTATTTTATTTTGCTTACTTCTTTGGAATTCCATGCGGTATGGCGTATTGGTAGCGTAGTGATCTATCGGTGAAATATTTCGCTACCGAACATGTTTGCGTTTCTAAAAGTTTCTGGTTTAAATCTCCGCATCTGTTTAACCCTTTGGGATAAAATACGTCGCTCTTATACGACTATGTTTTATCCCACAGGGTTAAAATAAAGACAAACAATGGAATGCGGTTTTAGCTACCTGTTTAGCAAAACATAATTACAGGAAGCCGATACATGAATAATAATAAAAACAATTAACAATTTTTGAGGCGCAATAACCGCCATAGCCAAAGAGTCCCGTTTGTACTGGCACTCTTTGGCCCCGCCAAAAAAAATTGAGCTGGATAGGACAGTTGCTGGAACGAACCCAGGATCAAAGTCTTTGCATGGGGAGGAAAATTATGTAAAGTAACAAATTGTAGAAAACCCAGACTCAAAGTCATTGAACATGTCCGGAAAATAATTCGATTAACCAAGTGTTGAAAACCCTTGACATAGGAACCGCTGCAATGGACTACAAGCCCGCTGGGGACAAAATTGTATACTACATGGCTAATGTGACTAGAAATCTAAAGACTGCCAGGAATAATCGTGTGCCGCCCCAACGCATCCAATGGCACCTCGCTCAAGCGTAGTTGTCATTGAAAGCATGAGATCCCGCCGCGCTCATGCAAAGGCGGGATCAATGAGCCATACTGCGAAGGTATGTGTGAAAAGCATTTGAATGCCACCTGCCCATCAATCTTATTTGGGCGTCAGTAAATCCCAGCCCGGCCGCCCAACATGCAGCCCCGATTCGGAAACTGTGAGGCTTTACTTTGTGGGGGTCCAAGTGATTAAACTGTAAGCATTCCTGAAAAACTGTTGTAAACTGCCTGTGCAACACGGGATCCCCATCTGGCCAGCTGAAGAGGGGCCCATCGCCACCGCCACAACAACCCAGATATTGTATTAATGCCCGTACGGGGCAGGGACCGGTATGTTGCGACCGGATGTATACAACATGGGGCCGACCACTTGCGTTATGTTTAAAATACCGGAAAGTTATCGCAATTTTTGTGGGGGAGACGAGTTTTGTATCTGCGTACTGAATTACCCTCCCTTGCAGTGCAACCGAGGCAGGGCACAGCTCGCCGATTCGAGCGAACCCATAAAATGCTGTCGCAAAGATTGCCCGGTACAGCTGGCATGCATAACCCCCTTCGGCCAGATGCAAAAGTGAATTGCAAAGTTGTCGCAGTATACGTGGCGTGATGGGTATACGCGCGTCCTGGGAAGGTCTGTTATGTTGAATGCCCAAGAGCATTTTTTGAATATCAAAATGAGAGCATGGATCTGCAAAACCTTGGAATTTATGGTGATATGTAAGAGCCGAAAGTGTGGAACGAATTGTTCTATAGGCATACCCCTGGTTATACAAAAAGGCTACGAACAAGGATACTGTGCGCGTGCTTGCTGGGAAAGGCCGGGCTGAGATTTGCCGACAAAAGGCTACGTACTGATCCTTTGTTTTTCTGTACAACCGATGTGTGCGGTCAGCTAAGCTGTCATGGATGAGCTGGTCTACTGTTTGAGCCAAGTGCGCAACGCATAGTCTGCTGGTACTGGTGTGGGTTGTTCCGCGGCATGGGGGTAGGCCCGACGAAAATCCTGAAACTGAAATCGACTGATGCTATCGCATGGAATATTTTGACACCCCGGGACATGACAAGCGCGGAAATGGATATTGTAGACTAGACAAGACAGGACCAATTGTCGCAAAAGGCATAAGATCGAAGTGTCCTTCGTAGTCTGTTTATTTATAACTGTGACTATTGCTTCGTTATCGCAAAGAAAAAGAACTTTATGGTTCTTAAGTTTTGGCCCCCATATTTTAATTGCAAGTAAAATTGGGTACAATTCCAGCACGGCAATGTTCATCGACCCCTCGCCAGTCTCCCAGGGGACAACAAACCACTCACTTCCAAAAATGGCCCCACAACCGCGCGATGTTGAAGCATCAGTATATAAATTGATAGAATCATTAGTGATCCAAGGGTCTTTGAGAAAAAAGGACCGGCAATTGAAAGAGTTTAAGAAAGCCATCCAAATTTGCAGATCTTTTTTAACGCTTTGAGTTAGTCGAAGTTTATGATGGGGGAAACGAACCCCTAGCGTTAAGTTAATCAAGCGACGAAGGAAGGCGCGACCAGGGACCACTACCGAGCAAGTAAAGCTGAGTAAACCAATAAGAGATTGTAATTCCCTGAGAGTAACCTTATGCCTAGCAAGGAAAAACTTTATAAGGCTTGAACATTTGGACAATTTCGCTTCGGGTAGGCGGGCCGATTTAGAAGGTACATCAAGTTCTATCCCCAAAAATATAATTGTCTGAGTGGGGGTAACCGTTTTTTCCCCGGCCAAAGGGACACCAAGGTATGCGCATATTTGGAGTGCTTTCGCCAAGTTGGTCCGACATTGGTTCTCACTAGAGGCGAAAATCAAAAAATCGTCTAACACGTGTAAGGTCTCAATCCCATTATTTCTGAATATCCAAGCCAAAGATGTGCTGAATTTTTCGAAAATAAAGCAACTAGAACGATACCCCATGGGGAGGCACTTATCAAAATAGTATTTGCCCTCCACTCGCATGCCCAACAATGGATAGTTGCTTGGTTTGACTGGGAGTTGTCTGAACGAATTTCGTATATCAAATTTCGCTAGGAAGCAACGATCTTTCATGTCGCGTATCATCTCAATGGCCTGTTGTATAGTTTGGTATGAGACCGAAGCGATCTCTTCTGGAATGCCATCATTAATGGAGTCCCCCTGGGGAAAAGAGAGATGGTGTATCATTCTATACGTTCCCGGCGTAGATTTCTCGACAACCCCCACTTGGGAGACTACAAAATTGTCTAATGGTGGGGCCTCAAATGGGCCCTGAATACGCCCCGCATTAATTTCATCAGTCAACTTCCCTTGAACGATCCCTGGGTAATCATTGGCCGATTTCAGATTCGGAGAGATGTGAAGTCTGGTACAAGTAGAACCAATGTCGAACCCCTCCTCGAAGCCCATGACCACATATTCCCGGTCTATGGTGTTATAACCACTACTAGTAAGCAGGGCCGCTAGCCTTCCCACGTGGATTGGAGTTGGAAGTTGATTGCCCGCGCCCCCGGGGTGGCGCAGTAGTGAACGTCCCCCTGTGTTGACCCCTGCCTCGAAAAGAATTGGGCGGTACTGATGCTGCCCTACTCGGGATTGAACACCTGGGCGCCCCCGCCCGATGGGAGCCACTGCATAGGAAGCAATCATGCCTATAGGGGCACGCGCCAAATTCGCAATATTGCCCATTATGGAACTTTCGGCAAAATCCAAAGGGCACCCCATTCGGTTGAGATGGTGGAATTCGTCCCGTTTGAACCAATGGTGTAACGCCTGCCACTCCCAATTCTTTCGCTCTCATGAACAGTTCCCAATTCCAAGTGTCCCATGTAAGCCCAATATTACTCTGTTTCAATTGTCGAAAACTTTTGTCATAAAAGGCCCAATTAAGGCCCATCTTGGCCAGATAACGGATGTTGGATTGATATTTGATCATAGAAATGGCCAGCGTTGGATACTTCTCGAAGTACACTGACATGTATACCTCGTACGCGTCGACCCACCGCTCGATTGATAAAATGCGTTTGGGTTCAGGTGGTAATGATGCCAAAACTCTACCGACGGAAGTGTCCACCCAGCTAGATCGGCCGGTGCCTGTATTTTCTGCACTGGGGAGTAAATGAGAAAATTCCACATATTCGTGGGACCATATTTTACGTTTTGTCTTGGTGGAAACTGAAGATGAGAGCGGAATGGATTGAGATTGAAAAGTTGGCCCCACGTCTACCCCCCCCCCCCCCCGAAGAAAACAGAGGAAGGTTAGCATTGCCTCGCTCAAGCGTAGGAAATGGAAACCCTCCCCCATGGCTTTGATCCGAGTCGGAAGTAGATCCATCCGCTATACTGGAGATCGAAACGTGGCGTCTCTTGGCCCGGTGCGCCTGGGAAGAGTGAAGGGCAACGGGTACTGGCGAGACAGGACTAGAGATACCGGGCGGCGAGTGCCTACCTGATGATTGTTGAAATGGTGCGCGTCCTCGTGTGGATGGTCGACCGCGCGGGGCTGTGTGCCCTCTTGGAGATTGACCGCGGGTGCTGGTAGAAGCGCGTCTTCTGTGAACTGGGGATGCCGAGCTATCGCTGTCCCGAACAAAGCGAAGTGATGCGCGACCTCGTGTGGCAGGCATAGCCGCGTGCCTGGCTGTGGTACTTCGCGGGCGTACGCTGGCCCGTGTGGGGCGGGTAGTAGATACTGGGCTGGACCGGTTCCTATCTCGTATGCGGCCTGCGCTCCTGGTGGTCCTTGCGACTGAAGGGGATTGACCCCTGCCTCTCCGTGGCATATGGAAACTGATAGCTGAAAAAAGAAAATTACACCACGCAGTATGGAACCTTAACTCAACTAATAGCCTGTCGTACCCCGGAGTGCCATGCAAGGCCCGGGATGCGGAGTAACCGCCGTATTAAGTTAACACTGGTGTATGTACTGGACGTGATAGGTATAGCTCAAAATTGAAGTTAACTCTGGAAATTTGGTACGGTTATTATTGAATTGAAGTGTTGAAGAACCGGTTGCACCCGGGAGAAGGAAAGTGAAAGCCAGCCAAAGGTTATGCACTTGTAGAGAACGTAGATGTCAATTGGCACTCCAGGACACCAGGCTGGCAGCCGTGCAAGAAATGTATGGGCCATTAACTGGTAAACATTCATGAATAATAACAGCGGAGAAAATCTATACCCACGCTGAAAACTTTTCGGGCGAGTCCGAAGAGTAAATATTCCGCAGGAAATTGCCATACGGCTAATAACGAACGAGAATTGGTGAATTGCACGATAAACAAGTCAAGAAGAAGGTCCTGCAGGGACGTAAATTTTTATTGAAGTTGTCCAACAACCACGCGAAAGCCTTTAATGCCGCCACGTACAACGACCGTCGGAGACGCCAGGAATGTTACGTCCTACCGGGATGGTCATGGGCACGGTTGTCGCGCTGTGAAGACTCTTATAAAGCCGAACGTGTAGAGTAAAACAATGACAGAGCGCTGGTGGGATAACCTTACTGCCCCGCGCGAAAACCATAATATATCACCAAGAAGAATGCTGGTTGGTCGACATGGCCTGTCACCGAATTTAACGGGGCGACAAATAGAAAAACGAGTATGGAACGTTCCCGTGCTATGGGCCGGATTTACGGAAATTAATTCGGGATAAAGATGCATGCACGGTCTGTATGGCTGTACCTACATACCTTGTATACTATTAATCAGTAATTATATTATCGACCAGCGAGCCTAGTTGCTACATTTAGAACGCGATACACGTCTTATGAGAGACCATCAGCATATAATAATATAATACCAGGGAAGGCTACCCATATTCCCTGGCATGAAGAGATAAAAAGAACTGAAGACAGTCTATATAAAACGTTAATGTGGAGGGACCATCAGCGGTAAAAGGAATGATATCGAAGGCAAGTTGACATCGATCACAAGGTAGAAAGCATGCCCCAGTGGAAAACATGCGTGCATCATCTGGCCCTCCATAGACAATAATAAAGCCAAAATGCGGGACGCACAACAATAAAGTAATAAATAAACGCGAAAGAAATTGCATGCCACAGCAGTGGAAACCATGCAAGGGTGCATCATGTGATCTCTCGAAGGTTAAATTGGGAAGCGATAGAGCAGACACTTATGATCGTTGTGTGACAGAGTGAAAACTGACCAAAGTAATCTGGTACAAAATGCAGTTATGCTAAAAGTTTAAAGCTCTATAGTAGGCTTGTATGAACATCGTGCTACATATATACGCATGTCAAATAACAAAAGTAATCATGTATAAAATACAACAAGAGCATCGCCAGAGCGTAACAAAATACTCCCTGTAGCCATTTCAAAATGTATGATATCGCAAATTAAAATGATACCGTGGGCTTACATTGGCATGAATTCTAAAATTGGCCTTAACTCTCGTCAAAATAATTAGGTAGAGCCTATATTAGAACTTGGCCTGTAATTTCGGCTGGGAAATACTCATACCAGCTTTGATTCCGATCAAATAATCAAAGCTGGAGTTATCGGTCGGAAACTGAAATGTTATGAAATTGGTCAAAATCTAATTTGAAAAATGGGGCCGTAACGCATGTAAAATTAACTGCGGGGACATGTACCTTGACTGGGAAATACGCGTACCAACTTTGGTTCAGATCAGCTAATTCAATCTAGAGTTTTATTGGTCGGAAACCGAAATGGTAACGGACTGTCAAATTCTAAGTCGAAAAAGGGGCCGTAACTCTTATAAGAATAATTGGACGGAACCCGTCTTCGAGCCTAAGCGGTATCTTTATATGGGAAATACCCCTACCGACTTTGCTTCAGCTCAATTAAGCCAAGCTGGAGTAATCGATCGGAAACCAAAATGTTACAGACGGACGGACAGACAGACTACATGATACAACCAAGATTATGCAGGGCGAACAAAATTGCTAAAATTAGAAAACCACTCACCGAAATAAATATTACTAGCGATTGTGGATGGAATGCCCCACAAAGTCAGAAATGGTTGAGGTAGTGAAGCATCGCCCCACGGATACCCCAATAATATTTATTGATCCCTCTCTCGTTGAAATGTATCCCGTCGCGCAGGAAATGTTGGACGGCCCTTTCCAATCTGGGCTGACGCCAGAGCAGAGTCCTTGGACGAACTTCTGTGTAGGTTTGTAACATGACGTTGGTCTGTGTGATTCTTTTATTGAGGAGCTCCAAAGTGACGCCCGGGACAGCGAAACGACGCAACAGTTTCGTGCGGTGAAAAAGTTTGTTGACTATGATACAGGAGACGCCATACTTCTCTTTGAGGTCATGGAGGTAATCATCAATTTCCCCCGACACCACCTCGGGCCCTATTTTACATAAGTCATTAGCCCCCACTTGCAATAATACCAGGTGGGGCTTAAAGTGTGTGAGGGTATGGCAAACGCCCGCATCCGCTCGCAAATTGCCTACGGTAGCACCCGAGCGACCGACGAATCGAACGCACACATTTTGGGATTTTCCGGAACCACGTGTGGCGTGCGTGGATAAATTCAAGTTTTTGGCAAAATTATGCCACTGTGGAAAACGTTTTTTCCCCGGCCCACCATGATATAAATGAGCACCGAATCTATTGACGAAAGAATGTCCCAGAAAAAGTATTCGAACCATATTGAGCGAAGACAACAGACGAAATGTACCTGTTCAAAAATTGGTGACCGTCTTCTTCGATCGATAAGTTGGAAAGAAAGTTGACACCGACGCGCCGCTCACCCCTACGTGTAAAAATATAGTTCTCCCCATTCCTGCTCAAGAGTTATCCCAATCGCTTCGTGGCCTAATTAACATTTTTCCCAAACTCTCGCGATTCATGATTATGTTGTCAATTTGTCCAAATACTTTGTCGCTTTATTTTATTTTGCTTACTTCTTTGGAATTCCATGCGGTATGGCGTATTGGTAGCGTAGTGATCTATCGGTGAAATATTTCGCTACCGAACATGTTTGCGTTTCTAAAAGTTTCTGGTTTAAATCTCCGCATCTGTTTAACCCTTTGGGATAAAATACGTCGCTCTTATACGACTATGTTTTAACATGCAACCTGTAAACCAATATAGTTAGAAAGCCTCCTGTAAATAATATATGTAGAAAGAGCCTGTAAAATAATATATTCAGAAAGCTACCGTAAAGCGGGTATACTTAGGCCCACTTTTTTACTTTCCAGTTTGATAACTTACAACCAAGGAGACTTGTCACTTTTGGTTTTGGGTCAAAGTTACCCCACTGGGCCAAAGTAAACCCGTTTTACGGTACCTGTATTAGAGCAACAGCTCCAATGTACAAAATTTGAGCATACCTATGAGCAAACATGCCTAATCCGTAAACAGGCTTAATAACACAACCAGTGTACGTACATGTATGCATAAGAAAATTGGAGGTATACGTGTGCACAAGAACCAACGAGTTATACACACATGTATGTATAACATCCACTGTCGTAACGTGTGCATAAGACCATCTTTCATCAACATAAAGTTATATGTGTGTGCACAATGACCAAGAAGTCCGAAACAGACATGTATGCATATAATAACCGAACCGTTATAAATGTATGTACCATAAGTTCATCACCAGTCATAAACGTGTGCCCAATAACCACATATTTATAAACTTCCAGCAACAAATATGTGCACAATAACCGAAGAGTTATGTACACGTACCATACAGGCATATACATAATTACCCCTCAGCAACAGACAATTACATAATAACCAGTTCGTTATAAACGTATAATGGATTTGGAAAACCTCATGTGAAAGATATGTATTTAGGAAGCCTGAGTCTGTAAGGTAATATATTTATAAATCCACCTGTAAATTAAAGCAACAATCGCAAACCACTTCCACAAATCTGGAATGATAAATGCATGTATAGAGCCAAATGTTTATAAACGATAATAATAACCGCCTGGTTATAAACCATTGCACAATAACCAGATGGCTATACAGCAACGCGAACACTGACAAGTTAGCATTAGCTATAGACTAATAAACAACCAGTACCGGTATATACACCTCGTGACAAGTATAATTGTGTATCCGTGTTTTAAACCGAAATTTTTAATAATGCTGACTGAAAAGGCAGAGTAAAATTTGCATACAAATTGTGTCACCATCAAGTCGAGGCCTCAATGTTCCTGGAAGAAACATGCCCTAAGAGAAAACAGATATTATAACTGCATTAGCTATAAATTCTTTTAAACTTAATAAACTACAAGTATATATATATGGTAGCATACACTTAGATATAGTGGTGTGTCCCGTCCTGCAAGGTGAAGAATTAAATATCAACTGATCAGGTGAAATTAATGTTCATGAGTACTAGTAGTATGTATAAGGTTGATCAATATATACACGTGTTAAGTCTCATGTAGTAAAATATCGTTACCAATATGACGAAAAGATTTTAAAACGGCTTTATGTGCAAGAAACTACCCATAGTTCCGCGAACAGCCTCATAATAACCAAGCGAAGAATTTACAATAACTCCAGCAAATCTGAAGAAATATTTTAGGGATAAAACTAAACGCAAAATAGTTGTCAAAATGCCAACCATATTGTTCTATTTGTCCCAAAAGAGATCCCGAACACTGTTCGACAATGTCTCAACAGCCATAAGTACTAGAAAACTGTCTATGTAATTTTAAATTTTTAATGTATGTGTGATTACTTATGCATGTCGAAATCGCCAGAATACAGCCAAGCCAACATTGACCAACCACCCTGGAATAATACCCGGCACCGATGGGCAAATCAAATATGTCCTAACTAGCTCATGTGAGTTAATTGACCAATGCACTTGAACATCTGGATGCATGTAGAAGCTCTCTAAGAAGTATAGAATAAGTGGGTAAGAGCAGCTAAAACACTCAAGTGCTCACCGAGCTATGTCGGATTGCAAAAGGATATTCCACCATGGTAGTACCGTTTGCTATTGTTAAATGCATGCCAGTGTCCACAATGTCTTAATTCCTTTGTACTTAAAAATCACCTTGTGTGACAGCAGCACATGTTTGTTGCCCCAACCCACACTTTACTCATTTATACCAAGCGCTGAAGTCACTTGGTGTAACATTAAAAGGAAATCCAAGTCATTTGATCTGTACCTTTTTTATGAAAGGTAACCCGGTTTGTGTGTTTTAACTCGCAACAGAGTTGAGTCCAGCTCAATGTAGGAAATCTCGCCTTTACTAATAGTTAGGAGAACCCTGACCACACATGACATGGCAGGTTAAAATTAAGGATAAACATAAATTACTTAAGTTAACTTAAACTTGTGTAGTTGTTACGTCATAGTAACCAAAGCTGGCTTTTACAGGACGGTAAAACTTAAGTTAAAAGATCCATGTAATTGTAAATACCACAGTCTTATAGAGAACATATAACTCTGTAGTATTTGTTCCCTGATCACTGTTATTTTTGGAGTAAAATAGTAGCTTTCTTCTAAAGAAGGTAAAACAGGTTTATTTTTGCCAAAGCGGAAACATAGACTAAACCGAGCTACCAGTTCGCGGTTCCTTATACACGAGTACAACAAAAAAGTAGGAATTCAGCGATAAAACGGGTATCCAACAAAACGGAACAACGATGTGACAAATGTCCGGAAGTGGTAGCGGATAGCATTAGAGCCATTCTCAGATAACAGGGACCAATACGGGTTTTACTTGTCGCACACCACTTTCAACACAAAAACTACCATTTTCGTGTTCAAAAATGTTCCTCTCCGGTTGAAACGAACCAGTTGTGATTTATTTTAAACAATGTGGATACTACGCCATGATAATTTTGACACCCTGTAGCGATATATACCCATATCCAACCAAAAGAACCTGTCGCAAGTTCGGTTGGAATAATTTATTTAATCCTACAACTCACAAAAATGGCTACATTGGACTTTTATTGGGTTTGTCGACGTATTTGTAGTCATGACAATGTTAGAACGTCGTTGGTGGCATAAATTTATCAGGAACGGTATATTTTACACCACGATATGTTGTTGTCGCAAATCGTCGCGACAGATACGTTACCAAGTCAAAAGTTGCGCCTTGTCAATAAGTAAAATGTGTATCAGGTTTGCAAGTTGTGTCCATACATCCGTCCCATGGATGTCTTTGAGTATATAATATCGAAAACTTGCTCGACAATTGGTGCAAGAAATGCTAGCGATACATAGCCTCGGCCCACGGAGTGGTACGTTACTTTTCGACAGATACGTTACCAACATTTACTGCCATATCTCAATAAACGTCTTAAACCTTGCCGATTGGTATTTTCTATCATATAACAGGTTCGGCTGGGATCATTTAACAATATAGTTTGGAACACGAGAGTATATATGGTCCATAAATAAAAAGTATTCCATACCAGATATGATTTTTCAGTCAATATATGCAACGTGTGGACTGATATGAGCATTACATCTTATTGTGCAATAGCAGAAATCCTCTTAGATCGAAAAACCGATGTTATCTCGAATGATGCTGTGGTAACATATATCTGTCGTACACTGAAAATGCGGGTACCATCTTCGTGGAGTCATATTTTATAGGAATATATCATCGATATGTTAACCACTTCTGTTAAATGTACAATGGATACCCAACTTCACAAATAAATAATGTTGACAACTGTTTACGAAAATTAATTTTTCAATTTTTTTGTTTTGCTTTGGTCCCGGTTACCTGAGAATGGCCCATTATCATTTGTCCCAATTTCGTGCAAAAATTAGCATTAGCAAATTGTTCATTCGTGCAACATAAATAAATTATTGCACTGATAACTACAATCTATGTATAAAGCCCCGAGGCGAATTATGAAAGATAATAGTAACTAAATATAAGAAAAATGTACTGGGACGTGTCTGACGCCGAACACTGAAATATCGAAACACGTGTCCCCGTAAATAAACAGTGAATGTTTTACTTATAGAAGTTGAAAAAAGATACTATTGACTATTATGTCGTGACAAATAACACAACCAACGGGACGTTAAAATGAATTCTAATATAAAAGGAATTACGGGAATTATGTTTGGACAAAATAAATATTTATTCTATTCTCGATAGATGGCGGACCAAGAGACTGCGCATGACCGTATAAAATGTACATTCTGTTGTTAAAGGGGTACCGGGGTCCCGGACCTATTTAATTTAGTACGCTCCCTAGAAAATAAAATTTATTATTTCATAATCAAGGTTATAGTCACTAGTCAGTGAGTGTCTTGAGTTTACACCCCGTATCAACATCATTTTTTACACGATCATGTGTGCCACGCTTTGCCCAATCCAATATCCGTTAATTAATTTGTGATTGTACACGGAAATTCGTAATTTAATTTATGGCTGCAGCCATAAATTAAATTTATATAAAAAATTATTAACTTTGATTTTAAGATAACCTATTAACCTGAACGTTTACAGAATACATCTTCGACTCAAATTACTCATTTTTCTATATATTATCGATATTAGATCGTTGTTATTATGGGGATTTTATTGAAAATGGCGTAAAAGTACCCCTTTAATCGATTCTGATAACTAAAGCGTTTACATAGCACACGGATATATATCGTTGATTAGTATATAGGCCCAGAGTATTAATAGGTTCATACCAATTTCGCTGTAGTCTTCCATTGATAAGCTCCCATTGTGGTTTTAGTCCATATATTTATTTAATGATTTTATTTTTTTGATTTGGGTTTCATTGACTTTGAATGTGCCTTCGATGTTGTTTAAATTTACGGACTCAACACATTACGTATAACTATGTTTTTTATGTTTAAAAAACAAAGCAGACACGGTATAAAATGAGACCGAAAGTATAGAGAACATCATTTGTTGACACTATACGCCGGACAGGAAACATAATTTACGGTTACGTTTCCCGTTTTACAATTCAAAATAGAGAGAAGATTTGATGTTCGCCCTTCAAATTGTGTCATGAATGCATGTCTGCTCTGGTTATGCCCGTGCTATCAATATGAGAGATTGGAGTTTCTATGAGAGCGCTTGTGGCAAGTCTTAACTGTCATCGATTATATACCAACATTGTCATGTCAGAATCTCATAATTATTGACTATACGCTCACACTCTCCGCCACAAAACCGGTGGCACGATACCCTTAAAATAACTTAGCTTCCTGGGTAAAAACCCTATTCCTCTAAAATTATAATTGGAATTTGAAATCAATGAACACTTGCAATATCCTAACAGTACACACTTCGCATTAATTGAGTAAGACCAAGACCACAATACCGTCAGTTCCCATGCATATAAAACTTGAATAGTCGGCCATATATATCCGGTACATGTAAAATACCAGACTCCTAATATATTGATATGTGCAGTATGATACAATAATTTCTTCACAATTGAATAAAAGTTCGTTATGTGTCCTTGTTATGTGGTGAATGTATATATAACTAGAATGCACTCAGATAGATGCCAACGTGCGCAAAAATGTAATACAAAATAATTAAAAAAATAATTTCACTGTATTTTACTTAATTTAATTTAATTTAATGTTAGCAAAAATATGACAATTACAATCTTCAATAATTTTATTTAGGGGATAACAGTGTGGTGTTTTGTGATTTCGGAAAGGTACATGGCGAATATACTGTGGCAAATTTAGTTAATGGGCGACGGCGGAGCCGGAGCCCATTAACGGGTATTTGCCACAGTATATTCGCCATGTACCTTTCCGAAATCACAAAACACCACACTGTTATCCACATTCTAATGCTCTTCGAACTTAAAAATGTTATTTAGACAAACAAATGGCTCGTAATTATCAACGAATGTGCGGCCATAGAAAACACTCAGCCAATTCACAACTTTTTATTTTAAATTTAATGCGCTAGATAAAATACAGTTCCCCAATTACCATTGCTCTTATCGTTAAAAATACTGATAAACATGAAAAATTGCCACCTCAAATAGAAATAAATATGCACAATAATTAGTTTCTGCATGCGTCTTTTTCAGATGTTTACCACTTACAAATTGCGGTTTTGATTTTACCGCGATCTTGAAGTTGAATTGAAACAATGGGACATTGTTTACTCAATGCGATGTATTTCACGCGTGTCTGTCGCGGTTTCATGTCAAGAAATTTGGTCAAATGATATCGAGACACTGACATTGGTGGGGTATAACGTTGTGGTGTTTTGTATTTTCTGAAAGTACATGTATACAGGGCGAATGTACTGACTGTCAATAAAAAGCCACATCGCTGGTTTGTTTATATAGCAACGAGCTAGTAACGGAAGTCAGTGCCAAGGGCGTCAACTCTATAATATACTCCGTAACGTCGCCGGAATGTACTGCGTAAGGGTGACGTCATGGAGTGAAATCAGTAGGGTGACACCAACGTACGTACCTACGAATCCGACTGATCGCCATACTGTTTCGCGAGCGCACGTAATGAACGCTCAACGAGTTCTAGCTCCGTGGTTACCGTCAATATCCACCCGTACTGTCTATCTTGGACAACTCTGGTAAAGATCGGGTTTCCGTAGTCATAACAAACATTATAATTAATGTGCACAAGCTATCGCTCATATCCGTGTGATCCCTAAAAAACACAAAATCTTTGGTAAGATATAATATGTAAACCAAGAAATTGGTACCACAATGCATATACATGTGCAATGTATAGTGTAAATAAACTATTTATTAATAATAATAAAAACTTTCATAAGTTGTTTATGTAGATGACCATCTCCCAATTCGCTTATGTCCATCATATTGTGACAAAAATACGCGACTGTCCAGCGTCATTTGACCGTTGGGTACTACAGTATATGCATTAATTATTCGATGACATACTACGGACTACGACAAGTCGTCTCCTTGCCCGTCCGGCAACTTTCGGCCACATCATCAGAGCCATCTAGGGCGTTCGCCCGTTAACCTGTATTTCGATATGTTTGTCACGATACAGATAATTGGAGATAATAATTCGATGACTTATACTACGGACTACGAAAAGTCATCTCCGTGTCCGTCCGGCGGCTTAGCGTTTGCTGATGATGTTAGCCTATTTGGGCAGATGACCCACAGTCATTGGTCAGACATCTCCCCATCATGGCAGCAACATCTGATTGAGTGTGGGTCTGTCGGGGTGTTAGCCCGACTGAAATCCGACTTATGATTACTGAGATATAGAGAGCTCTAAAGTTGTTCTATATCCCCCGTCAAACTTAGTTTTTCCGCAATATGTTCGACAAACTGGGTATATAATCTTTAATTGGATGACTAGGTTGCTTCCATCTGAAGTTTTATGAGAATTACGAAGCTATTGGTAATGTTTGGCATGATGACACTGAAACGCCCATTCCACCTCATTGCTTCAGCTCCAGGAATATTGGATGGTATTCTTTACCGCCAGATTTTTAACCTGTAAATTGGAGGAATTATCTTTTTGGTCTTCAGTTGCATATTTACCTATAACAAGTTACCAGAAACTACATGACAGATCGGAAAATTCTAAAGAAAAACAAGTGTATATATCGCACAGTCTGGTGTCTTTCCACTGCTCAAGGTTTATTAATTTTCTGACGTGGACTAATTAGAAATATCTAAACAAAAAAACAAACATATTCAAAGGGCAATAAATCTGCAACAAATAAATGGACGCAACAAAGCTACATGCAGAGTTCAGTCCCCTGCTACGCAGGACTTACCGCTTCCAGCACATATGGAGCATGAGAGGAAATCACTCATTGTTTTAAATGAGACTTCTGTGGGTTACAATTCATTCTGCATTATTCTGAGAAACTGAACTGTGCGTATTCATTTGAAAATTGTCTAGATCAAGCCAGAGTGAATTGTAACTGACAAAACACTTTGATGAAAAATGTTAGATTTAATTAGGAAAATACACATGTCAGACATAGCGTAACGAGGGGACTGAACTCTGTTTTTGCATCTTGTGACTGAGATATAAAACTGTAGCGTTGTTATACGGACGGGCGATGGTATTAACTCTGTAACAAATTAATGAACAAAACTCGTTCCATCTGGATCCCCATCGTTGTTCATGGCGCTGAGCATACCAAAGATCATTCAAATTTGACATAAAATTATGAATACTGAGATACAGAGATCTAAAGTTATTACGGAATTCGGCCCATGCTTATTCACTTTATATTTACACACTAAGTGTTGTCATCACTAAATCCAGCATTCTGATTGGTCGGCGCCCACGTGGCTAGTTGCAGTTATTTCTCGGTGAATGCGTAACGCCTCATAACACCAAGCTAATAACACCATCGATACGTCATTAGGTTTGGAAAGACGAACGCGTAATGCTTTGGGCGCATTTTGACTCGCGCAGGATTGACTTAATACATCATCGGGTTTCAACATGAAGAGAAATTGTTCCTATTAACTTTTGCCAAGGGTGCTATTGGGTATTTTGGGCTGATCTTGTCACGATTCACTTTTCGATTTAAATATATTTACAAAAGCGGCTTTTTCGCTAAATGTATATAAATATAAGGATTAACTGTCATGTGGACTTATTTTTATGGAGATGTAACGGTGAGGTAAGTGGACATAACTTGTATGTAAAACCCTTCGGGTTTTACACAAGTTATGTCCACTTACCTCACCGTTACATCTCCATAAAAACAGTCCACATGACAGTTAATCCTTATATAAGAGTAAATAACTATGTAACAAATGAAACCCATTCCATATTATGGATATCGCTTCCCCCCATGTTGGTTCATGAGCCTGCGGGGGATAAAAAGATAATTAACTTTCTTCGGCATAAATCTTCGTTCATGGTCTATCTCCTGATTGAAAACTTATACGAACATAAATTGTATCTTGCGAACAGGCTGTGAACAGCTAGTGTATTTACGCAGTGCTGTCGTTATTGAGTGTAAGGTCTGATCCCACCTGGTGTCGCGACGATTTTAAGGTCGAACGGCACTACACACACGACTGAATTAAATAGCTTCTTTCTCATCTGACGGTAGCGATATCTTTCGTCGACGGTGGTTGACCAACTAGCAATGCTTACTATTGTATTATTACTTGCAAACAATATGCACGTGAACGTGTTCAATATTGTGTTCAATTTAAATAAGCTATAGGACTGACAATTTTACCTCAAGTGGTACACCTGTCCCGTTTAGGCTACGTCCATACGCTGGCAAGTTTGCACGGTATGTTTTTGCGGGCATTTCGTCATAGAAAACCACATGGTGCCAGAATTTGAACGGAACCGTGCACATAACATGCATCTTTACCAAAGCGAAAGACATGAGAAGTAACATTTATATAATTCCACTTGTAACAGTGCTATTGGAATTTGCCTTAAAATACCTGTATGATTTATTATTGCGAGATAATTGCATGATATTTACAGGCAAATTCCGGTAGCATCGTTACTAGTGGAACTACAGAGTTTTTACTTCGCACGTAGTTAACTGTGGTGCAGATGCACTTTATGTGCTTGTTTCCGTTCATATTATGGCACCACGTCGTTTTCTACGACAAAATGCCTGCAAACCATACCGTGCAAACTTGCCAGTGTATGAACGTACCCTTAAGATTGGGAGCGCCTGTCTTCTCCAGTCCAATCACAATACGCTGTTATGTTGTCTCGGGGATATTGTTGACACAATCAATTGATTTCAATTCGGCAATTTGTAGCTTATACCGAGAACTCGCCCGTGACAATCAGTGCTAGTGTCTTAATCAATAATTATAAAATAGTAATTAATTTTCTTGTTGATCAATTGATCCGCAGACATTATGTCGGTAAGCCGAAATTATGGGCGATACAAAAAACCCACAAAAACTCATTTCTCTGTATTTACTGGCTATATATGACACACAAACGTGTCGTAAGCCACTCCGTATTTTTTCAACTGGGATCCCATCTTTAGAACTATATGCGTAGTCAAGAAGTAGACATTCGTATTGTGGGGAAAAGTGTGGGAATGTTGAAGTAGCGCAAGAACTGGCTTCAAGTATAATAAAAGATTTTTAGCCCGAATGTGTGGTGATACAATGATCTTGCTTCAACTGGACTAGGTAAGTTAATACACAATTTGAATGGAAGGGGGAAATTGTTGTTAGAAGCGCCATCGGTGAAGACAGTTATGTTATGCATTCTACTGCGCAGGAATAAAGTTGGCTTTCATCGCCGTCATAATCAGTATGAGCTTAGTATTGAGGTATACAGTGGGTGGGTGGATCTAGTCAATGACACGTTGGAACACAAAATAATCACAGCAGAGCTCGAAGTGTGACAGTGGTCTGGGGATATAAAAATATGGCCACCTTGCTTCCAATGAACAGCCCAAGTGCTGATGACACATACATATGCAATTCTCGGGGTCTCAGGGACCTGCGTCAATAGCTTTGGTTCTTTCCAAATCCATCAAGTCTATCACAAATATAGACCAATGGATTTCAGCATTTGAGATATTTATGTTTATCCCGGGGAAGCAACAGCCAACAGCATTTCCGGGGTTAATCCACTGCCAGGCGTATATTATCCGCCATTTGGCTTCAATCGGTTCAGACTGGGCATTTTATGACCTGCTCTTCCTGAAGCTGAAGCAAGCAAACCAGTGGACTCATTCCTCTTCGCTAAGGCGCAACGTTCCGGCATGTAGCGGAAGCGTTATACGTCGTGGAGTTGGACGGAACAGTGAGCGGAGCGTCCGAGCCAGATACGAGACTAACAAACCAGCAATCGACATAGGCCCATATAAACTGGGAGCTACACATGCGTTCAATTCCTAGGGATCGCTTTACTTAGCCTTGCGGGCCCAACCCGTCAGAGGTACAGCTAAGAGCAACATAGTGGGAATGCGGGTTACCCACGGGGGTATGCTTCATTTATCATTCTGGGAGACATTGTTCTGCTAGTCCGAGATGTAAATATTCACATATGTGTTTTAGATGCAGTAATCCGGTGTCCCACCCATTTGTGCACTGTCCATCTAGGAACAGGTCAACACAACAGCCTTTTCGTGACAGGGCCCCCACCCACACTAAAACTAGATGAGGTACAGGAAGGTTATGAACCCAATTTTCGAAGGGAACTGATAGAGGGATTCACGTTCGGTTTTCGTCTGGGGTCATGTCGTCAGCCATAAGCAATCGAACCATTAAACCTAAAATCAGCATTGGAGTTACCAGCTGTGGTTGATGCTAACATTGAAAAAGAGCTCATAGCAGGTGGTATAATGGGCCCTTTTACTCGGGAAATTTAGCATTTTGGGAATATATGTGTGTCACCAGTTGGGGTAGTTCACAAGAAGACTGCCGTGGAGTACAGAATGATACACCATCTGCCATTGCCAGAGGGCGACTCGGCGAACGACACAAAACTGAAGGAACAATCATCAGTGTCATATCAAACAATTGAAGATGCAATTGAGATTTTAACTCGGAGCGACGCCCCCTCTTTTTATGAGTAAAACGGACGTTGAGAATGATTTCAGATTGGCACCAGTACATGTTCTAGATAAACCCCTGCTACGAATTAAGTGGAAAGGCAATTATTATGACGATCGGTGTCTTCCGGTGGGCTGTGCGTCACCCTGAGAAATTTAGTACGGCGCTACATTGGGTTGCAAATAAAAAATGTGGAATCAAGCATATCGTGCATATTATATACGATTTCATGATTTTAAATGAATCACATGAAGGTTGCAACAAGCAGTTACAATTTTTTTTGAAGTTATGTGATGAGCTGGGCGGACCAATGTCGCAAGAGAAGACTTTCAAACCCAGTACATGTATGGTCTTCTTAGGGATAGAATTGCTAGAGGGGAAGTTAGAAAAATGCAGGTCTTTAATTAATCAGTTTATCGATCGTAGCAGGGTTACTTTAAAGGAATTACAATCCCTCGTGGGTGCGCTCAATTTCACCTGTCAGGTAGTTGGTGTAAACATATTTATTCCAATCATAATAACATATTTAAACATTTGACAAACATTTTACAGTAAAATAGAATAATATAGATGATCGATTGATTGAAATGGGATTAAACAACAAGCCCAAGGGCTTTTATTAAGTTTTATTAAGTGTAGAGGGGGGGTCGGACGGGAAGGAATGAAAATATTATAATTATAGTAATGATGATGTCGTGAGAAGCAGAGAGAGAGAGAGAGAGAGAGATATATATATATATATATATATATATATATATATATATATATATAGCCGCCGCCGCTATATATATATATATATATTGACTAACCCCTCCTTAGACTTATATACATATTCTTCAGGTTCTCTGGGTTGCGGGGGCGGTCTATAAACCACACTGGCTTTCATTAACATGGGCGGCGGCTGATGTCAGTCATGTTAACGTAGCAGTTTTAGTTCTTCACTCCATAGTTCTGGAATGTGACGCGTTTGTTTTGTAACTAATTGTCCCATATATGATATATGGGACAATTAGTTACAAAACAAACGCGTCACATTTTTCTCAGATATATATGAAGCGGTGGTGGCAGTTGTGAATTCACAAACAGCACGGGACAAGCAATTCCTCCGTAAACTGGTGTAAATTTGTTTACAAAAGAGTATATGTTTCCGAGCCCGACATGTCCCGGAATTTATAACAAATTGGCTGATCACTTATCTCGTTTACAGGTTGCCGAATTCAGACGGAAAGCTCCCTTATACAATCACGATCCAGTGCACGTCCCGGCATATCTCTGCATACAGAAATTGGTAAAACATTGACATTGCTACTCAGTCAGGCGTTGGCGCCAGCAACTCGAGTAGCACACGAGGCAGCATTAGTAAATTTTAGGGTTTCTGCAGAAACTTGATATCTCGTTAACATTGCCATGCAGTCGCTCCTCTGCTAATCACGTGGTTCAGCACATACCTATTCAATCAGGGCTATGCATATCGTTCAATAGTATCTACAATTACGGCAGTTGGCTATTGCCGTAAAATAAATAGCATGGACGATCCTACAGCCACGTACATTTCTTGTGCATAAGGTGTTATGCGGTGTGCAACGATTACGCCCAAGATATTAGGTTGCCAATCACTCGTCCAATCATGGAACGTATCTTATCAACTCTACCAGAGTGAGGCGACAGTAGCTACAAGAAAACCAATGTCAGAAATGGTAACGCGCTCAAGATCATATATTATATACACATGATTGTAATTATAGAATATAAAATATATTGGTTTCGCGAATGACCAACTCAGAATTCCGTTAAAATAACAATAACAACCAGCACCTAATTAACGAAACGGCGGCCGACTTCGCCGTCTCCGACCACAACCCCCAGTGGGCTGGAGAACGAAACAGGTCTATAAAAGTTGAAATATAAAACTTACAAATTATCTTTGTCATTTCTTTTATTTGAAATTGACATAGCTTATCACAAACCAAAAATCAACATTATTGACATAACGTTAATTAACGACAATAAGCGAAATTGAAATTCCCAACTACACCTTTTACCGGACTCGGCCTCCGACTTTTAATCATCCCAAAATGTCCCATTCTATAAATAAAACAGCCATGTTAATGTCAGCGCTCACAGCTATCTAGAATCTCTAAGACAGTATACACGCGGCGCGCGTAATAATCTTGGCATGTTTCCGGCAGCATTATCATTTTCGTTCTATGCTTTCGCGAGAGTTTGTCAACTTTGTCCCGCCAATCAGGCTGACAGGACACGAGTAATTCAACTGCATGACATTGTGGGTCCAGATCTCGATCGGGGCCGTCTTTTAGTAGAGTTCCGTTATTTCAAACACAATAGTTCAGCTTCCCTCCATGTCATTACAATTCCGTCTTTACCACAAAGCGTCTTTTGTCCCAGTAGGTTACTAGCGCAGTTTATGATTTTGCGTTGCTCCATGGAAGGCCCTTTATTTGTGAATTCGAATAGGGCACCATTAGCTCGCCGTCATTTCCAGGACAAATTACATAAGTGTTTGGCTAAGTTAGGGTTAGCAACATCGCGTTTTAAAGCACACTCATTCCGAATCGTGGCTTGTTCATGGGCGGTCGAGCAATATTCTGCTGCCCAAAATAAGAGCTATGGGTAAGTGGAAATCGGATGACTTTCGGAGGTATATTCGAAGCCCAGCTAGGGTTGCTTCTCGGTGGAGACATGGTCTTTTCTTAGTTTCTTTCCAGTCTGCAGGTACCCACTGAGTTTTATTTTGCTTCCCTTCTGAATTTCTTCTGTCAGTAGGTGCTGCCGGAAGCTGTGTTTTATCTGTTGGTCCCCTTGCGTGCACTTGTCTCCTTCGGGCACAGAGAGCATCCATATTCAAGGGTTGGTTTGAGTGGGCGTGATGTATCGGTAAGTCGACACATCTGTGGCGGTTTAGTGCCCACTCCAAAGTGGATTGTATATATTTGTAGATTGTATTAATCTGAACATGGTTGTATTTGATTTTTAAGTTGCCCATATCAGCATATCGGTAGTCAAGTTTTGTCTGGGGTGTGGGATAAATTATGCATTCATACGTAAAGTGTGTCTGCGTTTATCCGACGTCCACCCCTTATTTCTTGATCAAGAAATTTAATAGCTTTTCGTTTCCTTGCGCATGATTTCAGATGGTATTGTTTTGGTTGGTTTCAGGAAGTAATTCTGGTAAATAATTTAGTGCTGTGCGATTGGATAATTTTAATTTTAGGAGGTTAATGGTTGACCTAATTTTAAAAGGAAAGATGACAACGATTTTGATTGGTCGGTGACCGGGGAGAACACGTGGTTATCTCATATTAAATTTACAGTTGCCATTTTGTGCACATTTATTCCAAAAAGATTTCACCCACCCACAAACTCCTCCTTTAGTCTACTCGGTTTATCCTTTAAAGGCACGGGCGGCGTTCGTTGCAGAAATATTCATATTGGTTCAAATCGCCATCAACAGAAGGAATATTAAAATATAGTTTTGTTCATATGCCAAACATAATCAGCGCGTAAATAGTATATTGTCGTCAAGACGTACGATGGTGTACGTAAAGAAGAACCTGCTCGTGTTACAGAAGTTGTGCCTCTGTTTACATAACACAGCGCAATTATATTGGTTAATCACACAAAGTGATATAAACGCTCTTTATTATTTCCATATCAGGAAAACAGTAACAAGTAACGCTCTTTATGTTTACCATATCCGGATCTAAACAAAAGCCAGGAAACGTAACGTTTTTTGCTTTGTTTACATAACAAAGGGGGGAAATTGACAATAACATACTGTTTATGCCATATTTCTGTCTGTCTATATTTTACTATTCTTTCTGTTTATAGAGGTGAATATTTTAACAGCATTACCCACCGCCAACGCCGTCCGTATCTTTAACTCTTTCGCTGCCAATAGTAGTACTGGTCCCACCATAGACCCCCGTAGGATTCTCATGTGGAGAACTGACTATATGTGGACTTCGATAAGTAGGTTATATGCTTTCAACAAAAATTGGGTAGAAATAGAAGAAAGTTGATCTGTTGCTATGGCAACGACTTAAACATAAATGCCAATTATTGAGGTTTCCGACAATTGGGGCAGTATTCACCAAGTTGGTTTATTTTATAAACCAGGCAGTTTATTTGGTAGCGGCTGAACGCACAAGGTATCTTCGCCATAGTTTTAACGACACACGCTGTCTGTGATGTGATTGGAAATTTCCAACCTGACACCCAAATAAGGTCGGTAAATTTCCAACTGCATGATGGCCTTCTCAGTCAATCATTTTTACCAAAAGTAGGAGAATATATGCACATGCTGGTCTAAAAACAACAAATTTCCTAGTAATAAATTGTTGGAAAATCAAACTACAAGAACAATTTCAACATATTGTTGGTGTGAAATTTCCAACTAACGTTGTGTCAGGTTATGATATTTCCAACTGTTGAACATTTGACAAAAGTTGGAGAGGGTGTGAGATACCCACTCCTCCCCAAAACAAAACCCCTGTTGCCACATTCCTGAGAAGAATATGCTGAGTGGAGGTTTGTTGCACGCTATAGAATTTAAGCACAATCCAAATATTGCACACGATCTATTCGGAAAATTCCCTACCATTTACGAAGCAAAGCTTTCTGGCACTGGTTGATGGTTCCGTATCTTTATTTTCAAGGATTTTGATGTTTGAACGCACTATGTGTTGCGTTCTTCGGTTGTGTACCCCTTCCTTTCCACCGGTTAGTCATGGTTGAACGGAACCAAACGTACTGCTAGTCAATCTATGATTTCTCCCAATCACCTTGATTGGATAATCCTATACTGCGCGGCGATATCTTCCCGTCAACTTCACCAAGAGGTTCGCATTGAGCGCCGCCTCGTATAAACTTTTATATAAACCCAGCTGGTGAATACACCCCCTGGAATTTTTTTGATTCACTAAAACTGCGTGTAAATTTAGTGATCAAGGCCCTTAGATACGCTTGGTAGCGACAATCTCTATCAGATTACGTAAACGCGTCCATGCATAATTATATAGTCACCATACCGCGAAAATGAAATAAATGAATAAGACTGATCAGTGAATCTATGAAATGCGATACTTAATTAGTCGGGGATAAAGGAATGTGTTATATAACTATAACACTGTTAGCAATAACACATCCTGCTTCGTGCCAGTATATACTAATATGACATGACAGTGATCAGGAGAGCATAACATGTGACAATTATACCTTTTATTTACAATTCTAGTTTGTCATCTGAGACGTACGCAAATTATGTGGGGAAGTTCGGGAACACCGCTTCGGAATTTCTATCGGCTCTGAGTGTATTGGTGACAATAGATGTTCAAGAATCATTTTAAATAAGTGCATTTAAAAAAAGCAAGTACAGTTTAATAGTTTACCGGTGTGGTGTGTTGCTTTTGTGTAGTTTATCGTTGGAGACAGAGATCGAATTGTGTGTATTTTATGAACTTCCGGTCGGTCGCCCAATTTATTCTCGACCCAATTTCCACTAAAACACCAGATGAAGTCCAGAGTCCAGACATAAGTATCACTTTGGTAGTTTTACTATTTTTCTGTTTTAATATAGTTTCTTCATAAAACTAGTTTAATCACCAACAAATTTATGCAGATGGTCGTAATTACAAGCAATCAACGTTGTTTTCGACACATCTGTCGGCGTATAGAAATATCTGGTGTGGAGCTACATACTTAGTAATTTCGCTTCGCGAAATTAAACAGTGGAGTAGATTAAGTCCATTTTTTCTAGGCAATTGTTCAATTTGTGACTAAAGCATGAAACTTTCCACATATTCACATACTAATTTATATTAGATGTGGAGCCACGCTGAAAGTTCACTTTAACCCATCTTTTAAGGGGTTTTCCAAATTTAATGAGCGTTTCATGATTATATAATTTTTGAATGTTGCAATAAATCTTACCATGAAATATGCGATTTAAAATTAGGCATATACAGTAAGTATGATTCTGCGACATATCGACGCGTCAGTGCTAAAGTGTTCTATCTGCATTTTTGTGAAAAATGAGCTATTGGTATCGTTGGAATCGGCTGGTCATTCTGCGTCAGATGGTACAAGGATATCTGGGATTTCATGGCTCATGTCAGTGTAAAACGTTATGCAAAATTGTATTAACTGCAAATATTACTAATTTGTGAATGCTTAACTGTTCTATGTGCTCACCCAATGAAACATATTGAATCAGACCACGTGATCAAAGATTGACGAATGGCGTGCTTGGAAATACATTGCTAATACTTTTCGACATGCATATGGTCAAAATGATAATTTTTCTCCGTTAGAACACATACAATGTATTTAAATACCTGCATAGATATGTGTTTCGCATTCGTTATATACGTTGTATATCTGTGGGTGCTGTATCATTTCATAAAATGATAATTTTCGGCCGGCACGCAGATAGAACACTTTAGCAAGAACAAAGTGTGCACCTTACATTCGGCTATTTGGTCTATATTGCAGATAGAACAGTCTAGCATTCATGAATGGTGCAATCTAAATTTGCCCATGCAAACACTCGACAGTTCCATAATGTATTTACATCGACCAAATATGAGTTATTAAAGGGGAATATTTAATTGTTTCCCAAACTGTGTATGCATCTATTAATATGTTGACAAAATCCATTTATAATTGAAAATCCGACACAGGAGGGTGTTCAGTTTGGTGACAATTTAATGTGACTAAAGTAACATCCGCGGACAATACAAAAGTGACATTTACCCAAAATCTCTATTTTAAATGCGACTGAAATGTGAGTTATAATTTTTTTGGAAAACAAGCATGCATATCCTTTCATAAAAGTGGAATTTTATTAAAGTGATGTGAAACACTCTGGCAGGGTGAGCAAATAGAAATGGAGAATAATCTTGCTCAAAGTAGTTATTTTTTACAAATATTAATCCAAATTGACAACACACACCGTCATTCTTATATATTAATTAAATGCAATGACGCTAGATGGCGAAATCGTTTGAGTTAGTTTATCGCCGATTGTTGCGTCCCGAATTGAGATGTAAATATTTACAATTTGAAATTTTCGGTGATGTTAGTAGAATGCTAAATTCCCCAGGTTGGCATAGAGCCTGAAATCTAACTTATACGTTTATCGCACTGGAACAAGTCCATAATATGTCTTTAAATAGTGAGCCCGTTATTCTATGTATTCTCAACTTTTTCTCAATACTGCATATATGCACGGAATATTCCATGCTGCTAAAATGTTCTGCTTAATGTGGCCCAAAGATAATTGTCAGGGTATATTGGTATAACTTATAGTAATTATGTCCGTATCAAACACGCTGTATAAATTACCAATTAAGCATCGGTTAGTTGGTTTTATTCCTCGGATCCTGGTATGCGGCAAACCACGTGCAGTGTGTTTACCTTTTGCACTTCCGGTTCACCGGGAGGGGAGATAATCAGAACAATACTTGAAATTGAACAAAGGAAATTATTACGCTTGTGCTTTGTTGATTATTATCGTACGTAAACCTGGGAGGGGAGATAATCAGAACAATACTTGAAATTGAACAAAGGAAATTATTACGCTTGTGCTTTGTTGATTATTATCGTACGTAAACCTGTTTTTTATTCCCCGACCATTTATGATTCGAGATGCCGTTTTGCGTGTTGATTGTTGGTCATTCTTTTGTGGACAGATTTGCTAGCTATTTGTACAATAACAATTTATTGGTGACTCGCCGCGAGTGGCCTCCAATGGCCGATTTCGCTTCGTATTTGTCGCTCGTGGATTTGGAAGGCGAACGCGTAGAGGTTCGTTTAGTTGGCAAGGGTGGTGCAGACATTGCGACAACTGGTGAATTGGCTTCATCTGCGATTATATCGTTCTGTCCTCAGTTAGTCATTGTTCAGGCAGGCAGTAATGATTTGACATTGACAGGGCCTGGGCAAGTTGCCTGGAAACTTCGCTGCTTGGGTAAAAAATTGTTGGAGAACAAATCTGTGTCATCTGTGGTGTTGTGTACGTTGTTTCATCGTACCAAGGTATCATTTCATCCACGACAAAATCCTTCAGAATTGTCTCTCCATTGTTATAATGCATGTGTTGACCTGGTGAACGAGGAACTGAAAGCTGCAGTGTCTGGGGATATTCATGTATGGAGGCATGCTAGGTTGCCTGGCTGTTTGGAGCAGTTCCTTTTAGATGGTATTCATTTCAATGTCAGCGGTTGGGAGCGATATCTGTCAAACATACGGGGTGCCATCATTCTTCACGGTCGTGCACTTATAACTAGTGAGTATTTTGGTATGGTTTGTTGATGTTGTCTTCTAACAATACTAATTTGGTGCAGGGTCACCCTGAGGGTGTGGTGTGGGTGTTTTTGTTGCAGGTGTACCTGTTGGTATGTAATTTTTATCTTCAGATATGGTGTAATTTTATCTTTTCAATAAACTAGTTATCTGTCAGCGACAGGGTAATTTTGGCAATTGGTTTATTAGATGTTCAATTCTGGTATAGTTAGCTGTGAGTTAATTAAGTACATGTACACCCAACGCAGGGGATTTTGATGCACTCAGACAATAGGTGTAGAGGTTAAGTTTTATTTTTGTATGATGTTGGCTTATTTTAATTTGCATGTTTGCTGTGAATATATTGTAGTTTTTGTTTCCTCTCGTTGAGTGAGAGTTTTTGATTTTGATTTTTCATTAAATTTCTCCCGTTGAGTGGGAGTTTTAATTGAAACAAAGAGTAAATGTTAGTGAATTGTATCTACATGTCGTTATATTATTTTTGTTTGTTTTGTTCGCTCGTTGAGGGGGCGAAACAATTTTTAAATGTACTTTTGCTCTGTTGAGCATCCTGTTGTGGGGATCTCAGTATTTCTATAAATAAAGGAAATATTAGTGGGGATGTTTTGTCTGGTACAGATGGGTCAGTTTTTGGTTTGTGTGAATGGATTTCACCATTAGTTAGCTTTTGTAATGTATGCCATTATAAAAATGCGGGATTGTGGCATATCTTGATTCTTAAAATGTAGTAATGTATATACAATTATATTATGTATCCATATCTTTGGTATACTCAGGTCCTATTGTATACCCTGTGGTACATGTAAATGACTGGGTATTAACATACATTATTAACGATATTTACAAAAGAGGGTTATGTACAGTACATGGAGATGTTAATGTCACAATTATTCTTACGTTAGTTGGATGGGTGTTGAGTCTGACAGGTCTTGTCCTTTTGTTTTTTCTTTTTGCAGCCGGGAAATATGCCAAGGGGTCGTAAGCGGACACGTGATGGAATGCAGACAAGGGGTCGCGGTCGGCGTGAATCGTCACCTAACCACTCACCAGTGGGGACTGGGGGTCGTCGTCCTCGTGGTCGTCCGCGTACTTGCTCTGCTGCATCTGTCAGTCGTAGTGTGGCGTCGGTTGGACGCGCAACTCGTTCGCGATCTTCTGCTCGGACAGCAGTCGATATCCAGCCAGTTACAGCAGGTGGGATTTCGCTGTCTACACCAACCATCACAGGTTACTCTGCACCATCTGTGGGTAGCGCTCATACCTCTGGAACTGTTCCCGCTTTTTCGGGTCTTCCCGTCGGTTATGGAGGAATGCAAACACTGCCAAACATGGCTTGTTGTGGTTCGTTTCCACCAGTTACATGTACCAGTGGCTTTTCTGCAGCATGGCTGCCTGGGTTTCCTTCGATGTCTTCAACCGGCACGCCCATGGGACCGATTTATTCGACTCCAGTAACTTTACCAGTGACTGTGACATCTTCATCCTCGGCAGTGTCGGTGACTGGCGCCATTCAGAACAGTCCGTTTTCAACCTTAATACCAATTGTAAACAATCCGGCAATGGGACCCACATCATCTTCGTCAGTATCGGTGCCTGGTGCCATTCAGAACATTCCGTTGTCAAATATACCATTTGGAAACAATCCGGCAATGGGACCCACATCTTCTTCGTCAGTATCGGTGCCTGGTGCCATTCAGAACATTCCGTTGTCAACCATACCATTTGTAAACAGTCAACACACTGTTTCTCAACAGTCACCAGGTACTGGTAGTGGTTTTATATCAGTGGCAATTCCATTGGATGCAGAGGTCCCAGCACGGGTTAAGTCAAAGATATGGGGACGGGAGTTTATTGATCTTGCCCTCCTACTGCCACATAATATACAGACACAAGCGGCGCCTGATACCTTTACCATGGAATGGTCCATGGATGGGGGTCCACCGAATATTTCATCCGGGAGTAAAAATATGAAAAAAATAACGTCCATCAATCAATGGCTTTCAGCTTTTGAGGTGTATATGTATGTATATGGACAACACTTTCCACAAGAGTTGTTGGCCATGATTCAATATCAGTCATATATCCGCCACTTGAATGCAATCCATTACGATTGGGCAACATACGACTGTCATTTTCGCACCTTAAAACAATCTTCCCCATGGTTGACCTGGGCGCACATTCATTGGGAACTATATATGAAGGCAATGCCCGGAGGGGTACCTGTTGCAGTTACTTCAAATGCCCCAGTTAGATTTGCTGGGTCTAAGGGTTTTAGTGGCCCTAATACACGTGTTCAACCTAGGGAGATAAATGCATCCGCCTCCTATTTTCCGAGGGGCGTTTGTTTTGATTACCATCGGGGGCAATTTTGTCCGGGGCAACAAACTTGTGGTTGGTCTCATGCTTGTTTTCAGTGTAATCGTTTTGGCCATCCGTTTGTCTTTTGTCCCATGCATCGGGCGAGGGGTACACAGCCTTTTCCAGCCTCTAGCCCCCAGCATCGGGGGTCCACCAATTCAGCCCGGGGATCGGGTACTCGCCCAGTTCTTCAAAGGACAGGTGCCAACAACTCCGGTCAACGCCCTAAAGCTAAATGAAGTATTGCATGGATATGATCCAGATCTAAAAAATTATTTGGTAACCGGATTTACTAATGGTTTTCGTCTGGGGTCAGAGTTTACACCAACTACTACTGAACCGTCTAATTTAAAATCCGCTTTTGATATGCCTCAAATTGTCGATAGTAAGATAAAGAAAGAATGTGAAGCTTCTCGTATTTTGGGTCCTTTCACGGGTGAGAACATTCCATTTGATAAACTTTGCATTTCCCCTATTGGGGTAGTTCCGAAGAAAAATCCTGGAGAATACAGGATGATCCACCACTTGTCGTTTCCAGACGGTTTTTCAGTTAACGATTCTATCCCATTTGAAAATTCAACTGTTGTATACCAAACTATTTCGGACGCCATTTCAATTATTTGCCGGTTGCCGCAGCCTTCATATATGGCAAAAACGGATATTTCTCAAGCTTATCGTATCACACCGGTTCATGTAGCTGATCAACATTTGCTGGGCATGAAATGGCGGGGTTTATATTTTATAGATACGTGTTTGCCGATGGGCTGTTCTTCATCATGCAAAATTTTTGAAACTTTTAGCACTGCGCTTCAGTGGGTGGCGATGCATAAGTGTGGGATTAAGGAAATAATTCATGTAATTGATGATTTCCTTATTTTGCATGAGTCTGAAGAAGGTTGCCGGGGGCAACTGTCAAGTTTTTTGAAACTTTGTGAACAATTGGGTGTTCCCATTGCTAACGAGAAAACGTTTGGGCCCAATAGATGCATGGTCTTTCTGGGTATTGAACTCGATTCATGTTCTATGTCAGCAAGACTGCCTGAAGATAAGTTGCTTAAATGTCGTGAATTACTAGAACAATTTTTAGGACGATCTAAGGTTACTTTAAAAGAATTACAGTCCTTAGTTGGTCTTTTAAATTTTGCTTGTTCAGTCATTGTTCCTGGTCGAGTATTTTTGCGCCGATTGATCAATTTGTCAATGAGTCTCACAAAACCACATCATCGGATACGATTGACAAAAACAGTGAAAGATGATTTGTTAATATGGCTGACATTTTTACGTCAATTCAATGGGCGTTCCTTTTTTCTCGACCAGGTTTGGTCATCTAATGTCGCCCTGGAGTTATATACAGATGCAGCTACGTCTGCGGGCTGTGGTGGGTTTTTTCGGAATGAATGGTTCTCTCTCCCATGGGATTTTGATGCTTCCAATTACAATATAGCATTACTGGAGCTTTATCCAATTTATTTGGCTCTGGTGTTATGGGGAGATAGCCTGTACAACAAACAAATAATATTTTATTCCGATAACCAAGCAGTAGTAGCAATACTGAATTCTCAGACAACAAAACATGTGCAGTTGTTACAGATTTTACGTAAAATTATTCTCCTGTGCCTTTGTAAAAACATTCATTTTAAGAGTTGTTATGTGGAGGGCACGCGTAATGTATTAGCTGATCTATTGTCTCGATTACAGGTGGCGGAGTTCAGGCGCCGTGCGCCTTATTCCAATCCCAATTCAATGCAGGTTGCACAAGAGTACCACCTCCACAGATTGTTGACACAGTAAACTATTTGGTCCAGCACTCTTTGTCAGTATCAAGTAAAAAATCATACCTTTTTGTTTTTTTGCAAGGATTGCATCTTCCCTCTCAGTTACCAGTGTCATCTGATATAATGGCTTGGTTTGTAGCTCACCTGTTTAATCAGTCATATTCCCAACGAACAGTTTCAACCACACTTTCAGCGTTGGCCTATATTCACAAAATTAACAATTGGCCAGATCCTACTTCATCTTTTTTGATTCGCAAAATGGTATGTGCATATAAGCGTTTGCGTCCAAGCAATGATTTGCGTATGCCCATTACCCAACCTATTTTGATGCAGTTGCTGCATATTTTACCGAGCTGTTCTGATTCAATGTTTGAGAGGGTTTTATATGCATCCATGTTTGCATTTGCTTTTTATACCTTTGCCCGGATAGGGGAATTGTGTCCAACTACGAGATCAGACTGTTCTCTTGTTATTCAGATGGCAGATATTCAAACTGGGAACCCATCCACCGTGATTACAGTTATATTCCGTCATTTTAAGCACAATTTGGGTGCGGCTCCCCATTATATCACTTTGCCAGTGTTGGGTGGTTTGGGTTGCCCTGTTGTTTTGTTACACCAATTTTTGAGTTACCGGGGTGATCAGGAAGGTCCTCTGTTTGTGGACTCACAACGAAGGCCTATACTACGCGAACAATTTCAGACTAAACTGCGTCAATGTTTAGTGCGCTTGGGTATATTTTCAAAAAATTTCACATCTCATTCATTTCGGATTGGCGCATGTACATGGGCAGCTCATCTTGGCTATTCCGATTCTCAGATCAGACATATGGGCAGATGGAAGTCGGACGCTTTTAAGAATTACATTAGGGCTCCACCACTTGGCTCGGAGGGTTAAAGGCGGATGTGGTTTTTTCCAGGCTGCATGGGCTGTCTGGTTGGTTTCTTGGCTGCATGGGCTGTCGAGTTCCTTTTTTGGGTTTTTTCCCTTTTTTCCCTCTGAGCTTTGTGGTGGTTGTTTGGTTGTGGGCGTCATGCTGTAAGGGCAGCATGGATGGCGTGTTGTGCCCACTATGTTTGGTTATTTTGGATATATAAAGCTGGCCATTACGCAACTCATTCTTCAATTCATTTTAGTTCCAGGGTCCGGGGAATAAATTACCAATTAAGCATCGGTTAGTTGGTTTTATTCCTCGGATCCTGGTATGCGGCAAACCACGTGCAGTGTGTTTACCTTTTGCACTTCCGGTTCACCGGGAGGGGAGATAATCAGAACAATACTTGAAATTGAACAAAGGAAATTATTACGCTTCCCACCTCCTCCCCTTCTCCGCCTATTCTTAACTTGGTTGGCAAGTTATTAGTCGCTCGGAAGTTAGTTATAATAATTGGGAAAATTTTATGACCTTGAACAAGTCGGTCATTTTGGTCTGCTTTTGTTTGTTTGGTTGGAGCTTCTGGGTGATTCCTAATTGTTTTTAACATGTGGATAATGTACAATGTGATTGTTTATATGTTATTTGTCAGCGTTATGTGTTTATTGTTATGCGGGAGCGTGTTGTGCCCACTATGTTTGGTTATTTTGGATATATAAAGCTGGCCATTACGCAACTCATTCTTCAATTCATTTTAGTTCCAGGGTCCGGGGAATAAATATGATCATGTGATGTTGTTTACAATGTCTGCTCTATAATTATTATTATTTATTCAACGGGAAATATATTTTTTTTAAATACACGGTGTCATTCTGAGCCAATAGTCGTTAGTCGGCCATATATATCTAAGGAGCAAATAAGTGACATAAGGTCAATGTTCCCTTAGGGTCTACATGCCATTGGTATTATAGATAGAGAGGTTTATGAAGTAATTTTCAAAAAGGGTGGGATGTAATGGCATGACATTGTATAGCAGTAACAGCCGAATTGAATGCATATGTTGCATTGTGATTAGAGAGGGCTTTCAAACACCATGCAACACAGTGCGTCGCGTACAACATAAATTGTTGCCGGATTACTTTATTGTATTTTAATATAATTTAATGTTTGAACAGTTATCCATGATGGCTGCTGGCAGCCATGTTTTAATAAACAGATTTCTGGAGAAAAATGGAAGCTCATCTGGAGGTCACCCCAAAGATCCATATGAAGTTTGCTGATAATTGGATGAGATGTGTGATCTGTAAGGTGTGCTAAGGATTTAATAATACAAAAAGTAAAATCCAAGATGGCAGCTGGCAGCCATGTTTTTAAAAACAAAGTTCGGAAGAATTGGTAAGCACCCATCCAGGGGTCACCCCGAGAATCCATATGAACTTTGGTGATGATCGGATGAGAGATATGCTCTGTAGGGTGTGCTGGAGGATTTGTTGATGCAAAGAGTAAAATTCACAATCTGGCAGCCATGTTTTTCATTGAAAATCATTAAAATATTTTGATAGATCCAATACAAATGTGATCCTAGACTCAATACTGAGTATCGTTGAAATCGGTCAAAGTTTATTTGAGTTATCACGCTAATGGTACAAAGGATAAAATCACTAAAAATAGACACACTAAGTCCCATAACTATCATACAAAAGATTGGACAAATCGAGATATTGTTGCAACAGAGCCATATACCATTCGAATATGAAAGAAATCACTTTGACGTCTCGAGGATCGCGCCCATCCGGATTGCCACTAGGTGCCTACCGACCTCGCCAAAAAATATTCTCAACAAAATCTGTTATCTGTATTATTATAAATATCATGTTTTAGCTTAGTAGAACTGATGGTCTATAACATGATAAATGCTACGAATCAAACTGTAATATACCTGGTCTTCAGCCATCCTTAAAGTTTGTCTAGTCATTTGGAGCATGAGATACCCAGAGGGTAAATTTAGTGACACTATCACACACAACAGGCTAGCATCATCAAATCCACCCTCCAATGACCTAATTCTTGTTAGCCCTCATCTTCAGGGAATCATCTATAGCCTCAAATTTACATTGTTTTTAGTTACTTCAGTTCAGTTTCTATATCCTCTAATTTGTAGAAGATAAAATGCATACCGGTAACCAAAGTGACTTATGGGTGAATATCACCAGTTTCAACTAGAGAACTTCAATCTGATCCTAGGTTGTCATAGGAGTTGATGCTTCAGCATAATGAAGTTTCCTGAGGGTGAATTTGGTGATCCCAGTGTGCCTTGTGAGATAGCATCACCATATTCACCTTGGGAATTGATTCTGTAAATGGCGGAGACACCATTTCAAGGCTTGCTCTTCTATGTGTTTGATCCATGCACAACAATTTAAAATAATCACATAACTTTAACAAGAATTCATGTACCACATTGAATGATACATGGACCTTAAGCCTGGTGAATGCATGTGTTCTTAAAAGCTCACATGCCAAATATATTTTAGGGATTGAGATACAACCGGTCAATCAAGATATGGAATGCTGATATACATGTATCATATTGGTTCATCAAATATTGTGATAAACCTGAATTCTGTAACTGGTAACTGAGCAGGCTGTTCCTCGTTGTGTAATGTCACCAAAAGTAAAACAAATTATGGATTTTATTTCAGTATATAAATCTGAACTGAAACTTGCCAGTGTGACAAAAGTTTGATTTATCAATAATCATTCCCAACAATTTACTTTTATTATTGGTTATGATATCAGTCAGCATTAAGAAAACATAAAAAATATAGTTTTCAAACTGTGGATAATCAGGAGTCCAAGTCTCCCATACTTGATACAATTTTAATATACCAATTTCCAATAGAAATATTTCAAAACATTACTTTATTGGATTGTGAAAATTTAAAGATACGAAATGGCCTTAGACCTTCTTTTTTTTCACAATTTTTTACAATTTTAATAATTTATTCTTATATTCTTTAACAGACTTATTTTGTAGGTTTAGGGCCGATGAGATCGGCCCCTGGCACTCGAAGGGTTAAAGCCATATTATGTCATTTTACAGTATGTAAAGAGTGTGCGATAAGCAAAACACTGAACATCAGGGAGACCCCACTAACAAAATTTGGTTGAACCAGCCAGCATGTTGTTAACAGAAACTGAGTTTGAGACACAACAATTCCAATATTCCTCAAACTTATTGGGCAGCTAAATGTAAATTCAACAATTGGAATTCTAATAAATATGCTCCACAGACCTTCGCACAAACTATAGGCTTAAATGATATGGTTAACATGAAATGAATTCTTAATCTTGTGCCAACAGTACATGATGTTCAAGCAAAAGTTTTAAAGAAAAATGTGCAAAACACATCCAATCTTGTGTAGTCTTCAAACTTTGTGTTGGCTCCCTCAATTTAATCTAAAAAAGAATGCAATGATTTCGTTAATTTTTTAAAGGAGGATCATTATGTGGAAATGGAACAGCAGTTGTTGCCCCAACGGCAACATCATGAATGTCAAACAAACTACAGAAGGATACTGGACATAATAGACAGTAAAGGCATATATTTAGTAACAACTTAGCAATTACGTAGGGCTCTGTGAATATGGATTTTCATTTCAAATAAATTAAGCAACGAAAGATTAAAATTCCAAATTCCATCAATTCGAAAACTTGTTCTAAGGTGATTGAACATCAATGGGTGTACAATTACCTTCTTCACAATATCTACAACAGTATCTACAACAACAGAGATATGAGAAGCAGCAAGAATATAGTAAGCTACAAAGTGCATTGCGGCTCATTTTCATCATGAACACAGATGTATGTAACTCATTAGATGCGATGGGTGGTATAAGGAGAAACTATTTATAGTGCACTTTCCAACTTCCATAGTCAGCAAACTGTGTCAATGTCCATGCGTTGTACTGAAATCTGCCATTTGATTTATATCAATATCTGAACTCCTTGACCGAAAGTAGTATATAGCATGGAGACTTTAAAAAAAAAATGGATTTAAATAAGATTTTTTTTTATTTATATCTATATTTTTTATTTGTTTTTCAAATGTTATGAAATAATGTAATTGTTCTGATAAATGTTCTGATGAATGAAGTTTCAAAAAGATGCTGCTTATTATATCCAGGCTGGATTAATCAGAAACCAATCAAACACACATATCAGTACATATCTAGCGGCGATGTACTTTATGCAGTCATACACTTAGGTCCATGTGGGTTTCAATATTGTGATATCTGGACAAGTAGACCTGTGATTAAAGGGGAACTGTACACTAAATCCGGCTATTTTTGGGACCATCTCCTATTATACTCAACAAAATATATGCAACAAATGAATGAATTAAGAGCCATGGCTCTATGAACATGAATGTCAACAACATGGTATTAATTATAATGAAAATTAGTTAATTATATCATAATTTTCTAATTTTAGTTCACAATTTATATCTTTTTGAGTGTCGGAATCAAGACTAAAGATAGACTTTAATTCTCTAATATAATTCGCTCTAATTTTTGTGGTATGGACCTTGCCATAGGAAGCAAAAATATCAATTTATTTATTTATTCCCTATATTTCAGCCACTTTGCTGATAATCATGTCAATGTATGTTCAAATCAACCTTAAACATCCTCTGCAAAGCATTGTTCTTTATTGTGGGTTACTATAAAGCATTACAAACGTAATAAAATGTTATAATTGAAGTATTTATACTTACAGGTGCTTGCATTATAAAACTGTAGTTTTGTTTTGCGCTTGTGGGGCAGAAGGAGCAACGCTGATGCGGCATGGTCTGTGGCCATCATCGCCAAAAAACCCCACAAACTGCATATTCTGTAGAGCTGCTGGATTTTTTGGTCAGCCTGCAATTAGAAGCGTGCGCATCAAGCCAGGCATTTGTGGCAGCCCTCGTTTCAGGATGGAGAAGTTGAGAGTATTTGAATATTGTTTAACGAACATGAATGTTTAAAACTATAGTTATTTGATTCACTATACCGATCAGCCCTCATAACTGGCTACAGCAACAGCAATGCCGAAGCCATTTCCTGAAGCAAGCTGGGCCCACCGAACAGGGTTGTCGGAGCCCAACAATACGAATTAAGAGGCCTGGTTTACTATTTACACAATACATGTCAACAGAACATCTGTATTGGTACATTGCATTGTATTAATTTATTGACCAGCAATGCTTTATAATGAATGTTACTGGGGAACTACTCATCGAGATTTAATTATTAGCTCTATCATAGCTTCATCTTAAACCTTTCTTTACTGAATGGATTCTCCCATTTAATTATAAAAGTATACATTGGAAAGGTATATTATATATTTATGAAAGCAGATTACAGAAAATTGGATAATACAAGAGCTGAATGATTCTTATTTTCATTGGTGGGAAATGTTCAGATAATTAAGTTCAATCTTTGGTAGTTTGTTGACCTTATTATCTGAACATTTCCAAAGAGAACTACTCGTGAGTTTTAGTATAGAGAGGGTTACTGGGCTATTCTAAATACTGAGAATTTTTCATTTTTCTGTAATAAATGAATATGGTGAACATATATGGGACCACCAAACTTCCAATAATTGAAGATGAATTTCAGATTGCATTGCATAAATAAACAGCTGACAATTAAGACACCCCTGTCCCCCAATCGATCAGAAGAAACAAAAATGTAATACCGCCTCCCAATGACTCACCAGATTTATTATTGGGAATAAATATCCATTTTATTTTGCAGATGAAAAGACTAATAAAACTAATTAAAGGTGAAACAGTAGAAGAATTTCGTGATTTCCATTGCTGGAGAAAGGCGCAAACTGAGCCACTGGGTACAGATTGTCCTGTTTGTCCACGAGTAAGCTACAAACCAGTTATATGGAGTGTGTTCTCTTACCTCATGCATAGGTGCCATGGTTAAAAAATGCCTCTATATAATATAATTATTTGAATGTTTTTGATTATTTGGTAGATGCTATAACTTTTATTGAGCTGAACAGAGCTCATAGCAGTTAACTGCAAAAAGGTTGATATTACTTCAACCCAAGTTTGACATGAAACTGTTTCTGTGCCAGTGTTTATCATATGTTTCGGACTTTCCTTAACCGCTGTATGAACATGTTTCCTTTAATGAAACATTTGAGATATTTGATAGCCACTGACAGTGTGAACACTGCCCACCTTTGTGAATGTTATCCACGCTCTGGAAGTTTGCTGAAACTTATAGTTTCCGCAACATTAGATTCATTTTAAATCACTGGCTATTATATGGCAGAATAGCCTTTCCGTAAATATAATGTGTCATGTTCAAATATTTTACTGTAGCAACAGCATCTTTAGACAGGTCAACATCAACAAAATGTTCGATCAATCAGCTGCTAATATTCTCTTTTGACATGTATGGGGCACAAAATGTGAAATGTGCAATGAGTTCCTGATAATTTAGAAAATAATAGACTTCCCCACATGAGAGTGTGTGAACTAGTTGTTTTCGATATGAAATTACTAGAGGGGGCATTGAGCGGTCTAATCTTTTCAACCTCACAGAACATTATTTTTTCTCAGCTGGAAATTCCAGATATAATTGATGCCACTGATCTGCATATATATTATTAACAATGTCAATCGACACCCTTTCCAAATGCAGCAAATTTAAGTTTTGTGTGTGGGGATGTACTTGGGAGTATTGTGTTTGGGGTTGTACTTGGGAGTATTGTGTGTGGGGTTGTACTTGGGAGTATTGTGTGTGTGGGGGTTGTACTTGGGAGTATTGTGTGTGGGGTTGTACTTGGGAGTATTGTGTGTGGGTTGTACTTGGGAGTATTGTGTTTTTATGGGTTGTACTTGGGAGTATTGTGTGTGGGGTTGTACTTGGGAGTATTGTGTGTGTGGTGGTTGTACTTGGGAGTATTGTGTGTGGGGTTGTACAAGGGAGTTTTGTGTGTGGGGTTGTACTTGGGAGTATTGTGTGTGGGGTTGTACTTGGGAGTATTGTGTGTGTGGGGTTGTACTTGGGAGTATTGTGTGTGGGGTTGTACTTGGGAGTATTGTGTGCGGGGTTGTACTTGGGAGAATTGTGTGTGGGGTTGTACTTGGGAGTATTGTGAGTGTGGGGGTTGTACTTGGGGGTATTGTGTGTGGGGTTGTACTTGGGATTATTGTGTGTGGGGATGTACTTTGGAGTATTGTGTGGGGTTGTGCTTGGGAGTATTGTGTGTGGGGTTGTACTTGGGAGTATTGTGTGTGGGTGGGTTGTACTTGGGAGTATTGTGTGTGGGGTTGTACTTGGGAGTATTGTGTGTGGGGTCTAATGCATTCCTTTATTGTTTCGCTGTTCATAACACTGAAATTAATCGCTATGTTCGTTGTAATGAACACATTAATATTTTAATGATGGCATCGCCGAGAACTGTGCTGGTATTGAATACATTAATTGTGCTCATTAGTCTCTACCGGTGGTTTATAATCCACCTTATTAACGTAACAATTACATCAGCCGATGCCTGAAACATCCAACAACAGTAGTTAACCAGCATCCAGCCAATAGCCCATATTACGAAATACTTTGATTATAGTCGATTGACAACCGATTATCAAAATTTTAAATACGGAAGGAAAACAATAAATAATACCTCAAAATTGGGTAACACTGGCATGTTTGAACAGCTAAATAATTATTTATTTCTGAAAATTGTAAAAATAAATCAAAATTATTATATTTCAGGCCAATGGAAAGCTTACCATTGCTCTAGATGGAAACTTTGGACTCGTCAGGAAGCGAAAAGCCGGGACGAGTATTGAAGCACCAAAGAGGTCAGCATTCATGGATGACCAAGACGTCCAAGCTAAGATATCCAAAATACAGGATAACAATCAGAACCTGAAAGTAAGTGAAATTACATTGTCTTAGATAAAATAGCAAATTAAATCATGAATTATTTTCATGATTGAATGGTATTTTCTTGAAAATATTATGGGGTTCAAAATACACAACTGAGGATCAAGCTGATTCAATGCCAGTCCTGATCTGTATGTATGGAAACTTGACATTGATAATTGACATCAGATCAACAACGGTGATAGAATTGCTCTCCAGTTCACTGTTTTCAGACCTTCAGTTACAACAACGTTTAAGATACAATATCTAATTTATTTTGACTCTTCCACTGAAGTAATGTTGAAAACTAAATGTGACATAAACTAGACCTATGTATACAACTAACAATTTTATTTTATTGTTGAAAAGTTAAATATTAACTATTGCTGTCCCTCTGAAACACATTTTTGTTGACATAAATGGATAGATAATTCAATATCAGATTATATCGCAGGGACCAGCCTAGATATTTAAAATTGAGAGAAGTCACTTCTCCCAGTTTTGTTATTAGGGAGAAATGTACTGTATCATTGGGTGAAATTCAGTTTGCACCAAACATCATTCAGTGAGTATTATGCAACACAAGAGCCATTATAATCTGTAAATATATCTTTAAATTTGATATTGGGACATAATCATACTGGTATATGAGAGAGGTCACTTCTATCTGGGACAAAAATAGAGCGGTGGCACATTTTAGGAAGATCTCTCCCAAGTCGCCCTCTGAGCTGGTCCCTTCCAGATCATCTCTTCTGGTCATACATGCAGATACTTTTGTTGCCAGAATTATTCTCACATGTTATTACCAATTTTTTTTGTAATGATTCAAGTGCTAAATATTAACATTTGAGAATAGTTCAAACACTCTGAAATAGTAAAGTCGATGATGTTAAAATGTTTGACAATCTAAGTTGATGGCTAATTTTGCCAGTGGAGAAAACATTTGTATACCAATTATTTAATTTTATTCACTGAACTTTGTCCACTATGTTTTGTAATATTCATCTTAGATATTTTGGGACTTCTGTCTGTATGTATGTGAGTGTGTGTTATAGACTCGAAAACTGCTTGACAGATTCGACTCAAATTTGGAATGTAGGCCTACTTTGATCCTGGGAACAACAAGGGCGAGTCCTATTTCATGTGCGACCGTGTCATTGAACTCGCTCATATACGCTCATATAGGAAATATTTCTTGAACTTGACCAATCTGATTCAAATTTGTTATTTAGGTCTACTTTGATCCAGGGAACAATATGGGCGGGTCCATTTCACATGCGACAGTGTCCTTGAACTCGCTCATATATGCTCATATAGGCATGTTTCTGGACAGATCAAACAATAGTTTTTTTCTTTCTTAAAATTCTTTTTAAAGTATTCAAACAGACAGAGGCGATCACAAAAAAATCTCTAAATAGCCTGGACGAAGTCGGGCACATCAGCTAGTCTATGATATATTTTGGAACTTCTGTCTGTATGTATGTATGTTTTAGACTCGAAAACTGCTTGACAGATCCGACTCAAATTTGGTTTGTAGATCCCGGGAACAATATGGACAGGTCCAGTTTCACGTGCGACGTGTCCTTGACATCGACCTCGCTCATATAGGCATGTTTCTGGACCGATCAAGCAATAGTTTTGTTCTTTCTCCTAATACTTTTCAATGTTGTTCGCTCAGTAATCGAACAGACGGAGGCGATCACAAAGAAATCCCTAAATAGCAAGCATCCAATATTTCTATGTACAGTGTTTTTATATTTTTAATAGGATTGCAATGATTTCAAGGCAGGGAACGTAGTACGGACATACAGGTCGGATGGTAAATTGGATATTAAAGGAATTTTCGGTGCTGGTTGCAAACTTGAGGTTCCTCTGAAATTTATGAACCTCCATCACGGAGAACGGTTTGTTCATTAACTGATAATTCAAATGCCTTATTGCTGCATAGATTTAAATAAATTCCAAATGATGGAGATGACAACAGAGGCTAAATCACCCAACTGAGTAGATATTGATATTCAAAATAAAATGATCACATTTGCTAACATAAAACACAAAACAAATTATTTTCATTAAATAAAATAATACGCATATAAATATGAATGCAAACTTAAGTTAATTCCAGTCATGTTTTTGTGTCCAAAAATTCACCCCAGGCTTACTGTTGAGTGTGTATACACAAAGTACAAGTTTTCTTTCTGATCATTCATGCAGTAACTTACATTAGCTGGATTTTGATCTGACAACGGGTAGTATAGGTTGATTACATTGGATTTGGTATGATTTAAATGAGGATATGGTATGATTTAAACGACAATACTGTGCATGCCACCAAGAACTTGATCCCCACCTTCCACAGCGCCCTCTATAAACAATGGAAAATCTTTGTTGGACCTTGGCTAGTTCTGATCATTTGTATATATACAACAGAATATGTAACAAAATTTGGCCTTTGTTTATATAACACAGCATACAAACTTGACAATAACATGCTATTTATGCAATATTTATGATTGGTATAAGAACAATTCAAGTCTGTCTATATTTTAATATCCTTTCTGTTTATGGCGGTTTTAACAGATGTGACTATTTTACAGCAATACCCATCGCGAAGGCCATCCGTATCAAGAAAGGAATCATTAGTTGCAGCACTTCGTCTAAATGATCTAATGAATTCAAGCTGTCATAAAAGGAAACACGATAAACCATTTGAGGCAATCAAATCCTTATTAACACTTTCATTAATTATAGGAATGGGGATATAGGAATGGGTTCCGTCCGTCCGTCTGTCCATCCCAAATTTGTAAGAGTCATAACATGAACAAATGTCAACAAATTTCAAAGATGTGTGGTATAGGAGTTCACCTGACCACTATCTAGAATGAGTTCGCAAGCCAGGTCCGGCCGGATGTTTTACGGGAGTTATTGGACTTTGTTTATTATTGTTGTCGAATTTACCAAATAGCAAATAGATGACATCACAGGGCTCATTTCCACAAATCTCAAATATATTTGGTATATGAGTTCAATTGATCAGTATCTAGAAGTCCAGCCGGATATTTTCAGTAGAGTTATTGGGCTTTGTTTATTTTTTTGTGTGCAAATGGACGACGTTACAGGGCTCATTTCCACAAATATCAACGGATTTCAAAGATTTTTGGTATATGAGTTCACATGACCAGTAACTAGAATGATTTCGCAAACCAGGTCCAGCCGGATATTTTAAGCAGAGTTATTGGACTTTGTTTATTTGTTTGTGTGTAAATGGACGTCACATGGCTAATTTCCACAAATGTCAGTACCTAAAATGAGTTCGCAAGCCAGGCTTTTTGACAAAATTCCACCTCTTGTTTAGCATATACCGAGAACGCAAACATTATTGAGAATGCACTTCCCCAACTGCACAATTCAACAGGGGATACCGTGCGACTGCTTGTTGAGAATGAAACAGTCCTTGTATAAATATAAAAAAACAAAAGTTCATAGCACACATTGATCGCTTTGAAAAATATATCTGTTTTATGGTTGAAATTATCAATTTATTCCAGGTTTGGTTACCCTATCATTCTGTTGACGCAGCTACTCGAAGAGCACCCAGACATTCACTTTAATGTGTTCTATGATGTAGGATGCAATTAAAAACTTATTTGGAGGTAAGGGAACTCAAAATTGCACTCGTGATTTCACCATTAATATCCATATTCCTGAGAGAATTTCCCCAACTTGTGCTAAGTGTTCACGCTGTTGGCCACTGCCAGTTTTGGACGAGGATTTCGTACTTCGGATCATCAAATGACAACCCAAATTTATTTTGTAAGGGGAGCGTTGATTGAATGGTGATGGTTGTACAATGGCGATTACTAATCGTCAAGAACCTTAATCTCTGCACAGGTTATAGCATAATAATTATTATTTAGTTGAGTATATAAAATGAAATACGTAAATGCATTGTCCTGTAATTCGATGTACCAGCGATGGCATGTCAATTACGCAATGTGTTGTAAACTGCCTCCCGTCTTATAATAACAACCGGGCTTCACACCATAAAGGTTATTAATACAACAATAGATATTCAACACCTCACAATAATAAGCAACAGAACTGTTGTTTTATTTCGGCGAACATAGCATTGAGTACTAACGCACCCATTACTTTATTAGTTGGTGAACATGAGGTCATTTATGATGACCAGAGTTACTATAAATTGAATTGAATGAACCATTGTAGGATCACCTGCATTTTAATCTTAAAGCAAAATAAAAACAGCGAAGCGACATAGAATCAGAGAGTAAAATATTAAAAAATATATATATAATTTAGTCATCAATTGTGAGCTCAGAAAATGAGGATATAATTTGGCCAAAGATTTTTTTTATTTGGCCACTAAAAATTACATTTGGCCACTGTTTTTTGGCCAGAAGTTTTTCGGTCCAACACGAACACTGCTTGTGTTGCTAAAATATAAACAAACATGTGATATAAGTACACTCCATGATAGTCTATACTGTATATACATGCAAGATCCAAAGAAATAGTAATTCAGGGGTTTTAAATCAAATGGGGTTATGCTCAACATGTTAATTGTATACTTTACGATGAGTGATTGATGGTGCAAGAGTAGACATTGAAGACTTAATACTGAACTTTTCTTCCTGTGCAAATATCACAGAAGTCTTTGCTTATGTCAGCTAGTTATATTTATGTTAATATATATTTATAGTGTGTGCGACTGTATCACACGTCTCTCCGATAGCCCAATTCAATAGTAATATGTTAACACTTTATTGACATAACTATTAGAGTAGGGCACTAATTATGATCTTCTATTTTAATTCTTATTTTTCTAAAATCAAAAGAGATAGAAAATAAAATATATCAATCAAAGGTGATATGATCGACTTGTTTCATTTGTAATATTATAAATGGTGATAATTTATTATAAATGGTGATAATTTATTATAAATGGTGAAAATTTATTATAAATGGTGATAATTTATTATAAATGGTGATAATTTATTGAACTTGTTTTTCCAGAAACACTACAATTAACCCTTTACCCAACAAAACGGCCAAAAACGCCCAAATAAAGCTTCAACAGTCTAAAATATCTTCGGTCTGTCTCCATAACACCATACAAATATGGATATCATTGGAACCGGTTCATTGACCACATTGTGATGGTTATAGTTATTCCCTGTGCCAATGTATTCTCTTATATATGCGAGTCGACCATAGGTCGCCTCGCATATATAAGAGAATGCATTGGCCTAAAAAAAATATTTTTTAACACTTTTTATAATATTTTTCTACATTCTTTGACAATTTTATCATTTTTAATATGTGTTAAGCCAATGCATTATGTTATATATGCGAGGCGACCTATGGTCGACTCGCATATATAAGAGAATGCATTGGCACAGGGCCGTTCTGTTGGGTAAAGGGTTAAGGAGCTACTAATTAAGCAGGCTGAATTTTGTTGTCCCCATATTCCATGGATATGGGTACAAGACTGACTGTCAGGTGAGTACTAGAAGTGAATTTGATTTCTTAGATATAGTGATTCTTGTTATCCCATCTTTTCCAAGTCTATTTGTATGCCTATTTTTTAAAAATGTGTCAATGACACTGTAGCTCAACATGGAAAGGGAATAATTTCATGTGTTACAATCAACAGGAATGTGGAAAGTTAAAAGGCCTAGTTACTGTATGCAGAGAGTAAAATCCAAGATGGCCACTGGCAGCCATGTTTTTTTGCCGAATGACCCAAAAAGACTCGTTTCCTATTTACATGTCATTGTTAACATCCATCATAAATTTCATGATCATTCCCATCTACATTTCAATATCAACAGCCGTGACAAATTTCATAATGATCCGACCAAAGGTACGACCTGTAGCACGTGCCAAAGGATTTAGTCATGCAAAGAGTAAAATCCAAGATGGCTGCCGACGGCCATGTTTTTGGCCGAACGACCCAGAATGACTCGTTCCCATCTACATGTCGTTGTTAACATCCATGACAAATTTCATAATGATCCGACCAGGTATAACATGTAGCCCGTGCTAAAGGAAATTGTTGACGAATCACGCACACACGGACGACAAAGCCATGGCAATAGCTCAAACTTTACAGTTTACAGTTAAAGTTGAGCTAAAAGGGGACCTATTATATTATTGGTCTGTCAATCTGTTTAAATTTTGGTTCTACATGCCAATTTTAACGAGAGTTAATTTTATGGCCTTTATTGGATTTACTGTGGGTGCTTTTGTCATGCCCTAGCGATGCTCTTGTTTCTTGATAGATATCATCTTCTGTTCAACTCTTCCTTGATCAGTTCTCTTGTTACTTCATATCTTAAAACTAAACAACTACGAGATATAATTTGCTTTGTTGTGTTGCATTTTTAGGTGTTATACTCCCCACGGAGAATGGGGGGACTTGGCCTCCGTGGTGGAGAATTGATGGAAAGATTGTGGGCTTATTTGAGACCATTCTCAGCAATTACGAAAGAAATTACACCTTCGCATTGGGAAGATCTCCTCTCGGATGCAATCAGGCGCTATTCATCAAAATAAGTCCAGAGCATGGGTAAACTATAAGTTGCATTATAGTTTTAAACTGATTAGAAGCATTTGCATTATAGTTTTGAACTGATTAGAAGCATTTTTTTTAATCTTAAAGGGACTCCAGGCCTTTGAAGTGGGTTCATGAAATAACATTTTTTTATGAACTTTAGTATGTAAAAAAATTAACAAGGGGAGCTTTCCCTGTGGGTATAACTGTTAAAATAGTCACATCTACTAAAACCGACATAAATAGAAACAAAATTATATAGTTGACAGATGTTCTTATATCAATCACAAATATTGCATAGATGTTATTGTCACGTTTGTACCCTTGGTTATTTAAACAAACAATAAAAGAAGTTATGTTAGGATTTTTTATAGACAAACTCTCAGAAATCCCGTATCGACCAATGCAAATGTTCAGTTGCGCTGTGGAATGCGTAGATGAAATTATTGGCATAATCAAAAATAAAATTCAAATCACACCAAATTGTATTTTATTCGACCCGATCTACCCACTGTCAGTTCAAAATCAAGCTAATCCATGTTACTTCATGATTGGAGAGACAGAAACCGTACATAATATAATTACGTGATATCGCCATTTGTCAGGATTCCCTGTTTCTATATTTAAAACTGGCATGCTCGTAGTGAGCCTCGATTTCGATTTTTTCTCCCAGGTCAAAATACGTCAGAGTTATGACAAAAATAGATCAACCTACATTTTCTCCATCAGAACTCTACATCAAAGAGTCTATAGACTCATTCGGGACCTACATAGACTCCTTCATTTGGGTATTTTTACTTATAATTGGGAAGTTTTATCATTTTTGGTTAGTGCGAAGACCCCTTATTATCGTGCGGGAAAAGAGAGACATTCAAAACGCGATTTCGTAATTCGACGCAATAGGCTGAATAGCCTAACCTTCAGCCGAGTTCCGGGTCAAATACGACGAATGACGTAACACAAAACAAAACGCATTTGTTGACACAAACACCGTTTGAAGAGTTTATTATTACATAAAATGATCGTTATTGATTAATTATTGATTAATTAATGATATTTATTGTTGCATATTGGCTGCTATCAATATTTACACAAGTAGTATTAATTATTTCTTATAATTGCTCCTTTGGTCAACTTTGATTATCTGAAAATGAAAATGAAAATATGCCGCTGAAAAAAATGTAATCGATATTAAAGTCTCATCCTTTCGGCAACATGGAATTGGTTTTAATTACTTAAATGATTAATATAGTAATTTGCCTTTTATCTGTGATGAAATGAGAAATGGTAATTGTCTTTTTTTTGCTAACATTAAATTAAATAAATTAAGTAAAATACAGTGAAATTATTTTTTAAATTATTGTTTATTACATTTTTGCGCACGTTGGCATCTCTCTGAGTGCATTCTAGTTGTTATTGCAAAGAGATGAATATTTTTCCATCCAGTTAGTAATTTCTCCTAACCTACATATATATGGTCATAATTACCCAATAAGGATTTTTACGATTAATCTTATTGTGATTTGTAAGGGCACCAAATTAGGGGTTTTGCAACCGACGTAAAGTGGTTGTTGAAGCACTTTTAGTGTAATGTGCCCCAACGACCGCAGCATGGTATCCCTCAATAAAAAAAATCCCGTCTGGGTAGGCCGTCTGGGTATATACAAACCAAGAAAACTTTATGTGTAGACCTTATGTCACCGAACATATTTGGAATTTAGAAATGTCAGATCATTCCATATTTTCCTATGCAACTCCCTCTAACCTCGACTGAATACATCTATAATTTAACTTATTACATGATCCTATCCTTACTCCATTCAATAAACCCATTCCATAAATTGTGATATTAAGCGTTCGTTTAATAACAGGAAATAGTGCCATGTGACCGTTAACTTCCGGTTTGTCGTTTGATTACATTATTTACACTACGTCTCAAAATACTATGGCTTCCAATATTTTTCCAACAAATTATAAAGAATGAAGAGTTTGAAAAGTTATGTCATTAAATATATACCCTAAAATAGGTCAAAGAGACTTTATTTATCTAGGACTATTTCTTTACGCGGACAAACAACACATAGTTAAGTGAAACGACATTGCATGCCTCATAGAAGCCGATGTTAGTTTCGCGTCCTATTTGTTGATTTGGGTATGCTTTGTTAAGGTTTTGGATCATGTAATAAATAGAATCTACAATTCGTCCCCAGGTTATAGCGGAATTTACAAAACGAGTCCAGTAAATAAGGTCTGGACCTCGCCAAAGGCTCGGTCCAGACCAAATTTAATGGACTCATTTTGGAAATTCCGATCTAAACTGGGGACGAATTATAGATCCTCTAGTTATCAAACATCTAATTCTAATTTGTTTTACCTGTCAATATATTTCTCTAGATATAACACTTAGTCAGCGACTGACAATACCAAGAAAGTCTTGGAGACCGCAGAGGAAGAAATGAAGAAGGAAATAGATAAATGTCTACCAGGTTAGCATATATGTTGGAGTAAGCCATTGAAATAATAAAGAAATTGCACTGGCATATGGTATATCCCCATGGTGCATATCAAACATGGACAGGTAGGAAACCAAATACCTATGCAAATCTCTCTTCCGTAAGATCAATCGTTTAAATAATTATTTAAAACACCTCAAAAGCTGGACGGTAGAAAATAAACTAATGGCCATAACTCAGGCAAACAAACCGGGATAACCTGGTTTTCGCATTAACTTTAGACAGTGTGGCAAGCAACTTGTATACGAAATATTACTGAAATATCTTCAAATGTGTTGGATTTATAAAGCTGGACAGAAAAAATCAAGAGAAAATTGACGAATATTGGGCCTATCTTAGAGGGGAAAAATGCAATTATTCTCAATTTTCATAAAATGAGGAAATAAAAAGTGTAACCAATATTCGAAATATAAACAAATCTCCCGGAAGATTTGAATCATTCAGTTGACGATTTTGAATCAAATCGAATCTCGAACCTGCGTCTGAGTCTAAGGGTGGATACACACATGCATGTAATTCCTATATGTAAAATACATGTATATTTACATGGCCACACCAATAATTGACAACATTAATCACCTGCGCGCGAGATGTCCATTTCAACAGACGAGACAAGTGAGTAGTTATAAGCCATTATCAAACAAACTGCCATCAAGAAATTTCAGGCCAGTCATAAACATGTCTTCTTTCATGGATGCCGAAATGAGTAAATCTTGTCCGATATATGTTGCTGTTTTTCACGAGTTTTAATTCATTTCGAAAAGTGGATTAGAGCCGGTTGATTTTATACTTGATTTGTTTCTGTCATTTCTTGGAAACAGGGTCATCCAAAACGAAAATAAAATATGCATAATTCTTTTATAGTATGATACCGGTTTGTTGAGATTGCTCGGGTAATTTGAGAGCGAGCTCATGTGATAACATTCAATTGGGATTGATGCAGGTACAGCGTTGAAATTAGAAAGAGTGACCCCCCCCCCCCCCCCATTTATATATATATGTTTCTCAAGCCAAAGGTTTAACAAGCTCTTATAACTGTCACAATTTTAGCCTGTATAAGCTTGAATTATAACATTTTCGACCATAATCCATGGTTGGGGAGGGGGCTGGTTCTCGAAAGCTTCCAATAACTAAGGGAGTTAATTGAATGTATCAGCAGGGATTATCTGGGCAAGAATTACAATATGTTTTACTTAAATATTCAATAGTTGTAACTTTTGCGTATACGTGTATAACTTTATAACATAAGAGAGGAAATGTGGCGTAGTTGGGAACTCGTAGCTAGGCAACCCTTTCGCCGAATGAAGACACACAGCAACGCCATGCACCTACACATTTAAAGCTGTATAATATGTTCATAATTATATGAATAGCATAAACTGCTGCATATTAGATTAATCAGTCGTAGAAAACGGCCACGACAGACATGACAATCAACTACGATACTTATAATTCAGGGTGTCATGACTCATGCATGGTGCTGCATGCACACCCCCGGTCGAGGAAATATGCAATGGTCAATCCGGTAGCTTCTTGGATAATATAGCATCCCCCTGTGCATGTTGGGGGTCATAGCGCCCTGCGTTGGAGAAGAGGCCTTCACTGGTATTAACATCAATAAAAGAGTGACAATGTTTTAAACAGAACGTCGACAATTTGAGTTATTGCTCGAATAATTATTTTAAGCGGCCTGACGACTTCGTACGAGTCAACGGCTCTCCAGTGGTTCAGAGTTTAACTCACTGTGGTCAAACACAGCCGCAATGATTGGGTTGTCAGCGGACACATATTACACGGTGTGTATGATCCATGTAAAACGCAAAATACACGATATTTACAGAGATTACATGCATGTGTGTATCCACCCTAAGGGTGGATACACACATGCATGTAATGTCTGTATGTAAAATACATATATTTTACATGGTCACACCAATAATTGATAAAATTAATCACCTGCGCGCGAGAGGTCAATTTCACCAGTGAGTAGTTATAAGCCATTATCAAACAAACTGCCATCAAGAAATTTCAGGCCAGTCATAAACATGTCTTCTTTCATGGATGCCTAAATGAGTAATTCTTGTCTGATATATGTTGCTGTTTTTCACGAGTTATAATTCATTTCGAAAAGTGGATTAGAGCCGGTCGATTTTATACTTGATTTGTTTCTGTCATTTCTTGGAAACAGGGTCATCCAAAACAAAAATAAAATATGCAGAATTCTTTTATAGGATGATACCGGCTTGTTGAGATTTCTCTGATAATTTGAGAGCGAGCTCATGTGATAACATTAATTCAATTGGGATTGCAAATATTCATTATAGCGCCAAAAAATAATGCAGGTATAGCGTTGAAATTAAAAAGATTGACACCCCCCCCCCCCCCCCAAATTTATATATATGTTTCTCAAGCCAAAGGTTGAACAAGCTCCTAACTGTCACAAGCTTGAAGTATAACATTTTCGACCATAATCCATGATTGGGGGAGGGGCTGGTTCTCGAAAGCTTCCAATAACTAAGGGAGTTAATTGAATGTATCAGCCGGGATTATCTGGGCAAGAATTACAATATAATGTTTTACTTAAATATTCCATAGTTGTAAATTTTGCGTATACATTATATAACTGTATAACACAAGAGAGGAAAGGTGACGTAGTTGGGAACTCGTGGCTAGGCAACCCTTTCGCCGAATGAAGACAAACAACAACACCATGCATTCAAATTTAAAGCTGTATAATATGTTCATAATTATATGAATAGCATAAATTGCTGCATATTAGATTAATCACTCGTAGAAAACAGACACGACAGACATGACTACGATATTTATTAAGCAGGGTGTCAGGACTCAGGGTGCTGCATGCACACACCCCGTCGAGGAAATATGCAATGGTGAATTCGGTAGCTTCTGGGGTAATATAGCTCCCCGTGCATGTTGGGGGTCATAGTCCCCTGAGTTGGGGAAGAGGCCATCACTGGTATTAACATCAATAGAAGACTGACAATGATTTAAACAGAACGTCGACCATTTGAGTTATCGCGCGAATAATTATTTTAAGCGGCCTGACGACTTTGTCCCAGTCAACGGCTCTTCATCGGTTCAGAGTTTAACTCACTGTGATCAAACACAGTCGCAATGATTGGGTTGTCAGCGGACACATATTACACGGTGTGTATGATCTATGTAAAACGCCAAAAACACGATATTTACAGAGATTACATGCATGTGTGTATCCACCCTAAACGTAGGTTCCTGGTCCTATATAATCTGTGTTTGACCTCTGCATGACATAAGCTGTCTCTAGTTGTAAAATAATTATATTCTTCTATCCAATCACAGCTTTAGTGACATATGACATGGTTCGAAACATGATAGAAGAAGAAGGCGCATCATTCATCAACAAACAGATTGGTAAGATATGGCCACACCATCTACTAGTAGTGAGAGTATAATTTACATCTTGGAATCAAAATAGAAATAGAATGACATACTTCAACAAAATCAACTCCTGTTTGTCTAGAATAATACTGTATACAAGTTGATAAAATTCTATATATTTTTTTATATTTACACAGATCATGTGTATATTTGAATTCAAATCTTAGGCACTTGCTATTTTGATTAAAATGTGGGTCTGCATATTCTCATGATCCGTTGAAGAGCTGACAACACCATGAAGTGTGAAACAAAATTCAAGTGCACCTCAACACCAACAGTCTATATTGTAACAATGAAGGTGCATTGAAATGTTGTAAACAATGAACATTGAGTAAATAGTATAGAAATGTGCAATTGTTTGCCTTTCTGTGTCTAGGTGATGAAAATATCTGATTATTGGAAATAAATTATCCTACCCTATTCTATATGTATGAATAAGAAATATATGCGAGTCATCACTATCAGTTGAACAGAAGCATGTTTTGATACTATATGCCCAGTTATGCACAGCCATATACATTACTAAAGTTGAAAATCAGTTAATTTGATCAAATAACATGTTCAGCAGTGGAACATGTCTATTATATATTTTGAGACATCCGTATATATATGTTTATATATCCATTATAGACTCGAAAACGGCTCGACCGATTGAGCCCAAACTTGCTGTGTAAGGGTAAAAATCCACGAGAAGTGTCATCGGACCATTTGCGAGCCCATGCGACCACTGCTTCACCCTTCAGCTGCCACCGCAATGGGAATTGATGGGTTAATCGCGTGATAGTTAATGAGCGTTCGTATCTGCGGTGTCGTTGTTAAAGAGCGTTTATATACATGAGTATAAATACGGCTCAATCGACAGTCTCGGAAACTAGGAATATCGAGACGAAATTTCGCACTTAGGGGTTCCAGGGGACGGGGGAGATTTTCGTCGGGTCAGTTTGTCTGACCAAGGTGACCTTGACCTTGAAATGGGTACACACAAATGACATTGGGCGATAATCTCGGTCGTCAGCGGTCACATCGAAGTGAAATTTGTTATGTATGGTCAACTCGGGACGGGGAATATTTTTGTCGGGTTATTTTGTCCACCCAACATGACCTTGACGGGTACCCGCAAATGACCTTGGGCAATATTTCGGGCATCAGCGGTGGCAGCGACGTGAAATTTGTTATGGTCAACTCGGGACGGGGAATATTTTTGTGCTGTCGGCGTGCCTGTACAGGGTTACCTTGAAAAAGAAAAATTAATGGATCGACCAAAGCCATGGGACCAATCCCGCCAGTGGTGGACTAATCTGCTAGTACACAATAATACAGATATTAACCATAACTAATATGTAGAGCTCATAATCCCTTTTTTTACAGATGACCTGAACTGGAAAGAAAAATACTCCAAACTACTGACGGACCAAAGCTTCATCAAGTGAGTTATGGCGATCCTTAATGTCATCGTTAGTCTTTAAGATAGTGAAAGGATTGGCACAAATAAGATATAATGTGGACAGTTTAATCAAACTTCATTTTCTGCCGAGAACTCCATGTAAGCAATTTAGTGCACTGGATTGGAAAATTCTATCAACAGTCAAGTTTGAATCAGTGTACAGACTGTCTGCTTAATTCACAAAAGTTGAGAAAAATTTCCATTATACACAAATTTCTGTTTTCATTTTGTATTTGCCAGCAGTAGCTTCAAACTAATTACGCTCTTCCATTTCTCGTTATTACATTTCCAGTGCCAATGAACATCTGCTTTCATTTAACAGGAATAAAATGGAGATCAAACAAAAACTGCCAGAACATAAAAGTTTGTGCAAGTCCTACAGAAAAGTTAGTATAGCAGTGATATTAACCCATGCAGAAATTTACTAATACATTTGATACAACATTTTTTAGTTAGAAGGTCATTTGGCAATTAACAATTAAGCTGCCAAATATTTGACTAAGGTCTATAACACTGGCAGACGTCATAGAATCAAATAATTCTTATAGTTCTTGATCATAACTAATAAATGTGGGTGGCTACAACATTGAATCCTTGCAAAAAGGTCAGCATAATTAGTAATTGAGAAACAAAAGCAAAATAATCAGGCGAACAAGTTGACTTCAGATTTCGTTTTAGTCCAAGTTTGCTCATATGTAAACAAGCTAGTGAAAAAAGTCGAGCGAGATGCTGGTTCGCATCCATGTCCAAATAGTATAGTCTCTTATGATGTCTTAAACAAAATTGTAAGTGACCAAGCTACTTGATTGTGTTTCGGTTAGACTACATAGCAATGGTACATGAATATTTTCCTCTCATTTAACTATATACAATGAACAGATGAGACATCTCCTAGTATTTTAAAGAAAAGTCAATGAACAAGTATCTATAATATATAAAAAGAAAGAATAGTATTTGTCTGTCTTTCCGTTCATTCGTGATTGTTCTCCTAGACCCCTGGACCGATTTTAATCAAATTTGGTGGTACCCTGGTGGATGCTTTAACAACATATATATTTCACTAACCATTTATAAAATGTGTGTTATTATATTCAATGATTAGATACACAAACGTTGGAATATATTTGAGTCGATGATGCTTGAAATTGCAAATGGACAGATGGACTGATAACAATAATACAACCGTTTTATTCAATAGGGTGTATAATCAAACTTTTAGAAGGGAAATACACATACCAATGTTTCATATCAAATAATCCAAAAAGCAGTTATCGGTCGGAAACCAAAAACGTTCACAGTGCATGGGACAAATCTGTCAAAATATAAGTAGAAAGACGGCGTAACTCATGGAAAAATAATTTGACCGAATCTTATTTGATCTTGGTCTGAGTTTTTAGCTAGGAAATACACATACCAACTTTTGTTCAGATTAAATAATGCAAACTGGAGTGATTAGTTGGAAACACAAATGTTAACAGACAAATGGACAGACTGATTACATAATACAACCTTTTTTCAAAAGGGCATATAAAATGGAGCCAACACTGAATAACAGCTATGTCCATGCTCAAGATATGCCTGCATGACCCTCCGATGCTGAATAAAGGCACCCAAATAGAATGTTCGGACTCTATGTTGTTACCATACTTGGTTTTATTGGCTAGACACCAGAATAATCAGTATTAAATTACAAGTCCACAAGGGACATTAAACTCCGGTATGCATGGGTGGACAACATCTATATTCAAACTTGATCTATTATGTTCATGCCAGTAATCCATATACAACAAATATAATTGGCAAACTATAAGTAAACAAGGACCATACCTCCGATAAAAATAGGCAGACTCGTGTGCGCCCCTATTCGTACTTGATCCATATATAGTTATTCAAACTACAGAATAATCAGAAAATTTTAAGTAAAAAATATATAGAATATTTAAAGTAAAAAATATATACAACTCCCTCATTAATTGTCAGACCGACCCAAATTCTAACTTGACCTGCATTTTCTTCATGTGATTAACACACCCAAATATGAAAACTATCAGACAAATTAATCAGATAAGTTAGAAATTGAAATAGGCCATAAATAAATGCATCAGATATGGTCCGACCGGATCCGAATTAAAACTTGACTGAGAATTCTTAATGAAGAGCACACATGCAAAGTTTCATAAAACTCAAGTCAACTCTTTTTCATGTTACACCCAACAACAAACAATTTTGATAGACAAACGGATGGACACCACTCATTTCTCTAGTCCTCAGAGAAAATACATGTGTACCCGGCATTCCGATGTTTGGAACCTCTGGATGAAAGTTTTGATACCCCAGTTATCCCCCAGAATATGCAGACAATTCATACATGACAAATTTAATGTCTCCTTAAAATTCGGTATTAAACATTTCCCACTATTTTGACCTACTCAATTTGAGAATCATGGTTGTGTATGTTATTTGACCAATAATAAAATTATTATCAGGTTTGATTGAATTGGAAATCATTTTGAACAGAAATCTGAAAAAGTAACTTGCTTCAATGCTTTGATTTTACTAGCTGTATCGGTTTTGATTTTAATTTAATTTAATTGAAATACTACATCTCATAAATTTCCATCCTCCAGGTAGAAGCTGATCTAAACAAAAAAAAACAATAGAGGCATCAAATAACATTATCGATCGTTGGACCCAAACTTCAGAAATGCTGAAAGAAAGTTTCTCCAGTTTCCAACGAAAGAAGAAACTGGAAACTTTGAAGTCTTTGAGGACACTGGCAAGGGAGATACAATTCCTGTTATCACTCAAACAGAAGTACACAGGTAAGGGAATTCCCATGCACATTATATATATATCACCAACAAGTAAGTCCCCTGCAATTTCGGAATAATATTTTCGATTTGATTTTAGATTCCACTTGGATACATAATCATGATTCTATTGATTCGGTAAACGTACATCATCTGTGCAGACATTTGGCAAAACACAATGTAAATTGGTTGACGGAATATTAGAATCAAATTAACTATATGATGTTTATCAATTATAACTCAGGTTTATCAATTCTGAAAGTGAAGAGTTATTCTTGGGTTCACCACTGGCAGTTGAAAATGGAAATGACATCAGGACTAATATATAAGTTAATCTAAATTACGGACCACTTATGTAGAACTGTTTATGCAAGTCATTTGCATTGTAAATGTCCAAAACGGGGGACTATTGGACAAGTTGACAATGTTTGTGATATAATCGCAGCATCCGTCTGCTCTATAATTAACCCTTTCATGACCGGAGCTTCCAGAAATATTGCGAAAAACCTGTGCCAATGCATTCTTTTATATATGCGACAGGGATGTGTGAATGCATCCGAGCCGGCAGGTTATAGTCTGTTTTTACAATGCGTGACTAGTGATCTCATCGCCACAAGCAGTGTTTGTTTAAGCAAAGTGTAGCCCAAACTTACCGGCAATGACTGTATATCAGGTGTCAGACCGGTTTTCCGAAGACCTATTACTACGAAGGCCCACAACCCCGAAGACCCGATTCTCCGACGGCCCATAACTCCGAAGACCCGATTCTCAGACGGCCCATAACTCCGAAGATCCGATTCTCCGAAAGCCCATAACTCCGAAGGGCCGATTCTCCGAAGACCTATAACTCCGAAGACCTATAACTCCGAAGGGCCGATTCTCCGAAGACCTATAACTCCGAAGGCCCGATTCTCCGACGGCCCATAACTCCGAAGATCCGATTCTCCGAAAGCCCATAACTCCGAAGGGCCGATTCTCCGAAGACCTATAACTCCGAAGGCCCGATTCTCCGACGGCCCATAACTCCGAAGACCCGATTCTCCGACGCCCCATAACTCCGAAGATCCGATTCTCCGAAAGCCCATAACTCCGAAGGGCCGATTCTCCGAAGACCTATAACTCCGAAGACCTATAACTCCGAAGGGCCGATTCTCCGAAGACCTATAACTCCGAAGGCCCGATTCTCCGACGGCCCATAACTCCGAAGGTCCGATTCTCCGGAGGTCCGATTCTCCGAAGATTGTGTTTTATCGGGGTATTATCGTTTACTAAATAGTGTACAGTCCAGTGGCGAAGACAAGGGGTCCCAAAATTCCCACTGCCCCCATTCAACCTCTACTGGCTATTTCAGACAATATGGGCCCCTACCAAAACATGTCCAATGTCATGTAAACGCCCGGAAATCGTTCATGGGGCATCAAAATATTCAAACTTTTCCTACTGCCCCCACCTAAATGGGAATCCTGGCCCGCCACTGACTATACACCAGATACTATAACGTTACGTTGGCCCATGAGATGCCAGAGTAAAATGTACAGGGGTGAACGGGGAAGAACTTGTCGCCCCTGTGCATGTTAGGCTACTCTGACATTCTTGCAGCGTTTCGTTATAATATACCCGGTGCACACCAGTGGCGGAGCCAGGGTTCCCATTTAGGGGTGCACATTAATTAGCATATGTGGGGGATATATCATGCATATGATATGCCGAAAGCATATCACGAAGGCCTGATTTGCGGAGCGCATACATGGGAGGGGTCGCCCCCAATCGTTGGTCCGGGGGCTCCCCTGGGCAGGAACACTGTGAATATTTGAATGCCTAGGAGGGATTTCCTGACGTTTACATGACATTTGACATGTTTTTTGGGGGCGGCTTCCCTAGGGCCCCATTGACCCCGCCACTGGACTGTACACTATTTAATAAGCGATAAAACATGATCTTCGGAGAATCGGACCTTCGGAGAATCGGACCTTCGGAGAATCGGCCCTTCGGAGTTATAGACCTTCGGAGTTATGGGCGTTCGGAGTTATAGGCCTTCGGAGTTATGGGCTTTCGGAGTTATGGGTCTTCGGGGTTATGGGATTTCGGAGAATCGGGACTTCGGAGTTATGGGCTTTCGGAGAATCGGGGCGTCGGAGAATCTGACCTTCGGAGAATCTGACCTTCGGAGTTATGGGTCTTCGGAAAAACGCTACGTAACCGTATATCACGATATGAACTCTTGTCACTGAAAACAACTCAAGTGAGTGATTTCCAGATATAATCATGTTCTAACGCTAACATATAAATTACAGAGGCTCACAACTACGACAATTAAGACATAAACCAGCTCCGTCTCCCTTTATTTTAGGAGAAAAGCCACAAAGAAAGAAGAAACACAAAAGAAAATAATTATAAAAAATGTATAACAATGCTCTTTTTTTTCTTCTTTTTTTTTTCATGATTCCAATAAAGGCAATACAATGAGGGGTGAAGGAAAGGGCCTATCGACCATCCCGAGGTAGCCCCCCCCCCCCCAAATCACATACTTATAAGACAGATCATATCAAAATGGCAAAAGCTCAAGTACATATTAATTTCATTCCTAATGATCGCGGTGGTAATATCTCGTCTTTAACCACTATAAGGATAGTGTATATTGGCGATGCTGTTCAAAGACATGCAGCGCTACTGTAAATACCAAGAACGACATCGTCACATCCTACAAAAGCCAGCATCGCCACGACTCAGACCAGGCCCAAGTTGCTGCTGAAACCATCATCGCAGAGCTTAAAACCTTAGTTCGACATACATCCAGACCAGTCACTGCTATCTACCAGGAATAAATATCTAGTATGTATATCTTTGAAAAAACAATTCTTATCAAAATATCATAAATGAGAACGCTCTTTGTTAACTGTACGATATGTCAAATATTTCAACAAGTATACAAAATAAGTTATATTCAAAACAAAAACAATTCGTATCTATCATATCATAATTGATAACGCTCTTTATTATATACCGATCTGTAAAATGATATTATTTTCCTTTTGCAGATTTGCCGACAGACGAAACACATTCTGACATCATTGCAAATGTTCCGACTTTCTATTCCGTTAAATCATCACTGTACAGATCCCGAGCAATACTCACTACAAGAGAGTTTATAGAAAAGGGCAGTTGGGAATGTTAGAATATTTAGATTCAGTCGGATATTTATCTGGCTATTGAAGACCTCAGGTAATGATTATTATGTTATTGTAATTGCCGTATAACTGTATTCTGTTATATTATAATAAATCGTTAAGTGCAACTGTTGTTCAAATGAAATACCGGTAAATCAGCCCAAATGAAAAAAAACTGTAAAAACAGTTAAAAACCTAAGTAACTGCCGATACAGACTATGTATTCTGTTATATTACAATAAATCGTTAAGTGCAACTGTTGTTCAAATGAAATACCGGTAAATCAGCCCAAATGAAAAAACTGTAAAAACAGTTAAAAACCTAAGTAACTGCTGATACAGACTATAAGCGGTAACTCTGTCATGTTGGGGATTATCACACCTACCTCCGAAACAATACCTGCCGGATAAGTGAGAACATCTCATATATTTAAGCAACAGTTGTAGATGTCCACAGCGGTTTTGTGTCAATAATTCTACATTTGTATTGTTTTCATCCTGATTTATTGAAACTTTGTCCATCACAAGTATTACTTGTAACATTATTGATGTCTAGGCCCAGTCAGATAATACACATGAATATCTACATCGTACAGCTATTCTCTCTTTAACAGTACATGCTTTATGGCAGTGCAAAACCGCAAGATCACACCCAATCACAGTTTGCACTACTGTGTGATAGTGCGGTGCCACCCCAACACTTGCAGTACCATTGCAGTAACGAAAACCAGCAGTAACGAAAGCTGGTGCCATGATAATGCACCACATAAACACTGCAACACTACATATTGCGATAAGGTACTATTTTTGTAACGAGGTTAATGATGGGAGGCTACGTATGACGGCCAATCTGCAAAAAATGGTGCTCGGTAACACAGTCTCTTATCCATGTTTGTACATTGCATGTATATTATTAGCCATAATAGCCAATGTGCAAAAGAATGAGCCAAATGCCAAATGTGTGGGGACATGACAATCTGCGGGATGGGATGGGATATGGGACAAAACGACAATCTGCGGGACAGAATTTCAAATTGCGTGGGACGGCCGATATCTCGAGGAATACAGGGCGTAGGGGGCTCATTTTGGTGTCTAACGAAAGGCCCACGTTCGCCCTATCCACACATATTAACCCCGTCACTAACCAAACACCAGAAGTTGCATTATTTGACCTAACATGTGGTGGAATTTGGGATAGCATGACAATCTGCGGGACAGGATTTTCAAATTGCGTGGGACGGCCGATAGCTCGAGGAATACAGCGCATAGAGGGCTACTTTTGGTGTCTAACGAAAGGTCCACATTCGCCCTATCCACACATATTAACCCCGCCACTGACCGGACACCGGAAGTTACATTATCCGATCGACAACTGACCTAACATAAAATGCCACAAACACGAAAAACTGCGTTCGACATTAATGTTTAGAATTTAGATTTCTCGATGAATACACTAGCAAACAATAAGTTTTAGGTATCAAATAACGCAGTGAAATACTGTGCATTCGTTTTTATCTACAATATGGCTGTTTTAGTGCGAATATTGTAATGGCGAACACGCAAACACGCTCCGATAAAACAGCTAAAAATAGACTCGATGTTTACAATTACAGGATCGATTTCAGCTGGTATATTCAATATAATGGGGCGTATAGTATATCAAAATGTAGAATTAGACACAGGGAATATATTTTTTTCCAAATGGGTCCACCAGGCGGTGAAATTGTTGCAGAAATTCGCTCCAAGATATTCGCACTTATTTTTATTTCAGTTGTGACTAAAAGCCCAGATGCCGGAGCCCAGCGACTAAAAGCCAAGTTACAAAATAGATCAACTGGTTTGAACGAATGAATATGTCAATGGTAAGACTATTCAAAAGAATATTCAAATCAAATAGTGTTATAGACTTAAAAACTTATGTGTCCGCCATTCATATATGCAGTGAAGTTCTCATATTATCTCCCAGTAATACGCGGGGGAGGTTCTCATATGAACATATTATCTGCCGGTCATACACAGTGGAGGTTCATATTATCCGCCGGTCATACGCGATGGAAGATTTCTTATTATCCTCCGGTCATACGCGGGGGAGGTTCTGATATGAACATATTATCTGCCGGTCATATGCGGTGGAGGTTCATATTATCCACCGGTCATACGCGAGGGAGGTTCTCATATTATCCTCCGGTCATACGATGGGGAGGTTCTCATATGAACATATTAACTGTCGGTCATACGCGAGGGAGGTTCTCATATTATCCACCGGTTATACGTGAGGGAGGTTCTCATATTATCATCCGGTCATACATAGGGGAGGTTCTCATATGAACATATTATCTGCCGGTCATACGCGGTGGAGGTTCATATTATCCGCCGGTCATACGCGAGGGAGGTTCTCATATTATCCTCCGGTCATACGTGGGGGAGGTTCTGATATGAACATATTATTCGCCGGTCATACGCGGTGGAGGTTCATATTATCCGCCGGTCATATGCGAGGGAGATTCTCATATTATCCTCCGGTCATACATGGGGGAGGTTCTGATATGAACATATTATTCGCCGGTCATACGGGGTGGAGGTTCATATTATCCTCTTGTCATACACGGTGGAGGTTCTCATATGAACATATTATCCACCGGTCATACGCGGTGGAGGTTCATATTATCCGCCGGTCATACGCGAGGGAAGTTCTCATATTATCCTCCGATCATACGTGGGGGAGGTTCTCATATGAACATATTATTCGCCGGCCATACGCGGTGGAGGTTCATGTTATCCGCCGGTCATATGCGAGGGAGATTCTCATATTATCCTCCGGTCATACATGGGGGAGGTTCTGATATGAACATATTATTCGCCGGTCATACGGGGTGGAGGTTCATATTATCCACTTGTCATACACGGTGGAGGTTCTCATATGAACATATTATCCACCGGTCATACGCGGTGGAGGTTCATATTATCCGCCGGTCATACGCGAGGGAAGTTCTCATATTATCCTCCGATCATATGTGGGTGAGGTTCTGATATGAACATATTATCCGCCGGTCATACGCGGTGGAGGTTCATATTATCCGCCGGTCATGCGCGAGGGGGGTTCTCATATTATCCACCGGTCATACGCGAGGGAGGTTCTTATATTATCCTCCGGTCATACGTTGGGGAGGTTCTCATATGAACATATTATCCGCCGGTCATACGCGGTGGAGGTTCATATTATCCGCCGGTCATATGCGAGAGAGGTTCTCATATTATCCACCGGTCATACGCGAGGGAGGTTCTTATATTATCCTCCGGTCATACGTTGGGGGGTTCTCATATGAACATATTATCTGCCGGTCATACGCGGTGGAGGTTCATATTATCCGCCGGTCATATGCGAGGGAGGTTCTCATATTATCCACCGGTCATACGCGAGGGAGGTTCTCATATTATCCTCCGGTCATACGTGGGGGAGGTTCTGATATGAACATATTATTCGCCGGTCATACGCGGTGGAGGTTCATGTTATCCGCCGGTCATATGCGAGGGAGATTCTCATATTATCCTCCGGTCATACATGGGGGAGGTTCTGATATGAACATATTATTCGCCGGTCATACGGGGTGGAGGTTCATATTATCCACTTGTCATACACGGTGGAGGTTCTCATATGAACATATTATCCACCGGTCATACGCGGTGGAGGTTCATATTATCCGCCGGTCATACGCGAGGGAAGTTCTCATATTATCCTCCGATCATATGTGGGTGAGGTTCTGATATGAACATATTATCCGCCGGTCATACGCGGTGGAGGTACATATTATCCGCCGGTCATGCGCGAGGGGGGTTCTCATATTATCCACCGGTCATACGCGAGGGAGGTTCTTATATTATCCTCCGGTCATACGTTGGGGAGGTTCTCATATGAACATATTATCCGCCGGTCATACGCGGTGGAGGTTCATATTATCCGCCGGTCATATGCGAGGGAGGTTCTCATATTATCCACCGGTCATACGCGAGGGAGGTTCTTATATTATCCTCCGGTCATACGTTGGGGGGTTCTCATATGAACATATTATCTGCCGGTCATACGCGGTGGAGGTTCATATTATCCGCCGGTCATATGCGAGGGAGGTTCTCATATTATCCACCGGTCATACGCGAGGGAGGTTCTTATATTATCCTCCGGTCATACGTTGGGGAGGTTCTCATATGAACATATTATCCGCCAGTCATACGCGGTGGAGGTTCATATTATCCGCCAGTCATACGTTGGGGAGGTTCTCATATGAACATATTATCCACCGGTCATACGCGGTGGAGGTTCATATTATCCGCCGGTCATATGCGAGGGAGGTTCTCATATTATCCACCGGTCATACGCGAGGGAGGTTCTTATATTATCCTCCGGTCATACGTTGGGGGGTTCTCATATGAACATATTATCTGCCGGTCATACGCGGTGGAGGTTCATATTATCCGCCGGTCATATGCGAGGGAGGTTCTCATATTATCCACCGGTCATACGCGAGGGAGGTTCTTATATTATCCTCCGGTCATACGTTGGGGAGGTTCTCATATGAACATATTATCCGCCGGTCATACGCGGTGGAGGTTCATATTATACGCCGGTCATACGCGAGGGAGGTTCTCATATTATCCTCCGGTCATACATTGGGGAGGTTCTCATATGAACATATTATTCGCCGGTCATACGCAGTGGAGGTTCATATTATCCACCGGTCATACACGGTGGAAGTTCTCATATGAACATATTATCCGCCGGTTATATGCGGTGGAGGTTCATATTATCCTCCGGTCATACGCGAGGGAAGTTCTCATATTATCCTCCGATCATATGTGGGTGAGGTTCTGATATGGACATATTATCCACCGGTCATACGCGGTGGAGGTTCATATTATACGCCGGTCATACGCGAGGGAGGTTCTCATATTATCCTCCGGTCATACATTGGGGAGGTTCTCATATGAACATATTATTCGCCGGTCATATGCAGTGGAGGTTCATATTATCCGCCGGTCATATGCGAGGGAGGTTCTCATATTATCCACCGGTCATATGCGAGGGAGGTTCTCATATTATCCACCGGTCACACCCGAGGGAGGATATGACCGGCGGATAATATGTTCATATCAGGACCTCCCCCGCGTATGAGAACTTCCCTCGCGTATGACCGGCGGATAATATGAACCTCCACCGCGTATGACCGGCAGATAATATGTTCATATGAGAACCTCCCCCGTGTATGACTGGCAGATAATATGAGAACCTCCACCGCATATGAATGGCGGACACATAAGTTTTTAAGTCTATAAACACTATTTGATTTGAATATTCTTTTGAATAGTCTTACCATTGACATGTTCATTCGTTCAAACCAGTTGATCTATTTTGTAACTTGGCTTTTAGTCGCTGGGCTCCGGCATCTGGGCTTTTAGTCACAACTGAAATAAAAATAAGTGAGAATATCTTGGAGCGAATTTCTGCAACAATTTCACCGCCTGGTGGGACCCATTTAAAAACAATACATTCTCTGTGTCTATTCCTACATTTTGATATACCATACGTCCCATTATATTGAATATACCAGCTGAAATCGATCCTGTAATTGTAAACATCGAGTCTATTTTTAGCTGTTTTATCGGCGCGTGTTTGCGTGTTCGCCATTACAATATTCGCAATAAAACAGCCATATTGTAGCTAAAAACGAATGCACAGTATTCCACTGCGTTATTTGATACCCAACACTTGTTGTTTGCTAGCGTATTCATCGAGAAATCTAAATTCTAAACATTAATGTCGAACGCAGTTTTTCGTGTTTGTGGCATTTTATGTTAGGTCAGTTGTCGACCGAATAATGTAACTTCCGGTGTCCGGTCAGTGACGGGGTTAATATGTGTGGATAGGGCGAATGTGGACCTTTCGTGAGACACCATAAGGAGCCCTCTACGCGCTGTATTCCTCGAGATATCGGCCGTCCCACGCATTTGAAAATCCCGTCCCGCAGATTGTCATGCTATCCCAAATTCCACCACATGTTAGGTCAGTTGTCGATCAAATAATGCAACTTCTGGTGTCCGGTCAGTGGCGGGGTTAATATGTGTGGATAGGGCGAACGTGGGCCTTTCGTTAGACACCAAAATGAGCCCCCTACGCCCTGTATTCCTCGAGATATCGGCCGTCCCACGCAATTTGAAATTCTGTCCCGCAGATTGTCGTTTTGTCCCATATCCCATCCCATCCCGCAGATTGTCATGTCCCAATGTGTGGCTGGTTATCTTATCCAGTGACTGAGAATCGTGTATTTCTTGTCTGCCGTTCCTCTTACCAAGTTATAAAATAAGTTGTTTTTTTGTGTATTTTCTACGATGAGGTTCATCTAAGATTGTAATACGACCCTGCCTAACTATGCTTAAAAGCCATGTCCTGATTGGCCAGTGGCCCGAGTTACCATGGCTATCTCGTTCCAGTTTTGTGGTACAATTCTACTTTTTCCAATTGTACCACGAAAAAAATCGGTTTATTCAGATCGCCGCACGCGACTTTTCCAGTCTTTTCTAACTCCGCGCAAACGGGGCATCAACGGAGTACACCCGCACCCGTAACCCTTTGAATTTTTCTATATCTTGACAATCTTGCGAATTTTCTAGCGATTTGTCGCTTGAAACCAGTTTGGTTGCCAATGAATATGGTCCAAATGATGTTATGGTATATTGATATATGTCACGACCAAAGAAAGTTACTTAATAAGTATATTAAATGACAAAATAAATCCATGGGGATGATGGGGCCGGGCTGTGCATTCGTCGATTCGAATCTCGATCATATTCGATATTTCGGAATCAAGTTGAAAATGAAAGCGTTTGTTCACCAGTATACAGAAGGGGAATAAGATTAGTTTAGTAAACTAGATCATTTAGATCGCTTTGTGTAAGGAAAATGGTCCATAGTCGATGATCATATTCATGTTGTCCCAACAACGTTCAAAACAGAAATGACCGAAATCGTATTTCCTGTACAATTTAAATGAAACGCACGGGCGCCGCTGAAAACACATCGTTTTTTAGCCAATCACAACGATTATTTATAGAAGAGGTGCCTCGAAAAGTCAACGGGGGAATTTCATAACAAGACAAGACATTACCAGAGTACTCCATGCACAGAAATCGAGTACGCCCAATACGAATTACACCACGGAATGTTTTCTCACCTGAGACCGAAAAAGCGCAGTATTTCGTTGACTATTCAGTCGAATTGTGACCATAAACTACGCTACGCGTCGTCCTACAATCAGTTTTTTGTGGTACAACTTGACCATACACACCTCTACACCGTGTATTTATTTCTTAATTGGACGAACAATACTATCTAACTTATCATGAAAACGGGGTGCCATGGTATAAAACAGCGAAAAAGTTATTCCCATCAATAGACTCGAGTATGCCTTCAAACACTTCTGCGTTATCTTTGAGAGCAGCCGACAAAATGTCAACCTTATTTTCATCCCAAAAGCAAAAGATTATGAACACACATATTGGTGTCAATACTGGGTGACGTTCTATTCATATTATTATATAACAATTCATTATTCAATGTAAATGCTATTGCGGAGTGATCAGAGAATTCATTAGCACAAACAACCAGAAAATCATAAGCATATTTGAAATTTATATACATTGATAAACAATAATGATTCACACTACATACATTTTGTGTATAACAAGTAAAGTTGGACCCTGTCCATTTTTACGCCTCCATTAAAAATATTTCGTGGCAAGATTATTTCCAACATTAGTTATTCTTTCATAAATCTGCGATATTATGCGACATCTGTGATATTATGTGACCAAGAAATTGTATCAAAAATTTCAATAGATTTGTATACACATTCACAATTCCCTCACGTTGCATACCCCTTCGCCGGATAACAGCACAAATGTACTGAGTTGCCGCGGGGGGCCACATATGGTTGGATTGTTGACACATATCTTTCATCCTGCCATGTTTTAAGTTCTAACGTTCTAATAGTATTCTTATCGGTGTGATAATGGTATAAACAAAATACACATGCACGTAGTTTTTCTGAATACCAAATTTACATCACTCTTGTGATTGATAATTGACTCGTGGTGTAAATGTGGTATATTCAGAAACAATACGTGTGTATTCTATATGTAAGCCAGTGTCAATACATGTTCTAATCATAGTTTGTTTCCAACATATTGCACTACAGGGTCCCTATTACATCTTTCCTTATAACAAATCTGATTTTGTTAGAATCTGCATCTGGGGTGACCCCTACCGAATTCGTTTTCACCCGGGGTATATATTGTATTGTGAAATCTGAACTATAGCAATTTTACGTGTGTGTGTGATTATATATTGATGAATTTACTCTAATAATGTGGTCTCTCTCCCTTGTTCTCTTTAAAACATACCATATATGTCGTATAAAACGATGGAGTCAGAAAAATGAGTTATCTGAAGTTTTCCCATTATACCAGTTATACCAGAAATTGTTTTGATATTGTGATTATACCAGCAAAATGTGTTGCCCATATTTATTAAATGTTTTGACAAACTTAAGTGGGATTTGTCATTCTGCAACAAATATAACCAACTTTTGATCCATTCACAATCTGAACGAATAGAGAAAGACATTCTTTAGTTAAAACTACTAACAGCCGTTTAAACACTTGTTCTGGTTAAGAATATGGATATCAAAACCAGTAATATGACAATTGGATTTGTCATTTTCGGTGTGACTTAGACATAACAATTAACATATCAAAATTATAAATCAAGACTAGTTCAAGAAGTCGGCATCTTTAATCTTGTTACAAGAACCACCATAGCTATTTTGTTATCTATTTTTAGCAGATTTGTATACAGGTAGTAAGTTTTTCCGCTTTTCCAGCATCTCTGGTGGTAACTGCTCGGTGATTCCATATATTCGATGGTTCTGCTAATGTGGACTTCTTTCTGAAGTTTCGTACCTATCCTGGTAGAAATTAAATGTTGCTATGATTGGTCTCGGCACAGATGTCGCTGTGATCGCTTTGTACTTGCACACCCATACCGATATAATAATCTACCTAGTCAATGACTCCGTAGTTACGTAATATCCACTGCTTAGAATGTATACACATATCCAGGTTGTAAACAAAAGCGAATATCCAGAGATAGCGTATATAATTCGTGGTAGCAGAAGTCTTGGTCCACAATCACACCAGGTCCTTAGAGATACAGTCCAAAACTATGCCGAAACTGAATATATCATACCCAGTGAACTGCTTCCTGCATTCAATTGATAGCGAGTTACATTTTAGCGTCATTAAGACGTAAGATTCCATTTTTTTCGGGAACTAAATTCACACGATTCGCACTACCAGGAACGATAACTCTTTTTAATAATTAGCGGCATTTCCGTAGATGGTAACGCATTACGATAATGGTTACAGGACACCAATTATTCTCCATAGGCGACAGTGTTAACGTCCGGGGAACTTTCTAACGTAGTCAATTTTGAAGAATGGCTCTTCGGACCCAATTTGACCCAAATAGATACGTGTGGGTTTTCCACCTTTAAATTTACCGCTTTTGATACTGCCCTAATTTCGCAGAAAAATTCATCACCAAATTTTCAAACATACCCCCATTAAAAGCCAGGTTAATTATTTCACCCACTCTGTATCAATATTCATCTAGGTATATTTACATACACCTGATATCTCTTCCGATTTCCCCATAGCGTTACGGTAGACACGCCCCCTTATTCAATGCGTTCATAAACCTATGAACGTAACGTGACGTCACTTCCAATGTCGTTCATAGGTTTATGAACACATTGGTCCCGGAAATCACCGGGGATTGTCGGACATTACCGACTGCTTGAGTATATATTACGTCCGGATTTGGCAAGAAATTTGTTTCGGTCTATAATCAGTGTTGTTGCTCTGTGTTACTGAGCGTTGATGTTAAAAAAAAACCGCGCTACTCAATGGGGTTTTATCATTTTCCTTGCCGCTACAAATATTCCCCCGAACCTCACAAATATATCATTATATTATGGTAGAACGGCGTGTTGTCGATTTCTTATCCGCAGCCGAAACTTAATTGTTAGTTTCAGATATTAATCATTCTTGAAATCAACACGTCTACATTAGTTACCGGTACTATCTAAACAAGACATATTGTCATATGTGTATACTTTACTGTTAAATTGCGTTTTTTTCCGTTCTCCATGAATGGATTCTCAAAATGTTTGGTTTTCCAAAAAACAAGGATTCGAACTGTCTGAAATGAACTCCATGCGTTCGTTTAAATAGATGAATAAATAGTGGGAAAGACATACAATCCTAATTCATAATGAATTTAAGTATATAAATATAAATAATAAACGGCGGATTCAACGTGGTCATGGGTTTTGACCGCGTTAACAAATCAGCAAACTCCGCATGAACCCCTTCGGGGTTCATGCAGTTTGCTGATTTTTTCTCGCGGTCAAAATCCCATGACCACATTGAAACCGCCGTTCATTTCTTATATAATAGTTCCATGGTGGCTTTGATTTTTTCTTGTTTTTGCATTAATTTTATCCCAATCATAATCAACCATTCAGCTGCCAGATGTGATTTTATGCTGACTTGAGTGTGGGTGACAGCACACCAATGGGGATATTTTTTTATAATTGGTGTACTATAACCTAATGTTGGCCATTGCTAAACGTTGTTCAGTATGGAATCCTATTACGGCCACTTGCTAATGGCGCTTTCGGCGCTTTCGGCGCGATGCGCCGAAAGCGCCGAAAGCGACAAAAAGTGCGCCATTAGTAACGCGCCGAAAGCGCCGAAAGCGCCGAAAGCGCCGAAAGCGCCGAAAGCGCCGAAAGCGACAAAAAGTGCGCCGTAACGGCGCACTATTTGTCGCTTTCGGCGCTTTCGGCGCTTTCGGCGCGGTGCGCCGAAAGCGACAAAATGTGCGCCATTAGCGTTATTTCGGCGCGCGCCGAAAGCGACAAAAAGTGCGCCGATCGGCGCACATTTTGTCGCTTTCGGCGCTTTCGGCGCTTTCGGCGCGCGCCGAAACAACGCTAATGGCGCACTTTTTGTCGCTTTCGGCGCGCGCGCCGAAAGCGCCGAAAGCGACAAAAAGTGCGCCGATCGGCGCACATTTTGTCGCTTTCGGCGCTTTCGGCGCTTTCGGCGCGATGCGCCGAAAGCGACAAAAAGTGCGCCGAAAGCACCATTAGCAAGTGGCCGTAATAGGATTCCATAGTATGCCATTAAAATGGAGGCGTTTATTGTTGATAATTTTACACACCGTGAAATTATCTATAAGTTTTATCAGAAATATGGAATTACAATTAGGTGAGTGAACTTCAAAAGCCACAGCTCCTGAACCCCCCCCCCCCATTCGCATGGATGCAGGGATGTGGTAACGGAGAGTCCAACATGTTCTCTGCCTTGTTTGTTCAATGTTATAAAGTTCCATGTTAGAACATAAAAAAAGTTCCCATGTTTTGCACTGATGGAATAATATCTCTACAAGCACTATGCAGAGTAAAGTTTCATGGCACAATCTGGGGGGAGGGGTTCTTCTGACTTCAATTTCAACTACATGTTTGGGGGGGTGTCCACCTTGGGAAATTCCAACTGCATCCCCCCTTTAGTCAGAATCAGACCAACACAAGTTTTTGAATAATTCCATTTGCACCCCCCCCCCCCCCCCTTGAACCTCAGTCAGGCCTAATTTCTAATATATTCATAAGCCATGGTTTTATATTTCTATATTCCTGGTATGAGAACATTGACAGATATTTTAACCTGAACATTTATTAGTTATTTGAAAATTTCAAACCTCATACTCCCCTCGGCCTCAGGTTGGAAAATTCTTCAAGTGATGACCATTTCTGTCCACAAATTTGACCAAATGTAGTAAAATATTGTTTTGCTAAACTAATTAGCAGTTTTGTATTGGCCATGTGGATGTGGGGCAATGACACACCGGGCCGACCATGGTTCGATCCGGTGTGCGAAAATTTAGAAATCTTAACAAGAAAATTTTGAAATCGTAACATCTACACTAGCCTCAAGCCTTCCTACCGTTGTAAATTTAAACCCTACACCCCACACTTAGGTTGGAAAATTTCCAACTGATGACAATTCCAATGACAATGTTGACCAAATGTATGACAATATTGTTTTCTTAAATTAACTAGAAGTTTTTGACTGGCCACGGGGGAGGGACCAGGACACAAGCTTTCCAAGTGTTGGAAATTTCCAATCTGTTACCCCCCCTAAGGTTGGAAAATTTCCAACTGATGACCATTTCTGTCCAAAGTTTTTACCAAACATAGGAACATTTCCCCCCCCCCCCCCCCAATAAATTGTTTTATAATCAAACTACAAGAACATATTTCACCTATTGTTGGTGTGAAATTTCCAACTAATGTTTTGGCAAGTATGAAATTTCCAACTGTTATACTTTTGACCAAAGTTGGGGGGCTAACTACTAGTATACGTGCGAAATAAATCTCTGTAGTTCCACTGGTAACGATGCTACCGGAATTTGCCTGTAAATATCATGCAAATTATCTCACAAGATTAAATCATACAGGTATTTGGAGGTAGCACTGGTAGTACAAGTGGAACTATATAAATGTTACTTCCGATGTCTTTCGCTCTGGTAAAGATGCATGTTAGGTGCATATTTCCGTTCATATTCTGGCACCATGTGGTTTTCTATGACGAAATGCCCACAAAAATGTACCTTGCAAACTTGCCAGTGTATGAACGTACCCTGAATCATGCCAGAAGCTGGGGTTTGTCCCACAAAAATATTCATGATTGCCAATTACTCAATCAATATATTCACTGCAAGTCTATCACAGCTAGTGACAGTCAGTTGTGGTGTTCAATTATTAACAGACTTTTTCATTATATTACATTTAATTACATGCGGCAACACTCACTTAAAAAGTTGCTCAAATGTATGCATACTAATCACTTGACTATATTTAGACTCATTTATAGTGAAAATTCATACATGTGTTAAGTACCATATTAATTAATAATTTTAAATCTGAATAATGACAAATTATAGCATTTAGAGGTGTATCTACAGCAAAATTCAGCCCCTCCCTTTTAAAATTGATACATAGGCCTATACATTGTACACATATGGCCATGTCCGATCTGCACTGAGGTGCCGGGAGCATCCAAGGGCATCGGGGGGGGGAGCCTACAAAAATGGCACTTTTCTGCCCAAAAAAGGGAATTTTCTCCGCAAACTCGGAAAAAACAACCATAAATTCATTGTGGCAAAAATCCCTATTTTAAAGGTATTTGTCGGTTTTTATGGCCGTTTTTGACAAAAAATTAATATTCCTTGTGAAATTGGTGGTATTTGGACCCAAAAAGTTACATTTTGCTATAAAAACACGAGATTAAACACAGCATTTTCTGTCTCCAGAAAAAGGGCAAGTCCTGCCCCCTTGGTCAAGGGTAGGGGATCAGCTGCCCCCTCTTCCGGCACCCCTGCTGGGCTGATCACATACTTAATTGTATACATGCGCTAATGGCGCACCGCGCCGAATGCCCTAATTGCGCACCGCGCTAATGGCGCACTTTCTGTCGCTTTCGGCGCGGTGCGCCGAAAGCGCCGAAAGCGACAAAAAGTGCGCCGATCGGCGCACATTTTGTCGCTTTCGGCGCTTTCGGCGCGCGCCGAAACAACGCTAATGGCGCACTTTTTGTCGCTTTCGGCGCGCGCGCCGAAAGCGCCGAAAGCGACAAAAAGTGCGCCGATCGGCGCACATTTTGTCGCTTTCGGCGCTTTCGGCGCGCGCCGAAACAACGCTAATGGCGCACTTTTTGTCGCTTTCGGCGCGCGCGCCGAAAGCGCCGAAAGCGACAAAAAGTGCGCCAATCGGCGCACATTTTGTCGCTTTCGGCGCTTTCGGCGCGATGCGCCGAAAGCGACAAAAAGTGCGCCGAAAGCGCCATTAGCAAGTGGCCGTAATAGGATTCCATAGTTCAGCACATATTCTTCTCATCAAAACAGATGAAAACTGCTTTTTCATCGCAATAAAAAGAGGACAATCGGGCGTCTAGTGCAGCTTAATTAATTGTACATCAACCGACGTGAATTATCAGAATCTCACGTTTCAAAGGATGCACATAACTAGGGTATGCTCCCAGTCTACCATCTGAAATCATGACTATCTGCGAGAAAATTAACAAAACATTTTTCATTGCATATTTTAGTTTTGGCAGCCATTTGCAGTTAGTCTAGATAAACCGGAATTTTTTATTTTTTTTTTTGAAAATATTTCCTGTCAAACTGTCTATTGACCTACATGAAAAAAATGGTTCCAGTCAAGCTGCTAAATCAAATCATTACTTGCCAATATGGAGACTAATTGCAATGTATAATGTCAACTTTTGGTTCATTCCTAAGTTTATTTTCAATAAATTTAGTTAACGAGTACTCGGGATTCATTCTCTCTGTTGTGGATTATTCCGAATGCCGAGGTCTGTTTTACGCCGGATTCCAGGGGAGGGGGTCAACATCTTCATACATGTATACTTTACACACTATATCCTCTTCATAAAGGTCGCGATGTCTATCGAAAGCTCGTGAAATTAAACGTAAACAAATAACAAAATGTGTCTTTTTCCTTCATCCATATTATTCACCTATAAATATTGTGCCATGATGAAGGAAAATCAAGATGCCACTCTTATTAATTAGGTGACCTGAATATTTTTTTTCCAATGGCACACATTGCGTGTAAACGTATCTACTGTATATCTATCGACCTAAATTTCATTTTGATCGTCGGAGACAGGACCGGGATAATTTCAAGTCGCTTCTTGGTTTTAATTGCTGCCAGGGGCTTTAAATAACAAAGGCCGATACGATGTGGGTCATGGTTCATCCGACAACCGGAAAGGATTCTGACGTTGATAACTACACATTTCCGTTCATTCGTAAATTATGGGCGGATCGGACTAAACATTAGCTGATGTTATCTTATTATCGCAGCGCAATATAACAACTGGATGTGGAAACTTTATTACCGAAGGATATATATACCTCATCGCCATTGATTTAAAGCCGTGACTCGGGGGAACTGTAGATCTATACATGACACATATCTCGATCTTTATTACGTCACCATCGCTAATTTACTCATTTACGCCGATCGCCCATGGATGCATATGGTTATTCACTCCATGATATAATGTCCATTTCCGTGGTCAGGCGTCAGGGGAGGTGCGGTCGGCGCCTTATCGGATTTCCAGTACCTGGCGGAAACGGCCGCAAGTCAGGGGTAAATTCGGGTCCATTCTACACGATAGTGCAAACCCCATATCGATCGGACCCGTGGGGGCGGTCCGGTCGGCGGGTGTTAATTTCGGCGTTTTTGGGGTACATTTATAACGAATTCGGCAGCAGCGTATGGGTTAATTTATTCACTTCCGCTGCAGCTAGCGACTTGTCAGATCGCCCATGGATGCATATGGGTATTCATTTCATGATATAATGTTCATTTCCGTGGTCAGGCAGTCAGGGGAGGTGCGGTCGGCGCGTTATCGGATTTCCCGTACCTGGCGGAAACGGCCGCAAGTCAGGGGTTAACAGTGCCGTGTCCGCTCGAGCTATCGACTTGGGGATTGGAACTTTGGTACATTCGGGTCCAAATCTACACGATAATGCAGACACCATCTCGCTCGGACCCCTAGGGGTGGTCCGGTCGGCGGGTGATAATTTCGGCGTTTTTGCGTACATTTATAGCGAATTCGGCAGCAGCGTATGGGTTAATTTATTCACTTCCGCTGCAGCTAGTGACTTGTCCGATCGCCCATTGATGCATATGGGTATTCACCTCGTGATATAATGTCCATTTCCGTGGTCAGGAAGTCAGGGGGGGTGCGGTCGGCGCCTTATCGGATTTCCCGTACCTGGCGGAAACGGCCGCAAGTCAGGGGTTAACAGTGCCGTGTCCGCTCGAGCTGTCGACTTGGGGATTGGAACTTTGGTACATTCAGGTCCATTGTACACGATAGTGCAAACCCCATCTCGCTCGGACCCCTGGGGGCGGTCCGGTCGGGTGCGGTCGGGTCCGGTCGGGTGCGGTCGGGTTTTAGTAGGACCCTTATTAACACCATATATATACTATGTTCACCATAGTCATAGTATATATGCATCCACCCGCCATACCAAATATATTGTATTGCACTACTCTTGTTGTTAAATGTTGTTATATACATTCTGCATGCTTGTGGGAGCTGAGGTTCATCTATGTTTAGGAACTTGTCCTCCAATCCCCCAATATCTGTAACCATATTATGAAATAAAATGTTTAAATCAAACTAGCAGTTCTTGAATTTATATTCCTGACTCCAAGTGGAAACATTTCTTAACATATACAATACACAATTTGTTTTTCATAACAGTTGAGGAAGTCGCAATAATATGGCAAAGTGATTATTAGAATACGGAAGCCCTAGCTGTACTGCCAGTTACATTTTTGTTAAAAGTCGAAAATTCATGATAAAAAATCGAATGTTCGAGATAAAAAGTCGAAAATTCGAGATGAAAAGTCGAATATTCTAATAAATCGAACTACGGAAGCCCGACACGTTCCGGTTACATGTTACAGTTATTGTATATGGTTATAGGGTCCTGTCCCGACCCGATCCGGTTATAATCTGAGTCAGGGTCCTAAACCGTCTCCTTCTGGTTCGGTTCAGTGTTTGGGTCAGGGTCAGGATCCCGTTCCGACCAGTATACTGTTCCGATTATCGTTAGGAAGAGGGTTAGTGTCATTACCCTCCCGCTCCACCAAGTCCATCACTTGGATATACCGTCCCGGTCGTCGTGGATAGAGAGGTTTATATATAGTGAACTTAGGATTATGGTCCCGATCCGTACGTACCCTCCAGGTTAGGGTCAGGACTACCGTCATGGTCAAGTTATGGTCAAGATTAGGGTCACGTCCCAACCCGTCCTGTCCAGGCCGAATAGCGTCAGATGGTGCATGGATTCCATAAGTGTCCGGGTATGTATTATACCCGTATATAGATGGTATTCATCACCCAGTTCATTTTCATGACACATATCTTTTTTTTGTTTTGGCTCCTCGCTTACCACATGTCGCTTACCACATCAATATACTTGTTTCCACTTCCAGTTTATGATTGTATGTGTAGCCTACTGCTCCCGAACTATATATATTAAAAGGCACGGGCGGCGTTCGTTGCAGAAATATTCATATTTGTTCAAATCGCCATCAACAGAAGGAATATTAAAATAAATATAGTTTTGTTCATATGCCAAACATAATCAGCGCGTACATATTATATTGTCAGGACGTACGATGGTGTACGTAAACAAGAGCCTGTTCGTGTTACAGAAGTTGTGCTTCTGTTTACATAACACAGCGCAATTCTATTGGTTAATCACACAAAAATGATATAAACGCTCTTTATTATTTCCATATCAGGAAAACAATAACAAATAACGCTCTTTATGTTTACCATATCCGGATCTAAACAAAAGCCAGGAAACGTAACGTTTTTTGCTTTTGTTTACATAACAAAGGGAAAACAATTGACAATAACATACTGTTTATGCCATATTTCTTATTGGTATAAGAATAAAGTCTGTCTATATTTTACTATTCTTTCTGTTTGTGGCGGTTTTTGACGGAGATGAATATTTTAACAGTATACCCAACGCCAACGCCGCCCGTATCACGACAGACGTTTTATGTTGACGACATGTCAGTATCTGCGATGAGATTATGTGTGATTATAGTAATCTAGGCCACAGGTCCCCTGGTGCAACAACACTACCATGAGCATATACCTTAATACAAGGTTTATATAGATCGGACCTATATTGAGCATAGACTCAATTCTATCAAAATTCGTCAATATCTCCTGTGTATAAGATAATGCCACATACCCAGTTATTTAGACCATATTCACACCTTTTATTGGTGTATCTCTCGTATCGATACGTGTAAGATATATATGAATACGTGCACACTTTCGAAACCGGACACACCCTTGAACAGATTCCCATCAAATATAGTAGCTAGCTCTGCAGAATTTACCCTATTGAGGTCTCACAGACATGATGAATCAGTGTGACATTGAAATTCTGCAGTAATATATATATATATATATATTTACACACTAAGTGTTGTCATCACTAAATCCAGCATTCTGATTGGTCGGCGCCCACGTGGCTAGTTGCAGTTATTTCTCGGTGAATGCGTAACGCCTCATAACACCAAGCTAATAACACCATCGATACGTCATTAGGTTTGGAAAGACGAACGCGTAATGCTTTAGGCGCATTTTGACTCGCGCAGGATTGACTTAATACATCATCGGGTTTCAACATGAAGAGAAATTGTTCCTATTAACTTTTGCCAAGGGTGCTATTGGGTATTTTGGGCTGATCTTGTCACGATACACTTTTCGATTTAAATATATTTACAAAAGCGGCTTTTTCGCTAAATGTATATAAATATAAGGATTAACTGTCATGTGGACTATTTTTATGGAGATGTAACGGTGAGGTAAGTGGACATAACTTGTATGTAAAACCCTTCGGTCCACATGACAGTTAATCCTTATATATATATATATATATATATATATATATATATATATATATATATCTATATTTGCGAATGTCTGTCTGTCTGTCTGTCTGTCTGTGTTCTATAGAAATTCACAGGGGACCATCTAGATGATGCCAAAGGGGTCTACTAGGAGTAGCTTTTTACGAGAAAGATAATGGTCGGGGTTAGAATTTTCTAAAGTGACGCCGTTGTTGTCAGGGGCAGAAAAGGGGGAGGGGCAGAAAAAAAATTTGTCGCCGATTGCCACCAAACTTATATATAATCATCCCCATAAAATGAGGAATCTAATGGCGTGGTTTAAATATGGCAAAAGTCGCGCCGTTCGCGTCCGGTGTGCCCGGAAGGGGGGGGGGGGCAGATGTTTTTTTCTGTCGCCGATTGCCACGAAACTTACATATAATCATTCCCATGATATGAAGAATCCAACGGTGTGCTTTAAATATGTCAAAAGTGGCGTCGTTTGAGACAGGGATGAACGGAAGGGGAGAGGGGCACCAAAATTGATAAAACTTATTTTAGCGCCGATTTCCACCAAATTGATATATATTCTTCTTCGTGATACAAGGAATCTAATTGTGCGATTTAACAACGCCAAATTGTTGTTTTTGAATGAGAGATTGGGAGGGGGCGGTCACTAAATTTGATAATAAGTCGCCGATTGCCACCACACTTATACAAAATCATCCCCATGGTATGAGGAGTCTAATGGTGTGGCTTTTATCTGTCAAATGCGGCCTCATTCGAGCCAGGGTTGCATTGAAAGGGACAGGGGCACCAAAATTGATGCACAATATTTTTAGCGCCAATTTCCACCAAATTGATACACGTTCTTATCCATGATACGAGGAATCTAATCGTGATTTAAAGACGCCACAGTGGTGCTGTTTGGGTGGGAGATGGAGAGGGGAGGGATTGGCACCAAATTTGATAAAAAAAATTGTTTAGTCGCCGATTATCACCAAACTTATAAACAATCATCTCCATGATATCAGGAGTGTAATCGTGTGGTTTAAGGATGTCACAAGTGGGGCCATTCGAGTCAGTGGTGTATAGAGATGAGAGGGACACAAACAATTATATCTATATGTTTAGTGCCGATTTCAACCAGATTGATACATATTCCCCTCCGTGATACGATGAATCTTATCGTGTGGTTTAGATACACCAAATTGGTGCCCTATGGGTGAGAGATATGGGGACCTTAAATTTGATACGAATTTGTATACTCGCCAATTTTCACCAATTTCATATATATGCATCTCTAATCTCTAATGAGTCTTAGTGTGTGCAGCTTGAGTCCGAAATAGGGACGGGAGGGTCACCAAAATTGATACAAAATATTTTTAGTACCAATTACCATCAAATTCAGACACGTTCTTCTCAAATGATACAAGAAATAAAATCGTGCTGTCTGTCTGTCTTTTTGTCTGTCTGTGTGCGTTCTATAATAACTTCACGCGGTACAATCGAGATGGCACCAAGGCGTTCTAAGAGGGGTAACTTTTTACAAGGAAGATAATGGTGCGGGTTAAAATTTTCTGAAATGACGCTGTTGGTGGGAGGGGAAATTAAAAAAATATGGTGAAATAGTTTTGTCGCTGATTTCCACCAAACGAATACATAATCACCTTCGCAATATGGCGTTGTTCGAGTCAGCGTTGCATCAGCAATTGATTTAATAAACCAAATTCCACCAAATTCATACACGTTTTTCTCTAATGATATACCATGAATTAAATCACATTTGGTGTCGTTTGCGTCACGGATGGCGAGCGGATATGCACTATCATTGATAAGAATGCTATTCGCCGATATCCACATATAAGTTATATACAGTCGCCAGGCCATCTCCATATCATTTTAAGTAGTTGGGCGTTCACATTTCACAATCCCGACATATGGTGACCCACATAAGTCACTTGAACAATTGTATCTTCTTAACAGTCATATTTATATGGGAATGACAATCAAGGCATTCACACAATGAGCTAGCAAAAAGAGATAACTAGAAGAAGCATTAAACGTATATTTATCATTCTACTGAAGATATACATATATTCGTGCAAACTGAGAGACCTCGAACCGTCAGAGGATTGCATATATATAATAACAAATTTAGTCTGTTCCATTCAATACAGTTTCCACAAAAAGTTACAATTTGTCAAGAGATATGGAAGGCCTGTTCAAAAATAGTGGTCACCACTAGTGTGCAGTCAAATATAGTTTCTTCTGATATACAAGAAAATGCAGTTAGTAGCACAAGACTTTTCAGGATCCTACCAATACTGACATCTGACAAGGGTTTTAGTACAGACTCATCGACTGACATAAACAACTCAAAATCTCGCTCTGTGCCTGGCACATGTAGCTGATATGTGCGCAGCAACATTTCGTTTAAACTAAGAATATTTAGCCAATATATAGCACCATGAACAGAGGAGCACCTGGAAATTTCTTTGAAACATCTGTATCTTCATGGAGATATGATAGCCAGGTGTCCTCTAGATCTTAGTCCAACCCACTAGATTGATTGATACATCTCAATATGTAAAACCCAATTATCATCTTTTATCGAACAAATGTGTTTATGATGTTCATGTATCATATTATAACGTCTAATGTATACGCAGTTGTAAATAAATAAATACTTCATTATTGGTGGAACGGATTAATCGCGATAAACAGAATGACAATTGACAAGGTGAGCCACTACTTATATTCCATGACTGTAATAATTTTGTTTTGTGATGCTATTTGAATATACAATTTATGAGAAAACGTATAACACTTTAAGCAAGAGCATTCTCTATTCCCAACAAATATCCACAGCATACATTAACCTGGGCAACGCCGGGTAACCCTGCTAGTATATATATATATTTGATGCATGGGAATCTGTTCAAGGGTTTGTCCGGTTTCGAAAGTGTAGAGAGAGAGAGAGAGATAATCTTTTATTAACGTGACATGTGCATCTACAATACATAAATATATTACATAAACAAATAATGATATTGCACCCGGCCACATGGGGACTATAAGTCACGCTTATAGTATGTAATTGCATGCGTGTGATGTAATGTTCAGAGGCATTGCATTGAAAATTCTTGGGATTATCGTTCATCCGTATCTATATGTCGGAAAAGTCATATATTTCATGAGAGTGATCTTTAACAATTATATATAATATGGAGTTTACCATTCCAATAGTTATTTATAGAGACAATTTTTTCTTTTCATAAAGGCATCAAAAAGGAATTTTGCTAACTGACGTGGATATGAAATTAATTCAGTCAATGCGTTGTTATTTTCATTAGTAATAGTAATATCAACGGGAATAGAATCCAGGAGCCGGGACCTTAAATGTGTGTACAGCGGGCAGCGCAAAAGAAAGTGGCTTTCATCCTCTATTTCTTGCAGATCGCACAGAGTACAAATTCGTTCATCAACTTTCTCATTTCGAAATCTGCCAGTTTCTATTCTCAGCGGAAGTATTGCGCAACGAAATTGAGCCAAGATCGATCGGTGTGATTTGTCAATGTTCATACTGATATATTTCTCAGTTTCATAGATTTTCTTGTATAATCTGTAAGTTCGTAGCTTTGGGATATAGTTAAGTTTTTCTAGCCATTCATCTGCACGAATTTGAGAGAGTTTCAGTTCTAGATCGGTAATATTACATGTTTGTATATTTTCAAAGGTAGATATCATTCCAGCTTCGGTAAGAATATCAGAGAAATTGGCGCTCCAACCATCTTGTATTTCCATGAGATCCCATAAGAAAACTTTTTTGACAAGTCGTTCATCAGACAATTTAATAAGATGGTTCCAAAGTCTAGCCATGTTGACCCATCGGCGTAATCTACTTGTTTGGATACCAATTTCGCCTGCAATGGCTAATAGCGGACAAAAGCGATGGACGCCAAGGAAATACCTGAATGCTCGGTTTTGAACCATGTCTATACAGGGGTATTTTCTGTATCCCCAGACACCAGATGCATAATCCATAATTGGGCTAACACAGTTTTGGAAAATTTTACCAAAAGTTTTGAAACATATGTCCTTATATGTGTGAACATTTGATATGATGGCCCCGAGGGATCTACCTGCTGACTTTGATAGAGTTTCAGCTGTCATATCGAAACTACCAAACTCATGGAAAATAACACCAAGATATTTATATTGATCAGTCATGTTTACAGCTTGATTTTCGAAAATGAAACTATAATTAGTTCTTTGAATGTGTTTCTTTCTAAAATGGACAACATTCGTTTTTTTCTAAATTAACTTTCATGCGCCATTTTCGACACCAGTTTTGAACTGTGTTCAACATTGTTTGCATATCAGTTTCTGACTCAGTCATTAAAGTAATGTCATCAGCATACATAAGCGAAGATATCTTGAATTCTTCTAGATTCACTCCAATTTCTAAATGTTTAATATCTGAAATAAGATCGTTGACGAATATGTTAAAGAGCGTCGTGGATAGACTGTCGCCTTGTTTTACACCAAAGAAACATCTGAAAGGTGCTGATATGTTGCCATTTATTCGAACACGCGAAAAAGTGTTCTGATACATGCTTTTGATAGACTGGTACATGCTGCCACCCAAGCCACCCTTAAGTAGCTTAAATAGCAGCATGTCTCGGTCAACGCAATCAAAGGCTTTTCTAAAGTCTATAAAAGTTGTAAAAATCTGTTTTTTGCCTCTTATAAGAGAGGATAACATAAATATATTATCCAAACATGATCGACCAGGTCTAAAGCCATTCTGTTCATCTTCTATAATTTCATTCATTTCTAAATATTCAGTCAATCTATTATTCAATAAACAACTGTAAAGTTTGCTACATGTAGGCATCAGCGATATTCCTCGGTAATTTAATGGGATTCTTGGATCACTACTCTTATCCTTTGGTATAGGGCATATCAGAGATTGCCTCCACACTGATGGAAATATGCCTGTATCAAATATAAAGTTAAATAAATTGAGTAGGACAGGTTTAACACTCTCACATTTTAGACATTCGTATGGGATGTTATCTGGACCGAAAGACTTTTTATTCTTGGCATTCATTAGAACTTGGGAAATTTCCTCAATGGTAATGGGTCTATTTACTCTCCGATTAGTTTCATATAGGGGATCTAAAAATTTATTCTCTATAAAACTTTTTTCTCTCAGAATCTCCCTTTTAAAACTGTCATCAAAACCACTCAATGTCTGATCGGGATTATATAATTTTTCAAATTCTCCTTTCCACACCTTGAGCACAGTTTCGGGGTCGTTAGAAATAGCGGTAGATGCATTATCATTTATATATACTTCATTGGGAATAGTAAAGCTGCGATTTGGACCCAATTTTTTAATGGAGTCCCAAAATGATTTGGGGTTACTGCAATCCATTTCAATTTTTAACATTAGATCTCGTTTATATTGACGCTCGTAAAATCGAAGTTTGGCATTGAATAGACGCCGAGATTCCTTAAAACATAAGAGGGCTCTCTGTTTTTCGCGCGATTTTGTCTTAAATCTCAGAAACTTTTTCTCCAAATTATTCATTTCGTGCCATAAGTTGGTAAGATTTTCATTCCAAAACGGTTTTTGATATTTAAATTTCTTTTTAGATTTTGTACATTTTCTAAAAGTCGGTATCTTATCCTTCAGTTCATCTGATATCAGTTTCGCAAAACGATCATATGTTACATCAACTGCTTGTTGAGATTCTATCAAACGTTCAATTTCTCGAATCAATTCCGAATTTTTTTCCAAATGGAAGTCAGAATCCAAAAAGTTTCCAGGTAATGGTTTGTTCAATTTGGTAGGCATTCGCACCTGTCTAGACTCATCATATTTTACTTGTGTCAGCAAGGACGGATTAACGGCAAGTACCACGCTCAGCGCACTGTGATCAGGCGGCTTACTGCCTTGGCTGATATAACCATGCAATTGGTGATTGTCAATCAAAACAGTCTGAGTAGTGACCCGGAAATCATTGAAGTGGGATAATCGGTCATGAGATACACAAAAATAATCAACAACAGCTGACCCTTTCTGACTAATTGATGTGTAATTATTATTTTCTGGATTGAGTCGCCCATTCAGACAACAAAATTTCGATTCGATCAAGAAATCCAAGAAAGAAATACCATGTTGATTCACCGTAGTGTCAATATTATTTAGTTTGGGAATATCATCACAATCCTCATTAATATCGGACCGGCTACCTATCCTTGCATTAAAATCACCACACAAAATCAATGGGTGGGGGTCAGAATATAAATATATATTGGTGTTACGCCGAGTTATGTAGTAACTGACGAGTTTTGTGGTAGCTCACGAGTTATGTAGTAACAATCGACGAGTTTTGTGGTAGCTCACGAGTTTTGTAGTAAAATCGACGAGTTATGTAGTAATTTCAGGTTACGAGTTTTGTAGTAAAATATCGACGAGTTTTGTAGTAAAAAACAAGCTAACGAGGTTTTTTTTTCTTTGATTTTTCAACTACATGTATTATAATTGAATATGCAGAGTGTTACTTTGTCAAATCACATGGGTATCCTTAAGAACGAACCAGTATCAGTATCATTTAATTCTTTCACCATAGTACAATGGTATTAAGAATATACATGGTAATACATATATAAATACATAAACAAACAAACAAGGTCGCAATGACGATGGTTGTGATAACTTTAAGGGTCAGATGAACCAGGAGAGCAACTCGCTCTTTTATGTATAATGTGTATGAATCTACAAAGGTTGCGTATAATACTTGGCTTTCTGTTTGAGAGAAGAATGGACAGTTTGCGACGATTGGGATACTTCCAATATGCATGTTTTATGTATAGTTTCCGTTCTTGTGATAGAGAGGGACACTCAAGTATAAAGTGATACTCGTCACCGACAATATTTGTTTCACATAAAGTGCACGTTCTCTCCGATAACGGTGTTTTATTCCAGCGCCAAATTTCGATTGGTAAAACATGATTGGCTGTTCTAAATCGAGCTATAGAGTAACTATATTAGTATCTGATCCGTGAAAAATATATGATTCTTCACAGAAACCGTGTTTGAAAGATTTATAAGTATTGCCTTTACAAGATGATGTCATCGATGAATGCCAGTTCTGAACGAACTGATCCCTCATTTTATTTTTCAAATCCTTTATTAATCGTTTCTCGTCGATTCCGCGATTCTGAATGCTCCAAATAAAAGACATGCCTGCTTCATTTAGAATTTGTTTTATCGATTTAAACCATGGGGACGCAAATGATGTTTCATCGGCCATGGATAAGGCAAGTTTAAAAAAAATTCCACTCAACTGATTTTCTGAATTTGTGACAAGCTTAGTCCAGAATTTCATTATTTTTAAGTTGATATCAATATGCATTGGATACCTCCCAAGCTCCCCATATACCATATAAGAAGGTGTTGATGTTTTTAATCCCAAGACCATTTTGCAAAATTTCAGATGTATTCCCTCAATGATAGAATTGTCACCCACACCCCAAACCTCACACCCGTAAACTAGGATTGGTGCGACTAAGGTGTCAAAGAGTTTTAACTGTGTTGATATTGTTAGCTTATGCGTACGCGCGATTTTTATAATTTCATACATGGCTTTCTTAGCTTTCATTGATAAGTCTTTCTTGGTTATCGTGAATGAGCCAGATCGGCTAAACAAAATACCCAGGTAAGAAAATGTTTTCACCACTTCGATTTCCTTACCGTTGAGCCTAAACAGTAAATGTCTGGGTAACCTACCCTTGGAAAAGCAAATTATTTTAGTTTTTGCCACGTTGACTCTAAGGGCACAAGTCGAACAATAGTCCTCAAAGTAACTCAACTGACGCTGCAGATCATCGGCGGAATCGGAGAATAACACCGTGTCGTCTGCATATAAAATTATGAATAATTTCATATATCTGTCTAGTCTATCCTCGCATTCGCGCGATATCGACTCCACTCCCACTATATCCGTGCTGGCGAGAAAATCTGTAAGGTCGTTAACATAGAGACAAAAAAGAAAAGGGGATAAATTGTCACCCTGTTTCAAACCAATCATAGAGGGGAAGGGGTCTGATATTTCTCCATTACATACTACCCTAGATTTAATATCCTTGTACATGTCAACAATGATATTGTACATCTTGCCACCTATATTATTTAATGCTAATTTATACCATAAATAATCTCTACGGACAGTATCAAAGGCCTTTTCAAAATCAATGAAGGCACAATACATTTTCTTTTTCTTAAATTTACAAAGATCCATAAGCGTCTGTATCACAAACACATTATCCACGGTTGAGTAACCTTTCCTAAAGCCACTTTGATTTTCATGTATAACTCCGCAAGAATCAGAAAAATTAGTTAACCGTCTGTTCAATATTGATGTGAATAATTTCCCAAGACAACTTGATATGGTTATACCCCTATAATTCGAGGGGTCGTCTTTCTTCCCTTTATTTTTATAAATCGGTATAATTGAGCCCGTGCGCCATGAGTCAGGTATTAATCCTGAGTCGAAAATGATATTAAAGAGATGCGTATAGACTGGTAATAACTTGGGCACTGATGCCTTAATATATTCATTGATTATTCCATCTTGCGAAGACGCTTTATTATTATGAAGTTTACCAATGCAATATAATATTTCTTCGTTAGTTATGGGAATGTTTAACATGCGTGTACCTGTGGCATCCAAATCGACTTTGTTTTCGGTAACAAGAGTTGAACCATCAGGTAACTGGGAGTTAAGCTTTCTGAAGTGTTCTACAAGTATATCAATGTCAAGAGATGTATTACTATGGCCCCTATTACCCTTAATGGTTTTCCAAAATGTCCTTGTATCAGTGTTTCGTATTCTTTCCATCTGAATTTGCAAATTACTTTCATATTCACGTTTCGCCCTATTTATGACTCTTTTATATTCACGTTCAGCTTAATTGTCGTAGGCCTAGTTTTGTATTCTCGTTTGGTGTTTAAGCATATATGCGTTTGGCTTTTTTATAAGCTTTCCTTACGTTTCGACATTCGTCTGTAAACCACACTCTACAACTAGTTCGCTGTGTTGTTGTTTCGGGTCGCTGAATTTTCCTCACATACTTGGAACCGAAAGTCTTTTTCGCTGCATCTATCATTACGCCAGAAAGTGATGTGACTAATTCCGATATACTGTTACATGTGGAACTGTTGTTTCGCATAGCTTCCAATTGTTCATTTATTTGTTTAATGTCAACCTCCTCGATATTTCCTACAAATTCGGCGGTTTTCTCAGGGACCCACGATTTCGGTTTAGATTGGTTCGTTAAGTTATTACATGTTGGATCATTTACTTCAAGCAATGGGGTCAGTTTCCCCTTCCAAAGTCGCAGGGACAAACTACAGTGAGCATCAGAATAAAGAAACGAGTGGTCTTGTATTTCAAACCCTCTTACCAAATTCAAACATTGTGGGGAACAAATGGTGTAATCAACTACAGATGATTCCTTGCATGTCAACTTACCAATGTCCATGTCACTATCGGTTCTACCGTTTAACATATATATCTCATTATTTCTGCATATACTAATTAACAATCTCCCAAATGTATTAGTTATTTTATCCTTACTCGATCGATATATTGACATTCCATTATCAGCTAGGGTTCTTAAATCAGGTTGAATCAGATCATGTACTTGATGGAAATCATTCTCCGAAAAATCATAAAAATCTTGAGTATTGGATGTACGTGCATTAAAATCCCCTGTAAGAATTAAATTATCATAATCCAATTTACGACTAATAACTTCACAATCTAGTTCATTAAACGCTTCTTTACTGGAGTATCTGGACTTTTCTGGTGGGATATAGACAGCACCAACTAAAACATCAGACTTCCCATCAAATATATCTTTGGAAATATTTACCCAATGAACAAATTTGCAACTCGAATGCACTACTGATATTTTATCCGCCAAATTATTCCTGTATAACGCAATGGTCATACCGCCGGATTTTCTACGGCTTACTTTCGTGCGATTCTTAAAAGAAAAGGTGTAGCCAGGTAAAGATAAATTATCACAATCATCCGTCAATGTCTCCATAAAGCATAATACATCATATAAAATACACAATTCAACAAATTCAGGACAGTCTAATCGTTTGGCCAAACCACACACATTTAAAGTCAGGACAGATAGCTCATCCGTGCACCTATTCTGAACACGGTGAAATGTAGAGTTATTCCCCTGACCTTTCGGTGCACTCGCGCAAGAGCCCAGACATTGCTCTCCTGAAATGTCCTAGCGCGGGCTGGAATTCAAGCGCCGTCGCTTCTCGGGTTTCGGTGGGTCCCGTGGCTTTGGGGTACCGACATCATGTGGCATACCTTCGGCTCTTTCGTCTGAAGGAAACACTGAGTCAGACTTGCTGGGTACGTACAGCTCGTTTTCCACATACAGCTTATTCTTCACCAGCTTCACTTTTTCCCCAGCATTTTTTAATTCTTTCATAACTGGGATCAACTGTTTCCTCTCCTCGTTGATATTTTCCGGGAACTGTTCACTTATAGAGAACGGTGAGGATTTCAGCATATATGATGCTCGTAGGATACGGGTTTTATCAGGAAAGTATGCAAACCTCGCGATAATCGGCCTGTGTCCACCAGCTGGTTTCCTACCAAGAACCAAGAGGTGGCGTAGAGTTGTCTATATTGCAAAAACAAAGTGAAACGATTATTGGTAACAATAACTGTATGGTACGCATGCATGACTCGCCGCTCTCTTTTGTTTCACGGTTACTGTTGGTTGCGTTTATTTCTTAGAGTGCACAAGCCGCGAATCCATTATGCACTGAGAGAAAAATGACGAACCACATTTGGTTTTCCACCACGATAGATAGTTTATTCTATTTCACCAAATACAACATGGTATTAAGAAATAGGACGCGACGTCTGACGTAATGAGGGCCAGGTTCAAGTTAATAACATGGCCATAGTACTTCTAGGTACGAAGTTTGGCTCGGATCTGATGAGAAACGAAGCAGCAGTGACGAGGGACCAACATAAAGTTGAGCTACAACGTCATTAACGTCCACCACACAAACACTTACACAAAAATACATTGCATTTACTATATACGATTGTATTAAGTCCAAACCCGCCTGTGAAACTGACTAAAAATTGTTGCTACAGAACTCGACGAGTATTACTACAAAACTCGTTAGCTTGTTTTTTACTACAAAACTCGTCGATATTTTACTACAAAACTCGTAACCCAAATTACTACATAACTCGTCGATTTTACTACAAAACTCGTGAGCTACCACAAAACTCGTCGATTGTTGCTACATAACTCGCGAGCTACCACATAACTCGTCAGTTACTACATAACTCGGCGTAACAATTGGTCAGAATATGTGCAAAGTAAGCATCTGCATCCCTGTCCCAGGGGGAGGATTCTGGTGGGAGGTAACATGCACATACATAAAAACCATCGGCTGACACTTTAGAAGCAAAATTGACATTTAGGAATCCATCTCTACTTTTATCTACTATCGACACTTTGTATTTATTAGCGATTTCATCCTTAATTAACATCCCTACACCACCTGAAGCTTTTGGGGCTTTTCTGTGCATACATGACCTGTTATTCCCACACCAATAATAACCTGGAATAGAAATTGTGTCATCTTCCTTCAAATGAGTTTCAGAAATACATATAATATCATGGTCAATACATTTAAATAACATAGTCTTCAGCTGCCTGCTGCTTTTTGACCATCCGTTAATATTAATATGTCCAATTGAAATAGTGTCGTTGACAGGTCCATTCATATTACGATCACATGTCAGTTTGTCCTATCTTCTGTCGCGGTCCCCTTTTCTGACTATCCTGCCACTCCCAGAGACATAGAAATCCTTGCCATGTGGGATTTGACTAAGGATAGTGCGGGCATTTGTCTCAATTAAGCGTTCAATGTGTGGCTTACTGCTTCTTATATAACAGTTTTCAAATTTTGGTGAACTGCTGAGAGACTGCTTTTGCCTTAACACCATGACTTTATGCTCAACACTCGCGAACTTCACTTTCACTAGAGCGGGTCTGTCGGAATATCGTTTTCGCAGTCTGCTTGCCCCAACTACGCGCACTCCTTTGCCATTTAGTTTCATATGTCTCAACATGTCATCGATAATTTCTGGCAAATCTTCATCTTCATCCTCATCAGCTGCTGGTCCCGGAATGTTTGTAATTATAACGGATACGTCACTGTCATCTGGCCGGCGAGACGAAGTGACAGCAACGTCGGCGACGGGATTACCTTGATTGATCAAATCAATTTTCTGCTTCACTTCGCTCAGCTCGCTGATAACGGTATCTATCCGACCCCTTTCAACACTTATGTCCATCGTGATATCTTCTGATAGCTTTTTAAATTTTTCCTCGAAAATCTGCTTCCATTCATTATTTAACTTATCCAGCTTGGTGTCAATTGTTTTTCGTAAACTGTCCTGTCCGATTTTAACGTCGTTGATAACTTTTGTTAAGATGGCGAGTTGACCTGAGATGTCCAAAGTCGCGGCCGGATCCGCCATATTTGTTTTCATTTCAGTTCTCTTATTTTTTTCGTTGGGCTTTGGTGTCTCACCTTCAGAGTTCCTTTCTCACTTTCTATCGGTTTCTCCATCCGCCATTGTAAACTAAGTAATCACATGTAATTTAGATCCATGAAGAGTTAGAAATAACATCCAAATTTCCGAATATTACAGGGGGGGGGGGGGGGTGAAACAATTTCTTCCGGCACGTATGCCGGGGTGGGTGGGTGGTCAAAGCCACCAACAAGCAATTTTTTCCGCAACTAAAAAAAAAAATTCCTGCTTGTTTTTAGTGTTTTGGCAATGAGTTGGGCTTCAAAACCACTTTGAATCAGTTTGAATGAGAGAAATAATGTAATTCTAACTGGTAAACTGACTGCAGGCAGTTATCGTGTTGTATTTTGTTGCAAATTTTGAAATCCAAGATGGCCGCTGGCAGCCATGTTTTTTTGGCCGAATGACCTCAAAATTACTCATTCCTATTTACATGTCCATGTTAACATCCATGATAAATAGTATGCACAGAAATTCATATACAGCTGTTTACAGTGAATTTCCCCCCGCAAATCTCTGTTTTAGTGTTAAAAGGGGGGGGGGGGTGGGTGTCAAAAAACGGTCGGAAAAAACTGCCGAAAACGGAAAAAAAATTTGGCGGTGGGGGTGGGTGGGTACAAAAAATGATCGAAAGGGAAAAAATGCCATACGTGCCTGAAATTTTTTTCCGACCCCCCCCCCCCCCCCCTTGAATATTAGTAAAGAAAACGTTCCCGAAAAAATATCACGCCTCCGAAACTCACGCATGCGCATAACCATGTTTGATGATCTTACTCGTATCTATGTGGGAGATACACCAAACTAAAATGGTCTAAAGAACTGGGTATGTGGCATGATCCTATGCACAGGGGATATTGATGAATTTTGATCACAAGTGAGTCTATGCTCAATATAGGTCCGATAGATATTGTATTAAAGGCCCACTTAATTTTCGAACCCCCAGATTACATTATATAAAATATATGCCATATTATATACCATTTGAAAGAGGAAGCTCCAAAATATTGTATTATCAACTTATCCAGTGTAATAAACTGTGGACATGTTGTTTTTGTTGAGTTGCCAACACGTTTTGTCATCAAGATTGAAGTAAAAATCAGTATTATTTTCAATGCAGGGGAATAACTCTATATATTAAAGATAGAGTTCACCCCTTCCATTGAAAAATTTTGAGTTCTGTTGTATTCTGGGTGCCACAGGGGGAGTCTTTAAATGATTTCAGCAGTTTTCTATTTCTCTGTGGGCATCTTCTGAGACATAGATGTTTCAAATAGTGATGAATTATAGTATTTTAATCATATTTTATGGCATAGATTGTTATTAAAACCGTATATCAAGTCACCATAAACAAAATAATCGGCGACTCGAAAATTAAGTGGGCCTTTAAGGTATATACTCATGGTAGTGTTGTCGCACCAGGGGACCTGTAATTTAGACATGCGTGACATATGCAGTAACGAGAGTTTCGAGACTCATTCGATGCAGATAATCGGTAGAAATGTCTTGCTATCCTCTAAGCTTTAACCAATGCGTTCTCCAGCACATATGTATGATCACTTCGGAAAACACACAATTAGAATCCCTGTGGAATTCAATGAAATTACAACCCCTTTTATACTCTATCCCGTTGATGTACGGCCTGAGATTTAAAACGACAGGACCATTACCTCTCTTATCTGATATCGATGATATGTGACATTTATGCATCCGTGCAGATATTCGTTTGCAAAAAACGATATCTTAATATCGGGAGCTACTGCAAGGACATTGGCTGCGGACACACGTGCCACAGTAGCGATGGCATTGATTGTCATATTTAATATGCCATAGCAAGCCATGTCGCCCTCTGCAAAATTCGCACAATGAGTCTACCAAGCTCTACCAGCGACGGTCGATCTCTCAAGGATGTATCTACCGAATGTCTTGTCGATGTTGATCTTTACTCAACACGCAGTGTTATATTTTGCATGCCAACACACAAGTCCACTTGATAACTTAATGAATAACCCATCTCAACAGCCATGATTGTTCTTACTAATGAAATTAATATAAGTAGATAAACATGCATGCAATGAGATCATATAAAAAAACGTACCACAATAATGATATGGAAGTCAACGAGGAACTGCCACCAGGCCACGGTCAAACACAATTCTGGACGATCTATCGTGCAATTATATATATCGTCGTGAATACAATTTAGCAAAACGTAATGAGTAGAGATTAGCCTTGGTGAAAAGCAATGGTTAATTGGTCCAGTCGACTCATTGTGCGGAAAATCAGCAGGCGACATGGATAGCTATGGCACAGAATTATGACGGACCAATTGTCACCAAACTCCACCATAATAAATTGTCACACCTACTATGCCATCGCTACTGTGGTACATGTGTCCGCGGCCATTAACATTGAGGTACTACTTCTTGTCCTTTTATAACGCTCCCGTGCTATATAATACGAACTCTTGAGCAGAAGACATCTGTTTCAGTCAACAAATAATTATGTTACATTGGATGGTTTTTTTTTTAACATTATCGAAGACTATGAAAAACACTAATAAATTTCTAAATGTTCGATTTCAAGGCGGTACCTAAACTGTCGATCATCAAATTAATCCTACTAATATCTGGGCTTTTTGTAATGTTGACTTTTTAAACATTATATAGGCCGATAATAAATATATGTAATATATAGAGGATATCTACACTTTCGGTTGGATATGGGAATTATCTCATGTGTGATTACAAAACAAAATGAATTTCCACAAGTGGCTCTGCCACGAATGGAAATTCATTTTTTTATCACCACAAACTATGAATTGGTTGGGGTGTCACATCACGCGTACAGTGGATTCCCTATATTCCGCTTTAATACGCAATCAAGGTGTATATGGGATAAAGCATCTCAACATCGCGCGCTATCGATGGAATAAATTTGTCAACGTGCGCAATGGTGGTCAAAATAACCTCAACTATCTGAAACTGATCACAGATAATGTAATCGCTAGTTCATTATCGTGTTAGGATAGGAAAATTCAAATTTTCGCTTGGAAAAACAAAGCAGTTCACTCAAAACTTGAATCAAAAGCGACGATTCCTCTTCCAACGACTACCTAATGTCCGTTTTTTTTTCTTCTCATTATTGGCTCAGCTGATTGGCTTATTTATTATTCTTTCGGGTGATGTTCACGAGCATCTGGGACCAAACGCGAATCAGTAGGTTATCTCGGCATTCCACAACAACTTAAGAAGCTTTAGACATAAATTATCTCGAATAAACGACATTGTCAACGAAAATGTTGACGTTATATATTTGTTTTTCTGAAACTCACTTAATGTGAATGTTATCCTTCAAACAAACTACGAATCCCTGCATACTCAGAGACTATTCGGAAAGATAGGGACCAATACGGAGGGCAGATATATGTATATATACGTTTGTTCCAGCCTGTCCTTCATGATAGACATAATAACATACTGATTGCTACTATCGGTGGAATATAGTTCATTTTAAACTATTGGGCAAAATATAAAAACTTTGGGAATAGCGGACCCTCGAAACGACAACTGCCACTTATGACCAGTGTCCGTTATTCCGAAGGTTCGTTATTCCGAAAGTCCATTGTTTTGTTTCTATGTGATAGCTTCAATAATTATGGTCCTTGTACATTGATACTTTTTGCCAATTATATAATGGTCGTAAAGTAAGAACAATCGATGATCACCCCAATTAAAGGCACGTGCGGCCTTAATTGTCGAAAATATTTATATTTGTTCCAAACACCGTAAACAGAAAAACATTAAAACGCATACAGTTCCGTTCATATATACCATGACCATCGCGTAAACGGCATGTTATCATAAAGACCTACTATATTTTACCTAAGCGAGAGCCTGATTGTGTTACAGAAGACAGCACAATGCTACTGGCTAATCACACACAAATGGCATAAACGCTCTTTATTAGTTCCATGTCAGGTATTCACCAACAAAGAACGCTCTTTATGTTTACCATCATAATATAAACAAACACCAGAAAAGTTACTTTTTATGCGTTTGTTTACATAACAATGGTCAAACAAATGACCATAAGGGTACGTTCATACACTGGCAAGTTTGCACGGTATGGTTTGCAGGCATTTTGTCGTAGAAAACGATATGGTGCCATAATATGAACGTAAACAAGCACATAAAGTGCATCTGTACCACAGCTAACTACGTCCGAAGTAAAATATATGTAGTTCCACCTGTAGCGATGCTACCGGAATTTACCTGTAAATATCATGCAATTATCTCGCAAGAATAAATCATACAGGTATTTGAAGGCAAATTCCAATAGCACTGTTACAAGTGAAATTAGATAAATGCTACTTCTCATGTATTTCGCTTTGATAGAGATGCATGTTGTGTGCACGGTTCCGTTCATATTCTGGCACCATGTGGTTTTCTTTGACGAAATACCCACAAAACATACCGTGCAAACTTGCCAGCGTATGAACGTAGCCTAACATACTGTTTAAATTATGCGATATTTCTTATTTGTATACGGACAAAGTCTATCTACATTTTGATGTTCTTTCTGTTTGTGGCGGTTTTTGACGGGTGGAGATATTTTTCACAGGATACCCACCGCCAAGGCCAACCGTGTCTTTAAGCAATACGACGATTTCAATTTAACCTTGGATTTGCTAATAACGTTTGTTGCGTACAAGGAATTAAAGAATCGTAACTCTATATAATTAGTTGTTTCTAAATATTCGACCATGCATCGATGTGATCAATCCCCATACAGTTGGATCCCTTTGCTTGGTCCCGTCACTGGCGCAGTCTACTCCGCTCAATAGTCCGTGACTTAACGCTCCCAACTGATGCGTCAACTACAGTGTCCGGTCTACCCTTTGCTATGCTCCGCGCACCGGAACGCATAGCAGTGACTATCAGAGGAACGTATATCAGTGAGTGTTTATAGTTGACAGAGCTTGCGTTGCGAGGCGATCGAACTCTGCTTTGCAACTTGGATCGCCTCCGGTACCTGGAGCCGAATTAACTCCGATAGAACGTCAATTATCCCTTTCAAGACGGAGCTGCGCTGGTGCTGCATTAAATATCCCGTGCCACTGCATTCTCTTATATCGGAGCCTCGCACATATAAGAAAACGCACTGACTTACAAGACCAAGTTAAATATTGTTAAACCAATGTATTCTCTTATATATGCGAGGCTACCTATAAGAGAATGGGGACCTTCGGAATAGCGGACCTTCGGAATAGCGGACCTTCGGAATAACGGACATTCGGAATAGTGGACATTCGGAATAACGGACCTACGGAATAGCGGACATTCGGAAAAGCGGACCGTCGGAATAACGGACTGTACTCCTCTACTAGATCCGACACCATTCAGCGACAATTTTCTTTGTTACGATACTGATACCATTGACTTGTCTATTTCTGATCATTTTGGGGGTTATGCAGTTTTGTCATTTAATTATGATTTAAATATTTTATTCAAGCGAAAAGTTTGGAATTATAAAAATGGTAATTTTGATGAGGCTCCTAGTTTGACCCAAGCTACTCTCTCTGATTTCTGTGAAAGTTTTAACACCACCATCAATGGAGTCCATTGGTGGTGCTGTTAAAACTTTCGCAGAAATTATCTTGGATATAATAAAAAAAACTACTCCGAGCACTGAGGTATCAATCAGAGCTAATGATAAAATATGGTTCAATTCTGATAGGAGAGAGTTACGTCGTAGAGATAGCGCCAGGAGAACTTTTATTAAAAGTCAGAAACGTTAAGATCTTGATAATTTTAAGAGAATCAGAAACAAAGTTTCCAACATGATAAAATACACAAAGAGTTCCTTTGAATCAAACCTACAAAACAATATTGAAAGGTCCAACTCTCCGAAATTTTTCGTTATAATTAACGATACAGAAAAAGCCATCCTAATCGATGATACCTTCATAAATAATTGGAAAATCGACATGGAAACTTACTGTGTCCCTGCGTTTGATACACGATGTGACAGTACCATATTATCGCTGTCTATTGAGAAAAAAAATCATTCTTGAAGAAATCAGGGGTCTCAAGATTAATAAAACCCATATAGTCATGGTGGAATAAGCGCCAGAATGATGAAGGAGACTGCTGATGTCATTGTGGAACCTCTTTATGTCATTTACAAAAAAATATATTGATACTTGCACATTCCCCATGACATGGAAACAAGAAAATGTCATTCCTATCTTCAAATGAAAGTGTCAATGACACTGTAGCTCAACTTGGGAGGCGTTAATAATTTTATGCTGAGCCGCCAATAGAACGACAAAGAAGGAAAGTCAAAAAGTTTCGTAAATGGATTGTATTGTGTAAATGAAATTAATTTCATTTCAAAAGAATAAACTCTGTGAGTTCAATGGATTAACATGTGAAATGCAAGATGGCTCTAAACAAATTTCAGAAGCATTGGACAGATGAGGGATGTGCATTTCGGGTGTGCCAAAGGATTTTAGTCATGAAAATAGTAAAATCCAAGATAGCCGCTGGCGACCATGTGTTTTAACGAAGTTCTGAATATATCGGTGGCTCTCATCTGGAGGTCACCCTGAAGAACCTTGTGAAGTTTGGTGACGCTCGGATGAGGGATGTGGCTTGTAGTTTGTGCCGAAGGATTTAGTAATGCACAGGATAAAATCCATGATGGCCGCTGGCAGCCATGTTTTTAAACAAATTTCGAAAAAAATCGATGGCTCCCATCTAGAGGTCACCCTGAAGATGCATATAAAGTTTGGTGATGATCGGATGGGGGTGTGGTTTGTATGGTTTGCCAAAGGATTTAGTCATCATGCAAAGAGTAGCTATGTGGCCAATGTTTTTAATCGAAAATCGTTACAATTCGATAGCTATCATCTAGAGGTGATCCTAATCGTGCCTGTAATTGTTTTTAGATATATGCGGGCTCAGCTGGCTGCAGGGTCTGCCGATTGATTCAAATTTGATATCCAAGATGGCTGCTAGTGGCCATGTATTTTAACGATTTCATAAATAATCGATGGCTCCCATCTAGAGGTCGCCCGAAGATCCATATGAAGTTTGATAATGAGCGGATGAGGGATGTGGCCTGTAGGGTGAACCAAAGGAGATTGTTGACGAGCGCACGGACGTCCAGACGCATAGGCGGACGACGGACGCCAACCCATGGCAATAGCTCACTTTACAAAGTAAAGTTGAGCTTAAAAGGTGATCCTGCTGATGCAGGTAATTACCGCCCAATATCCCTTTTGTGTTGTGTTGGGAAATTACTTGAAAAAATTAGTATTGAAAACTTTAACTCGACATTTTGAAACCAATCTCATGATATATAAGCACCAATCTGACTTCCTTCCTGGACACAACACTAAATTATCGTTATTATAATTACACTATGACATACGCCACTCTCTCGAAGGACATGTGCATACCTGTGATGTATATTGTCATGTCTCTAAAGCCTTCGGGATAGTCTGGCACATGCAGAGGTCTTCCTCTCTAACTTAGGAGGTATTGGGTTACCGGTGATCTCTTAACTTGGTTCCAGAGCTATCTATTGGACAGAGAGCAAACGGTAATTTAAAAAATACTGCATAGATTTTCATACCACTTTCATTTGGAGTCCCACAGGGCTATGTAATCTACCCTTTCTTATTCCTCATATACGGTAATGATATTCTTCAATATTTAGAATCACTGACAAGACTCTGTGATGACGATACTTTTTGCATCACCACAACTGAAACTGACCCGACCCTACTTGTTACAAAATTCAACAATGAAATGGACAAACTCACCGATTGATCCAAAAAGGGCTAGTCAATTTTGGCCCCACCAAAACTACTCTCATACGATTTCATATATCTCCTCAAAAAGACTCCCCTCAATCTTTTTTTGTGACACCCAACTTGAGGAAATGGACTCACAAAAACACCTCGGTTTAAACATCCAATCCAATTTAGGGTGGGATATACAAATAAATTACACAGTTAATCGCGTTTCTGGTCGATTATCCATGCTGAGAAACATGAGATATAAACTTAATCGCAAATCCCTAAATCTAATGTACACATCTTACAATCTTCCTCTTATGGAATATGGAGATGTTATCTGGGACTGTGCTCCCGACACCCTTCTAAATACCCTAGACAAATTACAAACGGTGCGGCTCGAGATGCATCGGGCTTAACTCGTTCTTGTGCCATATATACATAACTTATTTACAGAACTGGGTTGGCAATCACTTCAAGATCGAAGAAAATTTCATAAATTTAAAATGTACAACCGAATCCAAGCTGGAAACGCTGCGAAATATTTTACTCATATATTACATGCGCGTTACGCGCACAACACAAATTACCCTTCCCGATATCCCTACCGACTTAACTTTTTGGCTAGAAAGGCTGAATATTATAATAAATCGTTATTTCCTTCAATGATTATCCAGTGGAACACATTTCTACATGACCCCACGAAGAGTGACAATAAAGGCAATAGGAAGAACATAAACAAAGACAAACTCCATGCAGCGCCCTCTACGTTACCACTGCGATATAGCACTGCCACAACGATGGTACTTTGCGGACGGATACATCTATTTTTACACATCGTCGGAACTATATTTAGTCACCTATTCTCACCTATTATCTTATTTTGGCCACCAAAAGTTTGCAATAATGGTAGTTCTTTCGGTATTGATAAGAACAATATAGACTGAGCCAGACATAGACAATTTTAATCCTAAAACATAAGAACTAAGAACATGTAAGAAGTCCTTACCAAATGTCCTTATGGCAGTGATATCTCGGCGAAGCCTGGAGTTTGAAACAAAGAGTCCATAGAGCAAACACTAGTGGAATCAGGGAGCTAAATGTGTTCTAGAGTCGGGGAGCGAGTACACCGTGGAACCCTAAAGGTGAAGGTAACTGAAGAATGACCTTCACCTGATACATGCGACACGTTATTAAAGGATGACATCGCGTTTATTTGATTTGTACATAATATCTAAATAATTTAAACTGGTGAATGAATGGGGGAACGGATTTTTGTGAGCGGGAAATGTATTTAACTAGCTGTTGTAGATTTGGGTTTTTCCAGATCAAATTTGGCTGTGAGATAGCCCTGTCGTACACTTGGGGATTTATTTTAAAAAGTAAACACATGACCTATGATTTTTCTTGCATTTTCGTGATCAACTGGTGTCAATCTAGCTGGGTAAACATCACTGGTATGGCCTGCAGGCTTCAATTCAGCGAATTTGGCCGAAACGTTAACACTGTCGCCTATGGGAAACCATTTAGTTCCGTGATTCCTAGTCGCGATGTTTGTTGTACCGAAACCGTCTACCTTCTACCTCATTAGAAGCCGATAGAGGAACATAATATACACGCTAAACTGCGAAACAATTGTAGTAATCTTAAATTTTGATAAATATATTAATCATGTTGCCGATTCGCCGAAATATATCACTTTTTAATCGAATGTCCTTAGTTCATTTATGAAAGATTAAAACTCCTAGATAGTGTACCTAAACTGGTCATACTACACTTTACCATTGGAAATATACTTTTTCGGCTCCACTCATAAGATTGAGAAAATAAATTACAAGTTATTCGTTGTTGCTCAAAAGTATATTATAGAAACACACCGATTTAATGATTAATAGTAAACCAAACCTATCGAATATTAATACATAAATTGGGGGGGGGGGTCATATCGTCGATCGACGGTTCATAATCTCACATCCCCGCCCATTATGTTGCAAAAAATGCACTTACCCTTTGACATCTTAACGTGTATCCCCACTTTATCTTCATCTTTTAATCACACAAGTGTTCTTTGTATACCTTTGTATTTTATATATAGCAGACAGGAAGCCTAACTCTGTTTGTTAATTGTCAATTGTTTGGCAAAAAGGGGCGTCAATAAATTAGCAATAATTTGTGCCCCAATCCAATTAACTATTTTTGCTAATAAGATATGTTTAAACTAACTAAATCAATCACCAGTGACACAAATGGGCATTGCCATATCATTCGCATATATCTTTATAGTAATTTCCCTTGATAAAATCACAAATGTTTCAAATGTCCGTATAATGAACGGTGGTCGATAGTACCGGTACTCGATTTGCCTTCTTTTGTGATTTACAAGAAATCGCCTATACGCTATTAGCTTACAGTGGTTTATAGTACTCGACACCGGCTCAAATAAGCCTACTATTACAAAAATAGTATTCTATAGTATAGGGCCCAGAGCAGAGATTCGTGATATTATCTATAGGGGTTAGTTCAGGGGTGGCGCCAGTGGGGGGCACAGGGGGGCTACAGCCCCCTTGTCGGGGAGCTCTAGCCCCCTCGTCGGGGAGGACTTGTCGGGGATTTTCTATATGTAAGTCGGTTGTGTGTATAAGATGAAGTAATCATGTACAGACTGTGAGTGTGGGAAAGTGTCAGAGAGAGAACACACATGTACAGCGGAATATATCCCACACAAAATATTCATGGCACATGTTCCCATTAAATCCGGGGGGGGGGGGGTATTCCCCTGTATTGTTACACCATCAGCGTTTTAGTGGTAATGAAAATCTATTGAAACATGTGTGCTTTATCATTGCTGGCTACTCTGGCATTCCTCACAATGGCCACAATGGTCTATAGAACCATTGAGTACCTACAGTATGGCCACATGTATGTTAGCTATATCCCCGACAGTGAAACACCATGCTGGCACTTGCAACTAATGAAATTAGAAATTAGAACTGACACAGAAGACAAGTGGCCTCCCTAGAATATAGGAATTTTCACAACAATTCATGGGTTTTAATCTTCGAGTTATCTCATCTGCTAATTATGGCTGATGTATTGCTAAACTTTAGATCTATTAGAATTCTCCAGCTAAGAGACTATAATTACTTCAATATGGTTTTGTTCATTGGTTCGCCACACACACTATGTGTGCTCATTTCACATACCAACAGGCACTATCGTGTAATTTAGTGTAGCCCCCCTGTCGGGGAGCACAGCTCCCCTGTCGGGGATTTTCTGGTGCCACCCCTGGGTTAGTTAGTGAGAATGTTATTAGGTCAGAGTATGTACATGTGGTCGTGGTCGGTATGTGCCTCGCAGGCTTGTGTGGATTGTTATTTAATAAGTAACGCCATCCCGTGCGTGGCTTTCATTTCCTGTCCCCATATCACACAACATTCCACTGGTAATGTCAGTTTCAGATCACAAATATGCCGAGATATTGTAAGCAATGCGGAAATTAGTATGGGATTATCGTGTGATCAAACTGTGTCAATCCACAAGCGTTGTCGATTGAAGCCCGGGGAATAACACAGCACGTCACAAACAGCGTGAGCGCGATGCGTGATTCGTAAACCAATTTGGCGGTCGAAAAGCAGAAAAAAGACCAAAGGCGCTCTCTGTGCCCTCCCTGCCAAAAATGATTTACTTATTTTGAGGGGGTAAAACTTATTTCTTGCATCAGATTTTCTAAAAGTTAAAAAACTAAATTATTATAGAAATCTATTATATATTTTTGAACTTCTGTCTGTGTGTGTCAGTGGGGGGGGGGGGGGGGGGGGTGAGGGTGGGTGCGTGCGTGTGTGTGTGTGTATACTTTGATCCCGGGAACAATGTGGGCTGGTTCAATTTCACATGCGACTTCTCCTAATACTTTTCAACGTTGTTCGCTCATTATTGTTCAACGTTGTCTCTTTGAATTAGTAGATCAATCTCTCACTGTCAATAGTTTTCTCAATAGTTTTTTCTTTCTCCTAATACTTTTCAAGTTGTTTTTTTCTTTCTTCTAACAAAGAAATCCCTAAATAGCCCGGACGAAGTCGGGCACATCAGCTAGTCTAAATTATAATTATGAGAATATCTTTCTTACTATTTTATAAGAAAATGGTCAAATATAATAAGTCCTAGAAAGTCTTTTTCTCATTATCTAGAAAAATGAAAGAGATAATTGATCAATTCACAAGAAATAATTTCTCAAAAGACTAGAAAACTAGAAAAGACTAGAACATTTGAAAGTATACTTAGAAAATGTTCTTGTTCTTATACCTGAAAAATATATTTCTTAATGCTAATTTATAATACGTTAGGAAATGCATTTTTTTATTTCTAGACAAAAGTAAGAAAAATATTCTCAAATATCTAGAAATATGAGAAAATGTGTTTCTTGCAATTTCTAACATTTAGAAAAGTTCATTTCTTATAAGTGGTAAGAAATACACTTAGAAAATCTTCTTTCTCAAAAAAAGAAAACGGTTTTCTTAACAGTCAGAAATATGTTCCCAGCCATTTTTTTCACAAATTAAGGGCTGATTGGAAAGAGGCAACACAACAGCCTAACAGTTCAGGCAGTTAATCGGTTTCCTTAAAAACCAAATGCATACAAATATAATCGGGTACCCAGATGTGGAACAATAGTCAAAATGTTCAAAGTTTTGAAGATAACATTTGGTGCAACGATCCAATTAATTATATAGATTTTAATATGAATGCCATACATCGTGGGTAGATGTAAAAAATCATAGAAACCCACCATTATCAAGAACAATGTGAAAACATTTTGCTTTTATTTCCATTATCAATAATCATCCAATAATAAGACGTCTCATGGCTCATGATGACACCAGTCTAATGTAATATAAATTATGACAGTTACATTGTCGTTTCTTCGTAGATCAACTTCGCTTTCAAATAAAATGTCCCAATAATGAAGATTGAACATTAAAAAAGGTCAAAGCATTAGACAATATAGATATAGGAGATATAGCACAGTAGCAATGTTATATGTATATGCCTCCGAAACATGCCCTTTGAACATGCTTGGGACTATACAACACACCAGGCGCCTATTTGTAGAAGCAAATTTGATTTTTGAGACAGTGCAAATGTTTTTGGATTGGGTGGGATACCAAACCCGGATGTTAAGGTCTATATATAGGAGATATAGCACAGTAGCAATGTTATATTTGTATGCCTCCGAAACATGCCGAGCATTGCCCTTTGAACATGCTTGGGACTATACAACACACCAGGCGCCTATTTGTAGAAGCAAATTTGATTTTTTAGACAGTGCAATTTTTTTTGGATTGGGTCATTTAAAATGACCTTAAAACGTGCATATAGTGTCCTAAGTGCGACGTCAGAATACAGCGGTCATTAGACAATATTCTGCAAAAACACAGACGTTTCAACTAAATGTTTGAATCGCAATGCTATGCGGTGTATATAGGACTGTAACAATTGATGTTTAGAGAACAATGTTTTCCACGTGCAGAATCTAGTTATTAAAATATTAAAAATAGGAACGAAAACAATCTTCTTCTTTTTTTTTTTTACATTGTTCTTGGTTATCGCGGTTTTACTTGTATTATTTTTGTACATATACCAATGCGAATGCCTTGATGCCATTTAACTTGTAAAATGTATTATTACCACTTTAGAGGGCGTTCTCTAGTAGGTTAACATTGTTTTACCCGCACGATAAGATTCCTTAATTTTGAGGCCAAGTTGACCAAAAGCGGGCGGCGGGCGCTAATGAAGCTTTGTTTTCATTAACGCCCGCCGCCCACCGCCCGCCGCCCGCTTCCGGTTAAATCACGGGATCACACAAGAACTGAGTGGTAATTATAATAATAACATGATTTTGTCGGGCGCCATGGTTTATTAGCGGAACTCCAGGAATGATTAACAGTCCTCAGGCCTAATAGGCCCTCGGGCTGTTAATCATTCCTGTCGGGCCGTTATTAAATAATAACGACCTAAAAAATCATGTTATTGGTATATTGAAATGACCTCGACCCTTTAACTACAGGACTAATTGGTGTTGACTCTGCGGGCATATGTGGGGCAGAGACGTGGCGACTGGGGGGTTGGGGTGTCTCTGGTCAATGTTTTCAACAGTTGGAAATTTCATACCTGACACAACATTAGTTGGAAATTTCACACCAACAATAGGTTGAAAATGTTCTTGTAGTTTGATTTTCAAACAATATATTGGGGGAATTTATTGTTTTTGGACCAATATTTGCATATTTTCCTTCTTTTGGTAAAATATTTGGACTGAAATGGCCATCAGTTATAAATTTTCCAACCTTAGGGGGCGTCAGGTTGGAAATTTCCAACACTTGGAAAGCTTGTGTCCTGATCCTTCACCCGTGGCCAGTCAAAAACTTCTAGTTAATTTAAGAAACAATATTGTCCTACATTTGGTCAAAATTGTCACTGGAATTGTCATCAGTTGGAAATATTTCCAACCTAAGTCGGGGTGTCGTCAGGTTTGAAATTTCCAACTCTATGAATGCTTGAGGCTAGTCTAGATGCTAGGATTTTGCAATTTTCTTGTTCAGATTAAAACAATTTTCGCACACCGGGCCGAACCATGGTCGGCCCGGTGTGTCCTGGTCCCTCTTCGTGGCCAATAACAAAAAATGCTAATGAGTTTAAGAAAACAATATGTTACTACATTTGGTTAAAATTGTTGACTGAAATGGTCATCAGTTGGAAAATGAGGTTTGAAATTTCCAACACTAGGAAAGCTTGAGGTCAGTCTCGATGCTAGGATTTTGCGATTTTCTTGTTTAGTTTTCAAAATTTTCTCACACCGAGCCGAACAACCATGGTCGGCCCGGTGTATCCTGGTCTATTGCCCGTAGTCGTGTGCATTTGTCTGGAGTTAGTCTACCAGGGGTGATATTCACCGGCTGGGTTTATAATATAGTCCAGGTAGTTTTACGAGGCGACGCTCAATGCGAAGCTATCGGTCGACATCGATGGGAAGACATCGCCGCGCGGTATAGGATTATCCAAGCAAGGTGATTGGCGGCAATCATAGATTGACCACCGGTCACATAAAACATGCTGCGCGTAACAGTACACGTTTGGTTCCTTTCAATCATGAGTAACCTATGGAAAGGAAGGGGTGCTAAATACACAGCCGACGAGCGAAACACTGTTTGGACATTGTGCAGAGAAGCATACAAATCTTAGAGAATAAAGATACCGGCACCATCCACCAGCGCCGGAAAAATTATGTCTGGAAAGAAATTTCTTTGGAAATGGCAGGGAAATTTGCAAATAGAACCAAAAGACAAAAAAAAAATTTGAAAGTGCTGTGGAAGCGGATGAAGATTAAGGCAAAGAAAGAAAAACAGACCACGGACCAGGTGGAACAGGAGGTTGACCTCCAAATAGGCGTTATTAGCGATGACACCGCTAGAATTCTTGATGTTTTGCCTGAAGAGTTTCTGGATATGACCAATGAGTACGACGACAACCAGCCAGAAACAATTGCAAGTGAGCAATTTTCAACCAAAACTTATATGGAGTATATTGAAGTAAATATGTCCGTCCATTCGAAATGGGTCCAACATTATAGGAACTAATGTGGTGCCAACGATCGGACATCTTAACCATCACGAGGGAATGTGTATGGGTGTGGCTAGAGGGTCTCCGGAGTTGGGGGTCCATCTTGAAATGTCCAACACACCCCCATCAGGGGACCAGGACCAATGTTTGATCGACGCGATGGAGAAAAGAATTTAATCTGAACTTGAAAACAGCAACATCCTAGTAATCTAAACCTTTCCACCTGATGGAAATTTCCAATCTGACACTCCCTAATATCCAACTGATGGTCATTTCAGTCCAATATTTTGATAAAAAGTAGGCAAATGTGCGACTTATGGTGTGACAACAACAAATTACCCATTAATTATAGTTGTGAAAATCGAATTATGAGAACAAAATTCAATTCGTTATATGTCAAGGGTGGTACCAGATGGGTTTTGGGGTATCGGGGTTGGAGGTAGTTAAACCCCCCCCCCCCGGGGAGGGTTGCAATCTGCAATGGCTTATCCGGTATAGCCCCCCCCCCCCACCCTCTCTTGAAGAAGCTGGTAACCCAAGAGTCGGGCAATCCGGCGCCTCCCCATGCGTTATGTCATAATGAAGATAACATTTTGGTGATCCCCATGTGCCATCGAAACTGAATGTGTTGTGACACTACGATATACCATATAGTGGTTGAAAAAATAAGCCATAAATAAAACTAATAGTATGGGGTAATGTATATTTCTGATCTAATTTAGTACCACACAATTGCACTTCAGTTAGACACATTAATATTAAAGGTACTCAATCCGATCAGACGCTCATAAATTACTATTTCTTTGGCTTTGGGGCTAAAACATATTATATTCGAGTCGAGGAACCCACCCATCAAAGCTCAGAGTGATTAGATATCGATGTTTGAAGGTTGCTGTTTCTATTGTTTGTGGACCAGAAGTACGTGGTCGAACGGACGAAGGTGCGGATGAAGATGGATATCCAAGAGTTATCACTCTGAGCTTTGATGGGTGGGTTCCTTGACTCGAATCAAATATTTTTTACACCCGAAGCCAAAGAAATAGTAATTTAGGAGCGTCTGATCGGATTGAGTACCTTTAAATTGGTAAAAAATTATAAGCTTTTAATTTTAGAAGTAAGTGATACAAACTCCGTTCTCATGGAATAACACCCTACAGGTAAAACTACATTCATGCTATTTAAACTAATTTGTTTTAAAACGGACATGGCTCATTCGAGCAAAAATACTCCATGGCCACAGCCATTTTCCAGCCCTTGACCGATTAATTCAAACAAAGTGTGTTGTAGCTAGTGTCGCCCAGGCCACTCTAAACTTCACCCCATACACACCCCACCCGATCAAAAATGGCCGCCGCCTTTGTTTGGCCTATATCGGTCAAGGCCTACATGTATATATGGCGTCCTATTTGAACCCATTCAGATGGCGTTCATTTTGGATCGGGGTGGAAAGAATGTATTGCATGGGGGCAGTCATTCTACAACATCATTTGTTTTACATAAATACACAACTTTTCGAATAAAGAATGGAAATTAAAAATGATAACTCCATAGACATAGAATTTATAGTTAGAAGCAAATATTGGGTTCAAGTGGGTTTGATCTGTCCCTTAAAATTCTTCTGAGACGTTGTCTTCTTGGCTCTTCATTTTCACGCTGTGCTAATTCAAAAACCTCATTAATGTCATCGAAACTCATTCTGCAGATGTATAAACGCCAGCATGAGTCTCCATACAATTATACCCAAAAATTATACCGCTATACATGCTGATTGTGGCCGGTGAGTGTTCACGAATTAGTCGAAATATTTTAAAGACTGATTTTCTTGAGCATGGTGACACAAATATTTTTGTTTACAAACTCAATTTCCTGGAAGCCACATTTTGTCCGGAAGTAGCGTCTAAAACAACTGCCATCAACAAGTATATACATGTGAGAATGGATTGACTTAACTATGCATTATCCGAATTAACGCTCCTAAATTACTATTTCCTTCAGTTGGCTTTGGGGGTAAAAAATATTTGATTGGAGTCGAGGAACCCACCCATCAAAGCTCAGAGGGATCAGATATCGATTTTTTAAGTTTGTTATGTTCAATTATTTGTGGCCCAGAAACGTACACGCCGTCAAACGGACGGTCTCGGTCAAAATTGCGGAAGAAGATGGATAACTCTAAAACAAGTGGTAATACGGACAAATTTCGTGAATACTCAAATGATAATACGGCCATATTTCGTTGAACAAAATGTTGATAACACATTTTGGGAAATTTGATACCATATAGTTGACAGTGGTTAGCATTAATTTGTTGCAATTAATCGATTCTGATAACTAAAGCGTATATGAAGAAATGTTGTTGTTTTTGTATCTTGATGATATGGGATTATAGGGACGTGGCTAGATGGTCTACATTGGGGGTGTCCACATTGGAAAATTCCATTTGCACCCCCGCCCCCTTGAATCCAACCTCCATCCAAACAAACACAAGGTTTTGCATAATTCCATTTGCACCCCCCCCCCTTGAACCTAAGTTCTAATAGCCTATTAATAAACCATGGTTCTATACCCCTGGTATGAATCAGGACATTCAGATATTTGAACCTAAAAATTGCATAAACTCCAGACAAATGCACAATACTACGGGCAAGAGACCAGGACACACCGGGCCGACCATGGTTCGGCCCGCTGTGAGAAAATTTTGAATTCTGAACAAGAAAATCGCGAAATCCTAGCATCTAGACTAGCCTCAAGCCTTCCTAGATTTGGAAATATCAAACCTGACACCTACACTTAGGTTTGGAAATTCCAACCTGACACCCACACTTAGGTTTGAAAATTTCCAACTGCTGACAATTTGACCAAATGTAGGACAATATTATTTTCTTAGACTAATTAGCAGTGTTTTATTTGCCATGGGGGAGGGACCAGGACACACCGGGCCGACCCATGTGTGGACACATGCTTTCCAAGTGTTGGAAATTTCCAACCTGACCTAAGGTTGGAAAATTTCCAACTGATGGCCATTTCAGTTCAAAATTTGGACCAAAAGAAGGAAAATATCCAAATATTGGTCCAAAAACAATAAATATCCCTCAATAAATTGTTTGAAAATCAAACTACAAGAACATTTTCAACCTGTTGTTGGTGTAAAATTTCCAACTAATGTTGTGTCAGGTATGAAATTTCCAACTGTTGAAAATTTTGACCAAAGATGGGGGTGAGACACCCCCCAACCCCCAACCCCTGTCGCCACGTCTATGTATGGGAACTCTCTGATCGGATGGAAAATATTTGATTCGAGTCGAGGAACCCATCCATCAAAGCTCAGAGGGATCGGATATCGATTTTTGAAGTTTGTTACGTTCAAATATTTGTGGCCCAGAAACACGCCGTCAAACGGACGGTCTCGGTCAAAATTGCGGATGAAGATGGATAACTCCAAAACAAGTACGGCCAATTTTCGTGAATACTCAAGTGATAATACTGCCATATTTCGTTGAACAAAATGTTGATAACACATTTTGAGAAATTTTATACCATAGTTGACAGTGGTTAGCATTATTTTGTTGCAATTAATCGATTCTGATAACTAAAGCGTATTTTGAAATGTTGTTGTTGTTGTTGTTGTTGTTGTATCTAGATGATATGGGGACCCTCCGGTCGAAATGGGTACCTTTAACTGTAGAATAAGGTTTATCAGTTGTTTCTGTTATTCTTGGTGATAATGTTTTTGCAGACTTTTAATTTTTTGCACATCTACCTACTACGAGTTTATTTGGTCCCTTTAAGCTTTATGTGCAAAAACAAAAACAAACAACTGCCATGCACTGGTTAAATAACATTCAGGCCACAGTCGTTCCCTCCATGTAGACTTACCAGGAATGTGTTAGTCAGCTGTAAGTTTCCCACATACCCAGGAGTCCTTGTTGGACATAACGGCCTGAAGTAACGAATTATATCATGATTTTGTTTTTCCTTTTCTTCTTCTGCCTATACTCTACGAATCTTGGACATGAGACAGGTAAGAAACGTTAACTGTCCGAATTGTTTTCAGTTGTAATAGTTTATTCTCAGACACATATGTGCAACATGAGATATATAACATATATACAAGGGTGTGTGCACATAATTATACAGTAATACGAATTTAATTTTACCGAAGTCACTACATGAAAGCAAGTACATAAATGCCAGTGTAAACCTGCAAGGAAATGTCAATCAACTTCAAGTATAAATATTAATAAAGCGGTGTTATTTAATTGGGGAACATGTCTCTATTCCGAAGGTTCGCTATTCCGAAGGTTCACTAATCCGAAGGTTCACTATTCCGAAGGTTCACTATTCCGAAGGTTCGCTATTCCGAAGGTTTTTGTTATTTTAAAAGTTAATTCTATATTCTAAAGTATTGAGAGGGTTCTTTAGTACGAAGACTCTTTTTATGAAGGAAATAACTTAAAACATTAAAAAAATTAATGTGATTTTTGTTTTCGTGGGTTTCCTTGAGATTTAACCCTTTGGCGAGTAGAACAGGGGGGGGGGGGGGGTCGGAAAAAAATTTCAGGCACGTATGGCATTTTTTCCCTTTCGATCATTTTTTGTACCCACCCACCCCCACCGCCAAATTTTTTTCCGTTTTTGACAGTTTTTTCCGACCATTTTTTGACACCCACCCCCCCTTTTAACACTAAAACAGAGATTTGCGGGGGGAAATTCACTGTAAACAGCTGTATATGAATTTCTGTGCATACTATTTATCATGGATGTTAACATGGACATGTAAATAGGAATGAGTCATTTTGAGGTCATTCGGCCAAAAAAACATGGCTGCCAGCGGCCATCTTGGATTTCAAAATTTGCAACAAAATACAACACGATAACTGCCTGCAGTCAGTTTACAGTTAGAATTACATTATTTCTCTCATTCAAAGTGGTTTTGAAGCCCAACTCAGTGCCAAAACACTAAAAAACAAGCAGGATTTTTTTTTTTTAGTTGCGGAAAAAATTGCTTGTTGGTGGCTTTGACCACCCACCCACCCCGGCATACGTGCCGGAAAAAAAAAAATTCACCCCCCCCCTGAGTAGAACGACATATATGTCGTCTATCGGCTGAGGACTAAAACGACATGTCGTTTTAGGAAGTACGTGTTATTTTACGTAGACATAAATTCAATAAATCATCTGATTTATAAATGATTTACATAGGAGTTATTTTGATTAATATAATGTCCCAAATGCTAAAGGCGGACTATAACAGTGGGGCTCTTACGGTCAATCAATACTGGAGCGCTATAACTTACTGTATAGCAGAATACCGCTGAATGGACCTAACTGCAATTCTGACTTTGTTTTGATTTTAATGTTGATGTTTCTTTCATGTACAGATTGCCAGTTCGGGTAGAATGCATCTCTAACTCGTAGTTTATTTCAGTCATTGTGTTTTCAACTTTCTATAATATTAAAATTATAAACTGATACTGTCTTCTTGCTATTAATAACCGACATCTGGGACAAATTAGATATTAGATTGGGTGTATAAATGTACGGGGGCGCAAATTTTGATTCATTTCTGGCTAAAAACTCCCATAATAGAAAACCTTCGGAATAGCGAACCTTCGGAATAGTGAACCTTCGGATTAGTGAACCTTCGGATTAGTGAACATTCGGATTAGTGAACCTTCGGAATAGCGAACCTTCGGAATAGAGAACCCTACCCATTTAATTGCATTGATCTTAAGCCCTTTCGTTATGTAAATTGAGTTTCTTCATTGTATTCTCGTTAGTGTCATTGATAAGGTCATAAAACGCTTCATGGGAGCCAGTTTTCCATATAATTTCAGGTATGTATCTTAGCTCATGCAGTTTAGTGCAGTTCATTATAAAATGAAATTCGTCTCCGTGTTCATGTTTACAGGCAATGCATACTCCACTATCGGCTTGTATTGTGCTTTTCTTTTTCTTCTTTTTCCATTTGCTCACCTCAAACGTGTTTAAATTATCCTTAAACGAACATGGTTCATTTGAATTTCCAAATTATGTCGACGCAATTGGGAAGGAGGTATAAGATATGCCGATCAATACACAAAATATTGAACTAGGGATCTATATACTCTGAAAAACGTGCCATCCATATCAGTCATGCATATCATAGAAATTGTCCAGCTCAGAAGTAAGATAAATGCTCTTTATTGTTACTATATATGGAACAGATAAATAACACGAACGCTCTTTATTGTTCCAAACTAAAGAAATTTCCAAACTCTATAAAATGAATAAGTCGTTCCGGAATATATATATAAAGCCCATTTAATATCACTTCACATAGTTACTTGCGCCAGTCCATGCTGGACGCAAGTAATGTTTTCGGTTCGGATCTTTGTCTGTCCTTCCGTGAATATGTTACGTCATACCGGAAGTACATATTGTAAAAAAATGAACACGCGCCAATATGAAATGGTTGCATCAATTGTAATTTAAATCCACATATATACTTAATTTGCATTGTTATCTGGTTTTATTTTGGTAATAAATCGTTCATAAATGAACAATATTGAAAAATTTCAAAAACTTCAAAAACTTCAAAAATTTCAAAAACTTCACAAATTTCAAAAACTTCACAAATTTCACAAATTTCAAAAAACTTAGTAATTTTTATAGGCGCCAAATTACCATCCAAGACGTATACCCTTATAAACTGCGGGTCAGTCCTAGTAACGCGCACGTCAACGCGTTTGAAGTTTTTGAAGTTTTCAATGCGAATGTCACTTTAACATTATCCCACAGTGAGTGCCTAGTGTCACTTTAACATTCATACATAGTGAGTGCCTTGTGTCACTTTAACAATCATCCCCCGTGAGAGCATATTGTCCCTTTAATATTCAAATACTGAGTGCATTTTGTCCCTTTAATATTCAGGGCGGAAGCTGCCCATCGTTCATCGAGGTCATCACGTGATATACATGTAGATAATACATCGTTCACATGGAGAGACTTCGTTCAGCGAGCGCAGTGTGTCACTTTAACATTCAAGACTGAAGCTATCCCCATCAAGGTCCTCACGTAATATACATGTAGATAATACATCATGCATCGGAGTGGCCTAAATCTGATAGTTGGTTAACAGGTAAAAAACACTACCAATATGTCTCACCTGTAATTAGATCGGATAGAGTTATCGTTCCTAATATGCAGCCAACTGGGGTCCATATCATCATACCAGGGATATTATGTCCGTACACACAACTATTTCAGCGATGGATGAACAGAGATTTGATATCTAGATTTTTGTTATCGTGGTTCAAACTGTTGTTGGCAAGACACCACACAACATGCCAAATGTGTGATGGGCGCAAGTATAGGCAGCTCCAGTGAGTGCATTCTAGTTGTTAATATGATCATGTACGTAAACGTAATTTGCGCCCGCTTGTTACTGTTCATGGGATTATCGTATGAATTATTATATGTATAGAAGGATTTGATGATAAACCCTAAGGGTGGATACACACATGCATGTAATCTCTGTAAATATCGTGTATTTGGCGTTTTACATGGATCAAACACACCGTGTAATATGTGTCCGCTGACAACCCAATCATTACGACTGTGTTTAACCACAGTGAGTTAAACTCTGAACCGCTGAAGAGCCGTTGACTGGGATGAAGTCGTCAGGCCGCTTAAAATAATTATTCGCGCGATAACTCAAATGGTCGACGCTCTGTTTAAATCATTGTCAGTCTTCTATTGATGTTAATACCAGTGATGGCATCTTCCGCAACGCAGGGGGCTATGACCCACAACATGCACGCCGATTGCACGGGGAGCTATATTATCCCAGAAGCTACCGAATTCACCATTGCATATTTCCTCGCAATACGAAAAATTTACAATTATGGATATTTAAGTAAAACATTATATTGTAATTATTGCCCAGATAATCCCGGCTGATACATTAACTCCCTTAGTTATTGGAAGCTTTCGAGAACCAGCCCCTCCCCCAATCATGGATTATGGTCGAAAATGTTATAATTCAAGCTTGTGACAGTTAGGAGCTTGTTCAACCTTTGGCTTGAGAAACATATATATAAATGGGGGGGGGGGGGGTCACTCTTTTTAATTTCAACGCTGTACCTGCATTATTTTTTGGCGCTATAATGAATATTTACATTCCCAATTGAATTAATGAGCTCGCTCTCAAATTATCAGAGAAATCTCAACAAGCCGGTATCATCCTATACAAGAATTCTGCATATTTTATTTTTGTTTTGGATGACCCTGTTTCCAAGAAATGACAGAAACACATCAAGTATAAAATCGACCGCTCTAATCCACTTTTCGAAATTATAACTCGTGAAAAACAGCAACATATATCAGACAAGAATTACTCATTTCGGCATCCATGAAAGAAGACATGTTTATGACTGGCCTGAAATTTCTTGATGGCAGTTTGTTTGATAATGGCTTATAACTACTCACTGGTGAAATTGACCTCTCGCGCGCAGGTGATTAATTTGGTCAATTATTGGTGTGGCCATGTAAAAATACATGTATTTTACATACAGACATTACATGCATGTGTGTATCCACCATAAGGGTGGATACACACATACATGAAATCTCTGTAATTATCGTGTATTTGGCGTTTTACATGGATCATACAGACGATGTAATATGTGTCCACTGACGCACCAATGGTAGACTTTCTATTTGAATAATTACCAGTCCTCTCTTATTTATAACAGTGGTGGATTAGGATTTCTCCGACGCATGCAGGGGCTATATATGACCCCGAAAGCTACCAGGCGGGGTGGCTAACTCTGAGCTATTTAAGTAAAACATATCATATTGTACCTTCTTGCCCAGATTATTCCGACCGATACATCCAACTAAGTCCCTTAGCGATTTGAATCTTTCGAGACCCCACCCAAACAAGCATCATGATTGAAAATGTTCTACATCAAGCCTATATATGCCAGACGTATGGCTTCTGGTGCATTAATACAATGCCAGATATCACACAGACTTTCCGCATCCGTAAGAGAAGACATGTTTTGGACTGGCCTTAAATGTACTGATAGAAGACAATTTGACTTCGCTAAGCACTACTCACTTGTCTGACCTGTTAACAATGAACCGCTCGCGCGCAGGTGATTAATGTTGTCAATCATTGGTGTGGCCATGTAAAATACATGTATTTTACATACAGAAATTATATGCATGTGTGTATCCACCCTTATAATGGGACACAAGAAAATGATATATACAATGTATGTAAATAATCACATATAACGTAAATGTGGATATTTAGCCTGCCATTTAATACGAGTAATACGAGCTGTCTGGCCATCGACGCAGTCCTGTCTGGAATTTTGCGCGCCGGTGTAGGTAGTGACGTCATGATGTACGTCTTGATGTCATGACGCCTTTACTGGTTTCCCAAGAAGCAATCTTAAAATGACTTTGCGATCTTTCAATCGGAACTTAAAGTTTCCGTTTGTCGGCCTTGAACTTTGAGAATATTTCATCAATCTTTTAGGCGGAAATACCGTTAGAAAATTGAATATAATATGTAAACGGCCAGCAAGGTCGCTAGATTCCCCTTTTGGGGTAAATATTTTTAATAATTTTATGAAATATGTAAACAAAACTTTTTCATGCAATTTAACTTTTTTGTTAACCAGAGCTTTTGTTCAATTTACATTCACTTTTTGAAAATATATTTGACGTTAGGAGCATGATGTTCCTACATATGATGAAGTATATCTAACAGTTGCTAGATCAAAGTTTTTTATTTTTGCCCTGGAGCATTTTGCCCAATTACACATTTCGAGGTGGCATTAATCAATACAAAATGGCGGCCATCGCCAACAATCATTTTTGGACTCCGCTGACCTTTGAATTATGAATAAATTATTCTACTTTAGGTAATTTAATCTACTTTTAGAGTGGGCTGAAAAAGTCGATTAGTATATATCTCATATTCGCATACGTATACCCTGGGTCGCTTCGCTTCCTATTACTAATATAATATGATGATACGTAAACGTAATTTGCGCCCGCTTGTTAATCTTTCGTAGGATTTGATGATTATTTAACCATAATTACAAAAATCATACCGGTATATGTAAATGATCATACATTCAAAAAAATTTCATTGTAATATTACGACAGAAACTGTTGGCAGGAATTGGACCATCAGTAACTCGTAAAATTACGAGATCAACGTAATCTGACATTTACAAATTTGATCGTATATTTACAAAATGATCGTAATATAATGACAGAAAAACTATCGTAAAATTACAACATCATCGTAATGTGAATTTACGGTTTAATCGTAAAATTACATGGCCAACGTAATCTGAAGCTGAGAACCTGGTGTGAATTGAACTGTGGTGGGGTCTCAAGCGATCTACCCCTACACATTATAAACAAATGCCAGTAAATGACATAAGTAGCTTGAGGATGGATGTGATCCATCGAACCACAGAAAAATTCAACCAGGTCCACAGGTGCTAAATGTCTGCACTATACATCTACAATTATAGATAAAAATCAATGTCCAACACCTAATTGTCATGAAATCGACATTTCTCGTACAACAAAATTTTGGAACAAAGTTACATACCGGTACCTTGAATAATTAGCCTAACTAATGTAGGTACCAACCTGTGCTTTCACCACGACAAAAGATAACAAACTCTGATAATCAACACCCGAGTTACAAGGTGATATGCTCGGACAGACAGAGCACTTGACTACCTGTACTGGTAAATGCTCTCCGGGGGGGGGGGGGGGTCAGAAAACATTTTCAGGCACGTATGCTGATTTTTTACTTTCGACCCTTGTTGGGACCCCCACCCACCATGCGTCCAAATTTTTCCGACCATTTTTGGACACCCACCCCCTTTTAACACTAAAGCAGATTTGCGGGGGGAATTCACTGTAAACAGCTGAATATGAATTTCTGTCCATACTATTTGTCATGGATGTTAACATTGGCATGTAAATAGGAACGGGTCATTTTGGGGCCATTCGGCCAAAAAAACATGGCTGCCAGCGGCCATCTTGGATTTCAAAATTTGCAACAAAATACAACACAATAACTGCCTGCAGTCAGTTTAGCAGTTAGAATTACATTATTTCTCTTATTCTAAGGTGTTTTAAGCCAAATTCATTGAAAAAAACAGTCAAAAAACTTGCAGGAAAAAAAGTTCTGAGTTGCAGAAAAAATTGTTTGTTAGTCCCATCGACCAAACCCCCGCATAAGTGCCCGTAGAAAATACCCCCCCCCCCTGCCCGACCCCCATAGGCATAATATGATAATAACATGGGAGGAACAGAGGGAACATGGACTACCGGTGTACCTTCATCTAATGATAATAACATGGGAAGGACAGGAAACACCGGCTACCTTCATCTAATTACTAGTATAATAACATGGGAATATTAACAGAGGAAACATGGGCTACCTTCACAGTGGTCAGTGATTTGTAACATGAGAGCAGATGGTGCATAAATCACTTAATTTTTTTTTAAGTACTGAATTGTACACAACTAAGTGTAGCACACATGTTTTCCTCTACCAACAATTAATCTGCCTTAGCTGTGATATCGCTTAATTGTAGGAAGCCACGTAAAACCACAAATATAAAATAAATAAATGAAAGGCAGTATCAACATTGAGTATATTTTTTGGGGTTTTGTTGCTTTCCACAACTGAGGCGATATAACAATGAGGCCAGATCATTTGTTGTTGATGGAAACTATGTGATCTATGGTTAGTCACCTACAATAGGTAGTCACGATGCACCGTCTGCACATATCATATGTACTCCGCCGATCGGAAAGTTTTCTTCAGGCAAGAAGTTGGACAGAGGTCGCCACATAGGAATCGAACCCATGTCAGTCACTAGCTCAGGTCCTACAGCTTGGTGACCGGTACCGTGCTCATTGGACAACTGACCAACCCAGACACCACCCCCCCAATAATAAACAACAATGTACATATAGTATACAGTGATACAACTACTATTTAAACATGAAATACATAGACGTGTGTCTCCTTAATTATGCAGCCATTGTTATTGACCCAGAAACTCAAACCCAACAAAGCGCTCCCAAAGTTCCATTGGTTTAATTTGGAAATCCTGAAAATGAAGTAACAATATTATACACGGTACTAACTACTATGGACAAAAAAGCAGCTCAGCATTTGCGCCAAGATTTTTGAGTGTCACTGTCAGCTAATGTATTGACATCCTGTTCAAACACCGCTGTTTTTTTGTTTTAATAATTTTTCGACTTTCCCAAATTTTAAATCAAACTAACAACATAGGGACTGGAATACCAGCACCGAAGCCGACCCACCCAAACTCAGTTGCGGCAGTTTCTGACAAAAAATTTGCTTTAGTATATCTGGGATAAATCGCAACCATCTTTCATACTTTGCGATAATTACTTTGCGATATCTTTGACTGATGATAAATCACAAACAAATTTAGATTCAAGTTTTGAAAACCCTCCTGTCACTTTCCAAATATCTATTTAAAAATACATGTTGATAAATCGCAAAACTTTGCGATAAATTGCAAACATCTATACTTCGCAATTTTATATAACAGAATAGCAATCATCTTTGCGATGAAAACTGTTAATTACTTTGCAAACAAATTAACATACCTTTGCAATGGCAAAGGTAAGTGTCGCAAATTTGTTTGTGATTTATCAGTCAAAGATAATATCGCAAAGTAATTATCGCAAAGTACCGTACCCCGGGGGGGGTGCAAGGTGCTGGAATTATGCAAAATTGCCCAATATTCAATAAATTGTGACCTACAAAACTTGAAAATGTAAGGGTAATAGAACTTGCTGAATGCTGAAACAAGCACAAGTTGCCAGGAAATGATATGGGGGCCACCTTTCATATGCTTCATAAACAACCAGACAGCCCCCATTTTAGGCTCACTTTAAAAAAAATTCTCCCCGGGGAAAACCCCGTACCCCCAATCGGTCCTTCGGAGTTATAGGTCTTCGGAGTTATAGGTCTTCGGAAAATCGGCCCTTCGGAGTTATGGGCTTTCGGAGAATCGGATCTTCGGAGTTATGGGCCGTCGGAGAATCGGATCTTCGGAGTTATGGGCCGTCGGAGAATCGGATCTTCGGAGTTATGGGCCGTTGGAGAATCGGAACTTCGGAGTTATGGGCCGTCGGAGAATCGGGTCTTCGGAGTTGTGGGCCTTCGTAGTAATAGGTCTTCGGAAAATCGGTCTGACACCCCCGACCGAGGCACCTGGTGTTATATAGTGTTTTGACGACATAACCCATACTCTTGGGCTCCAAATAAACATGCATGCACCTTTATTATTTTTGTGGGAAATTTCCCCCCCCACACAGTGCTTATTTGGGTCTGCACAATCATTAATTTTGAGGCTATGAAAATTGAAAAGAGCACAAAGTCAAGATTTCTATATGATTCTGATATCAAAATGATGAGCTTATAACTTTATGCATGTACATATTCTAGTATATGGCATACATACCCTGCTTGACAAAACAAGTGTCCACCTAACCGCTGTGCAGTTAGTGTTGCCACCGCGGCTGAAATGCAACTACACCGCAGCTCCATCGGCTAACTACAGTTGGGCCGCGGTGTACATGTACTTGCCGTTCAGCCATGTTGTAGTTGCCGCAGTGTACACTGTACGTTCATTAAACTGAAAAAAGACGATACAAACCGGAAATCTAACCATGGTGCACAGTATAGTTGCCTTTCGGCCGCAGGGTACTTGTTGTTGGGCCAGTGTACTTGCAGTTCGGCCGCGGTGCTAAACTGCAGTTACAAACTCTGACACCGCAGCCGAACGGCAAATACACCGCGGTGCCAATGGACACTTGTTTTGTCCAGCGGGTATGGACATTTAATTAAAGGTACTCAATCCGATCAGGCCCTCATCAATTACTATTTCTTTGGCTTCGGGGATAAAAATAATCGATTCGATCATTCGAGTCGAGGAACCAACCTATCAACGCTCAGAGTGATCACGATCAGATATCAATTTTTGAAGTTATGTTATTTCTATACCCGGTATGTTCTGGCCCAGAAACACGCCGTCAAAAGGATGGTCTCAGTCAAAATTGCAATATTAATACACTTGATTTTAGAGTTATCCATCTTTGTCTGTTTGAATAAGTTTTTCTGGGGAAATTATTAGTACACATCTCGAGTGCAATTAGGGCTCTACAAATTGGCAATTTACCACAAAAAATCGGGCTGCCTATGTCAACATGAATAGCAACCAGTCAGTCCAGATTTTATTATTATACTGCCTCGGGAAATTTCAGTGTACCATACACGTACTATTGTAGGCCTAATTTGTTGGCAGAAAATAGCATCACATCTGCAATTCTCCTTATCCTGTTGTTTTAGTTATATATACATTTCAATTCAGTTTTATTAACTCAAGTAAAATATTTCTAAGTATATATATGTGTATGCGCAAAAATAGTTAATACTATTACTAGTATCAAGTTTGCAGTTACAGATTATCATTTCCAGCAATAATCACTTAAAATAATTAAGTCAAGTACAGCTATGCTCTAATTAATCGACCCATTTAAGGAGGTTATGGGCCGGTCATGACCGCGGTCATATCGCCACTACACCGCGGTCATGCGGTAGTACACCGCGGCCATGCGGTAGTACACCGCGGTCATACGGTAGTACACCGCGGCCATGCAGTAGTACACCGCGGTCATACACCGCAATGCACGGTGACATGCGGTATCTGACCGCGGTCATGTCCACCGCGGTAATCTAGACCGTTACCGGCGTACACCGCGGTAGTATTTTCCGCGAGCGGTCATTCCCGGTGTCAACCGCGTTCGAATAATCTGCCGATAAAAATCTGCTTTTTCTTTTGGAAGACTCAAGGTAAGAATTTCGATCTGTCTTGTTCAGGTTGGCCTATAATTTGATCGCACGTGACACGTAGTGGAGCAACCACACAAATACATCAAACTGTCACAACAATTTCAATCTATACACGTAGTTTCCAACTGTTGCTGTGTCACGGCATGGGATTTCAAAATGTTGAATATTTTCACCAAAGTTGGAGTGGCGGATGTCGCGGAACACTACAGTACAACCACCCTGCCACCACATCTCTCGTTAAAGCAACTCATACACCTCCATGTCAAACTAAACCTAGCAATTTCCCACGTTTATCTATGACAAATATAAATGACTACATGAGCGCATTATCCCAAAATATCACTGGGCAAATATTTCGCACGAACAGTTTCATGGGCTCTTGTCAATAGAAAACATCCCTCGTTTGAATCCAGTCTGTATTTTTTCTAGAAAATGGTCTTTAGAGACGTCTCTTATTGCATTTAAGTGTATACTTTGTGGAAGGCAGCTGAATTAGCTCATGCAGGTCAAAAATTCAAACTGATAGTCAAAAGGACATTTGAAAACATGATGAAAAATACAATCTTATATATACACACTAGGTCAAAAGAAGAACAAACAAAAAAGGAACAATGAAAACCAAACAAACAAACAACACGTTTGTAGGGAGGGATCCAGGATCCCATATTTATTGTGTGCATATTGTACATAAAAAGTTGTATATATGTGTTATGCGTGTTACTCATTAATTTGTGTCGTTGTAATAAAGCTTTGATTTGCGTACTGGTGACTAAAAGACTTATCAAAGTCAAATATACATTATATACGCTGTTTCCTAACTTCTAACAAAAGCGATTATACACTGATAGAGCCTCTATTTATGTCCCGTGTTAGTACGGTCAATAAAGCGTGTATGTGTATATATAAGGCCGTGGCTTAAGAGCAGTATATCGCTCTTTAGCTATATGGGCCCGACACGCTATAACCGTTCTTTAGTACCAAACGCTAAAGAGTGGTATACCACTCTTCATCTTTATGGGTCTGATATGCTTAAGAACGGTAGGCTATACCGCTCTTTAGTGCTTGGTACCAAGGAACGGTATGGGCCTACCGCTCTTCAGCGCTGGCACTAAAGAACGGTATACTGCTATTCAGTGACAAACGTCACAGAACGGGGAACAGGAGTGGTGTACATCGGTATATACCAATATTTAGCTATACATGGTCATGGCGCGATAAAGAACGGTCTTACATTATCATCCGTACTGCTCGATCTCCAGTGTCCGACTATAAAGAGCCGTATACCGCTCCTTAGCCCTCATCGCTAAAGAGCGGCATACCGTTCTTGAGCCCTCTCAGTGCTAAAGCCACTTCGTATATATAATTACGTCTATAGTCTAGTGATGTGAAATCAGTGTTTCTGGTAGAGACCAAATGTGTCTGGATTCTGGCCCACAAAGCCAAATGACGTAAATGACGTCATGGACCATGTCATGACGTCTTCGCTGGTTTTCGTTCAGCTAACCAACGAAATTGGTCAAAATGAAACTAATCTATAGGCCTAAATCACATAGGAATTGTTCAGAAAAACTAAAGTTGTTAATTTCATAACCATCCCGTTGGTCCACTTCCGATTCTGCCGTCCCCCCCCCCCGCCCTGATCATCTTCCCCCCGCCTGAATTTTACATACCTTAACATCTATTGGCGTGATAGTCTCATTTTATCATTCACTATGACTATGTGACGTAGAAAAACTATCATTGGTGGCAAGGAAGCATGTCTTTTCTTCGGCAGAGACATTATTGTTCAGATTTTTTTTTTTATTGAAAATCACCCCCAAAAAAAAACTGAACAATAATGTCTCTGCCGAAGAAAAGACATGCTTCCTTGCCACCAATGATAGTTTTTCTAAATCACATAGTCATAGTGAATGATTAAATGAGACTATCTCGCCAATAGATGTTAAGGTATGGAAAATCCAGGCAGGGGGGGGGGGGAGATAAACTAGGTAAATTCCAATGAAAATTCTCCGAACTATAATTATTGTCTCTTTTACAGAAAAATCATGCTTCCTTGTCACCTGTGATAGTTTTTCTTAGTCACATAGTGATAGTGAACGATAAAATGAGACTAACTCGCCAATAGATGTTAAGGTATGGAAAATCCAGGCGGGGGGGGGGGGGAAGATAAACTAGGTAAATTCCAATGAAAATTCTCCGAACTATAATTATTGTCTCTTTTACAGAAAAATCATGCTTCCTTGTCACCTGTGATAGTTTTTCTTAGTCACATAGTGATAGTGAACGATAAAATGAGACCATCTCGCCAATAGATGTTAAGGTATGGAAAATTCAGGCGGCGGGGGGGGGGGGGGGGGGGGAGATAAACTGGGTGATTTTCAATAAAAAAAATCTGAACAATAATGTCTCTGCCGAAGAAAAGACATGCTTCCTTGCCACCAATGATAGTTTTTCTACGTCACATAGTCATAGTGAATGATAAAATGAGACTATCTCGCCAATAGATGTTAAGGTATGGAAAATCCAGGCGGGGGGGGGGGGGGGGGGGGAAGATAAACTAGGTAAATTCCAGTGAAAATTCTCCAAACTATAATTATTGTCTCTTTTACAGAAAAATCATGCTTCCTTGTCACCTGTGATAGTTTTTCTTAGTCACATAGTGATAGTGAACGATAAAATCAGACTAACTCGCCAATAGATGTTAAGGTATGGAAAATTCAGGCGGGGGGAGATAAACTGGGTGATTTTCAATAAAAAAAAATCTGAACAATAATGTCTCTGCCGAAGAAAAGACATGCTTCCTTGCCACCAATGATAGTTTTTCTAAGTCACATAGTCATAGTGAATGATAAAATGAGACTATCACGCCAATAGATGTTAAGGAATGGAAAATTCAGGCGGGGGGGAAGATGATCAGGGCGGGGGGGAAGATAACCTAGGTCATCTTCCCCCCCCCCCCCCTAGGGGGGGGGGAGATAAACTAGGTAAAACCAGTTTATCTCATCTACATGTCAATGTCAACATCCATGACAAATTTCACAATGATCTGACAAAAGGTGCGTTCTGTAGCACGTGCCAAAGGATTTAGTCATGCAAAGTGTAAAATCCAAGATGGCTGCTGGCGGCCATGTTTTTTGGTCGAATGACTGGACAATGACTCGTTCGCATCTACATGTCATATTTAACAACCATGACAAATTTCATGATGATCTGACCAAAGGTTAGACTTGTGGCCTGTGTGAAAGGATTTAGTCATGCAAAGAGTAAACTCCAAGATGGCTGCCAGCGGCCATGTTTTTTGGCCGAACGACCCCAAAATTACTCGTTCCCATCTACATGTCAATATTAACACCCATGACAAATTTAATGATGACCAGACTCACAGTAGCCTGTGCTAATGGATTGAATTTTGAAATCAAAGATGGCCGCGGGGCAGCCATGTTTTTTTGTCCGAATGACCCCAAAATGACTCATTCCCATCTACATTCCAATTTAAACAGCCATGACAAATTTCATGATGATCAGACTAAAGCTACGATTTGTAGCCCTTGCTAAAGGATTTAGTCATCCAAAGAGTAAAATCCAAGATGGCTGCTGGCGGCCATGTTTTTTGGCCAAATGACCCCAAAATGACTCGTTCCCATCTACATGTCATTGTCAACATTCATGACAAATTTTATGATGATCTGACCAAAGGTACGACCTGTAGCCCGTGCCAAAGGATTTAGTCACGCAAAGAGTAAAATCCAAGATAGCCAGTTGAGATAGCTGCCAGCGGCCATGTTTTTTGGCCGAATGACCCCAAAAGTACTCGTTTCCCATCTACATGTAAATATTAACATCCATGACAAATTTCATGATGATCCGACCAAAGGTACAACCTGTATGGCGTGCCAAAGAATTTAGTCATGCAAAGAGTAAAATCCAAGATGGCTGTCGACGGCCATGTTTTTTGGTCGAATGACCCCAAAATTACTCGTTCCCATCTACATGTCAATATTAACATCCATGACAAATTTCATGATGATCAGACGAACAGTACGACCTGTAGACCGTTCTAATGGATTGAATATTGAAATCCAAGATGGCCACTGGTGGCCATGTTTTTTTATCCAAATGAATCGTTCCGGTCTAAATGTTGATGTCAACAGCTTTGTGAAATTTCATAATGATCTGACCAAAGGTACGACCTGTAGCCTGTATTGTTGACGAATTACGCATGCACGCATACATGTACACACAGACGACAAAGCCATGGCAATAGCTCAAACTTTACAAAGTAATATAGGGTGGGTCATTCATAATTTCTGCAGCATATCATAACATGCACCATAAATGTAAACTAATTACTACAAGTATACATGTATAGGGAGAGTCAGGCCACTTAGATCACATTTCAGCTGTCAAATGAGGTTGCTTATGTGACTAGCCACATAAGCAATCATTTGAGTCCAAATGGTATTTGAGTGGCTTCGAAGACACATAAGTGGCATTTTGTGGGAACGGACCCCATTTCTATAGTCCCACGAAAATTAAATTTTTCGGGGGACAATAATAAACAAGTCCAATAACTCTGCTGAAAATATCCAGCTGGACCTTGTTTGCGAACTCGTTCTAGATACTGATCATGTGAACTCATACATGTATACTGACAATCTTTGAAATCCGTTGACATTTGTGGAAATGAGCCCTTTGATGCACTAAAAATAATTTTAAAAAGTCCAATAACTCTGCTGAAAATATCCGGCAGGCTGGACCTGGTTTCAACCGTTAGCGAACTCGTTCTAGATACTGGTCATGTGAACTCATGTCACAAAAATTATTGAAATCCGTTGACACATTTGTGCAAATGAGTATGGATGCCACGATTAATCATATAATCGATGAAACGTTGATAAAGCCGATAATCGATTACCATTTCCGTCATCGATTAATCTCCGTTATTTATTTTGGACGTCGGAAAATGATGAGTATTTAATCTACAACCAAAGGTTTAACAACATTTGATCATGCATCAGAGAGATTCTGACAACATGAGTATACTTAGATGTTACTAGTACAGGCTATCACTTATCGTATGGTGACTGCTGAATGAAATTCACTTACTATCACAATTACTTAACTTGTTCTGAGTCCTGAAATTTCTGGGTGGGGGGGGGCACCTTTGTGATTGTTATCCACACTCTGGAATATTGCTGAAAGTTATAGTTTCTGTAACATTAGATTCCTGTTTTAGGAACTGCCGGCAGTCGTCATGCATTCGTATTTTGATATTGTTTGTATGTTTGGCTATTCATAACACTGAAATTAATGGCTATGTTCGTTCTAATAAACTCACAATTATTATAACCTTGACATCGCTGAGAAATGTGCTGGTATTTAATACATTGTACCCGTTACCATTACCAGTGGTTTATGGTGCACATTATTAACGTAAAAATTACATCAGCCGAGTTTTTTAAACCAACACACAGCCAATAGGCCATATTTACGGAATACTTCCACTGTTATTGATATTAGGTACGATTAATAGATTATTATCGATTATTGACGACCGACTATCAAAATCAATAATCGTGGCACCTCTAGAAATGAGCCCTGATGTCATCTATTTGCTATATGGTAAATTCGAAAAAAAACAAACAAAGTCCAGTAACTCCGGTAAAAATATCCGGCTGGACCTGGCTTGAAAATCATTCTAGGTAATGGTTAGGTGAACTCATACCAAATATCTTTGAAATTCATTGAGATTAGTGGAAATGATCCCTGTGAGGTCTATTTGCTACTGTATTGGGTAAATTTGACAAACATAATAAACAAAGTACAGGTGAACTCATATACCACAAATCTTTGAAATCTCTTGACATTTGTTCAAGTTATGACTCTTACAGATTTGGTTAGGACGGACGGACAGACGGAGCCCATTCCTATATCCCCCGGAAATTTTCAAATTGGCGCCATTGGCGGGAGATAAAAATTGTTGCGAAATGTAAATCGCCTGTATGGTAAACTTCAGTTTTCTATGGAAACACTTGGGTTTCCGTGCTATTGAGAAAAACGGTGTTAGGAATGTCGACAACACCAAAACAATATGCAAAGCAGACAAAAGTTGTAAACTGGTCCAATTTTCAGTCTGGAAAGTATCGTGATACGTATTGTATACATGTAGTTGCAAAAATCATAATGAATATCGAAATGTGGGCATATCGTTGCAGCCCTACGTGTATAGTGTAAATTAAAACTCACCTTTATCAACAAGTGTTGGTCTCAATGATATGATAAGCACAGCATCTTAGTAAATAACACTGAAAGAAAGGAAAAGCATTTATCAATAAAAGAAAGTGATTTTTTGGGTATTCCGAAGGTTTGCTATTCTGAATGTTTTCTATTTTCTTATAATATATGGGTGTATTTGTTCAGAAATGCACATAAAAATTTACATCCACCACCCCCCCCCCCCCCTTGCGATGCAATTAGCGCTATAATGACAACCAATTTAATATAAAATAAAAGGCCATCCAGCCACAGTGTGCCCAGAAAAAGTAGCTTCATTTGGGGCCAATTTGGGGGCGTCAGCTTTTCTAAAAAAAACTAACAAGGACCCTAAAATCCGATACTAAATTTCAGAACAATCCAACCAGTGCCCCCTGAAATGGTGGATAAACTATCATACAAAAATTGACAGGATTCTAAGTCGAAAAAGGGCCATAACTCTCGCGAAAATGGGTGGAGCAAACCCATATTTGAACTTGACCTGTACATGTACGGTATGCTTTTGATCTATTGACCGAAATGAAAGTTAAATATCATCATGAAACCATTTGCGGATGCACGGACGGACACTGGCTATTTTAATAGACTCCTGAAAAAAAAAATTGGGGGACAAAAAACATGTATTGGTCGGGGGGGGGGTCAGCTGTATATGAATTGCATACGTGCCAGAAATTTTTTTTTCACACCCCCCCCCCCTGTATTGGTAAGGAATGCTATACAAAATCTATCCACTAACCGAATGGGCGCAGAATAAAACTTTCTCCATGTCCTCATGGAGAAAGTCAAGCCCCAACAAGCCAAGACTGCAAAATGCTATAAAAAAATTTAAAACATGAAATCGAAGCCTGGCCACTAGCGGAATTGAAATATAATGTGCTGGATAAAATATAGTCCCTAAATAGCATCGCTATTAATCTTTAATATCGTTAAAAATTAAAAGACAAAAAATTGCCACCTCGAATAGTAATAGATATAGAGTTAGTAATAGTATATGGGTGTCTAGCTCTGTTTGATTAGTTGGGTCCACCAACTAATCGAGAGCGTCTACCGGTAGCTCTGTTAATATATTACATGTAGTTGGGTCCACGAACTATAAAGGGTGATGTGTGATTTCTGAAAGTACATGTATTCAGGGCGAATGTACTGACTGCCAAATTTCGACATAAGGCTAAGTGACGCCGCTGGTTTGTTTATACATCATTACATGTACATGTATATATTATAATTTATATAGCAACGAGCAAGTAACGGAAGTCAGTAGACAGTACGCAGGGTTTCCGCCAGGCCGGCTGCGGGTCTGTCCCACGGACCCATTCCCCCCGTTGTTTGTTGCATGAAATCCCGCTCACACACAAATAAATGACGCTATTAAAAACTTTTTCAATCTTGTCTGTGTCGACAGGCTATATATCTAAGTTATTTTTATTAATATTGACAAAATGAAATCGACACAGTCCATCTCCCGAAAAAAACAATAAGAAAGAGCGTGTCAAATAGCGACATTAATAATAAAAAAAGTCATTATTGAGAACACCATTCATTTGAGCCATCTTACATGCATGGAGGATAAACACGAACACATACCCCCCCTCCAATATGGAGATAATTTTCAAATTCAAGGTACGGTCAATAATAGTTTAGTTGTCCCGCCTGGGTCCCCAAGCACAATAATCAACAACGCACATGTTCACATTTCCAGCCTTCATAATTGGCTACGGCAATATGCATTGCCGAAGCTATTTGCTGAAGCAAACTGGGCCACGGCATACTGTTGCCGTAGCGGATTGCCGAAGCCAAACAATCTGAATTAAGAGGGCTGCATTTCGAGGTAGGCATTGAAATTTGAACTGAAGAGACAGACATAAATCCCATTATAAATTTAGCTCAATTTAGCTACATGAGCTCAAATGTCATTTGAGCTCATGAGTCATAGCTAAATTGAGCTAAATTTGTCAGGTCGGGCACAGGTGCCAAATGAGCTAAATAGCTCATTTGAAATGAGCTATTTAGCTCATTTGGCACCTGTGCCCGACCTGACAAGTATATTCGCATAGAGTCTGATAGTGATAGACTGTCACTATGCGAATTACAATTTACAGTGATTACTTATAATATTATTAATTAAATATTATTATTAATATAATATTAATAATAAAAAAAATTCAACGCAACGTCAAATATATCATAATGAAAATATGCTGTGAAACTTGATGTCAGCCTCAAAATTCAATTTGGATTCGGAAATTAATATTCGCTGGGTCACTTTTCCTAATTTCGATGGCAGCATGAACACTGATGAATCAGCCATGATGATGATGATTGATGAAGCGATATTGATGATCTGCTCATAAGTCATATCCAATCCATTAGAAAATTGGTTCCAATCCATAGTTGCAATAATTAGAATTAAGATTGTGGTACCAGCCATCGCATATGATATACATTAGGCCACCAATTCAATCATTGTCTTGAAGTTGTAAAGACGAGTGACTCATAAGTCCATCGTCAAAGTCAAAGACTCGGAGGTCAGTGATTCGAGTGAGTGAGTTGCGAAAGCGGGTGTACCGTGTTTCACTGTTCGTGGGAATACTGCGATTAATTCAAACTTCGAATTATCTAATTTTTGGAAACTCATAATTACATAATTTGATAAGATTTTGCTGTAAAAGATACTCACAAACTTCGATTGGAATAAACAGATAGATAGATAGATAGTTGTTGTTGTTTGATAGATAGATAGATAGTTTGGCTCTGGGGGCCTCGTCGAACTCGAAGGAATTAGCCGACGAAACTACGTGACGTAACACGTCAACGCACGAGAGATTCCACTTATGGTCATAGCGTATGCCCATATATGGCGCATTCATTCATGAATTTTTATTTTCTGTTCGGACCTTTTTATTTATGCGCAGTGATCTAAAATTCAAAATTTGAACCTTATTCGCTTGCTGTAAATAGAAATGCAGGATATGCAAAGAAATTACATCCATTGCCGATAATTATAAACATATAATTATTTTGTTTTATGCAAATAGTGAATCTAATGACCCAAATACCTACAATACTGGGTACTACATTTTCCTATCCAATGTGACGAGCAGGTGCCGTTCGTTGATTCTGTTTTCTGTCTTATTTGTGCGTACTGATCTAAAATTCAAAATTTGAACCTCATTCGCTCATTGTAAATAGAAATGTAGAAAATGCAAATAAATTACATCCATTTTAAATTATTATAATCATATAACTGTTTGGTCTTATGAAACTAGTGAATCTAATGACCCAAAAATACATAGATTACTGGAACTATATTTGCCTCCCTCATGTTACGAGCCGGTACCTTTCGTTCGTTCCATTTTCTGCAATATTATTTATTCTGATTTAAAAATCGAGATAATAGGTTCGGTTTGTTGGCTTTTAACTTTGGGAATGTTCCATCAAACTTTTAGGAGAGAATACCGTTAGAAAATCGAAGTCAAACTCTAAATGTTAATTTGGATATAGAGAAATGGCTTTGGGGCCAAATATTTTTAATAATTTTATAAAAAATGTAAACAATTTTTTTTATGCAATTCTACGTTTTTTTTTATAATGGTTTCGTTTTATTTACAATCGTAATTTTTTTGGCCTTTGAAGCATGGTATGCCTATATAATTGAGTATAATTGACATATGCCGAAAAAATATATTTATATTTGCAATTGTATTTGCACTTGGGCACTTGATCAATCACACTAATTGTTGCTGTAGCGAGGTGGAACTAATCGATACAAAATGGCGGCCGTCGCCAAAAATAATTTTGTGAACCCCGCTGACCCTTCAGTTATGAATAAATTATCCTATTATAAGTAATTTTATCTATGTTTAGATTGGCCGAAAAAGTCGATTAGTATATCTCATATTCGCATACGTATACCCTGGTCGCTTCGCTTCCGCGGCTTCGCCGCGGGAGAGCGGGCGCTATAATCGCGGCCCCAATCTACCAAGTGCCTAATTTAGCTAATAAATTAATACAAGAAAACTAAGATGCATGCATCAGGTCAGCCATGAACTATTTAGCATAGAATAATTCAGTTCGGTTGCAGTTTCACAACGTTACAACTGACATACGATTACACCTTGAATGTGGAAATATGTAAGAGTGAATATTAATGTTCTAAATCCCATGTTTCACATTTAGTGGTAATGGGGTCGTACTTTATTAACACGCAAGTAGTGTAATTAAGTACGGGTAATTAGAAGTAACAAATCGTTTAGTTTCTATCGTATCGGATAAAAGAGGTGAGCAGATTGCCGATGATGAATGCTCTCGTTAGCTGCCAATATAATGTGCATATTTGCCCCGTTACGTTTATACACTGTAGCATTGGCGGGCCAGAGTGTGTTGACATGTTAAGTGTTTGGTTCATTAATAACAGATCAGCAGGGATTTGTCGTGATAACGTATACGTGGAAATATGCTACCTAAACGGTTAAATTAACGGTTGATCTATTACACCACCGTGTATACTCGGTTTAAATAGGTATATTATATAGGGACGTGTGCTCAATTTTGGTGCGGACCGATGATAAAACAAAATCAGAAGTAAATGTCGGCGGGCGGGAGGGCCATTTTTTCAATAATTTTAAAAGAAATTGAACAGTTGCAGCAGCAGCAGCAAAAAAAGGGTGTACAATTGGCAAATGATGAGGGGCGGCGTGACGTGTAACTAGGATTGAACTTAGATATGCAATTTGGAGATTATTGGATGAGGGATGTTATATTAATTATATTAAAGGGACGAGGGGGCTTAGTTGTCGAAAATATTCATATTTGTTCCAAACACCGTAAACAGAACAATATTAAAAGGCATACATATTGGTTCAAATATACGATCACTATCGCGTAAACATCATGCTCACATAAAGACCTACTAAATTTTACCTAAACAAGAGTCTGATTGTGTTATAGAAGGCAGCACAATGCTACTGGCTAATCACACACAAATGGTATAAACGCTCTTTATTATTTCCAAATAAGGAATTGAGCAACAAAGAACGCTCTTTATGTTTACCATCATAATATAAAGAAACACCAAGAAAGTAACTTTTTATGCTTTGTCAAACAATCGTCAAATTTACGACAATAACATACTGTTTATGAGATATTTCTCATTTGTATATTAACAAAGTATGTCTATATTTGAATATTATTTTCGTTTGCAGCGGTTTTTGACAGGTGGAAATATGTTCACAGGATACCCACCAAGGCCTTCCGTACCTTTAAGGTATACTGCAACTTTGTTTCTTGCCAATAGCAGAATACATAATGCTATTAAGAAGTGACACAAAACACAGAACATTTTTTTTAATTATAAGTATTGAGCAGTGAGAAATATTTGAGTAGAGGAAACCAGTAACGAAAGGCGATATTAACATGATTTCTGTCAGCGAATAATTGTTTACGTTCCAATGAATATTAAAATGTACTGAAAACAAACTGCTAATGGGTGCCAGACTTTCATAAACACAAATTATGTATTAATGGTGTAACGACATATTTCGTTCTTAATTGTCTAAAAAAAATAGGGGATCGGGATGTTTGGATCTCTAGTTTAACGACATTTTTCGGTCTTTAATAGTTTAATGACATTTTTCGGTCTTTATAATATCTCAAGATATAGGGGGTATTTGGATCTCTATAGTTTAACGACATTTTTCGGTCTTTATAGTTTAACGACATTCTCGGTCTTTAATATTTCAAGATATAGGGGCCCTTAGTGGGTATTTGGATCTCTAGTTTAACGACATTTTTCGGTCTTTGATAGCAAAATGGAAGAAGTACATCTTTGGAAAGATGTGGTGGCCCTAAAAAGGAAAGTTGTTTGGTGATCTTGAAATGCAGTTTTTCTGAACAGTCTTCCTTGATTAAAGTGATGTGAAACACTCCGGCAGACAACGGGCAGAGTGATCAAATAGAAATTAAGAATAATCTTTCTCAAAGTAGTTATTTGTTACGAATAGTAATCCAAATGGATGATACACAACGTCATTCTTATATATTAGTTAAATGCAATGACTCTCGATGCCATCGAGTCGATGGCGAAATCATTTTTGTTTAATTATAGCCGATAGTTGCGCCCCGAATCGAGATGTAAATATTTACAATTTGGAGTAGTTCAGACGATGTTCTCTATGAAGTGGTGTGGTAGATTATTTTGGAAATTTTCAGTGATGTTAGTAGAATGATAACATTCCCCAGGTTGGCAAAGTGCCTGAGCACTAACTTATCAATTTCTCGCACCCGAAAAAGTCCATAACAAGTCCATAATATATCTTTAAGCATATATATAAATCTCCGAAAACCAAAATTCTAAAGCATTAAACGATTTCTTGAAATACAGTTTTTCTGAACAGTCTTCCTTGATTAAAGTGATGTGAAACACTCCGGCAGACACCGGGCAGAGTGATCAAATAGAAATTAAGAATAATCTTTCTCAAAGTAGTTATTTGTTACGAATAGTAATCCAAATGGATGATACACAACGTCATTCTTATATATTAGTTAAATGCAATGACTCTCGATGCCATCGAGTCGATGGCGAAATCATTTTTGTTTAATTATAGCCGATAGTTGCGCCCCGAATCGAGATGTAAATATTTACAATTTGGAGTAGTTCAGACGATGTTCTCTATGAAGTGGTGTGGTAGATTATTTTGATAATTTTCAGTGATGTTAGTAGAATGATAACATTCCCCAGGTTGGCAAAGTGCCTGAGCACTAACTTATCAATTTCTCGCACCCGAAAAAGTCCATAACAAGTCCATAATATATCTTTAAGCATATATATAAATCTCCGAAAACCAAAATTCTAAAGCATTAAACGATTTCTTGAAATACAGTTTTTCTGAACAGTCTTCCTTGATTAAAGTGATGTGAAACACTCCGGCAGACACCGGGCAGAGTGATCAAATAGAAATTAAGAATAATCTTTCTCAAAGAAGTTATTCGTTACGAATATTAATCCAAATGGATGATACACAACGTCATTCTTATATATTAGTTAAATGCAATGACTCTCGATGGCGAAATCATTTTTGTTTAATTATAGCCGATAGTTGCGCCCCGAATCGAGATGTAAATATTTACAATTTGGAGTAGTTCAGACGATGTTCTCTATGAAGTGGTGTGGTAGATTATTTTGGAAATTTTCAGTGATGTTAGTAGAATGATAACATTCCCCAGGTTGGCAAAGTGCCTGAGCACTAACTTATCAATTTCTCGCACCCGAAAAAGTCCATAACAAGTCCATAATATATCTTTAAGCATATATATAAATCTCCGAAAACCAAAATTCTAAAGCATTAAACGATTTCTTGAAATACAGTTTTTCTGAACAGTCTTCCTTGATTAAAGTGATGTGAAACACTCCGGCAGACACCGGGCAGAGTGATCAAATAGAAATTAAGAATAATCTTTCTCAAAGTAGTTATTTGTTACGAATAGTAATCCAAATGGATGATACACAACGTCATTCTTATATATTAGTTAAATGCAATGACTCTCGATGCCATCGAGTCGATGGCGAAATCATTTTTGTTTAATTATAGCCGATAGTTGCGCCCCGAATCGAGATGTAAATATTTACAATTTGGAGTAGTTCAGACGATGTTCTCTATGAAGTGGTGTGGTAGATTATTTTGATAATTTTCAGTGATGTTAGTAGAATGATAACATTCCCCAGGTTGGCAAAGTGCCTGAGCACTAACTTATCAATTTCTCGCACCCGAAAAAGTCCATAACAAGTCCATAATATATCTTTAAGCATATATATAAATCTCCGAAAACCAAAATTCTAAAGCATTAAACGATTTCTTGAAATACAGTTTTTCTGAACAGTCTTCCTTGATTAAAGTGATGTGAAACACTCCGGCAGACACCGGGCAGAGTGATCAAATAGAAATTAAGAATAATCTTTCTCAAAGAAGTTATTCGTTACGAATATTAATCCAAATGGATGATACACAACGTCATTCTTATATATTAGTTAAATGCAATGACTCTCGATGGCGAAATCATTTTTGTTTAATTATAGCCGATAGTTGCGCCCCGAATCGAGATGTAAATATTTACAATTTGGAGTAGTTCAGACGATGTTCTCTATGAAGTGGTGTGGTAGATTATTTTGGAAATTTTCAGTGATGTTAGTAGAATGATAACATTCCCCAGGTTGGCAAAGTGCCTGAGCACTAACTTATCAATTTCTCGCACCCGAAAAAGTCCATAACAAGTCCATAATATGTCTTTAAGCATATATATATAAATCTCCGAAAACCAAAATTCTAAAGCATTAAACGATTTCTTGAAATACAGTTTTTCTGAACAGTCTTCCTTGATTAAAGTGACGTGAAACACTCCGGCAGACACCGGGCAGAGTGATCAAATAGAAATTAAGAATAATCTTTCTCAAAGTAGTTATTCGTTACGAATATTAATCCAAATGGATGATACACAACGTCATTCTTACATATTAGTTAAATGCAATGACTCTCGATGGCGAAATCATTTTTGTTTAATTATAGCCGATAGTTGCGCCCCGAATCGAGATGTAAATATTTACAATTTGGAGTAGTTCAGACGATGTTCTCTATGAAGTGGTGTGGTAGATTATTTTGGAAATTTTCAGTGATGTTAGTAGAATGATAACATTCCCCAGGTTGGCAAAGTGCCTGAGCACTAACTTATCAATTTCTCGCACCCGAAAAAGTCCATAACAAGTCCATAATATATCTTTAAGCATATATATAAATCTCCGAAAACCAAAATTCTAAAGCATTAAACGATTTCTTGAAATACAGTTTTTCTGAACAGTCTTCCTTGATTAAAGTGATGTGAAACACTCCGGCAGACACCGGGCAGAGTGATCAAATAGAAATTAAGAATAATCTTTCTCAAAGAAGTTATTCGTTACGAATATTAATCCAAATGGATGATACACAACGTCATTCTTATATATTAGTTAAATGCAATGACTCTCGATGGCGAAATCATTTTTGTTTAATTATAGCCGATAGTTGCGCCCCGAATCGAGATGTAAATATTTACAATTTGGAGTAGTTCAGACGATGTTCTCTATGAAGTGGTGTGGTAGATTATTTTGGAAATTTTCAGTGATGTTAGTAGAATGATAACATTCCCCAGGTTGGCAAAGTGCCTGAGCACTAACTTATCAATTTCTCGCACCCGAAAAAGTCCATAACAAGTCCATAATATGTCTTTAAGCATATATATATAAATCTCCGAAAACCAAAATTCTAAAGCATTAAACGATTTCTTGAAATACAGTTTTTCTGAACAGTCTTCCTTGATTAAAGTGACGTGAAACACTCCGGCAGACACCGGGCAGAGTGATCAAATAGAAATTAAGAATAATCTTTCTCAAAGTAGTTATTCGTTACGAATATTAATCCAAATGGATGATACACAACGTCATTCTTACATATTAGTTAAATGCAATGACTCTCGATGGCGAAATCATTTTTGTTTAATTATAGCCGATAGTTGCGCCCCGAATCGAGATGTAAATATTTACAATTTGGAGTAGTTCAGACGATGTTCTCTATGAAGTGGTGTGGTAGATTATTTTGGAAATTTTCAGTGATGTTAGTAGAATGATAACATTCCCCAGGTTGGCAAAGTGCCTGAGCACTAACTTATCAATTTCTCGCACCCGAAAAAGTCCATAACAAGTCCATAATATATCTTTAAGCATATATATAAATCTCCGAAAACCAAAATTCTAAAGCATTAAACGATTTCTTGAAATACAGTTTTTCTGAACAGTCTTCCTTGATTAAAGTGATGTGAAACACTCCGGCAGACACCGGGCAGAGTGATCAAATAGAAATTAAGAATAATCTTTCTCAAAGAAGTTATTCTTTACGAATATTAATCCAAATGGATGATACACAACGTCATTCTTATATATTAGTTAAATGCAATGACTCTCGATGGCGAAATCATTTTTGTTTAATTATAGCCGATAGTTGCGCCCCGAATCGAGATGTAAATATTTACAATTTGGAGTAGTTCAGACGATGTTCTCTATGAAGTGGTGTGGTAGATTATTTTGGAAATTTTCAGTGATGTTAGTAGAATGATAACATTCCCCAGGTTGGCAAAGTGCCTGAGCACTAACTTATCAATTTCTCGCACCCGAAAAAGTCCATAACAAGTCCATAATATATCTTTAAGCATATATATAAATCTCCGAAAACCAAAATTCTAAAGCATTAAACGATTTCTTGAAATACAGTTTTTCTGAACAGTCTTCCTTGATTAAAGTGATGTGAAACACTCCGGCAGACACCGGGCAGAGTGATCAAATAGAAATTAAGAATAATCTTTCTCAAAGTAGTTATTTGTTACGAATAGTAATCCAAATGGATGATACACAACGTCATTCTTATATATTAGTTAAATGCAATGACTCTCGATGCCATCGAGTCGATGGCGAAATCATTTTTGTTTAATTATAGCCGATAGTTGCGCCCCGAATCGAGATGTAAATATTTACAATTTGGAGTAGTTCAGACGATGTTCTCTATGAAGTGGTGTGGTAGATTATTTTGGAAATTTTCAGTGATGTTAGTAGAATGATAACATTCCCCAGGTTGGCAAAGTGCCTGAGCACTAACTTATCAATTTCTCGCACCCGAAAAAGACCATAACAAGTCCATAATATGTCTTTAAGCATATATATATAAATCTCCGAAAACCAAAATTCTAAAGCATTAAACGATTTCTTGAAATACAGTTTTTCTGAACAGTCTTCCTTGATTAAAGTGATGTGAAACACTCCGGCAGACACCGGGCAGAGTGATCAAATAGAAATTAAGAATAATCTTTCTCAAAGTAGTTATTCGTTACGAATATTAATCCAAATGGATGATACACAACGTCATTCTTACATATTAGTTAAATGCAATGACTCTCGATGGCGAAATCATTTTTGTTTAATTATAGCCGATAGTTGCGCCCCGAATCGAGATGTAAATATTTACAATTTGGAGTAGTTCAGACGATGTTCTCTATGAAGTGGGGTGGTAGATTATTTTGGAAATTTTCAGTGATGTTAGTAGAATGATAACATTCCCCAGGTTGGCAAAGTGCCTGAGCACTAACTTATCAATTTCTCGCACCCGAAAAAGTCCATAACAAGTCCATAATATGTCTTTAAGCATATATATAAATCTCCGAAAACCAAAATTCTAAAGCATTAAACGATTTCTTGAAATACAGTTTTTCTGAACAGTCTTCCTTGATTAAAGTGATGTGAAACACTCCGGCAGACACCGGGCAGAGTGATCAAATAGAAATTAAGAATAATCTTTCTCAAAGTAGTTATTCGTTACGAATATTAATCCAAATGGATGATACACAACGTCATTCTTATATATTAGTTAAATGCAATGACTCTCGATGGCGAAATCATTTATGTTTAATTATAGCCGATAGTTGCGCCCCGAATCGAGATGTAAATATTTACAATTTGGAGTAGTTCAGACGATGTTCTCTATGAAGTGGTGTGGCAGATTTTTTGGGAAATTTTCAGTGATGTTAGTAGAATGATAAAATTCCCCAGGTTGGCAAAGTGCCTGAGCACTAACTTATCAATTTCTCGCACCCGAAAAAGTCCATAACAAGTCCATAATATGTCTTTAAGCATATATATAAATCTCCGAAAACCAAAATTCTAAAGCATTAAACGATTTCTTGAAATACAGTTTTTCTGAACAGTCTTCCTTGATTAAAGTGATGTGAAACACTCCGGCAGACACCGGGCAGAGTGATCAAATAGAAATTAAGAATAATCTTTCTCAAAGTAGTTATTCGTTACGAATATTAATCCAAATGGATGATACACAACGTCATTCTTATATATTAGTTAAATGCAATGACTCTCGATGGCGAAATCATTTTTGTTTAATTATAGCCGATAGTTGCGCCCCGAATCGAGATGTAAATATTTACAATTTGGAGTAGTTCAGACGATGTTCTCTATGAAGTGGTGTGGCAGATTTTTTTGGAAAATTTCAGTGATTTGGCAAAGTCCCTGAGCACTAACTTATCAATTTCTCGCACCTGAAAAAGTCCATAACAAGTCCATAATATGTCTTTAAGCATATATATAAATCTCCGAAAAACTAAAATTCTAAAGCATTAAACGATTTGCTATATTTCCAAGGCATATATTTCATCTGATTTAGCGAGAATCCATATATACTTTTTCACGAGAATCCAGGGTAATTTGCGAGAATATTTACGAGAATCTAGATTTGGATTTTCGCCGAAATATAAGCCCTGATTTCACTCTGAAGTGTGCCTAAATGTAATAAATTGTACCGTGGTTCCCATGTTCGCCAAAGTGGCATAAATTTATTTCAGGATAATACTAATTTTAGGCATTCATTTATATCACTGATATCAGGACAATAAATAGCCATTTCCATTGCATGGAACAAAGAGCGTTATTGTTTATTGGTGTTGTTTTTGGAAGTGGTGGTAGTTAAATTTTATACATTTCGACCCCCAATAAGTATTTCCGAACAAATGAATTATTAACAAGCGTGAAATGACATCATTGACGAAGATAATTAACACCGATCTACAAGCAATTAAAGTCTTAAAATGAGCTAAAATTTTACATTTTCTTAAAAAAATTTACATTTTTATCTCTCGCGACATAATTGTCACCAATAAAAACAAATTTGATTCATCGTGGAAGTTAGTCGGTGACTATAAATAATGTCACCATTCAACTGAATGTTGTTGAGCATATTTCAACCAATTTTGGAAGTTTAAATGAATATTTTCTTCACACGCAAAGTAAAATTGACAAATTTCAGGATTTTAGCCTGCTTCGTTGGGACCAAAATTTGTTGTGCACACTCAAGAAACGTCTACCGACACTCGCTATGTCAAATTATGCCATGACCATGCTATAAACTAGCTTGAAATTGGCAAAACAATGAATTTTTTTTTGGTTGAAAAAATTTACATAGAGAACGATTATTTTTCGATAAAAACGAAAATAATGCGAATTTCAGCACTCGTCAGAATGGTGCAGAATAACATACGAGTCTTCTTATATGCGAAAATTTGACCTCATTCGATAAATTAGTCTCGTAATTAAGGATATGTAGTGTTAGTGTTACTGTATACATGGCCGACGAAATTTTGAAATGTAAACACGCATCAAACACGCATCAAATTTACCTTTTGTGAGAATAACAAAAGCGCAACCTTGATCAAAGTAATACAATACACAACAACACATAGAATAAAACTGATATAAACACGGTATAAGTGAGAATAAGACGCGTATTCAGACGTGCAATTTGACAACATTTCTTCGCTATAAATATATCTGACCCAGATGCAGCTGTTTTGCGCACGTCACTTTCCATATTTGGAATTTCCATATATGGGACCTGAATACCGATCAATCCATTGCAAACAAATTACCACGCAATTATCTTAGCATAAAAATATATTGTAATTTATACAACTACGACCCTGGTAACCCTGATAACTAATACAATATACCGGCCAATTCATTTTAAGATCGTTATTTCACTTTGCTTTAGGCATAAATACACTCTTGAACGCACATAAACGACCCATTGGCGTTAAATTAAATATACTCGGTATTTATTAATATTAGTTTTTTATTGCTCAGTTTTGAGTTTGACCCTTGACACCTGTCAATATATTTGGGCTGAATTCATATGATGCGGTATTATTCCTCGAAATAAACAACAAAGCAGTCGTTACTTCGAAATGTCGTTTGGGCTAACATTTACACAAATCCTTCGCGTGTTCTCCTCAATTGGCACGCATGTTCTGAGCCGACACACAGGTTATCCCAGAAACTCCTGTGAAATAAACAGCCAAGGTTGGCTGAAATAATAATATATGATTATAATAATAATATATACTTACAGTCTTATTTATTAATTTCAACGATGTATTTTCTCCAAGGCGTTCGCAATGTTAATTTGCACATATCATGTCAGAAATAGAAAGTTATTTAAGAAATAACTCTTGTTTCGATTAAAGTTTTGCAGTAGAGCCCGAAGCCGCCATCGCACGCCGCCGCCGCCAGCCATATTGACCACAAGCCGCCGCCAGCCATACTATCTCTAACGCCAGCCATATTTAAAAAATCTCCGCCGCCGGAATTGTAAAATGGCTGAGCCGTGTGCATGGGCTTATACAACTGTACTGTGAATCTCAAAGAACTAAACCGCATTGCCTAATATTGGCATACTCGCATGGACATGGCATGGTTGTTATATTATCAGAACACCGGGCCCCTAATGTGGAATAGACTATCCCAATGCATGCTTTCATATAACTGAATGGGCGCATCCATTCGGTATTGAAAGGGTTAAAATATAAATTGTTTATATCGACACGACCCAGTCTCAGACATCGCTGGCATTTGTCAATATACATGTATACACATAAGAATAGAAAATAGTTTGAAATATTAAATATCATTACTATCGGGTTCATCATTCAATGATGCATGCATATATCGCAAGATGCCAGTGATGATAGCAGTCTGAAGTCGACAGACGTCCCAATGTAACGTATACCGATTAGATGGGAAACTACATAATATATCCATGCCAGTCCTTCGTGTATTTTCGCCATAATGGAAAAGCCCAACATCAAAAGATTACGTGTGGTCTGGAATTCTATACGGGTTCACCACAAACGCTAAAACAAACGGGGTCTATGACCGGGGATTAGGAACATTTCGGAAACGAAAATACGCTGAATGATAACATCTCAGCCGGCTGAGCCGCCATATTTCGTCAGCCACGAACGTCGCGATTGAGCCGGCTTAGCTAGCTAACCAGCCACGAAATTGGTTGAGCCAGCCGCGAAAACTATTTGTCGTGGCTTCGGTGTCTATTTTGCAGTTACAACCAAAACATTTAAGACAAATTCAAAACCTAATAATCTAAACACGAGTTATATACTTCTTATAATTTAATCCGTCATTCGCTGGAGAATCACCATAAGTAGAATGTAGAAGTAAAACGAGCGGAAAAAAACTCTCGGACGAAAATCATACATAACATAAACTTGAAACCAGAAACGCTGTCAATCGGGTCTCTAATTATTTATTGATCAAGTGGCGTCACCAATTCGTCGTGTCCCTATATATAGCGGCAAGTGATCACGCAATTGCGTTCCATGTGTTCTTGGTGTATTTCGGCTGTTGTTAGTTTCATTTCCTTGCAAATGTTAGCACGAGTCTTGTCGATTTATCTAGGTCAGTGTGCATGCACTGAGCGTTAGGACATTTTTTGGTAGAGCAGTCATACCTGAAGGAATTCTGATGCAACATCGAAATTACCTTTTAAATCGTAGAACGTATCGAATATTTTCTATGAACATATTAGGCACGCGGTATAGGCGTGGTCACATCACTGGATGCTGCTGTCGATTTCTGCGTTAATTTGTTGACAGGCTGTAGCGGAAAGTAATCAAGAAATTTAGGTTATCAATAAATAGACATAATGGCTAAATGTGTGACAACCATTTGTTATATAGTTGTCCGTGGATTGACAGCTTAATATATGACTAAATTAATGAAACATCGCTGATAAAATAACAAATTGTGCGAATGATACCATATCTGCATAATATCATCTAAAACATGTATGCTTCTCGGGATACCCATTCGGGTTCTTTAATGAGGAAATAAGCGGCGCGCCGCATTTGACCTTATAATCATCTTTATCTGTATTTTAGAGCTAGTGTTGTTGCAAGTTACCAGAAATGCTTTTAACGTGATTATTGATAATGGCAATTGGAATAAATTCTTTCTATTTTGTTTATATTCTTCTTGGTAGTAATGGTCAAATTGAATAACGTTTGTAAAAATGTTCAGCTGTACCCATCGAGAACGCCGCCCGTAGCATTCATATGCCAGTATGACATTCCATAAATTCCAAGAATTCAAAAGAATGCCCTCGCTAATGTGTGTAGGAATGCAACTGCCCGCTTTAAAGATTCCACGTTCGACCTGACACTATAAAACCAACATATGTACGTTTTCTATACAAGAAAATAATTATATCTGACCCATCAGGTCATTATAATAGGAGGTTGTGATAACCAGATATCGACTATCCAATTAGGCGTTTTAACACGTTTTGAATGTTGGTCAGCCTTGCGAAAATTCCAATGATCGCGAACGCTTCCGGTGTCCAAAAGCGTTCTCGATTATGAGCTTAAATTTGATATGAAACACTCCGGAAGGGTGATCAAATATAAATGGAAATAATCTTGTTCAAAGTAGTCATTTTTACAAATATTATATCCAAATTGACAACACACACCGTCATTCTTATATATTAATTAAATGCAGTGACTTTCGATGGCGAAATCATTTTCGTTAGTTTAATGCCGATAGATGCGTCCCGAATCAAATAGTAAATATTTACATTTGAGTGTAGTTCATACGATGTTTTCTACTAAGTGCATGGTACGGTCGATTTGCTTAAGATTTTCGGCGATGTTAGTAGATGGTGGTACATTCCTCCAGTTGGCATAGCGCCTTGATAATAACTTATCGGGTTATTCGCACCCGAACAAACACATAATATATCTTTAAAGATGCATTATGCGAATTAACGCTCCAAATTAGTATTGCTTTGGCTTCGTGGGTAAAAAAAGATTTGATCCGAGTCGAGGAACCCACCCATCAAAGCTCAGAGTGATTATATATCGATTTTTAAAGTTTGTCATTTCTCGAGATGTGCAATTATTTGTGGCCCAGAAAAACGTTGTCAAACGGACGGTCTCGAACAAAATTTCGGATGAAGTTCGATAACTCAAAATCAAGTGGTAATACGGCCAAATTCCGTGATATTCAAGTGATAATACCGCCATATTTCGTTAAACAAAATGTTGACAAATAACACGTTTTGGGAAATTTGATACCATAGTGGACATTGGTTAGCATTATTTTGTTGCAATGAATCGATTCTGATAACTAAAGCGTATTTTGAAGAAATGTTGTTGTTGTTGTTGTATCTTGGTGATATGGGGACCGTCTTGATTGAGTACGTTTAAAATTGTTATCATATGCTGCGTATTACTAGTTTTCATAATATACCTAATTTTGTGGATTTTTGTGATGGCTATGTCATACGAATGATGGTGATTGTGATGATTTTCGCGATGGCCATGTCATACGAATTATGGTGATTTTGTGGATTTTCGGGATGGCTATGTGATACGAATGATGGTGATTGTGATGATTTTCGCGATGGCTATGTCATACGAATGATGGTGATTGTGATGATTTTCGCGATGGCCATGTCATACGAATGATGGTGATTGTGAAGGTTTTCGGGATGGCCATGTGATACGAATGATGGTGATTGTGATGATTTTCGGGATGGCTATGTCATACGAATGGTGGTGATTGTGAAGGTTTTCGGGATGGCCATGTGATACGATTGATGGCGATTGTGATGATTTTCGCGATGACCATGTGATACGAATGATGGTGATTGTGATGATTTTCGCGATGGCCATGTGATACGAATGATGGTGATTGTGATGATTTTCGGGATGGCTATGTGATACGAATGATGGTGATTGTGATGATTTTCGCGATGACTATGTGATACGAATGATTGTGATTGTGATGATTTTCGCGATGACCATGTGATACGAATGATGGTCATTGTGATGATTTTCGCGATGACTATGTGATACGAATGATGGTGATTGTGATGATTTTCGCGATGACCATGTGATACGAATGGTGGTGATTGTGATGATTTTCGCGATGACTATGTGATACGAATGATGGTGATTGTGATGATTTTCGCGATGACCATGTGATACGAATGATGGTCATTGTGATGATTTTCGCGATGGCCATGTGATACGAATGATGGTGATTGTGATGATTTTCGCGATGACCATGTGATACGAATGATGGTGATTGTGATGATTTTCGGGATGACTATGTGATACGAGTGATGGTGATTGTGATGATTTTCGAGATGGCCATGTCATACGAATGGTGATGATTGTGATTATTTTCGCGATGGCCATGTCATACGAATGATGGTGATTGTGATTATTTTCGCGATGGCTATGTCATACGAATGGTGATGATTGTGAGGGTTTTTGGATTGACCATGTGATACGAATGATGGTGATTGTGTGAATTTTCGCGATGGCCATGTGATACGAATGATGGTGATTTTGTGGATTTTCGGGATGGCTATGTCATACGAATGATGGTGATTGTGATGATTTTCGGGATGGCTATGTCATGCGAATTATGGTGATTGTGATGATTTTCGGGATGACTATGTGATACGATTGATGGTGATTGTGATGATTTTCGCGATGGCTATGTCATACAAATGATGGTGATTTTGTGGATTCTTGCGATGGCTATGTCATACGAATGATGGTGATTGTGATGATTTTCGGGATGGCTATATTATACGAATGATGGTGATTTTGTGGATTTTCGTGATGGTTATATGTTATACGAATGATGGTGATTTTGTGGATTTCCGCGATGGTTATATGTGATACGATTGATGGTATTGTGATTATTTTCGTGATGGCCATGTGATACGAATGATGGTGATTTTGTGGATTTCCGCGATGGCCATGTCATACAAATGATGGTATTTTGTGGATTTTCGCGATGGCTGTCATACGAATAATGGTGATTTTGTGGATTATCGCGATGGCTGTGTGATACGATACGAATGATGATGATTTTGTGGATTTTCGCGATGGCTATGTGATACGAAGAGTTTTTGAGATGGAACAGATTACACGGCCTCTCATTCAAATTTTGTATACGATAGACACGATATCTGGTGATTTTCGGACAGGAAATCCCGCATCGAATCGAAGATACCAATAGCTCATTTTCCCGCCAGAATCATGGCATTGTCACCTACAAAGTATCAGGCCTTCTGAGCCTGCTCGTTTCCATACCTGGTCAAATGGTGCTGCTAAGTATTGCTATGATGTTGGTGGGTGTAGCTAAACTGCAATGATGCGGGTAGCGGTAACCGATCTGTTAAGAAAAAGTATCAATTAAATCGAGCCATTATATGTATAAAACATTCAAATTCAAAAACATATAATTATGCTATAAAATATTAGAATAATATCTGTATTGGTTGAAAATTGCAAACCGACCATAATCAAGCTGGTTACAGTAATGCTCTAATTAATCGACTCCTTAATTAACCACAGCAGAATTATGGGTAACTTTTCAGGATTTAGTCGGAAATATGGCTTTTTGCCATTCATCGGAAAGCTCTCGTCGAGAGCTTTCCTATGAATGGCAACAAGCCATATTTCCAACTAAATCCTGAAAAGTTACCCATAATTCTGCTGTGGTTAAGGAGTCGATTAATTAGAGCATTACTGTATTTCTGTCATTTTGCACGCATCAGTGCAGCCATTGTTGATATATCTGAAGGATATCGTTTCTAGAATATTTCATACAAACACTGGCTATTCTTTGATAAGTCATAAGTCCAACACTGTGAAAATGACAACTTTATAAAAATAATGGCACATTTTCTTAACAGCACCAGTTTGGCCTACCAACACCATAGCAATTAAACAGGACCCACCATCATATCAGATTAGCAGGACCACTTGACCAGGGGTGGTTTCAACGTTTGCGTTGTTGAGAAACAATCGTCTCCTTTTGCAGACCTGACAGAAAAGGCCAAGAGACAGATCTCAGTATCCTATTTCTGTGTGCTGATATCGCAGCAGGATTGTTCTTTATATCCAACAGACACTGTCTGTGGAAGCAATGGCAAAGTCTATACAAACAGGTCTGTATTTTCTCTGATGTCATGCAACTCTTGAATCAAGACCCACCATGTATGCAGGGACGTGGCTGGAGGGTCTCCGTGGGGGTGGAGGCGGGGGATGTCCACATTGGAATTTCCAACAGTACCCCACCCCCTTGAAGCAGACCAAAAAGCAGTCCGAAAAAAATCCGTTTTCACACCATTGGGATGTAGTTTCCCAATTGTTACCCCAAACTTTCCAACTGTTGGAAATTTCCAACCTAACACCCCACTATCATTGGAAATTTCCAATTGGTAACCATCTCAGTCCAAAAATCTTACCGAAAGTAAGAAAATACTCAACTTTAGATCTGAAAACAACATATTTCACATTAAATATTCAAACTATCAGAACAATTTTAACTTACTTTTTGTCTTGAAATTCCAACTACTGTTGTGTCAGGCATGAACTTTCCAAATATTGAACATTTTGACTGAAGGGGGGGATTTTGTGCCATTTCCCAGTATGAAGAGAAACCGTTAAATATTTATTATTACAGTCATGCAGAGGCGAAGGTTGAAGTAGGTTGAAATTGGTCTCATGGTTTTCCTACCAGTATTTAATGTGAAATTTGTTGCTTTTCAGATAAAACATCACATTATATCCTACATTTATAATTTATTAAAAATATATTTGGAACTAGTTGGAAAATTTCCAATAGTTGGATAGCTAAAAGAATTTGGTCTGGTCAAGGGGTGTAGTTGAATACTCCAATTAGGAGTACATGTACACGTCTGTAAAACAGCTATCATCAAAAGTACGTGTAAAACTATATCAACTTTATTGTTACATGTACATGTATTTTCATGGAAAATTTCCAATAGCTAAAAAGAATTTGGTCTGGTCAAGGGGTTTAGTTGGAAACACCAAGTAGGAGTACATGTACATATATACGCCTGTAAAACAGCTATCATGAACATGTAAAACTATATCAACTTTATTGTTACATGTACATGTATTTTCATTATCAATTATTCTCCAATAAAGAGATTTGCATATGAACACTTCTGAGAAAAAAATTCCTTCTAAAGTGACTTGACCACAATATAGTAAATTTCCTTTGTAGGTGTTATATCCAGCAAGACCACTGCACCGATACACACCTCCATACAATTCCATGTATACATGTAACCTCCACAACACCAGCATCGACCATTCATCATACTCAAACCATGACACCACCACTGACGACTCAGTCTCATCTCACAGCACAACAACTGGCGTTCATGATATTCTGCGAAGATGTTGAGCATTTCCACTGTCGTTTTACACTTGATCCTGTCTGCGGATCTGATGATGTCACATACATCAACATGTGAGTATATATACATGTAGTTGAACAACAAATCCAACCAAGCTGTCAAATAGTTTGTCTGTCATTTGTAGAATGATGTCCCCAGAGGGTGAATTTAGCGATGTTCTACACCACACAGCAGGCTAGCATCACCAAATTCACCATCTGGCCCTTCATCGTGCATACAGCATAGAAGGTGGCAAAGGCATTAGAGTACACCTGATATGGTAGACCAAGATTCAGTCTCTATAAAAAGCCGACAAAAATTTTACAATATTTACGTCTCTGGATATCTCAGTCATAATCAGTTACTGAATTGATGGATTCCCTCCATTTTGTTGGAGAGTGGTGAAGCATATGCGTGATTTCATTGATTTATGGCATAACAGATCACTTCACAGATCAGAGGTCAATGACGTGTTGACAAGTTTCCAATTCATTGTCAAACTCAACTATTGTTGGAAAACTGAATACAGGCGATATATCCATAACTCATTTTACTCATCGCAATATAGGAGACATCATCTTCAAGTTTTTATCAGTCAACGATATTCGTGACTGATTATTCTTTCGCAACTTGTGTTTATAACCATTTCTAAATAATACGATTCTCACAAACATTTACTATGCCAGGAATGCACTCCATATTTGGAAATGGTTTATTACATCATGTTGGGAATGCCGCATCGTTGTAGAAATGAAATATAATGGATAAATCTAGAGACATACATCTGTTAGGATTATCGTCGTCTTTTTAAAGACACTGACCTAGATTCTGATAGGAACTAGTCAGGCTGTCAAAATACCCAATTCAGGCCTGAAAATAAGATGCCGGATATTTGCAGAATGAGGTCTCGAGAGAGCGAATTTAGTGAGCGGGCTAGCATCACCAAATTCACCATCTGGGAACATCATTCTGCATGGCCCCATCTGCTATGGGAGACCAAGACACATATTTAAGTTCCCAGCTGGTGAAGATGGTGATATGCACCCATTGGGCACCTCGATTATGCATTGTGTCATCTGCCAGTTAGGGGAAAAAAGAGAACTACAGTAATGCCCTAATTAATCGACTCCATAACCACATCAGAATTATGGGTAACTTTTCAGGATTTAGTTGGAAATATGGCTTGTTGCCATTCATCAGAAAGCTCACGGGCCATATTTCCGACTAAATCCTGAAAAGTTACCCATAATTCTGCTGTGGTTATGGAGTCGATTCATTAGTGCATTAGTGTAAAAAGAAAAAGAAACTTTCTAAAGAAACCAAAAAGCTTGTCAATTTGATAATAGAGGTACTTTCCAGAGAAAATGAGGCCTAGCAGAATGAGGCCACAGAAGATGAATTTAGTGATACTAGCCTGATGTGTGGAGTAGAGTCACTAAATTCACCTCCTGGGGGGATCTCATTCTGCAAATGTCTTTCAGGTCAGAACCAATATGTCATTCATTACTTGTCCCCCATCCTATCAATTCAATTGACTGCAATGTACTTAGACAATTGTCATCCTTTCAAAAACACCTGGTTCATATTATAAATATATGCTCCTCATATATTAAAGAAACTCATAATCAAGCCTAAAAGTTGTAACCTTGCAGAGATTGAAATTAGGCGAACGAATATATATATATATAAAAAATTAATTATTTAAAAAATAGAATCATCATTCATAACATCAGTGACTGCAGTCAGTAGGCATTTATTTTAGGTTGAATAGATACAGTAAAACCTCTCTAAACCGAACACCCTTTGGACAGGCCCTTCTGTTCGGTTTACAGAAAATCGCAAAACCATTGGAATATATTGCCGCCGTCAGTAAGAGCTATCGAGACCCGAACACCTCATTACTGATTACTTAAACTTTATTCAATAAACTACAAAATAGAACATAAATTGCAATAGATAAATATGTTATAATAAGAAATAAATATTTGTATAGATAAATCAGGAAACACGGAAACGATACATTTTACGGTGATTCGCGGTTTTTGGAAATGTTGTTGATGGTAGATTTCAAATCTGAACTATCTTTTTCCCGACGGCTCATTAATTGTGATAAGTTTATTTAATAAAACTGTGCTGGTAACAATAAACCACCGTCCTGTACTTTAGCGAATTATTGTTTAGTTTGGGCAATTGTTGTAAAAACAAAAACCCATTCCAGCACAATAGCTGATGTAAAAACAACTTGTCACTGCTCTAAATACCTGTGAAGTCACCATTGTTCAATCAGTTTGTGATATAAGCAAACATGTATCTATCTGTATATGCATGTATCTGAAGGTGGTGCAGTGCAGTAACCAATTCTGGTTTTGGCTTATCTAATTAGACACAGTCATGTTGTTTTAATCCGTTTCAAAGCTTTGCCGATACAAAAGACCGATAACTAAATTGGTACGCTTATTCAATAGTACGAAAGTACATTACCTGTGTGCACGCGTGTTTGTCTGGTATCGCTTTCGGAATTTATTTAGAATAAGATTAAATATAAATACGGCAGTATCTTTTTATTCTCAGGCATTTTATTCGTTTTAATTTGTAAATAAATTTGATTAATGTACCAAGAACACTTCATCCGTTTGTAACTAACTGTTTCACTGATGGTGATCGAGGTCACATACAGGTCACCTCAAAAGAGGAAATGTTCACATCATTACCTTTTAACAGATTGCGTTCGGTCTCTTCCATCACTTTAAGCATTCGGATTTTGGAGGTAAACATTAATGTATTTCTTAACTTTTGGACTAATAAAGCTGTCCGGTATTCGGAGTACAGAGGTTTCGGATTACAGAGGTAATAATTAGTGACAATGCACTTGGGTAAATTCGGGACCGAACAATTCGTTCGGAATGGAGAGGGGTTCGGATTGTAGAGGGTCCGGATTGGAGAGGTTTCACTGTATAGCCTTGGCACTAGAATATATGGTGTGACATCATTCCCCATAAGTTGATGACGTTATACACAAGATAACACTTCTATTATTTAACCCTTCCTATACTAAACGGATTCTCTGACTCAGTTTAAAAAGTATACATTGGAATGGTATATTATTCAGTTGGAGGGACGATAAAAAAAATGTAAGCAGACGACAGGATGATAATTCATATTCATTGGTGGGAAATGTTCAGATAATAAGTTCAATATATAACCTATGGTAGTTTGTTAAACTTATTATCTGAACATTTCCTTATGAGTACATGTATTTAGTAAAGAAAGCATTAATTTTTCTCAGTGTAGGCCTTCAATTATGAAGTGAATACAATTGAATTTCATATCCTTTGATATCCACTTTATTTGAGCATATATTAAATTCCAAACTCAATAGCGTGAGGCAGTCACCTAGCGTGTGAAAATATACTAATAAATGACAAGGGAATTAAAATTGCCATTGCAACCAAATCAAAACCGCTGACATGGCGCTATGTGTTTTTTTCTTTTTCAGGTGCGAGTTTGACAGGGCTATGTGCAGGCATTCAGATCTCAACTTCAAACACCAAGGTGTCTGTTCAGTTTAATGGTTTGGACACTGATGTTTTGCCATGTTATGAATCAAAATCAATTCAGTATTAAATTGGTTCAAAGTTACTTCAGTCTTATAATATCATATTGGAACTAGATTATGATTTGCATCATTGCGATCATAAAATTATCGCCCAAGTAGTCAGTTAATGATTATTGCGAAATTGGCTCACAAAAGTTGCTGAATTATGTAATCTCGAGCTTTGACCTTCACCTACTGTGAAATACATTATATTACCTGCATTATTTTTTTGATGTTATAAAGTTTCCAGTGAGAAATAAAAAAATTCCCAGGTTTTGAACAGGTGGAATATGGAGTAGCCAGAGTAGAGATGCTTGATTTACGGAATTATCTATATTGAAATCTGAATACAGCTTTTTCTCTTGTCGGATTATATTCAGCTAGAAAATGCACATCCTTTACTTGTAACCATGGTGGTGCATAGTTATAATTATTATAACAATTAAAATTATAGAAAATTTCACACATTATAGAAATGATTTTCATTGCATTAGAATAACTAATAAAGTTACCTGGGCTCATTGATGACTCAAAGTGGATGGGTATAATAACCATAGCTCTAAATTGTACTGTGAAGGATTTATTTTCAACAATGTATAAGTTAGTGAATACAACAATATTGTGAACCCAACATGATTCTGATCAGTATAAAAATGTCGACTAGACTGGGTTTTATCACAATGGTCACTCATTCCATAATTAGTTCAAACATCAACACTTTGTTTCTCACAAAAACGCTCTGTAAATTCTCAGGCATGCAGGCATGAAATATAATAATTTCTTTCTCCCCAGTCTCTCATCATACATAGGCACTCAATCACAATGAGTTGGATCAATATTTCGGATCATATCTGTTTTAACTTTTGTCAGTGTTTGCATCTGTAAGATACAGGTGCTTTTATCAGTATAAAAAAAACTACAGAAGAAATACACTGAACATGATCCCATTTGGCAAAAATATGTTCATTTGGCAAAAGAAATTTTTGGGAATAACTGAGAAACAATACCATTTTTATCGGCCTAATCAGCTTCCCATCACAAACATATTAACAACTCTCTCTCTCTCTCACTACACTCAACCTGCTAAAATACCAGTCTTTTTGTCAAGAACCCATTTCATATATAAAGGGTTAAACATATATGTAACTGAACCTCACTAAATGATGTATGATTGTCAATGTCATGTAAGTACAAAAATACATATTCATAGATGATTGAGATTATATTTCCTTTACCTTTTGCCAGCCAGTCACATCAGCCGAGATATATAAAAGGGAATCTTCCATCAGGTCAGGCACATCCTGAATTCAACTATCATAGTTATATTTAATATAATAATTGAATATGGATATAGCCATTTGTGAATTCAATAAAAGAGGGATTATTCCAGATTATTCAAAACATATCTCACAAAAATAATTTGGAAGAACTACAGTAATGCCCTAAGTATAATCGACTCTTTAACTACAGCAGAATTATGGGTAACTTTTCAGGATTTAGTCGGAAATATGGCTTGTTGCCATTCATCGGAAAGCTCTCGGGAAGCCGCGGAAGGTGAAGCGAACTAGGGTATACGTATGCGGATATGAGATATACTAATCGACTTTTTCAGCCTAATCTAAAAATAGATTGAACTTACCTAAAATCAAACAATTTATTCATAACTCAAGGGTCAGCAGAGTCCAAAAAATTATTGTTGGCGACGGCCGCCATTTTGTATTGATTAATACCACCTCGAAATGTGTAATTGGGCAAAATGCTCCAGGGCAAAAATAAAAAACTTTGTTCAAGTAAATGTTAGCTATACTTCATCATACGTAGGAACATCATGCTCCTAAAGCCAAAGATATGTAAAAGATTGAATGTAAATTAAACCAAAGCCCTGGTTAACAAAAACTTAAATTGCATGAAAAAGTTTTGTTTACATATTTTATAAAATTATTAAAAATATTTGCCCCGAAAGAGGATTCGAGGGGCCTTACTGGTCGTTTAGATTTGATCTTCCATTTTCTAACGGTATTTCCGCCTAAAAGATTGAAGAAATATTCTCAAAGTTCAAGGCCGACAAACAGAAACTATAAGTTCCGATTGAAAGATCACAGAGTCATTTTAAGATTGCCTCTTGGGAAACCAGTAAAGGCGTCATGACATCAAGACGTACATCATGACGTCACAACCTACATCGGCGCGCAAAATTACAGACAGGACTGCGTCGATGGCCAGACAGCTGAGACTTGTATTACACGGGCAGGTTAAACATCCACATTTACGTTATGTGTGATTATTTACATACATTGTATATATTATTTTCTTGTGTCCCGTTAGGGTTTATCATCAAATCCTTCTAAAGATAAACATTCATCCGATAATCCCATGAACAGTAAAAAGCGGGTCCAAATTACGTTTACGTATAATCATATTACTGCATTAGCTATCGAGTCTGTGTTTTAACCAGAACTGCCATGTACCATGTTGTTTTTGTGGCAAAATAACATGTCTCGATCCATGTTAATGATTACTGATGATGGCACATGATAAGGAAGTAAAATAACATTCAATTGGTCAAAATATCATTATCAAGAGCCGAATGTGCCATCATTTTAATGCCATTTAGAAAGGCATACATGTGCCATTTTTAAATGATATAACCAGAAGGTTGTAAAACTAATTTTTCCACATTTGCTGCAACTTGGCTGTGCACTGGATTCCGCAATCCCAAAGTTTCCACAAAAAGCTAAATTATTATTTGCTGATTATTGTTTGCTAGGAGAAGCATGAGATGGATGTTCTCCCAAGCTGGAGTAAAGGAAGATATAATATGATTTTGAGATGTGATTTAAAACTGCTTAAAGGGACCTAAGGCACTCACAGTGGGTAAATTTGTGCAAACAAATACCTAAGTCTGTAAAATATCACCACTAAGGAGAACATGGAGAAATAACTTTGTTCTTATATTTATTATTGATAGTTATTAACCCTTTGAGTGCCAAGTCCGATTTTTGTAACAACCCATATACCCTGTGCCAATGCATTCTCTTATATATGCGAGTCGACCATAGGTCGCCTCGCATATATAAGAGAATGCATTGGCCTAACAATTTTTTTTTTTTCTTTTTTACATTTTTTACAATTTTAATAATTTATTCTTATATTCTTTAACAGACTTATTTTGTAGGTTTAGGGCCGATGAGATCGGCCCCTGGCACTCAAAGGGTTAAATATAAAAAATTTGTACATTGAAACCATTGTTATATAAATAAAACTGTTACAGTGATATGTCAACAAACATCGCTAACTGTGTAGTAAGTTCAAATATTTTAGTCTGAATATGCTTTCAGAAGATTTCTCAATGCTTTGACCTTTTCAAATCTTTAGATTCAATATTTTATTCAAATTTGGAATCTTATTAGTATCTAATTGGACTTTTATTGTTAATTCAACTGTTTACTTAACAAGGTTTTGACATACAAAATCTTATTACTGGAGAGTTATGAAAATAAGAACAAAGTCAATCTAATTTTTCATGAACTTGTTGATAGTTGTTTTACATACTTAGTTATTTCACATGAACCGATGGCCTTGAGTCTCTTTAAGTACTATGACATAATGATTGTCACATCTCATGTAGCCATTATCCCCATCAACATCAGAAACAATGAATCTTACTGACCTAGATGCTGGCTAAAACCAGGCCTCAAGATATGGTGCTGGACATGATTTCCAGAATGGAGTTCCCAGAGGGTGAATTTAGTCACGCTACCCTGCAAAGTGGGCGAGCATCACTAAATTCACCCTCTGAGGACCTCATTCAGCTTAGGACTCATTCTGCAAATGTCCAGCATCATATGTTGAGGACTGGCTAGGACATATGAAATTTAATATGAATATATTAACAAAAAAATTCTTATAAATTTACTATCAAAAACAGGACTAGATAAACCTCTCAAACATCACAACTCAATAATAATTAGATCACAATCATTCTTTCACAGCTTGAATCTATAACATAAATAACAATGGAAGATTTACAATGCATTGATGCAATGAAAACATATACGTATGTGATGATTATACTATTTGATAGTATACAGTTATCTCATTTGACAGATGGTATAGAATAATAATATAATCTAGATGATTGCAGTACTCTGACTGAGACGACAGTACTTCGACCTTACGCAATCCCAACCTTATCATGACGGGAGCTTCCTTAAATTTTGCGAAAGCCCTGTACAAATGCATTCTATTGTACATGCAGTTTTGATGATGCTATAGTGCGATATCGATTTCTGTGAAAGAAATTTAGTTTATAAATATTGATTAATTTAGAGTCAAATTGGATCGGGAATCTTCAAGCATACTATATGTCAAGATTATATGGTTTTGTTTATCCTTTTAACAGATTCCATGCTAGAAAATATTGCATTTTGAGTCCTTAAACCTACACTTTAAACATACAACATTTAATTAAAACATTATCATGATATAAAATCTATGTAATAATGATGTGGAAATTTAAAAACTTACAAATTCTTATAGATACTTCTATGGTTTATATACCTCCAAACCCCCAATAATAACAATCAAGTCCAACTCGGCGAGCTGTCGGAAATTGCGCATTCACACTATAGGTGTAACTACCACATCAAATGTCCAAGCTCTGCCGACTATCAAGAATGTTAACAACATAATTTTATTACATAAGCTAGGTGAAAGTCACTCTCTTCTCAAAACAATCAATGTGAGAATGGGGATTATTTACCGAAGCCAACACCTGATTAATCTGCATCATCTAAAATATATCCCCAACTACATAATGCATATAGGTATCAACAAAAAGGGCCATAACTCTGGCAAAAATTAGCGGCGGAACCCAAATTTGATATGTATTTTGTCCTAGTGAACCCACATACCAAATTTCAATCCATTTAGTTGAGACTATCTAAAGTTATCATCTGGAAATCAAAAGTGAACAGACAGACCAATAACACAATATCTCCTATTTATTTTAAAAACAGTGTATAAAACTTGGACTATCAGGCCCACCACCGACACCTTATATAACGTGAGGCCCATCACGATCAGCAGATGTTTAACCCATGGCCATGGTGATAGTATATTACTATGATTAGGATCATAGAGTATACTGTTATGTACTTAAGTAGTATAGACAATACTACAAAATAACGAAAATTATTGGAATTTATGGGTAAGAAGAGAAGGGTTAATACAACATCCAAACTGTAAAGCCTGTCACCACTATCATTGTGTAAGGCCAAAAAAAAAAGGGTTTTGATTCTCGGGCATAGCCGCGTCTGGAAAAAAGGCCCGCGTTGAACCATTTTATTACGATTTTCAAATTTGACCACGCTGTCAAATGATAACGCTGTCAAATGATAACACGAAAATAGGAAACTAGAAAACAGAAATTAGTTATGTTTCAAACACCGAATATGATAGACATACAATGGTGTATATGTTGGTATTCAAGAACAGACACTAGGCAACGATAACTACCAGGTATATTGTCACCACAAGGTGCCCAAACCCCAAGTTTATTGAGTCAAATGTGTTAAAATATTTCGGTATTTTATCAATTCGAAAAGGTAAACGGTAAACGGGAAACAATTCTGAGATTTACCATTTCGGGAACGCAAACCGGAAAGAAATATGGTGCATATTGGCGATGTGTATGCTGGTTTAATCATCGATCTACACAATATACGTCGATGGTTTAATATTTGAAGTTGTTATGGCTGGCATGTATTGAGGTACATAATACTTATTCAGATACGGCAGAATAAGTCATTCTAGACTTTCTATGAAGATCACTATATATATCTTTTCGTTTCGATTGTATTCAATTTCCGTATTTTTATTTGAGTAATTGAACCGGATATTTAGCTCTGTTTGTTGTTATTAAACAGGCTTGTTACGAAACAATATTAGAAACGCAAATATTATCTTCCCATTAAATGTGACAACAGGTGATAAAACGTTAGTAGACTGGTCCATCTACAACGTTGAGAACGATCTTATTATGGTCATTCTTTATAGTGGAATACATTAGTTTATAAAATTATATCAAAACAATGTTCTCCTTACATTTTCTTAACCTGGGAAAGTATAACCCATGCTTTAAACTATGGGCATTATCCCCATAACGAAAATAAAAAATAAAAATAAAACCCTCGCTCCCTCATCGATTCTCAAAAAAAATTGCCCGAGAATCAAAACCCTTTTTTTTTTTGGCCTAAGCATTTCTATTTATCTTGTTGCAAATTGCCATGTGAGATATCAAATAATATACTTATATAATAATGGAAAAGGTTCAAAGACATGGAATGGGTAAAGGGGTTGATATTTTCCAAATGACGGGCGTAGAAGGTGGGAGGGTCACTTGAAAAGTACCTACAATCCAAGATCTGTTTGAAAAAGGGCCATAACTCCATACAAAAATATTGGATCAAACCCATATTTATAACCCGATCTGTATTTTGAACTGAGAAACTTATATAAAAATTTAGTTCAGATCAGATTAAAAATGTTTGAGTTATCGCGGCATGTGTAAATTTAAGTCCAAAAAGTGCCTTAACTCCGTAAAAAAAACTTCGATCAAAATCATATTCAAAATCAATCTTTATTCTGGGCAGAGAAACTCATATCTTTTGAGTTATCACACCATGCGTAAAGTGTCTACAGACAGATGGATGAAAGATGAGTGGTCAATTCGGACATTGGCACTATGTGTATCATACTATGGTATGGGTACACATAAAAAGCTTTAAATGTAACAGATGAAGCACTCAACTAAAGTGATGCTAAATCACTGAGTTTCTTGGTTTGAATTTGTCAAGCCAGTCCACCATTCCTGTATGTCGTTCCCAACATTTCTTCCAACTATCTGGGTGTCTGCAAACACATTCTCTGGAACTGCACACGAGAACAGGTCTGGTTTCGTCTCTGACACAGGCGATGGATTCTTCCCTATAATAGAATTCATAAACATATGTTTAAATATGATAACTTACATGCTATGTTGATTTTCATAAGAAATCTTCATTTATACCACAATTGTCTAAGTTATTATGTGTATAACGTCTATATAGTTTGTAAATTTCATCTTTACATTGTACTGTATAGGTATAAAGCTTCCTACATTCTCACTGGCACTTTATGGGTTAACGTTATACCTATAGTAGAACTTCAACATAGATGATAACAATAGTTCTTAAATGTTCAATACATTTGTTAAAAATTTGAAGGTGTTGTGTTATATATGAGGATAATTATCCATATTTCAATCAAACTTAAGTTATTAACTTTATATGAACTATGTGACACCTGAATGAGTATCAACTGACTGATGTCTCAGAAATAGATGGATCACTGAATGACCTAGAGGTATGTATCGCTACAAGTAAAAGCAACAATCAGAGTAGCAATACTGTAGAGTAGTAAAATTTGTGGAACAATTTGTGGAACAAATAAAAATAAATTAACATGGTATCAATAAAATACACCTATAGTAGCTGAGGATACCAACTTTTAACCACTTGTGGTATTGCGGTTAATAGAGACCTTTCGCAAAACTCACGTTTACGATTACGGATATGGATAGGGTACTACGTCACCAACCTTTGTGTACTTTCTAATCGTTCTCGTATTTTACTATCCGTAATAACGGTTACGATTTCATGGTTGCTAATAAGCTCACATAACACCTGAAATTTATTTTCTGCAATATAATACTTTACTCCGTTCGAGACTGTATATTTATATCATGTAAACCATCCAGTTGTATTGAGCTACGACCTCGATATGCTGTTTAGATTGTCAATCACTGTACTCGTCGTCGTGAATCACGAGCTTCCCGCGAAATAAGATCGCTATTCACAACGGATAGCCATCGCTGGCTGCGACATAAAACTTTACAGTAAGAGGAGTGCACTATGAAACCAGTCGCCAAAAATACAGTTTATAGTGTGCGATGCATGAGGAGTTTTGAGTGATTATTATGTGCAAGATAGTACACAATATATAGTGAAATTCAACAATTATTTAATTCAACAACCCATGGTCGTGTCCTAACGTGTGCAATTATAGAATGCATCAGGAGAGCCTAAAGAATGGCATAACCCTATTAATGAAAAGTGAAAGATTTTGTGTTCTCTTCCCCTTTCCCGAATTGAATAGTTCATTCAATTTAATAATATTCGGTTTTTGGTAGAAGTTGGGTTTTATATATCTCTCTCGTAGAGTCTGTAATGCAGGGCATTTAAAATTACATGGAATTCATAACCGATTTTAAAATTACATGGAATTCATAACCGAGTTCTAAGTTACATAAAGTACTCTGTCTGAGTAATCTGAACCTACCCTGGATCCCGATTCAACTGGTAAGTAGTAATTTCTGCTCCTGAACCGTAACTAAAAGAATATTTGGCACACCCACCGACATCACCAGAGCTCAGCAGTCTCTGTCAGGTTTGTTCTTTGCATTTATTTTTAATTTAAAAAACATGCACAAATGCGGCATTTAAAGGTACTCAATCCGATTAGATGTCCCCATATCATCAGATTCCAACAACAATATTTTTTTGAAATGCCGCTTCTGTTATCAGAATCGAGTAATTGCTCAACATTAATGCTAACCACAGTCAACTATATTATAAAATTGCCCAAAACCTGTTATTTATCAACATTTTGTTCAACGACATTTTGCCGGTTTGTCAAATATCGGACAAAAAAGCAACTTGATGCACATCGCTTCTACCGTATCGACTTTGTTTCAATTTGGTAGTAACAAATCAGAAGTGATGCACATCAGCGAGCTCACAACCTTATGTCGGATTTCCTAAACCCAAAGAGGTGAAGCCGAAAATCGCATTGAAATCAAATCGCGGACATGAAGGGGCTTGAACGATGGCGTCGTGGTTGATGTGAGGTCCGAATTCAGGAACCCCTCTTCCTCATCAGCATAACGTCTATCTGGTCATCCATGCTAACAACGAACTGTATTTCCACCACATATGACCTGGCAATTATACCTGTATTGCCACAATATATCACGAGAATCCCGGGTCGTACGTTGTGACTGGTCGAATTATTGACAATATTAACAGGTCATGATTATCGCAATGTTGCAAATGAGACGATAAGTGAAGTATTAAGGGACGGTAAACCAAACACACGCTTTGAGTGGTACGAAATAATGATCGTACGTGTTCGTCAAAACTAATACGCGTAATCGTTTTACGAAAGGACTTTTTGGCCACAAGGATAGACTTACGACTACGAATAGCTATCCGTATTCGTAAACGTAAACGTGAGGATGCGAAAGGTCTCTAATGTGGTATTAACCACTTAAAAAAGGCTCTGGGTTAAAACCACAATTCCACTTGTGGTGAAAATGTTATACTCTTCAGCTACAGCTATGCTCTAATTAATCGACCCTCCTTAATGAGGTTGACATGCGGTACGACCGCGGTGGAATACCGCAGTCAGACGGTTAGCCGCGGTACTGAAACCGTGAAATACCACGAGGTCGCGGTTGAGTTTTTGGTACCGCAGTGACCCGCGGTAGCGTACCTCATGACTGCGGTGGCCCGTGGTAGCGACCGCAGTGACATGAGGTAGCGCACTTCACGACCGCGGTTGTCTTTCGCGGTAACAAATTTCATGACCAATAACTTCTTGACTGGATGAGCCGGCGATGGAAAACTGCACAGTGTTATGTGCACCTAATCATGATTTAACTATAATAGAACAGACCTCAAAATTATCCAAGACAATCAGCAGTGCCATGGTAATAGATGTGGTGATAACCTTTTGTTACAATGCCGTGGTACAGTTGTATTTGTAAGTAGTATACAGTAATCGTGTCACTAACGGGACATCGTAATTTCGGTACCAGTTGCGAAACCCCCAAATGTTGAATTTGTTTGTGATATACCGTCATTGCCGAAATGCAGGTAACAACATTTATATAATTATATATACATGTATACATGGTTGGAAACTAAAGCAGGTATGTCTAGGTGTCATTAATACATACTAGTAAGTGAGCTGACTCGATCGGCATTTTCAAAATTAAAAACATGAAATTCAGTAATGATTATGTTGTAATTAAATTCTCTATTATTTTATCTAATTGTTTTTTATATCACAAACAGCGTGATGCTATTATTAAAATCTATAAAAGCTTCAGATTTTATCAAATGTATGTTGAGAGGCATTCACATTCCATATATAGATGCCATGCAATAAACAACCGAAAACGCACGTGGGGCACACCGCGTGTTACAAGTGGAAACCCCACAGACCCACCGTCGCATGGGGGTTCCCCGGGAATTCCCTCGAGTCTCGACCTCTATAAACATTAACCTATCGATCATATCGCAATTGAAAAAGAGGTATCATAGTCAAGACAAACTAAGTCAGTTGTACCGGCATCCGTGTATGGCAGGCCAACTTATATTGCTTCATTAAATATGAGGACATGTTGTTGGGGTTTGTACAATGGTCGTTTCCGGGCTTTAAAAAACATCATTCCAAATGTGACGTCATCCAGTAGAAATTATAAGTTGTAAACACGTGCAGTTACCTATGTCGCAACAATAGATACATCAAAGGGATTATGCCGCAGTCCTTGAATGTGAGTCAGGTAAAGGAAGCGCACTGTTTACAGTACATTGTGACCTACTATCGTGCTTATATGTGTCAAATACTTATAAATATTTTCTGATAAATATTTTCTTACACATCTGGGCAGAGAATAAAATAAAGACACTGTGAGGTGTTGTTTAGTTCTTTATATCGGATTTTATTATCGCCTTGGAGTAGCTTGAGTCGTCATATTTGGAATTGAGTTTGCAGAATCTCTGTCTCATTGGCTGTGGTCGCGTTTATTCTGCAAAATTCCGCTAAAAACTCGCAATCCAAATACTCCAGTTGGGTTACATACGAGTAGACTTGGAAGTATGTCTGAATATAGATCCCAGCACATTATCACCTATTTGCATGTGGCGTACGCCAGTAAGCGGCGACTTCAAAGGAATCACGCGTGGACGTCAACCATAATGATTGAACTTGACGTTAGTACTCTAAAATAGATTTAGTTTCACGCTAGTAATAAATGTAAGCTTCAGTTTCTTCATATATTAACGCAAATTATAGGAAAAATTGAACAAGACAGATCGAAAATCGCCGTTATATCTTACACAGCCTTGTGTCTTCAAAAACAACAGTGAAAAGATATTCTTATAAGCAGATTTTTCGATCGCGGTTGACACGGGAAATGAACGCGGTGGAAGGCGGTCACGGAAAATACTACCGCGGTGTACGCCGGTAACGGACTAGATTACCGCGGTGGACTTCCAACACGACCGTGGTCAGATACCGCGCGTTACCGCGAATGGACACGGTGCTACCGTTTGACCGCGGCCCATAACCTCATTAAAGGGGTCGATTAATTAGAACATAGCTGTACTATACATATCCATATTCAAATTGTAAATCCAAGATGGCTTCTAGTGGTCATGGTTTTAGGGGTCATCTCAAAACTAAAATCGGTAAAATGGGCAAAAACACCAATTTATCCGATTGACGACGCATTGTGGAAGTCATTTCTACCGATAATATACCGATTACAACGTAGAAACGGCATTTTTGAACAACGCGTCAATCGGTACCGATTTTTCCGATTATGTAAATTTGTGATGGTCACAATCGGTACCGAATCTACCGATCAGAACGTTACTCAAATATAACATCGCTAATGGTCGCAGCACCTGAGTAATTCACTATTGGTCTGGCAACAAATGATTTAATTGTTTTATGTATTTATTTTCAAGTTAATACCGGTACCACGTAGGCCTGTATTATATATATACTATATAGGCACAGTTTCTGGACATAAAGTCCCAAAATAAGGCAGTTTATAGATCGGTATCCTAATATAATACACTCAAGTTATGCAGGCTTAACCATGTGCCCGGACAAACATATCTCAAATAAAAACACTAAACACAAAATACCGGGCATATGTCGCCTGTTTCCTATAAATAACATACTCGGCTACAACTCTACAGCGATAAAATCGTTCCGGACGCCAAATTAACGGAGCTTAAAACATATTTCACCATTAGCGAGTAGCAACGAGTGACTCGTCGCCATCCATGTTTTCAATGTTTTCCTATACTTATTCAATCAGTAATTTGAAAGACCGGTGTTCTGCAACAAATAGTATCTCGGGACACGTGCACTTTTTTCAGAACACTCGTTCCGTATACACGATGCTCAGAAACAAAATTACCGATTGAATAAGTATATGAAAACATACTGCAAATCATCGGCTCACTGCACGTGCCAGGTACCTCGAATCTGTTTACTTTTTGACAAACACATGCTTTCGAGTGTCTGTGTTAGATTACTATTTATAATTAAAAACAAAAGGACAGAACGGCTTTTTGTCTTTGTAAAAAATAAAATATTAATAACAATTTTGTTTGATGTGCGTCGATTCACCTTGATTAAGTTGATAATGTTTTGAACTTCGAAACCCAAAACGTCAAATTGACTTCAAAAATGACAGAATGCACGCAAAACAAACTTCCGACAATGTGCGCGGAGGAATACGAGAGAATTGGTCAAATTAGTACCGAAAAAAGTACTGTTTAGCGTAAATTTAACATTAATCCATTTGCATTTAGAAATAAATATTATTCACACAGTAGGCGGATTTTATAATGGTCACTTTTATATCTCATATAAGACGCACATTGGAAAATATTTTTTTTTAATTTTAAATTTAAGCGCATGCAAAGTAAAAGAAGTGTGCAGAGTTGATCCAGGATTGTCCCATTGTCATAAATGTGTAGGGGTCATAGCCTTGTACAGGATTTTTTCCGGGGGAATCCCCCAATGATCTATGGTCTGGGGCAAACAACGACAGGTGTGTGTTGCTTTCATACAACGATACAACGTAAAAACGTCTCAATCAGTACCGATTTCACCGATTGTCTTACCAACTGCGGTGTTCACTCTTTCATGCAACAAAAATCGACGTTAAACATCTCAATTCGGCACGGATTTCACCGATTGTCTTACCGACTGTGGCATTCACTCTTGTGCATTGATCGGTACCGATTTTACTGTTCATGACGCTCTAAACGTAATTACGATATCCGACTTACCGATTGATTTCCGATTCAAAAGGCTTGATTACAATCGGTAAATGGCAATCGGTACCGATTAGAGTTTTGAGATGACCCCTTAATGATTAATTTTGCAGAATTTCTGAGAAAATTTATGGCTCCCATTTAGAGATCACCCGAAGATTCATATGAAGTTTGGTGATAAACAGATGTAGGATTTGTCCTGTAGAGTGTGCTGTAGGAATTTGTTGATGGACAACCGATGGGGAAATTATAGCTCAAACTTTACTTTGTCAAGTTTAGCTAAAAATGACTAGCTATAGCTTGATACAAGGACATGTTCCTGTCAGTACCTCATAGCCCTTTCCAAATAACTATCTGGAAGTTTAATGTGCGAAGCGAACTGCAAACAGTCTGAAAAAAACTCAGCAAAGATGGTACTGAAATGGTTTCCTGGTCAGCTTTACAACATAATGATGTGAAACCAGAAGACACCCCTAATCATCAACCCTTTCATGGTGGGAGCTGCGCTGGTGCATCATTAAATATACTGTGCCAGTGCATTCTCTTATATATATATGAGTGTGTCCCTCGCATATTAGAGAATGAATGCACTGGCTTAAAAGGTCATGGTAGATATTGTTAGACCAATGTATTCTCATTAGACTCGCATATATAAGTGAATGCATTCTCACAGGGTTTTTCATCAAATTTTCAGGAAGCCCCAGACATGAAAGGGTAAAGGGTGTCACAAGGGTGAGGGTTTGTAATAATAGATATATGTACCTGATGACCCTCTTGATGCCCTTTTCTTGAGACCAGGTCTATCTTTCTGAGAGCCGCTTCCATCACTGAGAGTAGGAGCCAGAAATTTCCTGGTGCTTTGAGACTGAAATGCAGATAAGATGATGATGAATTACTCTGATAAATGCCATCAACTTCAAGCTACACATAATCAATCACTCTCAGGAATACAAAGAGTTACTCAGTTAATAAATGGATGTTGATTTGCTTGTGTTCCATGCATGTTCTCATCTACGACTCGTTGTGAATCAAATTTATCTAACTTATTTCATAAAATCTTATATCCCAACATAAAGAGTTGGAGATCCTCTATATTCTGGTATTGTGTTGCAAGTTGCATCCATACAATAAGAAATTAAGTTGGGGCCCATGCGTGACATCACATGACAAGTTTTCACCCAAGCAACGTCATCCATTCAAGTTCCACAGTGCGAGTGCATGTAGGTGTAAAAATATATTTATATATGCACCTATCAAAAGAGGTTCCTTTTGAAGACTGGAGCAATATATCATTTACATTTTTACATTTACGGAATTACTCATAAGAGGCCATTGAGGCCCATCAGATGAGTTTGCTGTTGTATGAGAATACAGTAATGCCCTAAGTAAAGTTACCCATAATTCTGCTGTGGTTAAGAGGTTGATTACTTAGGGCATTACTGTATCTTATCAGTCTGAACATGACAGTATTATGACAGTTCGTTGATCTAAGGATCTCTAAATATATATAACCACTGCAACTTGTTCCAGTTGTTGATTGTATGGCAGAGTTAACTGTTTTTATATGTATCAGAATCAGGCTGAAGTGGAATATATTTGCTGGATGGTATTGTCTGGTTTCCCCGGTTTGGTGTTGCACATATGATGAAAACGTAACTGCAATTCCCACGTGAACGATTTTGTGGAATGCAAGGATTCTTCTTATTTCTCGTCTCTTCTGCAGTGATTTCAGATTAAGTCTGTCTATCAGTTTGGCGACAGTCCCTGGCTCCGGAGAATATTCTTTCCCTATGAATCTTGCTGCCTTTTTTTGAATTTTTTCGAGTTTGGTTATCTGGTATTCGCACTGTGGATCCCATACGACACACACATATTCCAACATGTATGTTCGGTATATATCCATAAAAAATAAATAAAAAACAAATGAAATAAAAGACTGCTTGGCCACAGAGTCCCCCAACACGGCAGCTTCATTTGGAGCAGAAGCTTTATAGAAATATAGTATATGGAATAAATACTTGTGCATTGTCTTATAACTGAGCTGCATACAAATAACCAAATCTGAAAAAACTCTTAAGAGTCGAACTATAACCTCAAATTGGCACAATATCAAGAAAATTCTAAGAATACAGGTTCGGACAAAGATGCATCCCAGGATGTACGATTCTATGTAGAAAAATAGCAATAACTCAGCCAAAATGACTCCAACTGAACTCAAAATTGCAGGTTTCCATGCCTGATGCATGCCATTCTATGTCGAAAAAGGGCAATAATGCCGCCAAAATGTATATACAAGAGTAGGAATTGTTTGTCATGTGTCAGGAACCCAAATAGGGGCCACAGGCCCCTAATGCACAAAGGGGCCACATGCCCATTTTTGCAGGAGCCACAGGCCCCTCCGACACTGAATAAAGGCTCCCAAAGGGAGCCTATTTCGGCTAGTTTATTATAGTTTTTATTTTTTGGAGGGACACTAACAATTTTGCAATATAATTCAATTTGTGCATATTTTGAGCCTACTTGGTTTCTATTAGATCTAGTAAAGAAGGATAATGCAGATACTTATGTAAAATTAGAGCTCCCATTTTAGCTTTAAGGCCTGGAACCCTGATACATATTTAACCCATTCTATTCTAAATACTCATTGATGAGTAGTTCCCTTAGGAAGTGTTCAGATAATAAGTTCAACAAAAGACCATAGTTGAACTTATTTTCTGTACATTTCCCTCCAATAAATAGGACTTCGGTAATTGTATTACCTGTCGCCCATAGCTCATTTGTTGAACTTATCATGTGAACATTTCCCGCCAATGAATAGGATTCATTCTGCATAGAAAGTGTTGAGCCAATTGCCTTATGTTAGAGGGGTAAGTATTCAAGGTATAAAATTGGTTTGTCTTGAGAGTTTCATACCTGTTGGTTTGATGGGGCTTGGATGTTTGGAGCTCTGAGTTCCACAGTTCCTTTTTTCCTTTGTCTGGTGGATGAAGAGGGATCCGGTTTATCAATGTCCTTATCAATGCCACCAAATTCATTCACTGTAAACAGTGGATCATTGGTCGCCCGGAGATTACCAATAATGTTTGAATGTTCTTTCTGGAAAAAGAGCATAATCCCATAAATACTAGTAAATTGGCCCTAACAAAAATTTTGAGAAAAAAAATCTAAATATTATAGGCCATGCAATATCAATTTCCCAAAAATATTTTGAAAAGTTCAAGCTTCTTAATTTAATTTTTTATTTTGCTGGCACCAGCCAACAAAACTTTCCACCTCTACATCAGCTAGTCTGGGTCTAATTTCAGTTGCCAGTGGCCATTATTCCTCCAACATAGTAAAAGTTGATAGATTTCAAATGATTTATTCCATAAAATTTGCCCAATCAAGTATTACCAATGCATTTTTACTGAGATTGCAGTCGAAAAAAAGCATCATGTATATAACAAATGTTTGAACACAGGTACCAAGTACAGTAATAAATTGGAAATCTGAACTGGTAAACAGGTCTGTTTGATCTCAACTGCATGCGTATTTGTATAAATACATAGCAATTAAAAACAATTTATGACAGATAGAATGTGGAAAAAATTGTTACATGCACAATTCAATAGTTTTCTTAAAATCAGAGTGAACACAATTTCGCAATATTAACATATTCAAGGGTATGCAAATATAATATCTTACTGTTCTGATTTTCTTAAGGCATTTATCCAACCAATTTCTAATGGTTTGCTTAGCAACTTCTTCCTCAATAGTGAATTCTAGTTCTTCTCTCGCTAGGAGTTCCTCAAGCTGTAAACTTTTTCTAATGTCCACAGACCGATAAGACAACATGCTGGAAATATATTTAAAAATTGATGGATTATTTATTCTTACGTTAGAACCTTTACAAACCAAACATTCAGTAATCAAAATACTTCTCTATCTCAAGTGACTGTGTGGTCGCAAATTCATTTCAAGAAAGCTCAGTAAGAAGGTCTTCTATAATCAGGACCTTTCAAACACCAAACAGTTCGTTTGGATCAGCATCACAGGGGATGATCTATGCAGATGCACACTGGTATGTTAACGATACACACTAGATGAGTTCTCTAAAGTTTGTGACATGCAAAAGAAATTACTTCAACTAGAGGGAACTTGGTAACACAATCTGGTTTTGTTATGGATAATATGTTAAGACAAATCATTGCTCAATCTCTTCTTGTAATTCTGATGTCCTTGTGACCAGTCGGAAATTAACAATAACACTTTGAATGTAGGTACCCATGAAATATTGGGATAATGGTTCACACTTGTTAGTGGGTATCTGTGTGATATTACATAACATATTATACATGAAATACCAGATTTTGCTATCAAGTGGCCTCTAGTTTCAGTACTTTCGTGCGAATGTACTAAAATTGAGAGAACTTGTTTGGAAATCTAGCAATAAAAATAATATCAAGGTGATATTTGACGAAAATTCAACGCTGTCCTCTTCTAGCATAATCTCTTCTGAACAAATTGGAAAAGTTGCGATGTTCAATAATCAGCAAACAGTGCACTATTTACCTAGTTACATGGACCACCACATATAACAGGTTTTCTACAAATAACCAGTATGAATCGTTACTGTTACCAGTGGGCCTCTGCATCGGTCATCCCCCATGAGCACGAAACAAATTTACTCTGCACCAAACATTACTGGCAGTCACTTGGCAGTGAATGGAATATTTATTCCTTTGCTTATTCAGCACTTTAAAATCTCATGTAGTTCTCTAGTTCCTAGATGAGGTGGATACTATATTCTATGGACGATGAAACTAGCAGCCATCTAATTGTGCCAACGGTAATAGCTGAAAGTTCATCATTGCCCATGATTCAAAATTTTTGAATCCCTGACTAACGATTTGAATCAAAGCTTCAAATTAAATTGAACACTCAAAACTTTGCAGGGCCCTAGCTGCACCCTCAATGAAGAAATAGCTTAACAAATAGTTTGACATATTTAGCTGATGGATACAATAAATTTCATGTCAGTTAATAATAGGATATTGTGTGAGTACAGTAATTATATATCTTACAGTTACACACTGCATCAGCATGAATAGTAAGATCAGTTTCTTTAATGCGCAGAATTTATGTTTCAGAAATGCGACATTTATGTACTTCAAAGGACATCAAGAACTGAGAAAATATTTCCTGTTTGCCCTAACCAAGATAGACTGTATTCCTCCATATACCAAAATTAAATACATAAATTAGGGAATGCAAGCTATCTCTCTCCATCCAGAGTAATTAATCTAGGGCCCTGCGATGCATCTATTCGAAATTCAATTTTCGATTCATCCCTCTGAATCGAATCGAATCATTTGCAATTTTGAGTACCAGTTTCGATCCGATTATCTCACAAAAACTTTAGTACACTGCGCATTTCTATATAGTAGTGGGCGTATATCGATTGTTTCACCAATAATCCAAAGCATTAACACATCAAATTCTAAAACAATCCCGTGATACAATTAAATAAACTACAATATTGCCTATCAAAATGCATGGACCATCATACTGGCAACTTACGTGTCGGGCACATCACCATAGAATAGCGATAACGCAATGCAGAATCCGCTAAAAATGGGCGGAAGCTGAAAATTCAATTTTAAATGGATCCGTTTTTCATTTGCGGTGTACCAGTAAATATGCGACATGACGGAAAATAGACATGTGTATGCTTCATTCCATCTTCTTCTTTCTATACATGCATGTACATTTAAAAGCTTAGCTTCATAATATGCAATGCACATGGTAATGTAGATCGTAATTTAGTCTGTAAATTACCCAGCAGTTCTACATGCATTTATAAGCGGTCCGTATTTAGATCAGCTTAGCTGTGACTTCAGTTCTATTTACGTCTGCTAGTGTGGAAACCCATGAATAACCGGAAAATATTTTTTGAGGTTAACAGGTTTGACTGTGTGTACCTACAATATACAGGTAGGTCACATAATAACAGTTCTTTTCAATCTTAATGCCAGGTGCTAATCTCAAGTAGAAACACTAAACACACTTGCATTCACCTCTGTGTGAAACCATTGATCTGTACAATATAACTGTATTGCATTCCCTTTTGACCTACTTAATATTTAAGGCATGTAGCCTTGATGCTTTCCGATTCAATGGTACAGTTCATAGCAAGTAGGTTAAAATTTTGTTCCGCCTACCACAAAGGATATAAGTATAAACCAGAGGTGTGACTGTCCCAATGGGACTAAGGATACCCCCCCCCCCCCCCCCCCCCCCCCCGTGTTGTTAAAATACTAAGAGGTTTCACATGTCAGTAAACATTTAGTTAAAATAATAAAATAACAGTTCCCATTGCAGGTGCACAACCCTAACCCTAATCTTAAACCTATTGACCGAAAAAATGTAGGAATAAAAGCTCGAACAAAATTATGCATGTTGTAAAAATGTTCTAAGTCGAAAAAGGGGAATAACTCCACAAAAAAAAGTCGGACAGACATCATAACCGCAGGTGCACAGGTTCCCATGATACTAAATATCAGTGCCAAGATTAAAAAACATTGACCTAAAAATGTACGAATAAAAGGTCATAATCGCAGGTGCACAGGTTCCCATGGTACTAAATATATAATTTTTTAAATTATAATTAATTTTTCCTTAAGGGAAGCCGGAAACTGAACTATTTGGATTATTATCTCCGGCCTTGTGTTATCAGGAGGGTTAAAAATTTATTGTCCGTTTAATGCCTACTCCGGTCAGTCAGCGCTCGGATTAGCCATGCATGAATGCGTCCCGTGTAACTCGCGCGTTCTAACAATTCATCTAGCCAGTTTTATTTCCGACTTAATCATAAGATTTGAGAGTCGCGGGGTTGGGAATGGCACCGCCATGGGAGGGATCTATGATAGTTCAGTTTCCGCCAAGGAAAGCCCTTCAACTGAACTATTTGGATTAGAATGCAAGCCCAGAGGAGGCAACGAGCAATAAATTTAATATCCCAATTTGACGGGAATGTACTCTTCCAAAACAGATTTCATGTAAATGTGATTTAGTCATGAATCAGCTTTGATATGTTATGTGAAAGAGCTCATAAATTCAGATTCCAGCATAGCTCAAGCTTGTACATGTACCTCCCCCCTTGTTTTTTTGGAGAAACATCCGAGGCAGTGCCATACCATTCGTGCCAGCTTCCCCACACAGAACAGCCTCCAAAGGCTCGGGGGCTGTTGTCCTGGAGGATTGGTTGCCCGAATCTCAGAGAACGGCACCCTGCCTGCCACGGTCTGCTGATGCAGGACCAGTAGGCCCGAACTGCATGGTACAGCCCGAGGTAAAGACTGGTACGGTTGTGCAAATTTTTTGTAATTCATTGTAACAAGATTTGACACATATTCTGTGATGAAGTTTTTACAAGAGATCAACAAAGCGAGTTCCCTAGGAACGACAGAATCCTTGACCGACAGTGGGAACCACCGTCGGCCCGAGATTCTTGCTCATCGTCGTCAAAGCCATCAGACGCCAGGAGAACCATAGAAAGCATGTCAGGATCGACACCAGCAACAGAACAGCCTGCATCAAGTTGAGATAAGGTACTAGAGGGAAGCCCACTCTGGGAATGGCTCGAACGAGGAACAAATGCTCTCGCAGTTGGATTTAAGGTGCTATTTCCCACCCCAAGGCCAGAATGGTGGAAAAAGGTAAAATTGGAAGGATCCATTTGACCAGAGAAAGCCCCCCCCCCCAACCGAATCTCCCAAATGCAGGTGGTCCTGACAAGCTGGCATAAACGTCAATGACATACCACAAGGATCCCATGATGGCAGAGGAGCAGGCCTGGACGTATCACTTGGGATGACATTTCCAGGGGGACATGACCGACCCTCGTAATGAAGTGGGCCACGGTGCCGTGGGGAAGCGTCAGAAGGCCAGTTGGCTGGTGCGCTTTGTGCGGCAGGGGACAACGAGGCTTCCCCACCCAGAACAGTCGCCAAAGGCACGGGTGCTTGTGTCCTGGAGGATTGGTTGACCAAATCTCCGGAGGACGGCACCCTGCCTCCCACGGTCTGCTGAAGCAGGACCAGGGGGGACCGAATGGTTCCTGCCCGAGGTAAGACTGGTACTTTGCTCAAATTGTTTAACCATGGACCAACGGGCCCTCACCCAACTATTACAATACAGCGTATTGCCGCGTTTATTTCTTGAGCAACCCGCATGATGTGTGGCCATCAAAGTCGAATCTCGTTCAACTATAAGCAAGACAAGACATTCTGTTAGTTATTAGCAAGCGTAATATACAAAACATTTTGTTAGTTAGTTATTGCAACACAAGGTTAATAAGGCAAATTCCGTTAGTTACTTGGCCACGTGATCTTACCTGCTAGAAATTGAACCGCAGGTAAGATACTGTCTTTTCTCGGCGAAGAGGACGATGAGATCCGATTTCTCCTGTGCAAGAACATAGCGGTGTCCTTGCTTACGGTGCGGAGAATGTTTTATACACTTAGTCCTGGACATATCCCGAGGGAAAATGATTCCAGGGGGACAAGACCCACTCTCGTAATGGAGTGGGCCACAGACCGTGGGGAAGAGTCAGAAGTCTATCCTTCCCAGGAGACAGGAGCAATTGTTCTCGCAGCCGTATGCACTTGTAATTTCGAATTCACGAGCATTAAACTTTGCACTCTTCCCTCTTGACAAAATGTGCATGGTCACAGTAATCGTTGATTCAATAGTAAACTATTGGAAGGTATATATAAAACCGTTCCCATCGCAGTTAAATTATGGGAATGTGAAAGTGCAACGGAACATGCATGTATCGAGGTCTATCCCACAATGACATTATAATTTGAGAAAAACACAGCTAACGATTATATTACGGGTGCAAGTACATCCGTCTTCTGAATTGCGAGAGCAAATGAGAGCTCGAGCTGCATTTTCATCTGGGAAGAACTGAAGTCTGGTTGGCTGGTGCGCTGTTAGCGACACATGACGAGTCTTCCCCACCCTAAGGCTCAGGTGCTGAGGCGTTCGCCCTGGAAGATTTGTTTTCCGAATCAACGATGGTAGCACCCCGCCAGTCACTGGTACTGGGCAGTGGTCATGCACAATATAAAGGCTTCTTGCGGAACGGCGCTTTATATGTGTGATGATACAAAAGCTTTCATTTGTGTTAGTCATTTAGGTATTCTATTCACCAGATATTCATATGGATATGTTGTAATAGACGGAGAAGAGCTATGTTTTGGACTCTTTTGAAATTGGCGCTGGCAGACCTGCGGAATGCAAAAATATGCGTAAGCCATAGCGTACTAGTATTTGTTGGTTGTCTGGTTGTGCTTAGGTACCCATAGGTTACACAAACTGTTATAATCAGTATCGCGAGAGCAACATACAACTTTGGCGCGACCTAGATTTCGCAACCTCCAGGTGAACCGAACCGTCGTTCGCATCCAATATGCAGGCATGCAGTGGTCGTGCGCAATATAAATATAAATGCTGTTCATGTAACTGCACTTAATATGTGTGACAATACAAATGCTGTCCTCTCTGTTATTTGCCCGATAATCAATTGGATATGAGGCAATAGAAGGAAAAGAGCCATGTGTTGGTCTCTGTTGGAAATTATAGTGGCCCTGCGCAATATAAATGCATTTCATGTACATGTAACTGTGCTTTATACGTGAGTGAAGGCTATTTGACATGTGATCTTTTTGATATGTGGAAATAGAAGATAGAGAGCCAAGTGATGGACTCTGTTGGAAAGGCTATTGGCAGTGCATCTGGAGCATGTGACAATATATATGCATAGTAGTTCGCCTTTACTATTCACGGATTGAAAGCGCAGAAGTATGTCGGTATCAGTGAAAATTGTCACCATATTGATACATGTATAGTCAGTTCTTATGTCATTGAGCCTTTGAGGCACTGATACCATTGGAATGGAACTATTACGTTGGCCATACATGTTTCATGCTCACCATTTTGTATCATATTACATTTGTACGGTATTGTGGCGATGAGGCACTGATACCATAATATGTCCTTATTAATGGACCCATGAATTTGAATTTATCGATAAACACTAATGTCTGAGGATAACAGTTCAGATGTTGTCTATTAGGGTACAGTGAACACATGGAAATGAGAAATCATCTACCCTATCAAAAGAGGTATAAACATTTTTTGAGACACTGGCTAGCCAATGAATCGTTTCAACACTGCGACCATGCCAGGTCACATCGGATATGGTGACTTGCCACAAGTAGGCCAGTAGGCTCGCATCAAGGCTCTCATCCAAAATGTCTCCAAAGAGTTCTGACCAAGGACGGAATTATCATTGTATAGTTAAGCAAACTATAGCTGAAGGTTCAGGCTACTGCGCTTGCATATATGTGCAGTCTTGGCCCATTCAGCAAAATACATTGAGTGATTGCAAAGAAACAGACACAATTGTCGCCGAGATAATGACAGATTATGATTTGATGGAGATCGCCATTCGATAATGGGAACTGGAAAAGAAAATCCTTGTTGCCAAATCTTGTGTCAGATAATTGTATTCCCCAAACCAGTTGCACGAGTCGTAGCAACCGGACACTGTCAGTCATACTATACATGCACGTAAAGAAAGAGACTATTATAGCGACACAGCATTAATTGAACACAGGTCATATAATACTATATATGTTATAACGAACATAATCTCCTTGTTTCTAACTATTGTTCCAATGATACAATGAGGTAAAGGAAATGGAATCGCAAGAACAGAGTCAGGATTTTCAAATAAATATCTTGAATTTGCTGTAACATTCGCGACAACGTTCCAAGTATCCAAATACGAGCCCTCATGTTAATACATTCGGGCTAGCTAAGATTTGCGAATATTAATCGGTTAAGCACAATTAATCATAACGACATGTTGTATATCGTCGGTGTGCTTCGGAAATGTCGTATAATAAAATTTTCCGCCAAAACTAAATTTTACAGGAGAGCACAAAAACTAAATAATTCCTCTTCTGTATGACCTACAACAATGTCGTCAGGCATGGAGACTAATTTATAGGCCCTCTATTCAATGGATATCATGGCTTATCGATATACTGCCTTATATGGATATTAGAGCTCGCACGACATTTCGGAATTATAAACAGATTATACGACATGTTTACGACAATTCAGATCTATTGTTCATGAATGTCCGACATATACGACATTTCGACACTATGTCCGAACTATGATGGCTATTAATTATTCACACAATTCACACAATTCCAATGTAGGGAATGCTATATAAACATTGGATGACAATGAATGTGTGTTTCTGTAACAGTTTACGATCATATCAGAATACTGGGGTCCTCAATTAAGCTAAATAATGGTTGTGTACCCACAATGCTGAGATAATGTGATGTTACCAATTCATATTACATCCAATACGTAATTTAGATATGTCCAATTACACTTAATTATGAAACTAACCAGAATGACAAGTGTATTATATAGCAGACGATGGACAACAACCCATAACCACTGCAATGTTCATTATGGGTAATCCCGAAAGCGTGTACACATTCAGATGGGTCATGGTAAATTAGCAGACTGACGATCATTGGTATTATCCACGCATTCATTATGAATCAGTTGGAATAATTGGAATGACGTTTTGTTCAAAATGAATGGAGTATTAATATTGATATGTTATTGAAACATAATAATAAAAAGAAAATACCAATTTAAACAATACCAATTTAAACAAATAATAATATGGTATCGATAATCTGACACACACGGAAATCCTTCCTCGTGTTATGCACTTAAAATTAGTAACATCAGTTTGAAACTATATAATCACATTAACATCGAAAGCATTATATTGCTCATGTCAGTTCTATATTAGCCTATTTTGTTTTAGACATGAGCTAGTCTATCGTATAATGCTAGGTAGTCAGATGGGATTATTTGCTTTAAATCCTGTAAATCTCCGTAAATTTTAGTACATGATCGAAAACTGCTTTAAATTGCATAAAATGTGCCCATTACTCTAATCTTAAACGCAACGGTGTCTATATGAAATGAAACGTTTGGTGGTTTGGTCAGGGCGAATATTGTCGATTAATGAACATATTTTATACGATAAAGCATGATATTTTAAGCATGATATATTCTAATTAACTAGTTTACACAAATTACCATCAGAGGGAAATGAATGTTTTCATCTTATTACACAATATTGCGGTCACAAATTAATGGTTGCTAAGGTATACAAATCAGGTACTAATTCCTGTTACATAACGTTTTTTTTTTACAAAATTGGTTCATTTAACGGATATATTGGCAATCGTAATCATATATACACACATGAAATGACTGATTATGTATGAATAAACGTCTAATAAACACACGATTGGTATTATTATCACCAATGCATGGGCTCAAATGAGGGCGTATTTGATTGTCATTCTCAATGCGGCAGTCAAAGTCTTATTGTATATTATTCATTAACTTTACATTTTGATCTCTGGTTACATCATCTGTTGCAAAAAGCATTTGTTGGGATTTATTGGTACCAGTGGGTAACCACATAACAGCATACTACGTGTAGAAATCAGATAAACATCATAGCGATCGTATATGACAAACATTACCAACCTTGCTGACATTATACCAGGCGGATACACCAGAAACCCAATTTATATGACTTAAAATAATATTACGCTAACAACCTATGTATCCTGTTAATTTAACACCATAAGACTACATGAACAGCACCAACATGTCCACCAACTGGAAGTTATTTGTGTTATGGCTGCGATTACACTGCTGTAGATCTGTATGAAGTCACGTGTCGCTCACTACTGTGATCACAACATAATTACCAATAGTGAACGCGAGCTGATCAGTACTCTGGTAATTGACAATTCATTACGAGTCGTGTCAGTTTAGCCAGACATAAAAATGGATCAACTATCAGCAGACAACAGCGATTTGGTATGTGCCGCATGTATTTAAAGTGCATCCTTATACCACTTGATAATGGTTCAAAGAAAGAATGCAAATCGCATAGGAATACATAATAAACAACCGTGTGCACAAATAGAGAGGCACCCATATAGCTTTAGATTCCACCAATATTTAGGATTTCAGGTGATCATCTATATATATATATATAGGTCTCCAGTTTGACACCATCTGGGCGGTGGCCATTTTGGATCTGTATGGAATGGGTATCCACCATACAACACCCTTTATTTGATCAAATGTATTAAAAATTCCAACTGATGACAATTCCAATGACAATATTGTTTTCTTAAATTAACTATCAGTTTTTGACTGGCCATGGGGAGGGACCAGGACACAATCTTTCCAGGTGTTGGAAATTTCCAGCTGATCGATGGCCATTCCAGCCCAAAATTTTGATACAAAGTAGGATATTACGCAAATATTGGTCCGAAAACAATACCCCCACAATAAAATGTTTGAAAATCAAACTAAAAGATAATATTCAACCTATTGTTGGTTTGGAAATTACAACTAATGTTGTGTCAGGTATGAAATTTCCAACTGTTGAAAACTTTGACAACGAACACTAAAACACATTCGCCCGAGTAACAATTAATCAAAACAGATTTGCCTGTCGCAATGCTTCGGCGATGACCGTGACGTATATCGGACACGATTTTTGCTCACACGAACTAATACCGTTTTCTTTCTGTGTGCATTTCTATATCAACATGTTTACACTAGTCTGCGTGTAGATCTGTGTACAGTTCTATAGCAATGTAAATGCACCCTATACCATTAAAGATGACATTCAGTTGATAGTTGATTTGCATTTTCATAATCGTGTCGTGACAGTTTGCCCTCTGTTGTCAGCATCAATGCTCTAATCAGAAAAATTATACGTTCTGATAGTGTGTTCTAATATCTTCAAAATGACTCATAAATCATTAATATCCAATTTAAATAAGATAATATGTATGCCAATACCATTTCCACTACCCATAACGATCGGGCATATATGGGGCGCCATCTCTGCAAATATTCGTTTTCGGAGATATCTCCTTGGATCCAAGCAGATATCTGCTCGCATTATGGATATATCTCCTCGGTTTCAAGGAGATAACTACTTGGAATATGGAGATACCTCCTCGGAAATATTTTCAAGGAGATATCTCCTTGAAACTGAAGAGATATCTCCATAATGCGAGCAGATATCTGCTTGGATCCAAGGAGATATCTCCTTGGCAAACAGATAACTGCTCGCATTATGGAGATATCTCCTTGAAATATGTTCAAGGAGATATCTCATTGGATCCAAGCAGATAACTGCTCGCATTAGGGAGATATCTGCTTGAAAAATATTTCAAGGAGATATCTCCATATTCCGAGCATGATATCTGCTTGGATGTATTTTGATCATAGATATATGTACTGAGGAGAAACCATTAATATTTCATGGCCGCGGTTTTCCAAGGAGATATCTCCATAATCCAAGCAGATATCTGCTAGAAATATTTTCAAGGAGATATCTGCTTGGAATATGGAGATATCTCCTTGGGTCCAAGGGGATATCTTGTTGAAAACTATTTCAAGGAGATATCTCCATAATCCGAGCAGATATCTGCTTGGATCCAAGGAGTTATCTCATTGGATCCGAGCAGATATCTGCTTGGATTGTGGAGATATCTCCTCGGTTTCAAGGAGATATCTCGTTGGAAATATTTCAACCAGATATTCAAGCAGATATCTGGTAGTTGCGAGGAGATAACTCCTAGGATCCAAGGAGATATCTCCATAATCCAAGCAGTTATCTTCTTGGATCCAAGGAGATATCTCCATAATGGACCATATTCCAAGCAAATATCTGCTAGGAATTGCAATTCCAAGGAGATATCTCCTCGAAACCGAGGAGATATCTCCGAATTACGAGGAGATATCTCCGAAAACGAATATTTGCAGAGATGGCGCCCCATAGGCGTAAACATAAAATTTAACAAGATATTTCGTGAACGGTATAATGTTATATTAGGCTATATACAAATAATAAATATGTTGAATAGTGGGGGTGCTGGGGCATGGGAGTATGGGAACACGTTCAACCTGGTCTGCCATGACTGGCTATGAAAGCTTTAAACTGAAAATATGAGAATTATTGATCTAAATGAATATATACATAAACACAATTGGACAATTAGGCTGGATTTGTTAATGGTGATGTATATATACACATGTTGGGCTTACAATTATGATTAATAATCACAGATTTTAAGTTCTAGTCGTGGGATTGGTCGCTTTCAAACGATGTTTGGTCGCTTTCCAATGATGGGACGTAATTCCGAAATGACGTATAACACCATGCGGTCAACAAATATATTTCAGAAATGTCGTATAACTTATACGACATTTCGGAAGCACAAGAAAATGACCAATCAAAAAAATGCATAATAAGAACACGTCATAAATTTATTCTAGGAGGGGCTTTCTAGCCAGGATTGAATTTGTCCCGCTGTAATCGATGACGTAGAATCCGATTCTGCAATAAAAATATTTCGCGCCAAAATGACAAAAATCGCAGTATACGACATTTCCGAAGCACACCGACGATATGTACAATGATGTTCTTTGATAATCATTTCCCAAATGTCGGTGAAGTTCCAGTCGCTCAACTTCAACTTACAATTAGTTGAGGCAAAAGAAATTTCATCGGATAACACTTAGTTCTATCTTTGTTAGTTATTCATGTAAATTATTGCCAAAGGAGACATTTCTGTCCTGGCCAACTTTCTGTGCAATAACATAGCTGTTGCATATATGATTTGGCAGTATACATGACATGAACGTAGCGATGAGTCGACTTCATGAAATAGAATATGTGTAGCACGAAATTAGGAGACTTCGCATACCGTACCACGTGGATTCCGAAATCCGACGAGTCATGCCACCGTATATGTTGCACAATAATGCAATATAGGATTGCCACAAGTAAACTATGTGCTTCTGTAGTCATTGTCAAAATGGCCATCAATGGTGAATTTTCCAACGTGATTTAGTCGATTCCAATCACGGAATTCGAGACGAAATGTGTCGATAAAAAACACGGAATTTTTTTTAATTGCGTTGCGCATACTATGAAACGAAGAGTTTCTGCGCGTACGTAAAAATTATTAAACGACCGGGTAAGCAACAGATAAATTGCAAGTTGTTATCAACAATAAATATTGAGTTGATAAACTCGCAATGCAGAATAATACTTCCTTTAGTTAACCATGTCGATAGCTCCAAGGAGGAAAATAAAACTGGCTAGATGAATTGTTAGAACGCGGGAGTTACACGGGACGCATTCATGCGTGGCTAATCCGAGCGCTGACTGACCGGAGTAGGCAATAAACGGACAATAAATTTTTAACCCTCCTGATAACGCAAGGCCAGAGATAATAATCCAAATAGTTCAGTTGAAGGGCTTTCCTTGGCGGAAAAATCTCTGCCAAGTTAAAAAAAAAATTGACCTAAAAATGTAGGAATAAAAGCTCGGACAAAATTATGCATGTTGCGAAAAATTTCTAAGTCGAAAAAGGGGAATAACTCCACCAAAAAAGTCCGACAGACATCATAATCGCAGGTGCACAGGTTCCCATGGTGGTTGATGTCTGTGCCAAGTTTCACGGAAATTGATCAAAAAACGACTGAGAAAAACTCCGGACAAATTTGTGTCCACGGGCGGACGACCAACGGACGGCTCGACAGACGGATGGATGGACGAGCTGACTCCAGTATACCCCCCTAACTTCGTTGCGGGGGGGGGGTATAAAAATAATATTATTATTAAAGATAACCCAAAAAATTTTGCACAGATGCACACACAGAATATGTAAGAATTTGTGCGATCCTTAATTACATTAATTCAAAGTATGGTCACTTACACATGCTATTATATTCTGCTATGTATTGAGATATGCACTATTATCACAATGGGCATATCGATATACATATCTCATCGTGACCTTAGCATAACTTCCTACCCCTATTTATAATACCTGTTTATAACTAAATAGATACTTCAATTGATCATCATTACATATCGGCAGTTATGATGTAGCAAATTTTCTTTTCATCGAATCATTGGTCCCTTGCTGATTCCGCACTTTAATGCAACCACTGCCAGAAGGCATGTGATTATTTTCTCGAAAAAGTGGTCTCAATGGCTCGACAAATGGACAAACGAACAAGACATTGCTATATAGCCCCCATAACTTCTTTACAGTGGGGGGTGGGGGGGGGGGGGGGGGGGGGGGGGGGGGGGGGGGGGTGGGGTTACAATAACCTCTCTGCTAAAAGGTATGATCCTATTACTTACCTGAGAACATCATGGAATGTGACATCACCTGCCATATGGATCCTCTCAAGTTCATAGCACATGTGCTTGAAGAGTAGCTTGTCTTTTTCCAAGTCAACTTCAAGTCGGCCCCGTAATAGTCGCAGCTGAAACTTAACTCTTCTCACAGGAATTTCACCCTGAAGTTATATGCATTGAAACACACAGTTAATTTAATCAGGGATTAGCCACTGCTGTCACATAACATATCATTCGGAAATCAAATAAGCAACAGATTATGAATCATCAATGACCATAAATTAAGTAAAATTGTATGGACTACATCCATTTTTAACATTCTTCCTTTCCAGTAAGGCAGGACTTCCACCAGCGGGAAATAAATACTGATTTGGGAAACACATAATATGACGCGGCAACCATAGTTCACCCCATTGGTAGAAAATCATTGGTAGAAAATCACTGAAAGCTATTTCCTTGCATCTATGTTAATTGCACTGCATTCCAGTGCTACATATATAATGCAAGTTGATCATGGATGTTGTTCCATCATGTCCATGGATGTACTATTTTTTTTGCAAAGTTATTCTCATTAATTTTGACATGATGTCCAGTATAGTTGTGACACGTTACAATGAATTACTTTTGCACAAAGTGAGTCAACGGAACACCCAAATCGCCTGAAAATAATTGGCGATTACTCGCTAATTGTAACAGAAGTTACCTGACATAAAGCCAACAACAGTAGTGAGGACCACTGCTGATAAGTGACTTTGATGACACAGAGATTGAGCCCACGTGCTACAAAATATAATTGGGCAATTGAATATTGTGTAGTGTTGAAACGATTGTTGGACTAATCGACGTCGATGCGATTATTAAATTAGTCGACTCCAAAATCTGCTAGTCTGTCAATCGGGAAAAAGCATTACCTGTATGCTATCATGAAAGCCATCCATTGCATGGCCATATTATCACGTAAACTTAACAGTTAACACATATTAACTTGTTAAAGCCTTATTGTATCGTTCCTTTAACGATGCCGCTGCCATCAGTTATGCACGGGCTGTGAACTCGGTGACCTGAACTGAACCCAATATATGCCCATGTGGGCACGGATTCTTGAAGTGTCGCTGCCGGCTGAGCCCCATGAACACTGTCTAGTTCGGTGTGATGCAATTGATCAGTGATAACTTCTCACTGTGGCACGTGTATTATTGGAGTAATGATGCAACAAAATGGCTTCAAGGATATACAAACATAAGTCGTGACAAGGCAAGCTGGTAAAGTCAACTCAGTAATTTAATGGCGTCAATGATATTGTAGCTCAACTTAAGGAGTGCAAAGAGTAAAATCCAAGATGTCTACCAGCGGCCATGTTTTTCATCAGAATATCCCATGCCAGACAGGGTTCGCGCTGCCACTTGCCAATGGCAAAAATCACATTTGGCAATTAATATTTTCATTTGGCAAAAGTTTTGGCTGGTTACTTATTAATTCCTCAAGAAAGTTGAAAAATATTGGTCAATCAATACCATTCATTTCAGGAAACTCTTACAACATATTTATATAAGGAGTTATATAAGGTTTAGGAAAAGTTAACACCTCTTTTATAAGATGCAGTTAATCTTATAGCGTTAGTACCGGTGATTGGAGGGATTACTACTATTTAGTGAGGTGGTGGTGGTGTTTACATAGCTAATCCTCTTGTGATATGCCCATCTGATGCAGCAGAGTACCATTGTATTGTTCGGTGATTGGCTTATTGTTGTATGATAAACCACAATCGAGATGCGAGTATAACTAATTATAAACTAACTGCTTTTCTATATATCGATATCAAAAGTCGCCCTAACCGCGAGTGTCCAAACACAAAACTTGAGGTTGTCGAAAATGATACTATCAGGATAGCATTTGGCAAATGCTAAAATAATTTGGTAAAAAATATTTTCATTTGGCAAATTATTTGGCAAAAGTTAATTTCGGTCCAGCGCGGACCCTGCTGCCAGACCTCGTTTGCAGTGGATAAAAAACATTTCAGAGCATAAAAATCCAAGTGGCAGTGACAAAATATTGGTCAATCCAACTCTTCAAACCTCAGTTGTATTTGTTCACTTGTTTGCTATTGTGTTGTAGGGTTTTAACTACTATGAACAGGCAGAATCTGATGGAGACATTGGTAATTGACTGCTTAATCCTTCCATAAATGGAGCTTCCTGAAATTTTGCGAAAACCCTGTGCCAATACATCCCGTAGGAGACTCGCATATATGAGGGAATACATTAGCCTAACAATATTTACGTTGACCTTGTAAGCCAGTGCATTCTCTTATATATGCGAGGCTCCCTATGGGAGATTCGCATATATAAGAGAATGCACTGGCACATGACCATTAATGCTGCACCAGCTCAGCTCCTCATGAAAGGGTTAATATAGCTATATAGAATATACCTTCCTATTGATATCCACTAAGTTCCAAGTCAGCTGAAACTGTCTGATGTCATTGTAGCTGAGCAGAGCATCTTCCTCATTGGAATAAAACAGGGAGAAGTTCTCCATGATGATAGCTGAAACAGTTAATATCACAATTTAGAATAGAGGCAAAAATATGATTGTAATCGGTTGATGTTCAAGTTATCTCTCTAATGACCATAAAATTGCTATAAATCTAATAAGGTGCATAACTGTTGTAAGAAAGTCTGTGTTGGTCAGATTTACTGTGTGCAGCTGTGATACATGGTTCTAAACTCAAATAAGAAAATTGGTCAAAATTTATCAATAAACGGCTATCGATGATAAAGTTATTGAGGAGTAGGGCCACCCCGTCCGGACACCCGCCCACTAACCGTCAATCGTAAAATCATAAGGCAAGAATTTTTATAAGAATTGCAGCAGAAATGCAGGGTTGAGTTGCAGTAGCTATGTCAAACACAGGCTTGGATTGAATATGGACACATGTTATTGTGCTAGCGCGATCAATATTCACAAAAATGAATTAATTAAGGGCCATAACTCCAACCGAAATACATGGACCTGGCCGGTTTTCGAACTTATTCAAGACATTGTTAAGCTTTCATATACTGAATGTCAACAAAACCAGTTGATATTTGTTCAAGTTATCGCGATCAAAATTTATGCAAATAAACTAATATTAAAGGACCATAACTCCGCCCAAGTAGGCAAGTAGGTAGACCTGGCCAGGTTTCAAACGCACTCAAAACATTGTTGACCAAGTCTCATATCAACAAAATCAATTGATATTTGTTCAAGTTATTGTGCTATCGTTATCAAAAATGAACTAATTAAGGACCATAACTCTGCCCAAAATAGGATGACCTGGCTGGTTTTCAAACCTGATCAAGACTTGAGCAAGTCTTATATATACCCAATATCAACAAAATCAGTTGATATTTGTTCATATTATTGCGCTATCGCCATATGTAGACACCCATCACCTGCAAACCGACCTTGCCAAAACTATAAACTTGACCAATCTGTTGAGATTGAATAATGAGAATGTTTCGCAACTGTTTGACCTGGTGACCTCATTTTAACAAATTTGAATGCGAGTCACCCAGGGAACATCCACACCAAATATGAACCCAATTGGTTCTGGAGAAGAAGACAATTGTTGATGAATGAATGGATGGACGGCTAGACGGACGGACGGATGACGGACAAGAAGTGTTGACTATAGCTCCACCGGATACTTCATCTCAGGCGAGCAAAAAACACTTATTAATCGGTTGTTTCCACATTGACCGAGTTATGAGGCCTCACTCTGTCATATTGGCCTTTGGCCTTCAGGCCAATACAACAGACCTCGGCCTCATAACTCTGCCAATATGGAAACAACCAATTATTAACATATATTAGTGACATATATTAAAACAGTTTACTTAGAATCTAACTATTCATTGGTATACTCCTTTATTGATAGTTTTCACCCAGACTGATATTGTCCAAAATGGCAACCGCAGTTACATATGTTTATTACAAAATACATTCAGCAATCAAGCGGAAAAAATTTATCCATACACTGCTCTTCAGGGTTCGTGTTGCTATTTTCAAAATTGGCTATATGCAAAAATAATTCACATTTGGCAAAAACTATTTTCATTTGGCAAAAGTTTTTCAATTCCTCAAAAGTTGAAACTAGTGTTTCTCAATACCATTTATTTCATAAAAAAATTTCAATTAGTGTTGTTTTATACAATTAGGAAAAGTTATACCACTATCGTGATACCGTAAAAGTGATACCATTAGTATCAACGGGTAGAGTGATTGGTGTTTACATAGATAATCGTCTGGGCCCTTTTGACAAAGCAACCTTCCATAATTTTATTGTTTCGATGATTGGTTTATTGTTTTATGTTAAACCAGTACCAAGCTATGTGAGAATTATTAATAATTACAGTAATGCCCTAAATAATCGACTCCTTAACCACAGCAGAATTATGGGTAACTTTTCAAGCAATATTTCCGACTAAATCCTGAAAAGTTACCCATAATTCTGCTGTGGTTAAGGAGTCGATTATTTAGGGCATCATTGTAGCTGATTTCAGATCAATAACAATAGAAATATAAGACAACAATGTGGCAGAAACAGAGAGCATTTGGCAACTTCTAAATTAATTAGGCAAAAATTATTTTCATTTGGCAAAATTAAGTTTCGGGCCAATGTGGACCCTGGTGCTCTTTGAAAAATATGGAGAAATAAGACTTACCCACAAGTATGTTGAGCACAATGTAGGTGATGATGACATAGAATGAACAGAAATAGATCAATGAAGCTTGGAAGTTCCCACAGTCTGAATCCCAAAAGTTATCCCTTATTGTACAAGATGGTGGACTTACCTGTAAACAAAAATTAAAACAAATGAACATCACACATCATACTTTTACTACTAATGCTGATTCCAGTGTTTAAGTGCTTAAGGCACAAACAAGAATGTCCTGGATTGTAGTTCACACCTATTTATCAAGAAGTTTATAAATGTTAAACATTGTCCTAAAATTAAATCTTAATCATATTGATATATATATATTGATTTTCGATTGAAACAATAATTAATTTCTTGAGAGAAATCCAGAGTTAGTTATATTTATAGGTTAACAACAAATGAAAGTAAACTAGTTTCATTGTACAAGCAAATTGCAAGCTATTAACAATAAACATATCATCTACCTACATGTATTTAGTAAGAATAAGAGAAAATGCGCACTGTGACGCTTTTGTTTTCTATACATATACAAGTAATATGAAAAATTGTAACAAAAAGAAAAGAAAACAAGATCATCGCTAGGGCGTGGCAAAATACGCCCTTTAGCTATTTCGAACTGTACTACCGCAAAATAAAATAATACTTTGGGCTTACATTTGAAGAATATCTGATATACCCCTAATCTCAATGCCAAAATGCGGTCAAATTCTAAGTCGAAAAATGGCTGTAACTCATGTGAAAATAATTAGACAGAACCTATATTCGAACATGGCCTGTAGTTTTAGTCGGGAAATACACATACCAGCTTTGGTTCAGATAAAATAATCAAAACTGGAGTTATCGGTCAGAAACCGAAATGTTATGAAATTGGTCAAATTCTAAGTCGAATAAAAGGTCGGTAGACCTAATGTCGGCTTGATACGACCGTTGTTTGCGCATAAAAACCTGTCTTTAGTGCTAGTAAACCTACATACCAAATTTAATTTCATTCAGTACACATTTACTAAAGTTATCATCCGGAAACCTCAAATTGGCAAATATTCTAAGTAAAAAAGGGACATAACTCTGGTGAAAATTGGCGGGTGGAACCCGAATTCGAACTTGACCTGTGTTTTGCTGGGAGAAAGACAAATACCAACTTTGGTTCAGATCAAATAATCCAAACTGGAGTTATCGGTCGGAAACCAAAAATGTTAACAGACGGTCAAATTCTAAGTCGAAAACGGGGCATAACTCTGGTGAAAATTGGCGGACAGAACCAGAATTCGGACTTGACCTGTCTATTCTACTAGTAAACCCACATACCAATAATTTAATTTGGTTCACTCTAACTAAAGTTATCATCCAGAAACCTTGGACGCACGGACGCGGACGCACGCACGCACGCACAGGCTGATTATAATAGTCCTCCGAACCCGTTGGGTCGGCGGACAAAAAGGGCTGTAACTCACATTAAAATAACTGGACGGAACCCATATTCGAACTTGACCTGTATCGTTAGATGGGAAATACACATACCAACTTTGGTTCAGATCAAATAATCCAAACTTGAGTTATCGGTCTGAAACCAAAAATGTTAACAGATGGTCAAATTCTAAGTCGAAAAAAGGCCGTAACTCATGTAAAAATAACTGGACGGAACCCATATTCAATCGTGGCCTGTAGTTTTAGCTGGGAAATACACATACCAACTTTGGTTCAGATCAAATAATCAAAACTGGAGTTATCGGTCGAAAACCAAAAATATGAACAAACGGTCAAATTCTAAGTCGAAAAAGGGCTGTAACTCATGTAAATATAATTGGACGGAACACATATTCGAACTTGGCCTGTATCTTTAGCTGGTAAACACACATACCATCTTTGGTTCAGATCAAATAATCCAAACTGGAGTTATCGATCGGAAACCAAAAATGTTAATGGACGGATGGACATACGGACGAACGTACAGACGGACAGACTGATTACATAATACGACCTTTTTTCAAAAAGGCCGTATAAAAACATCACACATCACATTTTTAACAATACGCAGAACACAAGAATAAAATTCTGTTTCAAAACCAGTACCAATTTTAAAAACACCATTTTTCTTCGGAACTAATCAGTGTATTCACAGGAGTACACTATCAGATGTTTTATTCCACAGCCGTTATGATGTGTTATCAATGGAATTAAAACCATTGAATCAAGATTCATGTCAGCTCCAAAAGAATATAAGCATGAAGAATTTCACACTGGAATTGTCATTAGCTCTGCAAGCCTTGAAATAGGGTGTCTGTCATTTGCAGAATGAGGTCCCCAGAGGGTGAATTTGGTGATGCTAGCCTGCTATGCGGGGTAGCATCACTAAATTCACCCTCTGGGGACCTCATTCTGCAAATGACAGACACCCTATTTCAAGGCTTGTAGCTCTGTATTTACTAAATACTCACTCATAAACAGCCTGTTGAACTTATTATGTGAATATTTCCTACCAATGAATAGGCATTATTCTGAACTTGCATTGTTTAACTGTTGTCTGTTTATATTTCCTGAACATCCCCCCAGATGTATATTAAACAGACCATTCCATGAATATTTTTATAACTGAATGGGAGAATCCGTTCAGTAAAGAAAGGTTTAAAGTTTTCTATATCAACTGTAAAATTAGTGTTGGCAACTAAATTATTTACCATTTCTCATCAAAACAAATGCCTATAAGATTAGTATTTGGCCCTGGCTCCATTTACTGTACTGTAGGTAGAGCTGTGGCACTTAAATTTATGGTGACGCATTACCTGTAAGTTGATGATGTTAAGACACAAGTAAACACTTCTATTATTATAACACAATTTTCTCTGTGTAGACCTTCAATTATGAAGTGAATAGAAATATAATTTGATATCCAGTTCATTAGAGCGGATTAATAAATTTCAAACTCAATAGCGCAATGCCTACCCATGACATGCACGCACATGTTTATTAATTATTAGGAGTGTAAATATAAACTAAATTAAGGCAGCAATGGAATTAAATGACAGCGTGCCGCCATTGCAACCCAATAAAAACTGCAGATGTCATGTAGCACTATGTGTATGGTGATATCAGTATGTTGAAGATTTAAGGCTCAGGGCTATATTTATGGTGCCGCAGATGGAGACACTTCATTAGTTTTTGAAGTGATGAAGTGAATAATGGTTCAGAGTTAGGCAGACATGATAACAGATAAAACTTACCATGCAGTCATGCATGATCTTATTCCAATCTTCTCCTGTAACAATTCTGAACAGCAAAGCTATGGCTAGGGCAGCCGTTTGGAAGTTTGCATGTCTGTAGAATAAATATACCATAAATATGCAACATAAAATGAAAACTGCGTTTTAGTTACAGAATTATCACCAGTTCAAATTACAGTTGAGTACAAAGTATGGTATTCAATTAAATGGAGATTTTAATCTGGATCCGACGAAATTTGGTAACGTTTTCAGTTCTAAAAAATTGTATAGCAACCCTCTGTAAAAATTATATAGCTGTTCACTTCAGATCGGAGTACCTGGGCAACTCATTATAGCCACACTATCTACGGATACTATGTACATGTCTGGCGCAATCATTTTTTATCTATTTTTTAATGTCATATACAAAATGAACAAATAAATGCAGCTATAAATAAAGGTATGACATTCCTCGCATTCACACATACATCTCTCTTACTGCACGCACTCTTCTTGCTCACAACATTCGGTCACCAGTGACATAAAATTATAAATATAAAGTCATTTTTAGTATTATTGTATGAGATGTTTCACGTATACTCAAAACTCTCAACATAGATGGTATTGTGGAGATGGATGGGTCATCAGATTTAAGTGGCAGGGGGTTAGAATCATGTTAGTCACAAAAAGGTCTGAGTCGCATTAGATTTAGGTAACTTAGTCGATTGCTGATTGAGTCTCCTGTTTGTGAACAGCTATTTCTATAAGGGACCAGTTTTTCATGAATTCTGAAAATTTCGATTGATATTGTGTTGTATACTTCTCGCTATGCTATATTTCTTAAGATAAAAATAAACAAACAGACTAAGACCATTTAAAAATGCCTTGTCAAACAATTGTTTTAATATTTTCTGTTAGAAATATTGGATTTGAACAATGAAAATGATATTTTTTTCTGGGGTACGTTTTTGAGAAAAAAAATAAAATAACTGTCTCCCTACCTCATCTCAAAACTGAGATCTAAATTGTCTTCAGAGCACATATATTTTATTTTAACACATTCACTGCCCATTCGATTGTCTAAATGTCATTACTTGATTTAGTAGATAATAAACTTGATTGATTGATTGAGATATTACATGCAAAAGATACCAGATAACTCGTAGTCAGCAGTGAACTTGTTAATGGCCTAAAAGATAACCTGTCATATTCATATATCTTCTATTTAATGAGAAGCATGTGATGTTATGGCGTTAGATGACAGTTTGCATGATTTTAGAAGTAAAAATTATAAAGCTGTCAGACACGACAATTTGTTTTGATGATTTCCGCATCTTCGATGAGTCTCTGTCACTCAGGATAAGGAGCAAACGCCTTCTAGACCCTTCCTCTTCAAAACATTCCAATCAGAATTATCGAAAATAGAAATACAAAATTGTTTTAGAATTAACGAAAACCATTGCGCTAAACCCAGATACAGTAATGCCTTAAATAATTGACTCCTTAACCACAGCAGAATTATGGGTATTTTTCAGGATTTAGTCGGAAATATGGCTTGTTGCCATTCATCAGAAAGCTTCCTGATGAATGGCAACAAGCCATATTTCCGACTAAATCCTGAAAAATTATCCATAATTCTGCTGTGGTTGAGGAGTCGATTATTTAGGGCATTACTGTACAACATTTTAGAACATGATTTTTCCTGAAAATTTGTATTTATACTTGAAAAATTGACAAGTTATCTGAGGAACTTATGTAGTCGAATGAATTAATTCTACATATGCAAAGAAAAAGTTATTTTTTCCCATATCTCCATTCACTCCTCGGAGGGATAAACATGCATCCTAATTTGTTATGCGATCAAATCACTCAATAATTAGTAGAGCAGGTCGAAAACTCGACCGTGCAGAGCGGATTATGACGTCATGATTGATGACCAGCTCTGCTATATAGGTTTGTGTCACTACAGTGAGAGCGACTTTTTTTGTTGAGCGATCAACGAAGGTCACACTCTAGCTCATCGCTACGTTTATACAGAGCTCATCGCTATATTAGAAGACATGTCTCAACGACAAATTAGAGATTCTTACGCAAGTGATTCAGAGGATCGCGAACTGTTGGGTTTCGCGACTGATGGTGACGGTATCTACAGTCCCAAGACTGATCAGCCCGTTACCCTCGCCTAAAAAGATAAAGTCGGTAATAATAAAACCGAAAAAGCCAGCATCATCGGCGACGAAACGAGCAAAAACAACCCCAGAGGTTGCAAAAGGGTCGACAAATAAGAAATCCTCAACGGATATAGGCCTAAAAGAAACAGCCTCAACGGCAGCGAAGAAAAGTACGACTAAATGTAAATCTGAGAAGTCGTCACAAGCTTCTTCACCAAGAAAGAAGAAAGCCACAGTTAATTCCACAACTGAGGAAATAGCACCACTAAGAAAGATGGTGACTGAGTCAAATAACAACATCAGTAAACAAAGAGAAGTAACTCCACTTACAAACAACAACCTGGAGGTCGGGGCTTTCCGAAATGAAAAAGCCACACAAGAGCTTGATAATCTTGACGATTCCGGTATCATCCAAGTGGCAGATGATGAAGATGATTTTGATACGGAATCGGAGTGGAATAGTTATCGTTCTCCGGTACGCACCGCAACGGTGGAAGAACTATTTAACGATACCGTGGACACAGTACCGATCATGAACGAAGAGTTGTTTATATTCCCGGAACTCCAGGAGACGGGTGATGGAGAAAATATTAACGAGAAGATTGGCGCATATGTGAATAAGGTGTTTTCAGCGCAGATTGAAGAGAAGCAGATACACGAATTAATCGCAAAACACCCAATTCCGGGGAATTGCGAACGAATGAAATCTCCACAAATCAACCCGGCGTTAGTAGGAATAATTCGAAATCCCGTATTCCAGTATCGAGATAAATCAATGACTCATATTCAACGATTGCTAGACGATTTCGGACAAAAAGTAAAGTCAAACATCGAAATGTTGAAGCTCCTGAACAGAGGAACGGAGAGATCGACGGACAGTAGTAATACAGCCGGATCTTTTGTAGGCGAGCGCCTGAACTTCAACAACACCGGTCAGCGAAGAACCGGTTACGGCTATCAGCGGGGATTCCCCGGAGCCAGAGGTCGAGGCCGCGGATTCAATCCGACACGACAACATCGAGGCTTCCGAAACAACAGCCGACGCTACTTGCGAAACCGGTGAGCAAATTAATCAATATTGAGATTTTCAAAGCCGGAAGTTTGAAACACCATACTGAGGTATGGAAATCAATAACAACAAATCAATGGGTTTTAAATGCAGTATCGGGTTATGAAATTGAATTTGGTGAAGAACCGATACAAACTCATTTCACACATGGGCCAAATTTTCCCCAAAACGAAACGAAAATTATCAAGGACGAAGTCACACAACTGATAACAAAAGGTGCAATTGTGAAATCATTACATGAGCCTAATGAATTCATAACTCATCTATTCGTTACAAAAAAGAAAACATGTGGTTTTCGACCAATCATAAATTTAAAACCTTTGAACAAGTTTATTCAATACCACCATTTCAAACAAGAAACTATTCAGTTTGTGTTAAAATCTATCTGTCAGAATGACTATTTAGCATCTCTGGATCTGAAAGACGCTTATTTTCGTGTCAATACACCCAGACCACCAAAAATATTTAAAATTCATTTGGGACGGACAATTGTACAAATATACCTGTCTTTGTTTCGGGCTAAGTGTGGGCCCACGATTATTCACAAAGATTTTGAAACCTGTGTATACAACATTGAGATTAGCAGGAATCAGATGTTGGTTTTATATTGTTGATTCATGCTTTGCACACCCAAATCCAGACATTTGTGAAGAACAAACAATAACTGCTATGAACTTACTAAGATCACTGGGATTCTCAATAAATCTCGAAGAATCACAAAGTAAACCAAACGCTAGGTTGTTGTACCTAGGATTCATAATCGATTCAGTACAGTTTAAAGTATTTCTTCCCCAAGAAAAGGTGGAAGGTATCATTATAAAGTCTAAAAAGATTGTAAAATCAAAATCGGTTATTATCAGAACATTAGCTGAATTGATTGGTGTTTATGTGTCAGCTACAAGAGCAATCAAACTGAGTCGATTACATTACAGGACACTAGAAACGGAAAAGAATATTGCTTTGAAAGCAAACAATGAGGATTATAACGCAATAATGTGGTTATCTGATGAGGCAAAGGCCGAAATAAAATGGTGGCTTGATAATATATCAAAATTAAATGGAAAACCAATTAGACCTCCTAGCGTCAGTTGTTATCTAAATACGGACGCATCCTTGAAAGGATGGGGCGCGTATTGTGGTCAGGAAGAAGCAAATGGCAGGTGGCCGCAAAAGGTTCAAGCAAAGAACATAAATTATCTTGAATTGCTGGCAATGGAGTTTGCATTACACTCACTTTGTGGTAAATTTCGAAACATTCACATATGTATTAAAAGCGACAATACAACTGCCATTGCTTACATAAATAACCAAGGAGGAATAATATCAGAGCTACATATGTTATTGAAACGAATTGTAGTATGGGCGTTTGACCGAGATATTTATTTATCAGCGACACACATACCAGAAAAATGTACTGTGCTACCAGATAAACTGTCCAGAAACTTTAATCATGATTCTATGGAATGGAAATTAAATCCACAAATTTTCAAACAGCTCTGTGCAAAAGTTCCTTTATGCCTGACATAGATCTGTTTGCCACATATCTTAATAAGCAATTAAATAAACATGTAGCCTGGACACCAGATCCAGAAGCTTGTCAAATTGATGCTTTTACCATGAAATGGACAACTTTCTCACCATATTTTTACGCTCCTTTCAGGGTAATAACAAGAATCTTGGAGAAAGTCAAAGCAGATCAGGTAAGACGAACACTAGTAATAGTACTGTGAATTGCTTTATTCTCTGATCCAATTAAATAACATGAATGGATATTGAGAAAACGAAATTATATACATAAGATGGACAGAATAACGAAAAGTATTTATATACAAACTATACCGTGGACAACTTTATACCACATTGGCCAAGCCAGCCTTGGTTCCCAGAGTTCCTCAGTCTAATGATTGCAATACCATTAAGATTACCAAACACGCTAGACCTCTTCGGTCTGCCTCATCGGCATCAAATCCATCCATTATTGACAGACATGAATCTGAGCGCAGTAATGTTATCATCCAACATTTCAGACATCACGGTTTTTCAGCGGTCATTGCAAACTACATCATTCAATCCTAGAGACCAGGAACAAGGAAGCAATATGACCTCGCCTGGGGAAAATGGTGTCTTTGGTGTCATTCGAAACAAATTGATCCCATTTCATCGACTATAATTCAGATAATACCATATTTGACACATCTCTATTCAGAACAAAAATCATACAGTGTAATAAACATGAATAGATCTATGTTATCACAGACCCTGTCTTTGTTAGGCAATGAACTAGATTTCCATGTGCCTTGTCTGATCAGATTCATGAAAGGCCTAGCTAATATTAGACCCATGCTCCCAAAATATCATCATATGTGGGACGTCTCTATTATGCTGAGATATATTTCATCTTTGTTTCCCCTTAAAGAATTGACGTTGAAGCAAGTGACTGAAAAATTGGCCGCCCTCATGGCCTTAACAACTTTCCAGAGGGTTCAAACATTAACTTTACTAGATATAAATCATATGATGCTTCACGAAAATAAAGCTATTTTAGCATGACTGCATTAACAAAAACAGCATCACAGAAGAAACCTCACCCTCCAGTAGTCATAAATTCATTTAATGATGAAAGACTGTGCATTATCGGAACATTAAAGTTCTATTTAGATCAAACAAAGGATTTGAGGAAAGACACACAGTTATTGGTCTCATATAAAACATATAAAGCAATCACCAGTACAACAATAGCTTGTTGGCTTAAAAATTGTCTAAATGAAGCCGGGATTGACACCTCTGAATTTGGGGCTCATTCATTTCGAGGATCAAGTACCTCAGCAGCATTAAATGCGGGCGTATCATTACATATGATTATGAAGGTAGCGAACTGGACAAATGCAGAAACTTTCTACAAGTTTTATTACAGAACTTCTCTACCTTCAATTACAGTGTCGGAAGCTATTCTCCAGACAGGGGACGAAGCAGTACGGTGTGAGATATCGAGAACACGCCCCGGATCCTGAACCCAAGACGGCACGAGAAAAAATAGAGTTTTCAATAAAAAAGGAAACTTAAATTATTCGTTCTGGTTTTTTGTCAAACATATTTCAACATGCATGTTTATCCCTCCGAGGAGTGAATGGAGATATGGGAAAAAATCTCCCCCTCCTCCTAGCATCCCGAAGGGAGGAGAGGGATTTTTTCTTATATTGGAATGAACGACGAGGAGGGATCAACTCCCACCCTCAACATATATTCCACCCAAACTTATATTCAATAAGGGTCGTTCATTTCCATTTAACAAAAAACCAACCTACATATCTATCAAAAAGTCGCTCTCACTGTAGTGACACAAACCTATATAGCAGAGCTGGTCATCAATCATGACGTCATAATCCGCTCTGCACGGTCGAGTTTTCGACCTGCTCTACTAATTATTGAGTGATTTGATCGCATAACAAATTAGGATGCATGTTTATCCCTCCTCGTCGTTCATTCCAATATAAGAAAAAATCCCTCTCCTCCCATCGCATCCCTTCGGGATGCTAGGAGGAGGGGGAGATTTCATGCCAAAAAAAACATATACAACATTTTAGAAGCCTATCGATGATATGGGGTTGATGATTAGCTACTAGTGCAACATACCTGTTGAGATTGTATCCATGTTTTACAGAGCCAAACAGTATTACTCCTGTATACGCATAGAACAACATGAGCAGAAACATGCCCAATATGATAAACAAACTCTTCGAGACAGACATCCAGACTGTCTGCATAAGCATTTTCAAGGTAGCCTGAAAAAAACATAAGGAGTAATTCTCTAGCTTTCAAAATACTTACAGGGCTATCTTCTGTTGATACACAATATGGGAGAATGCATTTCAACAATTATTTTCCAAAAAGATTTAATAACATAGAAGCTCTATCATTGAGATCATAAAATAGTTCCCAATGAGGTCCTAAAAAGAGTCCATAATCTATTAGAATTCATCAATTTAGTAAACAATGAATCATATCTCAATAACATATTATTAGTGTAAAAAATCTATTATTATTATTATTTATATTTGTAAAGCACTTATTTACAACAAACTAATGTCCATAGGCACACTAACACAAAATAGTTGATAAAAGTTATAAAGCTATAAAATAAACATATTGTAGAGTCAGACTAAAAGACATTTTGTGGTATAAACCTCAGTCTGAGAGATGAAAAAATAAATACAGAAGACTTATCAGTAAAACATATTACAGTTGTAATGCAATTATGAAAATATAAGATTTTAAAATAAGATCATAATCACACTGGCAGGATATACTCACATGTTTGCCAGCAATAGTAAAGAATCGCAGGACAATGACAAAAAAACCGATGGCTATGCTAACTTCATTCTGGAAAAGAGTAAAAGGGTTGCGTATCAAAGATGGCTCTGGTCAGGTTTTTTTGCCCATAAGAGTGAATCTGTTTGACCGAGATTCACTAAAAATTCATGAACTAAAGAACCATATCTCAGAACTAAGGGCCATAACTCAGGTAAATAAAAACAATCATATAAACGTGGCATTTCTAACTCAATCAGGATATTGTTGAGAAAGATCCATATACCAAATATGAAATCGGTTGACATTTGTTCAAGTTTTCACATTAACAGTCATAAAATTGCTAAAATAGACAAACTAAGGGCCGTATATCAGGTTTTAAACAATCGGACAAACCATGTTTTCGAAATCGATCGAGATATTGTTGTGAAAGATCCATTTACCAAATATGAATGGAATCGGTTGAAATTTAATCAAGTTATCATGCTAACAGTCATACAATTGTTAAAATGAAAGTGACACTGTAGATCAATTTGGACGGGGGGGAGGGTAATTTCATGTGTTACAGTCAATGGAGCGATGAGGAATGGTGGATGTCAACATGAAGAGATATATATAAAGTAAAATCCAAGATGGCCATGTTTTCCAATGAAATTAAAAAACGAGAGGTCGATCACGATCGGCAGATGTTTAACCCATACCTTGGCGATAGTGATTAGCTATTTTCATAAATCTGTATACCAATTTTTTCATGAGTATAAGACTTTCAACAATTCACAGCTTACTATTAATTAATAGTTCCTAAGTGGAATCAGACTTATTGGGAAACTTGCTCACATAAACACAATATGAATATGGCATTAAATTTCAAGATACAATGTCTGTAAACAGCAGAATAATATTAAATATTGGGTAAATATTTTCAAAACCATTCAATCAATACCAAAATTTATACAGGTGAAGAAATTTATGTGTCATGATTAACCTGGATGAGATTATAAAAGTTATCGGTGAGAAATATTTGACCAATAAGTAGTCTCAAGAATACCAGCACTATTATTATTCTGCAGCCCAAATGCAATTGAGTGAATTTAAAAATAAGATATTTCATCTGATGATGAATATTCAATTGGTGGCTTATAGAAATCCTTACTGAACCTGGTTCAAGGTGAAAGAGATAATTTAATATCTGTCTATCGGATATCGTGTGTCTATGGAATGGGTTAATTTTAATCGCAAAATCCATGCAAGCGAAAAGTGGGTAACTCCAACACAGATACATGTATGTGTTATAGAGTGATAAAGCTAAATAACCCAACCACAGTCAGACAGATGCACCATAGCTGTTAAAGATATAATAGTCATAGTCATAATAGTCATAATATTGTTGTGTTAGCTACATATTAAAACGTTATGAGATCATTGAATTAGAGACCAATCAATACTTGAACATCTATACAAGTGATGGGTGTATAGACCTGGATATTAAATGTGATTGATAATGGTTGGATATAAAATATTTTAAAGCAGAATTATTAGATAAATAAAGGTTAGATATGAGAATGGTCAGATTGAAAATATTAGAGTCATAACATTGGATTGCATACAGTATATCTATGGTTAATTTTATTCTAAGCTGATCATTTGACAGATACAATGTCTGTAAACAGCATAATATCATTAAATATGCAAGGGAAAAGTGGATCACCATCAACCTGGACATAGAATAGGAGAATGATCAGATGAAAAACATCAGAAGACCATATGATGTGCAGAGAGGGTTAATAATGTTCAATGATATCATATGATGGAACTATGGAATGGGTGGGTTAATTTATTTCTATGTTACAGTGTGAGCGTAAACAACAATGTCTATAAAAAATGTCTGTAAAACATCCCAACAAATAAAAAATGGACTATTCCAATTTGTAATTTTGGAATAGGTGTACATTAACTAATAATGAAACAGTTTCAACAAATGGGTTAACTTAATATTGCACAGAACAGAATAGAGACCCATCCATTAATGATATTCTTGACAGCCACCCCCAAGCCACCGAGGCTATCTAACTCAATCTAGTGTACAGCTAAAATAAATAAAACTAATAAGACAGGCCCTGTGTCCTGACAACTTCTCTTAAAATCCCACACTGGCAGACAACAGCTATTAGTTACATTATCAGTTACTTGAATTATAAATGGCCATAACTCTGTTAAAATATATAAGATCAAACCCAAATTTGAACTTGATTTGTATTTTGGGGTGAGGATCATATGTGTAAAATTTGGTTCTGATCAGATGAAAAATATTTTAGTCTTCACAGCTTGGATGAATTCTATTTAAAAACAAGAGTGGAAAGGGTTAACAAAACAATACCAAAATACATACAGATAAAGCACGTGCTAAGAAAGACCTAGGTAAGAAATATGAGGCAGATCATAAGCATAGTGTTTGACTTAGATGCATCAGATAGCAGTTGTGTGCAGGGTTAATTATTTTCTAAATCGATCAACTGATCGATACCAAAAACTATACAGGTGAGGGGTGTGTCATCATAAACCTACATTTCAAATATGAAAACAATCGGACAAAAAATAATATTTTTTTACCCAAAATATGTATCTCCTATAATAAATATCTTGGACACTGAATGAACTAATGGTTATATATTTCTTGCTTGCAAGATCATAGAAGTCGTTTTAAAAATCGGTACGGAGTACCAACAGTACGCGCACTGTCAACTAAACAACTTTACCTCTGGACCAATCGTGTTCACGAGTCCTTTTGCTATAGAAGCGAATGACAAGTAAGATTTCGATCCTTTTAATTTCTTCCTCCTGTGTGTTTGATGCGTTTGACTGAGTGCGCGGGGCGGGAATGTTGATCCCAACTGGGAGGGCCCTCTGTGTTCAGTGTCCAAGATATTTATTATAGGAGATACATATTTTGGGTAAAAAAAATATTATATCTCCGTCAAATATATCTTGGACACTGAATGAACTAATGGTTATAATTAGAATTCTTGAAGAGGAGGAGGCCACGAGGCAGATAATCTGACTATGTCCATGAAACCCGCCTGCTGAAGCAGAAAAGACCTGCATCCTGTACCAAAAAGATTTCTTGGTAGACATGTGCCAAAAAATAGATCATTGTGTCCCATATGCAGTAGCTCAGATAAACCCAAAACAACTGAGCCTCCTAAAAGGAAACAACACGCACCTCATGTGCCCTAATGATCACAGGGTGAAGGTGTCCAGGACAAACATTGGTCATAGGCAAGGGAGATAATTCATTCGTTCATGTTCCTAATAGGATAAAGGAACCTAGCCCCCGCCCCTTAGAGGATGAAGCAGCACTAGCACCACATCCAGAGGATGATGATCGGCCCACAAGACATGCAAAAGGGGCACAGAGGGGAAAACACGGTTATGACACCCCCCCCCCCCAGAAACGCCGAATCAATGCTCATAATGGATCTCACGAAATGAGTCAAAGCTCAGTGCGGTATGACTAACTTGACAGTATTTCGAGCCCGACCGAGAGACCCAGGGGAGATAGGAGAAACCGTTGGGCCCAGACCAATGGGGGGAACCAGGAATACACCAGGAAAACAAGACGGAGTTGAGCTGATTATGTCCAGAGCACTGGGAATAATGTCCATGGAAAGAAAAAGCATACACATAAGGGAGGAGACCAGGACGGAAAGAGTGCCTGCCTCCGGGACATCAAGCCAAGTAACTGGAAAATGAAGTGTACGGTCAACCAAGGAGAGGAACTGATACCGCTAATGGAACACTGTCTGATCATACGGCCAATCTGTGATGCAATGCACAGGCCTGCATGGTTTCAAATTAATGTGGAACTGAGTTATCGTTAGTCAGGTGGTTGTATAGGTAACCCATACCGTAGGTTAGCAGAAAAGTTACACAAACTGTGATAACACGACACTGGCATTATCAAGCACCGATGGGCATGCGGCAATAATTGTTAAATGTCGCAAATAAGATGAGAATCGGTGATCGGTAAATCGGATTAGAATTAGAATCACGCCTGTCAAGTGATGTGAAACACTCGGCCAGAATGAGAACATAGAATTGGAAAATATTCATGGTCAAAGTCGGTACTGTGACAAACACTATAACAAAATGAACTACATACAGGACGCATCGACACCAACGAGCGTAGTTTAGACGATAGTGTCTATGGAGCGGAACGGTCGAAATTCATGATATGTTCGGCTAAGTGAGTAGAACACTAAAGTCCCCTGTGAGATATAGCACCCGCATACTAACTTATCAGGTTCACACCCATGATCAAGTCCATAATACGTCTAGGTTTGTCTCATAAAAGCGGCCTAATCGTTGAATAAAAATCGAACAGATTTGAAGGCCCGAAACTAGAAAGACTGGTCTCAACAACACCTGGAATACCCCGACGGGATAAGAAGGGAGGTGATAATGGAGGCGAAATAAACTTATTCAGGAGCAGTTCCTGATTGTGGCACATAGCCAGAGCAATGGGATATGGCAGAAAGCAGACTGACAGAGGAAACCTCAAAGTACAAAGAACGGAGGTAATATTGCACTAAAGACTCAGTTGAATGATTGCAACTTGTCGGCGACAAGGAACAATGAGGTATCCGAGGCAAGAAAGGGTTCGGAAAAACCGGTATGTGCCGTGACAGCATGAACCTGGATGGACTGAGGCAGGACCAGCGGAAGCTGCTGCAGAACATCCATCGCTGCTAAGGTTGTGGAAGCCACGACTACAAATAGAGGATGCATGACCACCAACAGACTCCGAGCCTGCAGCGCAGGCTGTACCGAGTTGACAGAGGAAAATCCATTGTTGCCCGGCTCTGTGAAGGTTGTGGAAGCTGTGACTACAAATAGAGGAGGCATGACCACCAACAGACTCCGAGCCTGCAGCGCACGCTGTACCGAGTTGGCAGAGGAAATTCCATTGTTGACCGTCTCTGCAAAGGTTGTGGAAGCCGCAACTACAAATAGAGGAGGCATGACCACTAACAGACTGAGCCTGCAGCGCAGGCTGTATCGAGTTGGCAGAGAAAAATTGCCACACGTTGGTGTTTGTTCTTGATATGTGGGCCCCATCCAGTCCTTCGGTTGTGGAAAACAGGCGTACTTCTGTGCGGATGGCTCAGGAGGCCTCGACCAATAAGGAGGAGCCATGTCCAGCAATCGACTCCAGGACAGGTCGGAACACGTGCGGTAAAATCCCCTGGAGTGGAAGCAGTGGGAGGTGACACATTGAAATGCTAGGCAGGCAATGTGTCAAAAGCGCCGGGGCTTGCGAGCTGTTACGGACCACCGATGTTGTGGTAGCTATGGCAAGTGGCTGGCTGGTGCAGCGATGGAATGAACCCGGACGCACCGGAGGCAGGACCAGTGGTAGCTGCGCTTGGACGACCATCGCTGCCCTTCTCTGCAGATGGCTCAGGAGGAAGGAGGCATGTCCAGCAACCGCCTCCAGCGGAGGCTCCAATTTAATGGAGGAAGCAAGAGAAGGTGCCACGTCAGTAGAGGTGCCATGATCATTGATCTTGATAATCGATAGTCAACAAGAGATTAGAATCGATGAAGCGTATCTAATAGCAAGGACAGTGTAAGTAGTGCATAATATTCGCATGTGCATAATTTGTATCAGAAACAACCGAGACAGTCCTTCCCATGACAAAAATACAGTTTTGTAGACGGGTGTAATTGCACCGGTAATATAATTGTAAGTTGGGGTATCTCAAATCAAAGGTCATTGTGTGACATACCCAAGTCCAGTGACACTTTCACATGCCCATAAATTAACGGAGATGGGAAATGTTCTAAATATATCTTCACATATTTCAATATTGATCCAACGATGACAGTGACCACCAACATTGTGACCAGGTGGACAAGTGAAAATGGTGAACACCCATGAATAGAAAATTGCGAGTGCATACAGGTGCAAGAGCAATCGCTCCTGTCTCGTGGGAAGGAATGCCGGTAATGAGTAATGACTAATGAGCACAATGCGTTACAAATATCTTTGCACGATCAACGATCGTTAACCGGTCCGTTGGCGATTAAACTGTAAAACAGGGTATCCAAAGATGTCCGGTACTTTCCGACATCCAAAATAAAGAACTCAGAGCAATCGCAGCCGAAAATGGTAATTGAATATCGGCTGTATCAATGTTTCATCGATTATACGATTAATCGTGGCACCCCTACCTGTCGGAGGGAAAAAACATTACAAAGTTTACATTGTAAAAGCATTGAGCCTTATGTTCAATGTAGAGAGAAGAGGCAAGCCACACTGTGGCTATTTTATCTAGCATCCGTGAGGAAAATTATTGTAAAATATTGTAATGTAAAATATTGGAAACAAGAGGTGTGCACTCGAGTGCTAGCATACCCCCACCGTGGCAAATTCAACCCGCATTATCCGTAAACTCAACAAAAAAGATTTTTAACTTTAAAGAAAAATTGGGACTAATAATATCGATATGGTGTCACAAGAAGCTTTTACAGAAAAAATTATTCAAATCGGTTCATATTTGTTAAAGTTATTAAGTCAGACAGAATTTTCTAAGTCAAAATAGGTCGAAAATGAAGTGTAATATTACGAAAAACAGTCTGAGCCAATCCCTAGTCGCATCATGTAGAGAGGGTATTGTGAGAAGCATGTATACCAAAAATTATTGAAATCGGTTTATATTTGTTAAAGTTATTAAGTCGGACAGAATTTTCTAAGTCAAAATAAGTCGAAAAAGAAGCGTAACTTGAAAAAAAAAAAGTCGGACCGAACCGCAATTAGCATCATGCGGAGAGACCGTCCTAAGGAGATTGCATATAAAAACTTATTGAAATCGGTTCATAGTTGTTCGAGTTATGAGGTCGGACGGACGGACGGACACACGGAGGGAGAAAACGTGACGGACGGACGGACGCAGTCAATCCAGTATACCCCCCATTTTCTACGAAAGTGGGGGTATAATTATTAATTCCAATACATTTGGATAGGATATTGTCAGGGACCAAACTCCAAACTGGAGCTTAGTGTAGACGCCAACACAATATTGCATCCGGTGCAGTGTTAAAAAAAAACCTACGAGAACCCGAATGACTCGAAAGAGCATCGGTTTATTGAATATTGTTTTATGCAAAAAACGATATTTGTTTGAAGTGATTCTTGTAAACAAAACAAAATTGAAATATTTGTTAATGAAATTATCCACCCACGGACCACTGTCATTAATAAGACAGTATTGTAGAATAAAAGATTGTTGAACAATTGTAAAACCGAATTCCGAAAATTGGAAAACACGTGCGTAGTGCACGAAATTAGGAAACTGCGTGGTTTCGTTCATAATATCGTAAAGAGAACGTTCATTAAAAATGAACAGATGAAAGATGCGACTTATCTTGCGACGTAGAAGAAATAAAAGGATCGAAATCTTACTTGTCATTCGCTTCTATAGCGACAGGACTCACACGATTGGTCCAGAGGTAAAGTTGTTTAGGTTTGACAGTGCGCGTACTGTAGGTACTCCGTACCGATTTTTAAAACGACTTCTATGATCTTGCAAGCAAGAAATATATAACCATTAGTTCATTCAGTGTCCAAGATATATTTGACGGAGATACACTTTGGTTATAGCATCGGATAGCACATGCCCATGTGTGGATGCAAAGTGTTAATAATTTCTAAACCGATCAATCGATCTATACCAAAAACTATACAGGTGAGGGGTGTGTCATTGTAAACATGCACATGAAATTTGAACATGATCCGATAAAAGATACTCCAGTAATCGAATCGGATAGCAAGTGTCTACAGACGGACGGACAGATGGACAGACAGACAGACGGACAGATGGACAGACAGACGGACGGACGAACGACGGATGGTTGATCCGGACGTCAGCATTATGTGTACCATACATGGTATGGGTACACATAAAAATGGATAGTTCTCCTCTAGTGGTCACCCCGAAGATCAATATGAATTGATTGAAAATCGGATAAGGGATGTGGACTGTAGGGGGTGCCAAAGGATTTAGTCATGCAAAGAGTAAAATCCAAGATGGCTGCCAACGGCCATGTTTTTCATTGAAACATTTTCAACTTTGATAGCTCCCATCTAGAGGTGATCCTAAACATGCCTGTAAATTTTCAAAGCAATTCTCAACCACATCCCTCATTCGATTGTCACCCAACTGCATATTGATCTTGCAGGGTGTGCCGATGGATTCAAATCTAAGATGGCTGCTGACAGCCATGTTTATTAACAAATTGTGGAAAAAATTGATGGTTCCCATCTAGAGGTCACCCCAAAGATCAATATGATGTTTGGTGATGATCATATGAGGGAGGTGGCCTGTTGGGTGTGCTGAAGGATTTAGTCATACAAAGAGTAATAAAATCCAAGATGGCTGTCAACAGCCATGTTTTTCATTGAAAATTGTTAAAATTTGATAGCTCCCTTATAGAGGTGATCCTGAACATACCTGTAAATTTTCAAAACAATTCTGCAATAAATGCTGGCTGCAGAGTGTGCCGATGGATTCAAATTTGAATTCCAAGATGGCTGCTGACGGCAAAGTTTTTTAACAAATTTCGGGAAAAATCAATGTCTGCCATCTAGACCGCAACTTTTGGCAATATAAAGATTCCACTTCAATGGCGGAAAGGATGTTAAGGTGCGTCATTAGTGAGTCTTATTTTAGGTCGGAGAGTTCCACTTTGTTTTAAACTGCAATCCGTTTTGGTTTTGGTTCACGCAACTGGTATTGTGTGGTCTATCATCAATATTCCAGGATTCTCCTATAAGCATATGTTGTCCGATCTGTAATCAACATCTGTGATGGGCACCAGTATGAAACTTGTTTGAATGCCTAGAATTGACCATGTCTCAAAGCAGTTGGTCAGCTCAGACATTGTCAGCCTTCTAGTTCTATACTACTTTACATTACTTGCACATACAGATGTTAGAAAAAATAGGGAATCAATTGAAATACTCGTAAATTTAAATTTTCTAATGAATGAAGTTTGTAAACAATAGCATGTACATTGCTTACTATTAAAAATAGAGCTTTGAATTCACATTGAATGTTTGTTAACCTGATGTTCTTGTTTAAAACAAAGAATTCTTAAGAAACTCTTACTACCCATTTTAAAAGCTTAAAGTGATGTGAAACACTCCGGTATGGTGATCAAGGAGAAATGGAGAATAATCTTGCTCAAAGTCGTAATTTTTACGAATATTAATCCAAATTGACAACATACACCATCATGCTGATATATTAATTAAATGCAATGACTCTCGATGGTGAAATCATTTGAGTGTGTTTAACATCGATAGTTGCGTCCCGAATTGAGATGTAAATATTTACAAATGAGCGTAGTTCAGACGATGTTTTCTGTGGGGCGGTATGATCGATTTCTTTGAAATTTTCAGTGATGTTAGTAGAATGCTACATTCCCCAGGTTGGCATAACGTCTGAGTACTAACTTATCAGTTTCACGCACCCATAAAAGTACATAATATGTCTTTAATCTGTGTCAAACAGGTGTGTTTGCAAATTACACTTGATGCATTTTTGCCAGAGTAGCAGGTGACCACATGCTCATACGCCGAGTTTGCTTTTCACTAATCACCACAAGCTACAGCTAGTTTGAACAATGTCTTTGACTGGGATTGATTTACATTGCATGTATGTGTGTATTGACATGAGTCAGCAAGTATATATTCAGGGGGCAACTTAAATCATATCCACAATCGTGAGATGGGGTGCAAAATCATGAGTGGTACAAGTAATAACACAATTACATTGTTTCAACTGCATTGATTATAGCTATTTGGTTGAAACACCCTGATTGATGTTTGTCTAACATTGTATCAGCTTGTGTTGACATTGCTTGAATTGGCTTCACTGAACTGTCAAACATTGCTTATTTGCAAAAACGGGTTTGGGCTCTAATCACAATTTCTCCCATATTGCTTCTTATGTGGTGTAAAGTCTGGGTGGGTAAATGTCTGCTTGTGAATGAATGTGGAGATATGTTTAGTGGGGAAATGTCCGCATACCAAAAAATGTCCGCAAATCCATTCAGCAATCAAAAGCTTAGGCTAACTGCTCTACAGCTTTCTATACTCAGCATATTTTATTCGATATTCAATTTGAGTGAAAAAAAACACCCATCTAGACGAGTAGTATATTTATACAGCTGCATATATCTTCTTATTATTTCTGAAATAAAACATTTCAATTATAATACTGACCTTCAGAACAAAATGCAGGACAATCCAGATAGAACCGCAAAAGGCAACAAACATATCAAATCTGTTCCGTCGACTCTGCCAGTAGCCACACGGAGACAATGCTGTCATCTTCATCCCAACCTTTGGAAGTTAAAATAAAATAATAATCTTCGGATATGCATAGTACATCGAGATCAAAATGTTCTGAAATTTCTGCTTGACAAAGGGGACAGGTCAACTATTTCCGATCTGTCACCTCACAATTTTGCCTGTGCATCTGCATTCATACCCTTACATGAGGGCTGATAACATGCATGTCTTTGAGGACTGGAAAGATCAGTTGTTTTATGATTTTATTCTACATCAGTTATGTCTGATGTTTATTTATACTACATGTAGAACCATTATTTTCTTATTATTTTGAATTTTCAAAGTTAATGTTTTCAGTTTATCCTCCAAATCAGTTACGGTAATAGTCTTATCCCAACAATTGGATCTAGAAACATCAAACTCAGACTACCAAGATTGGTCACAAACTGGCAGAGTAGATCAGACAGCACACCTGACTTATAATTAGGTGACAGGTTGCAATAGAATCTACCTGCCAACCACCCAAAAAGAGTGACCTGTCAAATATAGGTGAACATTTTGAGCCCTGATAGTACATCTAAGAATTAGCATGTTATCCTACTCTTAAGATGTTATCCTACTCTCAGGACTGCATCATGGCATAAATTTTTGGGTCATTCGGTATCCTTGAGTGACAGAAATGGCTGGTGATGTTGTAGCTTCAAGAACATATGAGGTCCAACCATGTGTTTCATTGTGGTCCTGGGTAATAAAAAACTTGTATAGAAAATATAATTAATACAACCGTCAAATGTTCTGAGTAGCTTAAAGGTTTTCTCCTCTAGTGAGATGCAAGAACTATTTTCACTCGGCTAGCACCTCGTAAAAATAATCCTCCACATCTCATTGGAGGAGGAAAACCGTACACTACTCAGAACAGTTAACTATTGTCTATCTATTTTCTTGCTAGGATCTAACGGTTACAGAGATGCAATTTGTTATTAAAAAAAATAATTCCTGGGGGTTGAGCCTTGGATACAGTGCAACATGCTGAATGTTATAAATAATAGATGAGTAATCTTATTACTGTAATAGATATATACTTAACCCTTTCATGATGGGAGCTGTGCTGGTGCAGCGTTAACCCTTTCAGTGCCAAGTCCGATTTTTGTATCAACCCATATTTCCTTGATCATTTTTCAAATTTATTGATTATTATAATGCGATACATTGATGGAAAGATGATCAAGGAAATATGGGTTGATACAAAAATCGGACTTGGCACTGAAAGGGTTAAGGATTCTGAGCCAATGCATTCTCTTATATATGCGAGTCTCCCATAGGGAGCCTCACATATATAAGAGAATACACTGGCTTACAATGTCAAGGTAAATATTGTTAGGCCAATACATTCTCTGATATATGAGAGGCGTCCTTTGGTCGACTCACATATATACGAGAATGCATTGGCACAGGGTTTTCGCAAAAATTCAGGATGCTCCAGTCATGGAAGGGTAAAATAAGAGATTTAAGATTATTTAGCACCCAGTGTTGATGCTAGCCTCAATCTTTGCTTCAATCAAAGTTACAGGTTCTCTCCACACAGTGGACAGATCCAGGGGGAAGCAGTCCTTTGATTTTGAGGTGCCCAATTGCTCTTGCGCGCCATTGCACACATGAAATTGAAAAGTAGCGCGCAAAATGTTGTGTGCCCCAATATCTTGGTTAAGTTTACTCAATGATTTAATAAAATTCAAAACTGTAATGGTTTAATATATTCCCTTGAGAAAGGAACTTTTTATTGAAGTAAACCAACAATGAACATTTTGTTTGAAGATTAATTTTATTATAATATCACAAAGCAATGTTATTTGAGTGTATTAAACTATTATATACATGTTTAGATACACATGCATCAGTTATGACTTATATTTCCCGTTAGGTGCAAGTACTGGGGGAGCGTACCTTAATCCAATCACCAATTTTGATACCCTGTTATCTGAGCTTTGATTAACATGAACACTTCTGACTGTGCTTAATTGTACTTCCGGATTTTATAGTAATTTTGCAACATATGACATCATGAAATATTCGGCGGCTACTTTAACCCTTTATTTACTAAATATTCATTGACGAGTAGTTCCCATAGGAAATGTTCAGATATTAAGTTCCAGAAAGGACTTTTGTTGATCTTATTATCTGAAAATTTCCCATTAGTGAATAGTATTCCATCTTCACTGGTAATGTCTTTTTGTCTGTTGTCCGCTTATGTTTTCTGGACACCCCTTCCAAATTACTAATAGACCCATGTATACCTGTATACCTGAATTGGAGAATTAATTAGTAAAGAAAGGCTTACAGACAATTAGTTAGATATCAAGAAGTGCAACAACAGTAATGCTCTAAATAATCTACTCCTTTACCACAGCAGAATTATGGGTAATTTTTCAGGATTTAGTGTCAAATATGGCTTGTTGCCATTCATCGGAAAGCTCTCAGTGAGAGCTTTCCGATGAATGGCAACAAGCCATATTTCCGACTAAATCCTGAAAAATTACCCATAATTCTGCTGTGGTCAAGGAGTCAATTATTTAGGGCATTGCTGTATAGGCAACATGATAATGTTATTCCATCACACCATGCACATGATAATGTACAATAACATGTCTGTGGTGATGTTTAGCGACCTTCATGAAATCTCTATACCTGACGTCTGATTGTGACATAAAATAGCATATAGTTTACCTCTATGATGAAGAGAATGGTGAACACGACCGAACAATTTGCCATGATGAAGGTATCTTCATTTGTTTCTGTTTGGGAGAAACGCCACTGAAAATTAGAATAAAAATCAGTGTTGGTGCTAGCAAAAAAATTATATACATATCCTATTCTCATTACAGAATGTACATGCTGTAAATAGACTTCCTTATTAAATATTAATGCGGACCGGACCACAAAAATATAATTGAGTCCAGGTCCACGGCTGTACCAGACCGGACCAGACTACATGTATGTATGTTTGTGACTTCAGCAAGCCTCTCATATATAAGAGAATGCACTGGCTTACAAGGTGAAGGTAAATATTGTTAGGCCAATGCATTCTCTTTTATATGCAAGGCACCCTATACGAGACTTATAAAATATATAAGAGAATGCATTGCACAGGGTTTTCGCAAAATTTCAGAAGCTCCAGTCATGGAAAAGTATGTTCAGACTTGCGCTAAAACTTACTGGTATGGACAGCATGAAGCAGTTGGTTAAAACCATGAGAACGATGACACGTTTGAAAATGATGTTCTGGGTGATGTCATATATTTTTACACGGAATGAGTTGCTGTCAGGACGAGGAGGTATATGTAGAGGCTGAGCCAGCTTGATTCTACCCTTCAGATCCATCCATCTTCTCTGGTCGACTGTGAGTAATGCTGTGCCCTGTAGAGGAAAGCAGACAGCAAATGATAATGACCGTACAGCATATATATAGTCTATCTGCAAAGAACTAATAATGACCGCAGGGGGCGTACAGATATTTTGTCATCTATTAAATGCAAATTTTGACATTTTATAGTATCTATTACAAAAGTATTGCGTTCGAATATATAGCCTACTATAACATAAGTTTCTGGCTCCTATATACTCTGACATGTCATTCTGTATATGCTACATGAAATCTCCCATCACGAGCCATTCTGTATGATCAAGCGACCACAGAGAAAACAAAAACAAGAAATCCGTTAAATAATACACATAATTTTCTTCTGACTTGTATATGCATGTAATTAAAATTCAGGGGGGAAATAGAATAAGGATAGGAAGAGCTGTGTCTCAAATAAGTGTTATCGCTGTTTGAAATTGCTTTTGCATGTTCAGAAAACTCTGAAATCATATTGTTTCAAAAGTCGCTCATAATATTTATACCATAAATTGAGTAATTGTTTCCTTTTATCACATTCTGGTAATAATCTTGAACATGGTGCGTTAAACTTCAAAGCAGTTCACTGAAATTGAACATGTTGTGATGCGGTTCCAACGTACATATAACCTCCATAACTGCTTTACGTTGACATACCAACCGGGTTGTAAATGGCTGTGTTAATAGGGACACCTATTCAGAGAATATCTGTAAACCACGTAATAAACTTAAAGTAAGATAAACTGAATGAGTTTGACTATAAATTACACCATAAGCATATATTTTCTACAAATTTAATCCACATAGTTCACATTATCTTCAAACATTAGGTAAGCAAATTTTTAAGACATACCTTATTTTGACTGTAGTTCGCAATGACCACACCCACGAATAGTGTCAATCCAATCATGTAGCCAATGAACACGAAGACATGGATATATATAGCATGCAGCTGGAAATGAACAACATATCAATTGAGAATATAGATTCGTTAAATCAAGGTTTCTGCTCAGAGGAATAGAGCAGGCAGCTACTGGGAGACACAGACAAGTCTGGATATGGTGTGTCTAACATTGCAGAATGAGGTCCCCTGAGGGTGAATTTAGTAATGATACCCTGCACAGCTGGCTAGCGGCACCAAATTCACCCTCTGGGGAACCTCATTTTCACGTCTTGACAATGCAAATGTATTATTAAGTAACATCACAAAACAGTAAATCGATGAAATTACTGTTCCAGTGAACAGTTATGCTTGACTTATTAAAACTGTTTCTCAGTATTTACATATCTCACCTGCATTGATGGATTTACATATGTTGATATTCAAATTTCAGTGAAAGTATAGATGCTTATCAACGAGTGTATAAATGAGTACAAGGTGACATGCCATATTACCTCCGAGACATGTTTCAACTAAAAATTTGCAGACGTGGCCTTAAGATCGAGTGTTTGAATACATGACTTTAATGGTCCCAAGACCTATAATAATTATGCTTTCAAAAATGTGTAATTGAATCATGGAATTAACTACCACATGAAATCAGGGAAACCAAATATGTCGAACAATTTAAGAAATTTATCAAAACCCACCTGTTTAACATTGTGTTTCAATGTATGACTGATTTAGCCATTATTGTAATTCGGAGCATTGTTAATGTGTTGTCTTAAATGTATATCTGCTTGTGTTCTAACTGTTAATAGTTTTTATTATGTATGTTTTAAAACTATATGAGTTAGATGTGTAAAGTGCATTGTAACTAATTTACTGTATATATAATAAATAAATAATTCTGCATAGGCCTCATCTTCTGGGTAATATCTATAGTCACAAATTAATATTGTTTTTAGTTTAATTTTTTCCCTTCTGTTCAGTATCTATATCCCCTAATTTGCAAAAGATAACATGCATAATCAAGGTGAATAATGGGTGACCATCTCCATCTTCAACTGGGGAACTTCAATCTGATCCTAGGTCTCCCAGTTGAGGCCTAATCAGAATGAGGTTCACAGAGGGGAATTTGGTGATGCTAGCCCACCAGCGGGATAGTATCACTAGATTCACCCACTGGAGATCTCAGAAACACTATATCCAGATTTGGACCCAGTGACGAAACCCAGTGAATATCTAGTAAATCAGGGCCTAATTTCAATACAAATTTTGAAAGAGACACATTTTGTTTTTTAACCCTTTGAACCCGAGAGACCGGAATACCGGTCCAATCCTTATATTCCTATATCCCGGGAGACAGTAATACCGGTTCGGAAATCAGACGATATTTGACACGAAATTACAGCTCAATAAACACACATATCAACTAGAGTTGTACTTCTACTTTGCACATACGTGTCACATGTTTACCCACGTGACTTTGATCGACAAACTGACGACAGAGGGTTTGTTTCTTCGCACATGTGCAGAGGCCTATTTCGAGAAAAGAAATCCCGCTTTTTATCGTCGGAAAAGGGGAAATATTTCGTTAGAAATTTCGCGATCAAAGCCCAAATTAACTAGAATTGTGCTTCTATACTTTGCGCGAATGAGTCACATGTTCATACCTCTGATTTTAGCAGCCAAATTGGAAACAGGGGGTCTGTTTCTTCGCGCAATCACACAGGTGCATTTTGAGAAACGCCTTCTATTGTAGGCAAAGTGTAAGAATTTCGTTATAAATATATAGCGCGACAAAAGGAAGCCGCAATATATCTATGTACATGTATATTGAACGTGGAATAGACTGTCTCGTTGAAATACATTGTGACATATTTCACCGCACACTTGTTCAGTTAGCATAGTAGATTGATGTATAGTTGAGCGTGTATACATGTATATACGTCCCAATTAAGAGCTTTATGAGTTAAGTCGTCAGAACACTATATAACGTCAGGCGCCTCGGGTTGCGGTCATTTAACGTTCAGGACATCAGGGTTCAAAGGGTTAAACTTCAATTTCTTCAGAGGGAAATAATTTGTGTATCATAGCTTGCAGGGATTTATTTCTCAGAAAAATATATATTCCCTTTTATTTTAATACATTTTCTTTGGGATGCATGGCAACATCACAGGTTCAATCTCAATTAAACAATATGAAAACCCTACCAATCCTAATACTAATGGCCTGCATGCATTGAACTTGGTATTTTAATAATGTTTCAAACAAATGATCTTTACATTTCATAGGTTTTCAATGACCAATACAATATGAGACATAATTATAATAGGTCATTTTTAGAAAATTTCTGGTACATACAGGTTCAACTCGGTCGATAATCACATCACGTATCTCTATCCATCCTTCTAACGATAGCACTTCAAATAACGTAAGCATTGCACTTCCAATGTTGTCAAAGTTGAAGTTCCTTGGGTTAGTCCTACAGAAGAATATACACTGTACATGTAATAATATGAGAATTACTATGGCACAACCATGAAGTCACATCCTTCTAAAAGACACAAATAATGTTCCAAATATGCAGTACCAGTACATTGATTTAAGATCTAGAATTTAACCTACTGTATTGTTATGAATGAACGTGCATACTTTTACCAAGCGTGAACGTGCATACTTTTTTCATCGGAAAGCACTTAGTGAGAGCTTTCCGATGAATGGCAACAAGCCATATTTCCAACTAAATCCTAAAAAAAATCCCATAATTCTGCTGTGGTTAAGGAGTCGATTATTTAGGGCTTTACTGTGACACATCTGTGTCCTAAAGGTCTGCCATGTTACTGTTGTAACAGAAATAGCTCACTTCAACTGTATTGCAGCTGGCTCACTAAATAAAATTATCATCCTTTGGTATCTGAATAAAATACCTTATCTTAACAACTAAAATTACATAGGAACAAAGATTTCCAAAATTTGATGGGGCATAATCTCATGGTTCATAGCTTGAAATCCAGCAAATATCTCATCACCTCAGCAGATCCCACAAATGAAACAACATTCTAATCACAGAAAGTCATCCTCAAAAACATAAAGTGTAGGGAATGTAACTCTTACGTACCAAGTTCGAGGAACCCAAAGTCCAGGCAAAATGCCATCAGGACCTCCTTGCAACTTCATTTTCGTAAGAGATATGTTCATTCTAAAGATTCCTGTGCAGTTTTCCTAAAAACAAAACATATCATAAAATAATTCCATAAAATTTAAATGAATTGCATTTGATATTTGGGTTTTTATTGTGTCTTCATAAACAACATAAACATATAAAACTTACAGCCTCTCTGTCATCTGAAGTGGCCCCAACTGATTGATCTGTGTCTAAACTCTAGCTTATATCTTCACCCCATTGACTAATTGATAAACCTTACAATGTCTATCAAAATGTATGAAAACACCTCCAAAGCGAAAATTTAATTCACTCGAATATCTACCAACAAGTCTGAGTTTAGTGTGCCTGCTTTGCAGAATGAGGTAACTAAATTTACCCTCTGGGTACCTCATTCTGCAAATGACAGGCACACTAAACTCAGGCTTATCTAATGTGACAAAATAGCAAGTACTTGCTTTTTAATTTAAGTCTTAACCTTTTCATGACTGGAGCTTCCTGAAATGTTATGAAAAACCCCATGCCAATGCATTCTCTTATACATGGGAGTTTCCCATAGTATTATAAAGTTTGAGAATCCCCTCTTGTGGAAACATCATGATGGAGAAGAATAAAATTAATATATTTGTTTATTATGTACTCGACTAATTGGCTCATAAGAGCCCATACTACTGCATAACAATGATGTAAACATAACAGTCCAAAAAACAACAAGACATATATAAAGCTTCACATTGAAATATGATAAGATGATGGTGACTAGAGTTATATGTATGTATGAAAAGTGATGGAGTTATCTTAGGAGGATGCAAACTACTTGATGACCCTGCAGATGCAACCACGACCCAAGAATTCCCTTTATGATATTGATTATTATAATGTATGATGGTAGTTAAGGAACTGAATTCTGGTGGTCGCCTGATGCATCTGCCGTGCCATGTCGTTTACATCAGAATAATCTTTTCTTATAATTAACATTCTGAGTCATTGGTGTCTGCTATGGAATCGCAATTACCTGTGGTGATGAATAACCACAAACGATTCACATTATTTGGATACTTTATCACTATGCCATTAAAAACACAGTCGTTTACTTCATTCTATGATATACTAATATCAGCTAAGCCAAAGAGGCTTATGTATAATTATTACCATTGAAATGATTCTGAATATCTGTTTGCTTTGTACAGACTTTCTCAGTATCCAACCGAGCTATCTATCGCTTGGCTAGATATTGACTCTCTGAGTGTCTTAAAGAGCCACCATGTGACTAGGATTGTCAGAATCAGTGAGAATAAATTTGGTAGAGCTTTTCGCTCTTACGAATACATGAAGCTATCAAATGAGTGAGCATGCAATATGGTTACATATATATATATATACATAGCATAAATTTGGATCAATGGGACTCTCCACGACTGGTAACCTACTCATTATAATTGAGATATTATATAGAACCGGGGGGGGGGGGGGGGGGGGGGGGGGGGGGGGGGGGGGGGGGGGGGGGGGGGGGGGGGGGGGGGGGGGGGGGGGGGGGGGGCATAACTAAAGTTGCCAGGGCAAGTTATCTCGCTGTTATGCGTACTATCACGATTAAATCATTAGTAAACCTTATGAGGATATGCTCTGAATTAGAGCTATGAATGCGTGAAGCGACGAATTAGGTTGTATATCAACCTGACTGGAAGAGCTTCATGCAGCGGCTAGCTTTGCCGAGACCCACAGCTATAATTTAAACAAAATATTTTTATGTGCCACACGCCGATACTAAGTTTGTTAGCTGGCGATTTGCTGCGAGGAAGCTGTATACTGCTGTACATTGTAAGAGGACTGATGGGTTGAAAATAAGGGGGTGGGGGGGGGCCCATACTTAAGCTGCTGATTGAGTACTGAACGAGTGAATGAATAGCGTAACCAGTTGCAGAGAATCCCATATTGGTGCACGTCTTGATGGTGATGGTGGGGAGGTGGAGGCTAAGAGAAGCTTTTGTAACCTTCCATAATGAATGATTAATAACAGGTAGTAGATTATCGAAAAAAAATTAAATAGTTATGCAATTTTTTTGTGTGCGAGCTTGCCGTCATGAAATCAGAATAGAGAATGACGCTACCGATCGATATAATCAATCTTGGGCTTGATGATTCGCTACTTCTTAGCTTTCTGATTGGTTAAAATTAGAGATCTGAATGCTACGAATAATTTTGATTGGAAGAATTGATGCAGACAAAGGATTGAGAAAGCCCGGGAAATTCCCGTGACATCGGCAGTGAATAATTCTCGCGACTTGATTGCTTAATAATAGGGATTATGTTAACCCCTCGGCTATCGCCGTTGAAGGTATAACAATCTAAAAATAGAATAGCTCGACGAATAATACTTATCTCAGTCTTTACGAAATATAATTTACTCTTAACTTCGTAGATCATTCGATGCTTCCGTTTACTATTACCAATGCTGTAACTACATGAAAGCCAATGAATGCGCCGAAAGGGGGTTCTCAAACCACGAGAAATAACGAGTCATTTCTCATCAATTAATAACTTATTATACAGTGCGTGTCTCATCCAAAATAAATTTTCACCACAACCTGGATTCGTACAAGAAAAACACATACTGTACACAACAATGTATAATAAGTTAATATCTTAATAATACTGTAGAGGAAACTTGGCAAATGGTCAGTGGAAACATATGGAAAGTTAACGCTAATTGAGTAAAGATTATGTGCCATTTTAAGTGATATAAACCTGATAATGATTAAGTCATGTAAAAAAAACAAGACAGTCAATGACTGTGGAGACATTCACCAGACTATAAAGACTGAGAAGACAGGGACTCGGAAGACCATAAGAGTTAGTACTTGTCAAATTCACTTAAAAACAAGTAGTCCTAAAGAGGGACTTAGTATAGAGGGTCTCCGTTGAGCAGTGGGGTGTCCACCTTGAAATATGGTCCAGATCCTCCCACCCCACATAGTCCATAGTCTGCTCCGGACCTGTTTACTTTCAAAATTGGAAATAGGGAGATTTGACCTCAGAAATAGGGAGATTTAGTGAAAAATAGGGAGATTTTTTTCAATGTCAGTATCATGGAAAAATATTCATATTTTTCATTTAAATGTCATATAGACTGTTTGTTGCATTTGGTTTGCATCTGCCACAATTAACGCCTTGACATCGACTACCGAGTGTCTCTAAAATCACTGAATCATTGGGAATAAAATAACGATTTTCCGGTTATGGATCACGTTTTATTTTGAACAAAGCAATACAACGATTAAAACTTTATTTGCACACTTGGTGCTCTCGGATAATTTTGTTGCCAAATATATTCAGTAACATCAGGTAACATCGGTGAATGTAAAGAGAGTACATATTGACAGAATTGTTTGAGGTCCGTTCGATTCGCGTTCTGTTATTGTGTATACAAAACACGGAAAACCACAAAGACGGAAATGGAACTAAAACAAACAAAAAGTTTAAATCGGCAATATAATAATAATTTGAGTCGAGAGTTTTAAAGCAGAAACCAACATTTTATTAAGTGTGGCCAAAAAGGAAGGCTTCTTGTTTGATATATTATAATCCTTGTCAGGACATTGAAGACCGCATTTACTTACGCAACGCTGTTAAACAAAAGAGAGTCGACCTTGTGTTAACATTTTGTCACTGTTTGACTCGCAGGCGATATATTCATAATTGATTTGTAACACTATAGCATGCATGGCTTATCGCTTGCTGCAGCCGTAGGCTAATTTTTGGTTTTATCTTTTGGATCGGGAGATTTCGTTTCCCGATCGGGAGCACAGGAGAAATGACACAAAATCACTGAAGCAAACACACTCCCAAGTTCCTAAAATTCCTTTGCACATGTTGGAATTTTACAACTGATACCTCAAGCTTTCCTAACTGTGGCAAAGTTACAACCTGACATGCCCCCCTTTTTTAATGGTGGACCCCATTCAAACAAATTTGGATCCCAACTCTCCATAGGCCATATACACCAAATGCCATTTCTTGATTGGTCGAACCCATTTTAACAAATCTGTAACCCAGTCCCAAGTAACACAAGGACCCTCCATTCTAGTTACTACATATAAGCTAAATAGGACTGATGGCTCTTGAGGAGCCATTTTAAGAATTACTATGGCCGCACCCCTATTTGACCTGGTGAACCCATTTCAACAAATCTGAAACCCAGTCACCCAAAGACTCTCTATACCAAAATGTATGCTAAATATGCCAAATGGTTCTTGAGAAGATGTTTTAAAAATAACTAATGAGGGAAAGAATTATGTCCATGGCTCTGACCAATTCTGAATCAAATCTGAATCCTAATCACCCATACTAAATATAAGCTGAATAGGCCTGATGGTTCTTGATAGGAAGACATTTTAAGAATTACAATGGATGGACAAGTTATGTCCCTGGCACCGCCTTTATTTGACCAGGTGACCTCATTTTAACATATCTGTATACCTGTCACCCAAGAACCTTCCATACCAATTATAAGCTAAATAGCCCCGATGATTCTTGAGAAGATGTTTTAAGAATTACTATGGATGGAAAGAGTTAGGTCCATAGCTATGCCACGTTTTTGACCATGTGACCCCCATTTGAACAGAACTGAATCCCACCCACCTAGGGACCATCCACATAAACTATGTCTCAATTCTTCATCTCAGGTAAGCTAAGAAAAATGCCTCCTTCTTTCTCATCCAGTTTCCCATATGTAATCGCCTGAGAAAACAGGTATTTAGTTTTACTGGCCTTGGGAGTTTGTTATCATAAGCCATAGGTCATTTATATACAAACTCTCCAACAGGCAGATAGTTTTAGGCTATTAATCAAAGGAGCCGTCATTCCAATCAGATGTTGTTAACACTGCCTTTTCATTTATTACTTTATAATCAATGTGACTTCATATCGTGTTAAGTAAACATTAAGTGATTGCAGGTACCTTCCTCATATCTCATAGGGTTTAATATATTCCCGGATTTTGCGGAACCGGGAACGGGACTGAAAACGTCATCAGGACCGGGAATTTTCCAGGGTAATTTATAGACGAACAGGAATGACTGACAACTGAATATTTCGTGGTTTAAAGACTCAGAAACACACGTAGGGCACATAACATATTCTTTATATTCTTTTGTCAGACTTATTTTCAGGTACATACATCAAAATAAACAAATAAAAGCATACCATCTTCCAAAGTTTCTAACTTCCGAAGTTCCGACCGTGTAATTTCGCGGCATAAACAACTAAACAGTAAACACTCAACTAAAACGTGTAACAAAGGTCCAATGTTTTATTCTCCAACTTCCTGTTACACAATAGATAACTAAATTGATGAATAGTTGAATACGCGATATTAATCACATTGAGTCAGTTAACTGTTTTGCTGCCGAAGTACTTCCTTAGAAAAAGGTGATCGCACAACGATCGATCACTAAGACGTGAGCGAATTTTTGACGCAAACTGGCCAGCCGCCGAAAAGGAACGTTCAGCTTCAGCCGAGGACCCTCCATACCGAATATAAGCTAAATTGGCCCAATGTTTCTTGAGAAGAAGTCATTCTAAGAATTACTATGGAGGAATAGAGATATGGCCCCGCTTTCGCAACTATTTGACCCAGTGACCTCATTTGAACAAATCTGAATGCGATTCACCTAGGGAACAATCTCCATATCAAATATGAATCCATTCGGTCTTATAGTTCCGAAGAAGATGTTTAAAGAAATGTTTACGGACAGATGGACGGTACGTACGACGGACGGATGGATGGATGATGGACGGACGACGGACGAGGAGTGATGACTATAGCTCCACTGGAGACTTCGTCTCAGGTGAGCTAAAAACAAAAATAATTATAAATATTTACTTTTATTGAGACTAGAGGATCATTACATCTCGCCATCTTCCCACCGAGGAGATGAACACCAAATGTGGCAAACACAAACATCAATACTATAAGTAGAACCGATACCTGGAAGTATAGGAAATTATGTCAGAAAGAAGGACTGATTGTCAAGCTTATTCTGAATTGAGGGATATTTCAGTGTGCAGTTCTGATATATGGCAATTTCAATAAGAAACGAGAATTTGTTCACACACATTGAAGCAATGAACACTGAGGCCATTTAAACAAAATAGTTTGTTTCTCATGGAATTTATATTGTATTTATTTCAAACTATTTTTGTGGGGAAGCAGGTATTTATATGTAAGTTACTTTAATATTAAAATCCCCTATTCAGCATACAATACTGCAATAGGACCGCTGGTCATCAAAGTTATCAATAATGTCACATATGTAAATTTATAATAAAAGTTGTGGAGAACCTTACTCATGAAGACATGGAAACTTCATATGTAAAAATCTATCTAACCTCTGCATATAAATGAGAACCAACCATCAACAGGGTTGTGCTTCGAATGGTATGGGCAGTGTTTATTTATATATATCTTTATGGCAGGTCATAAATATGTCAGAAGCACAGGCTTTTTGGAGACGAGGCATTCCTAATACTGAGGTAGTCTTATAGAGCGTCCCAGTATGATGTTAAGGGAAAGAACATTGTGAAGGATCATGTACAATGTCAAGTAACTTACATGCCTATTTAGGCCTAATGCATGAGAACAATTAATTTTGTAGACTGTATTTGGATGCGAGTAGACTTTGATATACCTATGTTTCAACATCAGACTTTAACAAAATAGCCCTATAATATAATTAACGTATAATACTGAATGTAATATCGCGCAGCAATTAAGCTGATAATTAAGCATGGCGACTTCAGACCTAAGTTCTGACCTATAAAGGCACATCGTTGAGTAGAAACTTGAATAGAAAGGAGAGTTCATGCGGACCTGGCCATTGTTATGTCTGTGTATATATACGTCTAGTCTATTGAGGCAAATCAGTTGTCCGGAGACAACATGACAAGTACAGTCTTGTCTGGATTCTGGCATGCATTAAAGCCAAATGACGTTTTGACGTCTCAACGAAATTGATCTAAAACAAAACTATTTATATATAATAACTGTTTATAAATAAATAAAATAGGTTTTTACAAAAGTTAAAAACTTGATGAAACTATAACCAAAATAGCAATAATTAGATTAATAAACATACCAAAAGGATTTCCTTGAAGCCTTGCAACAACTCATAAACAACCTGCCGCATACGAGGCACAAGGATAAATATCCGAACTGGCCTGAGACATCGAAGAATAAGTAGTACTTGGGCGCTGGATTGTGGTGCGACTTCCTGAGGCATCCAACACAAAAATACTACGCTGACCTGTAATACAGAAGATAAATGACATGGTTTTATTACATGTCTGTTACTGAAAAATACCATGATCCCGTATCAGATTTGTTCTCAATTATAAGGTAGCAGCACATAATTTTCCAGAAATTTTTGCCATCTTGGGAGGGAGTACTGAACTTCAAATCTGTACTGAGTCATTGTCTTGGGCATAGGCGCCATGAATATTTTTTTAGTTTAGACAGGAATGGTCAAAGGAAACACATGGCTGCACTTGGTTTTCTTCTCTGCATTAGGCACTGAGTTATTCCCCTTGGTTTGCAGACACAAAACACCCAATTTAAAAAACTAAATTTCTAAAATTGAGCAGTTTCAATTCAAATACAGACCATGACACAGCGAATGTCAGTATAAATAACTATATTCTAACCTGACAGGGCTATGTTAGAACAGAGATTTATTATAAATAGAAATATTGTAGCAATTTTAAAATATTACCTTGCAAGGGCAGATGGGGAAAACTAAATACACATTTAAAACAGGCAACACTGGCAGTTAAGTTCCCTTATTAATTTTCCTATTTTTCATCCCTCACTCAACCCTTTAAATAGTGAAAAACTACTTAACCCTTTAAACCCTGGCTCCCCACAACGATCGACACCCTGACCCTGGGCTCCCAGTGGTATTTTTTATATTGTGGCCAGTGTTTAGATGTATGGTGTTGTTTATGTTCAAGTGGTGTCACATTTCTGAAACTTTAGATGTATGTTCCCCATGGACCACTGATTATTTTACGATCTGGTTACATTTCCACGTGGTCACTCCCTGGTAACGGTTGCTAGGCATCTACCCGATATTGAAAGTAAAATACAATTATAGCTTTTACGGTCGTAATTCAGCCCAAGGAAATGGCGTTTTTGATGCAGTCAACACCCTATTGTGAAATTTGAGATATATCTGGCCAGAAGTCTGATCCTAACTTGTATTTAAGGGTAGCAACGGTTGCTAAGCAAATACCCCAAATGATCGAATGACACCATTGCCCTGTGAATCCAATTGTATTATGCCCCAATTTAGACATTCTTGGCATGCACATGCACATGGTGCTACAGGTCTGACATTTTACAGGTATGTTCCCATGGGCCACTGTGTATTTTTTTTAGAACGGTATACTTTGCCACACGATCACTCCCTGGTAACGGTTTCTAAGCAACTACCCGGAACTGAAAGTATAATGCAATTATAGCTTATATCGTCGTATAATTCCGCGCTAAGAAACGGCATTTTCTGTGCAGTCAATACCCTATTGTGAAACTGGAGATACATCAGGTCAGAAGATTGAACCTACATGTAGTTTGTATTTAACGGTATCAATGGTTGCTAAGCATATAGCCCAAGTGATCGAATGACACCACTTCCCTGTGCATTCAATGGCATTACGTCCCGTTTTAGACATCGCCTATAGGGCATGGTGATGGTCATGTTCAAATGGTGCCACGAGTCTTAAACTTTACATAATTGCTCAATAATGCACGATTTGACCACGTGTTTGTAATGTGCACGCGCAAGTAGATTGGACTAGATGGTATTGTGACCCATTTCCACAGTACTACTCTGGTGCAATGTCAAAACGTGCAGCTGTATAACGCAAATTTATGTACTATGGAGATCCTTGATGTGATTGTATCTTTTCACAAAAATCCATACATTTATCATTTTATCCTATGCGCATGCGCGAAACAAATTGACTCAAATAAGAAACTGCGTGCGCCTTCCTCACATATGACAGAACACTGATTATGTATGCAATACTAATTTAAACCAAAAAGAGTGATCGAAATGGTGTCTTTCTACAATCCTGCGAACCGCACAACAATGTAGAGCTTTACCCGAATCGCTTCAAATAATATACGTTTGTTGAATTCTGCGCTGTGCGCATGCGCATGTTTTTCTACCCCAGCTAGTCGGCAACAAACTCATACACATGCACCCATGGCACTGCTGAAGTTCCTTGGGATAATTTACATAGATATAAGTGGATATACCAATGGTTATAACATGTATACAAATGCTACGTATGTTTATGATGTCACTGAATGCTGCTGGCCGCTTTTGCGGCCAGTCGGGTGTATGAACGTTTTCTGGCTGGCCGCTTTTGCGGCCAGTCGGGTTCAAAGGGTTAAGCCTTTAAGTCCAGCAGCCAAACCCAGATTTTTGGTTAATGCATGTGTTTGCGTACAAAGATTTTTCTCAGCGCATTCAGGTGGTTTAGGATATCCTTCTGATACATCCCCCGCTCTGTAAGGGCAAAAACATTTATCTTGTGAAAATTCTGCCATTTTGACCACCATCTTCGTTTTAACCAAATTTCTCAAATTTGTCAAGGCTGTGGATTAATCAGAAGGATACCCAACACAACCAGCATCAACTGAGAACAAAAATTTATTCGCTAAATATGCATTGGTGCCTTGGCCACCAGACTATTTTGACACAAGTTTGTGTAATGGAAAGACCTTGGAGATACATGATGTCAATGACATTTGACTTGTCAACATATCCAGAACTGTACTTTTATGTATTTCCACACATGGGGAAAAAATCTTCGGATAACATCTCATACAGAACTGCACATGCATGTTGTTGGCTGACAATTAATGGAACTCTTGCGATCCTAGTTTAATGCACTATTGTTACACTATCTAACGAATGCTACATTTTGACAGCCAATAGTTCACATATATGGTTCTGTGTATGCATGCCATCCTATTAAGTTACATGAACAAACTGTTTTAATAAGTCATATATATCTGAGTTTGTTTAACATGCAGTTTCAATTTGCTCTGTGTGTGTGAACTGGTTAACGTTACTGTACAAGTTTGTTGTGACGCGATGGTAAAACGAGAACCGGAGGTTCGAGTTTTACCTCGCGGTATGACAAACAAGTGTAATAACGTTAACATGTTCACACAACTGTGTTGTTCTTTGTTTATTGCACACTCTGGAGATTGCAGCTTGTAACATACTAATATTTAGGCCGATATTGTTTTATTTAATAGAACAAACATGTGCTCAATGTAGACTATACCCCATAATTTAGCGAAGACATTTTCTGTTAAAGTTGACGTCGCCAGTGACGTTGTTGACGTAATAGGTTTGTATTGTTCAAGAACAATACACATTTTTTTATTGATCGTTTCAATTATTCTGTATTTTTGGTGTATTTCGCACAAATAAGCTATAGGGTGTGCAATAAAAATCAATACTCACAGAATATATGAATAAATCCAAAATTCCTGTGAAGTCCTTGATCAGTGGATTTGGAGTGAAGATCAAGCCATTAGCAAATACTTTCAGAGACATTTCTATGCTCATACACAAGACAAATATATATTCTGTTACCTGCAATGGAGAAAATTATATTATTATACAAAACTCATAAGATTAATACTGAATCTTATAGACTTCTACATAGAACATGTAGCCAAACAATATATAAGTTATCTCTGGCATGTACATGGAGATATGACATAGGGATATGGATGTTGATTTTGAACTTAAAAATAAAGAGACATCCAGGTACCAAATCTCCATAATAATAATAATGACAGTTTTTATATAGCGCATAACCAATTATAATTAATTGTTCTAAGATGCTAATGACAATTATTACCCTGATGAGCCTTAACAATCAGTAACCATCTACTGCTCCCATAGTGTGGTCGTCAGAGGGTTCGACCCGGAAGAAATTGGTATAGAAGCGGTTTTGGTGTCATTCGACGCGGGAGAATCTCGTGTATAACATATCCAAAATCCGCTAAAATCCGCTTTGGTCAAAATTCAGGATCCAAGATGGCGTCCAACATGGCTGCCGTTAGTCAAAAGATACTCTGACTGAGATTAATTCGATAACAGTGAGAACAAATGTTGTTATATGTATACAAATGTATACATTTTTGCAAAGGTAAAATGTTGTGCCACCTGTTTATGGCAATAATGGAACCCATCGTCCCAGATGGCTGCCAAAATGGCGGCCTAAACTCGAACATTTGAAGTTTTTGCCTAATATCTTAAAGATCAATTCCTGTTGTTTGATAATGGTTCAGACTGGCGACATTGATTAGTCATATTCATGTTAATTCATCATTGGAGCAATGAAAGATACCATAAATGGGGTCCCAGACTCATCTACACCCTCAAAAATTCGATTTTACAGAACGCGGTATAAAATTCCACAAAACTCTCCATTGTGATTACAGTCATATATCAACAAGAAATGGACAGAACTGTACAATGTAAGTTGGGCATACCAATATCTATAAATACTCCAATTCAATGAAACCCAAATTGGCGCTTTGTCTCAAAATGGCTGCCAAAATGGCGGTCAAAATATGGAAAATGGCGGATATTGATCACAGTGTCATTCAATCCATTATAAGTAGTGGTTGATGAATTAAATTGACTAAATAAATACGAATGTATACCTCTTTATGATGCCATTATGCTAGCTCTATGTAAAAACTTAAAAATCAGTACCAAAAATGGCCACCCAATGTGAAAAATACTATTTTCTATCACTTCTGTTTATCACTTGTTGCTCTCTGAACTGGGAAACAATGGGTATATTCTTTCAATGATCATTACAGCAATGACATTTCTAATAGATTAGATCATAGTTTACTCCGGTCCTTCACTAATAAGTTATAACGAATGCGGTATGAAATTTAACCAAAATCGACTTTGGGGTTCTGGTCACATTTGATATTTAGGGATGAGCAGATCTTGTCTACAAAATAATTGATCGTTTCTTTTATTTGTGAACATTCCATCTCAAATAGACCAAAAGAAACAATAAATTTTATATAATATGGCTTCCAAAACGAAAATGGTAGACGCTGTCCAGCTTATCACATAATGGAAGTTGTGAGTGGTGGATGCAATTGATAGTTGGCTCATATACATCAAAACTATTTATTTTCAATCTTTTGGTGGCTTCCCGCGGGTTGACAAAATCTCGACTCATCAGTGCTATAATGTTGTATATCCATTATGGCGGGAAATGAGTATTTGATACCATTCGAATCGTGAGAATAAATCCAATCCGATGGGCCAAACTATCCTTGCATTGGATGACAAATATTCGCACAAACCAGTGAAGCAAATGTCGTATCTCCAGCTATCTTTACAATTATTCGTGCTATGAGGTCGTATGTCCAACAGCAGCCAATCGGACGCTTCAGGTTGTCCACGTGACTTCTGTTTTGTGTTTGTGAATTCTAAAATGTGTGCTATATGGCAGTATCTCCATGTTAGTCACGTGATCATTTGGTGATTTAAATTTTGTGATTGTTCCACACATTTCTGTATGATGATGCACATGGGTGAATTTTCATAGTGTAGAATAGGCACTTTTTAGTTCATAGACACATGCGATTGCCACCATATTTAGCTTAATCAGCATTTATTAGCACAACTTCATTATAGCACGGAAACGAATCGTCGCTGGCATACGCAAAATGTCATATCTCCCAAAAAGCTATTGTTTTTTAAAAGAAAACGAGGGAATAAACAGAAAACAATATGTGGTTCAATGAACAGCTAATGTCAGTTTTCATTGGGATAAATACAACAATACGTCATGCTTTGTCAACATTAGGAGAAATGTTGTCTAAAAACTTCAACCTTCATTTTCTCGGAAAGTTGAAAATGTGGGTTACATTATAGCACTGATGCGACGAAATATGAACTATTCGGGCTCGGCCATCATTTTCAAGTTTCAAGCTGGAACTAAATGTAGACCATGGATTCCCCATTTCGACATGTAAGAAAAGTAGTTTTACTCTGATCTCTTCCCAGATATCAACTCTCCGGTAAATGGTGATCTCTTATGTTCTAGAAAATACGTGTGCCAAATACATATATGTATGAAGAAACTATCCCCATACATTGTTTACACATCGACTCCGTAAGTATGTGGAGGTTTTCTTGGACAAGCGGGATTTTCAAACCTCGAAACCGTCCGTACAAACAATAAAAGTTAATAGGAAATGACGTTGGATGTAGGTCTAGAGTACGTCGTCCGCATGAAATAGTTTTCGTGTCATTAATTTGCACATATTTCGTGCTCTGATGAGCATGGATGAACGCCTTATGTGGCAGTTTGATTGTCTAACATCCGGAAAATAACATGTTCATTGTTCACATTTCTTAGACAAACATGTTGTTAATCACCATGTTCATGTGGCATTTCTATCCAATGACAACCTTGAAATGCCAGTTAATCAAGCTAAATGGTTGATACCTTTACGCCTACGGGTCAGATCCAGCCGTGACGCACATTGTGTATACATATCATTGATGAAATTCACTAAATGTGTAGAAGATATAGGTGCGTCTATATATGTATTAGAATGTTTCTATCCACATGTATATACCCACAATCGCATGACACGGAATTGTCACATAAAATTTGAAGGGTATACAATGTACGTGCGAATTTTCATTTTTCCTCTTGATATTGAAGAAAATAATTTTACTTTGAAACTCCCCAGCTCCGATAACCAACTTGCCCACCAATTAAGTAAACCCCAGATTATTCGCTTTTCCCTCCTGTCCTTTTCACTTTCGCCAGCACTGGAAAACCTATAATAGCCTGATGCTTCCGGACTTAGACCACCGATGCCCATATATTTGATGTTCCGAATAGTCGTTATAAGTAGAAATGTTGACACTGTGTTTTCAAATAATCCAGATTCGTAGCAATTTAATTTCTTTTTAATTAATTTCCAGATAGTCCCTCGTAATAAGTGGACATCTTGTTGGATCCTGCAGTAGATACTGCTTAGTTGGAACATTTCGGGCTGAACTGATTGTGGTAGTAGATTATTGGCAACATGTTTAATAGGTCTGTCATCGTTAGCTCACAACCGAAGTGTTGTTTCGGCTTTCCTCTGAGCAGAACTTAAATTTCGACAATTTTCGGTAGCCATTTTGGTAGCCATCTTAGCATTTTGAATCGTGATTGGCTACTCATACCCACAAAAAACATTGATTTCAATCAATGATGTGTATTGGTGCCGAATTGGCGTTTTGTCGAATGGGTTTTCGTGAATAACTACATATTTGCCATTTTCATTATTATTGGCGACCATGTTGGACGCCATCTTGAATTCTGTATTTTCCCCAAAGCGGATTTTAGCGGATTTTGGATATGTTATACACGAGATTCTCCCGCGTCGAATGACAACAAAACCGTTTCTTTACCAATTCCTTCTGGGTCTAACCCTCTGACGACCATTCTAAATATCTGCCATTTTCCATATTTTGACCGCCATTTTGGCAGCCATTTTAAGACAAAGCGCCAATTTGGGTTTCATTGAATTGGAGTAATTATAGATAATGGTATGCCCAACTTACATTGAACAGTTCTGTCCATTTCTTGTTGATATACGACTGGAATCCCAATGGCGATTTTTGTGGAATTTTATACCGCGTTCTGTAAAATCAAATTTTTGAGGGTGTATATGAGGCTGGGACCCCATTTATGGTATCTTTCATTGCTCCAATGATGAATTAACATGAATATGACTAATCAATGTCGCCAGTCTGAACCATTATCAAACAACAGGAATTGATCTTTAAGATATTAGGCAAAAATTTCAAATTTTCGAGTTTAGGCCACCATTTTGGCAGCCATCTGGGGCGAGGGGTTCCATTTTTTCTAAAGATATGTGGCATAATACTTTACCTTCGCAAAAATGTATACATTTGTATTAATATGGCAACATTTGTTCTCATTATGTCGAATTAATCTCAGTCAGAATCTCTTTTGACTAAAGGCGGCCATGTTGGACGCCATCTTGGATCCTGGATTTTGCCCAAAGCGGATTTTAGCGGATTTTGGATATGTTGTAGCAGAGATTCTCCCGCGTTGAATGACACCGAGATCGCTTCTATACCAATTTCTTCTGGGTTGACCCCTTTTTTTGCGTACCACGACCACACTACCAGTGGACAGGGGGAGGTACAGCCACAATGTGGCTAGCATACTAACAAGATCTTTCACTGCTCATAATCAGGTAGCCTTTTCAACACATGGGTGAAATTTGAATAGCGTACAATCCAACAACTCACATTAGACCCGCAAACTGACCTCGCTACATTATATGTCAATTTAAAATAAAAACTCAACCAAAAATAGACAGATATTATTTCTATATATAGAACTGAATAGAAGAACCCATTCAGTAACCATATGGTTAACCCATTATATACTAAATACCCAATGATGATGAATAGTTCCCTTAAAAAAACGACAGTTTGTTGAACTTATTATCTGAAAATTTCCCAGCAATGAATATGAACTATTAAGCTCTTGTATCGTCTGTTTTTCTGCCAGTCATCTGCTTTTAATTCCTGAACACACCTCCAATAGAGTAATAGACAGTGTTTCCACTGTTGGTAGCCAAATTGGCCAATGACCAATTTTTTTCAAAATTGGCCAATAAAAATTTCATTTGGCAAACTTTTTTCGCCCAAAATTGAGACGGAAAGCTAATTCAAAAGCGCTGAATAGATCGACGAAGTTAGGCGATGAAAGTATACGCAGGTTTCGTACTTTGGAAATATCATACCATGAAAACCCAAATTTATTTTGTAATGGGAGCATTGTCTTAATTGTGGTGACTGTACAAATGGGACAGGGTAAGCTCTAACATATAACCAGCCATTTCAAATAATATTGTATTTACAAGACACTTACCTGACTGTAAAGACTGAGAAGACTGGGACTCTGAAGACTACAACCGTCAGTACTTGTAACATTTACTTCAAAATAAGTAGTTAGAACTATACACACAGCTAAGAAATTCAAGTCAGGAACATATCTAGGCCGGTTTTCATACCGTTTACCGGTTTGGGAGCCCAAACTCCAGGTTCCCAAATTTTTGTTTTTTTAAAACAATAGTTTTTTTTCAATTTTTTTCAATTCAGATCAGTTCAGATCATAAAAAAAATACAAAACATTTATATATATTGACATAAGACATTTATGTTTACAAAAAGATTTAAGTTTAACAGTTGGAATCATATTGTAAAGCATGTTTGGCTTCATCAAGCTTTCATCTGTGAAAACTTCAAATAGTTTGAGTTCAGGTTTGTTAGTATCATTCAGCCTTCAGACTTCCGTATTTCAATAAAATTAAAGTGAAATTACACAATACAGTGCAGGAATAGTGACAATTTGATCAAATCAACCTGAATAATTAACATAGAGATTAGTGCTAATAGTAATTACTAACTTAATAGACATTGTTTCTGCACTACTAGTATATTATGTATGTGTCTCTCACTTGAATTTTAGAAAATATCCTATTACAGTAATGCCCTATAATAATCGACTCCTTAACCACAGCAGAATTATAGGTAACTTTTCAGGATTTAGTCGGAAATATGGCTTGTTGCCATTCATCGGAAAGCTCTCATTGAGAGCTTTCCGATGAATGGCAAAAAGCCATATTTCCGACTAAATCCTTAAAAGTTACCCATAATTCTGCTGTGGTTAAGAAATCGATTATTTAGGGCATTACTGTATATGAATTAGAGTGATAACGGTAAATCTCATTTCAAGCAGGATAATCATAATCCATTGAACCAAAAGAAATCTGACAATAACTTATAATCATTTACAATCCCATACATATATACAAATTTCCAAAGTTACGCTTGACAAATTGACCTCTCAGTAAAATTAGCTCTCAATGCAATGGATTTTCTAAAAATTTCCAGGGGGACAACCCCCAGACCCCGACCATCAGCAGGGGGACACCCCCTATCGAACCTCTCCGCTCAGGCCTTTGGGATATGCTTTTGGCGTATCATACCCGAAAACAGGTGTCCCCAAAAAATCCCTGGATTCTTCACATTGACAGACATACACATTCTTAATGTAATTAATTTCAAGAGGGCAGAGTATTAAATCTGCAAAGTCTGCCCCTTCTTGAATAACCAATATGACATTCAGATGTTGACATTATGTTCACCATATGTGTACATGTGTTGGGAGACAAAAAATTGTATTACAATAACATACATGAGAAGAATTTTTAAATCTGAAAAGTGTATGTTATCAGGAACCGAATTCTACAGGTAGTTCATAGTCAATTTAAATGTTATACTATAGTAGGATAAAAACAGACAAAAGATATGAAATATATAACCATACCAATCATGTAAGCTTAATGAAACTTGTTTTTTTTATTATAAAATAAAATAATAAATATTGGGTAAATATTAAAACTGGGTTGGCGGTGTTGTTTTGGGGGTTGTTGGCGGTGTTGTTTTGGGTTGTCTAAAAAAGAAATCAAAGGTTAAAACGAAAAAATATTTTTCATTTTCATTTTTTTTTTTAATTTAGCAAGGATTTCAATTTAAAAATATTTTTTTTAATTATTAACAGTTATGTTCCTGGCTCGGCCCCTCCCAGGCTCGGCCTCTATTTGACCCAGAGCCCCATTTGAACAAAACTGAACCCCAGTAAACCAAGGACCCTCCATACCAAATATTAGCTAAATTGGCCCAATGGTTCTTGACAAGTCGTTCTAAGAATTACTATGGAGGAATAGAGTTATGGCCCAGGTTTTGCAACTAATGGACCTGGTGACATCATTTGAACAAATCTGAATGCGAGTCACCTAGGGAACATCCACACCAAATATGAACCCATTTGGTCTTACGGTTCGGGAGAAGAAGATGATCATTGACGGATGGACGGACGGACAACGGACAAGGAGTGATGACTATAGCTCCACCGGAGACTTCGTCTCAGGTGAGCTAATAAATAAATATTTAATTTAATTTAGTTCAATCTAAAACATTTAATTTTTTTTTAGTTTTTAGTTATGTCCCTGGCTCCGCCCACATTTGACCCAGTGACCTCATTTGAACAAATCTGAACCTCAGTCACCCAAGGACCCTTCATACCAAATATGAACCCATTCGACCCAATGGTACAAGAGAAGAAGTCGTTTTAAGAAATACTATGGAGGGAAAGAGTTATGGCCCTGTCTTTGCAACTATTTGACCCAGTGACAAATCTGAATGTTAGTCACCTAGGGAACATCCACACCAAATATGAAACCATTCGGTCTTATGGATTGGGAGAAGAAGATGTTTAAGAATTGTTGACGGACAGATGGACGGATGGATGGATGGATGGACGGACGACGGATGAGGAGTGATGACTATAACTCCACCGGACACTTCGTCTCAGGTGAGCTAAAAACACTAATCGCCAAAACGCTTAATCTGTACACTGGTTATGTAATTTTTTGTTGATTAGGCAGTCTGTAAAATAAAATATGTAAATACATTGTCCCACAATTGGATATACAAGTGATCAGTACTTAACTCAATGGTATGTCAGTTACATAATGTGTCATAAACTACCTCCTGTCTACTAACAACAACAAGGCTTCACATCATAAAAGGTTTGAATACAATAAATATTCAACAGTTATCGCCTCACAATAATAAGCAACATTGTTTTTTATCTTGGTGAAAATAGCGATGACAACTAACACAGCTCTTACTTTATTAGTTAGCGACACTAGTGTCAGTGACAAAGAGTTATTGCACTTGGTTAATTAAGCGGATTTAAGTGATTATAATTATATAGAATGTGTAAAAGTTTTATGTCTGTGAATTTCATTTTAATTTCAATTGTGAACTGCCCATAAAATGAGGATTTAATTTGGCCAATGTTTTTTTAATTTTCCAATAAAACTTTTGGCCAAAAGATTTTTCGGTCCAGCGCAAACACTGATAATAGATCATTCCATACTTTTATAACTGAAAGGGAGAATCCATTTAGAATAGCAAGTGTTAAAATACAGAATTCTGACAGGTACCTGCAGCTCCTCGTTATGCATAACCAGTCTCTGGGGTGACTCAATCGTCATTGACATACACGAACCAGATGTGACAAAGATCATCACCCACTCCAAGTACGTCATAATTCCAAGTAGCTTCCTGTAAAATAAAGAAATTTATTTATGTTTCAGCTGTCTAGCTGTCCTAATTTCAGCAAAGGAATTTCTCAAGTTTTCTACATGTGGAGGTCAACGGGAATGGACTGTGCTCTAGCTAAGGCATATATTATTTACCCACCTCATCATTTGTCTCTCAGGTATTCGTTTCAGTGAAATATTGGCTAGCTGTTAGAGCTATTGTTTATTGATTGCTCCAGTTCTTTCCTACTGGTGGAAAAAACTGCTGGTACTAATCAAAAGAACAATGAGTTGAACAAACTCATGAAGAGTAGTTGGCGGTGCCAGCCAGAATATTTAGCGTCCTATGCACAGTCTATCAATCATCATACGCAGGTGCCACACAGGTCACACCAGAAATTTGTTAGTCAAGGCAATGATCCTGCTAATTTGGTTGGCACTCCCCATATATTTATACAATAGAGTAAATAACTTTGAACTAACGAATGTAGAATATTTTTCTGGAGTTCTTAAGCAAAAAACTCTTTGACTGTTCAGCAGATAGACAGTGTGAGTGCACGTGGTTGAGCTTATTGTGAATAGCGGAAATATGATATTTGAAAGTTAAGTTTTCGTCAATTATGATGCCGAGGAATTTAACAGATGTCTCCTGCATTTGATTTCCAACTCAGATTCATTCTTTGCCGTTTAATTTTAATCTAAAATCTCTCCATTTATTATAATATTTTTTAGGGTGGATCAGAATGTATTAGCTTTTAGAAGGGTTTATTGACAGTCTGTTGCAGTAGCACCATTCAAAACATTTTTGTAACTCAGCATTGCTAATTTTCGTAACCTGTCGCAGTTATGATCGGAAGTATAAAGGGTGGTATCATCCACATAAGATAGTAATGGTGAAGATGTAAAACTTGGCATGTCATTAACATTTATTTAAAAACAAATTATCAGCCCGAGGACAGATCCCTGGGGGGCCCCACATGTTATGTGTTGTGTGCTACACTTAGCTCCTTGGAATTCTACAATTTCTACACTAGGTAGGGCCTAACTCCTAAACCATTCATTTGATATTCCTCTGATTCTGTAGTGTTCCATTTTTATGTAATATATCGTGATTAATGGTATCAAATACTTTCGAATGATCTAGAAAGATTACCAATGTCGAGTCTTTAGTTATCTTGTCATTATTCTTGGCCACATAGTTTAATAGGTGCATCAGAGGATGAATTGTTGAGTGATTTTTGCAGAAGCCATACTGATTGTCATGTAATATCTAATTTTAGTGAGAAATGAATAAAATCTTTTTTGAATCAGTTTTTCTAAAGCTTTGAGAAGACTGGGAAGAATACTGACACTTTGTAAAAAGGAATAACTTTTGCCAATGAGGCCAAAGCAGAATGAGGTCACCAGAAGGTGAATTAAGTGATACTAGCCTGCTATGCGGGGTAGCATCACTGAATTCACCTTCTGGGGACCTCATTCTGCAAATGCCAGGCTCGATATTTTCAGGCCTGGTTTTTATCAAAGTCTTATGGATAACCACCATACTTGAATTACTGACCCTATTTTCTTGAAGTTAGTTTTGATCTCTTTGCCTGTGACTGGATCTCTACATCCGTGGTTATATTTGGCATTCACAATCAGCTGGCACCATTTTCTGAACCTGCTTTCTCGTCCAACAGAAAACAATGGTGTGTCAAAATATGGATGGTTCTCTCGCAGATCTTCTTCTTGCTGGTTCCTGTAAATCAAAGATAATATATATCACATTACACTCAGTTTGAAAAAGCTGCAGGATATGTTTGAAGGCTCCATTGAGTTAAAGTCAAGTGCCTAAAGCTAAAATGTATCCCTTTGATATTATAACGGAACAGCCTATAAATGGCCCCATTTCTTGAAAGAGTTCCTCGAATGATGTATTGTGTATTTGGAAGTCATGTTTTTCTATGTATGTGTTTCATTCTCTGTGATTATTTTTTCTTTCATTAATATATTTTTGTTTAAATAGACAAGAAAAGTTATCAATGATCACATAAATCAAGGTCATATATATGAAAATCATTCACAAGGAAATAATATTAATATATCAAATTATATACAGGATGACAATGCCTCATGTACAGTAATGCCCTAAGTAATCAACTCCTTAAACACAGCAGAATTATGGGTAACATTTCAGGATTTAGTTGGAAATATGGTTGTTGCCATTCATCGGAAAGCTCTAACTGAGAAAGTTACCCATAATTTACTACCTATATATGAGCGCCTGCGGCACATAAGATACTATGGGTGGCGGGATGGGGTGGTGGGTAGGTGCTACCTATATACGAGCGCCTGCAGCGCATAAGATACTATGGGTGGCGGGATGGGATGGTGGGTGGGTACTACCTATATACGAGCGCCTGCGGCGCATAAGATACTATGGGTGGCAGGATGGGGTGGTCGGTGGGTACTACCTATATACGAGCGCCTGCGACGCATAAGACACTATGGGTGGCGGATGGGATGGTGGATGGGTACTACCTATATACGAGCGCCTGCGGCGCATAAGATACTATGGGTGGCGGGATGGGGTGGTCGGTGGGTACTACCTATATACGAGCGCCTGCGACGCATAAGACACTATGGGTGGCGGATGGGATGGTGGATGGGTACTACCTATATACGAGCGCCTGCGGCGCATAAGATACTATTGGTGGCGGGATGGGGTGGTGGGTGGGTACTACCTATATACGAGCGCCTGCGGCGCATAAGATACTATGGGTGGCGGGATGGGGGTGGTGGGTGAGTACTACATACCTAGGTGCTCCTGCGGCGCATAAGATACTATGGGAGGCGGTATGGGGTGGTGGGTGGGTACTACATACCTAGGTGCGCCTGTGGCGCATAAGATACTATGCGAGGCGGGATGGGGTGGTGGGTGGGTACTGTTGCCATTCATCGGAAAGCTGTGTTTAAGGAGTCGATTACTTAAGGCATTACTGTAAACAATATTGGAATTATAAAGACATTTACCTTTTAATTTCTGCCTGCTGTTTCTTTTGCTGCCAGACTTTAACGTCAAAATCCTCAGCCCGACGTGCTGTAAGAAAGCCCTGGTTAATATCGCCATTCTCTTTCACTGATACGTGAGGCTTTAGTTTATATTGACTGCTTTGGCGTGATCCTCGAACACTCCTACAGTCATGAGAAAAGAAAAAGAAGTGAAATGCTTGTTGTCTGGCATAGGCTATTTCTGTATGCCCAGAGATCGAAATGACATTGATGGATTAAACAACAAAGAATCTTGATACAAAATGTATTGGCCTCTGAGATGACTGATAGTGTCATGTGATAGAATGACAAAGAATGAATCGAGAGCAATTTCATACCATGTATACTGGGTTTCTGGACAAAGAGTCAAAAATGAAACATAGTAAACAGCATTTATTTTCAATATATTCAAATCATATGAGGACGAAGCAGGATTTAGTCAAATGGGGATCAAGGTTCTTTTGAAATAAAAGAGTTAAGTAATTAATAGAATGAGTTAACTACTATAGACATGCTTTTTGATTATTGTGTGCACAAGATTCAACCAGTGACATCTTACTCTATATTTAATTTCAACATTGAATCATGTTTGTTCATGCTTTTGTATGATATATTAAACATCTTGCACTGAGCCAGTGCCTCTCACGTTGAAATATATCCACTAACTTGTATGGGACAGACTACTGAAGAATCAAAAGTGGGAACAGAATCAAGATATAATGAATTTTTTCCATGTTTGAAACTGGATGGTGAACACAATTCACATAGAATTCAATAACTTCAGAGTTGATTTGCTTAAAGAAAATTAGAAAGTACTAAAGAATCTAGGTCTGACCACCTACAGAATGTTTCAAATTTAGTTTGGGGGTAATTCAAATTTGTTTTACCTTCTCATTTTAACAAAAAGTAAATATGTGTTATATACACAATGTGTTTGTGCCTATTCATGTATCGCGACTAGGCCCGTTTTCGTGGTCATATAGCGAGGTGACCTTGGTCGCAAAGTCGCTTTATGACCATGAAAACGAGCCAAGTCACGATAATTGAATCTGTACAAACACATAGTGTATATAGCATGTTTATCTACCATTTGTGTGACAGAATCGTTGGACTGTTGTTTTGATTTTGCATGCGATTGCATATGATATCAGTTTATTCATGATTTTGAACAGTCAAGGACGTCATGAGCACCTTGTATCGTAACTGTGGTAATGATACTGATGCCTTTATCGCCAAATCGTTATCACCAATTTTATCAGGGAATTTAATTGGAAATGGTAGATATAAAACTTAAATATCATCAATATATTAAATAAATGAAAAAAAATTTACTAGTTATGGTATAACAGTAATTATTACCGGGTAATTCCTTCATAGTAATTGACAAATTCAGAAAAATACCGCCAATTTTGTAGAATAAAACTGATTTTCTTCAGTGAAAAAAACCCAGTATTTTTTTCTATTCATGGGTGGGTAGAGAATCGGTAACAAACATATCTTTGAATTTTTGTATATCTATATTTTCCACAAGTGCTTATCTTCAATGATGGATATGAGGCGTCTATAATGAAATACTTGATCAACTCCGGAAATCACTATGATATAACATCATGCAAGGAAGAACAATTTCCAGAATTAATAGCAGAAATTTTGATCTGCTATATGGAGAGTAATCATGTGGTTTCAGTGATAATATGACATAATTCATGAGGGGAAAAACTGGAGTATGTCCAACTTCTCAAATTAATTATGTCACTTAATCATCGAAATCGCTTAATTATACTGTTTATTACACTCTTTCCACCATTAAGTTTAATTAATTGTATAGATAATATGTGACAAAATAGTCCCTGATCAGCTGAATAACCCGTGTTGAACCTCAAATTCAGTTACGTGGACGAAGATGTCATTTAGAAATCTTTACTAAATACTCATTGACGTGTAATTCCCTTAGGAAATGTTTAGATAATAAACCAACAGTTGTTGAAATTCTTAGAATAGAAAGAGCCTAATATAACTCCTGTCTCTTCCTTGCTTAATAATTATAGCAGAAAGTGGTCTATTTAAATCTGGAAGAAACTTAAAGGCCTATTAAAATAACACAATGACAAGGTAACATGTGTTGTAGATTTGTCCATATCTGTGTAACTGCATTGTAGCACATTTTGACAGTCGCAGATCTAGGACAGTTCAAATCGACCACTCATTGTTCATATGAATAAAAATAGTTCCGAGATGGATTGGATTTAGGAGGTGCTAATATGTACATGATGCAGGTGTGATATTACCATTTTTAATTCACAGAGAAATCCTTATAAATCACCTATAGGTGTGTAATAAACACAAAAGTAAACTCTGCAGCAGTGGTTACTGTTGAATATTAATTCATTGTTATTTTAAAACAGAAGATGTTTTATTGAAATTATGTAGGCAGTTGTAGTTAATTGTTAATTTCTACTATTGGCAGGGTCCTTCAAATATTAAGAAAACATCAAGCAATTTTATCCAATATCTATTTGTAATGGAAAGTACATGACCAATTTGGATGCAAACCAACTTGAATGAAGACTTTTGTTTCCCATGCAACTAATGTATTCCAAAATCATGAAAATGATGACATTTCTCCATGTTTAATATCTTGCACATGATGTGTGTATGGCATGAATTGCCATTATGTGCTCATCTCAAGTCATTATAAATGATCAACTATAGTAAACTACTATGTGATTTCTTCTGCTATCATTAGGGGCATCGTGCAGGAGTGACACTATAACATATATACATGTGTATATCTATTAAACATACAGTGTTCATCTTGTGCATCTCACATTTCAATTGTAAACAACAAACTACTAGTATATACATTCCCTTCAATACAAAATAAATAAAAACTACAATTTATTAAAAAATGTATCATATTAAATTAAAATAATGAGAAATTAAATAAAATTTGAACATTTTGTTGATGAATGACATAAAATCTTAATTTCCTGAGATCTAAGATCAGTTACGATTAAACAAATATGTTGCTATTCACATTTCCTAACTAAGAATATTTGATTGATAGTAAAATGAACTGGAAAATAAAATATATCTGATTTCCGGTTCTTGTAGAGCTAAACCTGGAATAATAAGACTACTAGTTTATAAGTATACGTTCTAACAGTGTATACCTAGGCCAGCGAGGCTTAACTGATCCTCTTCAGAAGCAGATATAATACACAAAACTTCAGATATTATTCTGTACTAAATATAAATCTCACTAATGTGTCAATGACACTGAAGCTCAACTTGTTAATTCCATGAACCAAGGGTAGAATACATGTCAAATCTACAATAATGATATTAAATGAACCGATTTCATACACCCAGGGAAATATACTTTTCAAAGCTCAGCAGCATTTATAATTGATAAAAGTTATTATTCTGTTATATGTATTATTTAAACTGAAGATACCATTAACATAGACATATTGTGTGCTCATTTTTATGAATCGCCCTAAGGAATGAGTACCCACGCACTATGCTAACTGGAAGAATGTCACAATCAACTAATATTTCTGAAAAATTCCAATCACATCAATCATGCAAGTTCAGAAAGTACAACATCTGAACTACAGACAATTATAAATAGTTACTCCTTCATTTAAGGCTAATTAATTGGCGATGAACAGATGTCAATGATTCTGGCAATGGGAATCACTGAGTGAATAATGTTGTGATGCAAATTTGGATATAAAATTTATGAGAATAATTACTTTGTAGGGCCCTGCGAATCTGGGGTTTACAGTTGAAACAAATCTCGAATCGAATCGGGGGAAGATTTTCGATTAAAATTGAATCTTGAATCAAATATATGCATGAGTGAAACCTGGGTATAATACCAGTTTTGTGAACATTTGTAAAACTTAGGCCCATTTTATACATCGCGTCCAACATGGGTCGCATCAGACCAATTGGTATCAAATGACTAAGTCCACGAAAGCTCGACTGGAGCACGACATATAAAACCAAATGGCTCATCAGAATTTTTCTAGCATGACCCAAAATTCAACATGTCTGGTGCTGACCTGCTACACATCTGTGTCTCAACGTTCTTTTAAACAACGTGCTAGGCATGGGTCTTCCTTGCATGACCCATGTCTGGTGCATCATATAAAACAGCATTGGGCCACAGATGTGTTGAACCTTGGATATTGTCAGTATATATTGAAGGCTATGGTATGGTACTATGGTGACATGCATGTATTGACTGGCAGGACGTTTTGTGATATTCAGGAACATATATATTGCAGAGATACATATACGAAGGAATTCAGGGGAGATGGTTGACAAAATCCTGATTTAAAAAAAACCAACATAAGAGTTTCAAAGATTCACTGTAGAAGTATAATTAACCCTTTAACCCTTTGGCGAGTAGAGCGACATATATGTCAATTTATGTAGACATAATTTCAATAAATGATTTATAAATGATTTGTATATGAGTTATTTTGATTAATATAATGTTCCAAATGTTTAAGTGCAATCGATTATGATAACACACGTTAATAGAAAATGCACACATATTAAAACAAATTATTGGACACTTTTGACCCAAACTTGTTAATAATTATTGCTATGACGTTGACGTCAAATTTACTCATGATGTCGTGTATATGACGTTGCAAATACTCTCCAAAGGGTTAAGTGCCAAGTCCGATTTTTGAATCTTAGAGCTCTTTCCATCAATGTATCACATTATTATAATCAATAAATTTGAAAAATGATCAAGGAAATATGGGTTGATACAAAAATCGGAATTGGCACTGAAAGGGTTAAGGCACACCGAGGGTAATTTCATATTGCATTGCCAGAGGACACAATCATGGCATATTTTTCGTGAACTTCCCAAGTAAAATGATTATAGAATGCTGATGGAATTTGTATTAGAAATTCTAAAATTGTTCGAAATATACAATTATGGCAATTGCCAGCTGGCTTGAAATATAAATAAAACATATGTAACACATGTCAGAGATGTGTTATGTTGAGCCAGGTGAAGATAGCAGATTTTTCACTCTAGATTCATATGAAGATCCTATTTCAAGTATGATGGGACTTTCCCAAGATGAAGTAATAAATTGCTTCCAAACATGGAGCGCATGCCTGCATGATGTAGAAATGTTTGTGAGAATCGTAGTATTTAGTAGTAGCTATAAAAATAACAGGATACGAACAAATAATTAATAATATATATCGTTGGGCTGATAATAACTGGATTGTGATAAGTCTCCTGGATTGTGATAAGTAATTTGTATCGCATTCACTTATAAATATATTGCCTGTAGTTCTCTCTTATCAAATTTGTCATGTGTCGCTATGCATGGGGAAATTGTCAACATGTCATTGAACTCCGAACTCGCAATTTAAATGTAACCAAACATGAAGCTGTGTTTGCAATTGCCATCAGCTTTTTAAAGACACTGGATTCCACCTTGCAATGAGCTGATACATCACAACCAATATAATATTGCCCTGAGTCTGAGATATAGCAAATGGTATGAAGGGAATCCCATCAATATAGAAATAGAATTGGCAAACGTACGTCTGATAAGATTATTGATGGCTGTCTAAAAGAGACAGAAACAGCGTATTGTTTCAAATCAACCATGCAAGCAAAAACAAGTTAAAATTAGCTTGCAAATTGGCATCAAAATTTCCTCCTTTTGATGCAAATATGGTCACATGATTAACCTTCTTTTAATTGTTCATACCTAAACTAAACACTAGTAGTGTCAAATAATTATATTTCAAAACAACTGAAACAGATATTGGTGAGGTTTAGATCCAAGCTTGAGTTTAGTGTGCCTGTCATTTGCAGGATGAGATCCCCAGAGAATTTAGTGACGCTCTCTGCATAGCGGGTTAGCATCACTAAATTCACACTCTGGGAACCTCATTCTCCATGGCCTCATCTGCTATGGCAGACATAGACTCAGATTGAAGTTCCCAAATGGTGAATATTGTGATGTACACCCATCGGGAACCTCGATTAATGCAATGTGTCATCTGCCAATTTGGGGATATAGAGAAACTAAACTAAAAAAGAAATAGAATCTATGTGATGATTAGTTTGATAATAAAGAAACTTTTCAGGGAAGATGAGGCCTAAGCAGAATGAGGTCCCCAGAGGGTGAATTTAGTGATGCTGGTCCACTATGCAGGATCGCGTCACTAAATTCACCTTCTGGGGACCTCATTCTGAAAATGAGAGGCACACTAAACTCAGGCTTGTTTTAGATCATAAAACTTCAAACTTGGGTCACTATTAATTACCGACGGTCAGCTGTTTCATGTGACCGCCAGATGATCCTGTTGTATTGAAAATGGTTTAAATCGTTCATTATTCGTACAATAACTTCTAACTTGTAGCAAGCATGATAACCCTGTTAATGTATTTAGTCGTACACCTCAAAACATATGACCAGTTTAAGTGTATAACGTCAAGGCAAATTTATACTAGTAACATAAAATTCTGTCCTCATTGAACAAGCATTGAAGTTTACCATTTTACATTCTAATCATCACTAGTATTATTTTGTTTGTGTTTCTACCTCCAATCTTTCTCAGAATATAGATGAAAAGATATCAAATGGCTTTCTAAAACAAAAACTTTAAAATGCAAAAACGTTTAACAATATCCTTGTTGTATCACTACAGAATCCAAATGATTCCTCCACACTGTCATTGACAAAACCACCACACATGCTACATGGGAAGAAACTTCTTGCCTTTAGTTGATTTAAAACACACACCAAGTGATTAAAGCAGAACTCAGGATGAATATATTAACCCCTTCTATACTAAACACTCATTGAGTTGTTATCCCATAGGAAAAGTTCAGAAAATAAGTTTAACAAACGTCCATATTGAATAATAGAATATTCTGATGTACACTTTTTTAAATTGGTGGCAGAATCGATTTAGCATAGAAAGGGTTAACAATGCTTGAAGCCAAATACTGGCAGTATATATATCCTTACCTTCTATCTGCTCGGATGGTATGTTGGTACGACAGCAGAGATTTGACCCCGTGACCCGAAGGTACCATTTGTAGAGATCCTCCTCCATCGATTTTCCTGTTATTAGACTCCCTGCAAAACAGAGAAGGAATTAAAAATCCCTCTTATAAGATTTAGTGATTTAAAGGGATGCAAGGCCTTTGAAGTGGGTTCATGTGAAATAACATAAAAGTCTGTAAAACATCTATCATCAACAAGTACATGTACATGAAAAAATAGCTTGACTTTGTTCTTATTTTGATTATGAATAACTCTTCAATAATGGAATATCGCATGTCAAAACCATTGTTATGTAAACATTATTATTATCCATCCCTTAACTAACCATATTTCTGATGGGCAAAAGCTGTCACATGATAATCCGGGAAAAGTCATATTGGACTCTCAAACATCATATTGGACTCAATTGAGTCCAATATGACTTTTTTATCGGGACTCTGTGATGTCACGAAGTAACTCTATTGCCAAATGAATCGGTAAAATTGTGATGCGTGCGTTATTATTATCCTGCAGCCCAAATGCAATTGAGGGAATTTCAAAATAAGAAATTTTCTGTTATAATGAATATTCAATTGGTGATTTACAGAAATCCTTATTGAACCTGGTTCAAAGTGAAAGGGATAATTTAATTTCTGCCTATCGGATATCATGTTTCTATGGAATGGGTTAATTTTAATCCCAAAATCCATGCAAGTGAAAAGTGGATCACTATCAATCGGGACATATAATAGGAGAATGATCAAATTAAAAACAACAGAAGACAATATGATGTGTGGAGAGGGTTAGTCATTTTCAATGACATCATAAGATGGACTACAGACTGAGTGTGTTAAATTTTTTTCTAAGATAAGACAGTGGCTGTAAACAACAATTTCAGTAAAATATCCCTACAAATGAACAATGGAATATTCCAATTTATACTTTTAGAATAGGTGTCTTACTGGGTGTACATTAACTAGTGAACCTGTTTCAACAAAGGAGTTAACTTAATACTGAACAGAAAACTCCAATAAACTCCAATAGAGGGTCATCCATTGACATATGTTCTGCTAGCCAGCCACAAATCTATCTATCTGGCATCCATAGCTATGCTCTGTGTGAATTTGTGTTTCTCTTCAAATTCACAGTGTATTAATTACAATTTTAGTTACTTGAATTATAAAGGGTCATAACTCTGTTAAAATATATAAACTTGATAAACCAAATTTCGTGCTGATCAGATGAAAAATGTTTTGAGTCGTCGTTGCTCCGGAAGTCGTCATTATGTGTACCAAACATGGTACGGATATAGACAGAACACAGCGCGCATCTTAATCGAGAATCTTTTATCGAATGAGTTGCGGATGGCGCAAGGATATATTTCGCGCCGTCCGAAATTAGTTCGATAAAAGAATCGAGATTATGATGCAAGTTGTGTTCTGTATTTATTCTACACCATTCAGTCAGATAAGTTCAATCTATGAATATCACCTTCATTGTTACTATAGCTCAGCCTAGGGGTCCAGAACAGGGAGACTTGAAGTCTCCCTCCATGAAATTTAGGGAGACTTCAGGAAATTTAGGGAGACTTTAGGGTGGGGAGACTACCAAAAATTGACAATTTTCAAATATCGCTTTATTTTATAACATCTGACAATAAAAAATTTTAAAAGATACAATAACAAATAAAACTTTATCTGAAATTAGCTTAATTAATTGTTATTATACATTTAAAAATTTTGGAAATGTTTTGTGTAGCTATCATTTAAGCAAGACAATTATCAAGTTACAGTAATAGTTACTTTTTTAACTAAATGAAAGTAGTATTATTTCCTAGACTGCAGCTTGGAAGATACGTTTGTACAGTCTGAATCATGATGCATGTAACTTTTTAAGTTTAATTTGGTCACGGCTGTAATGTGGGTGTCCGCTAAAATAAACAATAAGGACTAACTAACAAAGGAGTTGCAAAAGCTTTTATTAATTAATGGCCTCCCTTAATTAATGCCAACATCACTGGTATAATCCGATTAAAGCAATAAACTTGACATTATTATATTTACGGAAGTCGGTCTCTTCAAAAAGTCCGACGCGGTCTCTTCAAAAAGTCCGACGCGTTACCGAAACGAACTTCCGAAGCGCCTGGTACATACTCTGATAATGTCGTAATTGTTTTATATCTGAAAAGCGGGACGGCGGTCTTTTAAGTTAATTAAAACATTTATTTGTGACACTCACGATGGTCAGTAACAACACAGATGCGAACATCTCATCGTGTTTTCAGCGTGTCAAAACATTCGTGATTAACATTCATTACCGCAAAGGGAACAAAGGCGACGGAATAACAACACAAAACAATAGGTCATATTTTATTTTTTTATTTTAAACACTTGGGTCTTTGGCTCTGCATCGTCTGTTTCTTTTTGGGATGGCCGCCACAATTCATCTATATACGGACATGTCCAGACATGTCCGGAAAAAAAAACTAGAAAAAAAATTAAGAAAACAAAAAAACAAAAAAATTCCCCCTAAAATTGAAGGCGACTTCGATTTCGCCTTAGAGCGACGATAGGGCGAAGTCAGCGACAGTAAGGTGACAATCTCGCCCGAGTCGCCTTGTGAGCTGAGGCCTGCTATAGCTACCTTTATTGTGATTTAAGTCTGACAAATAACCAGTAATTATGGGGGGACCACCGGAAGCAGATGATCAACATTACGTCATCTTTCTTGGCGACAACGTCAACAAGAATAGTTCCGGCTTGTATTCCACTAGAGGTATACAATAATATGTATTCAATGGCTGGGATTCCGCTGAATACATGTGACTCACGTCAATGAGTGTGGAATAAACACATAAAAAGGTATGTAACTCTGGTCAAGAAAGTGTCATTGTAGCTCAACTTGAAAAGAGGAAAATTTGGAAAATGTTATGTATTGCAGTTAATGGGAAGATTAAGAGTTAGGAACATTACAAAAGTTAAATTCATACAATGAGGGATTGAATTGTTGATGCCAATAAAATGATCTCAATCATACCTGTGAAATTTCGGAGAGATTCAACTATAAATGAGAACTACAGAGTGACTGCCAATGGATTAAAGTGTGAAATCCAAGATGGCTGCTAGCGGCCATGTTTTTCAATGACGTATGTCAACCAATGGCAATATTCAAACTTGACTTTGTCAAGTTGAGCTAAAAATAGGTCCATAGAATGGAAAATCGAACTTCACCTGCACTTTATGATTTCAAACCTGTATACCTAATTTCATTCCATTTAGTTCAGAAGAACTAAAGTATCATCAGGAAATGAAATAAGAATGGACGGACAGACCAAAAACATAATATGGGAGTATAAAAAGGACAAGCCGCTTCAGCCCCTATTGTTCTAATTGGGCCTAATTATATACAGTAATGCCCTAAATAATCGACTCCTTAACCACAGCAGAATTATGGGTAACTTTTCAGGATTAGGTCTGAAATATGGCTTGTTGCCATTCTTCGGAAAACTCTCAGTGAGAGCTTTCCAATGAATGGAAATAAGCCATATTTCCAACTAAATCCTCAGTGAGAGCTTTCCGATGAATGGCAACAAGCCATATTTCCAACTAAATCCTGAAAAGTTACCCATAATTCTGCTGTGGTTAAGGAGTCGATTATTTAGGGCATTACTGTGCCAGAAACATTTTGCCACAAAGCATGTCTACGAACCTTATAATGTATGATATACCGGTCCTCTTATCTAGTATTCCACCACTTCGAGTCCCATGTGTCGGCGTGTTGACCAGCTGTAGATTATAAGATTGCAGAATAGCTGTCAGATCTTCATGCCCTTCCTGGGTGTCGAGAATCATGTTTAACTGCGGCCCAACGAAGTATCGCATGAAGCTGTCACGAATGTCCGATATGTTGAAGTTATCCTTAAGCTGATAAAGCTTTACCATTTGTGGATGGCTTCTACAAATGTAAATAAACTACAGCGGTCACAAGAGTGGACTTGGACTATCAACATTTAGTCTCAAATATTATTTTAAACGGACATAAAGTGCAGTAAGAAATTGAGAGCAAACATCAAAGTTTGTGAAACCATCATTACTAAGAAGAATATGGAATTAGTTCTCATTTTTATTATTTATAACTCTCCAATTTTGAGATGTCACATGCTAAAACCTTTATTATGTAAACAGTGCTGTTAAAGTGCCAGCCATTTTAACAACAAACAATTAAGCAAGTGCTGATTAAATCATGAAGGTTTACATTACAAAGGTCAGAGCAATGAAATATATACACGAAAACAAAGATTGTTGACTAAAACATTTGATTTGGTATTACAATTAGTGATGTTTGTTGATATAATGACTGGTTCTGCAGTAATGTTTACCTAACAATGGTTTCAACATGCAAAATCTCGTCATTGGAGACTTAACAATATATATCATAAGAACAATGTCTATCTATTTTTCCACGTTCTTCTTAGTAGTGATGGATTTATAAAAAAAATTAACTTTTCACATTTACCCAATGCGAGTCCCTTCAACCTCTTTGCTGCTATGACGTCCATAACTATTACGGACGTAAAAGTGCACGTTGTGTGCTATATGGTCCGTAGTACCTACCACCTACTTCAGCAGTAGGCCATTATTCATAACTGGAACTCATATATTGGTGATATATATCAGTACTGAGTACGGAGGTAAAATGTCATGCTATGTGCTATCAAATACCAACTTCAGCACACTAGCAGTCGGCCATTATTCAAAATTGGAAGTCAGCAATTGGTGCATCGGAACAACTGTATCTCGAGATTTCAAACAGTGTATGATGTTCCACGATTTTGAATGATTGAGTCAGTTTTATGGTATTCATGATATTCCCCATTATATTTTTCCACTGGAAAATGGCCTAATGTCATCGGCCCAGCACTTGATGTGATAACGTCATTAGCAGTGAAGAGGTTAATGATAAGTTATACTAATTGGACCTATAATGAAAGTGTCAATGACACTGTAGCTCAAATTGGAGAGAGAATAATGTCATACAGTACAGTCAATGGAACAAAAAGAAATGAGAAAAGTTTAAATGTTAAACAATAGCAGAGGTAAACCTGAGGAGCCATATGAAGTTTGAGATCAATTGGATGAAAAATGCTGGCTGTAGGGTTTGCTGAAATATTTAAGTGTAAAATCCAACATGGCTGCTGGCAGCCAGGTTTTTCATCAAAAATCATTCAAAGTTGATAGCTCCCATCTAGAAGTGATCCTGAACAATGCCTGTAAATTTTCAAAACATTTCTCCAATAAATGTGGGGTGCATGATATGCCAATGGATTTCAAATATGAAATCCAACAAGGCGGTTCAAGGTCATGATGGCTCCCATCACCCAGAAGAACTATATAAAGATGTGGCCTGTAGGGTATGCCAAAGATTTAATCATACCAAGAAACAAAATCTGAGATGGCTGCTGGCAGCCACGTTTTTTAAAGAATTTCAGAAAAAATTAATGGCTCCCATCTGGTGGTCACCTCGAAGGTCCATATAAAGTACTGTGCCAAAGGATTATGTCATGCAAAGAGTAGAATCAAAATTGGCTGCAGTATATATACAAGATGGCCACCAAGGTCATGTGACCCCTATGATGACCCCTATGACCTTGAATATATACCCACATACGAAGATTCAACTAAATACATCAATAATTACCCGATAGTCATTGCATTACCCATATATACTCAAAATACTTGTATATATATGCAGAATGCTTAGCACTGGGGGTATGTCTGTGTGGCGGGGTGGCAGCAAAAGAGTTAAATCGTCGCCATTACCGAATGAAAGGTCATGTGATGTCCTTCTACATAAATATACTGGTACACTGATATAGAACTTTAGCATAATTAGGATAAATGGTATGTAATATACTCCATGAATGTGGTTCAATTCCAACTTTCACGGCCTTCACTTTATTTTAATTCCTTGTTCACATTCTTATCTTTGACAATCAATTTATAATAAGATGGCTATATAGTTTTTTCATCTAGGTATGATGCATGTTGAAGGGTCATTTCATGAGAACAACCACTGAATATGTCATCAAACCGGTATTTCCCAGAAATAGTTATAAATATAGAAATGAGGATGCCGGAGTCACGTGTTTCTCTACGAACAATAAAACAATTACGATGATCTCCGATTGTAACACTAAACAAATTATCAAATTAGTTAAAGATGCGTGCATTAGACATCTTAGAGTTCATTGGAACTCTGACCACATTAACATAAATTGGCAGGCAATACGTGTTATTTGTATGGGCTACACTGTATTCTCTTTGCACTGAGTACTAGTAAAATTAGTGGAATGCGGCGAGTGAAAATTGAGAACCCGATCAACTACCTGTAACTAGAGTTTAAGGTATATAATATCGCTTGCCACCAGTTATGGCATAATGTATTAATATCTGAGTCAAAATATCTGACATTAGCCAACAAAAACCATCCAACATTTGGTCACTATATATGACAAAGATGACATGAATAAGATGCGATGTCATCCATGATACATGACTCATGCTACCATGGCAACCCATTGACACACCCTAATGAACAAACTTTGCAAATACAAAGATCCAAACGCAGGTTGTTCCGATGATGATTACTAGTTACATTGTGTATAAAATGTCTTTTATGAATGTGATGGAACATTGTATGAAACATGTATCAATACAAAATTATACTGGTCTGGAAACTTTGCACACGGAGAGCGGAAATCGACGGAAAGTGGGCACTGAATGAGTTAAAGAGGTGTGCTATGTTTTTACTTGAGATTTTTTTTATTCACTTTATTTATTTTTTATTTGTTTTTAACAACACTCCCCTGAGGTGCTCTCAATCAAAATACTGAGATAAATCTTACGGAAATTTGGAGAAAATCCTCAGCCTCAATGGTAACATCTCATTGGTTACACCACTGGCTTCCCTTGCTTTCAGCTGCAAAATAAATAAAACAATTAATGTTAATAACAATGTAACATCCATCAAATGTTTAATGTTCATATAGTCATGTATCAAATCTCCATGCATCTCATGATGTTGCTGAATATAACGATGTTTTCCCCAAACCAATGGGCCTACATAAACCTCAAGTTTGGTGTGGTTTTCACTCGATCTTCATATCAACAAGAAGTATTCATTAGCCAGCCAATGGATCAGACATCTGGTGACATCAAGCATGGCAAACTGGAACAATGTCACAATTAGCCGAAACTGTCAGTGCAAAGTTATTCATATACCCCCAATGTTTCATGCATGTTCTCTAAACCATTTCTTTTTTTAATGGATTCTCCCATCAGTTATAAAATTGTACATAGGTATGTTATCCCTTTATGCAATTTGGCATATTCAATGTCGTCTTGTGCGCAGACTTTACTTGCGATGTTCATTTCATTACAATCTTCCCCGAAAATGTCAATGCTCCCGAGTACATAGCGATCCCCACACAAAATACTTCTATGATCACATTGCAGAGAGATCTGATATGACCATTCATTCGTGACAAACATATGCATTACATTGACCACCAGAAAGCATTTATAACTAACCAACCTCAAGGGATCGACTCGTTCAATCTTTCACCATAATGTCGACATGAAGATATTGAATCACCGAGATGTTTTGATGTAAAAAGTACATAATAACACTTGTCCGATAATAGTATCAACTTAAAAGTTTGAATGTTAGTGTTCACTAAATATATGCAAATTAGAAAACACCAGACTGGTGTTTTTGCGAATCCATGGGATATATAAGATTTATGATTTTAGTACGTTATAGTGATGTGAAATAGCTGAGTTACTGCATTGTGTGTGTGCTTGGAGATATTCATACAATACAACATCAGGCGGGCGACAAAAACAATGCCTCCCAGCTCAGCGGGTGACAGCGTGATTTGTGACCCGGCACGTGACAGGACATGGGCCAATCAGAAGGGTGTAAAATAGGAAGGAGGGTAACAAGGTAATAATGAACACTGCATTGTAGTCAATCAGATTGTTCATTGTAACCAAATGTCAGGACAAAACAACAAAATACCTGCTTCAGCTTCTTAATGTCTTCATCCAACTCTAGGTTATCTAAGATCACAGCAACAAACAAGCTTATCACAATCTGAAAATTGGCATAAATATATTGAAAAAAGACATCAATAGGCAGGTAAAATATCATAAAGCTACAAACATTTTCTAAGCATTCTCCAAATAACAGCATATTAGGTTCAATAATGAAAAGTCCCCCCTCCCAAGATCTCAATCAGTAGCTAAAATAGTATAAAAATTTACACAATTTGATAGAACAATAATTTTTGAAAAATGGTCACCTTGAGGTTATGTATGGATGTTAGGTCTTTTAAATGATCATGCAAGATTCAGTTTCTAAAACATTGACTGAAATTTTGATCAATATTGAAATATAATTATGTCTATTATTACTGTTAACAAATTACTCATATGTATTAACATACAAACTAAAATTTATCTTTATCATTCAACAATCAATCTCAAAATTTTATTTAACAATGTTCAACTGATATGTTAACAATTTTTTTCTGGAATAGATGCTTAAATTGCAGAACATATAACAATCAAGAATTTTTTTTACAAGTATTGAAATTGAATTGAAATAATATCCAATTTTGAAAAGACAATTTTATATGTTGATACTCACGGTTCGCTGAAATGAAAATACTATCATCTTCTGCACACTAGCCTTAATCATCATAAGTATAGGCTATATAAAATAATGATTTATTGCAGAAGGCTTATTTCTGAAATTATTCTTATTAAAAGAGTTTAAGCCAAAAGAATAATATAACTAAGATTATGCATTATTGCAGAATTTAATTGCCAAGAAAAATGTTTTTACAATAACTAGTGAGGAATGTAAAAAATTCAAAAGAAATTGGAAAAATTCTGCGAGTACAACAGCAAGAGTGTGCAAGATATAACACATGGTGTGCTTTAACGAAATCAAAAGCGAAGGAATTACAATTAAAGCATAAAATTGTGAGGAAAGTGTCAAATGAGATTATACAGGTATGAATGTAAGAAACTTAACAGGAGTTGAATATACCCATGTTTTGTTTGAAGAATGGACAAAGAAAACTTTTGGGAAGTATTTCCATCATCCCTAAAAGAATACAACAAACATGAATAAAAATAAGGAATGATAGACGTACTAAAATTTAATTTTCCGAATATTTAATAATCACATCAATATTATCAACAGGAAAAACTGAAATAATCAAGGTTGACCTGAGAATTACGAAATAAACATTACAGTGAGAAACTATCTCAAGGTTACAAAGTTGAGATCATTTTCATGCTTTATTTGAGGCAGTGCTTCTCTATTCTTCTCTTGGGGGGGTTCAACAGTCAATAACTTTTCAGTAGGAGTTCTACCATAGTAGGAATATCTGTCCAGATAGCTTCGGAACTATGTGACAAAAACAAATCTACAGAAACTATGGAGTCAGAGCAAACATTAAACAGAAACACAATATATAAACTACTAAAGCTGCCTTTACATGTCAGATTTAGGCATAAAAATGCTGTATGTATAAAACCTGTAGGTTTATATACAACTAATTGTTAGTTGGTGTTTTATATCATTCTTAGCATCCATGACGCAAAACTGTCAATCGTGCATCACTACTATTTTACCATCACACTGTGAAAATTCGCAACAATGTGTCAATGATGGGGGACAAATAGTATAATCAAAATATATTCCAGTTAGAAGTCTGATTTTAAATATTAGGTGTTGCAGGGCCCTATTAAAGTTATTTTCACAATAAAACTAGTGTGCTTGAAATGGAGTGATGATTGATGTTTAATTGTTTATACAACGTAAAATGGTTCCAGACATAAAATGATGATTATAAAATAGAAGAATGAACTGTATGCATAAATTGGACATGTGTTAAAGCAGCTTAAGACTGGAACTAATGAACACTTATTAAGAAAAATATGGAGAATAGGGAAGTTAAGTGTCAAGGGCAAGCCTTGAAATATTGTGCCTGTCATTTGCAGAATGAGGTCCACAGAGGGTGAATTTAGTGATGCTATCCCGCATAGAGGGTTAGCATCACCAAATTCCCCCTCTGGGGACCTCATACACCTCAGCAGAATGAGGTTCCCAGAGGGTGAATTTGGTGATGCTAGCCCGCTATGCGGGGTAGCATCACTAAATTCACCCTCTGGGAGCCTCATTCTGCAAATGACAGACACACTATTTCAAGGCTTGGTCAAGGGGCGTGGTTTTGTTCTCAGTCGAGGACCATTTTGCATACAGAAAAACATTCTTATATGTATCATTTATCAAGATTTACCACAATTGATCATCGGTATGAAAGTAGTTCATCCTTGTATATTTCAAAACTGTGTGTTAAGTGAACTTAAGTTAGTTAATGGACTAGCAGCTGGAGATTTGGAAACTAGACGATCTCGCCCATCGGGCTCGACTTCTATTTTCCGTATGTCCAGTCGCGAGTCCCCTTCCATGACTGGAGCTTCCTAAAATTTTGCGAAAACCCTGTGCCAATGCAATATTTACCTTGACCTTGTAAACCAGTGAATTCTTTTATACATACGAGGCTCCCTATGGGAAACTCGCATATATAATAGAATGCATGGCACAGGATCTTTATTTCTGCACTATCACGAATCCCTTTGTTCTACCCTCCACATTATTTTTCCGAATGGGCAGTTTACAGTAATGCTCTAAATAATTGACTCCTTAACCACAGCATAATTATGGGTAATTTCTCAGGATTTAGTCGGAAATATGGTTTGTTGCCATTCATCGGAAAGCTCTCAGTGTGAGCTGTCCGATGAATGGCAACAAGCCATATTTCCGACTAAATCCTGAAAAATTACCCATAATTCTGCTGTGATTAAGGAGTCGATTATTTAGGGCATTACTGTACACCATGACAATCGGAAGCTAGAATGAGTCCACAATTTATGTGCAATAAGTCCGCACTATATTAAAGACCTCTGGCAGAAACTAATGCGCTTTTTGACAGAACCACACTCCCCCCCCCCCCCCCCCCCCCACAAACAAGCCTGCAAATAGTATGTCTGTCATTTGCAGAATGAGGTCCCCAGAAGGTGAATTTAGTAATACTATCCCGCCGCACAGTGGGCTAGAATCACCAAATTCACCCTCTGGGGGACCTCATTCGGCATAAGCTTCAAAGGACAGACGCACTATTTGCAGACTCGCCCACAAAACAAGAGCATTTACTTAAGAGTTTACTAACCCTACCCAATATATTTTCTTGTCGATAGGGGACTGCAGACCATTTGCAAACCAGATAGTAACAGAATTGTCAACTATGCAGCCGAAAGTACAACAATAGAGTTACTCTTCTTCTGCTATAATAAAACATGTTGTTCCAGTCGAAACTGGTCAAAAAATGATATTATATGCTTACATATCCAAATGACAGATAACTAAATTGACATTGTTATACACTATGCATACAAATATACTTTGTACAGGTCACAGATTATATTTAAAGATATTTCTGTGTGTGTCAATGGTTGGTTTTGAGCAGAGTTGTGTATTTGCTTTCACAGCATGCTTATCAATGACCTAGATGCACACTCCACTATTGTAAGTGGATCAAGTGGGCATATGGTTTGTTTGATTACTTCTCATTTATCTTAATTTTTCATCTGTATAACATTAATTCATTTGTCTATTCTATTTGTTTAATGGGCTCGCAACTGGACACATCGAACTAAAATGTTTCGGCTCATCGGGCCTCGTCATTCCGAATGTCCAGTCACTCATCCACACAGAGCAATCACAACTCTCACATAATCATCTTAAGAATATTGATGCAGATCAATGACCCCAAGTCTCCATAACTTTCTTGAAATTTCAGGGAATGTGATTTTCGACATTCCCAACACTATCTGTATTCTATCCAGTTTTTAAGCGATAAGTTTCACAAATATGGCAACCATATTCAACCCCATCTTTAACCCTTCCATGACTGAAGCTTTGCTGGTGAAGCATTAACCCTCTGAACCCCAAAAACCGGAATACCAGTCCAATCCTTATATTAATTCCTATATCCCGGGAGACTGGAATACTGGTCAGGAAATTATATGATTTTTAACATGGAAATACAGTAAAGGCACCTATCAACTAGACTCTTACTTCTACTTAGCACACAAACTAGTGACAGATGGTCTGTTGTTTTCGCGAATGCGCAGAAGCATATTTTAAGAAAAAAGTTAACTTTTTATCGTCAGCAAGGGAGAAGCATTTCTTTATCATCAGCAAAGGAGATGCATTTCGTTAGAAATATTGTGATCCAAGCACACATTAAATATAATTCTGCTTCTACTTCTGCCGTAATGAGTAACACCTTCATTCCTCTGACTGTATCAGTCAAATTGGTGACAGAGGGGTGTGTTTTTCTGTGCATGCACAGAGGCTGACTTTGGGGAAAACAATTTTTTTTTATCATCTGCAAAGGAGAAGAATTTGGTTATAAATAGCGGCATCACAGGGAGCTGCAATACAGTAAACATATATTGATCCAATTCCATCTTCTTTCAATTACGGATAGTTGCCTATCATCCACTACCAGGGAGTGATCGTGTGGCAAAGTATTCCGAACTTAAAATACTCAGTGGTCCAAAATGGGGCATAATACAATTGACTGATCAGGGCAATAGTGCCATTCGATCATTTGGGGTATTTGCTTAGCAGCCATTGCTACCTGATAGTTAGGTTCACTCTTCTGGCCAGATATATCTCAAATTTTACAATATAGGGTACTGACTGCTTTGAAAACGTCTTTTTATTGTGCTTAAATATGAATATAAAAGCTATAATTGCATTATACTTTCAATTCTGAGTAGTTGTCTTGCAACTGTTTCTAGGGAGTGATCATGTAGCAAAGTATCATGATCTTAAAATACTCAGTTCCATTGGGAACATATCTGTAAAGTTTCAGGCCTGTGGCACCACTTGAACATAACCAACACCATGCACCTATAACATTGTCTAGAATAAGTCAAAATACTTCTGGGAGCCCCTGGGTCAGGGTGCCGAACGATGTGGGGAGCCAGGGTTCAAAGAGTTAAAGTTCCTGTGCCAGTGCATTCTCTTATATATGCGAGTCTCCCATAGGGAGCCTAGCATATATAAGAGAAAAAATGCGCTGGCTTAACAACTCAAGGTAAATATTGTTAGGCCAATGCATTCTCTTATATATGCGAGGTTCCCTATGGGAGACTTGCATATATAAGAGAATGCATTGGCACAGGGTTTTCGCCAAATTTCAGGAATCTTCAGTCATGAAAGGGTGTGATATGTTTCCCACTTCTGAACAGCTCATTCTTTTACATGTGTACAATGGCTTTTTTAATAGATACAGTCCAGAGTTACATTCACATTGGTTAGGTATCTAGTTTCACACATCAATCTCTCCACAATTCATCACTCTTTAATACAATACAGCTTGGACTCAATCCAGTATATCCAATAGTTTTCTTCAAAAACTGGGGTTTTTATAATATTAATCCTTTGGAGGGTAGAACAACATTTATGTCATCATATTGTGGGCAGGTGGAATGACATGTATGTCATTTACGTTACAGTAATATCATGTACATAAAGTACAAAAAACTGTTTAACCCTTTACCCAACAGAACGGCCCTGTGCCAATGCATTCTCTTATATATGCGAGTCGACCATAGGTCGCCTCGCATATATAAGAGAATGCATTGCCTTAACTCATATTAAAAATGATAATAAATAAATGTAGAAAAATGTAGAATGGTCGACTCGCATATATAAGAGAATGCATTGGCACAGGGCATAACTGTAACCATCACAATGTGGTCAATGAACCGGTTCCAATGATATCCATATTTGTATGGTGTTATTGAGACAGACTGAAGATATTTTAGGCTGTTGAAGCTTTATTTGGGCGTTTTTGGCCGGTTTGTTGGGTAAAGGGTTAAATAGCACGGTTCACAAATTCATAAAGACATGTTTTACGTTGCAGTACAAAAACAAATCAAAATAGCCACCAAATCGACCACTATAGAAATTTTGCCATGGTGTATAGGGATTTTGTGTCTGCACTGAGGATTAGCCATATTGATAGGGGTATGTTCACTCAAACTCAAAGGCTATCAAATTGGGTCTCACTTCATTTGGTTTATTGATTATGAGAGTAGCCCTATCAAAATTCTAAGAAAATTGCCGGAGGGAATATAATTTCTGTACAGTGATGAATTTTATTATTTACAGTCGTGCTTGTTAATAATGTTGTTTGGATGATCAGTTTGTTAAAATACTCAGTTTAATTGCAAAATATATTCACCCACAGATCTAACGTTATATGACATACTCACCCGCCAAAGGGTTAAATTAAGCTAGTAGCCTTCTATGTAATTTGTGTTAGGAGATTGAGTATACCAGATATTGTCAGAAATCTTGCCTGCTTACTATCTAAATTGTGAACGTTACAACACATAACTATACAACAACTATCTGGACAGAATCCTCATAATGTGGCATAAAATTCAACTATGCATATGTTTCTCCTTGATAGCAAGATGATATGACGATTGCCTGCAGTGACATAGGATATCCATATGATTATTAATATGCCTTTACAAGATGACGTCATTGTTCCAAACCAAGATTAGAACAAGAAAAAACTTACAATTTCCCAAAAAAATACAATTTATCATGAAATTTACCTCAAGTTACAGTTTGTGTCCTATTAAATCCAACAATTTGTTATTGATAGAAGACCATGTGATGTCAGAACAATTGGGTGAATTAAGGCCCAAATTTAACTAGATTTTTATCACTACACTAAAACTCTAAAAGTTCACTCCATCGAGTCACTCTTTAATGACATATAAGTTTCTAAATTACTACTACAATACGGGATGTGTGCATGTGGTTATGTTTATATAATAGACACATTTATAAGAGAATTATTGAGAGAATCAGTGATTATGTTGTATAAATATGCATCTCAATCAGAATTAATTTTATTTCTTAAAATGTTATAATTGATCTCCTAGACTCAGTAATCAGTGAAAGCTTATGGCAATGATCATCTTTGAGGTAAATGGGGGTTAACTCAAATGAAAATACAGCAATGACACAGAAAATATCTTTACTAAATTATGAGGTATAGCCTGCATAAATCAGACGTTTGTTTAATTACATACAACAATATCGACCTAAATTTTAGTATATAGGAGCTACAATCTTCAGAGTGTGCAATAAACATAGAACAAAGTTTTGTGAACATATTAACGTTATTGCACTCGTCACAGCAAACTCATGCAATAACGTTAACAAGTTCACACACATGTGTCGTTCTATCTATTTACTGTCAATTATTATTTATCAATGAAACTTGAGAGTTAAATGTTAGGCTTACTGAAAACAAGGCTGTGGAACAAATACATCAAACGGAATAACTAATATTCTATTGAACTCTTGAGGCTGGAGTATACATTTCACTCAATTCCTTTGGCTCTCATGAGATTTATTTTTACGATAACTGCAGTTCAAACTGATTCAATCATAAACGCTCAGGAATAAGGATTCAAATTCACCCAAGATCAACTTAATTCTTCTGTTATAGTATAGCATGGGTGATATAATATCTTCGGATATAAAACTACACTACATGTAACGAAAACAAACAATAAGGTGCTACATTTACAATCATTGGGGCTAAACATTCAAATAGGATATGAATTGATCTATAACTTTCGACATACACCAAAGACAAACAGCAAACAGAAGATGCCTACCACTAGTAACAGGAAATGTGTACTTTGCAATGAGTTAACCTACATTTTCAATGGGATAAAAATGTTCAGAAAAGCATAGAGAAGCAATATGCCCCAATGTAAGTCATGAAATTGACGTCTCAATAAAAAATAAATAACATTGACTACAGTGAGATCTGACACATTACTACCTTGCAGGGAAAACAATGGCCCCGTTACTCACCATGGTAACGAATAGATGATAGAATATGAAATAGACTGCAACGAGCGGTACGAGATGCTCGCTAGTCTCGTACATTGTTACGTGCATAACCTCTATCCAGCCTTTTTGTGTTAAGATTTGAAACATTGACATGAAAGCCTGAGAAGAAAGAGAACACAAGACGAGATTTAGTTTGAAATAAGATTGTACATTTAGTAGTGTTATACAGGTGGGCACAAACTTCTCCACAAACAGCGACTCTGAAGATATAAAGAAACTGGTGTTAGTGTAGGGTGTACACATAATCTAATACAAGGCTACCCTTTATATATCTTTATAGTATTGAAAACTTAATGACAGATATATTGTGCCCTTATGTCAGAGTCTCAATTATTAATTTCAGAGTTTGGTGAAAAATAATATAAAAGCAGCTTTAAACCTTTAATGACGGGAGCTGGGCTGTGCAGCATTATCTGTATTAGTATCTATATGATACCACTCATGTAATGGGCCAATGGCCTTTATGAGTAACGATGTAAATGTAAATTAGTATCAGAGAAATTCTGTGCCAGTGCATTCTCTTAAATATGCGAATCTCCCATAGGGAGCCTCATATATACAAGAAAAATGCACTGGCTTACAAGGTCAAGGTAAATATTGTTAGGCCAATGCATTCTCTTAAATATGCGAGACTCTCTGGGGAGACTTGCATATATAAAAGAATGTATTGGCACAGGGTTTTCGCAAAATTTCAGGAATTTCCTTAATGTCGCACCAGCGCAGCTCCCGTCATGACAGGGTTAAAGATGAGATTCCCAAAAGAAGCACTTTTCTAATGCAAGTTCATTTTTTATACATATTCTGCTAAACAAAATATTTATACAGTAATGCTCTAAATAATCGACTCCTTAACCACAGCAGAATTATGGGTAACTTTTCAGGATTTAGTCAGCAATATGGCTTGTTGCCATTTATCGGAAAGCTCTCACCGAGAGCTTTCCGATGAATGGCAACAAGTCATATTTCCGAATAAATCCTGAAAAGTTACCCATAATTCTGCTGTGGTTAAGGAGTCGATTATTTAGAGCATTACTGTATTCAAGTTGAGCCACTCAAGTTCAAAACTCTCATATATCAGTTAAAAGGGCAGCCTTGATCAGTCAATATATGCACTTGTTAATTCCAAGCAACAAATTTAAAGCTGATTTATGGATCGAGATGCATCATTGTTGTTTTTATTGTACACCAGAGCGAACTCAAGAGTCCATTACAATTGACTTTGGTCAAATAGATTAAAGACTATAAAAGGCCCACGAAGCCATTTTGCTGAACTCCAAAGTTTTTATGTTCATAGTGTAAACTTTGCCAGAAATATCACCAAGCCTTGAAATAGTGTGTCTGTCATTTGCAGAGTTAGGTCCCCAGAGGGTGCATTTAGTGATGCTATCCCGCATAGTGGGCTAGCATCACCAAATTCACCCTCTGGGGACCTCATTCTGCTTACCCCTCAGCAGAATGAGGTGAATTTGGCCCTCTGGGGACCTCATTCTGCAAATGACAGACACACTATTTCAAGGCTTGAATATCACCATAAAACAGCACAATTTGTTACTCATACCAGAACAGAACTGATAATCAGTCAATACATGTAGCTATGGATGCAAATGTCAGCATACTATTATGGTGAATCTATGTTCAAATGAGGGTATGGTTCATCATTATGGGGGAGAATATAGATCGATGGTTGACAATATCAGACATTATTCTTCTTATAAATGAACCTGTTTTCAGAAAAGTTGTCTGAACATTTCCTGAAATAACTACTCAACAATGAGCATTTAGAATGGGGTTTAAAAATATATTGAAAACTTCTTATTCAAAACTTGTTTAGCCAAATTTTGGAATTTTAGAATTGCAGAAAATGACAAGTGTTGGTTTATTGGCTTAGATGCGATACTTTCAAGCCAGTAAAATCGTTCTTGGCAGAAAACAGGAGGCATACATATAATTGATACCCCTGGATAAAAATGTGAGCACAATTACATCATAATTATAATATCATCTAATGATTAAATGAATTCAGTTCTGTTCTCAGTTGGTTTAATGTGTCAACAGAGATTATATGATGCAACAAACGATGAAACTTGATGAATAAATATTACGAACAAAATGGTGTCACTAATATATACATGGCTACTGCACCAGAATGTAACATGCGGCTGAACTCAAGTACATGTACATCGAAACAGGGCATCAGTATTAGTCAATTCATGGGGCATAACTTACGGAAATGAGCATGCAATCGAGTTCAGAAATACTTTAGGCACTTCCAAGAGTGAAACACTTCATTAAACAGACATGGCACATTCGAACCCCAAAATTTTGTATACATAATTTGGTAAGAGGTATCTTAAAACATACCAATGGGGAATATTTCCGAACAAATTTGTATACATATAGCACTGAAAATGCGTGTTTTGCTTCTTTTATATTTTTTGGTGAATTTGAGATCGTTTAATTTGTGTCGGTTCAAATTTTTTAACATTAAGTTTAAAAATAATTTCATGTTAAGCTAACGCAATACCATTTCTGGACAGTCAAGCGTTATTCGGTTTCCAATTCCAGAATTTCAATGAGTACAAATGGTGCAGTATTTGCTTGGGGTCTGATTTTTGTGTTCAAAGTTGTATATATTTTTTATGACCTCAATGCACTTATGGGACATATAAGGCTAGTAGAAATGTTGCTCAGGTATTTATGAACCCATTTTGATACTGGGGAAAATTCAAAAGTGAATACTATTAGGTGTATTATCAAGCGCAAACCACCATGTGACTTTAGCTTTCAGAAAACTAACTCAGCTCTAAACACAATAAATCAGTTCTACATCTGTTGATTTTCTTGCCATATATCTAAGGGCAGTCCTTAAAGGCTCACTTAATTTTCGAGTCGCCGATTATTTTTTTATGGTTTTAATAACAATCTATGCCATAAAATATGATTAAAATACTATAATTCATCACTATTTGAAATATCTGTGTCTCAGAAGATGCCCACAGAGAAATAGAAAACTGCTGAAACCATTTAAAGACTCCTGCCCCCCCCCCCCTGTGACACCCAGAATGCAACAGAAATCAAACTTTTTCAATGGAAGGGGAAGAACTCTATCTTTAATATATAGAGTTATTCCCCCTGCATTGAAAATAATCCTTAATATTACTTCAATCTTGATGACAAAACGTGATGGCAACTCAACAAAAACAACATGTTCACAGTTTATTACACCGGATAAGTTGATAATACAATGATTTGGAACTTCCTCTTTCAAATGGTATATAATAAGGCATATATTTTATATAATGTAATCTGGGGGTTCGAAAATTAAGTGGGCCTTTAAGCTTGGCACAGAAGCCATAAAAATGATTTGTCATTAGTTAATGATGTGAGATGAAGACCATACCAATTAACACTTCATGCAGGCTACCACAGAGGAAGAATTCCATGTTAGTGATACTGTATCTTGGAAAGATAATAGAGCTACCGAGCATGCTAAATATGGCAACACCAAATGCAAGGTAAAGGGATTTAGAAATTAACATAAACAGCAATTTATTTAAATAATTCTCATTCAGCATATTTAAGTCAACAGGATATTTTTAGTTAAATTACAGAGACCCCTTCCAAATTGAAGTGGAGGACACAGTCAAGCCTGGATTACTGTGTCTGTCATTTGCAGAATGAGGTCCCGAGAGGGTGAATTTAGTGAAGATATCCCGCAAAGCAGGCTAGCAGCACCAAATTCACCCTCTGGGAACCACATTCTGCTTAGGCATCAAATGCTATGGAAAACCTAAGATCAGATTGAATTTCCCCAGTTGAAGTTGGTATGTTCACCCATTAGTCACCTCAATTATGCAATTTGTCTTCTACAAATTAAGGGATATAGAAAATTGGATGAGGCAGGGCAGCTTTTTATTTTGTCCATGAAATCTTCCACGTATGGGATGTACGGATAATATTATGGAATATATTTCTACCATTTTCCAATCTATCCAAAAGTAATTGGTGATTTGATGAGACCCTCTTTAGGTGATGAGGGAGGTACCTGAGAACACTGTATTTTTTTGGCTTCACTCTTAAAACATTATTGATAAACAAGAGAATTTCTGAGACCAAACTAGTGACAGGGGATCACCCCCAAAAAAATAGAGATATGATTGTCCCATTGGGACTATGTGCACATGGGCTGCAAACAAGACAGCTAAAGGAGATGGCAATTTCGACAAAATTGTGTACGTTGCTAAATATTTATCAGTCGAAACGGGGAATAACTAAAATTACAGGGTTCAATGCAAAATATTTCTAAGTTGAAAAAGGGGAATAAATCCACTTAAGAAAGTTGGATACACCTTTTATAAATCGCAGGTGAACATGTTCCCATGGTACTTAATATATGTGTCAAGTTGTTAAAAATTTGACTGAAAAATGAAGGAATATCAGCTCGGACAAAGTTGCATCTATGAACGGCTGGACTGATAATCTGTTTCCAGTATACCAACCCCCCCTCTGATAACTTCATTACTGGATAGGGGGTATAATAAAGCAGAAAAGACTGAGGACCAGATGAGCAAAGCCTCTTATGGAGTACATGTCATGAGACACTTGCATAATATTCAGATACAAATTGAATTTGAGTCCAAAGTTTTAACTAAATCAATATCTATGTAAGTCACAATGTGTATACATTTGTATACAGGGAAACCATTTCATTCAACAAAGTGTTATACAGGGGAAACAACTCTCACAAATAGATGCAAAGGTAAAGCAAGGACAATGGTTATACATCTTAGTTTATAGCAGGAACCAAGTTTTCATGCAAAGCGTTTTGTCATAACAAGGTACAAACTGTAAGACTGTAAAACGCCCACCCCAGTCACACAATAATATACCATACACATGTAGCATCATCAGAAAGCTGAACACTTATTCAGGGGTACTTTACAGGGGGAAAAAACTGTTTTCTAGTGACACATGCACAATTTATTAAGATGTCAGCTTTCAATAGCATGCATGAAACTGTTAAGTGACGTTATACCTGCTAGTCCCCTTGAAAGTTTAATTACATTGCCAATCTTTTTTGTAGTATTCATATAAATAAAGTAATATTAAGCAATTTATACCAATATCTCCTTTCATATTTTTAAACGTCTGTACATGTAGGAAATGCAAATATATTTGGACTAATTTGAGTCTATTTCTTGTTTCTAATGTGCAATTTGAGCTACATTATATATTTTATTGCTATGTCCTTCTCAATTTCTAGGAAAATCCAGAAATTTTGGTATATTGGGCCATGCATATAGTCAGTTTCCAACTTCTCAGGCCAAAACAATTTAAAAAGCATGCGAGAGTTTTTAACATTAATTTGTTTAATTCTGGGGTACATGACAATGAAGCCATCCTCCTCTGCTATAGGTTTAATTTCAGTTGCCTATGGCGAAAACACATGTCCATGAAAAGTTAGCTGATAGATTACATGTGATTTATTTTGTCAAATATCACCCACTAAAGTTTCATTGACATATTTTTTACTGAGATTTTAGACAAAATACATCATATGTTTAACACCAATTGCAGTAATGAAATGGAAATTTGAATCAAGCAAAACAGGTCTGTTCAATCTCACTTTCATGCATGTTTGTATAAAAACGTACTACAATTATTTCGTACTGATTAAAACTCCCCCCTGAGGCATGAGAAATGTGAATTTAACTTTGCATGACCCAATAAGAATATCTATGATATCAACATGAAATTTAACTTCAAATACCTATACAGGGCTGTACAGGGATGAAAACATTCTACCCAATATAGTTAGGATATAACCAATGGATTTGCATGAAAGGTAGTACACTTGACCAATAAAAAGAACATGCTATAAAAATGCAGGGACTAGGAGGATGACAAGTCAACTCATTCAAATCATGAGAATGCACTGGCTTACAAGGTCAAGATAAATATTGTTAGGCCAATGTACTCTCGTATATATGCGAGGTTCCCTATGGGAGACTCATATATATAAGAGAATGCATTGGCACAGGGTTTTCGCAAAAAAGATCAGGAAGCTGCAGTCATGAACCTTTCAGTGCCAAGACCAATTTTTGTATCAACCCATATTTCCTTGATCATTTTTCAAATTTATTGATTATAATAATTTGATACATTGATGGAAAGAGCTCTAAGAGCTCTTTCCAACAATGTATCACATTGTTATAATCAATAAATTTGAAAAATGATCAAGGAAATATGGGTTGATACAAAAATCGGACTTGGCACTGAAAGGGTTGAGGGAAGTGTCACTTTTTATGACTGTAACTCCTGGAAAGTCAGCTTTGCACTTTGGAATTCATATCTTGTCTTGAAGTTCCATAGACATGATCGTGGATGAGGTATGGTCAATTTTTTTTTTTCAGAAAAGATTTCTATCTTTAAAAGTAACATAACAAAAAGAATAGCTGAACTGGCAGTCGACATTATTTTTCTTCAAAGCTTTATCATAGAGAAAACTAAATTGTTGTCATCAAATATCTCTTTTTTGACCAAATGAGTTGACTGTTAATTTAACCCTTTGATTACTAAATGGACTCTGCCATTCAGTTCAAAAAGTATATACTGGAATGGTCCATTCTTCATTTGTGAGGAATTTCAACTAATAACAAACAGCCTGTCCTGAAGTTGTTTGTTCAACTTATTAGCTGAATATCCCTACAAATTAATCAATGGTAATCAACCAACTACTCATTAGTGAGTATCTAGATCTCAAAGGGTTAAGACTTGATGCGTGATGTCAGATGATACATGTTTATGGTAGCTTATTGTGCAATGAAGCAGAGGTGACCGAATCCGCATTGCACTTACCAAAGAAACAAACAGATGAAATAAAATAAAATAGACAGCAACCACTGGGATGAGGAGATCGTTGTTACAACTGCGCATGACACCTTCTACGATTTCTATCCAACCCTCTTGGGTCAGAATAGTGAACATGGACATGAAAGCCTGTTGTTTGAATGTGAAAATAACACACAGATAGCAAATAAATAGACTGAATATACTTGGTCTTCGCCAGTCAGTTATATCGGTTGAGACAGATGCTAGCAAAGAAGAAGTTCCATCACATGCCTCTGATACAGGGTTAGCGCCAAGTGGGCTAGCATCACCAAATTAACCTTCATGGAACCTCATTTTGCTTAGGTCTCAACTGCTATGAGAGACCTAGGATCAGATTGAAGTTCCCAAGTTGAAGTTGGTGATGTTCACCCATTAGCCACCTCGATTATGCAATTCATCTTCTGCAAATTAGGGAATATAGAAACTGAACAGAATGGAAAAGGTAACTAATAACAATGTTAATTTTAGAATATAAATTCTTCCCAGAAGATAAGGCCTAAGCAGAATGAGGTCCTCAGAGGATGAATTTAGTGTAAAACATATTTTTATTTCCAAATCCAAACATAATACACATAATACACAAATGACATAAATATATAACATATAAGAGATAAATGTATGGAAATGAGGATCAGACAACAAGCATGAGGGCTTATATGAAGTCTTCTCCTCTTTGGCGACATGCCCCTTCCCCAATAAGTGAGGGAGGGGTATCAATCAGACGGGATAATTTGTTGATGCTAGCCCATTATGCGGGGTAGCATCACTAAATTAACCCTCTGGAGACCCCATTCTGCAAATGTCAGACACAATAAATTCAGGCTGGGTTAGCTCTGGCCAGAAAATTATTTTGGCCAATTTTTTTGGCATTTCTGAATTTGTTGGGCCATTTTTCAGAAACATTGGCCAAATATATCATCCAAAAATATAGAATCATTGAGAAAAGAATCTAAATCTCTCCATGAAAATTGATACTGCAAATGTGCACTGATTTGCCTATTGTTGAAACAATAAATTATTGTCCACTAGCTACAGTAATGCCCTAAATAATTGACTCCTTAACCACAGCAGAATTATGGGTAATTTTTCAGGATTTAGTCGGAAATATGGCAACAAGCCATATTTCTGACTAAATCCTGAAAAATTACCCATAATTCTGCTGTGGTTAAGGAGTCGATTATTTAGGGCATTACACTATTCATCATTGTTTTGATAAGTATGCAGGTGAGACTTCTAATACCGGTAATGTAATTTGTTATTCAGGCATACACAGGCCAGCAACTATTGATTACCTGTTGATGATTGCAAAGGGTTTCAACAAGATATGGCGAAAATTAGGAGAAAGGATTGCTGACTATACATATAGGCTTGAAACGTTTTGGCCAAATGAAAAATTTTCTGACCATTTTCGAAAAAAATCTGGCCATTGGCCACCGAAAGTGTGAACCCTGCTCTGCTTAGGTCGAAGTACTCTTGGTTGAAATGATAACAATTTTAAACATCATTTCCACGTTATACAAGGACATCTTATTCACACCGAGAAGAATAATAAGTCACTCTTTATCCAAACCTTTACAGCCTTTATCAGCAACACAACAAAAAACTAATCACATAGAGGCTAATAACAAATAGGACAATAATTAACGTATTACTGTAAATTCTGAAGGACATTACAGGATGAAAGTCGAGTCAGCTTAAAAAATTTTCAAAGTATATTCTAGTTTTCTACCCATCCCCATCCCGCAACAAAGTATAATGATAAATTATGTTGAAGGCTGATAAGGTTTGAGGTAAAATGTGCTACAGGAGCGGTACATGAGGAACTTCGTCTTTGCTTGATCTAACATCAACCTAAGCCACTGACTGCTGAAGACGAAGAAAACTGTTCAGGAAATAAAATACATAAATAAAACATAAACATGGTGAATCTAATTAAAATTTATGAAAAAATATCATTTAGCAGCAGTAGATATAAATCATTTGCTGGAGATTTTATTCTTTGACAGCTATAAACCCTATAACATGAAGCGTATAATATTTAAAGATTCAGCTACATTTTAGCCATATAAAACTAAAAAGTTTAAAAATAAGAAAAACTACTGTCACATCATCAACATCATGATTAATTGTTTTTTTGTGATCAATTCAGAAAAGCACTGAATCATAATTAGAAGAATTTATTACCAATCAAGCCATGAATTTGATGTCTTTCACAAAAATCAAACATCTATTGTTTAACCATTGGTAGCTGGATAGAAGGTAATAATTGTATTGCACAATAGACATTCACAATATAATAGCTGATTAAATATTTTTGCATTGTGTTAGAATGCCAAGGTTAATGATGCTAATCTTCCGGACACTGACTTATTGGTGCATATTTTTCTGCCATCAATTACATGATCAAAATAACTAACAATTACATTTCAGTATATGCCTTAGGCCAAATAAATAATAAATTCCATGTTCTCAGACACTTTCATCATCACTGAAATTTTCTTTTAAAAAGCCTCATCAAAATTTGTTTTAATATATTTGTTAGAAATATTGGATTTGAACAATGAAAATTAATTTTCCCAGTATGTTTTCCAGATTTTGAGAATAAAATATAAAATTAATTGCCTCCATCCCACATCTCAAAATTGAGATCTAATTGCCTGAGAACACAGATATTTTATTTTAATGGCCTTATTTTGAATAAATATATAGGAACATATACATATGTGCATGGCCATTTTTTTAATACTAAGCTTCAATATATATAATCAATCATTGGTGAAGATAAGATAGCCACAAGCCTGATTGCTTCTTTATCAAAATGGCATTTGTGAAACATTGATAGAAAAATCAACAGTTCTTTCTGCAAAGTTATCATCAGGTTGAAATCACAAAGTAATCGTATTGAAATTTTCACTAAAATACAAATTAATGAGAACATATATGTAAATAAAGGTCAGCATGTAGGCTACATATAAACTTATATTCTTTGAATTTCAAATTACTATACATTATGATAAATCTCCCATGCTCTCAAATCGGCCAGAATCAGACTATTTAATTGGAACCATAGTCACTATTAAATCTGGCACCATTTTATGTTTGGCAGCAAGACATTAACCCTTTGAGTGCCAGGTCGATTTTTGTATCAACCCATATACCCTGTGCCAATGCATTCTCTTATATATGCGAGTCGACAATAGGTCGCCTCGCATATATAAGAGAATGCATTGGCCTAACAATATTTTGTTATTTTTTTTTTTTTTTTTACAATTTTTTACAATTTTAATAATTTATTCTTATATTCTTTAACATACTTATTTGGTAGGTTTAGGGCCGATGAGATCGGCCCCTGACACTGAAAGGGTTAAAGGATTAAAGGCCATATAACATAGGTTACATTGGTATATTACATAAAACTTAGTACCCACCTGTGGGAATGTCTCAAACTTTTTGAATTTGACGATGGAGCAGAAGAGCTGCAGACTAATACTGGATGCAATGATGAGCAGACAATTGGTGAATATTATCAGGCTACCAAGCTTCTTCCCAGGACCAAATATCTGAAAATCAATAAATTATTAATCAAATAACTGCTTTGACCCTATCTTTACTAAATACTCATTGACAAGTCATTCCATTAGGATCGGTTCAGATAATAAGTTTAATGAAGGGCCACAGGGTGTTTATTGAACTTATTATCTGAAAATTTCCCACAAATGAATAGGAATGCGCATGCATTTGTATTATCTGTTGTCTGCTTATATCTCATAAACATTCCTCCAGATGAATAATAGACCATTCCAATGTATACTTTTATAACTGTGGGAGAATCCATTTAGTAAAGAAAGGGTTAATCACACATGACTCATCTCAATTAAGCTTGGTACAATATATGCATAATTAGGGGCAAGGATTATCACAATATACCTATTACAAACAATGTTGGGGATATTTTGCTGAAAGATGATTTTTCCTGTTTATTGCTGTTTCCAACAATTTTATTCATTCTACTATCAGTTTCATTACGAGTGGTGTACAAACATAACAAAATTGTTTCCTGTCTTTTATTCCACACCCATTGATGTGAGGCACATCTATTCAATGGAATCCCAGCCACTGAATACATATTCATGTATACCTCTAGTGGAATACAAGCCGGAACTATTCTTGTTGACGTTGTCGCCAAGAAAGATGATGTACATTTATACATCAAAGATCCGCTTTCAGGTGATGCCCCGATCATTACTGGTTAATCGTCAGATTTAAATCACAATAATGGTAGCTATATAGTACCAATGAAGGTGACAGTAATGGATTGAACTTATCTGACACAACATTATAGAATAAATACAGAACACACCACACATCTTAATGGAGAATCTTTTATCGAATGAGTTGCGGATGGCGCAAGGATATATTCCTATCTTATATTCAATGCATAAGTCTTGTCTCATCTGCAAACTTAGTATTCTGGAAATCAAGAGATGGCAATTATTCTCCTAAGCATCATACCATGTCTGAGTCGCATGGGTATATTTATATCCGCTTTCAATTTGGTTATCATTGGAACTTTAAATAAGAATTTATATGGGGTCCATGCAAGCAACTGCCATAGAATCTTGAAAATGAAAATTAGTTTTAGCTTTGGTGTCTTCCAAATAGCTTATAATCGGAAACCGATGGTATGTCAAATTTACCTTAAAGCAGAAATCCTCCAGCATAGGTGAAGCTTTGATAAGTCTCACTACCCTCAACACCTGCAAAATAAAACATTTTGTTTATTGGGCATGGCTTGTTTGAACCCACAAATTGTGATATATAGGCTGTATTTGATTGCCGTAGGCTACAGACACTCAGACTTGTTTACTTTTCTGATTTAGGCGGGAGCGGCCCGAAATCCAGCCCCATCTCCCGCACTCCCGATCAGGAAACAGTTTCTTCCAAATTCAGTAAAATTGAAAGGCAAATATATCCTCAACACATGCAGCTAACTGACATACGACAGCAGTCACAATGAAAGTGTCAATGACACTGTTCCTCAACTTGGGGAGGCGTTAATAATTTTATGCTGAGCAGTCAATAGAATGATAAAGAAGGAAAGTCAAAAAGTTTAAGCAAATGGATTGTATTATGTAAATGAAAACAATTTCATTTCAAACATTTCTCCACTAAATGTGGGCTATAGGGTGTGACTATGGATTCAAATGTGAAATCAAAAATGGCTCCAAGCGCCCATGTTTTTAATAAATTTCGGAAGAATTGGAGAGCTTCCATCTGGAGGTCACACCAAAGAACCAAATGAAGTTTAGATGAGGGATGTGGCATGTAGGGTGTGCCAAGTTATGGCCTGAACAGACATCCGACGGACCAAAAAGCCAACATTTCCAGATAAACGAAGATGAATAACTCTAGAATGGAAAAACCGAGCAAAACGATTGAACCCTTTATTGAATTTTCTCATAGTAGTGAACATCCATACAGAATTTCATTGAGATCCAAGGACTACTGTTGATGTTATGACATGAACAGACATCAGATGGACCAAAAAGCCAACATTTCCAGATCAACAAAGATGAATAACTTGAGAATGGAAAATCCAATAAAATGATGGACCCCTCTATTGAATGTCCTCATAGTAGTGAACATCCATAACAAATTTCATTCAGATCCGAGGACTACAGTTCAAGTTATGACATGAATAGACATCAGATGGACGGACGTATGCACACACAGACACACATGGATGCACTCACAGACAGATGGAGAGGTGCAAAACAGTATGTATAACATGTTGATAGTCTGGATGAAACGATCTCTAATGGGCATGGCATAACAGATTCCTTTGGTTGTTTTGAATAATACACTACTGTTGCAAATCAGTGGCTGGAATTCAAATATGACAAAATTGGAAATTTGCAATGAAGGTCTGGTAACAAGACACAGAACAAATTCTTGTAGATAATAACTCATATGACATGAACCATCGAATGAGTGAAAGATCATTGAAATTTTAGTAATTCTAATATTACCTGAAAGTATGTGAAGTGCGTTCTATACACGACTGGAATGATATGGAGCGTGGTTCCAATTGCGAGCAACAGTTCAAATTTGTGTAAAGATCTCTTTAAATATCCAGTGAATCCCAGACACCAAATTTTAAATATTGCCTCAATGTCAAAGAGAACAGTGAAGGCAACCTGAAAATAAAATCATAAAAACTCAATAATAATTACAAACAATGCTTAAAGGTCAAAGAGGGTGGTTAAAACAGCCTATACGATAATTAGAATCCCTAATTTAATGCTTTGATTACTGACTGAAATCTCCCATTAACAACACAATCATACAACAGGGCTGTCTACACCTCATTTATATTGATGTTTAGATCATATTGGTAGTTGAAAGGCAAGGAAACCACCTTCGATCATTTCTATGGATGTTCAGCTAATAATTTCAACAAACTAGGTAAAAATGATTGTGGCAGGATGCTGCTCATGCATCATCTGTTGCGTATTTATGCCCACAACTATTATTTTGTTTATTCGATGAAACAAGTTAAAGCTGACCATAATCAGAGCTAGGACCTTTAGTATGTTGCTCCCTTGATTTGCGGGATAATCAACAATTAACAGTATGTTAGTTGGGTTTATCTTGTGAATCACGGGAGTTTCGAATTACTTTTATGCAAAAGATATCCTTTTCCAGTCGCATAGAAATTTAAACTTTTCCCAATGCCACCCCATCTCCTCCTCATTGATTTTTAAATCCTTCCGGGGTGGTTATTTCATGTTCATTTTCTTCATGTTCATTTCAATGCTTTCTGTGTGTTGTTTGTTTGTTGGCTTTAATTTAGGCTTTTGCTGGAACTGTAAGTGCGTCTGGCACATATGTACCCACAAAGGTTATTTGGTGGGACTGTGCAGGTGCGTCTGGTGTATTTGTGCCCACAACAGTTATTTGGTTTATTTGTTAAAACAAATTAAAGCTGACCATAATCAGAGCTAGGATATTTAGTATGTTGCGCTCCCTTGATTTGCAGGATGAATATAAATATCAGCCCTTCATTCGTGAGAAATTATTCCATGATAAACATGCAAACATTATTCCACCATCATTAGGCCCTCAGCTCATAGGCTACATATAATTATGATGATGTATGTCACCCATATTGTAGGCCTGCTGGCTTGCTTCATATTGCATTTCAGAAAGATAACTTACCTGGAGTTATCATCAAAGAACGAAGAAAATTAAAACTAAAAGGCCCATAACTGGTGAAAGCAATAGACAAATCCCAGTTTCGAACACAGCTTGTACTTTGAGCTAACTAGAGGTGTGACTGTCCCAATGGGACTAAGGATACCCCCCGTGTTTTTAAAATACTAAGCTGTTTCACATGTCAGTAAACATTTAGTTAAAATAATAATATAACAGTTCCCATTGCAGGTGCACAACCCTAACCCTAATCTTAAAACCTATTGACCGAAAAATGTAGGAATAAAAGCTCGGACAAAATTATGCATGTTGCGAAAATGTTCTTAAGTCGAAAAAGGGGAATAACTCCACAAAAAAAAAGTCGGACAGACATCATAATCGCAGGTGCACAGGTTCCCATGGTACTAAATATCAGTGCCAAGATCCAAAAACATTGACCTATAAATGTAGGAATAAAAGCTTGGACAAAATTATGCATGTTGCAAAAAAATTTCTAAGTCGAAAAAGGGGGATAACTCCACCAAAAAATGTCGGACAGACGTCATAATCGCAGGTGCACAGGTTCCCATGGTACTAAATATCTGTGCCAAGTTTTTAAAAAATTGACCTAAAAATGTAGGAATAAAGCTCGGACAAAATTATACATGTTGCGAAAAGTTTCTAAGTCGAAAAAGGGGGGATAACTCCACCAAAAAAAGTCGGACAGACGTCATAATCGCAGGTGCACAGGTTCCCATGGTGGTTGATGTCTGTGCCAAGTTTCACGAAAATTGATTAAAATACGACGGAGAAAAACTACGGACAAATTTGTGTCCACGGACGGACGGACGACGGATGGACGACAGACGGACAAGCTGATTCCAGTATACACACCCTAACTTCGTTGCGGGGGGTATAATTAAGCCACATGCCGAAGCTGCATTAACTAAAAAAAAAGTATTATCCAGAAAAAATTCAAACAAAGGGCCTTAGCTTTGATAATAATGGTCAAACTTGACCTGCATATTGCGAATCGGCACTTTTCTGCACATTCAAAATCCGATATTATATCGGGAGGCTGATGTCGATATCAAATGAAATCTCAAATTGAATCGGATAGCTGCCAGCTCATACAGTATAGATTCCCAAAGTCCCAACTTTGGAATTTAACACATTTTAAGCCAGTTTCTGAACTCTCCTTGTAAACATATTTGGCTGCTGTATTTATGCATGGGAATGCAACCACTGAATCGGCACATTATTGATCTAGACAATATGTTTGCATGTTGAAGATAATTATATCTGCTTCAAATAAAGAATTGTTTTATAAATTGTATGGCATTCTTATTCTTGAGCATATAATCTCGTGATAAATGTAGGAATTGATTACTCTACCAGATACACATATTTCAGGTTTTAAAGTAAAGACTACCCTGCAACATCACAATATCTATCCGACTAACCTCTGCATAATAGAAGCCATCGATTTTCATGTCGGCCGTTTTAGTCTTGTGATCAAATGATAGACTGGCCTGAACAATAGCACTGACTAGAACCAACAAGAGAATAAACGTGTGGAGGACATTGGATCTGAGTATTCTCTGGCAAATAGGTGGGGCCAAACCATGTGCCTTATTCTCGTCAATCATCACCATCTTCCAGGAACTACCATCTGATTGGATAACCTGAAAAAAATATTGATTAAATATTTATGTTTAAATAAGTTACGTTTGTGTACAGCTGAACATTTTATACATGGAACAGTTAAAACCAATTTAGTTCCAACATAGATGTCAGGTCATTTCCAAAGTCCATCAGGAAGGCTACTTTTACTAAAATTGAGTATTGGTACCCTCTGTTTTGCTCAATGTGTTTTACTCGATGTGTTTTTGGTATATAATCGCTGTGGGTATAGCTGTTAAAATAGTCACATCTGCTAAAACCGCCGTAGACAGAAAGAATATTATATAATAGACAGATGTTGTTCTCATACCAATCATAAATATTGCGTACATTGCATGTTATTGTCACATTTGTACACTTTGTTATGTAAACAAACATCAAAAACATTACAGAAACATTTGTTTATAGACAAACACTTGGAACTACCAGATCGTCCAATGAATATGTTCCGTTGCACTGTGGGAGGCTAAGATAAACTTATTGGCGCCATCCCAAAGCAACATATCCATTGTGGTCACAGAATGATTAAGGGCATCGTCATACCTGTGATGAATCAGAGTCGGCTGCACTGCCTCGAGATCCCCACATCTGAGAGAAATGAACTCTAATCTCAGCAAAAGTTTCGATGATCACAGCAATGAACACATTCTAAAAGATGAAAGAAAAAACATGTCGAAGAAGCAACTAGATGGCCAGGAAGAGCTAGATTATTATTATCCATAAAGACACGTGGTGTGGAATGGAATAATCTCACACAAACTGACAGGTATTTGGGGCAGACAAGAAATATATACCCTTTCCGAAAACGAATGACTTCCCATAGTGTTTGATTAGCAATCAAATGCTTGAGAAAAACCACTTACCAAATTACAAGAGATTGGACCAACAAGTGATAACCTTAGCATTCCAATACTACCTTAGTGTTTCTTAGTCTTATATAGGGCAGAATATTGATGAGTTTAGTATTCGAATCTGATCTCATTTGCATAACTAGTATTTTATGCTTAACATTTGAAATCTTAGTTAACCCTTTGAACCCGTAACACCGATATTTAGGTGCAAACGAACCGTGACTATATCCCGTAACACCGATATTTCGGTGCAGCGACGACATGATTCGGTAGCAAATTTATATATAGTATAACGAGCGTCAGACCCACTGATTTATATTTAAATTGCCCTCATATCGATGCACATATGTCAGCGGCGCCCATGGTGCGTATGGAATGGTTGACCGCTAGTATCGGGTAGAAATATATGCGCATGCGCATAGCATATAATCTACAAAAACATACGATATTTTAAGCGAACTGTGCCGCTATATTTACGGCATATAATTTCGTGTTCCCCGTGTGTGTACAGAACAGACATAATTTAGACACACAATTTCAGTTTAAATTACCCTCGCGTATTGTAACCAGTGTTCTGCTACATATGGGGAAGGGTCTATCGCATATATAGTTGATTTATTTGCGCATGCGCAGACTAGCGCAATGACAAATAAATGGTTTATAACGTACTTATACACGACATACCCACTAATATATATATTTAAATTGGCCTATTGAAGTCAGCGCTGGCAAAGGTGTCTATATTGATTGGCTGCCCGCTAGAACAAAACGGCTAGGAAAATATGCGCATGGGCGCAGGCTATAATTCATTTTTAAAAATGCGTTTAAGTGAAATGTGGCTCTATATATGACATTTTGTTGCATGTTTCACATGTTAGGACAGTAGACACAATCTAGACAGCTTACTTGAACAATGGGGCCACAATATGTTACGGAAAATTACGTTGTTTCTGGTCTCTGTATTATCAGTCTCTGTTGTGCCACATGCAGCAAAAAGTCTATCGCATATCAAGTTGACTTACTCGCGCATGGTCAGGTATATCTTAATTTCACATTAGGATATTGGTTGCATCGAAACGCAATTCGCTGATGTATAATTACAACGTTATAAGCTAGAATTCGTTTATCCTGCAAATTTCGGGTAGTTGCCTAGTAACCGTTTCTAAGGCGATATCGGGTGGCAAAGTCTCCCGATCTTACAATGATCAGTGGTCCGTGCATGCATATATCATGCCTGCACAGTTTCAGGTAGGTGTCCCCTTTCAACATAACCAACACCATGCGACTAGACACTGTCTAAATTAAGGCAAAACATACCACTGAATGGTTAGTGCAATTATGTCATTCGATCAGTTGTGGTATTTGCTTAGCAACCGTTGCTACCCTTAAATGGGATATTTGGTTCACTATTCTGGTCGGGTATATCTCAAATTTCACGTTAGGGTAGTACCTGCATCAAAAAACGCAATCACTGAGGTTGAATTACGACGCTATAAGCTATATTTACATTTTCCAGTCAATTCCGGGTAGTTGCCTAGCAACCGTTACCAAGGAGTCACCGCGAGGCAAAGTCTCGCGATCTTATAATGATCGCTGATCCATGGGGGACAAACCTGTAAAGTTTCAGACCGGTGTCGCAATTTGAACATAATCAACACCATGCTACTAGACACTGTCTAATTTAAGCGGACATACCACTGGGAGCCCCGGGTCAGGGTGTCGATCACTGTGGGGCGCCAGGGTTCAAAGGGTTAAGCACTAACTAATACATTGATATTTCATACACTGGTAGCTCTAGTCCTTGAAGTTTTAATGCCGATACCATTAGCATTATGAAAAAGGATTTATGAAAACTTATGTGCTGTTGTAGTTAGTCAAATGAAACTACAATGGAAAATCAGTAAAAAAACGATTGAACACTCAGTTGAATGTCCTAATAGTAGTGAACATCCATACAAAATTTCATTGAAATTCGTCAACCGGTGATGGAGATACCTGCTCGGGTGGACAGAAAAACCACCATTTCCAGATAAACAAAGATGAATAACTATAAAACGGAAAATCCGGAAAAAATTATTGAACATTCCATTGAATGCCCTGATAATAGTGAACATCCGTGCCAACTTTCACTCAGATCTGACAACTGGTGTTTGAGATATCTGCCCGGATGGACGGACGGATGGATGGAAAAATGGAGGGGGAAAATGGAGGGTTAGATGTCCGGACGGCTAGATGGAAACAAAATGATGGACGAACGAGGTCAATCCAGTATACCTTCGAGAGTGGGGGTATAAATATTCAATGCATCTTTAACAAAGGATATAATGTTACCTTGACAAGCCAAGCCAACAAGAAGATGAGAGATATAAAATAGAGGACTGCTGACCAAGATGGAAGGCTATCTCTGCACCGGTACATGAGGAACACCCAGCCCTCCTGGGACGCTGCTTCATATACAGTGAAGAAACTTGTAACTGGAACAAACAATATATCAGTAGCATTAGGACACACAAGCAGACATACAGTCAATTTCGCTTAAATGCATAGTATCGGTGCATGGTTTTTCTTATGAAATTAAGCAAATACATGGAATCGCGTAATACCCCCCGCCCCCCACCGGTGACATTGTTCACAGTATCAGTAATTTGATATGAGTCTAGTTTTTTGTTTTGTTAATTTTATTTGCAGTTTACTCATTACCGGTAGTTTCGTTTTCACACTAAGTCCCATTACTCAATAAGGGCCGTAACTCAGGAAAAACTGAGGTCCATTAATTTCCTGAGATGGCTTAATTCAAAATTGTCTTAATCCTACCTGGACGACTGGAGAAAACCTGTTGCCTGTGCATATCCTTCATATGGTTCATGAATATACCAAAGATCACTCACAGCTCACTCACTACGGAAATACATGTTCATGGACAAAGTGTATTTCAATCTAACAGCCATAACTTCAGAAGAAATTAATGGACAAAACATGTTGCATGTGGATATTGTTCAACTAATGCAGCCTCATAATATATACTAAAGATCATTCAAACATGACCTATGATGACTGTGATACAGGGATGCCAAGTTAACACAAACACATTTTTCAAATTAAGGGGCATAACTCTGACAACATTAATGGATGAAACCCATTCCATGTGGATATCCTTTCTCTCATGGTGGTTCATCTGCACACAAAAGATCATTTGAATCTGACATCAGATGACTGAGATATAGAGCTTCAACGTTAGGACAGATGCAGAGGGACAGACAGCTATACACATGGATGGAACCCATTTCTATATAAACAAAGTAGTTCTCTTGTCAACATTATCAAATCTGTTAGGTATTTTTCTTACCAACATTATCAAAACCATTGAATCCTCTCTGCCTTGGCTTGAGATCTAATGCCAAACATGACATGTTTTCTTTACATTGGTAGCCCTCGTCTGGGATTGTAGAGCAGTAGGTGTCTGGCAGAGCAAGGTCATACAAGGTGATGTTCCTGAAGCAGAAAAATACAAGATAATGTTTTATAGTGTTCACAATCTTCAAGTTATCAAGATATGAGTACCAGATATCAGGGGGATATATATATAGTCCTGGGATATATATCATATGGGACGTAAATTCAAATTTATAAATTTTAGCACTGCTGTACAATTAAAGGAGGACTGTACACTGAATCCGGCCATTCATGGGACCATCTCCTTTTATACTTAACAGAATAGATGCAAGAAATGAATGAATTTGAGCCACAGATTAGTGCAAAATACACTCATGTGCTCTATGAATGATCCAAACAACATGGTAATTATAATGAAAATGAATAAATGGCAGGAATCATAAATTCATTTTCATTATAATTACCATGTTGTTTGCATCGTTCATAGAGCACATGAGTGTATTTTGCACTAATTCATGGCTCAAATTCATTCATTTCTTGCAACTATTCTGTTGAGTATAAAAGGAGACGGTTCCAGAAATGGCCGGATTTAGTGTACAGTACCCTTTTAAATACTCACAGCACAATTAAATTGCTTTCGATGCAATTAAATTACGATTTTGTACAATTAATTTTAAGGGTCAGAGGGACATAAATAGCACCTAGATGTAAACAGAATTGATATCCATAGTGAGGAACATCCGAACATCCCCCCTCAACTTTCATGAAATAAACATCAGTTGACTGAAGATACTTCACAAATTTTAACCCTTCCATGCCTGGAATATATATGTGCATATATAAGAGAATACATTGGACTAACAATATTTATCTTGACCTTGTAAGCTAATGCGTCCTTTTACATATGTGAGGCTCCTTATGGGAGACTCACATATACATGTGTATAAGAGAATGCATTGACACAGGTTTAATGTTGTGCCAGTGTTGCTCCTGTCATGAAAAGGTTAAAGTAAAAAGCTGAAAAGTTGTCAACTATCAAGTTAGTAAATAAAATTGCGTCATGCAAAGCATCAGACTTAACAAACTGAAATCAGAACAAAACAGAAATAAAACAAACCCTGGATCTGAGTTGTTCCTGACGCAGTGGTACTTCAACTCTCCAAAGAACTGTGTCCCCAGGATTCCATACAATGACATAAAGAAAAGGAAGAACAGGGTGACGTTATATATTTGCTGACCAGACCGTCTGAAAAAAAAAATAAAAAAAACTCATATAGCACTGAGTCAAGAGATTCATGCAAGGAATCTGGGACTCATTTGAAACACGCTGGAACACTTATTGGAACAGTGATATCACAAGTTTCATTTGTGATGGAATATGTCACTAATAACCCTTTCTTTACTAAATATTCATTGACAAGTAGTTCCCTTAGGAAATGTTCACATGATAAGTTCAACAGACAGCCTTTTGAAATTATTATCTGAACAATTCGCACCAATTGATAGAAATACTTCTGCACTTGTATTATTATTCTGTCTGTCTTCTGTCTGCTTTTATGTCCTGAGCATCCCTCAAAATGAATAATAGACCACTCCCATTTAGACTTTAATAATTGAATGGGAGAATCCAATCAGTACAGAAAGGCAAATTTCATAGCTCAATTTACATCTACATCTCCGAGGTAATAGGAATGAAATATATGAAAATCATCCAGCATATCATTAGTTGACAACAATGTAATTACTCAATATATAAAGAGGCCTTAACTTCAAGTTTTTCAGACAAATTTAGTATAACACTGAACACCATTTGACCCTCTTTTGAAAAACACTTGTGATATCATGAAAATTCACGCATCCCATTTTCTTCCAAAGATGGGGTAAGGTGTGCTTGCATAAAAACAGGAACCCAATTTATAATAGGAAAATTCTATTCATTCATCATTATATATATACAGCAGCTGTAGAAACCACCCAAGTCCAATAAGAGTCATAGATAAATATGTTTAAAATGAAAATGTCAATGACACTATAGCTCAACTTGGATTGGGAATAATTTCATGTATTACAGTCAATGGAGTGATTAGGAATGCGGAAAGTTGAAATGTCTAAGTAATACTAGATAAAGTTTGGGATTCAGCAAGTATATTTGGAATGAAATGGTTTTACAAAGTATGTAAAACCATAATGTTAACTAGAACATCACTGGAGGAATTGCAGCAACAACCACCTTATGATCAGACCATGGACACTCTATTACTGTTGTCAGAACATCTTTTTTGATAAAATATTGGAAATGATCTTTGGAATAAATACGATAACTAGAAGGGATCCTGAACATGTTTGTAAATTTTCAAAACATTTATTAAATAAATGTCGGCTGCAGGGTGTTCCGATGGAATCAAATGTGAAATCCAATAATTTAATGCCTCCTATCTAGCGGTCACCCTGAAGATCCATATGAAGTTTAATGACTATCGGATTAGTTATGTGGCCTGTAGGGTAGGCCAAAAGATTTAGTCATACAAAGAGTAAAATCCAGACTGGCCGCTGGCGACCATGTTTCTCAAGAAAATTCAGTAAAAACTTATGGCTCTCATTTAGAGGTCACCCAAAATATTCATATGACGTTTGGTGATGATGATCGAATGAGGGAGTTGGCCTGCAGGGTGTGCCAAAGGATTTAGTCATACAAAGAGTAAAATCCAAGATGGCCACTGGCAGCCATGTTTTTCAAAACAATTCTGATGATAACCCAAAAGATCCATATGAAGTTTGGTGACGATCGAATGAGGGATGTGGTCTGTAGGGTGTGCCAAGGATTCAGTCATGCAAAGAATACAATCCATGATGGCTGCCGGCAATTTTGAAAGTTCCCATCTAGAGGTGATCCTAAACATGCATTAAATTTTCACAACACTTCTCCAATAAATACGGGCTGCAGGGTGTGCCGGTCGATTCAAATTTAAAATCCAAGATGGCTGCTGGCCACATTTTTTTTATGAATTTCGGAAAAAATTCATGGCTCCCATATAGAGGTCACCCTGTGGATCCATATGAATTTTGGTGATGATCGGTTGATGTGACCTCTAGGGTGTGCTAATGGAAATTGTTAATGGACGGACGGATGGACGCATACACAGCTCAATGGATGCCAGGCCCTGGCAATAGCTCAAACTTGACTTTGCCAATATGAGCTAAAACTCCACCACTTTAATTTAGTGTTGTGAATATACAAATATTGTATATAAATTATAATAAGAGCTTACTTGAAGATTTGATTAATTCTGCTCTTTGGCAATTGGAACTTAAGGAAGAGCCTGAACACTCGAATGAGGATCAGCGGCCGGGGTGACCTCAATATAGACAGGTATGTGTATTTATCTTCAAAGTAATTTGAGATCTCAAATATCTGAAAAGATAAAATATAAAACAAATATATTAAAAGAGTGCATATATTCATGGCATAAGTATGAATCCTGTATATCCCGGAACACTCCACAACAAATATATAATCAAGCTCCAGTATACTTTAACGAACAGTTTAAATTATTAAATCAAGATTTAGATCATTCTTAGGATAATGAAGATGATAATAATAAAACTGAAACCCGGTCAGTTCGTCTTAAATTCATCTTCCCTCATGTTACCGGTAGTTGTTACGGGAAAAAGTATTTTTTCTACACAGGAATAAGACTCTAGAATATTCTTGACAAAACATATTCCCATTAACATCAGGTATCGGAAATTGTATAAACAACATCTCTTATCTAAATTGAAGGACTGAGAGGAAGATCCTTTTCTGTACTGAATGAGGCTGAGACCTTAGCCCATCTAATATTCCTCTTTGCAATGTATATTTATGCATGCAGGTTTATGTAAAATATATTTGTCAAACGTTTCAATCATTGGATCTATGAAACGATCGTTTTGTTCAAAATAATCAACGGACTGCTAATAAGTACTTGTGATTAATATTACCCGTCTTAATTTTATCTGAATTTTTATGGCATCGTCAGTTTTAATTTGGAGAGATTTTTAGTGAACTTTATTGGCCACATCGTGGCCAGCAGCATCTGGGGTCCGCAATGGAATTAAGCCTTTTAGTGCTTTTTGTGCCATCCCTGGTAGCTAGCCTATTCATATAGTATTCATCATTTGTTAATACATGTATTTCTAGTTATCGAAAATAAATCAAACAATTAAACAATCAATGTGACACGGGGGTTTCGGGAAAAAAAAATGTTTTAGTAGTTTCAGGGAATTTATTTTGGTCGGGCAACACCATTCAAACATATCTGAAACCACAAAAACGTCAATTAAACAATCAAAATATATATTAGATTTAACAAACTGGTACTCTCAGAGAAGATGTTTTTAAGAGTTTCAATGAAGTTATTATAATAGTGTTAACTTCCATAGCTCTGCCATGTTTTTAGCGATCGACCACATTTCAACAAATCTGATTTCTGGACACGTAAGGTCCTCCACAACAAATATCACACTACTAGTATCACACCAAATTTCGCGCCACACCTGATGGTTTTTCAGAGAAAATAATTTCAGGACATTCACTGCATTCTTTGGATAATAGCCTTTCAACTGAGTCAGTTTTATGGTTCTTGTAATATTCCCGTTATATATTCCCACTGAAAAATGGCAATAAAGTCAACAGCCCAGCACACGACATCATAACGTCATTTATCAGCAAAGAGGTTAAGTTCTGGCCATAAGAGATTTTTCTGAAAACAATTAACAGATAAAAAGAGAGAACTTACTTGCAGTATCACAGATATCCAGAGAAACACAACCATGATTCCGTCAAACTGGCACCACCTATCTCGCAAGTACGGAGCCTCACCCTAAAAATTCAGAGTACAGCCATGATGAAGTAGATGCAGATGCATAGATAAAGTGATAACAAGAGGTAAAATCACAATATTGATGAGCATGCTGGAAGTTTAACTGTTCTGACTCTTGAGTCTAATTATTTTAGACTTAAATGTAACACAACATCGCTCACAAACTGACGAAAATATATTGTCTTTTTTTCAACTGAAGTATATGTTGAAATATAAAGTAATGTTCTGAGCACTCTATTCACATACATTATCTGCATATTACCTCAAGGTTTGTTAGTTACGAAAGACGATTTCTAAAGATGTATTCAGTGTTCTAGACCTCCAGTTACAAAAACAATGTTCTATTTTGATGTCTATTTGTAAAATTACCATATACTCTGTACAAATATAATAATATTAGAAACAATAAAAGGCAGCTAGACCACATGTCCCCTGAATGGGGTGGCTTTATTTGATCAGTGGCTTTTTTAGAAATGAAAAATTTGATCATGGCAACAGCCATTGTTGTTAACACGCCTACTTGTAGTTTTGTTTTACTGTAGACACCAGAATAATCAGTTACTCTAAGTGTATGAAATTATTATCCGGAAACCAAAATAATCAGGAAATTCTAAGTCAACAAGGGTCATAACTCCGGTAAAAATATGTGGACTAAACCCAAATTCAAACTTGACCTGTATTTTCATGTGAGCAATCGATATACATGTACCAAATTTGAAAACAAACGGATAACTATAACTAAAGTTATTGGAAACCAATACAATTGACAAATAAAAAGTCGACAAGGATCATAACTCCGGTAAAAATTGGAGTTCCGAACCCAAATTCAAACTGCATTTTCATGTGAGTAATCCATATACCAATTTTGAAAACAATCAGAAAATTAAAACTAAAGTTAAACCAAAATGATTGGCAAATTCTAAGACTACAAGGACCATAACTCTGGTAAAATTGGGCAGACCGAACCCATATTGAAACATGGCATGTGCCCCCAACAAATTAGCTCATGTCCCAAATATTATTTAATTCCATTATTTATTACAGAAAATATCATCCAGAAAGCATCTTGGATGGATGAACAACAGATGGACAATGGCGATTTCTCTTGCCCCCCCCCCCCCCCAAAAAAACAAAAGCAAATTCGGGAGACAAACTAGAGGTGAGACTTGTCCATGTGGGACTAAGGATACCACCCACAGTGCAATTGTGCTACAATTAGGGTAGCTATATTAACATATTTGTTTTACAAAAAAAAAACCACAACTGAATGAACTCATAATCGCTGGTGAACAGGTTCCCATTGTACTAAATATATGTACCAAGTATTTTTTTTTAAATGATTGACAATTGTAGGAATACAAGCTTGGACAACATTTCATCAACGAACGGATAGATGGACCGACAAGCTGATTGCTAAATACCACCCCATAACTTTGCTATGGAGGGAATAAAATGTGCCACATGTCTACTTCGGTTTTTCAGAAAAAAATGTATGTGATGAATTATCACTATATTAGAATATATATATACTCACTGATTTATTCATTATCATTCATCAGGAAATGCATTATGTCAGAACGAGGATAAATTAATTTAGAACTACACTTCCATATCAAAGTAATATGTAATGTTTAAAGGTACACAATCTGATTTGATGGTCCACATATCATCACATTCCAACAACAACATTTCTTGAAATGTCGCTTCAGTTATCAGAATCGATTAATTGCCAAAAACTAATGCTACAAACCACTGTCAACTATAGTATAAAATTGCTCAAAAAGTATAATATATCAACATTTTGTTCAACGCAATTCGGTATCGAGTGTATGTCAGTCTGCATTCGCCAATATTTGCAAGGCCGCCAAATATTCCAGGTGGTGAAAAATAACAGATTTCAAAATCGATATCTGATAACTCTTGAGCTTTTATGGGTGGGTTCCTCCACTCGAATCAGATATTTTTTTACCCCCGAAGCCAAAGAAATAGTAATTTAGGAGCGTTAATTCTGATTATGCATCTTTAAATCGTCATTTAATCTTCAGGTCTGAAGTTAAAGCTAATTTTGTCACATTTAGGGATTAGAGCAAGTCGATAAGTACAAGAAATCTGTATTTCTAGCAGTTGTGTCTTTATAAGACTAAATATACATCAGAAAGACTTCATACGAAAAACGGTTTACTTCTTTTCTACAGCATAAATCAATAAAAGAGTTTCTATAGTTAAATAAAAGATACACAATCCGACTTAACGCTCCCAAATTACTACTTCTTTGGCTTCGGGGGTAAAAAATATTTTATTCGAGTCGAAGACCACACCCATCAAAGCTCAAAGTGATCAGATATCAATTTTTGAAACTTGTTATTTCCCGAGATACGTAATTTTTGGCAGCCTGGCAAAAAAATTGTCATGCCGACAGTCTCGGACCAAATTGCAGATGAAGATGGATAACTCTAAAATCAAGTGGCTTTGTGTCACCTTTTTGTACATGTATTAGATATTTGACAATCCAGCTAGATTTCATTGAACAAAATGTTGATAAATAACATGTTTTGGGCAATTTTATACTATAGTTGACTGTGGTTATCATTATTTTTGTGCAATTAATCGATTCTGATAACTGAAGCGGAATTTCAAATTTTTTTGTTGTTGTTAGAATCTGATGATATGGGGACCATCGAATCAGATTAAGTACCTTTAATTATTTCCTGATATGATTCAAATAGTAATACATGCATTTTTTTTCAGTTCTGTTGGTCAGATTATTAGTGTGTATTTTTATCAACCTATTTTTATTCCAAGAACTTGCCCAAAAGAAGCAGTTATTACTTATTATTATATTTGAATTAAACCCATTTAAAGATAGTTTATCTCTTCCGGGCAACAATTACAACAACATAATTATTATAAATCACGATTTCAAGACTACAAACAGCTATTTTGTGAATAAAATAGAGATAAAACTGAAGATTGGGTATATAATTTGTCTATAAAGGCATAATAAATAGAGTGGTTTATTTAAATCTTAATTCCCAGTTAAATATGTTAGTTAAAATTAAATTTGCCTTGATTGAAGATGCTAACCAGATAGAGTTATTCCTCTTGGTATGCTCCCAATGTTTTCACGTGGATTTCTGTTCGAAAAATTACCCCTAAAACACTCCGCAAATGTGATAAAGAATTCCAAGTGAGAGCTTTCGAATAAATGGCAACAAGCCATATTTCCGACTAAATCCTGAAGTTACCCATAATTCTGCTGTGGTTAAGGAGTCGATTATTTAGGGCATTAAGGTATACCATATCTTTAAAATAAGTTTCCCCAACAGCATGTTATACTAATTTGGATGCATATTTGACATTCAAACTGGGTCTGATTCTAAAACTAAATTCAAAATCACATGAAAGTCTCGAGTTTTAACATATTCTGTCAAATTTGGACTTCATTCTACTTGCCAGTTACTTTGAATGCTCTTCTTCCAAAATAATCATATCTTCAAAATTTTGAGTTTTGCACATGGTATTTATATATACTTAACTAAATTTTATTTAACTAATTTTCACCATGTGAATATTTTTGATAATTTAATCCATTGATAACAACTGTTCTGCATTGCATTGCATAAAGTTTCCTAAAAATGTTTCACATTTATAATACAGCATAATATCAGAATACAGCTGGGTGACTGATACAGCATAAAAGTATTTATTCCATTTTATTAATAAATTTACACCAAAACATCACAGAAATATATAAGTGAGACAAAGACTCTAATCAAGACGAAACAATTTGTGCATCTACAGAGCAAGTTGACAAGAGTGTGTTCAGTAATTGATAACAGTAAATAAATTTAAGCTACACTGATACAATGAAAATTAAATAACTAAGTCATGGTACCAATCAAAGGGGCTTGTAATGTGCACTGCTACTCGTCCATCATACCTGAATACACCCCTGATATATACATGTATATTGATATTTATATTTAAAAGAAATAATATAAAGAAAAGGGGAACTGTATTATCCTGTAAAAGGTGTCAAATTTGGTCTAATATATCTGAAAAATTATATCAAAATTGACCATATTTGACACTTTTACGGTTCCCTTTTATTCTCAGAGTAGTATGATGTTGTGTTACACAACAACTTGTATATCAGGGATTTAGTCACGGATGGACAGGAGGAGTTGCAGAGCGCATTATAAGCCCCTGGAGTATAAATAGAGTAAAGCTGACAGGAGAAAATACAGATTATATTTATTTTCAAAACAATAAGAAGAGGCCAAGAGAGGTCAAACTTGTTTAGCTGGTTCAACAAAAAAGAACATAAAGATAACAGTGAGAATTGTATGTCTGAGTAAACTGCTTGCCTCTTTTTGATATGCTACCAGTAGCTTGTACAAGGTACCGTAATGCCCTAAATCTCTCACTGAGAGCTTTCCGATGAATGGCAACAAGCCATATTTCCGACTAAATCCTGAAAAATTACCCATAATTCTGCTATAGTTACGGAGTCGATTGTTTAGGGCATACTGTATATAGCGAAATGTTTGGCTCAGGAAGGGCATTACTGCATAACTATGTTTAAACATAATTACTGTTACATTAAATTTAAATTCCAATTAGTCAGTAATAGTCACATATACATGTGTAACATACCATACCAAAACATAACGAAGTCCAATCAAAACGTGATAATAAGTATTGGAAAAGGTCAAAGCATAGACTATAATTGTCGGAAAAACAGATTTAGATTGAAATATTTGAATTGCCTGCGCTTATGTTTGTTTACAAATCACTGTAACAGCTATGTTTACATAACCCTTCTATGACTGGAACACCAGTGCAGCTCCCATCATGAAAGGGTTAACAGTGGTTTTTGACATAAGAAACATCATTATTGAAGAATTATTTTTAGTGAAAATAAAAACAAATTAGATCTATTTTCCCAAGCCCTGGTGATGATGGATCTACAGACTTTTATAATTTCTAACATCTTCCCACTGCGAAGGTTCTACATCCCTTTAATGAGCATTCACAATGTACATGAGACTTAGGCTCAGTTTGTGTCCCACCCAGAAACATTATGCAGGAATGCAGAATTGATTGTCTTCATTATGCAAAGTCAGAATTGGTTGATTAATTGGTTTTGTAAAATATGGTGATGACTAATTTGAAAATTGTGAATGGTAAACAGAGTTTGGTCTCCTACTTAAATTGACATCTGCTCTGAAAAAAAATGTATTGGTTTACAGCTTTATGGATGTCACTGCAAAATTTCAATGTTAACAGTTTTGTAGTCTGAAAAAATGGTTCAGAAAAGAATGTCAAATTAGTAGTTCAAAAACTTTAGAACCATGTAATTTTATTGCAATATTTCCAAGGTTTTGAACACCTTTAAAACCATGTAATTTTATTTCAATATTTCCCAGGTTTTCAACAGGTGGAGTATGATCTCACTAGATATGAACTCATTTGACCTCGCGAAGTGAAAGTTACCCAGTAAACATAAACAGTAAAAATGTTCCTTGATTGAAAGAAATACCTGTTGATTTGTAAATTTGAAATTACAAAAACATTGCGAGACGTCTAGTGTAAGACTTAGTGTTTAATTAATAATTAATATGTGACCATATACAATTTGAAAAGCCTAAAATAATGAATGATTCAATATAATCAACATGCACATATGTCGCATGTTGTTATTATTTGGGCAGGTTCGGTTATCACTCTGGATTGCTGAAGGTTGCCAATTATACCTCGGAATACTTTGTTTCTGTTTTAAATGTAAAAAAATTGTCTTAATAACACTGAATATTATATGTGTAATTTAACATTAAAGTTAGATTATATACATCATTATAACCATAAGATGTCGCTCTTTTCGTCAATATATATACAGCATCATGTATTGATTTGTAGGGTAAAATTTATTAAAACAGACAATAAATCCCGCCACTGGATCTGGGCATAAAGCCTGACATAGAACGCTATATGAATGGGTCTTTGGCATAAACTAGCATCTCGCTCTACTGATGTTACTAGCTGGTCTAAAGCCAGAGTAGAGAAACATGGCATCGATCTATTAACCCTTTCATGAGGGGAGATGTGCTGATGCAGTATTAAATATCATGTGCCAGTGCATTCTCTTATATATGCGAGTCTCCCATAGGGAGCCTTGCATATGTAAGAGAATGCAATGGCTTACATGTTCAAGGTAAATATTGTTAGGCCAATGCATTCTCTTACATGTATATATACAAGGTGCCCTATGGATGACTCGCATATATAAGAGAATGCATTGGCACAGGGTTTTCGCAAAATTTCAGAAAGCTCCAGTCATGTAAGGATTAATCTAGCTGCTAACTTGTTAGGTCATTTGGCTCTTTTATATCATTATACCCATGTCTGGTTCCTCATCTCAAACGTTTCCTGTTACATTGTTATATGTGATGTCTTCAATCTGGGATCTAGATAGATTGGTCTACAGCACAATAAAAGTGTGCGCCCCACACAATCATGGGGATAATTCCATTCATTATGTTGGGCGGGAATGGGCATTAATTTTTACTTGGGCTATGAATAGAATGATTGAATGCTGGACCATAGAAACCGAATAAAAAGTATTTTTTTTATGTCTAATTTCTATGAGCTGGACTGAAATGTATTATTTATAGATTACTACCGTCTGGCGAAAGCATTCCATTTTCCCCTGGACCCACAGGTCCCCAAAACAAAAATTGACCCCACCCCCAATAGTACTTAATCCTAGAGGATTAAGTACTATTGGGGTGGGGTCAATATTTGTTCTGGGGACCTGTGCCTGGACCAGGTAATTTGCCAACCCAAGCCCAGTTCAATAAATGGAATCCTCCCATAAAAAATATTGTAATCAAAAGAAAATATGTGCTGTGTTGTTTCAACTCAACTTCAATACAAGGTGCATGAAAAACCTACAACCACAGGAAACAAAGCAAATTTAGAAATATATCAGTCGATTAAATATGAAGCAAGGAAGAACATCATTTGAAAAAAGCATGGCCAAAATATAAAGAACTGAAACCACAGTAATTTCTGTACAGAAGTGATTCTGTTTGAAAGAATGGACTTTGCATTAGAATTGTATCCATTCCTTCGATATTAAGCTCTAAGTAATGGTTCGAGCACAAGAATTGTTCTTTACCAGAATCAATGGAGTCGAAGACGAGATTTATTCTGGTAAAGAACAATTTGCGTACTCTGACCGACTTAGAGCACAGTTGATCCCACATAATGCAATAAACTGGAAATGTGCCGTGCGCTGGCCGCGATTGGACACAATAGCCGGTTAGCCATGCCCAAAAAAGTGATTACCATGAACTGATCGCCGTTGAATGTGAATAGATATGTCAGAAACACGGACTGGTCCTACTTTGAAGCACCCATGCGATTTGTCTGTTATGAGTTGCGGGTGCCTAACAATGGGATAATCACTGAACTATTCCTTCGCCAGCCTTGGGAATTGGTGTACTTTACCAAAAATCAGGGAACGATTGCAACAATGGGATTGTGTTCTAATGATCTGTACAGAAATTGGGCTGAGATTTCAAAATAATTTGAAAATAATTATTAATAAAGTCATGAAATATAAAACAGCAATAAGTGGCAATGTTTCGCTAGTAAAATGTACTGAAATAAATGGCCAATCGAAAGTTGAAAAGAACTATCCAAAAGAACCATGACAGAAAAGAACTAATTGTGTTTTAAGTGCAGAAATAGTAGACACTGCTTTGATTTAGATGAAAATAATGTGACAACTGAGACAATATCGACTTTCTACTATCAGAGAATAATATAAGAGTCAACCAACTTTAGGTGGTTTTGAGAATGACATCCCAACCATGAATCTGCGTAATTTACTGACACCTCGACCCTTGAAAAAGAATGAAGGAAACGTTTCAATGACCTGTTTATAGGATGCAAATATGATTCTCAATCATAAAGAATATTTATCAAACACTATTTTTACTGGACATTATAGAGATTACGATAGCAATTATGCATATAATATCACTCACATATAAAAATAGGCTATATACAAGTACAAAATTTGAAGAAGAAAAGGTTTAATTGCTTTGAGGTTGAATGAGATGTTTTTAAATCATTTAGAGCAAAACGTAATTGGTTTTAAGATTTTCTGTTAAGCCCTGTGTACAGTAATTCCCTAAATAATCGACTCCTTAACCACAGCAGAATTATTGGTAATTTTTCAGGATTTAGGCGAAAATATGGCTTGTTGCCATTAGTCGGAAAGCTCTCAGTGAGATCTTTCCGGTGAATGGCAACAAGCCATATTTGCGACTAAATCCTGAACAGTTACCCATAATTCTGCTGTGGTTAAGGAGTCGATTATTTGGGGCATTACTGTAGGTTAATAGTTTAGTCAGAAAATACTTGATGTAACAGGTGGTGTAACCTTTAACCCTTTCTTTACTAAATACTCATTCACGAGTAGTTCCCTTAGGAAATGTTTAGATAATAAATTCCACATTTGTTGAACTTATTAACTGAACATTTTCCTCCAATAAAACAGCACTCCTTCTGTACTTGTACAGTCTGTATCTGTCATCAGCTGAAAACCCCTCCAGATGAATAATGATTCCAATGTTTTATGGTGCGGGAGAATCCATTTAGTATATAAAGGGTTAAACAATAGCACAATTGCTGTATCCTCAAACTGTATCACAGTTTATTTATCTGTGACCTGTAATTACATGTACCAGTTTAAACACTCTTGCCTCAGATAATTTGACATTCTCGTTGATTTAATCGACATTTTCAATCACATCTGTCTCTATGCTGGAACACACACAAGAACATGTACAAATGTTCTGGTCTTTATATGTGAAAAATATAATGATTGTCTTCAAGTCTGAGTTTAGTGTGCCTGTCATTTGCAGAATGAGGTCCCAGAGGGTGAATTTAGTGTTGCTATCCCCCAAACTCACCCTCTGGGGACCTCATTCTGAAGGCCTCATCTGCTATGGGAGACATAGACTCAGATTGAAGTTCCCAAATGGTGAATATTGTTATGTACACCCATTGGGAACTTTGATTATGCAATGTGTCATCTGCCAATTTTGGGATATAGAGAAACTAAACTAAAAAAGAAATAGAATCTATGGGTTTAAGTTTCTATATAAATTTGATAATAAAGAAACTTTCCAGAAAAAATGAGGCCTAAGCAGAATGAGGTCCCCAGTGGGTGAATTTAGTGATGCTAGCCTATATGCGGGATAGCGTCACTAAATTCACTCTCTGGGGATCTCATTCTGAAAATGACAGGCACACTAAACACAGACTTGATTGTCAAATAAAGACACTGTTATAATCATGAATAATTCTCCAATTCCAGTACATTAATCGCAAGTTCAGTAAATTATGATTTGAAATAGAAAACATCATATGAAAACAGCCAAATTAACATTGAAAATATGCACTGATATCCAAATCAGTGTGAAAGATGACATCAGAATTTTCAATGCTGCAAACACAGGCTTGGTGGCTGATTGATAGAATACCAGTACATGTATATCTGTTAATAGTTATCTGCATTGACAGCCATATAAAGATTGACTCCAAACTGACAGCAGATACTTGGTAAACACGTAACACATGCTCATCATACTAACCTTCCATACACCTCGTATGTGCATCTTTGCAATCATCTCCGCTGTGAAAATGAATGTGATGAAGAGATCGATTGTGAAGGTGACATACTCCAACTCCCGTGTGATTTCAAATGTTTTCGGCGTGTTTATGCTGACTGATATACAGCTCAGCAAGGCACACGCCCGCAACAGTTGCCGAACCCAGTTCTTATTGACCCATTCAATGTCGGTGCTATCGTTAAGATTCTCATCTGGGCCATAGTCAGCCAATGTCAAGGCATCTTTAAAACTGGTCTTTCTGTTGATGAGCATGTTGGTGGTTGAATTTGTAGAACCCCAACAACCAGTAGTGTCACCTCATGGTAAGCTGCTAGCTATGTCTATTCCTGAAACAATTATGGCTATAAGTTTTATAGATGTCTTTGTAAATGTACATACATAATTACTTTCATATTATACTCAATGGAATCGCAAACAAAATACCAAGTGGCTTCATTCACTTCAGTGGTCAACAATCAATATTCCAAAGTTATTATGAATTTATGATAATAATATAAAATTCTATGTATTAAAGGCCCACTTAATTTTCGAACCCCAGATCATATATATAAAATATATGCCATATTGTGTAGCATTTGAAAGAGGAAGCTCCAAAACATTGTCTGGTGTAATAAACTGTGAACATGTTGTTTTTGTTGAGTTACTGGCGTGCTTTTGTGCTTAAGTTTCTTCTGGGTTGTGGTGCAAAGTGAATTATTTCCAATGGGGAGGGAATAACTCTATATACTAAAGATAGAGTTATTCCACTTCCATTGAAAATACATTTTTAGTTTGAATTTTGTTGCATTCTGGGAGCCATAATGGGGAAATCTTTCTTTGATTTCAGCTATTTACTATTTCTCTATGGGCATCTTCTGAGACACAGACATTTCAAATGGTGATGAATTATAGTATTTTAATCATATTTTATGGCATAGATTGTTATTAAAACCGTATATCAATGCACTATAAAAACAAATAATAATCGGTGACTCAAAGATTAAGTGAGCCTTTAAATTTTAACATTATTTGAAGAGATTTGAAATTGCAATCTAATATCAGAAAGTTTGAAACTTTCTTATTCAACTCTGAATCTGTCTATTTTAAAAGTTAATATGAAATCTTTCTGCACTTGTATTATCTTTTAGTCATTCTGTTGTCTGCTTATATCATCTGAACACCCCTCCAGATGAAGAACAGACCATTCCAATGTATACTTTTATAAACAGGTGCAAGAATACATTCCCGTAAAGAAAGGGTTAAACAGTTACTTTGATGAAAAAACAGCATGTAATAAAACGAAAGTTAGCTGCATCAAATTTTTTTAAATGGTGATCAACAAAAACAATCACAAAAATAAAGAAAATTATAATCCTCAAGAAATATATCCAGAAATCAGTTAAAATTCCCTACTCTATATCTTTATTTTGATAATACCTCTCCCCAATTACATGTATAATTATTAAATATTCAAAGCTTGAAACAAGCTACACATTTATGTCAGTTTAAACTGTTCATGGTTTACAAAAAAAGCTGACATAAGCCACATCAGCTATCAGATTCAGACTTTCAGACACTCACAATGTTACAACAATTAGTTTCCAATCAGAATTTTTTTTACCTACATAAATGGAGACTATTGCAAACTGAGAATATATTAGGGTATCACCCTCTTTTTTGTATGCCGGATTCTGGATGTTTTGGAGCTGTATGCCAGTTTGCTTCTGTGGTGTATGCTGGATTACATCTTCCTAACCGAATCGCAATTGGAACAACACTACAATTTTATGTACATACTAGCTGAAAAACTAACAATTTGGTTGAAATTGTCTCATATTTCTAATTTATAATAGTCTCCTTAAACTGCATGGATTCTAGATTTCTAGATAGGGGGGGGGGGGGGTGTGATACCCTGATATATTAGTCAGAAAGACTCAACTTTGCTCTTTGATAAGTGATCACTCACTTACTAGTAAGATGCATATATGCTAGTGATGCGGACCGGACCGCTTTGGAACTGTCCAGCCCACTATTTTACTTCAGTTATAATAAACTATCGCGAATATTATCGCGTATTTGCCGTCATATCAATTAGCAACGATGCATTCAAGTGGTTAATATATATTAAACGTTTGATGCCACGAAAACAATGTATAGATGTACTTTATACATGTCACTTTCCTTATGAAAGTGCCAGTGTGGGCGGCCGCCTGATTTGATGTCGCCGATTTCCAACCGCCTGCTTTGATGTCGCAAAATGTTAAGCATTCGGAAAATATTTTCAAAATATAAAAATTGCTTGTTTCTTCTAAATTGTTTTAATAACTACTATCCTACACTGGCCAACACTTTGTAGCACCCTATCAATGCGACAAACATGCAACTGAATGAGTATGGAACTATTTGCCATAAACAGTGTAACATGGCATCAACTAATCAATTTGGGTGGATATCGAATCGAGTATTCTATTGTTTTTCACAGTTATAATTATCGAAGAAACATGCAAACCACATTACATAGTACATATACAAGACAGTCACATTAATCCAATAGTAGTTGTACTTAGGTATATATATCTTTATTTCCTCCATCTAGGAGAGTATGTTTTACAAAAAAAAATTATAACAATAATACAGACGACAATAGATAATAATAGTATAATTATAGTTATTTCGTTTAAATTTCAATTTAATGAAAATAAGTATGATACGAATCATGCATACGAATAGTTGAGTGCCATGTTAGATTGGTTATAACACATTCTGACCCTAGCTATATATCTGTCCAATACATTTAATTAGTGCATGTTCGCATTACTAGAAATACTATTATCGTGCATCGTTCCCATTATATCCCACCAGAGACAGACAATGATGCATACAATATGGACTCATTGCAATGCACTGAACTCAGTAACCTTATAGGTTGTACTATACAGAGTAAAACTTTGAGAAAACAGAGAATTCATTAACATATAGCCTATTATAGGTGGACCGGACCGTTTTGGACCGGTCCAGGCATGTGTACCGGACCGGAATGGCCTGGACCGGACTGCCTTGGCAGTGGACCGGACCACCCAATTGGTGGTCCGGTCCGCATCACTAATATATGCCTACTTCATTCCCATTGATTAATTTTTTGGAAGACTCAATAGATACCAGTCAAAGCGAGTGGAAGGGGTATAGGCCTACCTATAAGGTATTTCATATCAAAACACGATCTGGACAGTAACGGATCTTAATTTGCAAATTTTCCTGATTGAACATGTAGGTCCTGCAAAAGCCAGATTTGGTTACTTAAAGTATGTACCAGATACAGATACAGAGTTACCAGTAGTAATTAAATTAAATCCAATTAGGGGAGGTTACACATTTACAGTTTGAAGCTTGATATTTAAAGTTGAACAGAGGGGGGGGGGGGGGGTGGGGGGCTTGATCACAGAAATTGGAATCACTGACCTTTATGCAATTTTTTGAGATTTTTTTTTAGTTATAGGTAAAACCTATATGCCTATAACTAAAAAAAAATCTCAAAAAATTGCATAAAGGTCAGTGATTCCAATTTCTGTGGGCTTGATCATGCATATAATTATGTAGTCTGTGAACTCTTGGATAATCACAGCTATTTGGTCCCAGCTGTAACTAAATTATATCTCTGTTAGGATGGTCAATCTCACAGGCTAATAACTGCTAAATTGTACAGTATGCACTGCCATAATATACGAGGCAGCACGTATACACGGGACACATAATTACAAAAATTGATAAATAATAGCAGACATCGTATTTTACAAATGACATTAAAATACAGACACATACATACGCGACTGCAGTAATCTACATGCACTGTGTGGACCACACCACTCTAGTAATTAATATTATACATAGAATTCAACCATGATCTTCGTTCTGTAAATAATCCATATAATGATGGAAATATGTCAAAACAAATAATTATGCTTCTACGTTCGCCATTTTACCGGAACTGATTCCAAAGACAGAATTCCTTGACATTAGACGAGATGCCCGGATTGAAATTAATTATTGATTTCCATCCACTCTATACTTCTGCAGCTCATTAGTGGGTTGCTAAGTAACGGGATGATTTGGCGGGATGTTGGAACACGTGCATAGTCTTGCTGCTCGGTTGTTTTCAAGCTGATCTAGCCCTCTACAAGTATGCCCAAATGTGGTTTACAGTCATGTTTATGGTAGTTAGTTAGCCTTCTTTTGTTAGGTGTCATTTGTTTTCTTGGTGAATTTGTGCATGCAATTTCTCTTTTAATTAATTGCTACCTAGCTGCTTTCTATACACGATCGAGCATTGTTTCGTCTGAGCCTGGCTAGTTGTTCTTGTGGAATCATTACATGCACACAAAAATAATTGCATTTATAGGCCCAACAGAGTAAAAGTCTGGATTAATCGCAACCTCACTGATGCAAGATTCTCAGCGTTTGCGACTTGCAAGGGACCGCCATCCAAAAACGCGCGAACCTACGTATAAAGAGGCATAACTCTATAAGCAATAATCGAACGACACCTGTAATTGAAATGTCGCAAAAATTAAATGTTATCGCCCTAATAAGGGAATAAACTAGTAGCCATTTCTTATTTAATCGGTCCACTGTTTATTTGTAATTAATTATAGATTTTACAGTTTCTTATATCTTTCTTTCAGAAGAACGTTTCTGTTCTTTTTGGTTTTGTTGAAATTAGACAACGCCGACATCAAATTTGATTACAGGTAAATGCCGCGAACAGGTGTCACCAGGTGTCGCGGCAAAAGCGGAAGTCCATCACAACTGACTCAAAACTGACTCACTAAACAATTTGAACAATTCGACGAGCGTTTTCGTCGCCTAAATTGCGGCGATGACGGCCTCACTAGCCAGTTCTCGGACTGCCTTGAATACCACTTTTTCAGAAAACATTCAGCAACGAGAAAGTCGTACGATCATCGGCGATGTCCTGCAATTTATATACGATTCTGATGAGGGAACATTTTTCGGAAGAAAACTTTCAAGATGGAGTAAGTTTTCATTTTTCGACTTTGTGTTTACTTGTTAATCTGGGTACAGTGGTTGTGGTTTAATTGTATATGGCTATGTATATTCAGGGGATAAAGCCTTATATAATATAATTTTATCAGGTATATCAGTCCATTATCCTCTATGGCTCATTAGAGCTCATGTATAGCTAAATCAAGCTAAATTTTTTATGTGATTTAAGTCCATTTCCTCAGTTCAACAAATTATCGAAATTAGACCTTTTTCTTTCACCGCCTCTACATTTCTTTTTAATATTTATCAACGATCCAATCCAATCTTATTGTAAATCTGCGGGAACGGGAAGATTCGGTCGCAGGAAGATTCGGCTCGATATTTTTCGGTCGTGTGAGAAGATTCGGCCAGCTAGATAGATAGATAATTTTTTAATGGCTAAAAGATGAAAAATTTGCAGACATGAGCATAAGCATATATACAAAAGTGTAAACACAGAGTGTGACATTCATATAGTATAAATATAAAAAGTATAGATATATAAATATAATAAGAATGCAGCTTGACAGTTCTGTTGAGGGACAAGATAGTGAATAAACCTAGCTTAGTAATGACTACTAAATAGATACTTGTACCTGTATATATATATACAACATGAAAAATCAACCCGTGCTATCCCACCCTCCTCCCTCAACAGGACTGTCATGTTGCTTAAGAGATACTAGTAATAGAACCAACAGCTCTTCGCCACCTGCATATACACACTGCTGCCATGTATGGCCGGCTTTAGACTGGCATGTCCATGACCGAAAGATGGAATCCCTAAATACAGGCAGCAGTGACAATATATGCAGCTGGCCAAGTACTGTCATCGTACATAGAATGATAGAGAGGAAAATAGAGTAGTAGAAGAGAAATATACATATGAATACGCTCGTCTGCCAATTAGTCATGCCATCGATTGCCATCAAGGAGCGCACAGGAAAGCAAGCCAAAGCTTGCTTATTTCCACTGTGGTCCTTAATGGTAACCGACCACATGACTGACCAGGCCACAGCACAAGTTCTCATAAGGTCGTACGGTATTATTAATAGCATGATTCACACCATTAATAATATACAGTCAGATTCCTCAGTACCTAAAATTTTATCGAATAATTCCTGTTTTAATAGGTGATTCCATGTAGCCAAGTTGCAGTTAGGTTCAATATATTTTACATAATTATTCCACAATGTGATTCCTGTGTAGAAAAAGCTATTGTAACCAAATACCCTAACATGAGGCACAGATAATCTAAAGATTCCAGACCGGAGATTATATTTACAATGAGTGTTCGAAAATTGGAATCCATCTCTTAGGTATGTACATGTAGGAGCTTTCCCATCTGTTATATTTTTCATGATAGTCAGCTTTCTTTGGGAAACTCTGGATTCAACCGGAAGCCATTTAATGGTTTTAAACTCTTCATAACCTATATGTGAAAATCTATCCAAGCTCAGAACAAACCGGATTAATTTGTTTTGAAATATTTGTAGTTTATTTTTGGTAGTTTTAATCAAAGAGCTATACCAAATAGAGGATGCATAATCGAGGTGGCATTGAATTAATGAGTTAGCAAGTAGTTTCTTTGTGAAAGGGGTTAGAAAGTCAGCCTTTCTATATAAAAATTTGAGACGACGAGCAGTTACTTTATTTAGTACCTGTTTGGCCATTTGTTCCCCAGTGAGACTTTCATCGAGACAGGCACCCAGATATTTCACCTCCTTGACGGACTGAATATTGATACCATTGCAGCAGATTGCAAGTTCGGGACATTTATTAATTTGCGTTTGGAGCCAAATAAGATGGATTCTGTTTTGCCTAAGGCCTAAACAAAAAATACGTTTGTTTCCGCTAACCCGACCGACCCTATTTTAGACCCCCGACCCTAAACTTTTTATTGCCATTGCAAAAACAACAAAAATTGGACCAAAAAAACAAATTATTTAAATTTTTTTTTTTTTTATTTATGTCCCAATTCATATCATAACAAGATGCAAAACATTTATATATTTATATATATTGACATAAGAAATTTAAGTTTACAAAAAGATTTTTAGTTTAACAGTTGGAACCATACTGTAAAGTATGTTTGGCTTTATCTAGCTTTCATCTGTGAAAACTTCAAATAATTTGAGTTCAGGTATGTTATCATTCAGCGTTCAGACTTCAGTATTTCAATCAATTACAGCACATGAACATTAACAATTTGATCAAATCAACCTGGTTATCAAGTGGGATCTCATAATCCCAAATGAAAATTTGACATAGAGATTAGTATCATATATATTCATTACTACCTTAATACATGTACATTATTTCTGTACTACATGTAGTATATTATGTACGGTATGTGTCTCACTTGAATTTTATAAAATAGCCTATTTATGAATTAGAGTGATAATGGCAAGTCTCATTTCAAGCAGAATAAGCATAATCCATTGAACCAAAAGATATCTGACAATAACTCACAAGCATTTCCAATCCATACATATATAAAAAGTTCCAAAGTTATGCTTGAGAAACTTGATCAAATTGACCTCTCAGTAAAATTCAAAATACTGAGCCAAAGAGCCTTAGATTAGCTCTAAATACAATGGATTTTCAAAAATTGTCCAGGGGGGCGAACCCCCACCATCATCAGGGGGGTCACCCTTCCCAAACATTCCTCCGCTCAGGCCTTCAGCTTGTGCCTTCGGCATATCATTGCCCAAAAACAGGTGTCCCCAAAAAATACCTACATCCTTCACTGAATGCGGAGGAGAAGGTGGTGTTGTGAAGCCATCCTTAAGAGATCGGTACAAGACGGTCACTCCAATATGTGACAGTACAGTGGTGCTGGACTGACTCCAGTTGTCGCCAGACCATATGGGAAATATTAGGATTATCAAAGACTATATTAGTATATAGACTAGTATATATGTAAATATTAAAGCATATGTAAGATTGAATTGGAGTTTCTAGTTCCTCTGTCATCTGGGTTAACCTGATTGGGGCTAAGAAGTGCATAGTTTGGGTTATTGACAAGTATTATACAGTTATTTTTAAAGATACTGAAAAAAAAAAGTTAAGCCTACCTACCTACCCTAATTTTTTTTAGCTCGTTAGCGGAAACAAAGGTATTTTTTTTTTAGGCCTAAATGAAGTGACAATTTGTTGTCGACTAGCCAGTGGCTTAGTGATGTTAATTCAGTACTCAGCTGATCTGCTATCACTTTTGAATCATTTCCCGAGACTATCAAAGCTGAATCATCTGCATACAGTAGTAACTTGCAATTTACGGCTGCAACGGCATCGTTCACGTATAATAAAAACAGAAGAGGTCCCAATATTGACCCTTGAGGGACACCACACGTGATATTCATAGCATGTGAGTGTGTTCCACTTATGTCAGTAATTTGGGTCCTGTCTGACAGATATGATGAGAACCATGTTAAGGTGTTATTATCACTGCCTAGAGCACTTAATTTGTCCAAAAGGATAGTATGGTTCACAGTGTCAAAGACCATTCCAGTAAGCGATCCTTTATCCATGTTCCTTCTAATAGAGTCGGTGAGAGAGATAAGGGTAGATTCGGTTGAGAAGCCAGCTCTAAACCCCGATTGATGCTCATATAATAAATTATTCTGTGTTAGGTATTCTTCCATTTGTTTATAAACAATTTTCTCCAGGATTTTGGAAGCCAGATTTAGGATGGAGACCGGTCTATAATTACCGGGTGAAGTTTTTTCATTTTTCTTATAAATGGGAACCACTCTTGCAACTTTAAAATCGTTTGGAATGATCCTGTAGTGTATTGTCAGATTTATAATGTGTGTCAAGGGGGAAGAAATCACTGAAGCGCCATCTCGAAGAAACCTTGCTGGTATCAGATCCAACCCTGTAGCCTTGGATGGATCCATATTTAGCAGAATATCAAGAATTTCTTGTTCCTCTACTACTCTAAGTTTAAATGAATTAGGCTTTACACCTTTGTCAGAATAATATTTGTGAATAAACGCACTACCATATTTCCCTTTGGCTGCAGGTAATTTGTCAACAAGTTCAGCAGCCACATTACTAAAAAATTTATTAAATTCGTTACCGACCAATTTCTTATCTGAAATAATATCATCCCCAATTTTAAGTGAAACATTCCCTGAACTACCACACCCCTTCTTTGATGGGGCACCAAGGTCTTTAAGAGACTTCCATAGAGCTTTAGAATTATTTTTGTTCATCTTTAATTTATTAGTAAAATAAGTGGCTTTAACTTTCCTTATTTGGTACTGAATCTTATTTCTCAAAAATTTATAAGTTTCATAGAATATACCATTTTGAGTCCGACAGAAATTTTGAAGAGCTTTATCCCTATCTCGAATATTCTGCAAAATATCTCCATCCATCCATGGCTCAGTTCGGGCCTTAGCTCTTACCTCAGCATAGGGAGCTACAATATTGATAGCAGAAATAAACAAACATTTGAACAACATCCATGCCTTCTCCACATCGTCACAGCAAATTACTTTAGTCCAGTCCAACTTATTTAAGGTTTCATGAAAAGCTTCGAAGGAATAATTCTTCATAGATCTAAATCTCATTTCATTATGTTTGCCAACTTGCTGTTTTAACTTTTTACGAACAGCATATGTTACTTTATGGTAACTAATTCCTATGTCAAGAACTCCTGAATGAGCATATTTACCTTGATCTGTGGTTAGAATAAGGTCAATTATAGTAGAAGAATTACTTGTTAGTCTCGTAGGGAATTTGATGAGCTGAGTCAAACCCGAAATTAATTTGAATGAATTAAGACCCTGCTTAAGTGTGTTCAATCTCTTGGCTGATACATCAACATTAAAGTCACCAAGAATTATTGTTTCATCTCTGATAAATTTCTTTTCATTAATATATTCTTCAAATTTGGGGAAGAATTTATGAAAATCAGGAGGGCGATAGCCCACTCCAACCAGCTAGTCTATTGATCCAGTAAATTAGTGCAGTGATTGTGGCTTCTTGGCAGCTTTGTTTTTGTCTTATTGAAAGAACATTTAGTTGTAACAATAACAACTAATTGAAGTGATTGTGGGATTATTTACAATTTAGGGTCTTGATTAACTTAATTGTAGTAATAACACATTTTGTTAGACGAATAATATAATAACAATTATGAAAAATATTTACTGAAGCTGATAGGTGTAACGGACAATACAAGCATAGCAATATTTAAATTTTTAACTGAATGAAATTGACATTTATTCTTTATTTGAAAACACATAATTAAACATTAAAATCATGAATTACATCTACAGAAATGATCAAAAACCCTTAGTTTATTATGAAACATTAAAAATAGTTTATAATAATGACATCAATAGAATAGTAATGTTATTTATTTCTTTATTATAAAAATCGCAGTTAATTCTTCTGGCTGTCCTGGCGTTTCTTTTCTTTGCTTGTCCATTATGTAAATCTTGGTTACTACCTCGATGGAATTCCAACGAAATTGTCATTGTGAAGTTCCGTTTTTGTTCAAGTGAAATATTGACGATGTACATGTATAAAGAGCGTTTCTTATCATCTTAATTTTATTTATGTGATAAGACATGAATAAAGAGCGTTTCTTAATATAGTTTTTATTATCCATGAAAAATGTATTTACCTTCTATGTGGTTGTTCATTCAAACATTGTTCAAATATACACCATTCAGAGACACATAAACAAACAGCAAGTATTTCTCACTGATATCACATCAGCATCCTGTATGATTCTGTATACTCCACCACCAGTTATGCAAACACACTTAGTGTCAACTTGAACTGAGTGTGAAAAAATGAACGCCCGATCAAACATTATAATTATTCGCATTGCATGCTTATTAATAGCAATTTCTTATAAAATGCTCGAACGAGATATTTGGATTTACCACACAATGTATAAGTAATAATGCTTTATCCTTATAAAATCTATTTAAATTTTTTTTCCACAAAACATAAGAGTAATAACTTGGATTTGTTCATGTGAAAAAAAATATTATACGAAAATATGTCTACATAATTCATAAAAAAACATTCAAATAAACTTACTTTATTATAAACATAAAATAATCTCATAAAAAGTGTTAAAAAAAACAAAAAATACAAAACAAAACGACAAAACATCATAAAACTAATAAACCAGCCGAATCTTCCCTCGGGTGATTTTTCATGGACCCCTCTCTGCCATCATTGGCATCAGTTTGCAATTTTGACGCTGTGAGAGCTTGTTCATAATTGGTATTTAGTTATCTCTCCCTATTTTACATTGAAAGCGCCTTCTAGGGATGTCTATTAAAATAAATTGCACGTATATTGGTCAAGAATTCACATCCATTAGATTTTCATGGAATGCTGTTAAAATTAGTTTTTTATTGTATATAGATAGAAATGCTATTAAAGCAAAATTGTTGTTTATTAAATGCATGATCGCTGTATTAGAATGTATAATTGCTGTCTTAGAATTTGTTTTTACATATTGGTTTGAATATGAGTACTACTGAATTGAAATAGAACATTAATTCTGCGTTTTCAACATTGATTAGAAAGCAATATATATTAGAATGAAATTGTCTCATATTGAATATAAGAAAGACTATTGGTTTGGAAATGAACACCATTGGTTGGGAAATAATATATTGATTTAGAAAAGATTGCCATTAAAATGGAATATACCTATATTGAATCGATGCAATTAGTTAAACAATCCACTATTAATTTTTATTTGACGTATTTTCCAACCAAACAGCTGCCCATACATGTAGTTTTCCTCCTGAAACATTATTAGATATATCTATTAAAGCTTAACAATTATTTGTCACATAATGAGAAAAATCTACCAATGATAGCTTCTCATTGCATATTTATAAGAGCTATAAGAACGACTAATGCTAATTACATGTAAACGTTGCAGTGATGACAATACTTCACACCACTTTGACATCCCTACTTCACACATATGTACACCTGGTAAAAATAATTTTGTTTCAAAAAGGTCTAGTCAATATATTTGATGGTCACTGCTTTCTTATGTTTTTTCCTCATTTTTTCACTGATGTGTCTCATAATGTCTCAGTTTAATATGCAAAGACAAACCTCTGCATACTGCATGTAGATCAATTCAGATTTTTGAATAGGTAAATCCCCACAATAATATTTAATTGTTTTCTCTCTTCCAGTATTTTTGGGTATATACTACTCTGTGTTTTACTTCTTCCTGCTGGCATCATTAGCAGCTGGTCTCGCTATATTCTACTGGACACTTGATTGGAACACTCCTGCATATAAGGGCAGAGACAGTATCATCAAAGACACACCAGGTAAACCATGTTTAAAGACATGTTGTGAACTTTATTTAGTGTTCATCACCGATAGGTTAGTATCAAAACACTATCTCCACTGGAAGTATGTAGTGATAAACTATTATATTGTAGAAAATGCCAACCACATCAACTCTCCATCACATGTAATTAATTCATAAGACGCTGTTTTCTGCCTATATTTGGATATACAATTTGTGAAAATCATTTATTATGGCATGATTATTTGCTATTCTGTTCTGAACACGTAACTTTAAATCATGCCTTGTACATGTACCGGTGGAACCGAGTATGTTTTTATCCCTTTGTTATCCCATTTGTTGACCCATGTTAGTCTTGTCCCAATTTCTGCAAACATGGCTACCCAAAAACCCAATTCAGAACCTGACTACGTTTTTACCGAAAAAAACAAACAAATGTTAGATAATGACCAATTGAATGTTGCCTCTGAGCAGCTATGATTTGATTGGGGCCCTGAATTTTTACATACTTTATTGTTTAAAATTTCTACTTTTGAATAATTCCATAATGATCATTGTTGAAAGAGACAAGAGAAAAGGGCATTTTTTTATATATACATGTATACAATGCATATAAAACATGGACTATTAACCCTTTGAGTGCCAGGGGCGATCTCATCGGCCCTAAACCTACCTAATAAGTCTGTTAAAGAATATAAGAATAAATTATTAAAATTGTAAAAAATTGTAAAAAAAAAAAACAATTGTTAGGCCAATGCATTCTTTTATATATGCGAGGCGACCTATGGTCGACTCGCATATATAAGAGAATGCATTGGCACAGGGTATATGGGTTGATACAAAAATCGGACTTGGCACTCAAAGGGTTAACAAGCATTTTCTATATTTATATTTAGTAGATTATTGTTCATCGAGTTATGAAAGTGTCGTCTAGAAATTTTCTGTCGGCTTTATGCAACTAATGTACTGAAAGATTTAGCCTTCTAAGTGAATCTGTTATTGGACTGATTTTGGAGTAGAGCTTTAATACATTAAACATTCCAGCCTTACTTTGTTGCCTGAGGACTTTGGCACACAAATTTGTCTATGTATTCATATTGGACAGATGAGAATTAATTCTGTGATTCCCTTTATTCCAGGCTTTGCCTTCCGTCCACAACCAGATGTGCATTCCACATTGATTCGCTTTGTCAAGGGTGATACCTCATCTTACAGTTTATATTCTGACAATATTGAAGCATATTTAAAATGTGAGTATGCAGGCGTTCATGCAGTTAGGGTTTCCACCAGGGGTTGGGGAATGGATTCACCTATAGCTGCTGGGAACAAATCTCAGTCTGACCATCAATCAACACTGAATATCTACTAGTATATTAAGTTGTAGACAAATAAATGTTTGCAACAAAAACATCAATTTAAAATCGGCAGGTAGAATAAAATGTACTGACAATTTTTCATAATGCCACCAACAAGAGCAAGGAAACTGTTAAAATTTCAGCACCACATGTACACTCTTTGTAGATGGGCCTCTTCAATGTGGCGTGCACCATCCAACAGAATAATGGTTATAATTCTTTAATAGACGTTGTTACAGGGCGCTTTCAATGTAAAATTGGGAGAGATAACTCTGTACCAATTATGAACAAGCTCTCATACCGTCGAAATTGAAAACTGATACCAATGATGGTAACGTTATGTTATATGCAAAACTAAAGTACAGATATACAATAAGTTTGGATGGATCATTGATAAATATTAAATAGAAATATACACAAAATGATGAACAAAATTAGGGGGGGGGGGGGCGTCACAATTTTTTGCATCTGTACGTCCATCAACAATTTCCTTTGGCTCACTGTACAGACCACATCTCTCATTCGATCATCACCAATCTTCATATGGATCTTCGGGATGACCTATAGATGGGAGCCGTCAATTTGTTCAGAAATTTGTCAAAAAACATGGTCGCCAGCAGCCATCTTGGATTTCAAATTTGAATCTATCGGCACAGCCTGCAGCCGGCATTTATTGGAGAATTGTTTTTTAAATTTGCAGGGATGTTTAGGATCACCTAGATGGGAGCCATTAAATTTGTACAATTTTCAATGATAAACATGGCCGTCGGCAGCCATCTTGGATGGCTCTTTGCCATTAGATTTTAGATTTACTCTTTGCATGACTAAATCCTTTGGCACACCCTACAGACCAACTCACTCATCGATCATATGGATCTTTTGTGTGAACACTAGATGGGAGCCATAAAAAATTTCAAAATTTCTTTAAAAAACATTGCCGCCAGCAGCCATCTTGGATGATACTCATTGGTATGACTAAATCCTTTGGAACACACTACAGGTCACAAATCTCATCCGATCACCAACCTTCATATGGATCTTCGTAGTGACCTCTAGATGGCAGCCATCAATTTTTTCCAAAATATGTCAAATAATTTGCAGGCATGTTTTGGATTACCTCCGGATGGCAGCCATCGAATTTGAAAAAATTTCGATAAAAAACATGGCATCTGGCAGCCATGTTGGATTTTACTCTTTGCATTACTAAATCATTTGGCACACCCAACAGACCACATCTCTCATCTGATGATCACCAAAATTCATATGGATCATCAGGGATGACCTTTGGATGGGAGCCTCTATTTTGACCAAAATTTTTTGAAAAAAGTGGCTGCCAGCAGTCATCTTGGATTGCAAATTTGAATCCATCTGCACATCCATATTTATTGGTGAAATGAAAATAATTTTATCTACACAATACAAGACCTTTACTGTAACTTTTTGGCTTTCCTTCTTCTTTATCATTCTATTCATTGCTCAGAAAAAAATAAACTCCTTCCAAAGTTGAGCTACAGTGGGGCCCCGCAGGGATGAGACAATCAGGTCAGTTACTGCATTGGTAGTTCAGTAGATATTCATTTAGCTTACACTAAACAGAACGTGTACATTGTGTGGTGTTGAAATAGCACGTCCCGCGAGGCCTCAGGATGCGAGTCCGCTTGGGGGGGGGGGGGGGGGGGGGGGGGGGGGGTATATAAATAATAGTTATACTATGAATATTAAAAAGAAATGTACAGTGGTGGCAGAAGATACAAAAAAGAGGGGGTAATTTTTTGGGCAGGTGGGGGGAGGGGCTTATTGTACTTTTTATGAGATAATCAGTGGGGTACCACATTGAAATTCACTACAAATATTTATTTATTGAAAGAATACAAGATGTGATGTCAGTATATTAGGCGCCAAGTATATTGGTCAAGAATTCACATCTATTAGATTTCATGGACTGTTGTTAGTTTCGTATTGTCGTATATTGATATAAATGCTATTAAAACAACATTTCTCGAAATGCTTCTTCAGTTATCAGAATCGATTAATTGCCCAAAAATAATGCTAACGACTGTCAACTATAGTATACAATTGCCCGAAACGTGTAATTTATCAACATGTTGTTCAACGAAATTTGGCCATATTATCAAAAGAAAGCCTGTTGAATTTAGAGTTATCCATCTTCATCCGCAATTTGGTCAAGGATTGGCAGTTCGTCGACTGTTTACTGGGCCACTTTTAATTCCTGATGGTGACAAATAATAGATTTAAAAAACCGATATCTAATAACAACACGTATGAGCTTTGATAGGTGGGTTCCTCGACTCGAATTAAATATTTATTACCCCCAAATCCAAATAAATAGTAATTGAGGGGCGCTTAATCGGATTATGCATCTTTAAATTTGGTGCAGTTTTAGCCCAGAAACAATTTATTTTTATTTATGTTTTCATTTGGAGCTTTTTCTTTTCATTGATCCTGCCATAATCTGGAAGAAAATTCAATCAGGAGTTCATACAATACATGTGGCTTTAAATATTTTGTGTTATTACCAACTAACTACTGGTAGTATTAGAATAGTATAAAGTCTGAATTGTTTGAATATAATAAGATTGATAGAATCACTAATCAGATGCCTGACAGACAATGGATTCTTATTTAAAATCCTACAAACCTATATTGTTGCTTCGCAAAGTCAAAAGTTTATTCTTTCTATGAAATCTTTCCATATACCGCAATTAAATACAAACCTTTATTAATTCTCCAACACAAATTATTACTAGTATCTCACTCAATGGATCATAGATCTACCCTTGTTCAAATATGCATTCAAACCAAAAATTATGGTCTAATGATTTAATTGCTATTCTTTCCATTGATATACCAGCAGAATATAATGTAAGAGATATTTTTTTTGGTGGATATTTGGATGGATAACTATTTATAGATAGTTTTGACTGAAAGATAAAATGTTTCATTTATATACATTTTTTCAGTTTATGAAAATGAAAATCAGCAGGGAGAAAACTTCATGGATTGTAATGCTGAAAAAGATAAAAGAGATCCCAAAGATTTCAGTAAAGTGTGTCGTTTTGACTTGACTTTTGAACTTGGTGATACAGGATCAAATGAGTGTGTCAAACAGACAGGGTTTGGTTATGCTGATGGGCAGCCGTGTATTCTTTTGAAGCTCAATAAGGTGAGAGAACAGTGATACACCAATAAAGCTCCTCTACTGCACATATACAGTAAGTGGGTTCCACATGTACTGAATCAACACACTGTGTGCGATTAATTGAGCGACTTACTCCATGCACAAACAACACAATGATCGTTCCAAATTATACCTGGATATTCACTATGATAGAACCATATACATTACTACAGTCTGATCAGAATTTATCCATTAGTTAATACATGAATTTAAATTGTTCTTATGACTTAATTAAATCGAGGCTCAATTAATTCTTATTTTAGTAACTTGTATTAAACGTTATCACCATTGCTATTAAAGGGGTGTTGTACACAAATCGGACAACTATATATTAGATGGCTTCCACTTCATTCAATGGAAAATATGCTTCAAATGAATTAATTTGAGTTGAGGGTGCATGCTGAATACACATGCATACTCAAAAGAACCGCAGGTATCAACATGGTAATTATATTAAATAGAGTTTATGACTCTGACCACATGCGTGACTGATTTGTTAGCAAATGACATCACAACATCAAAACTCATCTACTGTATACTACAGTGACATTTTATTAGAATAAACAATAGTCCATATTACAGCATACTTAATTCTCTGGTAGTTTTCTGTTGCCAGAAATTGCAAAATAAAATGTCATCAAATTAGTCAACATTTTGCAAAGTTCATGTATATAATTAATTTGGCATCAATGGTTACTTTCACTGTATTTATTCTGTTTTAAGTATGACAACCATGTGGTATATGTTAGATTGAATCTGTCACAGATATAGCTAGAAAGTTGTTATAATTTAGAAACACCTTAATCACTTACATTATCATCAGCAAAGTTCTGGGTAAGGCTGGATGGTTTGGCCACACCAATGACTGACAAATTATGAACCCTTTCTATACAAAATACTCATTAATGATTAGCTCCCTTAGGAAATGTTAGATCATAAGTTCAACAAAGTTGTTTCATCTGGCTGTTGTCTGCTCATATATCCTTAACCATCCTCCAAATGAATAGTAGTCCATTCCAATGTATAGTTTTATAACTGAGTGGGAGAATTTATTTAGTATAGAAAGGGTATACAGCTGACTGATAGACTTCATGCATCACCAGCATCAGGGAGAATTTCACAATCTTGTGATTAAGTTGTGAAACTGTAATAAAAACACTTGATAACTTTTCATGTTACAATTGTATGGTTGTCTGATATAGTTTTGCCAGTTTTAACAATTTGCATATGCCCAAAAGTGTTGGAGCTAGGACTCAATCCTTTTCCATTAGCATATTTTCATGTACGTCTACGGGGTTACTTCTAGTTTATCCTATTCATCCCAAACTTCATATGAATTTTCTAAATTGGAGCTATCAAATTTTTTCCTAATTTCATTGAAAAACGTGACGAGTTCGATTTATTTATGCCCCTTTTTTAGCTCAACTTTACAACGTAAAGTTTGAGCTATTCCCATGGGTTGGCGTGCGTGCGTCAACAATTTTCTTTGGCATGCCCTATAGGCCGCATTCCCTTATCCGATCTTCACCAAACTTCATAGGTAGCTTCAGGGTGACCTATAGATGGGATTTTCAAATTTTTCCGAATTTTGATTTATAATTTGATTCCATCGGCATGCCCTACAGCCCGTATTTATGGCTGGATCATTTTTTTAAATTTTGCAGGCACGATTGTTATCACCTGTAGATTGAAGCTACCAAATTTGAACGATTTTTATGAAAAACATGGCTGCCGGCAGCCATCTTGGATTTTACTCTTTGAATGACTAAATCCTTTGGCACACCCTACATACCATATCCCTCATATCACCAAATTTCAAATGGATCTTCGGAATGACCTCTAGATTGGAGCTTCCTATATTGATCAAAATTTGTTGAAAAACATGGCTGCCAGTGGCCATCTTGGATTTGACTCTCTGCGTGACTAAATCCTTCGGCATACCCTACAGACCACATCCATCATCCGATTATCACCAAATTGCATATGGATCTTCGGGGTGACCTCTAGATGGGTGCCATAAAAAAAATTAATTGAGAAACATGGCTACCAGCCTTATGTTCTAACTTGCTTGCAGCTCGAACGAACATAAAGTATTTATGGAATAAAAGTACAACGAATGCATGATGTTAAAAGTAAACTTTAATGGACAAACGTGAAGTGTAGCGATAAATATCGTTCGCAGACTATCAGTCATATAACAAATAATACATGAAATGATGAATATTATAGTGTTACAATTGTTATAATCATCTCCCAATCATGGGGTGGGTGGGGGGGATACAACGCAAACTTCAAGAGTAGAGTGAAGCTTGACCACCATGTCAAGCGAGTTAAACCAATGCAAAATCAGTCGTGTGAATAAGCTCACACGAGCTCGTCGTTACGATTGCCTTGAACATCGTTCAGACGGCGCAGTATTGATTCAGTTTGAATGACCAAAACAAAATGGACAACTTCGTTAACTCGTTACCGGCCGTGCACTGTGCACACGTTGGCGAACATCAATAAATATATATGTTGGATTTTACTTTGTATATATTTCTTCGTGTTGACATCTAGTATTACTTAGACATTTAATTAAACTTTCCGCATTCCTAATCGCTCTATTGACTGTAACACATGTTATTATCCTCAATCTAAGTTGAGCTACAGTATCATTGACACTCTCATTCATATTTAAATCCCTGCAGCCCACATTTATTGGAGAAACATTTGGAAAATTTATAGACATGTTTAGGATCACCTCCAGATGAGAAGTCGGTGGCCGATAGGTAGCGCACTGGTCTCTCGTGCTATCGGACCGGGGATCGCAACCTGGTCCGAGTATTCTGACAAAAATCAGAACTCGGTCAGATACCAAGTTTGTCAGGCTGAAAAGTCTCATTCGAGATCACTGAATAAAGATCCGAATGCAAAAATGCCGACTTCCCCCCATTACAACACTTGTCCAGGTATGTTGTCGTGGGTGCAGTACGCTGTCCGATCGGGCGCGGACATTAATGGCTGACCCGTGTTCACGCCTCGGTGTGTGCACGTTAAAGAACGCTACTGGAGTTACCACAGGGTTATAAAGTTACTCGGCCGTGGTAGCACCTGGACCTCCACATAATCCTCAGCACATTGAGGGCGATGGAGTATCAAGTAGATAGATAGATAGATAGAGCTACATAACTATCAAATATGAATGATATTTGGATTATAAACATATATAGATGCTGGCAGCCAACTTGGATTTTGCTCCTTGCATGACTAAATCTTCGTCACACCCTATAATCACCAATTCCCATCTTATTGATCCCAAACTTCATATGGCTCTCTGGGTTGACCTCCAATATTACTTCAACATTTAATGTATGACATTATCCCCTCTCCATGTTGAGCTTCAGTGTCATTGACACTTTCATTTGAATTTAGAATTTGCTGATTATAATGTTGTCGGGATGTTTACATGAATAGAATTTGATGAAACTTGGTATATGTGGCTATCATAGGAAAAGTCATGATCAAGTTCAAATTTGAATCTGATCAGACCATTTATGGCGGAGTTGTGGCTCTTTTTTATCTAGATATCTGACACTGGCACATAGGCATAAGTGACATTTTCCTATGCATGATGTCACAGAAGCCCAACTATTTTCAGTTGTTTGGTCGTTTGTTAAACTTACCTGAACATTTCCTAAAGGTACTACATGTACCTGTCTGAGTATTTAGTATAGACGGGGTTAAACAAGCTTATCTTTTGAGTGCACTGCCTTGTTTTCTTACATAGCTACAACCAGATTCCAAAGAACATAAAAATCGTTTATTGTTTAATAGTAAAAAATTCTGCAGTATCCAAATATGAAACAGAATAAGACAATGCAATATAAATAACAGCTAACACATTTATTTATAAATATATTGTGAATGCTTCAAAAAACAGATATTTGAGTACCGGGTGATGCTTTGATTGGTGGGAAATGTGTAGTATTGATGATGCAAGCTTATTTAGCTTATCCATAAGTTTGAATGTTTCAGTCATACTACTCTTGTATACAGACTTCAATAACATTTGCTTATAATTTTCAGATTTTTGAGTGGATACCAGAAGAGTACACAGAAGAAACAGTGCCCGCAGAAATAAAAGATACGTGGTCTCAGTGGTATATACATGTCAAGTGTTTTGGGGAGGTAAGTCATTCATAAGCTTCTGTTCGTGAAGATCTACTACACTGGTGTAGATGGGTATATTTCTTGTATTAGTGAGATGTAACCCACCTCCAGTAATGCCCTAAATAATTGACTCCTTAACCACATCATAATTATGGGTAACTTTTCAGGATTTAGTCGGAAATATGGCTTGTTGCCATTCATTCATCACTGAGAGCTTTCCAATGGATGGCAACAATCCATATTCATAATTCTGCTGTGGTTAAGGAGTCGATTATTTAGGGCATTACTGTACATTACTTTTCTCATGTTTTGGAGCTCTGCTCTTTCAAGTAGTGTATAAATGAGATATCTACCCTTCCCATGAAAGCCGGAATTTGGCTTTAACCATTTCTTTACTAAATTGATTCTCCCATCATGCAGTTATTAGTATGCATTGGAATGGTCCACTATTCATCTGGAGGGGATGTTCAGGAAATATGAGCAGATGACAGGTAGAAGAATTCATAATACAAGTGCAGAAGGAGTCTTATTCATTGGTGGGGAAATGTTTAGACATAATAAGTTCAACAAGCGACCATAGTAGGGAACTATACATCAATTAGTTTATTTTGGATAAAAACAAACATCATAGGTAGTAAATTTAAACCAATAAAAGGTATATTTTCCCAACAATGTAATTCTTGGAATCCCAATGTTTGTAGCTAGCTATCGGCATCTGGGAATTAATTATGTGACTGCACACCAAGCTCGGGGTCTTGTGTCGGTAATGGGTGTACGTACGTGTGATGTCACACATAATTTACAATATACCATGTCTTAAAACTAACTGAAGTCATGTTCCATGATGTCAATTAAGACATCATTTGGCTTTGCCAGAATCCAGACAAAACTTCCCTTGTTATGTCGTCTCCGGACAACTGATTCTGCCTCACTAGACTAGACTTATATACGCAGACACTCTTCAGTTAATTGTACTATAACAAGCCACGTTCATATAGGCTCTACCGGTACTGTGTTCTCCTGAACCCTCCTTTCGATTCAATTTTTTACATTATTGAAACTATAAGTATTGTTGTGCTAGAAAGTGTACAAAATTTGATTTTCCATTTTCTTATGTTTTTTGCATCGCAAGGAGTTATCTCCCTTGGTCTAGTTGGTATTACAGATTACACATTGTGAATCAACCAAACATTACAATAATCTCAATTCCAATAATAAGACCAACCTTGGCATAGAATGTGTTTTTAAATGTAAATATAATAATTAAAAATAACTTGTGCTCCCAACCCCATTTAGCTTCCTACTGTATATATTTCTCACTTATATTCAAATCCTGTATTTATCATTGATTGGGATTTACCAAAAATATGTCATCAACGACAGATAGAATTATTTAACCCTGCATATGATATTGTCCTGACCAGCAACAGGTACAGTTTATGCAAGCTATAGAGTCTCACATGAATATACAGATAGAACTACACCAGTGTATGATTGGTTACAATTACCACATGAGTTTGTTGGGAGGCGATTGTACCATGAAACATGTGTGATAGCATTAATCCATTCACACATCTGTTTTGATCTATGTTTATTGCTTACCCTTAAGACTACCATAAAAATAAGAGTGCACCTCAGCACGATGATTGATATAAAAACAGTGTCAGTGCTCTATTCTCTGTGAAGTCACCATTGTTCACTCAATTTGTGACATAAGCACAGTTGTCTGATATAATCTGGTCCAAAGCGTTCGCAGAACAAACACACGCTAATTAAATCCGGTGGTATGCATATTCAACAGTACGAAACTACAATACATGCCCTACATCAATATTGTCAGCGACATTTTAGAATCACTGTAAAATTTATCATTTCCATGTTTCCTGTCTTATCTATATACATGTATTATGTCTTAATATACCATGATTTAAAATTCTTATTACATGTATACCGTGTTTTATCAGTGTTATTTATAATTTTATTCAGTATACTTTATTGAATGAAGTTAAATTCAGTAATGAGTTGGTTGTGCTACGACAACTCTTGGTAACAACGTCAATACATTCCGATCATAGTGTAATTTTCTATAAACCGAACACCTCTCTAAACCGAACAGATGGGCTGGTCCGAAGGGTGTTCGGTTTGGAGACATTTAACTTCAGTACTATATACCTCAATACTGATAACCATTTCTGGAATGTTTACATTGTCAAGAACTATATCCATGTAATTGGTCTGTAGCTATATATTGTCCGAGAACAAGGATTTTTTTATTGAACATTTTGAAAGTTTCTGTATTTTACTATTTTTAATGAAAATAAACCAATGGGTGTTGCTTAATATACTCTCTGTTCCATTCTTTGCAGATGCCTTTTTAATGAAAATAAACCAATGGATGTTGCTTAATATACTCTCTGTTCCATTCTTTGCAGACGCCTGCAGATGAAGACCATCTGGGACCAATCTCTTACATTCCGCCTCAGGGCTTCCCGATGAAGTACTACCCATACATGAACCAGCAGGGATTCAGGTCCCCCATCATGTTCATCCGTTTTGAACAGGCCATCCAGGGACAACTTTTGTTTGTGACATGTAAAGCTTATGCAAAAAATCTAGTGCAAAATCTCCCAGAGAAAGCTGCTACACTACATTTCGAGCTTATGATTGACTGAGTTCCCATGATTCATTGTGATTCAATCTTCTCTCATTGACATCTCCAGTCCTTCGATTTTGAGTTGCACAATTGCTCTTGCACGCCATAGCGCACCTGGAAATGAAAAGTATTTCATAAAATGTTGCAGGCCCCACAATCTTAGTTAAGTTTACTCAATGATTTATTAAAATGCAAAACATTAATGGTTGGGATATTAAACAGCGATCGTCGTAGAAGTCATAGCATCAAAGGTTATACACTGGATTGTTTTTTAACCTGTCTGCATACCATTCAATTTGTTGTGTCACAGACAATCAAAGAGACAACATTGTCAAAACAATCTAATATATTATGTCATCGTTCAATCTGTCAGGTGGTAATAGTTCCAAGTTACAATTGAACAAACAATTTACAAAACAGGAAATAGTAATTTGCCATCAGCCAGGGAATATATTCCGTTTAGTCAGCGGTATACAAATCACTACAAAACAATCCCCGGAAGGAACTTCTTGTTGAAGTAAACCAACAATAAACATTTTGTTTGAAGATTTATTTTATTGAAATAGCACAGAGCCATGTTATTTGGGTATATTAAACTATTATATACCTTATGCACATGCATCGGTCATAACTTATATTTCCTGTTAGGTGCACCAAAGCAAAATTGTGTGCCTGGATCCAAAATCAGGTGCAAAATAAACTGCGCACCAGTGTTTTTTTAAATCGAAGGACTGCATCTCATTAACACACTTGTTTTTATATATAACTGCCTTTGTCAATTTTTGTTTTAACAGACATATCAAACTTTTAATTTTACAATTTCTTAATCTCTCTATTCAAAAGTCCTAAAAAAGCTCTTTTCCAGGGGCAGTGAACCGGGGAGGGGTATGTCTGACTGCATAATTTACATTGAGATAATTAGTGCCCTTTTGAAGATTGACCCCCTTGCCCTTCAGTGCTTCTGCCCCTGATGTTTTTCTAAAGGGCTGAAAAAATCTACATGATCTTCCTAATCTCAGGCAAGTCATACTCATCTAAGAGTATAATATTCTGTATTCTTTTTTTTAAAAAGCCTTGTATTATTCATATTAGTTGCAATTTGGCAAAACCCTTAGTGATCAGAAGCATCCCTAAAGAATAATTATTCTGAGGAAGGATCAGAAGTTCGTGGAGAAAAGAAATTTGCAACACTGGAATTTTTTTTTATCATAAATACGCTTTGAGTATGGCCAATTTAACACTGGCCATATATTTTGCAAACAAACAAAAAATGGCATTTAAATTGGCAGATCTCAATAAAGAATTTTTTAAGTGTATAAGCTCAGGGTTTGAATTAGGGTCGGACGGTTAGTGGTAACAAGGGTCTTTTTTAGGTCTCATTGTATGAATGCATTGAAGCTCTACATTCATTTGCGTGTGAAATGAAACCAGCTATAGATCCAGCAAATAAATTTGGACATTTTCTGCAAGTATGTATTTGGGTACCTCAATATGATAATCTGATAAAGACATATATAATATAATCATGATTGTCCCAGTACAATGTACAGCAGAAATAATTACATCTCTATCATATTTGTAGTCTGCAAATGGTGCTAATCATAGAAAGATGATTGATTTTCTCTCTCTGTTTTATCAGTGTTCTGATCTAGTATTCTAATCATGGATACAGCCTTGCTAAAACTGATTGAATAGTGCTCATACTGTTTTGTTATACTACTATTTCTATTCAGGAACCAGCCTAGAGGGTGACTTGTGAGACCTCTTCTCCCTAAAATGTGTCATTCCATATTTTTGTCCCAGGGAGAAGTGACTTCTCTCTAATCTACAAGTTTGCCTATTTCCAAACTGCATATTTAAATTATATTTACAGATTATAATGGTATTCTTATTCACTAGAATAGTGTTATAAATGTATTTATATGGACTATTGTGTTGTATAATACGTACTCGATCATAGAATGGTGATGTTGGGGTGTAAATTGATTTTCACCCATTGTTACTTCTCCCTGATAACGAAACAGTGAGAAGTGACTTCTCCCAATATGAAACCTCAAGGCTGGTCCCTGTTTCTATTAGGCAACAGCAATTCAATAGCCTGGTTTATGAACCAATCCTACAGTAATGTCCTAAATAATCGACTCAGCAGAATTATGGGTAATTTTTCAGGATTTAGTCGGAAATATGAAAAGTTACCCATAATTCGGCTATAGTTAAAGGAGTCGATTATTTAGGACATTACTGTACTTATTTCTTGTCTCTGACTATATTGCCCCTGTGTGGTCCCCGGATGAGCACAGTGTATAGTTTATAGTTCCAGCATCTAGTAAAGAAATATGACCATGGTAGTCGATGCCTGAAGTAGAAGTCTTCTGAAAGTGGGGGGAGTAATAAATGAATGACATAGACTGAATTCAGGTCTCCTCTAGTATTTGCATGATATGACCATAGCCATTGAATGTGACATTAAACTCAAATTAACAAACTAACTATGATCATGTTGACTAAATAATGAATGATTGTGGTATAGAAAATAGTTTTTGGGGGGAAAAGTCAAAGCTTTCTCCATTTTTCCTTTATTTAACTACATTACGGGAAGAACAATCTCAGTTTTACTTCAATAATTTGAATAAAACATAATGTTTTCAAAAAAAAATTGTAATTCATATATAGCGGCATTGTTTGTTGATTGTTGAATCTTTAAAACAAATCCTTCCCTGTTCCCCAAAAGTTTACTGTTCATAGACCAGGCTATGATATGGCATAGGGATGCCTTACTATGATGCCAGCATGGCATATAAATCTTAAACATCCAACATAAACCATCTTATATTTTAGTTCAGCTTTAAAGGGGTACTGTACATGTACCCTAAATCCGGTCATTTATGGGACCACCTCCTTTTATACTCAACAGAATATATGCAACAAATGAATGAATTTGAGCCATGGATTAGTCCAAAATACACTCATGCGCTCTATGAATAATGCAAACAACATGGTAATTATAATGAAAATGAATATATGACTATATTCTATAGAGTATAAAAGGAGTTGATCCCATAAATGGCCAAATTCAGTGTACAGTCTAGTCTGGTTTAAACCATATTCATATTCTTTTTTGATATCTTGTTTATTATTACATAACTTCAAAGGTTCCTAAAAGGCTGAGACCCAGTTCACACTTATACCATTCGATATAAAATTATGATGAAAGTTCATTCCTGAAGTGATGAAACTGGGGTCGTAATCCCAATCAACATTCTGGAGGTCCAGGGTACTCTTAATCAACAGTGTTGATTCAACGTTAGATCATTATGTGGCTCAATGTAAAGACTCGTTGCCTCTAATCTCTGAATTTGATGATAGTTTCCAAATTGGGTACCCAAATTTTTTTTGAACAATCTCTAACAGTTTCTGTCTGTTGAAATGTTTTACCCAATTTATGTTATTGAAAATTCAAAATGTTGAAAAGTTTCACCAAATAATCACAATTTATGTTGAGATCCTAGGGTGGAGTTTCTGTTTCTGAGTGAACAAGTGTTAGACCAAACTACAGGCAGAGTTATCGCTCATTGTAGTAATAATGGAGAGGGCGCTGCATGGAGTTTGGTATTAGACATTGACTGAGTGGCTCCTGCTGCCAAGTATTTTAATGCTCTTTCAAGTGCTTGCGATCACAAAAATAAAAAAAAAATTTACATTTTATGTCACCCCAAGTTCCTCTCTTGCCTTAATTAAAGGGTCAATTAAGGTTATTTTACACATTTATGACCGATTATGTGAATTCCCCAAAATTGCCACATTATGCCAAACTACTAGACTTTAGGATTATTTGTTGCTCACAACCTTTCACTCAGAAACAGTCACTCCCATCATGCGTGCCCTAATCAATAGTTTTAGAGAATTTTTCTTTATAGATCCTGGGTACCCTAATAGATCCTGGGGACCTTAATGGAGTGGTGGGTGACCTAGACTTAAAGACTGTATCTGATCATGGTTGTTAATATTTTAAAAATACCATCATATCCCAACTGGCATTGCAAATTATGATGGTTAATTATACAACAGCATTGATGCAAAACAGATTAAAATATTAATTTCTTTATGTCCATTTGTTAATAGCTTTCATCACTGTTATTTTCACACTTTTTCATTTTAGATAACCTCTATGCAATATGTTTATCTTGTTAAATATTATGGGTTTCTGCTTTCATTGTTACTTCTTGTTTCTATTTCTTGTATCACAATATAAATCCTATGTGTTTCTGCTTAGAAGCTCCCTGTCATCTCTGAAGCTTCAAGAAGTATCGTTGAAACTCAAAGACCAATGCCACCGCCAAAATTTTGTGGACTTTCGCAATAGTCCACAATAAGAGTAAGTAATAAAAAAATACAATTTCTAAAACGATATTCAGGAGACTCGCATATATAAGAGAATATGATCAAATATTGCAACATTTGTATTCATTGAAATTCTGGAATTGGAAACGGAATATTGCTTGACTGTCGGAAAAGGTACATCTTAACATGAAGCAATTAAAAAACTTCACACGCTTTCTCTTTGTTTTATTCAGAGTGAAGATGTAGATGTTCTTCCCATGGTATACATGTGAAATGTTACAAAAGTTACAAGTAGAAATTAAGTTATAGCCTTTGTATGTAATATTGTTATAACTGGAAATCTTTACTATCTCCTTTCATGGTATCTCCTCCTATTCCAACTGCATCATTCCAACCCCATCATGTTATAATCTACCATTCTTCTCATTAGTTTGTCATATTAGGTGATTTTCATTCTATAATGTACACACTTCATAATAATTTGTCATATTTGGTGAATCATAATGGATATAACTAATATATTAAATTAGAACAAGAGCTTGAAACACAAGCTCCATATAGATATGAAAAGCTTTACTGTCAATAATACTAATTTTCTTAATTTTAAATTTTCCTTTGAGAAAAAAATGAAGATTTAAAGAAATCCTATTGCAATTGGATCCTGAATGATATACAGTTTATTATAGAATGAGCTAAACCATGCTGTTAGATTTCACAATTTGCATGACTTTAGTTCAAGGAATATTTCATAGAATAAAGATTTTCGGAAAAATATGTTCTCACATTTAGCATGGCACTTATGAATCAAAACTTTAAGGGGGAACCAACCATTTATAAGATGCCTTCTAATATATTCAATGGTAAATATGCAACTATTAGATTAATTTGAGTCAAGGATGTTTGCTAAATGCACACGCATAATATGATAATTATACCAAAAATAGTATTTGACTGCCAGTCATTTACTAGTTACCATCTGCTAGAAGTGGATTGGGCATTAACTAAGGACACCTGCTGACAAAAGAACAAAATTAATAAATTTCTGGGACAAGTGTGCATATAATGTAACATTTTATTTGATAGATTTGCCTGAAATTTGTACGAGAATATCTATAACACGAACATTCTATTTATTGCATTATGGTTTTGCAATTTTTATATTCCCTTTGGGTCATAGACAGTAGACCGTGAAAGTTGGCAGAATCAGATATGGGTCGACGATCATTTTTTTGTTCAGCATAATCATTTGTCCAAAGAAGGGACAGTAGTATAAACAAATGTATCATTGCTTTCGCTCTTTTTACTTTGAAGTAATGAGAGCAAGGGCAATGATACTTTTGAACATTTATTCCCGAGAGATGTCCATTTCCATTGGTACTCACACTTGGCATATTGGTAAAAAAAAATTATTGCTTCAGGCTAAACAAATCCCTCAAATACTGCAAATTTGAGTACAGTATATAAAAGTAAAGGTATTGGATATTATAAATTTGAACTTATCCAAAAGACTGCATTTTTTTAGAGTCCCATATTTTGACAGTTATATTTCATTCCATTGGACTTGGAGGGGTTACTGAACAATTCCACGATTGAATCAGAATAAATTTGTTTAAATTTCTGTTTTGATAGCTGAAGGGCAATCTGTCTGTTGTTGTGAGTGGATACATTCCAGTTCATTGTATAAATGCTACATAGTTATATTAACATAACCCAATTTTCTTCATCAAATACATACTAGAGCATTCCAATCTGTAAAAACTAATTTTTATATATTGTAAATATTATATACAGTTAAATAAATTTAATACATTTTAAAGTGTAATTGTCTTGTTTTGAGGGTATTCGTTTGGGGGGGGAGGCTACCAACTATTTCCAACTGCACCCCCCCCCCCCCCACATTGAACCAGACACAAATTCTCAAGTCTGGGAAATTGCATTTGCACAATACCCCCACCCCCATCCCACAGGGAGGGGTAGGCAGAAAAAATACTCTTAACCCTTACATGACTGAAGCTTCCTGAAATTTTGCAACAAACCCTGTGCCAATGCATTCTCTTATATATGCGAGTCTCCCATGGGAGCCTCACATATATAAGAGAATTCATTGGCCTAACAATATTTACCTTGAATTTGTAAGCCAGCACATTCTCTTATGTATGTGAGGCTCCCTATGGGTGACTCGCTTATATTAGAGAATGTACTGGCACATGGACTTTAATTAATGCTGCACCAGCGCGGCTCCCATCATGAAAGGGTTAAGGCTTAATTCATTTGTTGGGATGCTCAGTTGAACAATTCAGTAGCTGAACATCCCTACAAATTAATCAATATCAATCTATTATACAGTAATGCCCTAATTAATCGACTGCTTGACCACAACAGAATTATGGGTAACTTTTCAGGATTTAGTCGGAAATATGGCTTGTTGCCATTCATCGGAAAGCTCTGTGATAGCTTTCCGATGAATGGCAACAAGCCATATTTCCAACTAAATCCTGAAAAGTTACCCATAATTCTGCTGTGGTTTAGTAAGCAGTCAATTAATTAGGGCATTACTGTAACTAATCAGCAGTGAGCGATCAATTATCAAAGGGTCAAATTGTCCCTCTCACATACTGACGAATAAAATTAAAGATGCATAATCCGAATTAACACTTGCAAATTAATATTTCCTTGGCTTCGGGGGTAAAATTAGTATTTCCTTGGCTTCGGGGGTAAAAAATATTTTGATTCGAGTCGTGGTACCCACCCATCAAAGCTCAGTGATCAGATATCAATTTTAGAAATCTATTATTTTTCTCCACCAATAATTTTTAAGTGGTCCAGTAAACAGTTGACGAGAAGACGATCTTGGACCAAATTGCGGATGAAGATGGATAACTCTAAAATCAGGTGGCTTTTTTGTGTCAGATATTTGACAAACCGGCAAAATTTCATATCACAAAATGTTGATAAATAACAGGTTTTGGGCAATTTTATACTATAGTTGACTGGTTAGCATTATTTTTGGGCAAGTAATCGATTCTGATAACTGAAGCGCCATTTAAACAAAATTTGTTGTTGTTGGAATCTGATGATATGGGGACCATCAAATTGGATTGAGAACCTTTAATCAGGACTTGCACATCCTCGATTCAACTACATGTAATCAACTATTATAGTTAAATATGAATACCCGGTATAACTACAATGTTCCTGCTTTACATGGAAACTATTGTACAATCTGGTACTATGGTATTTTTTATTATAAACAAGGGTTGAAACTCTACGCATGCAGGGGTCATCATTTTCACACTAATCCAATACGGTCAGTGTTTCAAACACTGATTTGTTACATATAAATGCGTTTCATCCATCCATAGCTATTTTTCTCAGTCATCATAGGTCAGATTTCATCTTCACTATGCTAATGAATCACCATGGAGGGGGGGGGGGGGGGGGGGGGGGTAATCCACATGGAAAGCATTTCCATAAATCCATATTTTTAGCTCAACTTTACTTTGTAAAGTTTGAGCTATTGCCATGGCTTGGTATTCGTCGTCTGTGTGTGTGTCTGTCAACAATTTCCTTTAGCATAGGCTACAGTTTGTACCTTTGGTGGGATCGTTATGAAATTTGTCATAGCTGTTGACATTGACATGTAGATGGGAATGAGTCACTTTGGGGTCATTTGGTGAAAAAAACATTGTCTTGGATTTGAAAATTCAATCCATTAGCATACTGTTTGTCTGATCATCATGAAATTTGTCATGGATGGTAACATTGACATCCAGATGGGAACGAGTCATTTTGGGGTCATTCGGCCATAAAACATGGCCGCTGGCAGCCATCTTGGATTTTACTCTTTGTATAACTAAATGATTTCAGGTCATACCTTTGGTCTGATCATCATGAAATTTGTCGTGGCTGTTATGATATGTAGATGGGAAGGAGACATTTTGGGATCATTTGGCCATAAAACATGGCCACTGGCAGCCATCTTGGATTTTACTCTTTGCATGACTAAATCATGGGCTATAAGTTGTCGCTTTGGTCGGATCATTATGAAATTTGTGATGGCTGTTGACATTGACATGTAGATGGCATAGAGTCATTTTGGCGTCATTCGGCAAAAAAACATGGCTGCCAGTGGCCATCTTGGATTTCAAAATTCAATCTATTGGCACGGGCGACAGACCGGAGTTTTTGTCTGATTATCACAAAATTTCTTAATATTGACATGCAGATGGGAACATTTCATTTTGGGGTCATTCGGCCATAAAACATGGCTGCTGGCAGCCATCTTGGATTTTACTCTTTGCATGACTAAATCCTGGCTACAGGTCATGCTGTTAACATTTTTAATGTGGATGGGAAACGAGTCATTTTGGGGTCATTCGGACATAAAACATGTCCGCTGGATTTTACTCTTTGACACACCCTACATCCAATCATCAGCACACTTCATATTAATATTGATCTACTAGATGGAAGCTATCAAATGTTTTTGAATTTCATTGAAAAACATAGCCGCTAGCAACCATCTTGGAGTTTACTTTATATATATCTCTTCATGTTGATAATCAAGGATCACTTGATATTTCAACTTTCATGTGTTCAACTTTGACTGTAACACATGAAATTATTCTGTCAATGACACTTTCATTATAATATACAATACAATAATTAATTTGTATAGCGCTCAATATTATGAGTACATATTCAATGGCGCTTTACATTACATCGAGCTCATTGCCTAATCAGCATAATACATGTACATGCACATATATCTAGGAATTAAATGCTACATCAAGAGATATGTTTTGAGGCCGGTCTTAAACTTATTTAAATCAGTGAATATTTTCAAGTAAGGTAGAATGCTATTCCATAGATGAAAATGCCCTATCGCCAAACGTTTTCTGTTTGTTGAAAGGAATGTACAAAAGCATACTACTATCAGATCGTAATTCATATGTACACACATTTCTGTCTTGGATCATATCCTGTATATACAATGGTGACATGTTATTACGAGATTTGAATACAAGCAAAATTATTTTGAACATGATTCGATACTCCACTGGCAGCCAGTGTAATTGCTTGAGAACTGGAGTTATATGTTCATGCCGAGGAGTGTATGATACAACTCGCGCCGCATCATTTAGCACTTTTTGCAGGCGATCACACTGGTAATCCGGTAGTCCATACAGTAAAGAATTATAGTAATCAAGTGTGACGTGACAAAAGCATGGACCAATGTCTTAGTTGAGTCTACATCGAGGTATTGTCTAATTTGTCGGATTTTGTATAAACCTGCGCTCTGAACGCCTTCTTACACATATTAGAGATATGGTTATCCATTGTCATGTTTGTGTCAAAATACGATCCCAGGTTGCGAACAGTGTCCTTTGTTGGTATGTCGGCGTCTCCCACATGAATTGAACTGATGTTGTCGAGAACCAATGATTATGAATTCAGTCTTATCGTCATTTATCATGAGTCTGTTGGTAATCACTCTAATGTCCACAATACAGTTCTCCACAATTACAATTTGACGTGCTTTAGTTTTGCCTCTCTCTGTCGGTCGAAATGAAAATTAGATTTGGGTATCATCTGCATAGCCGTGAACATTGGGGAGGTGACTTTAAACAACTGAGAATAATTTCTGCTGTGATCGGTTCGTGAGGTAAGATTTCAACCAGATAGCTGCAGTGCCGCGAACACCAAAGTAAGATTGTAGAGTATCTAGAAGAATATCATGGCGGACAGTGTCGAAAGCAGCGCTCAAATCTAGTAGCACAAGCAGAGTGACTTTTCTTGTTTCCATGCTGCAGAGAATATCATTTTGGACTTTAAGCAGCGCGGTTTCAGGTGCATGTTGACGGAAAGCAGAAGTGTTTATTGGAAGAGGTGCATGTTGTTCGCTGTGCCGAATGAGTTGGTCTATCACTGCCTTTTCACACAATTTAGAAATGAAGGATAGATTTGCTGACGGGTCGGAAGTTCTTGAAAACAAGGTCAGCACCGGATTTCTTGAGAGAAGGGTGAACTATGGCTGTTTTCCAGCTACTGGGAACATGTCCTTGGCTTAATGATAAGTTTATCAACTGGGTGATGATAGGTATCATAGGTATATTTCTTGAGTAGCGTTGTTGGTATAGGATCGAGTTCACAAGATGCATTTTAATGCCGTTTGATGATTTTAACGACGTCGTCAAGGTCGAGATCATCGAATGTTGTGAACGTTTCCTTGGCTTCCTCTTTGTCGACACAACGAACCCATATTCGAACTTGACCTGTAATTTAAGCTCATAAACTCACATACCAAATTTGGTTTCGATCAGATAACCCAAAATAAAGTTATCATCTGGAAACTTTCTGAACGGACGAAAAAGGGGCCATAACTCTGGCAAAAATTGGAGGACAAAACCCATATTCGAACAGGACCTGTGTTTTGAGCTGATAAACTCACATATCCGATAGCCCAAAATAAAGTTCTCATCTGGAAACTTTCCACAGATGCAAGGAGACTAACTCACACTCGGCCTTAGCGACAGAACGACATGCGCAGGAGGAGGCCACCTCCAAAGATGGCGAGACAACCAACATTAAGAGTTAACTATTAAACTGCTGTTCACCAAAGCAAATGGCAGATAACCTGATGCCCAATTTGTGGCACCCATTAGCCCAAATGTTGGACAACTATAATTGAGTCAAGCCATCGGATCAGAGGGAGCCCCCACCACCGCATGCTGCAAGGTGGTCATGCCCAAGTTAATATCCTGGCCAAGCTGGAGGGTGGGGAGAGGTCATTGTTCTCCGATCCCAAGACGGTTGAGTGGCAGGCAAGGCCTTGTCTGAATTAAGAGCATGGCCAGGGGTCTTGACTTGCTACCTCAGAGGTAGGGCCACTGCACTGCCCTGCGAAGGCCCTTCGGCCGGTGTCGATTCGCGCGCACGCGATTTGGCAGCTTTAGCGCCCAGAACCGCTAGCGTCCGGTGGGGGACAAAACGTCCTGGAGGTGCCAAGTACCCCGTCTGCTCCACCGGTCGCATCCCCACTAATGGATTGTACCGCTGAGGCGTAATCGGAGGAGCATGAACTGGTCCTGCCTTCCTTCTTAGAACAGTTATCACATGTCTCTGACGTACCTATGTATCACAAGATATCATTGCATGCAGAAACCCTGTGATACAAATCTTTCACGTATATAGATATATAAAATGATATAATAGATATATCAGGGTGATATATAAGTCATCATGAGATCATGTCAGAAGGCCCTACCAAAGCTGCATCAATCCAATGATCGGAGCCAGAGCACAGATCCCTGGCATGATCCAATGTATCACTAAATATATATATTTAACAGCCATAAGCACATGGAGCTCATGGCCGAATACCGCAGGTGACCCAGAGCAGCCACTGAGAAAGCAAACTACTACTCTCAGGTGCCAAACAATAGTGTTGGTACGAGTATTAATTTTGGAGAAAATTCCCAACGATCACTATTATTTGGATCGAAATTTGCAATCACTACTATTATTTTCAGCCTAAATCCACACACTTCACTATTATTAGGCCCTCACGACCATTAGGCACCTGAGAAACAAACTACAAAATGTGTATGTTGGGGCGGGAAGGCTGGGTGATGACACAAAAAATGCACAGAGTTTGTATGCAACAACTTATTTTTTCAAAAATTTCAACATGTCAAAAATATACGGAGCATGACTTTTATTAACAATACTTTTATGAATATGGAATACCAACCGCGATCTGACTTTAAGAAATGAAGGCGCACAGATCATATCTATATAATGTACGTAATTAAACGACCGTAGTTAAATATTCAGACAGTTGACAACCAAAATCAGAACAAAAGATGTACAATGCAGTCAGATGATAAACACGGGTAAATTGTCACGGTCACCAAACGTAATATTCAGGTCTGAGCCTCGGCACAGAACATCATGTCACTTTCCCCAAACATGCAGCAGAACGACCTAGGTGTGTTATAGGTAGGTTAGTATGAAGCACGCAGCAAACTAGGGGAAGATCTGCTCAAAAGATGGCTCCTCTAGGATGGAAACAAATGATATTATCATACGAATTTCAGTAAAGGACACACATCCCAAATGGCGCGTTTTTACTTATTGAATTTAATAGCCATATGATAAAGAGAGGAACTCCCCCTACCTAAGTGGTCCTGTTTAAGGAAATACAGCACAGACCGAAGCGCACAGAGCTCCGCCTTCTTGAGAGTGTCAGCACCCACGACAACATATCTGTACAGGTCATAACGAACATAGTCTTTACTCTCAGGAGCCAAATAACAATGTCAGCATAGTTAATTTTGGAGAAAATTCACAAATTCTCATCATTATTAATTTTAGTCGGAATCTCCACAGATCACTATTATGAGGCCATCACGATTATCATGCACCTGAGAGCAATACACGTAGAATCGCAGCTATTGTTCATCAGAGCAGAAACAACGATATAGATATTAAATCGACCCACATGGCTGAGATTGATCAATAGCTATGATGTCCGGGGGACAATGGCATGTCATGTTTGCAATCATCAAATGATAGCAGTTCTAAATTCTACAGTGAAGTTGATGCTCTGTTACGAGAATCGAACCATGAGCAGAATTCTGACACTTGACGGATATCAATTCCTGTCTGAAATTAATAATGACACTACTGATTCGTAGCACTAAAAATTCGCACGAAATTAGGATACTTCGTTTTAGCGAACCATGTGGCAATTTCGATCGGACCAAATCTATCATACCTTATAGGTTCTATAATAATTTCCATAGATGTATTTCTCACAATAATCTATGCGCCTCGTAAGGCAATGAAACGATGGCCGGTCTATGACGAATTTGTCAATTTTCAGACGCGATGGTTGATTCCGTCCTGTTAGAAAACACGGAACAATTGTATGTTTTAAGGGAAACGGTCCATGAATTCAAAACCGAAAATATAAAATGAACGAGGAGGCAACCAAAAGATATATTGTATCGAAAAATTTAATTGGTTGAGGTGTGTTCAACACAAATTCAAAAAGATACGTCCTTTAGATCTTGTTTATTTCGCAGTAGGAATAAAACTAAAGTGTCCCCGTCGTGTACAGCGGTTTATATTGGGACAGTTCATGCGTGACTAATCTGAGCAAGACAATGGGCGTCGGGAGGTGACCAAAAAGTTAACCCTTTCCTACTGTGGTTTACAAAGCAGGACATATATCCATCTAGTTCAGTGTGAAAGGCTTCCTTTAGCGGAAAAAATCACCTGTCGTATTTAATCACAGATATTGCCGGCTCTGACCTTCCTTTTTTACTCATTTATAATCTGAAACAAGGAACAAATGTGAAAATTCTACATTTTGGGAGTTAGGACTCGACTTAGGAGCCTTGTCTTTTTATACAGGTACTTATTTTTATCAATTTTATGTTATCTAACTGTGCATGCAACAGGTTTTGTCCAGTCATTGCAGGCCAGATTAACCCCGTCATGATGGGAGCTGCATTGGGGCAGCATTAAAGATCATGTGCCAGTGCATTTTCTTATATATGCAAGTCTCCCATAGGGAGCCTCTCATTTATAAGAGAATGCACTGGCTTACAAGGTCATGGTAAATATTGTTAGGCCAACGTATTCTATTATATGCGAGGCTCCCTAGCATTGGCAGTTTTCGCACTATGCACTTGTTCGGGTACGTGAAACTGTTAAGTTAGTATTCAGGCACCATGCCAACTTGGGCGAATGTAGCATTATACCAACATGGCCGAAAATCTGAAGCAAATCAACCATACCACTCCATTGAAAACATCTGAACTAAGCTCAAATGTTAATTTTGACTTCTAGATTCGGGATGCAACTGTCAGCGATAAACTTATGAATATCATTTCGCCATCTCGAGTCACTGTATTTCATTAACATATAAGAATGACGGTGTGTGTGTTGTCAATTTGGATATAATATTTATAAAATATAACTCCTTTGAGGAAGATTATTCACCATTTCTATTTGATCACCCTACTGGAGTGTTTCACATCACTTTAAGCATACAATCAATTGTGATTTTATGCTTGAGATATTCAGTTACATCATTATCTTTGCTAGCATGATTGCATCTTGTTGATTTTCTGTGCTTGTGATTATTTTTATCTGGGAGACAAAACATTTCATAAGTTCAGTAACAAAATTGTGCAATGGGGAGAAATACAGAACAATTGGGATAAAAATGATCTAAACATTTATTTTTATTCTACATTTTTTAAAAACATACATTTCAAATAAAAAGATCTGTGACATATGCAACAAAACAGATTCTGTTGAAATGCTGGAATGTGACCTTTGTTCAGTGAGAATTAGGGTCACAAGGCTGTTACTCATTTGTTTCCCCTCCGAGAGATTCTTTAAACATTGAAAGTCAATATAACTTGTGAACATTGATGTGCCAGAATAGACCATAAATTGGATTTGTCAATGTTGTTTTTCCGAGGATTTCAAGTGGCATTCCCAAAGGTTGCTGCCGTAAAAACAATATGTAAGATGACAGTACAGCTTACGACCTCTCGGAGGATAAAATAAGAATACATGAAATTTCATACTGTTTATATTAATATACTGTAATGATTTTAATGCTGCTTCCATAGGGTCAATGTCTGCTAACAAGTTCATCACACATAACCCAGGCTCTCCGAGGCCAATATAAATAAATTACTAGAGACTCATCCTCTCTCGGGGAGAGCTTTCCGATGAATGGCAACAAGTCATATTTCCGACTAAATCCTGAAAAGTTACCCATAATTCTGCTGTGGTTAAAGAGTCGATTACTTAGGGCATTACTGTACTTTATCCAAATAAAACAATTCGAGGGGCGGGGGGCAAAATAGGGTTGGAAGGGGATGAGAATCTAGCATTTTTTTATATTGGCCTAAAAGTAATTAACCAAAACATGTGAATTAATCACTGAATCAATTACAAATTGCTATCATGCCACATTATAATGCTGCAGAAAATGCGCTTTTGATTCTGGTTTCTTGACACCATGTATAAACAGCAATTCATAATTGATCTGATGAACAAATGGACACACTTCATCATTCTCAGGCTTAGACCATGAACCTTTATCGCTGCAGATATATATTAATACATATATGGTAATCAGACAGTACTAAAAATGCACAATGAGATCCTGTGTATCCACTTATACACATCTCCAGGGCAGGAATCTTGTAAGATACTGATATGAGATCTCGGAACACATTTGTTACCGATAACAATTGTACCATAGGTTTTTCATGAAATATTTCTAAGGATATTAAAGCCTGACTACTTGGTTTTATGACACCTGTCAAATTACTGGCAGTATTATAACATTGTTTTGGTTAAAAAAAAAATGGAAACTGTCAACCGTTAACTGCCAGGTATACAATATAGATAAATTATAATTTATTTTTTCTATTTTCCACAAATTGCACCATTTGTTTACTGTAACACTTTGATCCAGTGCATATTTATATAATTTGCAAAAAATTCTAGCATTTTACGACTTTAAATGACTTAATAATTTTTCTGAAATATTTGCATGACTGACAGTACAGTAACCACCCCCCCCCCCCCCCCCCCCCCCCCCCGAAGAGATTTGTCATAAAAAAAATAATGATGTTAAGATTTCAGCTTGTCAAATCAGATGGTCAGGCTTTAAATTTGTGACATACAGAATTCTCTAGATGATAAAAGAGTGAATTTCACATGCAAAATGTTTAAATGTCTATCTAATTATGAAAACCCTAACAGCACAACAATTATAGAGAATATTATGCAAGAATTTAGACAATCTATATTCAATTGGTGTTAACAAATACTAATTCTGAATATCTAGAAATGAATATGGTGATGGCACAACCAAAAGTGGTGAATAAAGACATATGATTAAATGTAGAGTAGCGGTGAATATTAATTTTCAAATTATCAGTAAGCAACTGAATTGCTTTATGTTATCCATGAATCTCTAACTACACTGAATCATAAAATATATTACAGTGCGAGGGGACTTAAAATAACAGTAATTTGGTTCATGCTAATAATTGTCCACAGATGTGTGCTAATATCGGGATGGAATGCAAATAAATTTGAAAAATTTATATTTTTATACTATTCAAGTGATTTAGCTAGGCTATGAGCAAACAATGCTGAATGAAGTCAATTCTCAACATCTGATGAAAAGCAAAGCTATGCACATCTGCCAATAGGAATGTTTGGGGTTGAGTCGATAGAGCTTGAATACCTTCACTGAAATAAGCTGAAACTCAAATTAAAAAAGAGAGAGTTTTCAAACATTAAATCTCTCAGGAATAATGAGTATGTAAATATTAAGAAACTTGAGATTCAAAGGGATTTTTACTCTAAAGGGACAATACTGTAAAAATATTATTTATAAGACAATATCCTGTCAAATCAATAATTTAATCAGACAAGCCATGAGGAGTGTAAATCTATTATAGGCTCTGTGAAAAAATCTTTATAAAGTTGCGTTAAAAGCAATTTTAAAAAGAACAATATATTTTCATAAACTTGAATCAATTATTCAAAGTCAATGGACTATTTTTTACATATCAGACCACTTATGGTGTGACTATTATGAATACTTCTAGTCTTTGGTTGATACATATGGTTGATATATATTGCAATTTTAATAAATTATGGAATGATATAACACAATTCAAATTGAAGGCAAGAAATTATTTGAAGATGAGGAGAAAAATAACAATTCGGACTAATTCAGCTATGTTTTCATGTACTATTATAGAACTTAATATAAGAGTCTTTCAAGATGTAAAATAGCTATTCAATGCTTATATCTGGAGATTCTTATGGTTTTAAATTTTTAATCTGGATAAACAATGGTCAGCAAGAATTAAAAATATTTACAGGATCGGAACATGTCCATAATAAAAATCAGTTTTTTAACAAGATAAATACTAAAAATTGCTTATTTGTTTCAACAATAAATCTCTTTATACATCAAAGTTCATAAATCATTCCAAATAGTAACACAAGTGACATCTGACTCAATCAATAGGAAAGGGGAAAAATTACAACATATGCATATTCATTCTTATAGTGAAAATCTACATTGCCCCCCCCCCCCCCCCTCCCCTTATAAATTGGCAATTTTAGATACATTGCTTGGAAAGCCAAAAACGTTAACAGATGAACTTTGGTTACAATGATTCTGGAATTGCCAAAATTTAGCATCTTGAGTTAATTTAACATGCTCCCAGACTGTGGCTGTATAATTTAATGAACTATGCCAATTTACCAAACAAGGGATGCCCTCAGTGTTATTGAAAATGAATCAACTGTGAAATTATGGAGTCAAATGTACACAAGTATCAGTTATATGGAACTACATGGACATTGTAAGCAACCATGTGTTATCCCCCCTCAACAAGTGGCACTTGAACTGACATTCAACATCATACATCAACCATGAACAAAATGAAATTCCTAGAAAAGTGGCGCTAAGCTAAGATAAGTCAAATTTTCAAAAGATTTGACGAGCAATGATTTCTTAGTCTGATTTCTAAATAAGAGCAGGAAATTGAGTCCACACCTTCAATAATTTGAAGCATTTAAAGGTTAAATATTACATTTGCATTTGGGTGATGAGAAGAAACAACTAAACACCCTGAACAACATTTAACACTGGAAATTTTTCTTGAATCTCTTTTTACTTTTCATCAGAGCATTTAGCCTTGTTTCTAGGAACCTCACAAAAGAAATGAATTGGTAGAACCTAATGCTATTGTTTTTATTAATCATCCATGAGGAGTTCGAAGTGCACCAATCCTTTCCTTGTCTGTTTGTCATGTTCGATTCCCTCTGCCCACAGCTTGCATTCAACCATGATCACCACATTGGGCTTAACATCAAATTTGGCCATCAACAAAGGAGCTCTGTAGCCATCCTGGTTTTCGAATGGGAAGTATTTGTAGTTGAATCCAGTCTTTGGGTAAAAGGTTATACTGTTGATGTTATCCTTATCCGCCATATTCTGGAACAAAGAAAATATTTTATTAATTTCCTTTATTTGTCTCCCCACTATCGGTTTGTTATTTATTACATGCTTGTTATTCTCATAATTAAATCTCAATGAAAAATATAAAAACCGAAAATCATTGCAATGTCCCATCATTGAACATAATTGCTAAAATACCATAAACATACATTTTTAAAGAGTTAAATATAGGCTCCTGCAAACGTCGATGCAAAAGGTTCCATTCACTCACGAAGATTCGTTAAATTATTGAACCCTCCGCACCGGGAGACTCGTGCAACTTTCTCCAATATATAATCAAAAAAGTCCTTAAAACATTGACTATCTCATTTAACCCTTTCAGTGCCAAGTCCGATTTTTGTATCAACCCATATTTCGTCGATCATTTTTCAAATTTATTGATTATAATAAGGGTTAACAGAAGGGAGATAACAGCAACATTATGTATCATCATTGGGGTAAATACCATTCTGGATTCCTCGACCTCCAGATAAGTGTACTGAGCAAATTCTACCCAATTGTCATCATTCCGCACAAGATAGACCGTTCAGGCGTGCTGTTATTGTTTGATTTTTTGCAATAGAATTATTGGTTGCGGTTCGTAATAATTTCTTCACCGAACATCCCGAAACATAATACAAATGATATATTTAAACAGGAATATAACTAGGGTTAAAATGTAGGGTCCGTAGAACCTATGATAGGACTTATGGGTGACTCGCATATATGAGAGAATGCACTGCCACAGGAATGTTGCACCAGATGTAACAAAAAACCTACTTTATTAGCTTAGAACTGAATAAAGTGGATTTTTTTAAGGCAAATTCTTGTCCCGAACACAATTACACAGATCAATGTCAACTGAATGCTCTGTTGAATTTTTTTTATTTTACATAAAAATGTTGTAAACCAACTAATAAAATATTGCCTATATAATAATAAATACAATGTCATTACCTCTCCAGTGCATGTAACAGTGATGGAATCTCCATCGTTTTGTGTAGCTACTCCTCCATTGACATTAATAAGTTTTTCGATTGTAGAATTGTCATTCAATGCCTTTGGTTCCCATCCAAAGATCTGTAAAAAATATGATTTTAAGAAATTGGAAATAGAAACACAACTTGATTACTCAGATATGTTACAAATAAGATTGATGGGCAGAATGACAATTTTCTATCCAAGAGAAGGTCACTGATTCACATCCTGTGAAAAAAATTTGGAACCCAAGTTGACTTGACTTGGGTTTTCTCAATTGTGAACAGCACACCAAATATGAAATTATGTTGAACATTTATTTGTTAAAATTATTATCTGGATAATCTAATAATTGTGAATTCTAAGTGAACTAGGAGGGTATAACTCAATGAAAGACCACCGACCCATGACAATTTTTCAACTTGAAAATACCAATTTTAATATAATGAAATTCTGTTGAACCAGAAAGTGATTATTTATATAAACTTGACCTGCTTCTTCTCAAATGTTAACCACACAACAAACATTTATAATATTTTTTTTGAATTACAAAATCAAACAAGAATATCGTGGCAAAACACACCCATGGTAATTCTGACGCAGAGCCATAAGTCTGGTGAAAATTGGTGGGAAGAACCCAAATTCGAACTTGACCTGTAAACTGTTTAAAATGCCAACTATAATCTTATCAGATTTACGGTTGTGGAACTGTATTTCAGATTTGATTTCTAGGACGACGGAGCTTTCCCCCAAGATGTAATAAATTGTTTCCAAATATGGAATAATGAGTGTGTGTGAAAAGAGTAGTATTTATAAAAACAACAAGATGCAAACAAATAATCAGTGACAGTATATATGGTTGACTGATTTCAAAAAACTTGAAAATAATCTCTCCCTGATACGATGAGTATAACCAATTATGAATATGCCGCTGTGTTCTGCATTACTAAATTTTGCTATGCGTGGGAAATTTGTCAAAACATCATTGACCTGCAATCTCACAATTTGATAATAAATATAAGCAATTATTAAGCTATGTTTGTAATTGTTATCCCAGTTTTTTAACCCTCTTAAAGCTCTTTCGATCAATGTATCACATTATTATAATCAATACAATTGATAAATGATCAAGGAAATATGGGTTGATACAAAAATCGGACTTGGCACTGAAAGGGTTAAAGAGACTGGATTCCACCCTGCAATGAGCTTAACACTGCATGTACAACCAATGAAATAGCGCCCATTCTGAGACATCACAAATGGAAAGAAGAGAATCCCATCAAATCTGAATCGCAGTTCCAGATATAAATGTGATCAGATAATTGTCGGCTTTTTAAAGGTACCGGTGCTCAATCCAATTAGATGGTCCCCATACCATCAAGATACAACAACGACAACATTTCTTCAAAATACGCTTTAGTTATCAGAATAGAATTATTGCAACAAAATGCTAACCTCTGTCAACTATGGTATCAAATTTCCCCAAACTTGTTATTTATCAACATTTTGTTCACCAAAATATGGCCGTATTATCACTAAAGTATCATGAAATTTGACCATATTACCACTTCATCCGCAATTTTGTCCGAAACCATCCGTTTGACCATGTGTTTCTGGGCCACATATTATTGCACACCTCGAGAAATAACAAACTTCAAAAATTGATATCTGATCACTCAGCTTTGGTGGGTGGGTTCAACTCGAATCAAATATTTTTTACCCCCGAAGCCAAAGAAATAGTAATTTAGGAGCGTCTGATCGGATTGATACCTTTAAATAGACTGGTGAGTGCCCACATTACTTCTAAACTTGCGGTCACAAAATTTTAATACTTCTGACAAGGCGCGTTATTGTGATTTATTTGACACGTTGGAATGGTATACACACTTATCATGCAAATTTGGTTTGACCACATGGGTAGGGTATAAAGCCGCATGGCAGTTTGTGCTCCAAAATACACCTAATAATATTTTATTTTTATTTTTTCCAGGTATCGAAATAGGTTGATAAATACTTCAAACTACCTTCTCTATGGGCATTATATGTCCCAGAAAGACTTATTGAAGTCATAAAAAATACAACTTTGAACACTGTGTTTGGGTCCCAAACAAGCAACAGCCTGTGCACAGCATGGAAAAGAAAAGTGCATTCCGTAATAGTCTATTCCTGACATGGTAGAAATAAAGAACGTTTGTTTCACCTGTGCGCACAAAATTTAAATCAGCTGGAAAATGGTTGTGATCATGGCAAGTATTTTTCAGAGAATACAAAGTCATTATATAAATATTTTTGTATTTATCAACCTATCTTATATGCATCTCCTTTATAGACAAAATATGTAAGCTTGATTGAGCCATATCCGTTACGAATGTGCTCACCACATCGCTCATGTTTCCAATGTGTTGCTGTCACATGCCTGGCATGTATGGTAAGGCTCCCATTCTCTCAACTAAACTATGTTTATATCCCATGCCGTGGGCGGAACAAAAATGCGATCCTAATTGTTATCAACTGTACCGAATACTACTGATGTATCAGAAAGAATCAATACGGTACTATACAAGTTGTCAAAAATGGACTCTATTGATGATTACATTGTCACAAGAAACAATAAAATGTGTGCATGCAATAAATACTATGCAGTATATGCAAAGTTAAGAACAAGAACTACTTGCGGAACTGAGTGCTCACCTTGTTGAGTTTAAGTAGAACACATGGTTTTCCGGTATCATATCCATATTTTTCCCCACTATCAACAGAAGAACAATTTCCAAAAACTTCGTCAGCATTAAATGCACAGGCTGTTTTTTTTCCTATTCTCAATCCTTTTTGAAGTGCACAGCTTGCATCAATGTTGGCATGCTCCTCTGGTTCGAGGTGGCTATGTTCTAAAATAAATTGTAATTAAAGATGAATATTTATATATATAAAAATGATTTGCCACTATTAAAACACAAATTCTGATTTTAAAAAAATACTGGGTTTTCAGTCCACTAGCATTAGTGGCTTTTACGTGAACAAATTTTGAATGGTGCACATTGTCACAATAGAAAAGGGGCAGTTCTGCGCCAGAAATGGTCGGACTGGATCCAGATACAAATTTGTTCAGAACTTTCTCATATGAAGACCATATACTGAGTTTCATCAAATTCCGTTGAATATTATTCAAGTTATCATCTAGACAACGTTGCATACGGACGGACACCGCTCATTTCTATAGCCCCCAATTTTTTTTTTCTCAAGACAAAAAGTTCCATAACTCTGATAAGAAAGCATCAATGACACTGTAGCTCAACTTGGAGAATGGATAATTTCATGTGTTACAGTCAATGGAGCGATCAGGAATGCAGAAAGTTAAAATGCCTAAGTAATACTAGATGTTAACATGCAGAGATATATATAAATTAAAATCCAAGATGGCCACAGGCTGCCATGTTTTTCAACAAAATTTGGAAAAAATTTATGGCTCCCATCTGGTGGTCACCACGAAGTTCCATATGAAGTCTAGTGATGATCAGATGAGGAATGTCGTCTGCACATAGAGAGTGCGGAGGAATTTAGTCATGCAAAAAGTAAAATCCAAAATGGCCACAGGCAGCCATGTTTTTCAATTTGCACAAATTTGATGGCTCCCATCTAGAGATCACCCCGAAGATCCATATGAAGTGAAGATCGGATAAGGGATGTCGTCTGTATGGTGCACACGGCAAAGTATTTAGTCATGCAGAGAATGAACCTAGACTCTAATACCGAATATTGTTGAAATCGGTCAAAGTTTGTTATCACACTATTAAACAATAGCGATCAAATTCACTAAAAATAGACAAAAAGTCCCATAACTCTTGGATAAAAGATTTGAGAAACCATTTTTTGAACTCGTTCGACATATTGTTGCAACAGATTCATGTACCAAATATGACTGAAAACAGACTCATGTACCAAAAAATATGACTGAAATCGGTTGACGTTTGTTTGAGTTATCGCGCTAACGGCCTCGTGACCTCGCCAAACCATAATTCAAGTTTTTGAAAAAAACTTGACTAGAAACAGATCTGTAACTCTGGTAGAAACGGGTGTTAACAAGGGGTACGCATCTAAGATGCTTTTGTCGAGTTTTTTGGCAGTCGAACGGTTAATATTTCATCGAGTTATCATGCTAACGGTGATAAAATTGCTAAAAATAGACCAACTAAGACCCATAACTCCGCGAATTTTTTTTGGACAAACCTGGTTTTCGAACTCGTCCGAGATATTGCTGCAGGACACTCATACACCAAATATTGTTGAGATCGGTTAATATTTCATCGAGTTATCGTGCCAACGGTGATAACATTGCTAAAAATAGACAAACTAAGACCCATAACTCCGCGAAAAAAACTCGGACAAACCTGGTTTTCGAACTCGTCCGAGATATTGTTGCAGGAGACTCATATACCAAATATTGTTGAAATCGGTTAATATTTCATCGAGTTATCACGCTAACGGTGATAAAATTGGTAAAAATAGACAAACTAAGACCCATAACTCAGAGAAAATAAATTTGGAAAAACCTGGTTTTCGAACTCGTCCAAGATATTATTGCAGGAGACTCATATACCAAATATTGTTGAAATTGGTTAATATTTGCGTGAGTTATCGCGCCAACGGTGAAAAACGTAACTAAAAACCATCTAAGATGTAAAAAAGGTTCGGACGTGACCCATTTTCTACAGGCATTAAATAGTCATTGGGAGCAACTGCCATACCAAATGTTATAAGGCATTGTTTAGGTCCGCCCGCCCGCTGCCCGCCCCTCGACAAACCATAAGTCGAGTTTTTGAAAAAGTTTTTGAAAAAACTCGACTAAAAACTAGAAATCCATCGAAAAACTTACAAGCCTAATATCTTGTTACTTACTTTTCATCAGCTTTTCAATATTTTGCACATAGGGCATGTATGTGGGCGATTTAGATTTTGAGAATCTGATAAGACTAGACTCCAATACCGTCACAGGTCGATACCCCAAACCTGAAATATATTTGAATAGAAATTGTTTTACTCTTTGATTACACTAGATTGATTCTTCCATTCAACTCTAAAATTGTACATTTGTCATTATATTCAATACTATAAGCAGATGACAGAGCGAAAATATGTTAACCCTTTCATGACAGATATACATATACATAAAGATATACAAGAGAATGCACTGGTTTACAAGGGCAAGGTAAATATTGTTAGGCCAATGTATTCTCTTATATATGTGAGGCTCCCAATGGCAGACTCGTATATATAAGGGAATGCATTGGCACAGGGTTTTTGCAAAATTTCCGGAAGCTCCAGTCATGGAAGGGTTTATTTGTAAGTACATGTATATTTAGCTGATAAATTCAATCAACGTTCAGGGCTTGTAATGGTCGCCTGTCTCTGACAGGTGAATGTTTATGGACCATGACAAGTTGATTCTTACCCAAAACCTGGTTTTTGAACTCAATAAAGATATTGTTGTGAAAGATCCATGTACCCAATATGAATGGAATCGGTTGACATTTGTTCAAGTTTTCACACTATAAACAGTAAAAAATATTGGTGTGAAAGATTCATATACCATATATGAATGTAATTGGTTGATGTTTGTTCAAATTATTACACAAGCGGATATAAATTTTTCTAAAATTGCTAAAAAAAATAGACTATTGTAACTCTGGTAAAAAGGATCGGACAAATCTGGTTTTCGATGTTCGAGATATTGTTGTAAAAGATCCATATACCAAATATGAATGAAATTGGTTGACAGACATAAATTTCCTAAATTTGCTAAAATAGATGACTTAACCTCATTGCAATTCTGCAAATATTCACACACCAATAATTATCGATAACATCTGAAATCTTAGATCAAAGAAAACATGTAATTGAGATTGGGGTTTTCCTACCAACCCAATTTTAAACCCCCTGAAATTATGGCCCAGTCGACTTCGTATATTTTGCTTGGTGGGGCCACCAATAGCTTCAGGCTGACTGAAACCATACTACCAACACTTTTTTTTCTAACATTTGACCCCAACCAGATATAATTTTCTCTGGCCTTATTTTATTTCAATGAACCTACCAGGATTTGATTTCAATAGTGAATCTGTGCCCATTAATTTTGGTACTTTATCATCTATTGTCTGGTAGAATACCACTACAGTAGTGATCCAAAATCCACTTAGGAAGATGTAGTAGATCACATAGAAAAGACCAATTTGACCTGAAATGGAAAAAAAATCAATAAGATTAGAAATTATTTGTGAAACTGAATGTGCACATGCACCATTAGAATTGTGAGGTGAATGTTATATGCCTAAGATGAAATCCCTATACATAATGCATATCTTATAAATTAACTCAGAAGTATTTCAATGTTGGCACCAAGATGGGAATCAGATATCTACATGTACAGGACCTGTTTTTGTGATCTTTGCATCTGGTACCATCGCACTGTTTTGGGTTGTATTATAATATATTGGAATATGCTAAATAGTATTTGCTGGAAAGAACCAGGTTGATATAATTTTGTCTCATATTATTCTGATTTATGTACTCATTGTTGAGGGGAGGGTCCCAAAAAAAATAGTTTTCTTTACCCAGAGTCTGCATTTTTTTAAGACCCCCCCCCCCCCCCCCAGTGTGCCCCAGAAATAATAATAAAAAAAAAAATTAGAAACTGTATGTATATGCTTTTCAGAATCTTTTGGCCTGAGAAATGGGAAGTTGACATTGCTTGGCCTTTAATACATACAAATTCAGGTTGTGTGTTGAATGTATTATCTATAAACATTTTTCATTCAAGAATATAAATCCTTCTGCAATCAGCCCTCAGAATTACGGAAAAGATGCCTAGGCAATATTTTTTCCTAGGTTGGAGAATTCGGCCTTGACAAAAACTGATTTTGCGTAGGCAATTTTGAAAAAATATTTAAAATCAATGATAACCTTACAACCCAGGTATTCTATTTTATTATGATTAGTCATCAAAGAAATTATACATAATACAGTCGTCAATGCTCTATTCTTAAATTTAATTCACTCAAATTACTATTCTCCAATTTCTTACTTATATTCTTACTCAACATGTATGAACAATTCCCCAACCATAGACCTCCCATACAGTCTCCCGATATAGTTAATACCCCAGTGACATGGATCCAGGTTATTAAAGGGCAATATATGTAAAGAAGAGTGAAAGGAAATAATTTTGGCTAAAGAGGTTGTAATTCTGATTGACGCTATGATTTTGTTGTAAACCAATGAACTTATTCTACCTAGGCAATATAATTTCCTAGGCAAACTGATTTTGCCTCTGCTTTTAAAGATGCATATTTCGAAATAACGCTCGCAAATTACTATTTCCTTGGCTTCGGTGGTAAAAAGATATTTGATTCAAGTCGAGGAACCCACCCGTCAAAGCTCAGAATGATCAGATATCGATGTTTGAAATTTATTATTTTTCACCACCGCCCAGTAAACAGTTCACGAGAAGACTTTCTCTGACCAAATTGCAGATGAAGTTGAATAACTCTAAAATCAAGTGGCTTTTTTGTGTCAGATATTTGACAAACCCAGACAAAACGACAAAATTTCGTTGAACAAAATGTTGATAAATAACAGGTTTTGGGCAATTTTATACTATAGTTGACTGGTTAGCATTATTTTTGGGCAATTACTCTATTCTGACAACTGAAGTGGCATTTCAAAAAATGTTGTTGTTGTTGTAATCAGATAATATGGGGACCACCGAATTGGATTGAGTTCCTTTAACTAGGCATTGCCTACTGCCTAGGCTAATTTCCAGAACACCCCTCCAAATGTATCTTTTAGACAATTCCAATATTTACTTTTGTGACTAGGTAGAAGAATCTACAGTAATGCTCTAAATAATCGACTCCTTAACCACAGCAGAATTATGGGTAACTTTTCAGGATTTAGTCGGAAATATTTCCTCATATTTCCGAAATCCTGAAAAGTTACCCACATTTCTGCTGTGGTTAAGGAGTCAATTACTTAGGGCATTACTGTATTTAGTAAAGAAAGGGTTAAAACAAACACACTCACAGGTCTCCCAAAATTGATTATGTGGTAGAACCTGTGTAGGCCTCACCTTGCTCAAGTCTGCAAATAGCATGTCTGTCATTTGCAGAATGAGGTCCCCAGAGGGTGAATTTAATTATGCTATCCCACACAGTGGGTTAGCATCACTAAATTCACCCTCTGGGAACCTCATTATGCTTAGGCCCTCAACTGCTATGGTAGACCTAGGATCAGATTGAAGTTCCCCAGTTGAAGTTGGTGATGTTCACCCATTGGGCACCTCGATTATGCATTTTATCTGCTGCAAATTAGGGGATATAGAAACTTCCCAGAAGGGAAAACTAAAAACAATGTTAATTTGATACTGTAGATACTTCCCAAAAGATGAGGCCTAAGGAGAATGAGGTCTCCAGAGGGTGAATTTGGTGATGCTAGCCTGCTGTGCGTGATAGCATCACTAAATTCACCCTCTGGGGACCTCATTCTGCAAATGACAGGCATGCTATTTGCAGGCATGACCTTGCTTATCAAAAGTCCCAGTACACCCAACCATCAGACATCCATATCAAAGGAAATAATCAATGTCTGAAGCCTGGGATTAGATTTCAAAAAGATACCAGAGAAAATCCAGCCTGTACACCAATATAATTTAGGCTGGGGAATGTGCCTGGACTAATTAGTGATAACTGTTCCTAGTTCCCATTATTGCACTGCCACTGGTGTAATCCTTTTACCTGGGACACATTATAAGGTTGACTGGGAAAGTCACTTGTCTATATAAATTAGTAATCACTCAGACCAAGGCTAAATACCAAGTTAGCTTACTTCCCTCCATCTAATCAATACTATGGACTGGCAGTGCTCTGGTTCATAGTAAGCATTTGTATTGTTGCTATGCATTGACAATGCACCATACAGACACAAGTGTTAATACCTATTCTCAGCCAGTCAAGAGAACTGCTACATTCATAGCTGCCTATTCGGGGTACTTATTCGGGTCAATAACAGTCAAACCAAATTGGGCTAAATTGCCTAATACATGGGTAGACTGGCTATAGAAAGGTATCCTTAATCGGTTAATAGTGATGTCACTTAATTTAAAAAAAAATAGGAATGACAGCCAGAGATAGCTATGTGCGGGCATCTGCACTTGGACACTGGCTAAACATTTAATTCTGGGATCATACAACCTGACAAGGAGACAGGGACATAGTGAAAGGTTAGGGTTGGGGGAATGTCTCACCCCCTCCAACTTTAACAGATCAATTTTCTGACAACAGATGGAAATTTCATGCCTGACAAAACATCAATTGGAAATTCAGACCAAAAATAGGTGGATTTGTTCTAATAGTTTGATTTTACCAGTAGCGTGAATTTTAATGGAACACATGGTGTAACTTTTGTGTCAAATTTGTTGTGTAAACAGGGGGGGGGGGGGGGGGGGGGGGGTCAGGAGCTTGGTTGGAAACCTTGAGTAATGAGTAATTGAGTATAGCAGATAGAAAACTCCAAGGCGGGGTGGGGGTCCCCCCAGACTTGGAAATTTTGGTCTGGTTCAAAAGGTAGTGAGGGGTGTAGTTAAAAACTTGTTAAAAAGTTGGGACACCCAGCCATCGAAATTAGCTATGGCAAAAGGCAATGCCGTAGAAAAAGCCGTAGAAGCCAATATAGGATTTCATGGAGTTCTACAGAAATGTCAATTTCAAGGGCTGCATGAAAACCTTCCGCACTCGGCCAGAGAAAAATTCTACTTGGTCTTTACTACAGTAATGCCCTAAATAATCGACTCCTTAACCATGGCAGAATTATGGGTAGTTTTGCAGGATTTAGTTGGAAATATGGCTCAGTGAGAACTTTCTGATGAATGGCAACAAGCCATATTTCAGACTGTAATTTGTGTAATAACCCACAGTAATTTGGCATATTTAAAGTTTAAATGTATCTTCATACATGTCAGATGTGGTGGTTATAAAACAAAAGTAAAAGAATACATGCACTTTTATTTTATCCATTTCTTGACACCATACAGATATGAATTACCGTCAGATGTCATGAAATCTTTATTAATTTTGAAAACAAAAAAATAAAGTTCCATTTGGATGGGTTACATGTATAAGTAAATACAACAATGTAACAAATGGGTGACTTTATATTTAACTACAAAGAAGATGAGTTCAGACGAATGAACTTGTGTACCTACTAAAGCAAAACTCAAGGTGACCTGAACGTCCTATTAAAATGCATGTTTAAAGCTAGGTGAAAGACAAACATAAGTGAGGCTCCAATGCCCAAGATGTACAAAGAAATCATATAGTGTGAAATGCGAGGCAAGACTGCGAGGAGCGTGTAAAGAAATGGGTGCTTGACCTAGTCACATTTTATATTATATGACACTGAAATAAATCAACCATATAGAAAGTACTAATGTATATATGCACAGTGCATCTACCTAGTAGTGGGAGAGCTGGAAGGTGACCTCTGAGTGTAAATTATATGCATGGACATAAAATGTTTTACATTATTCAGATGTTTAACAATGGGAGACGAGCTACAGGTAGAGTGTAAATTAAAAGGCTACACTCAGAAACTCAAAATTAGCTACGCAAAAGGCAATGCCATAAAAAAAAGTCATCTATATAGAAGCTAAAATTTTATAGAATTTCATGTATTTCTAAAGAAATGCTGTAGAAGTAATATGCCAATTTCAAGGGTTTTACACGTTTATAACATATCTGGTGCATACGGTTACTTATTCTCTAACTAGTAATGAACATTTGTTGGAGAATCTTAGACATTCAAACATTTATTAACATATGCTATTGGTGAAATTCCAACTAGAATACTATAATTCTCGTAAAGCTTCCCAAAATTTCCAATAATAATACTGAATGTTGCAATTTATAAAGGGGTGAAATGGTGAATTTTAGACCTCAAACTTGTTGAAACCTTGAATTTATAAAACTTGTTCTGTGATGACCACACTTTACCATTAGCACCAATAAAATATAGAGTGTCCATTTGTTATACATGTACAGTAATAATCGACTCCTTAACAACAGCAGAATAATGGGTAATTTTTCAGGATTTAGTCGGAACTATGGCTTGTTGCCATTTATCGGAAATGCTCTCTGAAAGCATTCCGATGAATGGCAACAAGCCATATTTCCGACTAAATCCTGAAATATTACCCATAATTCTGCTGTGGTTAAGGAGCCAATTATTTAGGGCATTGCTGTAGCTTAGAAGCTGCAACAAGTTTCAATGTTACCCAATCTCAGTTATTTGGTATAAATGATTAGAGATACCAATAGTCTCTTATAAACCAGTTAACCAATCATAATGTCCTGTTTGTCAAATTAATTCTAGATTTTCCATGGGTGAACAGCTCGATGAATGACCACTCAAATGTTAAAACCCCTATCAACACGAAGACAACACATTATCATCTACTAGTACACCATGTGAATATGAGTTTCGACATCCTGTTCCTCATATGAATTTGCATGTAAACAGTACTAAATGCAGATGACTCAGTAAAAGCACTGTATAACATATATATGAACTGGGGAGAGGAAATATCAAGACATACAGAGTGAAGAACTTCAACCAATTTCGGTGATAAATGTGTACAACTTGTGCAAAGTGTATATTTTTTCCCTATTTAACGCCTATGGAATATCCAATGGCTTTTCAGAAGATCTAAATAATATTTTCAACCTTTCTCAACTTTTGATTTTGTATTTTTTTTTTTTTTATAAAAATTAACATTTTTAAACTGTAAATTCTGCATAAAACTGTTAGTGAAGCTAAGAACAGAATGCATACATTATCAAATAAATGAGAATTTGTTTTGTTTAAAATAAAACCATGTTTTAAAACTGTACTCAATGGAATTTATAACCCAACATGACACCCAATCATCTCTACAAATTAATAGATGAACAGGGGGGAGATAAGAGAGATTCCTTTTTTTACTAGTGTTCATACTCATATACTGGTCACTATTACTAGTATATCATAAAATGATTATGTGACTGTGTCAAATGCTATAATCTCCATTAATGTCAAAGAAACAATATATAAATTGCATAACAGGGTCTGATATTAAGAGGAGATTCTAAGAAGGAAATTGAATATGCACAAAAACCTGAGTATCTGGCAATATTATGTAATAATACATAACATTACACATGTCAGACATCTTATGTAATCAGGAGAGCCAACATGGCTAATTAGGCTATTATTACTTATAGTTGAAGATCACATAACCCAGGTATTATCCCTCAGGCCTGGTGGGCTCAGAGTGGGAACAAAAGGTCCATTGTTCATGTTATGTAAGGTTGTTAATAACTTCTGCTTGGGAAATTTATCAAACCTGTCTGATCCTTTTTATTGTTTGGACAGGCCAACAGGTACAAGCATGTCATGTGTATGTACCTGTATTTACATGCATGTCCAATGTTCTTGACTAGAAGGCTACTTTTGTCTTGTTCTCTGACATAATATTAGCTGGTGTTAAAAATATGATTGTTTGCCCGTTCCCTTCCCTGTAGTTTAAATTTGGGTAGGCAGGTACCAGTAGGAATAAAAGTGTATTTTTTTCCCCAACAAAGTAAATTACATTAAATAGGGCAAACATAGATCTTGATTGTGCATTAGTGATGTACCGTACTTGCAAGTGTAAATATGCTTACTGAAGTATGATAAGAAACTTAAAATGTCTATTAAAAACTCCATAGTAAAATATCCTAATTCCTACCCTGGTACATGTACTCATGTAGTTTCATAGGCAAACTAGGGCACAACAAGTTCATATTTAGACTAGGGGCATATTCAAGACAATACATGTGGCTGATATATACACATTTTCCAAATTTCCTTCTCACAAGGTTATCAAACTGTTCAGGTCTCTTGTAACAATTAAGCCATTTTAGATGTAAATATGGATTTCATTAAATAATAAATAGTGTCAGTAGACTATTATTACTATTATTATTATTTAACAAAGAAGTTTTGTAGTAATTATGAGCTTCGTCAGTGCATAAAATTTCTAGATCCACCTTAAAGGGGGACTGTACACTAAATCCGGCCTTTTATGGGACCATCTTTTATACTCAACAGAATATATGCAAAAAATTCATGAATTTAATTCATGAATTTGAGCCATGAATTAGTGCAAAATACATTCATGCACTCAATGAATGATGCAAACAACATGGTAATTATAATGAAAATGAATTTATGACTCCACTCATAAATTCATGTTCATAATAATTTCCATGTTGTTTGTATCATTCATAATTTCATATGGTAAATGAGTGTATTTTGCACTCATCCATGGCTCATTCATCATTTGTTCAGCGCTCTTAATTCAGATTGTTTGGCTTTGGCAATCCACTACAGCAACCCTTTGTCCTGGTCCAGTTTACTTCAGCAAATGACTTTGGCATTGCTGATTACCGTAACCAATTATGAATTTATGAGGGCTGTTTGTTGAGTATAAAAGGAGACAGCCCCATAAATGGCTGGATTTAGTGTACAGTATCCCTACTCTTGAGTGCCTATTAAACATACATGTACGATTATTAACATCGAGGTAAAATTCCCAACTGTACGATAGTTATTTGGTCCTGTACGTTTTAAATTATTAAATTAACCAAAAGAAATAATTCACCAATCTTAAATTGTGTTATTCAAAGATAAATGAACTCTGATTGTTGACAGTGATCAGCACACTGTAGATTCACAGACCTGGCTATCCATCGAAACTATTTCTGTCACATGGCATCAGTAAACCAGTCAGACGGTGCGTTTTGTTGGGATGTTTGGTACAATGAATGATGCAAACAACATGGTAATTATAATGAAAATGAATTTATGACTCCACTCATAAATTCATGTTCATAATAATTTCCATGTTGTTTGTATCATTCATAATTTCATATGGTAAATGAGTGTATTTTGCACTCATCCATGGCTCATTCATCATTTGTTCAGCGCTCTTAATTCAGATTGTTTGGCTTTGGCAATCCATCGAAACTATTGGATTAATTTCCAGTCTGTACATTTATTCCGCCCTGTATTATTATTCTATTATTCAGTTACGCGACATTTTCCAACCTGTACTATTATTCAACCCTGTACTTTTATTAGGCACTCAAGAGTATAAGCTAGACAGTTTACGTCATGATTTTTTGTTAACGCCATAACAGATCATTTTAACCGGGCATTTTTGTTGCCAAGTGGGCCTAAGTCCCCTTTAATCAGCCATTTTAATTCAGATTGTATGGCTATAGCAACCCGCTACATGGCAACCCTCTGCCATAGCCCAGTTTGCTTCAGCAAATGGCTTTGTCATTTCTGATTGATGTTGCCAATTATGAAGACTGCCTTTAATACAGAACTTGAGCAACAGATTTGAATATTAAATGTTCAGTACTATCACATGTATGATCAGCCTTCATAATTGGCTACGGCAATCAGCTGAAGCAAACTGGGCCACAGCATAGTGTTGCCGTAGCGGATTGCCGAAGCCAAACAATCTGAATTAAGAGGGCTGCATGATATTATTCCTCTTCAAGTCTTGGGTAGGTTTTATATATATAATATATTCATATCTGGGAACACACTAAGAGCCTGATCGTTCATCTGAAATTTTATGCACTGCTTCGTAATTTAGCTACTAGTAAATAATCCTCTAATTTACTTTGAAGAGACAATGTTAGATCAATTGGTGAGACAGACTTTTTCCAACATTAAACTCTAAAGTGGACCATTTAGTAGGGAAGACAGGTAAAAACTGGTAAATATTAAATTTATTATGCCAGCCCAAAAGAAAAATAATTGTACCATTGAATCATTTAAAAATATAGGCAATTGTAAATGAAATTCAAAATGGTTACTGGCGCAATGTTTTTGAACTAAATTTGAAAAAATCAGATAGCTCCTGTAGATCTAGAGGTCACCCCAAAATGAAGTTTGGTGATGATCAAATGAGGAATGTTGCCTGTTGAGTGTACCAAAGGAATCTGTTCATGGGAGGACAGACATTCCATGGCAATAGCTCAAACTTGAGCTAATAAAATGCGAAAAATTATAATTGGAACCAACTGTGGAACAAATGAGTGAATGAGGTACTGTCTAACATTTAAAAAAATACTGGGTGTACATTACAAATTTCAGTTGCCAAGTCTAAAAGAGTGACATCGAGAATAGTTGATACCAAAACTACTAAGAGTCAACCGGTCAGTGGTGTTGAAAACAAAAAGAACCCATTTTGCAATGTTTCCTACCGGTAACTATACATATTGTAAGCTGAACCAGATTCATCACATGATTCTAAAAAAGTTTGGGAATTTAAGCAGTCCATAATATAATCTAAGCGTAGAATTATCATATTCCACAAACTACTGCCAGTACTGGTACAAAACCTTAGAATTTTTTTTTCTTTGCTCATACTTGTTGCTTAATAATGTAGTTCACTGTAGGTGAAGGTCCCAACTCGAAGTTGAATGATTAAAGAGACTTTCTGAGCAATTCTGCTTTGCATACTAAGACTACTACTATTATGGAATTTCTCATTGTAAGTTCCCAGTCAGAATGGCAAGAACAGGAAGACTCGGGAACACCATAAAGTTCCCAGGTTTTGTACTGATGGAATAAGAATTAAGATCTCTACAGACATGGCCATGCAGTTAGATGCAGTCGAGATTCATCAATTTCATGACATGATATTAAACTTCCCAGGAACTTTTTATTTTGTCCTACTGACGTACTACTAGTACTACTGTACACTGACAGTGTACTACTACTATTTGATTTGTTTTGTTTCCTATTCAATTAGATGTGCATATAAAAAATAAAGGGAAAGGCTATTTGGAGTTTATTAATATAAATTTATTTGCCACTAGCCGCTGAATAGCCTCCGCCAAAAATAAAATAGAACATGTATTTAGTCAGATAATTTATAAACATCTGGTGATTTATTGAATGGTTGTTTCAATGTTTGCATTTGAGTGTTGACAAGATTTGTACGGTATAGTATTACTATTAGTAAATATATTTCGATGGTTTTATCTCATTCCAATTCTACACATGACCATATTTCAGACAAGTCAGAGTCAGATACTACTACTAGTCCGTAAACCTGACTTTTATTATCAGAGCGTCTAGCTCTGTTTGATTAGTTGGGTCCACCAACTAATTCAGAATACCAGGATCACAGTCCTAGGAATCACTGACCATATAATATTAAATTTGATTAAAATATAACAAATAGATCTAGATACATTACCTCTTCTATACAGATAACAGGTGCAGTTAGGCAACTTCAGATTTTGTTATATAAATGTAAACAAATCATCTTATTGGCTAGAGACCACCCCCTGTGCTCTATCACTAAAACGAACAATTGGATTTTTCGTTCGAAAAAATTGCATTTATCTCCCCACAATTGACATGTGACAATTAAGTTAATAGTTCTTAATGCGCTCGTTGGGTCATATCAACTCTACCTGGTCTGATTTGTACATAAATCGTGATTTTCCATCCAAATATCAGCATAAATTCACATTTATGGAACTCGTGAAAATCATTTTTTGCTGACGCGGTAGTGTCTCTATTCAGTTCCTTATTACAATTACTTATTTAAAATTTGCAGCCAATCCCAGTACAAGTTATCTCCCATTGCCGCTCTTGGGTTGCGGAGCAAAACGGGAGCTTGGAATATAAAATTTGCTTTCACATCTCAAGTTATCAACCACCCCTAGGGCCCTACTTGAAAATATATAGATATATTAGTTTGAGATGATCATTTCTACATTTCTCTAGTAATGAGAATGAGTTAAAATGTGCACTTAGTAGTTTAGAGCAGGGCCAGTTTTACCACACCCGACGTCTGTTTACTCACATCCGTAATCCCTTTTATTCGGATTATCACCGGGTGCGAATAAGTAATTTGCTATTTAGAGAATGGACATGTGTTTCCCAAATCGTAAAGAATTCCACCGAGTTTGCACCTGAAAGAATATTCGAGTAACTAACAGCTATTTTCTAGTAAGTTGTCAAAGATACTAACAATCTGAATACACCATCGTTTCAAGAAAAAAATACGGAATATGATGATATAAACTCAGAAGTCGCGAATGTTTGTGTGGCATAAAAATGTGTACTCTGTATTTTCTTGCAAATCATCTGCCAATGAAAATGCAGTATACAAAATTTTTACTTGCCAAACTGGTATATATATTAATATAATAACTAACTATAATATATTGATTTAATATTATTAAATAATATTTTATTCAACTAACAGTGATTCCTAGGGACTGTGCCAGGATTTAATATGAGGATATTACATTTAACATTGTATTTGTAGTATCCGACACTTGTAAGTTGTATTGACCGACTTGTATAATACAGAATTAGAATGCAATTCTGCTGTGATGTAGGCAGTGAAATATTTCACTGTGATTACTTTTATAATTAGACATTAGTGGAAATTGAAGGCTCACAAAGCGTTTGTCATTGGGAATAAGACTGTTAGTTGTTTTGAAGGTTATTCGATCGGCGATGAGTCGATTCGTGGGCAGTGCCTGTGAATTTCCGTGAGAATTACGAGCGGTGTTATCAGATGTATAAATTACATTACAATTTACATACCCCAGCTTTTTCCGTTTCTCCCAAGAACAGTTCCTTCCTCGCTATTATACAAGAAAGTTGCAAAGCCCGTCAACCTCTGCTTGAGAGTTGGTTTTGGAATTCCGGACATTTTCAGTTGACGATGTTGTTGATGAGAGAATCGGATGACAGTGGCAATATCCTCGGTAGAATTATAGCGACCTCTGTCGAACGAGACGTAAGCGTGAAAGATCACGGACCAATCAAATCGCAGGATCTCACATGAATATTCAATATGACGTCAAATTGGGTCATCCAATCGATAAAGAGCTAGTATTGAGGCCCCACACAGGTTCTTTCATTAAACGCTATATTAATTAACGCTTCTTGTCCACACAATTTGGACATGTCCCTGCGGGCAGGTTTATATTATGTCATAACTTCCTAACTGTTGATAAGTATCATTGTATTTATTTTTTGACAGACACACTGGAAACAGTAATTGAGTGGAAAATTATAGGCAGTTTTGGTGAAGTTGAAACAGAAAAGAATGATATTTACTGGAGATATGCATGACAGACATGAATCCCTCTGGGCCCATATCAGTCTAGTTAATTACTAGACCAAGGTTTCCTTACAGTCAACTCTAAGTTGAAAGTAATGAAAATTAGGTCTGGTTTTAATAAGACTGGGCCCATATATAAAGCGGATTTAATAGGACCAAATAATCTGGGTTGAATTGGTGACTTAATTATTTTTACGCAATACCATCCAGATATAAAGTCATCGTTACAATATTATAAAATGTGTATATATACATATTACAAAAAAAAAACAATAGAAAGTAATATTCTTCAAGTTGCAATATAGTTCATAATATTTTTATTGTTTTACTTCAAACTAATGAAACACAATGTATCTTTGCAGGAATAAGTAGGAGAGCGCGGGGCATGTTACTTTTAACGTTTTTTTATTCTATCATACATATATAGGGAAATGTGAGCATGGACGATTTCTTCTTTTTGTCTAAATATTATGTATTATGTCAAAGACCGGTACTATACTAGCATATGCATATCACTATATATGACCTATTTCACTTTTAACATAGAAAAAGTCGAAAATATTCTTGTTCCAACATGCCCCAGTTTGTTTGAAAGAAGGGGGAAATTGGAACATTAACCGGGGCAAGTCAAAATATTAGCTATATCTGGAACACAAATCCCTTTAATGATATATATAGAGCAAGACAGCTGTGGCATTTCATATCTTTGAGGTACCGGTATTCGATATGATACATGCAGATATTCTCATAAAAAAATATTAATCAGAACATCCATATATAGGATGAAGATAAACCGCACGCATCGCTTGACAACACGATATTCATCACACAACAGTTCAATTTGCATTGGGATACAATCGCCAAGGCATATATGTCATTGAAATGTTGTTTTATAAAAAAAATGTCACATTAATTCTTCAAACTGAATATATCAAAACGAAACCTTTTCTGAAAAGTTTTTGACAATCGCATTCGTAACCATTTTTTCAATGTGTATATATATATGCCGTGGACAGAGCCTGCAGTCGGGATCACAAACATGTTGTAAAACTCTTTGTTCTATGTTGAAAACTTTTGATTAATCAATTTATCGGGACCATAATGTTTTTGTTTGTTTGTTTTTTTTTTCTTTCTCTAATTTGAATGAAATTCAACATTCTCCAATTTTACCAGAGAAGGATAGAATAGGTTTTATTTGTCAATCAATAATAGTTACAATATAATAATCAAGAATACTTACAATATAATAATCAAGAATAATTACAATATAATAAACTAATGAACATAATAATATAGTAAACAATATAACAAATGGTTGCGTTGCAGGTGTTGGTGTTTTATGCTCATTACAATTTCAACAATTATAGAATTAAAATATAAGAATTAAAAGATTAAGTTAGAGTTAATAGAATGTTTCTGGAATGTAAATAGAATGTAAATAGAATGTAAATAGAAATAGAATGTAAATAGAATGTAAATAGAATGTAAATAGAATGTAAATAGAATGTAAATAGAAATAGAATGTAAATAGAATGTAAATAGAATGTAAATAGAATGTAAATAGAATGTAAATATAATGTAAATAGAATGTAAATAGAATGTAAATAGAATGTAAATAGAATGTAAATAGAATTAAAATATAAGAATTAAAATGTTAAGTTAGAATTAAAATGTTAAGTTAGAATTAAAATATAAGAATTAAAATGTTAAGTTAGAATTAAAATGTGAAGTTAGGATTGTGACCCTATATATATAATGACCCTATATATATAATAACCCTCCATACAAATGGAGGTGTTTCTTATACAGTTTAATTGCACTCACTTATGATTAAGTATTATGGCCCGGGGGTGGGGTAAATTTTTGTTCTGTGGACCTGTGTCGAGAAATGGCATGGGTCGGCAATTTTGCATTAGGTTGGGGTGTGTGGGTTGTGGAGACACCCTACAACTCTCTTTATATGACTAAAATATGTTAAGGGGTGGCTGAAGGGGCCGAGAAACTGCATGTGTCCTCTAGTTGAACCCCTCTGGACGGTGGTCATTTTGGATCGGAGTGTGTGTGGGAAAAGAGTGCTTTGTTGGGCCACCTTACAGCACCCTTTGTTTGATCTAAATATAAAAATTTCGAATAAGGAATGGAATTCACATTCGTGCTGATCGAGTCATGACTGGGGAGAGAGGGCACCAAAAACTGACAGTGATACAAGTGTGTTAAAATTCATACACGTTCTTCTCCAATTATATGATGAAGCAAATCATGTGAGTTAAAGGCGCCACATGATGACATGACTGATGCCCCAACATGATCCGGACGGTCATGGACCCACATGGATACCCATAGACCTACATGTATACAGTAAGTAGGAAATTGGCACAGACTCCTAAAGGGAGGTCATGGGTTCTCAGTCTTAAATCGATAGGCTACACCCCTGTAAATAGGAAAATGACCATGCGCGCCCATGTATCGGCATATATATAACTAAATCTATATATGGCATGGATAGGTAGGACAAACAGTCATCTATAGTTCCTGCTTAGCATTTGCACTTATGTTAAGTAGGAACTAGTTATTATTGTTTGTCAGATAAATATTGTGAAGTTAATTCTGACATGGCCAACCATTTTCACAAAAAGTCCGCCATATGAGCAACACCAGACCAGCCTAATCTCTGATTGGGGGTGTTTCTTATACAGTTGAATTGCACTTAAGTGCAAATGAATTGTACTTAAGTGCTAATACCACATATTTGTGAATTCGGCGAGGAATTGGACTTAAGTTCAAATAGACGAAAATATCAGTATTTATACTTTAGTATAATTCATTTCCATGAATGGAAGAAATAAAGAATACATATAAATACTGAAGTCGCGAAAAATATACAAACTAAGAGCCATCGCATATATACCAGAGGCCAACAAATTGGAATAAACCTGATTTTCGTACTAACTCGAGCAGTGTGGCAACCAACTTGTATACCAAAAATGAAATTTGTTAGTATTAATGTTGTTGCAAGCAGAACGGGGAAAAAATCAGAGAAAATTTGAATGAACGAAGGTAGTAAATCGGGCAAAAAACTGGGATAAACCTGCAATGTTAACCTGTTTTGCTCAATGATTTGAGATAAATTGTGACAAGCACATGTATACCAAACTGTAACCAAAGCAACCGATCTGTGTAACAACAGTGCCCCTGTTCCTTTGTAAGCTACTTTCGATTGCAAAGTTTATAATTATGTTGTTGGAAATGCAGTCGAGCTGATTTGCTGTGAGGAGAAAAAATCATTTTGTTTAATAAAGTTCTTTACGGCGGCCTGGAACCGCCACCTCCTCTTCAGTTAGTATCCTGATATATCAGGTTACGTATCCTGATATATCAGGTTATTATCCTGATATATCAGGTTATCATCCTGATATATCAGGTTATGTATCCTGATATATCAGGTTGTCTCGACCAATCCAGAATGTCGTCTCTCATTGGCGGAGGCTTGTGGTTGGTTCCATATTAAGTTTAGTGACGATGGGGATGAGTGATGTGGCATGTAGGCGATTAACCACACACCCCTCACCAAACTTCATATGGATCTTCAGGGTGACCTCTAGATGGGAGCCATCTATTTCCCCCGAAATTCGTTAGAAAACATGGCCGCCATCAGCGATCTTGGAATTCAAATTTGGATCCATTGGCACACCCAGCAGCCCACATGTATCGGAACAAATATTTTAAAACTTTATACAGGCGTGTTTTGGGTCACCTCTGGGGATATCAAATGTTTCCGAATTTCATTGAAAGCATTTCCGCCATTTTGGATTTCAAACTTTGTATGACTAAATGCTTTGGCACACAATACAGACCACATACTTTATACAGTCCTTACTGAACTTCATATGGATCTTCTGGGAGATGGGAGCCACAAAAAATGTCATTGAAAAACATGGGAGGTATCCAATTATTACGAAATTCATGAAAAGAAAACATGGACTCCAGCAGGATTTCATTCGCACACCATGCATCCCTCATTTATTGGTGAAATGTTTTAAATGAAAATAATATCATCTACAGAATACAAGCCCATTGCGTACATTATTGTAAATTTTTACTTTCATTCTTCTATTATAGGAGTCCTTTATCATTCTATTGACAGCTCAGCATGAAATTAACACCTCCCAACGTTGAGCTACAGTGTCATTGACACTTTCATTTGAACTTATTATCTAATCATTTCCGAAGGGAACTACTCGTCAATGATTATTTAGTATATAAAGGGTTAATAGTGGACTGGTCATCGCCCAGTGGATGGTTCGGTTCTTGCTAACACTTCCATGACTTGGGCTCCTTGGCATTTTGCAAACCTGTGCCAATGAACTCTTTTATATATGCGAGTCTCCTACTGGTAGCGTCGCATATATAAGAGAATACATTGGCCTAACAATATTGACCAAGAATCCAACCAACCGCAAGCCTCCGCCAATGAGACGACACTCTGGATTGGTCGAGACATAACCTGGTATATCAGGATAATAACCTGATATATCAGGATACGTAACCTGCTATATCAGGATAATAACCTGATATATCAGGATAATAACATGATATATCAGGATAATAACCTGATATATCAGGATAATAACCTGATATATCAGGATAATAACCTGATATATCAGGATACGTAACCTGATATATCAGGATACTAACTGGAGAGGAGGTGGCGGTTCCAGGCCGCCGTAGTTCTTTCAATGGGGGTTATTACGCTTTCTTCCCACAAGAAAAATATATTTAATATATAAAGAATTTTAGTACATAATGATATGACAAGCGAAATAAGAATGCTGTACGTGAGTAAAAGCTTGATGATGCAAGGGGGAGAACTCTATTATGATCAATGAGTAAAAACTTTCGGGATCTGTTGCGAGCAAAATATATTGTGAGCTAAGTTGAACAGTATATATACTGCCATACATAGGCTACTGGTGATGTGGGTAGCCTGTGTGTATGGATGCTGAACGTTTTAAAATAAGTTTAATTAGAGAGCTTTCATGATAAGTAATTCATCACGGTTATTTAAAAGTATCCATCTTTGAGAGTGATCGAGACTCAGCGTAATCGATCCGAGGATTTCTTGTGAGCTCGGAGGATTCGATACATTGATACCAACGATGGTTCGCATTTTTGGGGCATTTTTTCGTTATTAAAATGTGGAAACTCATACAAAGACTGTTCGCTGCTTGATAATAAACATGCATAACATATATGTAAATGCTAACACATGTATAGGCCGTCGAATATGTTTAGATTATATGGCGCCGGGTATATGTATATATCGATCTGTTCACTATATAGTCAGGTACTGTCAGCGACAAAATCAGTGCACTTAAAGGTACTCAATCCGATAAAACTCCTCTCAATTACTATTTCAATGGCTTCGGGGGTCAAAAATATTTGATTCGAGTCGAGGAAGTCACCCATCAGATTTGTTAGATATCAATTTTAGAAATCTATTATTTTTCATTATCGGGAATACTTTCTGGCCCAGATCTCAGTCAAAATTGCGTTTTTATTACCACTTGATTTTAGAGTTATCCATCCTTGTCTGTTTGAATAGAGTTTTGGTGTAAAAATCTCGAGCAGGATACGAAATTGACGGCAATTATTAGTACTCATCTCGAGAACATAACAAATTTCAAAATCAATATCTAATAACTCTGAGCTTTGTTTAATGGGTTCCTCGACTCGAGTCAAATATTTTTTACCCCCAAAGCCAAAGAAATAGTAATATAGGACCATCTGATCGGATTGTTGTTGTTGGAATCTGTTGAGATGGGGACCCTCTTTACGGATTGAGTACCTTTAACAAAACCATCGGCAGTTCCAACTAAATTGTCACAGTGGAGTAGAATTTTCGGGGGACAATAAATAACAAGAAAACCATAGTCAGAAATGGTAACGCCACCAAGATCATATTAGTAGCCATAAATATAAATTATAATATAATTATAATATAAACTAGCTTTCAAATTCCATGTGGGAAATTTGCATACTTCCATATATCAAGTTTTCCCGTTTCTCGTGTTATACATTACATTCTTCAAACTGTCTTCTTTATTGCACTAGCTGATGGGCCCGACTTCGTCCGGGCTGTTTCCCATCTGATTTCCGGCCACAGGCGCGATTTGACCTTGAATTGACTATTTTGAAAGTCAAGGTCAGATCGGGGTCATGATTTGACCCGTCCAAAACATTCCCCCGACAAAAGTACCCATAGGTATCAAATTTCGTCGAAATCCATCCGTTTTACCCGATGTGACTTTTGATTGACCATATTGAAGGTCAAGGTGACACCGGGGTCACAATTTGACCCGTTCAAAACACTCCCCGGACAAAAGTATCCCTAAGTATCAAATTTCGTCGAAATCCGTCAGTTTTACCCAAATTGACATTGAATTGACTGTTTTAAAGTTCAATGTCAGGTCGGGGTCAGGTGTGCCTATACACTTCAGCAATCATGACCGTATAGTCATTCCATGTACACCTATATACATTACACATAAGCATACAACTACTCCCTATTTAACGCCACCGGTGTATACTGTTCTACAAATTTTATAAATCTGTGGTCCTATGGGCATTTTATAAATAGATAATTGTTTTTTTCCGGTTATTTTGGGACGCGTTAAAGTTGTACTGCGACTCGAGTCCGGTAAAAGCTGTAGTTTGAATGTCCAAGTTCGTGAAAGTTCTATTGACTATGCCGATGATTTGAGAAGCTTTGTTGTTTTAGGATATTGCAGAAAGGCTAATCTGACCGTGTCAAATTGAGCTATAGCGATGGGATATCTCGCAGGACAACACATTTCGGGTTTTCGTGGCGTGTGTATTCGCTGGATGTCTTATAGTTGCAGTATGTAACTATTATGACCGCGTTAATTGCGTTCGAGTTTTAGGTATGAACAATTGCTGGGCCATGCACACTTGAAGATTTTATGGCGGGAACACAATTTTTGATCCGCATTTAGAAGCTTTCTGGTTTTGTGAATGAAAAGCCTGCAGTAATGAGCCGTAGTGTTTTGTAATAATTTGAAGGATTTGTTGTTTTAACGGAATTCTGAGGCGGTGCATTCATGTAACCAATATATTTTATATTATAATTTATATCTATGGCTAATAATATGATCTTGGGGGCGTTACCATTTCTGACTATGGTTTTCTTGTTTACGCCACCGGTGTAAGATGTTTTGGACATTTGATTTACGCGTGGACCAATGGGCGAATGCATTATGGGTGATAGGTATTCTCGTACTTGAGTAAACCGTACCGATAGAGTCACGATAATCCGACACAGATTAGCACATGTGTTTACGCCACCGGTGTAATTGGGGGGGGGCATGTCTATATTCCGAAGGTTCGCTATCCCGAAGGTCCACTATTCCGAAGGTTCTCTATTCTGAATGTTCGCTATTCCGAAGGATCACTATTCCGAAGGTTTGCTATTCCGAAGGTTCTCTATTCCGAAGGTTTTTGTTATTTTAAGGCTAATTCTATATTCTAAAGTATTGAGAGGGTTCATCACGAAGATTCTTTTTGTGAAGGAAATAACTTAAAACATTAAATGTGATTTTGTTTTGTTTTCGCAGGTTTTCTTGAGATTTAATGTCATTACGTGGGCCCATACCTTTGAATTCTTGGCATATAATATGAATGTTGTGGTATATATGGACCCTCCTGCATTGGGACATGACACAGGTACAGTTGACTTGAGTTTTGTTCTGCACGGGCTCTAATTTGGGGTTCAATATTATAAGGGCCAATTTTATAAATTTATGGGCCCATACCTTTGAACTCTGGGCATATAATATGCATATTGGGGGGGGGGCATGTCTCTATTCCGAAGGTTCGCTATCCCGAAGGTCCACTATTCCGAAGGTTCTCTATTCTGAGTGTTCGCTATTCCGAAGGTTCACTATTCCGAAGGTTCGTTATTCCGAAAGTTCTCTATTCCGAAGGTTTTTGTTATTTTAAGGTTGATTCTATATTCTAAAGTATTGAGAAAGTTCATTATCACGAAGATTCTTTTTATGAAGGAAATAACTTAAAACATTAAATGTGATTTTGTTTTGTTTTCGCGGGGTTTCTTGAGATTTAATGTTATTACGTATGACCTTATATTTCAATACATATTCACGCCACGCAGCCCACACACTAGTCCAAGTCTTCTCGTACTAAAACTAGCTAAGATTTTGGGATGGAGAGATGGTAGTATTTAGTCCGAGATCGCGCGCATAGCCTTCTTATGACACGAGTTACGCCCAGGATCTGTGGCGGGAATCTGTGGTGTATTTTACTCGATTTACCTAACAAAGCAATACATGATGCTATATACGTCGGAAAGAGTGACATCTTATGGTCAGAATGGTGTATAATAATCTAACTTTAATGTTAAATTACACATAGAATATTCCGGTTGATTGCCACAAACATCGTTGTTTTTTCTGTTTGTTTACTTAACTGAAAGCCGAACTCAGGTTCCGAAGAACTTCGGCATTGTCCGATGTTTGTTCTGAGTATTCTAGTTTCCGTTTCTATATATAGCGCGGGGTTTTCCGAACAAAATGGCGAAAACCGTTCGCCGCAAAGTCCAGTTTCCAATGTGCTTTGAGAACAATTCCCGCACTAAAAACTTAATGACATAATGGAGAATCAGAAAGGTAGTTTTGTTGACAATTTTCGCAAGCAACTTGTCAAAATTGGAGCAAATTAGAACTCTTGTGTCTGACTTGCCATGCGTGTGATTTTCATCCATGTGAATTTTGACTTTTGTGTTGATAAAATAATCGGAGAACCGAATCACACAGTTTCGAAATATAGTTCTTCCGTTTTAGTGGGACTTTTCAAACTTAAGGTTAAAAATTTATACAAATTTTGTTTGATTTTTTGTGCGCTTAACAAGAGCAGAATATTGCTCTGTTCGCTTAGTATATATCTTAATTTCGCTGAAGTCCACCAAATGTGGGAAATGTATCACCATATTATTTATTCTAATGCTCGTTGTTTTAAACTTTGAGAGGGTTGTAATTCCCTGTAATTTATTTAATGTATTACATTTATATCTTCAATGTTTAATTAATCTATTTATTTTTTATTTATTGACACACATAATTACGATTACAATGGAGAATTCATCGTAATTTGCGTTGTCAGTCGAAAATCTACGGAATATTTTCAACGGAAAATGCCGAACACAGTTCGCGAGGTCAACTGAGTTCGCATACTTTTAAAAATTTGTAAACATTGCGGTAAATGTCTCTTTTCGCATTAAATTACCGCTTTCAATTCACAACTGATGTGGGGTTCAGATCAAATAGCATGTCTTCTGCGGAAAATATCTTTAATTGTCGCAATTGTGATATTTTATTTCATATAATTGTGGTTTTATTTGAGCGGGTCATTAACGCTTAACTCGTGTCATAAGAAGGCTATGCGCGCGATCTCGGACTAAATACTAGCATCTCTCCATCCCAAAATCTTAGCTAGTTTTAGTACGAGAAGACTTGGACTACCCACACACTTGCTATGTTTCCATGCGATTTAATGTCATTAGGTGTGACGTATATTACGTAATATCTCAATAATCTCAGAAGCAAGAATACGCCAGCTAAAGGCGGATTATAACAGTGGGGCTATAACGCTTAATGAATACTGGAGGCTATAACAAACTGCGTAGCAGAATATCGCTGAATAGACGAGTATGAGATGAACCTAACTGCAATTGTGACTTTGTATTGACTTTAAAGGCCCACTTAATTTTCGAGTCATCGATTTTTTTTATAGTATATATGGTTTTAATAACAATTTATGCCATAAAATTTGAATAAAATATTATAATTCAGCACCATTTGAAACGCAGAATAATTCTATCTCCTAGTTTGAAACACCCGGAAACACCTTGAAAAAACCGCGTCAAGTCGTGCGTCGTATAACTAGCAACTAGCAATTAGCAACTAGCATGTCCCCTTCGGCTTTCCATAGATTTCGACGAAATTTGATACTTAGGGGTACTGGGCGTTTTGGGCGGATCAAATCGTGCCCCCGACCTGACCTTGACCTTCAAAATGGTCAATTCAAGGTCAAATCGGGTAAAACGGACGGATTTCGACGAAATTTGATACCTAGAGTAACTAGGCAGTCTTTTGGACGGGTCAAATCGTTACCCTGATCTAACCTAGACCTTCAAAAATGTCAATTCAAGGTCAAATCAGGTAAAACGCACAGATTTTGACGAAATTTGATACCTAGGGTTACTTTTGTCCACGAAGTGTTTTGGACGGGTAAAATCGTGACCCCGACGTGACATTGACCTTCAAAATGGTAAATTCAAGGTCAAATCGGGTAAAACCGGATGTATTTCGACGGGTTCTTTTGTCGGGTACTTTTCTCCAGGGAGTGTTTTGGACGGGTCAAATCGTGACCCACACCTGACCTCGACCTTCAAAATGGTCAATTCAAGGTCAAATCGCGCAATTCGCCGAAAAGCAGAGGGGAAACAGCCCGGACGAAGTCGGATGACCCTGCTAGTACTTATATATTCTTAAAATGACAGAATCCAACACGTAATTATGTTTTTGATGAAAGAAATTAATTTTTTTCGATGCTAAATTTCGAGCGATAACATTGCGTTGAATTGTAAACAAACGCTATTTTATAGCGACGCGTGCTATACAAACGCTCATTAAATTATCACGTGATTAACACCGCAGTGCCGTTTTTGTGACTGAGTGTGGAGAACGGGTGCTCTGAGCTTTCCCAAAACGCCGCGACGACCATTCCCGTGGGTTTTTACCCTTAGATTGGAAATTTGGTCCCGATCGGTGCAGCCGTTTTCGATTCTATAAAGTACATACACATATATTTATATACGGAAGTCTCAAAATATATAGGAGACTAGCAGGTTAGCCCGCCACTGGCGGCATTCGTCCCATGGCTTTGTTCGAAAAAGCAATTGCAACAGGTTCCGAGACACTTGTGCTGCATTTGCACCAAATTTCGGCAATAGTCAGAAACATGTTTTCAATGAGTTAATTGTGCCTTTTTAATTTTTTAATTGAATTTTTAGTTTTTAAATTTGACCCGATTTGTTTTGGTTTTTCAAGGAGTTAAATGTGCCTTTTTAATTTAGTTTTTCAATTTTACCCGATTTTTTTTTGTTTTTCAATGAACCCGTCCATGACACTTCCCGTATTTAGCAAGTTTGAGCTCAATCGGTTCGAGTCTATAAAGGACACACACATATATATGACACTTCCCGTAGGTAGCAAGTTTGAGCTCAATCGGCCTTCCCTGGAATTTCCCAGTCAATATTTAGCAAGTTTGAGCTCAATCGGTTCGAGTCTATAAAGGACACACTCATATATATGACACTTCCCGTAGGTAGCAAGTTTGAGCTCAATCGGCATTCCCTGGAATTTCCCAGTCACCAACGCGGCGTAATTTTTGTACATATTGGCAGATTCCAGTAGCTTTATAACGGTATATCTGGGGAGAAATCTGATGCTATATTCGTGATTATCTGGGATGATTTCGGTATATACCGACCGAAGGTATATACTGTAAAAACAAAGCGCGCCATCCGTGCTCGCAGGGAATAAATTTCGAGCGATAACGTTTGCGTAAATACGAAATTGTGAGTGTTGGTTTGTAACCGGGATTTCTGAGAAGCATTATGCCTATAACTACCCCCCCCCTAAGCCCTGACCTAACTGTCATACATACTATAACAATGATGTTGTAAGAGCTCCAATAAATCTCCCCGCATAGGCAAGCACTCAATGTTCCCGTATATAACTCTGCAGATGCTAATAACGTTGAATGGGAAACAGACGCTCTTTATAGAGATGCGTCAAAAACAAACGCTCATTAAATAATCACTTGATTAACCCACGCCGTGCCTTTGCGGTGATTTGAGATTGGAGAACGGGTGCTCTGGGCTTCTCTAAATCGCGACCACGGTTGTGTCGGTGGGATTTGACACTTACATAGGAAGTTTGAGCTCAATCTGTACACGCGTTTTGGATTCTATGAAGTACCCACACATATATACGAAGTCTCAAAATATATAGTATAGACTAGCCGATGAGCCCGACGTTGTCCGGGCTATTCAAAAACCAAATTTCAAGTCAATAGTTCTACCCGTTTCCTAGATCTGGTCTGCGCATGCGCGAAGCTGGCGTAGCACGGGCTCGGCGACCCGATAAAATTCGTATCCGGGGCAAGATACATTGACGTACCAAAGTTCAAGTCGATAGCTCCACCCGTTTCCGAGATCTGGTCTGCGCATGCGCGAAGCTGGCGTCGCACGGGCTCGGCGACCCGATAAAATTCGTATCCGGGGCAAGATACATTCACATACCAAATTTCAAGTCGATAGTTCCACCCGTTTCTATATATTAGATGTATTAGATGTTCCCGTATATCTCTCTGCAGATGCTAATAACGTTGAATGGTAAACAAACGCTCTTTATAGCGATGCTTCAAAAACAAACACTCATTAAATTATCACTTGATTAACCACCACAGTGCCGTTTTTGTGATTGGGAGTGTAGAATGAGTGGTCAAAGCTTGTCTAAAACGCGACAACTACGGTGTCCGTGAGATTTTACCCTTAGATAGGAAGTTTGAACTCAATCGAGCCAGGCGTTTTCGATTCTATATAAAGTACACACATACGGAAGTCTCAAAATATATAGTATAGACTAGCAGATTAGCCCGACACTGGCGGCATTTGTCAGAAACATGACTATATGAGCGTATATAAGCAAGGAAACGGGCGCATGCAAAATTGGACCCGATTTGCAGATTAGCCCCACTGGCGAGATTCGACCCATGGATTTGGTCGATCCATTATTTTTTGGTTTTGCAAGATAACCCCGTACAGGCACGTCGACAGCATGCTGATGCCCGAAATATCATTTGCGGGTTCCCGTTTGAAGGTCAATGTCACGTCCTGAGTTGACCATACATAACAAATTTCACGTTGCTGCTGATGCCCGAAATATCGCCGAAGGTCATTTGTGGATACCCGTTTCAAGTATTCCCCGTCCCGTGTTGAGCGCAGCGATTGAGCTAGCAAAGCAATCTCGACTCCACATCCCCACCTGGATAATTACTGACCACTCGACACATCGCAGAAGCTTGCAAACAGCCGTATGCGAAAACACAAGGCAATAAAGAGCGTTATTTCCAAATATGGAAAATTAGCTCGCAAACAGCCGTAGGCGAACCCCAAGGTAATAAAGAGCGTTATTCGGTTAACAAAACCAAATATGGAAAATTAAGGAGCCTTATTGCTTTAACCACTCCCTGCCAGGACGGTGACAGGGAAGGGGAGAATGGTGTCGGACCTTCTGAAAAGCGGTGCGATGACACTGTCCGTGGCTTTTTACCCTTAGATAGGAAGTTTGGGCTCAATCGGTCCAGCCGTTTTCGAGTCTATAAAACATATACATATATATATACGGAAGTCTCAAAATATATAGTAGACTTGCAGATTAGCCCGCCACTGCACTGGCGGGATTGGTCCCATGGCTTTGGTCGATCCATTAATTTTTGTTTTTTCAAGGTGACCCCGTACGTCACTGCCACCGCTGATGCTCGAAATATCGCCCAAGGTCATTTGCGGGTACCCGTGTCAAGGTCATGTTGGGTGGACAAAATAACCCGACAAAAATATTTCCCGTCCAGAGTTGGCCATACATAACAAATTTCACATCGATGTCATTGCTGACTACCGATATATCACCCAATGTCATTTATGGGTACCCGTTTCAAGGTCAAGGTCACCTCGGGCGGACAAACTGACCCGACGAATATCTCCCCCGTCCATTGGAACCCCTTGGAAGTACTAAATTTCGTCTCGATATCACTGTCGATATCCCCAGTTTCCGAGACGGTAAAATGCCTTATATTTTCACTAAAGTAGATAAACGCTCTTTCTTTAATAGCGACGCCTCATATACAAAGGCTCATTAATTATCACGCGATTAACCCACCAATCCCCATTACGGTGGCAGTTGAAGGGTGAAGGAGTGGTCACACGGGCTCGCGAATGGTGCGATGACACTTCCCTTGGCTTATTAGCCTTAGATAGGAAGTTTGGGCTGAATCGGTCGAGCCGTTTTTGAGTCTATAAAGGATATATATATATACACGAAGTCTCAAAATATATAGTAGATATTTGTTGGCTACATAGCCATGGTGTGGGCAATATATATACACGGAGTGATCATATGGCCAATGGTGAGGTGAACTGGTAAACAAGGAGTGACTGCATGTATGACCACGAATGTTGTGTATGTGTATGCAGTGAGTGGCTGAATTGTCTTGAGTGAGGAGTATATTCAAGCCTGGGATGTGTGAACGGCCATGTGTGCGGATCATTGGTATATATATAAAAGGTCTGTATGGTCATTGGTGAGGTGTGTATGTATACCCAGAGTTACTCTATGGTTTTGGTTGCAGTGAATGATCTTGAGTGGATATATAGCCATAAATGTGGCAAATATATATACATGGAGTGATTGTATGGCCAATGGTGAGGCGAATAGGTATACAAGAAGTGACTGTATTGTCACGAATGTGGTGAATATGTATGCATGAAGTGACTATATGGCCATGGGTGAAGTGTACCTGGTGTACCTGAATGGTAACTCGTGGCTGTATTGTCATGTGTGTGGTTTACGGGTAAACCTAAGTATTGTTGTATGGTTATGTGTGAGGTGTACGTGCATAAAGTGAGTGGCTACAAGGTCATCTGTGTGGTGTTTATGTATATATAACATGATTGTATGGTTATGGGTGATTTGTACAGTTGGACATTTGGTGGCTATCACTTTCCATAATAACTCAACCTTGTATATGTTAATCGATTGGGAGGTAATGTCAGAGACTTCTTCATCTTGGTGGCATTTTATATGCAGAATGGAGGAAACGGTTTTCCTGACAATAGTCAATCAACCTTGATGCAAAGGCCCAGAATTTGATGTTATTAAGCAGTTTTTCACGAATCTCCTTGTTTGACTTTCCAAAAGGCCTTCTGGTCCACATGCCAGTGTATTACGCTGGCAATTTCTCTGTCATTCTAGTAGACTAGATGTGGGGACGCCTACCCCAATAGACGTGTTACCTGGTCAGACACCCGCTTACCTATACTGGTTCCACATGTTCTTGGGTCAGAATAGGCACATACTTATGCCCCCTCTGAGTTTCGTTTGAGAGTTCTGCTCATTTCCGTTCAAAATCTTGGCCAGAATCGCAAAACAAGTTTTCGGCATGATTTAAAATGAAAATGTCGTGCCGAATAAGGTTCTGGGACATCCAGAATAGAACATATAATTGTAAGTTGATTAAGTAACATGTTTAATAACCACGTGAATCACAATATGCTTACCTTTACAGAAGAGCAGATAATAAAGTCCGGGATACATTTGAAAATATCAACTTTTCTACCAAATTTTGTGGACATTTTGCAAGCCAGCTTGAGTATATTTTTCTAAAAACACATCAGGATGACGTATTTAAGACGGATCAAAATAATAAACACCAAAGATAGTTCCATTTTACTTGAAAAATTGGTGCAAATCTGAATTTATATTTTTTTGCCGATTTTGAGAGATAATGCCAATAATTTTGGCAATGAAATAGTAACTCTTATCCAAGATGCATCGTTAATGTTAGTATTCAATGTATATATGACAGAACAGCCAATGTTATTCATCATCCACAACTTTTAAGCGATTTCATGGCACGCTGGGACAATATTTACAATTTTCCATATTTTGGCCGCCATTTTGACAGCCATTTTTAGCCAAAGTGACCATTTTGGTTCCATTGAGTTGAAATATTCATGAGTAATGGTATGTATCACTTACTTTGCACAGTTTTGCTCATTTCTTGTTGAAATATGACTAGAATCCCAATGGTGAATTTTGGTGAAATTTCATACCGTGTTCTGTAAAATTGAATTATTGAGGGGTCGGAAGGGGCTGGGATCCCAAGAATGGCATATTTGATTGCCCCAGGTATCAATTAACACGAACAAAATAAAGTCACATTTCCGAATCAGTTTCATACAGAAGAAACTGGTCTAGAAGATATTAGTGAAAACACGTCAAATTTTCCACTTACGGTTGCCATTTTGACTGTCATAATGAACGAGGAGTTTCAATTTATCCCTAAAAATGTGCCATTATATATCGCAGAGTCATAATTACTGCATATGCCTAATTTTAAATCGCAGATTCCATGGTAAGATTAATTATGACATTTAATAAATTATATAATCATGAAACGCTCTTTAAATTCGGGGAAAAAAACCTTTATAAAGGGGATTAAAGTGAAATTTCAGCGTGGCTCCATGCATATCTAGGAATCACTTAACTAAATGGTTTCACACAGGCGACAGTGTTAACGTTTCGACCGAATTCTCTGAATTGAAGCCTACAGGCTATTCCAGTGGTGTTTACCCAGCTAGATTGACACCAGTTGATCACGAAAATGCAAGAAACATCATAGGTCATGTGTTTACTTTATTTAAATAAATCCCCAAGTGTACGACAGGGCTATCACACAGCCAAATTTGGTCTGGAAAAACCCAGAACTACAACAGCTAGTTAACACGTTGAGTGCCACTACGAGTTATCTCGTAGTTCGCAACCTTCGCAGGTTGCCACTACGAGTTATCTCGTAGTGGTTTCCATGTCGTGTAACTGACAAACGGAAGCAGTGGAATAGGTCGATACACCACGAAAACCCGCCTCGGAACATCAGAACAGTGATTTTATCAAATAAATAGCGTGGCTCCCCTTACATCGTTCAACTGAAGTGAGCACCATCAGCACATATATTCTACTCAAAATGGTCCAGTTGTTAGTGCACACAGCTTACACTGTCTCACTGAGTGACCACCAGAGGCAGTCGTGTGTGGGCAATTAGACTGGGGTTTTGGTATTCAATAGACTGACAATGTTCACGCACGCAAACAAAGTCAGGGGGTGGATATTCACAATGTACGAACATGCGAAGACATTTTCGAGGAATGGTTACATCGTTGTGTTTCAACACATTGAAACTTCGCACAACCACCCACACACGTCACACAGGCCTGCCAAATCTGTTCCCTCTCACTCATGTGCGAGTGGACGCATCCAACACAAGATAAGCGGATAATCCATGACGTTATATGCGCGTTGATGCTTATCTCGTTATTAGGGAACACAGCAGTTGTTGTGTATACACTGTGCGGCTCCATTTGGGGGATATGTATTTTATTATTTATAATACAAGTAAAGCGGAACAATTATTCCCCAAAACTACATTTTACCCACTTCCGAACGTGTTGGACAATGGAAAGCGTAGCAATTACCGTACTTTAGACGTCATGCAGTTCATCGAACTGTTCTACTTACGTAGGTACGGATAAATGGTTTTGTGTAGCATAGAGGTTTACTTTAAAGGGTGACTTACTTCCAGACGGATGGATTATATGGAGTTACATGTAGCACACTCCTGAATGTGCAGGGATCTATTTGACTACTGCTGCATGGTTGTTTTAATTTTGTGCTGACAATTCTTCCAACACTATTATTTTGGGCTGTATATATACTTTGGAACCCCATAGCATAGGCCTAAATCAGGCTAAATGGGCGATAACTTACAATACCCGAAACAACAGAAGATGCATGCTCGTAGTCATTACTGTATGGACGAAATAAACTCATCCTCACAGGAAAAAAGTTCACCCGATTCCACTTCGGATTCGCTGCTCAATTGCTCATATATATAAGTAATTTGCTCCGCCGTGCATCAGCCACAATTTAACTATATAACGAGCTATAACCTCCACAAGGACTCCCACACCTCCATAAATATGCTTACCACCAAAATAACTTGTTTGGGTTACATTCTACTTCATATTTGTTGCTCAAACGTGTCCAATTGTGTCTACGAGATAACTCGTAGTTAGCACTGGTGGTGGGAATACCCAAATTCCTTCCGCCAGTGCCGGCTACGAGTTTTCTCGTAGTACTATCAATCGCCGTTTCTGTCATCTAAAGTCGCGACGTCATCCAATTTTTGCTTCATTGAAGCCAAATTATGGTCTACTAAGGGTATCTATCTTGCCACGATTTGGCAAACTGGCGAGATTACTAATTGATTTCTGGCACTCAACGTGTTAAATCAATTTCCCACTCCATTCCACGGTGTATTCGCTCCCCGACTATGGACCACATTTAGCTCCCTGCTTCCTCTAATATCAATTAGTATGTGAATATGTACATATGTGCAAAATTTCATGCTTTTAGTCACAAAGTGAACAATTATTTTACTAATCTACTCCACTCATACAACTGATCTTCACCTTATCGGTTAAAATCTCGCATGCAGCTCCAGTGGCATCCACGATGCCCCAATGGGACACAATGCCATGCATATGTGGTATATCTGTTGTAATATGCATATGTGGTATATCTGTTGTAATATTATTATTATTATATCTTTATTTCCTCCAGATATTGAAGATTTTACAAAGAATATAACATTGTTATGCACAACATAATGAATAGATATCATTATTAAATTTTATAGAAACAACACAAATAAATATGATAAGCAAGACGTATTTACATTTCTACAATGGTGGATATACTGACGATGATGATGATGATGATGATGATGATGATGATGATGATGATTGGGATGATGTTGAGAACGACGACGTTGATCGATGATGACGATGTTAATGTTGAACACGAGGAAGAAGATGACTATATTGATGATGATGATGATAATGATAATGATGATGATGACGATGATGATGATGTACATGATGATGAAGATGATGTTGAAGATGAGGAAATTAGATTATGACGATGACGTCAATGATTACGGTGGCGATGACGACGATGAAGATTATGATGATGACATGGACGACGGCGATGATGATGACGATGATTATGTCGATGGTGGTGACGACGATGATGATAATGATGATGATGATGATGATGATGATGATGGGCTGACTGATTTGTAATATTCAATGGACTAGGAAATATTTCTCTGCAAGAGTGCATTGTACCACATCCATAATTTGGCAGTAATCGTTACCATGAAGTCCAGAAAGACGTCTATATCATCAACTGCTGTACACATATCACCAGTAATATGAGTCAAATGAAGCAAGATCATTTCGTCCATTGAAAGATCATCAATCTTGATAAAACATTCTACGCCATAACGATCAATAATATAAAAAAACATATTATTCCGTAGTGATGTCAGGGAACTGCATTCAATGAGAACGTGCTGTACTTTATCAAGGTACATTTTATAGCAGTTAGGACACTGGATTAGTGCTTCGTTTAAGTACGTTGTTGCATCGATCACAAGAGCTGTGGTTAGATAGGAATGTTTATTATGTGAAAATTTTCGACAGAGTCGCCAAAGATCAGATATGTTTAGGTTGTCATGTACAATCCGAAACCGATTGAATGATGGGTCAATTTCCGTTCTAATTTTCCAATCTGACTCGGTTGTGTTTCGAATATTATTTCTCGTTAGCGCCTTCCACGACTCTTTCTAGAGAAATACACCAGACCTGATGTACTCATATACTGCATCAGTCAAGTTGTATTTCACGAGTAATGAAAATACTTCGCCAATAAAAGTTGTTGTCGGGTTCTGTGAGTAAACGTAATCAAACAGCCTAGTTTCAAAGATTGTTTTACAAGCCTTTCCAGGCGTTAGTCGACAAAGGGCTCCAAAGAGTGAAATTTTTCTGGCATCAATACTAACTTGAAGTGGATATGTTCCTAGCAGGCCAGTAACGACATCGGTCCTGCATCGGGCAGGTAGGCCCTGAATACGCTTCAAGCAAAATCTGTGAACTCTTTCGAGCTTGATCAAGTTTGAGGCTGATAAGCCACAGAGAAATTCTGAACCGTAAAGTCCACGAGAAAGTACCACTGATTTATATATTACCATTGAACTCTGAGGTGTTATGCCTCCTGCGTACAGACCAGCAGTGCTTAACATAAGATATGTCGACCGAATTTTTGAGCTGACACTTTCTGTAAGAGTGTTTGGAAAGTCACTTTTGTGTAATGGTATGCCCAGGTGCGTGACTGAATCCGTTTTATTAACTGCTATGCCATTTAGCATCCATGTGCGATTGATAGAGGCGTATTTAGATTTCTCATTGAAGATAATTACCTGACATTTCTGTTGGTTATACATAAATCGCCATTTTTTACTGTAATTGCCACATATATTACACATTTTTTGTATGCCATATGATGAAAGCGAGAGGAGGGTCATATCATCTGCCTGTGTGGGAGACGAGCAGTTGATATCTCGCAGCCTGAAACCAAAGTTCGAGTGTTCGAGCTCACTGAGCAAACTGTCTATGTAGATGGCGTAGAAAATCGGAGCGAGGGTACTTCCCTGCCTTGTTCCCTGGCTAATAGATATTATACGTGATGTAAGATTTTCGTGACGTAAATTGCAGCTCACGCCAGTTAAGAATTGGTTGAATAAACGCAAAAGACCACAATTTGCGCCCCGTTCAAAAAGCTTGTATAGAAGGCCGTTGATCCAGACAGTATCAAAGGCTTTGCGTACATCTAGAAAACATGCGAAAAGACGTGAATTATTTTCCCCTGCATACGAAATGCTTTCCTGAATTATGTATGATGACATAAGACAGCTTATTTTTTTTTGAAAACCGTGTTGTAAAGGGTGGGTTGTTATCAGGTTAGGGGCGTTTCTCTCCATGCGGTTCAGAACGATTCTTTCAAGTATTTTGTATATGACTGGGAGTAAGGTGATGGCTCGGTAACTGTCGAACTTTGATTTCGATTTGCCCCCTCCATTGTACAACGACACAATCACACCTAATTTAGCTCTTTTGGGGATATGTGAAAAACGAAGCATATATGAGAGTAGCTTTGCTAAGTGTATAATTAAGTGATGTCCACCATATATGATGTGTTCGTAACATAATAAATCTGAGCCGGCAGCTTTGCCTCTTTTCAGTGATTTTAAGACCGTTGTCAGTTCTTCCATGGACACAGGGTATGTCATTATGTCATCGTATGGCCCACGGTCGGGGTCATTTAAGAGATCAGACACCAGTTCATTAATGTCGTTAAAGAAAGAGTTGTCAAATTCATCGGACCTAAGCGGGGAATATAAAGTTTCATAATAATTTGCCCATGCATCAGTTATTTCATTGCGTGTTCTAAGCGTGATGTCATCAACCACAAATATGCTGCTATTTGTCTCTTTTCGTTTAGATCTAACCGAATTAAATTTTCTAAAAAATAGTTCCTGATCCATTTCGGCAGCTTGGTCTAATTTATTATTCTGGTCGGCTATGAATTTCGAATTGCATTTGCGTAATTCTTTTCGAAATAATCGCTTTGATTCTTTATACAACGAGTAACTTTGGTGCGAGTGCCCTCTAGGCCTTCCCTCTGATAACCATGTGCTGCGATCAGAGCGCATTTCTCTGTGTAATTGTTTTAATGAAGTATTCCAGTATGGTTTAAGAAAAGGCTTAAATGATTTTTTCGGGATTGTGAATTCAGCTGCAGTTTGAATTGCTGCCACTGTTCTATCGTAAACAATGTCGAGCATTTCAGTATCAGACACATTGCAAGCAGGTAAAGTTGCTTCTAGATTAGAATGGTAGCATGTCAGCATGTTATTATTAGCCAGAAAGTTTCGCCAGTCCCATGTCGGGCACCGCGTTTCAGTATCTATATTTACTCGATCACACGTAATCTCCATAAGGATTGGCCTGTGGTTAGAAGTGTTTTCCCCGTGATCATCAAGCACTACTACTCGGCGGACTCTGTGGAATTCATCATTATGTATTAATATATGATCAATGATAGTCCCACATGTTCCGTCCGCGGGGACAAACGTTGTGAGACGATCTTCACAAAGAATTGAGTTGTTGGCGGACATATATCTACGAGCATTCAGCATATCCCGAAAACATCGGTTACGCGAGTCTGTTTTCTCAAGATTTCCGTTGAAATCTCCAATAAAAATGACTTTACCTAAAGATGAATAGGCTATTATTAGATCAGAAACTTTCTCAAGATATTCTTTGTAAAATACGACCGAATAGTTAGTCGATGGCAGATAGACTTGGAAAATATAAAGATAGTTGTGTTCTGAGAGCTGGATTTGGATTCCAATTATTCGATCATCATTGTACTCTACAGTAGATATTACGCTATCGTAGCGTTTGTGCCAAAAAAGAGAGACGCCACCTTTGTACCTGCCATGCTGTAAAGGTATTCGATGTGAGAAATCGCAAACAGCGAAATATGAATAATGTTTGCTGATAGCCTCAAGAAATGAGACATTGTGTTCCGGTAACCAATGTTCACTAATTCCGAAAATGTCTATCGACTCGTCCGATAACAACCGACTGAGGTAACTACTGCTCCCTATTATACCTGTGGCATTCCATGTGCCTATTTTCAAAGAGCATCTTGTGGAAGACATTGTTAACAATAATTATTGTTATTTATAATGACAGTGAGTTATAAATATGATATTGATCTGAATAAATTATTATGTCTTGTATGTATTGATTTCTATATGAGCTTAAATTAAAGTAGATTAATAATCTAGAGTTATTCTTCTTGTTCGGCAAAACCGCCACTCACATTTATACTATTTATATCAACACTGTCTCTGCTGTGGTATGAAGATCGCCTGTGATGCGTGTAGTCATCATGTCGATGTGAGTGCCAATGTGGTCTTCTATATGAGTCATTCTTTTCGAAATTTTGTTGAGACAGCCAATATCGACAGAATGCATTACCATGCCAGAAATAGTTCTCGAATACCACAGACACATCATCGCGATGCACATTGATTCTTGCTGATACGAATTTCGAGTTATTTCGGCTTCTCATTATCCTTACAATGGAGAAGCGAACACTAAAGTGATCCAAGTGATTCGCCAAGTCTTCATTTGTTGTGTCAGCTGGAAGATTACCGACAAACACGCGTTTTGTTTTTATCGGACCGTTGTTTCTGTGTCGTCTCTCTCCATGACTGTTGTTTGGAACCGAGGAACTATGAGTTGGTGTTCTACTCGTATTTATGTGGTCGAGATTGGTAGTGTTGTTGTTGTTGTTCATGTTGTTACGACTTGTGTCGACTGTACTTCCAGTAGTAACATTCCCTGGTCCAATTACTTGTAGGAAGAATCTCTTCAGTGCACTTCTGCCTGCCATATTGAAATGAATTCCTTTGCGGTCTTTCGCTTTGCTCTTATACAGCTCGTCCCTGATTCCATTCGCGGATGCAAAAACTTCAGACGTATCCACAAATTCAAAATTTGCATTTCGATCACACAAGGAAGAGATAACGTCGTTCACAGCATAAACTGCAGAGTTGTGGTCATCAGTTTCAGGATCATGATCATTTCCTTTTCTCTGTGGCACACTGCATAGAACAATCTTGGCATTTGGCAGCAGCGTGTTAATTTTAGTAACAGATTCTGTAATGTTCAAGACAACGGGTGTGACATTATACCTGTGTTTTGTTATATCGTTGGTACCGAGGTGAATGACGACAGAGGTCACATTGCCCAGCGCATTCCCTACTACAGGATCTCTCGCTATTGACTCCAAAAGAACAGATATGTCACCGTAACTGGCTCCGCTCACAGAATAGTTTTTAACATTGGGTTTTTCAAGGTCAATTCCAGCACAGTTACTTGCGCCCAATATAACAGTGTCAACAGTCTCATGAACTGATGGAGAGATGTCACCAGACAGGTTAGATTTGGAATCAGAATATGCATCTTCATTAGTGTTGGAACATGGTGCATGGTGTGAAGAAGGTGAAAAGACCATAGATGGGTCCGACGATATTGACATATTCTGGAAGTAAGCTGGCGATTTTATTGCTCGTATAACATTGTAAGCGAACTTGTTCAATTCACCGAACATATGAGCAGAGAAGGTATTCAGGTCGCTTGTCCAAGCTTCGCGACATTGTTGTTCACAGTAACTGTTATGGTCACGTTTGGTTTCATTGTGTGATTGCTCCTGTTGCTCGTGAGCAGTTTTCACAGCTTTCTCCACTGTCTTCATCCGTCCTTTCATAGAATTATATATGCCTTCTTGTGAAGCTATTTTCGTCACAGTGTCGGTCATGAAATCGAACATATTGTCAATAACTTGACGCATTTGTTTGATGTCACTTTTAAGCTTAACTATTCCAGTGCACTTGTCACTCTCAATTCGTTCACAAGTTAGTCGGGTCACTCTCGTATCATCTTCTACTTCTTGCATCCTTCTCATTACGTCAGACATAGTAATTTCTAGATATTCTAGTCGACCATTCATCTTTGGAATTGTTGTCTTCAAGTCATTATCTATGTGTTCGCAGGTTTGCTTCAGCAAGGAAACCACACTTGAGATATCTGATATCGTTGGTTGTGGGATATTCGGGGTGCTTTCGGTTATAACATCAGTGTCGTTAGGAACATCACAGACGTTGGTCGCGTTTTGTGACCCAGATGTCGTAATATAATTTGTGATGTGTTTCCCATTTGGTTTCCTCACACTTTTGGGAGCACTCAGCATTTCCTCTAAGTGGATTGTGTTCCCATCTAATAAGCACTGGAATATGTTGTACACGTCTGTTCCTAACTTTGTTGTAGATGTGCCCTTTGCCGAATTCGTCCTACGTTTTAGTATCGAATCAGGGCTGATGCGAATGCACGGATGTTTTGTTGATGAGAACAGTGCTTGCCTAATTGATTCCAGAATCGGTTCAGAGCCATCACAACACAAAACTGCTTTTCTAATGAATTCATCTTTGGTTAATGTGTGAATATCCTTTAACATTCTGCTCAGATAAGGTGCGATCGCCTTATTGAATGAACCGTTATATACACGTGCTGCAAAGGCGTCGTATGCTGAATGATTTTGGATATCCAAGTTCACATCACGACTACCATTTTCGGGGAGCTCCACCGATGATTCATGTAATTTAATAGTTTGTGTTTTGTTTATTAGTTTATTTGAGTCGTGGTCGGGTATTGCATTATTGTCGTCCAGTTCCCCTTCAGATAGCATACCGACTTCATACGGATCTTGATCCATGTAAGATCCCTCAATTCCATTGAGAACTAAATCAGCTTGTGTTAGCAGGCCATCCATTATGCATTAATTAACTATGTCAATCAGTTCTAGCAGTAAAACTGTATTACAATAAAGCAGTCACTTTGGGTATCTACCGCGCTATGCTGATCCATAATTGAGTCCTGAGTTGTTTCAGAAGTATACCGGCATAGTGAGTGACTGACCAATCTTTCCTGCATTCCCTGGGTGAAAGATTGGGCTGACTTGCTGGACACCATCGAACATAAGCTATCGCACAAGCAGACGAAATTTTGGGCGTACATAGAATTCAAAACAAAACCAACAACATGGCGCGATTCGAGGCGATTTCAAAGTTCACGTACCCAAAATGTCGAATCTCCTGTACAGTCCACGAATTGTCTGCAAAATACATCTAACGTTCAACGAATACAGCACTCTCGTCGAAAGGATACCGCAGATCCATTGAAATTAAGCCGATTTTTCAACATAAATAGAGAGCGAAGAAGAGCACGTCCATTGCTCGCTGACGTCATTCGGTCATCCATGAATAGGAAGTTTGGGCTGAATCGGTCGAGCCGTTTTTGAGTCTATAAAGGATATATATATATACACGAAGTCTCAAAATATATAGTAGATATTTGTTGGCTACATAGCCATGGTGTGGGCAATATATATACACGGAGTGATCATATGGCCAATGGTGAGGTGAACTGGTAAACAAGGAGTGACTGCATGTATGACCACGAATGTTGTGTATGTGTATACAGTGAGTGGCTGAATTGTCTTGAGTGAGGAGTATATTCAAGCCTGGGATGTGTGAACGGCCATGTGTGCGGATCATTGGTATATATATAAAAGGTCTGTATGGTCATTGGTGAGGTGTGTATGTATACCCAGAGTTACTCTATGGTTTTGGTTGCAGTGAATGATCTTGAGTGGATATATAGCCATAAATGTGGCAAATATATATACATGGAGTGATTGTATGGCCGATGGTGAGGCGAATAGGTATACAAGAAGTGACTGTATTATCACGAATGTGGTGAATATGTATGCATGAAGTGACTATATGGCCATGGGTGAAGTGTACCTGGTGTACCTGAATGGTAACTCGTGGCTGTATTGTCATGTGTGTGGTTTACGGGTAAACCTAAGTATTGTTGTATGGTTATGTGTGAGGTGTACGTGCATAAAGTGAGTGGCTACAAGGTCATCTGTGTGGTGTTTATGTATATATAACATGATTGTATGGTTATGGGTGATTTGTACAGTTGGACATTTGGTGGCTATCACTTTCCATAATAACTCAACCTTGTATATGTTAATCGATTGGGAGGTAATGTCAGAGACTTCTTCATCTTGGTGGCATTTTATATGCAGAATGGAGGAAACGGTTTTCCTGACAATAGTCAATCAACCTTGATGCAAAGGCCCAGAATTTGATGTTATTAAGCAGTTTTTCACGAATCTCCTTGTTTGACTTTCCAAAAGGCCTTCTGGTCCACATGCCAGTGTATTACGCTGGCAATTTCTCTGTCATTCTAGTAGACTAGATGTGGGGACGCCTACCCCAATAGACGTGTTACCTGGTCAGACACCCGCTTACCTATACTGGTTCCACATGTTCTTGGGTCAGAATAGGCACATACTTATGCCCCCTCTGAGTTTCGTTTGAGAGTTCTGCTCATTTCCGTTCAAAATCTTGGCCAGAATCGCAAAACAAGTTTTCGGCATGATTTAAAATGAAAATGTCGTGCCGAATAAGGTTCTGGGACATCCAGAATAGAACATATAATTGTAAGTTGATTAAGTAACATGTTTAATAACCACGCGAATCACAATATGCTTACCTTTACAGAAGAGCAGATAATAAAGTCCGGGATACATTTGAAAATATCAACTTTTCTACCAAATTTTGTGGACATTTTGCAAGCCAGCTTGAGTATATTTTTCTAAAAACACATCAGGATGACGTATTTAAGACGGATCAAAATAATAAACACCAAAGATAGTTCCATTTTACTTGAAAAATTGGTGCAAATCTGAATTTATATTTTTTTGCCGATTTTGAGAGATAATGCCAATAATTTTGGCAATGAAATAGTAACTCTTATCCAAGATGCATCGTTAATGTTAGTATTCAATGTATATATGACAGAACAGCCAATGTTATTCATCATCCACAACTTTTAAGCGATTTCATGGCACGCTGGGACAATATTTACAATTTTCCATATTTTGGCCGCCATTTTGACAGCCATTTTTAGCCAAAGTGACCATTTTGGTTCCATTGAGTTGAAATATTCATGAGTAATGGTATGTATCACTTACTTTGCACAGTTTTGCTCATTTCTTGTTGAAATATGACTAGAATCCCAATGGTGAATTTTGGTGAAATTTCATACCGTGTTCTGTAAAATTGAATTATTGAGGGGTCGGAAGGGGCTGGGATCCCAAGAATGGCATATTTGATTGCCCCAGGTATCAATTAACACGAACAAAATAAAGTCACATTTCCGAATCAGTTTCATACAGAAGAAACTGGTCTAGAAGATATTAGTGAAAACACGTCAAATTTTCCACTTACGGTTGCCATTTTGACTGTCATAATGAACGAGGAGTTTCAATTTATCCCTAAAAATGTGCCATTATATATCGCAGAGTCATAATTACTGCATATGCCTAATTTTAAATCGCAGATTCCATGGTAAGATTAATTATGACATTTAATAAATTATATAATCATGAAACGCTCTTTAAATTCGGGGAAAAAAACCCTTATAAAGGGGATTAAAGTGAAATTTCAGCGTGGCTCCATGCATATCTAGGAATCACTTAACTAAATGGTTTCACACAGGCGACAGTGTTAACGTTTCGACCGAATTCTCTGAATTGAAGCCTACAGGCTATTCCAGTGGTGTTTACCCAGCTAGATTGACACCAGTTGATCACGAAAATGCAAGAAACATCATAGGTCATGTGTTTACTTTATTTAAATAAATCCCCAAGTGTACGACAGGGCTATCACACAGCCAAATTTGGTCTGGAAAAACCCAGAACTACAACAGCTAGTTAACACGTTGAGTGCCACTACGAGTTATCTCGTAGTTCGCAACCTTCGCAGGTTGCCACTACGAGTTATCTCGTAGTGGTTTCCATGTCGTGTAACTGACAAACGGAAGCAGTGGAATAGGTCGATACACCACGAAAACCCGCCTCGGAACATCAGAACAGTGATTTTATCAAATAAATAGCGTGGCTCCCCTTACATCGTTCAACTGAAGTGAGCACCATCAGCACATATATTCTACTCAAAATGGTCCAGTTGTTAGTGCACACAGCTTACACTGTCTCACTGAGTGACCACCAGAGGCAGTCGTGTGTGGGCAATTAGACTGGGGTTTTGGTATTCAATAGACTGACAATGTTCACGCACGCAAACAAAGTCAGGGGGTGGATATTCACAATGTACGAACATGCGAAGACATTTTCGAGGAATGGTTACATCGTTGTGTTTCAACACATTGAAACTTCGCACAACCACCCACACACGTCACACAGGCCTGCCAAATCTGTTCCCTCTCACTCATGTGCGAGTGGACGCATCCAACACAAGATAAGCGGATAATCCATGACGTTATATGCGCGTTGATGCTTATCTCGTTATTAGGGAACACAGCAGTTGTTGTGTATACACTGTGCGGCTCCATTTGGGGGATATGTATTTTATTATTTATAATACAAGTAAAGCGGAACAATTATTCCCCAAAACTACATTTTACCCACTTCCGAACGTGTTGGACAATGGAAAGCGTAGCAATTACCGTACTTTAGACGTCATGCAGTTCATCGAACTGTTCTACTTACGTAGGTACGGATAAATGGTTTTGTGTAGCATAGAGGTTTACTTTAAAGGGTGACTTACTTCCAGACGGATGGATTATATGGAGTTACATGTAGCACACTCCTGAATGTGCAGGGATCTATTTGACTACTGCTGCATGGTTGTTTTAATTTTGTGCTGACAATTCTTCCAACACTATTATTTTGGGCTGTATATATACTTTGGAACCCCATAGCATAGGCCTAAATCAGGCTAAATGGGCGATAACTTACAATACCCGAAACAACAGAAGATGCATGCTCGTAGTCATTACTGTATGGACGAAATAAACTCATCCTCACAGGAAAAAAGTTCACCCGATTCCACTTCGGATTCGCTGCTCAATTGCTCATATATATAAGTAATTTGCTCCGCCGTGCATCAGCCACAATTTAACTATATAACGAGCTATAACCTCCACAAGGACTCCCACACCTCCATAAATATGCTTACCACCAAAATAACTTGTTTGGGTTACATTCTACTTCATATTTGTTGCTCAAACGTGTCCAATTGTGTCTACGAGATAACTCGTAGTTGGCACTGGTGGTGGGAATACCCAAATTCCTTCCGCCAGTGCCGGCTACGAGTTTTCTCGTAGTACTATCAATCGCCGTTTCTGTCATCTAAAGTCGCGACGTCATCCAATTTTTGCTTCATTGAAGCCAAATTATGGTCTACTAAGGGTATCTATCTTGCCACGATTTGGCAAACTGGCGAGATTACTAATTGATTTCTGGCACTCAACGTGTTAAATCAATTTCCCACTCCATTCCACGGTGTATTCGCTCCCCGACTATGGACCACATTTAGCTCCCTGCTTCCTCTAATATCAATTAGTATGTGAATATGTACATATGTGCAAAATTTCATGCTTTTAGTCACAAAGTGAACAATTATTTTACTAATCTACTCCACTCATACAACTGATCTTCACCTTATCGGTTAAAATCTCGCATGCAGCTCCAGTGGCATCCACGATGCCCCAATGGGACACAATGCCATGCATATGTGGTATATCTGTTGTAATATGCATATGTGGTATATCTGTTGTAATATGCATATGTGGTATATAATATCTCATAGCGAATCCTCGTTGACAATCAAAACACCTCCGCATGGGCATTTGTGTTTCCACATAGCCTCACTTATTTCATGCTGCATTATATCGGACATTCCAACGAGTTGCAGGCTGAAAATCACAGTACGAGTTGGCAAGATATCCCCCTACACGAACATGTCTTAGATACTGCACAACTGTGACAATTTAATTGGAATTATCGAGGGTTTTTATTAATCGCACTGATAGATTCGTTGACATGCAGTACATGAATAACAAGAAAACCATAATCAGAAATGGTAACGCCCTCAAGATTATATTATTACGCATAAATATAAATTATAAAAAAAACATGTAAAATATATAGGTTACATGAATGCACCGCCTCAGAATTCCGTTAAAACAACTAATCCTTCAAATTATTACGAAAAACTACGGCTTATTACTGCAGGTTTCTAATTCACCACACCAGAAGTCTCTAAATGCGGATCAAAAATCGGAGTCATTGTGTTCCCGCCATAAAATCTTCAACAGTGCGCGACCTGATTTCCATTCTGTCCTAAGTGCATTTTTTGTGTTTCCGAGTAAATCGATTTTTAAATTTCAAAGTTCTGGAAATTGGTTGTTATTAGACTTATGGTGGATATCCTGGTATCTGCCGAGAAATCAGTATTCATTCTGCCAATAACCATCAACTTCGATAAGGAGATGCTCTTTCTTATATGATATTTCGACCAGATTCGGGAGGTGGGGTGCGATTTTTTGCATTTAGCACAATATGGACTCAGTCTTAGTAGAATATTTTTCGTGGGACACTATGGAAACGGAATTTTTTTCAGGACCGGTCTGTTCCAAGTGGTGATTATAAAAGAGATAATACGCACTTGGGACAACATGAAGAAATATTTAGTCTCAATTTACGTATAACATGATAGAATTAGAGATTACAATGTGAGCAGAGTGTGATATGTGCGCTCTTTGGAACAGTTAGCCAGCACATCGACATAGAAACAAGCATTTTGAATTGGTGTTGTATGGAAAGCACGCGACTCTTGATGATATATTGCATACGTAATGTTGATATGGCTTCATGGAATGTACTCTTCGTTAATGTTACATTGCGAATTTGACGCGTATATATTAGTCCAGGATATATTGGTCGACATCTGCACCCCCACCAGGACTCAACTTCACCCCACTAATTTTCTTTCGTAATGTCTCCTCTAATTTGTTTCGGTTGTTAACAAGAAAAAAAGTGGCCGCAGAGACTCCAGACAAGATGGCGTCCATCGTGGCGGCCATTTTGTTTATATGCATCAGGTCTCTTTGATTATAGTAAAGATTATATAAAAAGCGGTCTTGTTTTCCGCTCGATTCGTTATGCTAATATACAACCCTCACAAATTAGCCAAAAGTCCGACACCAGAATCCAATATGGCGGCCAAGATGGCCGCCGAAATGTGAATATATGCTATTTTTCTAACGTTTTACCACCTTTCGTTTGTCTCTATGGGAAAATATTGGCAACTTGGAGTGAATTTATACATTTATCGTATAGAAGAGTCATTGACGAACACAATGGGATCATAATATACATTCATAGCGGGATAGTTTTGTCCAATAACAAGTTTTCCAAATGCCGGTATAATAGGTCAAAGCCGAACCAACACTAATAACGCGATGTAATGTTTCGAATCAATGAAAGTTATTGCTATCATAACAACACCCATGCATATATATGTGCAGGAGATACTCGAGCTAGGATTTCTCTTATACCTGAGTTGTGGAATATTTATCAAAATCCAAGACGGCTGCCAAAATGGCCACCAGAAATAGAAAAATCGCCAAAAATTGCTGATTTTAACATCAATGAGCGTTATTGTCACGACAATTCCACACCTGTTAACTATTGTGAGTTGGGAACACTTAGGCGAAGTACTTTCATTATACCATATCCAAATAAAAGTTCCCCAGATCTAAAATGGCGCCCACAATGGCGGAAAGATTTTGAAAAATCACCGAAATTCCCTCATATTCACATCATTGGGCATTATTTTCGAGACAACTGCACACATGCGGACAGTTGATTTGGAAATACTGAGGTGAAGTAATTACCTTGCATCTCATACAATAAATTGTTTTCCAAATCGAAGATGGCGGCCAAAATGGAGACCGAAATTTGAAATCAAGCTCACATTCCTTTACTTTCTTACGATGGTCGTTATTGTTACGCGAATTCTGCCCACAATTACATGTTCATATGGAACATTGATATGAAGTATTCATTTGAGTTTGGCAAACTCTCACAGTCAAGATGGTGGCCAAACTGGCGGCCATAAATTGAAAAGAAGTCGATATTATCACATACTAATTTCAACTTTTTGTCATTATATCGATACGTATGGACGATACTGTACATACTATAGGCCATTTATTAGTTTCAACATAAGTCGTAGCCTTCTGGAAAGATGAAAACCCACAATTAATCATCGCATCGCATCGCATCGCATCATGTGGCATTTCGAAATCCATTGTCCACCATAAGCGCCCATAATGGCCGTTTAGGTGCGCCAAATAGCCATAGTATGGCCTCCAAAAATCAAAACAACAGTACCTGAGCTTATTCTGATTTGCCACATTCAGCATTATCTGCATGGACCAGTTTCCGTCTCTTCGTCAGATTAATCTATCTCTCTCACACCATCACAGTTTTCTACACTTCTTTTTAGAAAGGTCCCACTAATCGGAATATTTCAAACAATACATATGCCGGTGTCCAGCTCACGTGTTTGTCTCGAAAGTTGGGAATTCTTATCCTTATTCTTGGCGATCTTCATTCGTGGTATAGCTTATGGTATAATTCAGATGCTACATATGGGATCTGAGCGTTATTTTGTGCGATATATAAACTAGAAAGGAATGTGGTCGATGCGTATACTAGCTTTCAGAAGGACCTCGCTATCTGCGTATTTTCAGCTTTGGTGACCTAATGGGGATAACAACATATACACCTGGTGATCTTACCAAACAGCCACTTCTCAATATATGGATCATCAATTCACATACTCATCTAATGCACTGACGTACCCGGACAACTTATGTATATGGCTTCGAATGTTGAAAGCCAGACATTTGACGGATGCCTTTCTGCTAAGGCGTAGAAGACCATAATGCATAACATACCCACACGTCTTGACCATGAACAAAAGAAAAATCTTGTTGCGCACAGCAATTGTCTCATCGAACAAATTCAAGCAGATAATAACAATACGCACGGTGCTAGTTTGTGGGCATTTGTCATGATAGTGGAAATGAAATTGGACCATGACTGCACCGCCCTTCTTTGGGTATGTTTTAGATTCAGACATGATCTCATGTGTGGCTTTGCTTTCCTTGTATGCTAAGATTGTTCCCATCCGTTTGGAAGCCGTTCACAATCAACTGGACCAGGCGTGTACCACTGGCTACTACTATATAAGCCCCACCCAGACTGGGGTGTAGTCTTAAAGACGATGCCTTTCATAGTTGGTTGATATGTCATACACACACTGGGTGGTGGTCGGTATGGTTCAAGAAAGTACAAATGCCATCAACACAAGGGTGAAATGTTCAACGCGAAGAACATCCAGAGGAATGTTACGTTGATGAGATCTTGCATTCAGTTCAACATACGTTGGGTACACCAAGTGATTTCTTGGCAACATCACCATTCCGACCATTTTACATGGCCAATTTATTTCATTCCCACTATCATGGCGTATGTCCACAAACTAACACCGCGAGTATTGTTCTTCTCTGCTGGGAGCTATTCGACGAGACGACTGCGGGACATCACACAGTTTCCTTAGGATCATGGTCAAGAAATGTGGGTAGTCGGTACATTATGGTCTTCTCCTTAGCAGATATACATCTATCCAAGGGAATGAGACAGCTAGCAACCTTCGAAACAATGCCGAAGTTGTCCACATATGCCAATGCGTTCGCTAAGTTTGTGAGTTGACGAACCATCTATTGAGAAGTGACTAGCTAATTGGTTCGCCAGGTGTACGTGTCGTTAGTCACATGGGGTATGAGACACATACATATAGATGACATTATGCAAGTTTGTATACTCATCGACCATATGCCTTTCTATTTCAAGATGACGCACAAATCCCATATTTAGCATATTTAAAATCGTAAGCTAGACACCTGAGAATGAATTGTTTGAAACGTTTTGATTAGAGGGACCCTTCTCCCAGGAGGTGTTGAATACTTTGTCGGTGTGAGCGACCCAGATTTACCAGACAAAGAAATGGAAGCTGGTCCAGATAATTATGGACGTGATGTGGCAAATCAGAATCTGTTATCAGGTAATTGTTCTAATATTACTGTTCGGCGCACCTACGGTTACGGCCATTATCGGTGCTAAGTGGAGAATGGATTTCGAAATGCCACATCGCGATATTAATGGTGGGTTTTCGACTTTCCAGAAGGATACGAGCCATTTTATGCATTTTGATACGTATTAAGTTAAACTAATAGATTGTTTATGTACAGTTTCGTCCACATATATTGATATTATGACAAAAAGTTGAAATTAGTATGTGAAAATATCCATTTCTTTTCAATTTCTGGCCGCCAATTTATCCGCCATCTTGACTGTGAGTATCAATTGCCAAACTCAAATGAATACTTCATATCAATATTCCACTTCAACATGCAATGGGGGGTAGAAATCGCGAAACATTAACGCCCATCGTAAGAAAGTATAGGAAATTAAGGAATGTAGGCCTGTTTTTAAATTTCGGTGGCCATTTTGGCCGCCATGTTCGATTTGGAATGTTTTTTCTTGTACCTCAGTATTTCCAACTCAACTGTAAGCATGGGTGGAGTTGTCTCGACAATAGTATCCAATGGTGTGAGGGCATTTCGGTGCCATTTTGGAAACTTTTATTTGGATATGGTACAGTGACAGTTCTTCGTCTAAGTGTTCCCAATTCACAATAATAAGCACGTGTGGAGTTGTCGTGACAATAACGCTCACTGATGTTAAAATCAGCGATTTTCGGCAATTTTTCTAATTATGGTGGCCATTTTGGGTGAATATTCCTCAAATCAGGTATAAGAGGAATCATAGCTCGATTATCTCCTGCACATATATGCATGGGTGTTGTTATGATAGTAATAACTTTCATTGATTCGAAACATTACATCGCGTTATATATTAGCGTCGATTCGGCTTTGACCTATTATATCGGCATTTGGGGAAAACGGGATATCGGACAAAAATATCCCACAATTAATATATATTATGATCCCATTGTGTTCGTCAATGATTCTTCTATACGATAAATTTATAAATTCACGCCAAGATGCCAATATATTCCCATAGAGACAAACAAAAAGTGGTGAAATGTCAGAAAAATAGCATATTTTCACATTTCGGCGACCATCTTGGCCGCCATATTAGATTATGGTGTCGGACTTTTGGCTAATTTGTAAGGGTTATGTATTGGCATAACGAATCGAGCAGAAAACAAGACCGCATTTGATATAATCTTTACGATAACGGCGATCAAAGAGACCTGGTGCATATACAAAAATGGACGCCATCTTGTCTGGAGTCTCTGTGGCCACTTTTTGTTCTTGTTAACAACCGAAAAAAATTAGAGGAGACATTAAGAAAGAAAATTAGTGGGGTGAAGTTGAGTCCTGGGGTGCAGAGGTCGACCAATATCTCCTCGACTACGTGTGTTTCTTTTCGCGGGAAAATTTTTCTCTGTTCGATCGCAACTTGAGTTGCAACCTGTTCGATGTGAGAGAGAATTTAGCAAAATATTTCAGTTCCATCCTGTAGTAAGTGACAGTTCGTAAAGCCGAACTGCACATAGAACAACATCGATCTGAATAATTATCTGTTGTATCTGAAACTCAAGATAGAATTCATCTTTGTTTTTAAAAGACAGGATATAACTGGCTTTATAAGTATTTTTTAGTTATAGGACATAATGGTTCTAAGAAATAGTGTTTTTATGCAGAACGGACAGAAAAGAATAGCTAACATCGCCGCGAAAACAACAGATACCGCTTAGGGGCCGGTACCGTTAGACGCGGAATTTTATGCCGATTCCAACGATACCCATACGGACGTTTCGTACCAGCATGTCACTTAGGACAGAATGGAAATCAGGTCGCGAGTGGTCCAGCCATTGTTGATATCTAAACATTGAAAGCAATTAATGCGGTCATAATAGTTACATACTGCAACTATCAATCCAGCGAATATGATAGAACAAACCACTATTACGATGGTCGTGTCGTTATTTGTTTAAAATACGTATCAATTGACATATACGCACCCGTTCCCTCATTAAAATCAACATAATTCGACCATTTTAGGCGAATTCGGGGACCTCCGCAAACAGATCTCCGCAAACAGGGACCTACTGCGAATTGTCACAACCGGAAAAAGGAAAAACCAATTATCTATTTATAAAAGCTCCACAGACACACATCGATCTAAAAGTTTCCCACCAGTATACACCCGATGGGCGTTAATGAACATGGTATCGACATACCCGGTGCCATCTACACCCATCATTCGACGCCCTATATATACGTGTGTGAGAGGTGTCTCCTCACTGGACAAATGACCAAATGTGAGCATTTACATGTTTATTACCAAGCAGTGAACATCTTTTTGTGAGTTACCACATTTAAAGGTACTCAATCCGACCAGACGGTTCCCATATTATCAAGATACAACAACAACATTTCTTCAAAATACGCTTTAGTTATCAGAATCGATTAATTGAAACAAAATAATACACTGTCAACTATGGCATCAATTTCTTTATCAACATTTTGTTCAACGAAATATGGCCGTATTATCACTTGAGTATAAATCACGAAATTTGGCCGTATTACCACTTGGTATTAGAGTTATCCATCTTCATCCGCAATTTTGTCCGAGACGCCGGTTTGACGACTCTTTTCTGGGCCACAAATTATTGCACATCTCGAGAAATAACAAACTTTAAAAAAAATCGATATCTGATCGCCTTGAGCTTTGGTGGGTGGGTTCATCAACCCGAATCAAATAGTTTTACCCCCGAAGCCAAATGAATAGAAATTTGGGAGCGTTAATTCTGATAATTATATTAATGCATCTTTAATTTCGAGTTTCTCGGGATAATTCGAGATTGTCACTTCATTTAGATCCTGGGTATATGACAAATAACAGATATGAATTCAGATCCAATGCGAGCAATACTTATATCATATAGGCCGCTGTATAGCGTTTGTTTAAAATATGTTGATTAAAATATTTATGGATACATTGTATAGAATTGTAATATATATTGGCTTGTTTGACAGAATTTATTGTCTTGCATGAAACTCGAATATTTGTACCTTCTGGTGTCATAATGGATATTGTACGTTCACAGATAAAACAATCATAAAAATAGATATCTAAATCTATATGCAGGTTGACCAAACTCAATGAGGTCACCAAACATAACATGGGGGAGAACTCCATGGTCTTCAAATAAATATAAAAATCGAGCAGACATTTCTGCATGTAAAAGGTGGGTCAACCGGGGGGGGGGGGGGGCAGGATACAAGGTCCGAGTGGGTGGGTGTGTTCTGAGCGCCGATAGCAGTTTTTCTCAGTGCCATGTAAAGTTATTTCCAAATCCATGATAAAAGGTACTCAATTTTACCCGATAAGGCGGTCCTCATATCATCAAGATAAAACAACATTTCTTCAAATTACGCTTTAGTTATCAGAATCGATTAATTGCAACAAAATAATACTAACCACTGTCAACTATAATGGTATCAAATTGTCCAAAACGTGTTATTTATCAACATTTTGTTCAATGAAATATGGCCGTATTATCGCTTGAATTTCACTAAATTTGCCGTATTACCCAGGGGGGGGGGGGGGGGGGGGGGGGGGGGGGGTCGGAAAAAAATTTCAGACACGTATGGCATTTTTTCCCTTTCGATCATTTTTTGTACCCACCCACCCCCACCGCCAATATTTTTTCCGTTTTCGGCAGTTTTTTCCGACCATTTTTTGACACCCCCCCCCCCCTTTTAACACTAAAACAGAGATTTGCGGGGGGAAATTCACTGTAAACAGCTGTATATGAATTTCTGTGCATACTATTTATCATGTATGTTAACATGGACATGTAAATAGGAATGAGTCATTTTGAGGTCATTCGGCCAAAAAAACATGGCTGCCAGCGGCCATCTTGGATTTCAAAATTTGCAACAAAATACAACACGATAACTGCCTGCAGTCAGTTTACAGTTAGAATTACTTTATTTCTCTCATTCAAAGTGGGTTTGAAGCCCAACTCATTGCCAAAACACTAAAAAACAAGCAGGAATTTATTTTTTTTAGTTGCGGAAAATATTTCTTGTTGGTGGCTTTGACCACCCACCCACCCCGGCATACGTGCCGGAATTTTTTTTTTCATCCCCCCCTGTATTACCACTTGATTTTAAAGTTATTCATCTTCATCCGCAATTTTGTCCGAGACGCCGGTTTGACGACTCTTTTCTGGGCCACAAATAATTGTGCATCTCGAGAAATAACAAACTTCAAAAATCAATATCTGATCGCTCTGAGCTTTGATGGGTGGATTCCTCGACTCGAATCGAATATTTTTTACCACCAGAGCCAAAGAAATAGTAATTTGGGAGCGCTAATTTGGATAATGCATCTTTGCAGATAAAATGATGACTACTAAATTTATTTTGAATGTATATTTCTTATAAACTGGAACAATATAGAGCATTAATCAAAGGAAGGCTCATAGTTTCAATATTTACCTAATAATTGATCTTTTATAACACGATATCATGGGATGAGTTCCGCATCTTACGAAGAAAAAAAATCTATAAAGATTTTTCCATCAGTTCTAGTTCTCATTGTTGTGCGATGCCGACGTCAGCTCATTTAATTCTTCTGGTGCATTCAATGGTATGAATATTGAAAGATAAACATATTTCCTGCATTATTGTACGTATGCTGTTCATCATTGGGAAAATGGGACCGTGGATTACTGGGACCTACTGATATAATGAAAAGCTGAGTAATTGAACATAACATGCTAATTATTACAAAACAATTTATTATTTAACTTTGAGATGATAAAATTTTATTTCTGTACTATAGCTGGGGTACCCGGTGTGGCTCGGGTGAAGAATGCGTAATTTATTAGTGGACCTTCAAGTCATTTAAAATAATTATTAGTCATCTGGGGTAAACAACACCTATTGCATGGATAAAGTTACACCTACCTTTTTAAGTTGATAATAAACGCTCAGTATTGCTAATTATTAGTGGACCTTTAACTCATTTGGGCGCAACAGCACCTATACCATGACAGTCCTGCGTCATTTTACTTGTATGCACCAATTTTCCCACATATCGTCTGGGCTGATAATAAACGCTCTTTATTAATCATATAACTGATCCCCCTTTAAGTCATATGAGGGCAAATGCGCCTATCTCATGACAATCCCCTGGTCAGGTAACACATATGTACCAATGTTCCTACATATATTCTAAGCTGACAAGGAACACTCTTTATTGCTCATATTTGCCACTTTAAGTCGTCTGCAGAGTGCATATATAATCTATTAGGCCCCTTTAAGTCATCTGAGGTCAAATGCGCTTATCCCATGACAATTCCCTGGTCAGGTGATCCATATATATGTACCAATTTTCCTACTGTATATCATTCAATCTGATAAGGAACGCTCTTTAAAAATAATGCTCATATTTGCCCCTTTAAATCGTCTGAGGTCAACGACGTCTATCATGTGACCAGGCTATGGTCTTACAATCTCGTCCAAATGTTACGGGCTAATTTATCCCCGTGTTTCAATTTTCGTTGACCAGAATGCAACATTTTTGGTATATAATTAGTTATTTAGTTAATAGTTAAATTAATTAGTAGTGTCATTTTAAGACATCTAAGGTCAACATGACATATTTAATACGATTCCCCGTGTCAAATTATTCATATGTACACATTGTCAGCTCCGATGATCCAACCGTTTGGTCGCCTCTAGTCAAAACATATGTAAAATAATCATTAGTGTCATTTTAAGACATCTGAGGTGAACGGGACCTATCTGGTAACGCTCCCCGAGACAAAATTAATGACTTCTATATAAAAAAAATTCCAGCGATCTTGAGGGATTGCCACTGAGCCTTATTGGCGGTCGCTGCAAAGCTGGGTCGAACTGGAATGTTTTTTGTTTTTTTTTGAAAATATTTTATTGTAACCCACAATATACAGTATATATTATATATATTATTAAAATACAAAGAAGTGTGGACACAGAGGATCGGAGCACAGGTTACGGAACTTATAATTAGCAGAGCTCCTCTCCTCCGGCATTCAGATGCTAATAGATATTGGTTCAAACATTAATTTTGCTGTTTAATGCGTGTGGCTGCCATTTTGGCTGGTGGTGTGGCTGTGGTCCCGCGTTTTGGGAGTATAGGATACAAATTTGATATGAGAATAATGAAAATTATGAAAAACGGTCTGTCGAGGAAATAAATGAATGTATACGATATGTTCGTCATCTATATCCGTTGTATTAGTTAAAATGTTTATGGGAGAGGGTGGATGTAAGTTGTCAAAACTTGTCCCCCGATCCCTCTTGTAATATTATATTACAATAAAAATATGTTTTAAAAAAAAAGGTAGGTCTGTTGGAATCTGTGGGATGAAGACATTCTCTCCTTTGTTAAACCCAGTCATAATTGCTGCTTCAACAACGTGTTGTAGAAGTTGCTTGAACAGCTATATATAGGCGAGTATTACAGAGCTTTGGTGCTTCAACATTTCTCAGGAGCATGATGAATGATACAAATTTGAGATGAAGCCTGTGATTGGGGGGGGGGGGCGGACACCGATTTTCATCCATGCCGGGGTTAGAATCCGCGCCAACCTCGTCTAGCACAGACTGTGATGTTCTTATCCACGACCTATAACCACATCGGCTACGGGGACATCCTAAAAAGGAAACCCTTTCACCGAGAGCTAGGAAGCGTATCAGTCTGAACATGGATTCGAACCTACTACCTTCGAAATTCTTGATCTGCAATTCTGGAAACATGTCAATGCACTTCCTCCGTCTGTGACCATATATACGATTAGTGGTACTGGCGTATATGTATGTCAGAGTAATGGTGGCACGGACTCAGTATGAGTGTTCATTGCTTCATATTTGCTTAACTCAGTGAGCGTGAACAAATTCTCATTTCTTATCGAAATGGCCATGTGTCGATCGGAATGGTACATTGAGATGTCCCTCAAACCAAATCAAGCTTGAAAATCGGTCCCGATTTTCATCCATGCCGGGGTTCGAACCCGCCGTACTATCGAACCTTCGGACTATCGAACCTTCGGACTATTGAACCCTCGGACTATTGAACTCTCGGACTATTGAACCCTCGGACTATATATCTAACCATCGGACTATTGAACCATCGGACTATCTAACCCGGAATATGCAATAATTGCATGCAGCCATGCATACCAGCCATGTATATACGCTCAATATTGACTATATTTAGAGAGAAAATGAAGTAATAATGGGGCATTTCTCTCAGATTAATCCATGTTCACAACTCTAGCAAAGGGCCATAACTCTGGAAAATATTGTGGGCAAAACCTACACTATATATGGAGGACGGACCGACGGATGAAGGTCTCCACCATATACCCCCGAATCCTCAATTCACAAATTTCCCATTCAAACAAGGGTCGTTACTCTTGTAACAAAAAATGGAAACATGTGCTATCACCTTGCTAAACCACAGGCAATGGGGAAAAATAGCAGCGAAACCAATATATACTACTAGCAGGTGGACCCGACTTCGTCCGGGCTGTTTCCCCTCTGCTTTTCGGCGAATTGCGCGATTTTACCTTGAATTGTCCAATTTGAAGGTCAAGGTCAGGTGGGTTCACGATTTGACCCGTCCAAAACACTGCCCGGACAAAAGTACCCGACAAAACTACCCGTCGAAATCCATCCGGTTTTACCCGATTTGACCTCGAATTGATCATTTTGAAGGTCAAGGTCAGGTCGGGGTCACGATTTGACCCGTTCAAACCACCCAGTGGAAAAAAGTAACCCTATGTATAAAATTTCGTCGAAATCCCATAAAAATTCGCGATTTGACCTTGAATTGACCCGATTTGAAGGTCAAGGTCACGTCACACGTGCAAATTAATATGCCCATGCCACTCCCCGGTCGAAAGCACCCCCACATACCAAGTTTCATCGAAATCGGCCGTTCTCGAGTCCATCTCGAACACACACACACACACAGACAGACATATTTCCCCAAAATATAATAGACTAGCAGGTTAGCCCGCCACTGGTGGCATTCGTCCCATGGCTTTGTTCGAAACGCTTTTTTTAAATGAATTTATTTTTCAATTCGTCGAAATCCGCCAGTTTTACCCGATTTGACCTTGAATTGATCATTTTGAATTTCAAGGTCAGGTCGGGGTCACAATTTAACCCGCCCATGACCCTTCCCGTAGGTAGCAAGTTTGAGCTCAATCGGTTCGAGTCTATAAAGGACACACACACATATATATATCATTTGTGGGTACCCGTTTCAAGGTGAAGATCACCTAGGACGGAAAAACTGACCCGATCCCAGTTCCTAGGAAGCCCTAAGTATGTAAGAACCACACGCTCACCGACGCTGACGCCCGTGTACAGACGTAAGAATCACATTACGCATATACGCTCTTTATCGACTACACTGCGGATATGAACGCTCTTTAACTATCAACGCGATTAACCACCGCCGTGCCGTTTGCGGTGATTTTGATCATTGAGAGTGGAGAATGAGTGCTCAGAGCTTGTCCAAAATGCGACGTGGACGATCCCCGTGGTTTTTTACCCTTATATACGAAATTTGAGCTCGATCCGCTCAGCCGTTTTAGATTCTATGAAGTACCCACATACACACATATATATATACACATATACGGAAGTCTCAAAATATATAGGAGACTAGCCGATGAGCCCGACGTTGTCCGGGCTATTCAAAAACCAAATTTCAAGTCGATAGCTCTACCCGTTTCCGAGATCTGGTCTGCGCATGCGCGAAGCTGGCGTCGCACGGGCTCGGCGACCCGATAAAATTCGTATCCGGGGCAAGATACATTCACATAGCAAATTTCAAGTCGATAGCTCCACCCGTTTCCGAGATCTGGTCTGCGCATGCGCGAAGCTGGCGTCGCACGGGCTCGGCGACCCGATAAAATTCGTATCCGGGGCAAGATACATTCACATACAAAATTTAAAGTCGATAGCTCCACCCGTTTCCGATATCTCGTCTGCGCATGCGCGAAGCTTGCGTCGCACGGGCTCGGTGACCAGATAAAATTCGTATCCGGGGAAAGATACATTCACATACCAAATTTCAAGTCGATAGCTCCACCCGTTTCCGAGATCTCGTCTGCGCATGCGCGAAGCTGGCGTCGCACCGGCTCGGCGACCCGATAAAATTCGTATCCGGGGCAAGATACATTCACATAGCAACTTTCAAGTCGATAGCTCCACCCGTTTCCGAGATCTCGTCTGCGCATGCGCTGCACGGGCGTCGCACTGGCTCGCCAATACGACAACGACGACCGCCTGGTCAAACTACACACACGTACCAAGTTTCGTCCCGATCGGTCGAGAATCGTAGATTTGTATAAATGACATACAGACAAACATACATACAGACAAACAGAGGTCTTCAACATATATATGAGACTAGAAGGTGACCCGACTTCGTCCGGGCTTTGACCTTGAATTGACCATTTTGAAGGTCAAGGTCAGGTGGGGTCAAACACCGACACCCCAAAAATGGTGGAAATCGGCCCTGCGGATACCGGGAAATCGGCCCAGTGGATACCGAGATACCCTATGCATCAAATTTCGTACGTAAAAATCCGCCAGTTTAACCCGATTTGATTTCCACTCAAGTATATAAATGCGCCTCATATACACACGCTCATTAATTATCAAGTTTCAACGTAAAGATAAATTACCATCGGTGCCCGAGATATCGCCAAGACGTCTGAAACAGTCAAATGCATCGGCCGGTTAAGCGTTAACGTGATCTAACGTTATGACCTCTAACGACGTCATAGAAGTTACGCATTGTTTTTATCCTGATGGAAGATAGTACCACTTCTTCTTGATAATTGAGGCAGAAAACTAAAACGGATAGATACGCATTATATATCGTTGGAAAGAGGAAATTTCAAGTCGATAGCTCCACCCGTTCCCGAGATCTCGTCTGCGCATGCACGAAGCGGGCGCCGCACGGGCTCGCCAATACGACAACGTCGACCGCCTGGTCAAACTACACACACGTACCAAGTTTCGTCCCGATCGGTCGACAATCGTAGATTTGTATAAATGACAGACAAACAGACAAACAGACAAACAGACAGACAGACAGACAGACAGAGGTCTTCAAAATATATATGAGACTAGCAGGTGGACCCGACTTCGTCCGGGTTGTTTCCCCTCTGCTTTTCGGCGAATAGCGCGATTTGGCGAATTGCGCGATTTGACCTTGAATTGTCCATTTTGAAGGTCAAGGTCAGGTGGGGTCACGATTTGACCCGTCCAAAACACTACCCGGCCAAAATACCAGACAAAAGCACCCGTTGAAATCCATCCGGTTTTACCCGATTTGACATCGAATTGATCAGTTTGAAGGTCAATGTCACTTCGTCCGGGCTGTTTCCCCCTCTGCTTTTCGGCGAATTGCGCGATTTGACCTTGAATTGTCCATTTTGAAGGTCAAGGTGAGATGGGGTCACGACTCGACCCGTCCAAAACACTCAGTGGACAAAAGTAACCCTACGTATCAAATTTCGTCGAAATCCCATTAAAGGTCACGTCGCACGGACAAACGAACATGCTTACGACACTCCCCATACGAAAGTATCCCCAGACACTAATTTTCATCGAAATCCCGTGATACTCGGGCTTTCGACCTTGAAATGACCCGATTTCAAGGTCAAGGTCATGTCGCACGGGCAAATTAATAGGACCATGCCACTCCTCGACCGAAAGTACCCCCACATACCAAGTTTCATCGAAATCGGTTCCGCCGTTTTCGAGTCCATCGCGAACAGACAGACAGACACACACACACACACCCTCACCCTTACACACACACACAGAGACAGATTTCCCAATGTATATAATAGACTAGACGATGAGCCCGACGTTGTCCGGGCTATTCTAAAACCAAATTTCAAGTCGATAGCTCTACCCAGCCCGACGTTGTCCGGGCTATTCAAAAACCAAATTTCAAGTCGATAGCTCTACCCGTTTCCGAGATCTGGTCTGCGCATGCGCGAAGCTGGCGTCGCACGGGCTCGGCGACCCGATAAAATTCGTATCCGGGGCAAGATACATTCACATACCAAATTTCAAGTCGATAGCTCCACCCGTTTTCGAGATCTCGTCTGCGCATGAACGAAGCGGGCACCACACGGGCTCGCCAATACGACAACGTCGACCGCCTGGTCAAACTACATACACGTACCAAGTTTCGTCCCGATCGGTCGACAATCGTAGATTTGTATAAATGACAGACAAACAGACAAACAGACAGACAGACAGAGGTCTTCAAAATATGTATGAGACTAGCAGGTGGACCCGACTTCGTCCGGGTTGTTTCCCCTCTGCTTTTCGGCGAATTGGGCGATTTGGCGAATTGCGCGATTTGACCTTGAATTGTCCATTTTGAAGGTCAAGGTCAGGTGGGGTCACGATTTGACCCGTCCAAAACACTGCCCGGACAAAAGTACCAGACAAAAGCACCCGTTGAAATCCATCCGGTTTTACCCGATTTGACATCGAATTGATCAGTTTGAAGGTCAATGTCACTTCGTCCGGGCTGTTTCCCCTCTGCTTTTCGGCGAATTGCCCGATTTGACCTTGAATTGTCCATTTTGAAGGTCAATTTGAGGTGGGGTCACGACTCGACCCGTCCAAAACACTCAGTGGACAAAAGTAACCCTACGTATCAAATTTCGTCGAAATCCCATTAAAGGTCACGTCGCATGGGCAAACGAACATGCTTACGACACTCCCCATACGAAAGTATCCCCAGACACTAATTTTCATCGAAATCCCGTGATACTCGGGCGGTCGACCTTGAAATGACCCGATTTCAAGGTCAAGGTCATGTCGCACGGGCAAATTAATAGGCCCATGCCACTCCCCGACCGAAAGTAACCTCACATACCAAGTTTCATCGAAATCGGTTCTGCCGTTTTCGAGTCCATTGCGAACAGACAGACAGACACACACACACACACACACACACACACACACACACACACACACACATACACATACCCTCACACACACACACAGAGAGAGAAGATTTCCCAAAGTATATAATGGACTAGCCGATGAGCCCGACGTTGTCCGGGCTATTCAAAAACCAAATTTCAAGTCGATAGCTCTACCCAGCCCGACGTTGTCCGGGCTATTCAAAAACCAAATTTCAAGTCGATAGCTCTACCCGTTTCCGAGATCTGGTCTGCGCATGCGCGAAGCTGGCGTCGCACGGGCTCGGCGATCCGATAAAATTCGTATCCGGGGCAAGATACATTCACATACCAAATTTCAAGTCGATAGCTCCACCCGTGTCCGAGATCTCGTCTGCGCATGCACGAAGCGGGTGTCGCACGGGCTCGCCAATACGACAACGACGACCGCCTGGTCAAACTACACACACGTACCGAGTTTCGTCCCGATCGGTCGAGAATCGTAGATTTGTATAAATGACATACAGACATACAGACAACCATACAGACAAACAGAGGTCTTCAAAAATATATATGAGAAGATACCAGTGACAAGGTTCACAAGTCCGACTTTTGGGAAAAACACATCATCTTTCACATTTCTCATAGATTCTCAAAATCGTTCAACTCAGTCACAATATATTTAAGCGTGTCATATTGGCCATGAAATTTCCTTTCTTTTTGGTGTATTATTCCATAGAATAAAATAAAGGGAAGTCGAGACATGTTACATGAAACTTGCAATATCTACTGGAAATTTGGGAGTAAAACTGGTCGTCAGTCTCCCTGTCCGCCTAATATCCTCAATATTTCTAAAACATTGTCAACTCAGTCAGGGACGTGGCTAGAGTGTTTCCTTTCGGGGGTGTCCACCTTGGGAAATTCCAATTGCACCCCTCCCCCTTGAACTAGACCGAACACAAGTTTCATTTTCACCCCCCTTGCACCTCAGTGCTTAGGCCTAATAGCCTAATATCCTATATCTTCATAAACCATGGCTCTATATTCCCAGTATGAGAACATTCAGATAGTTTAACCTGAAACACTGCATAAATCCTAACATCTAGTGGTCTAACTCCATACAAATGCACACAACACATCGGGCTGACCACGGTTGTTCGGCCCGGTGTGAGAAAATTTTGAAATTTGAACGAGAAAATCGCAAATCCTAGCATCTAGACTGGCCTCAGCTGAAGCTTTCCAATAGTGTTGGAAATTTCAAACGTCATACTCCCCCTCAGGTTGGAAAATTCTCCAACTGATGACCATTTCAGTCCACAAGTTTGATCAAATGTAGTCAAATATTGTTGAACTTATTAGCATTTGTATAATGACACACCGGGCCGACCATGGTTCGGCCCGGTGTGCGAAAATTTTGTAATCTGAACAAGAAAATCGCAAATTCCTAGCATCTAGACTAGCCTCAAGCATTCCTAGAGTTGGACATTTCAAACCTGACACCCCACTTAGGTTGGAAAATTTTCAATTGATGACAATTCCAATGACAATGTTGACCAAATGTATATATGACAATATTGTTTTCTTAAATTAACTAGAAGTTCAGTTTTGACTGGCCACGGGGGAGGGACCAAAAATAGGAAAATATGCAATTAAATATTGGTCCAAAAACAATTAATTCCCCCAATAAATTGTTTGAAAATCAAACTACAAGAACATTTTCAACCTATTGTTGGTGTGAAATTTCCAACTTAATGTTTTGGCAGGTATGAAATTTCCAACTGTTGAAAATTTAGACCAAAGTTGGGGGGTGAGCTAGACCCCCCTGTCGCCACGTCTCTGAACTAAGTCAAAATATGCCCCAGTTTATGTTATAGGGCATACATTTTTCTTTCGTTTGATATATAACTTGACGAAGTCAATTTAAGCGACGTCGACATATCGTACGGGAAATTCGCAAGTTCGGCAATTGCGATCGTAATAAATGAATTGGTTATCCGTGTATAATCACTATACTTACCGGACAGGGAAACTGATGACCGTTTTTCGTCGGTAGGTTTTGCTAGTTTTCGATACGATATCCCGACTTCCTTTCGTTTACTACTATCGAATTATATATCAAAAGGAAGGAAATTTCACGGCCAATAAAATATTGTGACTGAGAAGAAAGATTTTGAGAATCTATGAGGAATATGATAGATGGTGCATGTGTTTTTCAAAAAATCGGACCTGTGAACCTTGTCACTGTTATATTATTCATTGGTATATCTGGTAATTTCCCCCAGGGGCCTGTGTGCCAAACGACAAAAGAACTACAATAATTAACACCTGTTACAAGCTGAAATGTTCTTTCGGACACAAAATTCCAAGTCAAGCAAGGGCCGTAACTCTGATAACAATTAATGGACGAAACTCATAATATGTGGGTATCCTTTCCCCAACCTGCATGTGCTATCATCATCCCAAAGGACAACGAAATCCAATAATATATAAAAGACATCCGTGCACAGCATAACATTTGTTATATGGACGCGTTGTTGGTGCGTTTTACAATAAGTCCAGCAAAGGGCCATAACTCTGGGGAAAAGTGCAGACAAAATTGGACTATCGATACGTGAGCTGTGTTGTGAAATATTTGTTTCGGACGACAAGACGGAAGGATCGACGGACGGACGGACGGAGGTCTCGACTATATACCGAATATGAGGCATATACTAATGCAATTACAGGGCTATGAAGTAGATGCATGATACGCCACTACCAGTTAAGAATATAGCCTGTGTGTTTTCTGCTTTGATGGCCCAAAATAACATGAATTGTCCTCGTGCATATTGCATAACATCTGCACACACAACCCTTGTCTTAAAGGCCCACTTAATTTTCGAGTCACTGATTTTTTTTTTATAGTGCCTTGATATACGGTTTTAATAACAATCTATGACATAAAATATGATTAAAATACTATAATTCATCACCATTTGAAACGTCCGTGCCTCAGAAGATGCCCATAGAGAAATAGAAAACAGCTGAAATCATATAAAGTTTACCCCCCTTTGGCTCCCAGAGTGCATCAGAAATAAAAATAAAAATGCATTTTCAATGGAAGGGGAATAACTCTATCTTTAAGATTCAATTTGAACTACAATCCAGATGAAAAAAACACGTCAGTAACTCAACAAAAACAACAAGTTCACTGTTTATTACACCGGATAAGTTGATAATACAATGTTTGGAGCTTCGAAATCCTCTTTCAAATGGTATATAATATAGCATATATTTTATATAATGTTATTTGGCGGTTCGAAAATTAAGTGGGCCTTTTAAACACTATCCACCCTGATAATGATGTCGATGAATAATGTCGAAAATTATGCCTAAACATTATGTGTGGCTTTAATACAGATGTGCCAAGAATCAAACAATTGCCTCATCAGCTCGGAGCAGCGGGAATCGTCGAAAGGTCAGACTGGTGCGTGCGCTCTGGATGCATTCCATGTAAAGGATATTTAACTGGTTAAAACAAATACAGCCTGGTTTCTGTATTTGCTTCTCATTATCCATCCAACGGGAGGATTAAGAGAAAGAATATTCGAAACTGTTGTTACAAACTTTGCCCAATGATTCCATTGTTGCTTTTTCATGCTTCTATCGGCGAACGGCGATGCAAACCATCTGCTGGATGAATATTGGATGCCGACTGTAGCTTGTGATTCGGTGCGGTTTACAGATTGTGCCAGAATTAACAGTAATAGCCGGCCAGGAATGCGCATGGGTTCCTACTACACGTGTATGCAGACTGACATAATTTCGCCGAGTTTGTGGACGTGTTTGGAATTTATGTCTACATGAGTCCGGTGGTCCACGTAAAACTCAGGTGAGTGTTTATTAATACCAAGTGTGTTTTGTGTGCAATGTACATCAACACCATTCACTGCATATCTGACGGTATTTTAGTTTTGCTATAATAAAATGTAAGCACAGAACGCAATAGAAATACACATAACAAACTTTAAAAGGACAATTATGGTATAATATTTAGGTTGGTAAACAATATAGTACAATATAGGACAATGCACTCCGTTTTAATGTTCGTAAAATATTAGATGCCACGCACATTTGGACAGAAATGGTCATCAGTTGGAAATTTTCCAACCTTGGGGGGGGGGGGGTGACGTGGTTGGAAATTTCCAACACTTGGAAAGCTTGTGTGCTGGTCCCTCCTAAGAAAACAATATTGTCATACATTTGGTCAACATTGGAATTGGAATTGTCATCAGTTGGAAAATTTCCAACCTAAGTGGGGTGTATAGGGTTTGAAATTTCCAACAGTAGGAAGACTTGCGGCTAGTCTAGATGTTAGTATTTTGCGATTTCAAAATTTTCGCACACCGGGCCGAACCATGGTCGGCCCGGTGTGTCATTGCCCCATCCCCATGGCCAATACAAAACTGCTAATTAGTTTAGCAAAACAATATTGTACTACATTTGGTCAAACTTGTGGACTGAAATGGTCATCAGTTGAAGAATTTTCCAACCTGAGTGGGAGTATGAGGTTTGAAATTTCCAACACTAGGAAAGCTTCAGTTGAGGCCAGTCTAGATGCTAGGATTTGCGATTTTCTTGTATAGTTTTCAAAATTTTCTCAGACCGGGCCGAACAGCCATGGTCGGCCCAGTGTGTCCTGTATGGTCTCTTGTCCGTAGCTGTGTGCATTTGTCTGGAATTAGACCACTAATTGTTTTGTTTTTTGCATTATTTTGCAATTTTCAGGTATTCCAATTGAAAACTTATACTTTAACAGATAAAACGTTCTCGCGCTAAAGTAAAATTCGGCAAATTTTAACCAACAATTTAAACAGCCTTATAATGCCTTACTATGATGAATATTTCAATATTGGACCAACGTGAATCAAATAGCTATACCCATCTGTTGCTATACAGAAATGTTATCAACGGGTTAACAAGTTATTTTTAATTTCTGATTGCAAAATTAATGATGTGATTGTTAGTCCGCCTCTAAATATTCCAAAATATTCCAAATATGTTGAACGTTCCTAAATAAAACAGGATAGTAGCTGTTGTTCTTTTATTTTATCATGTCATGAATCACTATTCTAGCTAACGCCCGTAAAGATAATATTCCACAGTACAAAACCTGCATGAGAACTTTTTGAAATTTTGACAGGGAACGTACCTTATAAAGTTGAAAAACAATAATGCTGGGAATATATTTCTTATTGTTATTACCTGTTCCTTAATAATATATACTTCACTGTGGGTGAAGATCCCAACTCGAAATTGCACTGAAGTCAAAATTTAAGTGACTTTGTGAGCGAATTTGCTTTGCGTCGCTTACAATTATGGAATTTTTCTGGGTAATTAATCCAGCGTTTATTGCTATATTGTTTCACATTTTAAAAGTCATAGCATGCCATCTCGAGCTGGGACCACACCCTAATGTGAAGTATATTATTGAGGAACACGTATTAAAGGGGTACTGTACCCCAATTTCAATAAATTCCCGGTGACCATAGCGATCTAATATCAATATTATATTTTAAAATAACTAATTTGAGTCGACAATGTCTACTGAAAACGTTCCGGTTAACAGGCTATCACAAAAGTAAAATTGAATTATTTAATATAAAATCATTTATGGCTGGAGTCATAAAATGGCGAATTATGCCAGTACGAGTTACTGTTCTTGAAATCGTATCTGTCGAGTGTCTTTTATCGACGGCCGTTCGCGAACATTATTGAGTTGCAAACATAACATGTTACCTGCAAAAGGAAGGCCCGCTATAACCGATTCGGGAAAAAAGGAGAAAGAAACAAGAGTCATAAAGCGTGAATTATTTTTATAGGGAGTGAGATTGTTCGATGGAAGAGATTGGATGCATCAATTGAAGCTGTGAACAATGAACTTCCTGTGCTTCCTGCGACCTGAGTCTTCTCCGGTGAAGGTCAAAAACATGGCGCGTAATTTGAAATCGTAATATTTTTGTTTCCAAGATCAATATTTTCTTCGCTAAATTAGGTTTATACGAAACTCATATAACACGAACACAATCTAACTTGAAAGTTATTTCAATGGGAGTAAATAAAAAAAATTGTCTATCCCTGTGTACAGTACCCCTTTAATTAATACAGAAATATATTCCCTGCCCTGTTTGTTCAAGGTGGTATATAGTTCCCTGTCAGAAAGCGTCAAAAGATCAAAAAGTACCCAGGTTTTGTACAAGTGGAGTATGATCTCTATACGGGCGTTAACCAGAGTAGAGATTCATGGCATCATCTAGTTATTTTATATGTTGAAACATTATTGTGTATATACACCCCATGCATCCGGACATGCTCGTAGCGGAAGACATGCTCGTAGCGGAATAACCAAATGGCTCGCGATTTGCACATCGTCTTTAGTTGTAGTAAGTTATTTCATAAAAACACGGTTTATTTTACCTTGGTTTTTTTTACGTTAACAGCGATAATCGGTCTACAGAAATGAGCGGTTGTGGTTTCCGCAATTTGCATATTACTGTTCGATAATCGGGTTTTATACGAAAATTATGACCTGAAATACTTACTCGATATAAGTTTTATCAAATTTTAATGAATCTTTGCATTGACACATTATATAACATACAGTCTCTCAAAGTATGATATCTTAGCTTCACAATGAACTGGACATGTTTGCGATGTCAATCATATTAGTGCCCGAAAAATTAGTTTCCATAATGGCACTCACTCGATTTTGGGGAATGTCTATAGCAAACGTAAAACTTGCTATGATGTGCTCGTAGAATCGGGTGATATGCTCGTAGTATTATATAAAATATGTGTATATGCCAGAGAATAACACTTTTGTCAACTAAAAAGAGCGTCTAGATAGTGCTAGCATATACATATATCACATGAATGACAGGCTATTTTGTACCACGTAAAAATTAACCACTTCACCCCGTTTACATCATTTAACATGGCTAGTGTCTGCCACGGGAAACGCTACATTATATAAACATTCACATTGTAAATTGCAATCATTGCATCAGTATATTTCACAGTTTAATTTCTAAAATCATTATACCCGGAAGGTTGCATGCATGTGCTAGTAAATTTTGGCTATAATTAATATTTGTATAAAACAAATGTTATCAATATGGGAATGGCTATAATATTAATTTAGACGAAATATGTACTATATTACACACATGTACGTGTTAATTGAGACGGCACCTGTGTCTCTTGACCTCGATTATGATAATTTGTGTAACGGTGAAGTGACACTAAGACTTTTGCAGAACGCCCTGGTATCACATAATAAGCGATCATTGTGGTATTGTAAAATAGAAACTATCGGAGGCACCAAATATCTGCTTTTAGACTAAGTGTTACAAAATACGATATCAAATTTTAGTTCCAAATATCTTCGAACCATCGTCAGTATGGTATACATACACTTTACTAATAGCCCACATGTGCTATGAAAAACATGGTCAAAAGAATTTAATGGCATACAATTAGATTGATAGTCAATGAAATGGTGGAATTAACGATCTAAATATATATATATAGTTTACTACCGTAAGGGTGCGATTATACTCAGACAATATTATGGATTAAAATGATAAGAGCCTTTTTTTATACACATATTATATATTTTTAAAAGCAGATTGCCTCATATTTTAGTTATCAAATACGTTTATTCATTTTTAATTTAGACAGAGTCTTTATATACATTCATTAATTTATATTTTTTAAAGGCAAATACCTCATATATATTATGTTTCTCGGGTGAAAAGTAGTTTTCCGTTCTTTTAGACAAGGTGGCCACTAATCGTATTAATATATATACTGTGCAATAGTAGTTTATAGTTTTATTGAAATAAATCACCTGCAATAATTGAAAACGTTTGTTATGAACATCGCACAAGAGGGTGTAAAGTTATCAATCATCCTTTAGAAAATCCTTCCGAAAAAGTTCGTCTACAGATTGCTCAGAATAAACATTTAAACGATTAGTGACCTCCGTGATTTTAATAGTATTTCATATTTATGTTATATGTTCAAATAAATAAAATGTGCAATTGCAAAAAGTGTCTGAATGATACCGATCCACAGCTGTTAATCAAATGTTCAAAAATATTTTCGCGCGAAAACAGACGCGTGTGGAACATCACCAATTTTGCATCTTTTCAATAAACTTTGTTGTCAAATCCCAATATTATATTGCTAATTTGCGATTTACACAATAATATAGTGTCCATACATGAAGACGAGCATGCATGTCATTTTGAATGCCACCACTTATTTGTCATGCATTTAACCAAATGACTCGTTCGACTCGGGCTTGTGTACTACTATCCACATGATTAGCGTTGCGTTTTAGCTTTAAAACAGTTCTATATTGTTGAAATTATCCTAAAAGCAAATCTGCTACGAGCACATCATTATAAAATCGCTGGTGCTATAGACATATCACACCACTGCTATAGACATGACATATTTTCTTGCTATGACCTGCATGATTATATGGTTATTTTTTACGATGGAAAATGTAGATACATGACTGGAAATGTTGTCTATTATATTAAGGGAATACCCACGGAAATAGCAATGTATGCAAAGACTAGATTGTCTGGGCTGTTACCACAGAAATCGTAATTTTATGTAAGAAATGCAAATTTTGCCACATTTTTTGGCCTAACTTCTCGGTAAAATAGGATTAAACTACGTCCATGTTTAACGAAATTTTATGTACAGTTGGGTAAATTATAGCCACAAATAATACCACCACCGTGAACCACTGGTATGTGTTGGTTTCGGTGCAACATGTGTCTAACCATGAACGGTGTGCAATTAATCGCGGGCCATGTGGTTATTCCGCTACGAGCATGTCTTCCGCTACGAGCATGTCCGGATGCATGGGGTGATATATATACTTTACAACATAAAACAAATGCAAAATTCGTTTCGTGAAAAAAAAATGTTAGCTTTTGTTAGATCGTGCATTTTCAGCAATAGTGTTTTAAAGTTATACCAAATAATGCCCCGCCACATGCAAATGCACCCATTTGACCTACATGGTGAAGGCTCTGGCACGGAACTGTTTAAGTTTGTCCGTATATGCACTGAACGGGGTCCTTGTATGTCAACACATATGCCATTAATCGGTGCATGGGTTGTAGACTGTAAACTGTAGACTGTAAACTGTTTACATTTACAGTCTACCACCCATGCACCCAGGGATGTGGCTAGAGGGTCTCCGTTTGGGGGTGTCCACCTTAGGAAATTCCAATTGCTCCCCCCTTGAATCAGAATCAGACACCAAACACAAGTTTTGCATAATTCCATTTGCACCCCCCCCCCCCTTGAATCAGAATCACAGACCAAACACAAGTTTTGCATAATTCCATTTGCACCCCCTTGCACATCAGTCCTCAGGCCTAATATCCTATGTATTCATAAACTATGTTGATCTATATGCCCGGTATAAGAAAATTCATATACTTTAACCTGAGAATTGCATAAATCCTAACATCTAGTAGCATACTCCAGACAAACGCACACGGCTACGGGTAAGCTAGAGACCAGGACATTGTGTCCGTCCATGTTTGTTCAGCCCGGTGTGAGAAAATTTGGAAAACTATACAAGAAAATCGCAAATCATAGCATCTAGACTGGCCTCAACTGAAGCTTCCCTAGTGTTGGAAATTTCAAACCTCATACTCCCTCTTAGGTTGGTAAATTCTCCAACTGATGACCATTTCAGTCCACAAGTTTGACCGAATGTACTAAACTATTGTTTTGTTAAACTAATTAGCAGTTTTGTATTGGTCATGGGGGAGGGACAGTGACACACCGGGCCGACCATCGTTCGGCCCGGTGTTAGAAAATTTTGAAATCTGAACAAGAAAATCGCAAAATCCTAGCATCTAGAATAGCCTCAAGTCTTCTTAGAGTTGGAAATTTCAAACCTGACACCCCCCCCAACTTAGGTTGGAAAATTTCCAAATGATGACAATTCCAATGACAATGCTGACCAAATGTATGACAATATTGTTTTCTTAAATTTAGTAGCAGTTTTGACTATAGCCACGGGGGAGGACCAGGACACAAGGTTTCCAAGTGTTGGAAATTTCCAACCTGTCACCCCCTAAGGTTGGAAAATTTCCAACTGATGACCATTCCAACTAATGTTTTGGAAATTGGCAGGTATGAAATTTCCAACTGTTGAAAATTTTGACCAAAGTTGGGGGTTCAGTGCATATCCGGACAAACTTAAACAGTCGATAAATTTTAATTAGAGATATTAATATTAAATTATGGACAGTCATTTAAAGGGGCATTGTACACTAAATCCTGCCATTTTTGGGGACCATCTCCTTTTATACTCAACAGGATATATGCAACAAATGAATGAGTTTGATCCACGGATTAGTGCAAATTACGCTAATTTACCATATGAACAATACAAACAACATGGCAATTAAAATGAAAATGAATTTATGACTAGAGTAATAAATTCATTTTCATTATAATTACCATGTTTGCATCGTTCATATAGCACATGAGTGTAATTTGCACTAATCCATGGCTCAAATTCATTCAAGTGTTGCATATTCTGTTGAGTATGAAAGGAGATGGTCCCACAAATGGTCGGATTTAGTGTACAGTACCCCTTTAATATGAAACTTGCGTTATATATGTATATTCTTTCCAATTTCAAAGACCTACACCACACAAAATATTGGGAACCAATTAAGCCTTACTTCGGTTCTACAATTTTTCCCATATACCGAACCAATTAAATTGGTTCTTCATGACCATGTAACTATATAACAGTTCTTGTTGGATTGCAAGTGGAAAATATATACAGTATACGGTCAAGAAATATGACTCGGCATTTTTCTATGATAACATGCTAACTCCCGTATTTATAGGTCCCTTTGCGTGATTTATATCCAGAAAACATAATCCATAAGCGTGATTATACGCGATTTATCGAATTGTGCTTTTGTAAATATATTTTTTGGAAAAGAGGCTCTTTGATTGAGTGGAATTGTGAACTATTAGGGCCACTTCCTAATGGCGCTTTCGGCGCGCGCCGAAAGCGACAAAAAGTGCACCATTAGTCGCGCCGAAAACGATGAAAGTGACAAAAAGTGCGATATTAGCGCATGTTTCGGCGCGCCCAAAGCGCCACAAGCGACAAAATGTGCGCCATTACGAAACATGCGCTAATATTGCACTTTTTGTGCAATAATAAAAGTGAAATAGAAGTGACCATGTCCATGTATTCAAGACGGTGCTATCGTACGTGCCATGCATGCTTCATGGGAGAGGGGGGTACCCATAAGTGACTCAACACTTGTCAATCCCATTGTCTGTATGTGTTATATATCAAATTAACACTTTATTATTTTGGCAATGTTTCCCATGGTCCCATTCGGTGATGCTGAATGCACTCTTAGAACCAGAAGTCCTTCCGAGAACCCAAAAAGGTTCTTCACCTTGTCACAATAGGAGCACCTTATTTGGTGCTTCGAAGGACCCCATCATAAGGTTCTACTGAAGAACCATATCATAAGGTTCAACAGAAGAACCCCAAGATGGTTCTTAAGGGAACCATAATATGAACATGGTTCTTCAGGGAACCTTTATAAGAACCCCAGATGGTACTTCGGAGGACACAATCATAAGGGTCACGCGAGGTTTCTCCAGAAAACCGTTCATATATCAGAACAGGGTTCGTAAGGGATCCATAATCTACACCAACAGAGAACTTCAGAGAACCTGTAAGATGGAATAGCGTACGATGATAATATAGTATGTTTGCGCTCTTGCGTATATCGCGACGTTCAGTGCACTTTGAGGTGTTTTATAATAACTAATAGATTGTCATAACATTGAAGCATTTGGGGAATGATATATACAAGGCAGCTTATACCTACACGTTCCATATACAATTCGCTTAATTTTGGTGTGATTCATATTCTTGAATACCCGAAGGTGGTGAATTAGTCTGCACTTTAACATATATTTATGTGTATTTTACGATTATCACACGAGGGTTCTTCAGAGAACCTATCATATATCAGAACATGGTTCTTAAGGGAACCATAATCTATCCCAACATGGTTCTTTAGAGAACCTTTATAAGAACTCCAGATGGAATAGCGTACGGTGATAATATAGTATGTTTTCTTCTTGCATATATCGCGACATTCCGTAAACTATAATGGTCTGAGTGCAATGCCTGTGGTTTTTACCCTTAGATAGCAAGTTTTGGCTCAATTGGTCGAGCTGTTTTCGAGTCTATAAAGGACACACACACACGAAAGTATCGAATATATAGTAGAGTACTATTACTATTATACATTACTATTCCCCAACCCTGCGAACAAACACATACTCCTCCTTTCTCTCTTGTTGATGTTTTATTCATGTTCATCACTCAATTCGGCTCCATGGTACATGTAACAACTGCATTATTGTTTGGTCATGAACCCTTCAGCATCCAAAAGAACCCTAGTCAAATACCGACGAACCCTATCGATTTCAGAGAACCTTTTCTGACACCGAGGAACCTATGGGTTCTTAAGAGAACCCTTGAGTTCTTCAAAGAACCACAAAGAACCCTTATTTCTTAGAGTGTGCATGCAGCTGGGTCGAACCCCGGCCAATAAGCGATGGAGTGGTTTGCATGGATCCATGCAAAGTTGGGGTAACCTGATCGCGTATATTAAAGGCTGTCATTTGCTCTTCGGTGTCGGTTGTTACTCCGTACAGTTGGGTGATTTATTTTCTATATAAAACGGTTTATTTTCCAAGAACCGTTTCAACGTGCAGTTGGGTGATTAATTTTCTATAAAGAGGTTTATTTTCCAAGTACACTCAGTTGTGTTCTCCGTGTTTTTCAGGAAGAACATACGACAGATGTTTGTTGGCATATTGATTTCTGGAGACCAAGATTTAATGGGTTCAACATGAAAACGGAACAGGAATCGCCGGATATGATCATCGAATTGGGACAATTGATCAATGAAGCTGAAATACATATGTGCGTACTGCGTTCTGGTGGTTTGTGTTGTCAACTTCATTCTAGCATTTGTCCTAAAGCATAACTTTGGAGGCGAAGATGGCGTGGTTCTTAAGCAGGCTATATCCAGAAAGATAGCACATGTTAACGACACTTTGACTAGTGGATTCAGAGTACGTCGCGATTCAACATGGTTCGACCTTACTCAAAAAGAGCAATCTGTGATAGAAGGCATAGATTGCCTAAAGCTGTGTCAAGGCAATACGTTGGAGATCAAGAAAGCTGAAAACAGACGAGCTACCATCAAACCATCAAGTTATCGCATTCCCGATGTTAAATATATTCACATCACTTCCAACTGTACAGAATTTGTTAGAGATCGCGGGTATATACTGCATACACATGTTGCTAGCCATTCTTATCCCATTGCTTTTACGATTCTGTTACACAGAGACGTTTACCAGTTTGAGAGAATGTTACGAACACTATACCGTCCACAGAACCAGTATTGCATTCATTTAGACGCCAAAGCAACGGATCGGGTAGAGGATGCCGTTTACTCTATAGCGAGGTGCTTCGAAAATGTGTTCATTGCTTCGAGAAGAGAGAATGTCATCTACGCGGGAATCTCTCGTCTGATGGCTGACGTCAACTGTATGTCTGACCATCTAATAAAGGGGGATAACTGGAAGTATTTAATCAACTTTGCCAGTTCAGAACTCCCAATCCGATCCAATTCTGAAATGATAACAATTCTGAAATTATTCAATGGTACAAATGATATTCATATGACCGAGAAGTACTCGGCTCTAGACAGAATAAGATATAAGTTTGTCATGACTTATAATTTCACGACCAAAGAAATGTTTATGAGAAAGACTTCCAAACACAAGAAGCCACCGCCATTTAATTTAACGATAACCAAAGGGAATGCTTATAACATCTTCAGCCGAGAGTTTGTGAAGTTTGTGTTTGAAAACGAGAAAGCAAGACACTTCCTACATTGGAACATTGATACCTTTAGTCCAGATGAACATTATTGGAGCACCCTAAATAACCTTAGAAATAATCCCCAACTGAAGACGCCTGGTGGATTCAAAGGTCAGTCCCTATTCAATCACCAGTTTATACGTTTATTCCCTATAACACGCGGCCATATTGGATCCACCCAACCCTGTTCCGTGGTTTTAGTACTACCTGTCAAAGTTCTGGAGTATAGCATTTTCATATATGGAGCTTTTGAATATTCATGACATCCATATATGGAAATTCTACTCCAGAACTTTGACCTGTATAGCACTAAAACCACGGAAACGGGGCTGGATGGATCCAATATGGCCGCGACTCAGTGACAAGGCGTATTGCATTGTCATACTTCTGCTTGGTGTGGCCATTGAAATAAGAGTCAAACCCAGAAATAGCTATTGCTGTATTATTTTTCAGTTATGATGGGCTATTGTGGAATGAAATGGACGTCCACCATGAACATTGATATCAAAGGTTACAACAATTTGAATATGTATTTAGGTTCATATGCGCAATAAAGGGGGGGGGGGCATGTGCATAGTAAACTTTCAACAATTTTCAATCAATGGCTCTCGTTTGATGGTATAGTTATATTTCATTTTTAATTCAACTTGAAGATCCGATCGTCACCAAACTTCATATGGATTATCGGGTGACTTCTAGATGGCAGTGTACTATTTTTTCCGACTTTCGTCAGCGAAAGTTTTGAAATATTACAGGCATGGTTGGGATCACCTCTATGTTACAGTGAAGTAATTATTTCCCATAGGCCTCAGTGTTAACATATAATGGCCTGCAATCCTGACTATCCACGAATTGTGATAAATGAGTACATGGTCACCATGATTGGCATCTGCGCAAAGTTTCTGCATGAAAAAAATAATATCGTCGAGCATGGAAAGTACCTTTAAATTTGGGATTTATAATCGAGAGTCAGAATTGCATGAAAAAAATATTGACATTTTTTACCTCACACCAAAAAAATTAAATCTAGGAACCACGTGCTTTACAATGTGCCAATGTTTTGTTTGGAGTCTGAAATTTCAAGAGGAGTGATTGCATGTATTTTATATGTTTCAACATCGAAACTACTATTAACCAACAGAGCCCAGAATTTTTTTAATTCTCTCCTGCATCTTGGTCCAAAATCCGTTGGAGGGCGCTACCAATCGAATTACTTCACTGTAACCTCTAGATGAGAGCTATTGAATTTGAACGATTTTCGATGAAAAACATCGCCGCTGGCAGCTATCTCGGGGTTTACTCTTTGCATCACTAAATCCTTTGGCGCAACCTAGAGACCACATCCCTCATCCGATCGTTACCAAACTGTATATGGATGTCCGAGACCGTGACCTCTAGCTTACAGTTTTTCCCAAATTATGTTTTAAAAACATGGCTGCCAGCGGCCATCTTGGAATTTATTCTCTGTATGACTAAATCCTTTGGCACACCCTATACATGCCACATCCATCCGCCAATCCTCACCAAATCCTCGGTTGAACTCTATATGGAAGTTTACTTTTTTTTTTCCGAATTCTGTTAAAAACATGGCTGCCAGTGACCATCTTGTATTTACTCTGCTTATGACAAAATCCTTTAGCACACCCTTCAGGTCACATCTCTCATCCGATCGTCACCAAAATGTATGTGGATCTTTGGGTGACCTCTAGATGGGAGCTTACCGTTTTTATCCGAATTCTGTTTTAAAAACATGGCCGCCGTGCAGCGGCCATCTTGGTACATAAACATACCAACTTTCCACATTCCTTATCGCTCCATCAAATGTAACATTTGGCATTAGATTAGCCCATCTCGAAATTGAGCTTCAGTGCCATCGGCACTTTCATCCCTTATGTTTTAGCTTTATCTGGAGAAAATCACGTTTATTTCAAAGTTACTTTTAAAAACTATTTTCTTTTTTGATTTAACCATTATTTGGCTCTCACTTCCAGGACCCCCAGACAGAAAACCATATACAGCGAAATTCATTCAGTGGCAAAACATCGGAGTGTGCCGAGGAAAGTATGTTCACAAAGTTTGCATTCTCGGTGTTGGCGACCTTCAAACTGTGTGGCAATCACCCCATTTTGCTGCCAACAAATTTGACGTTGACTATGATCCAGTGGCGTACACATGCATGGAGAAAATGTTACGGAGTAAAGACACTAAGAGAGCCCCTTTACGATATGATTACTACAGGAGGGTGCACAGCCGGGCAAACGGTGGCCTGGATTAGAACATTCCTATAACATCGTGTCATATGCATGCATATCATTTGAATGTGAGGAGACATAAAGCACGCCCAAGTGTTTGGTCTTGTCACAAAGTATATACACAAACCGCACAATCTGATGTTTACGCTGGATGGCTGGATACTAGTAATCGGAATGGTAAAGTTGTCGCGCGCGGTAAATAGTGGTCAGTCGGGGATAAGCCCAATGTGCATGTGGGTACATGCATCTAAAATTCGTGGAACATTATTTCTTTGTTTATTTGGAGGGACGTATTACGGTCGCTCTTGACATACGCATCTCGACATATTATCTGGAAATCTCGACATATTATCTCGATATCTCGACATACGCATCTCGACATATTATCTCGATATCTCGACATAAGTATCTCGACATATTATCTCGATATCTCGATATAGCATCCATATTTAAACGTCCGATGTAATGGCAATGTGACAACGGACACGATGGAACGTTGAATCTAGTACTGGAATGGAGAATCGTTGAGCCGAAATCAACCACAATATGATATATGCACATTTTAAAATATTTTGACCGGGCATATTTATGGGAGGCCAAATTCACATTTTTATTGCACTGAAGCGCAATTCAATTGCACTGAAGCCCAACTCAATAATAGCAAGTTGAAATAATTGCGCAGAAGCGCAATTACTATATATAACTGATAGCTTCCACCCCTGTCTGATGGCTAATTCCTGAACAGTGAATTGCGCTAATATACATTCTGTTTTCATTGTCTATATATACTCAATTAACTGCATGCATGATCATTTATTGAAATGCTCCAAATTGAGAGAGAGGACGAGAGAGAGAGAGAGAGAGAGAGGAGAGAGGAGAGAGAGAGAGAGAGAGGAGAGAGAGAGAGAGAGAGAGAGAGAGAGAGAGAGATATATATATATAAATAGAGAGAGAGAGAGAGAGAGAGAGAGAGAGAGAGAGAGAGAGAAGAGAGAGAGAGAGAGAGAGAGAGAGAGAGAGAGAGAGAGAGAGAGAGAGAGAGAGATGGGAGCAACAGTTGTGAGACTGCTTACTATGCCAGGCTACTATGTAGTCTGCCTTAAATATATAAATATTTCATGAATGAGGCTAATGAGCATATACATTTATTAGTATTCTATTGTGCCAGTTGAGTCTCCTTGGTCAACTCCCCGAATGCTTACACCGTTGCATATAATGGTAGAGCCTTTAAAATAATTAAATATACATCATATCCATATCAATTGGCAGTCCTTATGATAATCTGACATTCGGAGTATCGGACCTTCGTAGTCTCGGACCGTCGGACTATTGAGCCTTCGTATAGTCTCGGATCGTCGGACTATTGAGCCTTCGGGGTATCGGACCTTCGGAGTATCGGATCTCAGGAATATCGGATCTTCGGGGTATTTGGTCTTCGGAATATAGGACCTTCGGAGTATTGGACCTTCGTAATATGGGACCTTCAGAGTTTGGACCTTCGATGAGCCGGACATTCGGAATAAAGGGTTGACAGCCCACATTTATTTGAGCAATGTTTTGACAAATTACAGGTATATTTAGAATCACCCTAGATGGGAGCTATCGAATTTGAAGGAATTTGAATGATTTTCGATAAAAAAAAAAACATGGCCGCCGGGAGACATCTTGGATTTTACTCTTTGCATGACCAATTCCTTTGGCACACCCTATAAAGACCATATTCCTCATCCGAACGTCACCAATCTTCATATGGATCTTCGAAGTGAACACTAGATTGAAGCTCAGCCACCAATTGTTTCCGCACTTCGTTGAAACAAGTCGGCGCCAGCGGGTATCTTGGATTTTAATCTTTGCAGCATGACTAAATCCTTCGACGTGTACAACCCACAGGCGACATCCCTCATCCAATCATCACAAAACCTCATATGGAACTTAGGGGAAATCTCTAGATGGGAGCCATAAATTGTTTCCTAAATTCGTTAAAAACATGGCCGCCAGCAGCCATCTTGGATGTCAAATTTGAATAATACATACAACTTGAAATAATTGAGACATGTTTAAAATTACGGAACTATTTTAGAACAGATCGGAAAAAACAGGCGATCTCAAATAGAGATAGTTCTCCCACTTGGTACGCTCCGAACGTTTCCGCATAGCAAGCGGGAGAACTGTAAATTGTTAGCACTTTCCACCAAGGCAAAATGCCAGATATGTATTATACCAGAAAATTTGAAATAAAAACAATATTAAGTGATAGAAGCTTTTCAGGACAATTGTCTTTGATTCATATTTATTATCTATACCATGGAAACTATATAAAACTTGTTATAGGAAGAGACAGACCTTCTTTATAACGGATAGCGAGAAGAAACACTCTGGGTAGAATATCTACAATCATTTCTCATTGGCTGAATCCGCATGCATGTATATAAAACACATAAGTCGTGGTTGGACACTCGTTTCGTTAATATTCTGTGCCTTGTTTCGACTCTTTAAAAGCACATGTCGGGTTCGAGTTTCTGGGCTAGTATAATATTTGTCAACCTCTTGAATAGCTATTAACATTTTAGCTCACTGGAACTTTAGTTATCATATTATTTTTATTGTATGCGATTTTGATGTTTAGTCCTATATGTAATCCATTGTATTTCGGATACCTATATAATATTTTTGCTGCATGACCACACAGAAACGGTCAGCTGTGAAAAAAAGAAGAAAAAAAACCCAGGCAGGCAATTGATCACATTAATTAAATCAATTTCGAATAAGATTCGAGCAGTTTATTCGGACTATCGAACCCGGCATGTCACTTTAGTTGATTCATTGATTACATTTTATGAGTTGTTGTGAACACGTTGTTTATATTACCCATGTTTAAAGGTACTCAACCCGTAAAGAGGGTCCCCATCTCAACAGATTCCAACAACAACAATCCGATCAGAGGGTCCTATATTACTATTTCTTTGGCTTTGGGGGTAACAAATATTTGATTCGAGTCGAGGAACCCATCAAACAAAGCTCAGAGTTATTAGATATTGATTTTTGAAAATTCTTATGTTCTCGAGATGAGTACTTATAACTGCCGTCAATTTGGTAACATGCTCGAGATTTTACGCCAAAATTCTATTCAAACAGACAAGGATGGATAACTCTATAATCAAGTGGTAATAATTGACTACGTACTGGGCCAGTAAGAATTCCCGATAATGAAAAATAATAGATTTCTAAAATCGATATCTAACAAATCTGAGCTTTGATGGGTGACTTCCTCGACTCGAATCAAATTTTTTTGACCCCCGAAGCCATTGAAATAGTAATTGAGAGGAGTTTTATCGGGTTGAGTACCTTTAATCGACGAAAAGTTTACAGATTTTTCAATGCGATCGACTAATGTGGTACAGTCAAGTTCATCAAAAAACATCGATTATCAGAACCACAGCTTATTTCTACGTGTTCCCACCGACTTCTCTACACAAGACTACTGTTCCCACAATGGAATGTACTCACAGTGTGCAGCAAGAATTTAAAGGGGCTTCCCACGATCACATTTTACCATCCGGTTGGATAAATTTGTCAACGAAATGAGGAATATCTTTGAAACATTATTCCAAATGACCAATTATGTTAGATATATACCCCTATAGTCATCAATCTAGATATTGGGAAAAGAAGATCTGCAATAAAATATTATAATTTAGAGGGCGAAAACGTCGTTTACACAAAGGTATACCGCAGTCAAAAAGGCGAAAATACTTGAATATCCGAAGAAAGTAGTAGCATTTCTCCGAAGAAAGGCAAATCTTCGAGTTCAGGCTTACACACTGTGATGTTTTCTGATAACAGCTGAGCCAACCAGTGTCCCAATCGACCCAACTATATCGCAAACTATCCAAATGGTGTCCAAAACACGCCCTAATGAGTAATCAAAACCATCCAACGATTGAAATATGTCATCCAGAGAATGTCCCAAATCATGCACGTACGTGGTGTCCCAAACCTCACAAACGAGCGTCTCCAACCACCAATTGAGAACCCCAAACCATCCCATGTGTGTCCCAAACCAATTAGTGATGTTCATGACCATATGGCCGCCCCATGCAACATGAGATTGCCTCAAACCACCAGGACCAGGAGTGTCTAAAAACATCCAACTATATAGTGCCTAACACCACCCCGTGCAGAATGTCCCACACCATCGAATGATTGTCCCAACTATTGTACAAAATCAGCCATCGAATATCTCAAACCAGGTGCCCAGCGAGTGTCTGTTGCTTTGGTAAACCCACTGGATGGTTTGAAACACTCATTTGATGGCCTTAACCCTTTAATGACTGGAGCTTCTTGAAATTTTGCGAAAACCATTTGCCAATGCATTCTCTTATATATGTGAGTCGCTCATATATACATGCATCTCGGCTATCGACTTCCCTGATGATATATATTATATACCGTATGATAATCAAATAGTAGGCTATCATCTATAATAAATTTATTGTATTTGCACTGTATTTTTATGAACTGATTTCTTTTATATATTCGTTGTTACTTGTGTTATTTTTGACGAATACAATTTTTTTTTAAAGGAGCTGTGGGGTATAACTATGTTAATAACGTACGGTACTCGCTATACTTTGCGATAGTCTACCGGTTAGACTTTTAGCAGTACCGTATATGTATGTATTTGCTGATGTATCTTCGCGGATGTCTCATTGTTGCAGTATATGTAAATTTTATGACCCCGTTAATAGCTTTCGATATTTAGGTGTGAATAACGGCTATAGCTAGAGCACTCTTGAAGATTTTATTGCGCGCACGGGAACACATCGCATAATATAACAGCTAATATTGATGATGAAGTATGTCTCAGTTGGAAAGTATAGACTAAATATCGTATTGCGCAGTATCGGGTGTAATTATTCCTGTTAGTATAGATTTTTGGCCTGCATTTATAGGCTTTCTGGTGTGATGAATGACAAACCTTCAGTGATAATTAAGCCGTAGTTGTACTAATTTGAAGGATTAGTTGTTTCAAGGGAATTGTCCTACTGGGGTGGTGCATTCATGAAACCATTATATTTTATATTGTATAATTATAATTTTATGCCTATATAATAATATGATCTTGGGGGCGTTACCATTTCTGACTATGGGGTTCTTGTTCCAATTGTTGGGCATTTAGATCTAGATAGATAGTAAACTTCAAACGTTGTGCTTTGTTTCACAGGGCGTCAGTTGAATATGTACATGTAAATGTATAAAAACAAATGGCCGCATGAGACGCCGGGCGTCTCATGCGGCCATTTGTTTTTATACATACATGTACATATTCAATCTGTCTTTACATGTGAGTTCTTTCTAATTATGTTTAGTTTTTAACTTTCATACTTCATTAAAAACAATTAGAAATGTCAAATAACGATCTACCGATACAGTATGGACCGGAAAACTGTACGGTACGATAAATTGTGGGAAACTGTTCACACAAATATTTTCCATCATGAGTTATTTTCTCCTGGTTATTTCCGGTTTTCACCCATGTGTTATTTTTCACCTACATGAAGTTGATGAACGGCGAATAATGTCTCGTTTAATTGTCAAAAACCTGCCGACTAATGTTAGTAAACGGATATAGATTATCTACGATATAGATCTTTTTTATTGAGTGGGTGGATGCATGCACAAATACTGTCATTGAAGCAGGCCTCGGAATCGACGTTTAAATTTAATGACAATATTATGAATATATGTGACTGTCAATAATGACAATATGTCAACATGAACATTGAGCAGGTCGGGCACACATCAAAAACGGTCGACGTAGCTCGTTTTGTCTACTGTAGCCCGATTGAGCTACGTTTTTAATGTGATTTACACGCCTCTTGCGATTATCGCCATACCACGACAAAAGCGCATTTCGAATTTTCGTGCATTAGTTGTAGACCGCTATCACGTCCACAGAAGTTGGAATCACTGACTGTTATGCTATTTTTTTGGAGTTCTAGGTATATGGTTGTCAAGAATGGCAACTCACTTTGTCGAGGAACCTCCACAACCATTCACTTCGACCCGTGAATTTTAACAACAAAAGCATAAATCTCAGGGTTTTCGGCATATATAGTTAGAAATATCATTGATCTACAATCTTACCGCGAGCATAGCATCTATTCGTTGATTTATTCCAGGTTTTATCGCACGTTAACAATTTTTTTTCACCTGTTAGCTAGGTGGTACCGCCGAAGTTTGCCGGAACTCCTCGTGTGTCTTCGGAAAACCGCCAAATCGTCGAGCACGCAAATTTCAAAATGCGGAACCGTTTAAACGGACAGCGCACTGCGCGCAAAATTCGAACATTCGAATTTAAAATTAATTCGCGTGGGTGTGTCACGTGATATAATTGAGGTATAAGAATCACGGCGGCGTGTTCAATCCCCAGAACTAAATCAAATTAGTTTGTACTTGTTCAATACTTGATAACGAAGTAAAACGTTCATTTTACTTAAAAATCTGTTATATGCGATAATATATTATACATAATTATAAAATTCAACCATTAAAATGACCAACGTCACTGAAACTGCTTCAATAGAGAACCTACAGGTTGACCAAGTATAACCAGGTTGTGCCCGCTCCTAGCCACATCTAAACAAACGCTTTGTTGTTCGTTCAACGCCATGATGCAAATGATGATCTCAATTGTGTCTGATTAGAGACAGGTAAATTCTCCGAATTGAGACGAGCCCATGTATGGACATGGGTATAATTTTTTTGGAGCATAGATAATAATGTCAGTTAATTCTCATCATTGCAATTGAGAAACATTGCGTCATACTCGGGGCAACGAAACTAATTAATATTAACGATTATCATCGCACCCCATAATAAAATCCCATTGTCGACTATAGAAACATCTATAACTAGCCGGCCTACGCCCCTACAAGAGATATTCATGATGCTTTCTTTTCAGATGAACTGGTCCCTGATACTTTTAATAGACCGTGGGCTCATTGTTTTGACCGATAACAATGTTCCGGCTCCGAATACCAGTTTTCGTACTACCCGATTTGCCGAAGACAAATCGAGGAGTTCCGGCAAACTTCGGCGGTACCGTACCACCTAGCTAACAGGTGAACAAAATTTGTTAACGTGCGATAAAACCTGGAATAAATCAACGAATAGATGCTATGCTCGCGGTAAGATTGTAGATCAATGATTTTTCTAAGGCCAAAAAAAAAAACATCTGTGTTTCCGGTTACCCGACCGACCTGCCGAAATTGGGCCGACCTGAACTTTTTTTCTTCAAATTTCAACCCAAAAAAAAAATTTCAACCCAAAAAAAAACAAAAAACAAAATAACAATTTTTTTTTTAATGCATGTAATTGGCATGTAAACACATCTATATCGTTAAATATATACTATATACTATGTTTACATTAAGCAGCAATAATTTTAGATGGAATTTTCAAAAACAATTTACTTCCATTAAAATACATGTCCATTTGTGGTTGCAGATGAATCCCAATCTCACCAATAAATCTGCAGTCTTTAAAACCTGCCTGTGGTAATCTTGTTTGTTCAACTCCCATGTCTTGTGGGAAGAAGTCTTATCTGATAGAGAGCAATATACATATAGAAGACATTCTATATCAGAATTTAAAGTTCCTCTCCCCAGTCAATCAAGGATTCATAGTGTTCATGCATAGTTACTAGTATGTATACAGACAGTATAAAGATGACTGCATGTCTACCATATCAAACACCCTTCTGTGATGGGCACTAAAAAGCACATGAAATTATCTACTGGTTTGTTTGGGTGTATGATGTATCAAACTTACAAGCATGCATATGCCAGTGTGTATAAGGAACTTCAAAGTTGGGGCCAATTTGAATGCTGAGGTGTGGTACCTCAGTCAAGGTGTGGCCTGTGGTACCATTTTCAGTGTGGTGTGGAACTTTATATTTCAGTGCAGTTGAGGGGTGTCTGAGGAACATTTACACCCTGTGCAATGTGTCTGAGGCGCATGTGAGATATGTGTCTTAGGTCCTGAGGTGTATGACCAAATATTTAAGTGAGGTTTGAATTAATAATATCATACAAGTTATGTTATTATAAAGTAATAGAAAAGCCCTATTATGGTGTATGTCTTGGGCCTGTTATGTCAATATTGTGCTCTGAGGAAGATGTGCCACCACAATCTAAACTGAGAGAATAATTACAAGAGAGCTGCATAATTGAGTGCCTGGGAGGCATTTGTTTGTTCACATTGACAATACTTATCATATTATTGTGCTACATTAACTATTTACTTGCAATATACATGGACAGCCTTAACACAAGTATAAAGAGTATTAATAATAATTAAAGGTCCGTATTAAAAATAAAATAAAAAGTACAAAAAAAATAAAATCCCTACCTACCTACCTGGAATTTTTTGGCTCCGTAATAGGAAACAAATAATATTTTTTTTTTGGCCTAACTATATATGCCGAAAACCCTGAGATTTATGCTTTTGTTGTTAAAATTCACGGGTCGGAGTGAATGGTTGTGGAGGTTCCTCGACAAAGTGAGTTGCCATTCTTGACAACTATATACAGTCCTTCGAATTTGGAAAACGTAGGTGCGCGATATATCGCTCGGAGCTTTTGGGATTTGCGCGCGCCTTTTTTGAGGGAGCACAATTCAAATTAACATCGATGAAATGATTACTGAATAAAGACAAACACAAGTATAACGACACACACGTATAATTCTAAGTGTGGCAACAGAAACAGAAATAAAAACATGTTTATATTATACAATAGTCCACATGATAATAACATCAACAATCCCGGTGAATCTGATCACGGTAATTAGTCGACTTCCGCCTCTGAGAGCGCATGCTCATCAGACTCGATTAAAGCTTCAAACTCGGAAGTGGAATCCGAATCGCTACCGGAATCAGATTGCCAGGGAGCAAACTACTTTTAAAATTTTGATTAGTATATAGCTAGTCAATTACTCTCGGGATCCAAATAATAGTAGGGGGCGGAATAATAGTACAGGGGGGAGAATTGCTTTGAAATTAAATAAAAGTACGGGGGCGCAATAATAGTACGGGGGTATAATGTAAAAAAAATTATCTACTGCATGTACAAGTAATATAATTAAGGTTGATTGGAAGGAGTGAAAATTTGTGACAAGAACTTTTCATCCTAAATCATTACAAATAAATTGTTTTTCAAAATTTCTATTCAAGGTATGAGGCATCTGGACACAATTACGTCTCCAAAATTATCACATTTGCTTTAAATATTCAAGAGCTGATGTTCTGGTGTCACCATGTCAACAATGTGCTCAGTTTCTCAGATTTTATTTTTCTTCAAACTTCCCCCATTACTAGTATGATTTTCAGTTGTGTTGCACAAAACAACCCATTTTTAACATCACAAATAAAAGGATATCTGAGGCTGAACAAACTATGTACAATTCTATGTGTTTGCTCCTTTTAAGTTATATATCAGCAATCAATTGTATTTATATATGTGTTATTATCATTGTCAATAAAATCAATCAATCAAAGAGTGACAGTTAACTCTAGTAATTCACTCATTGTATAATTCATTTGATTAATATATTTAGGTTGAAACTTGTGTACTAGTAGTGTTCTTGTCCAGAATCATACTCAATTTTACATTAAGTCTAATTTGATCATCTATAGATTTTTTTCGAAGTTTTACGATCTATATTACATTTCTCTCACCAAATAATGCATTAAAACAGAAAAAGTATGAAACTGTGTTCTTTAAATATCTCAATATTAAAGGAATATACTTTAATGCTTCTCATGAAATTATTTGTATGCAGAAAACACTCAGTCAAACTGGTAAATTTTAGCGCTTTTTTGGGGGTTTCGCGTTGCCTATTTTCGAGACACATCGTTTTTCAGTATAAATTGTGATTATGGAACTGATTTTGGGGTTAAAAAAAACATTTTAATTGTAGAATAAGTCCTGTGATCCATGGTCGTGATATTGACAACATGGTGTAAATTTTATACCCCCAGAAATTAATAAACGTAGGGTCCCAAATAAGCAGCGTACAGGGGGGATTTCTCCTTGAAAATAGTTAAGCGTACGGGTACGCTTATTTGGATCCCGAGAGTATTGTAATTGAATAGCATCCATTCCGAATTGAATAGCTATTTTTATGGGCCTAATATCTCGGTGAATTAAAAGTAATAATGTCACACCTGTGAATTACATCCCAGTGAGCACACGCGACAGCTTGTCGGGGACTAATTTGTCACATATTATCTTTAGAATTAGCGCTTTTAAGATTGCACACTTTTGCCCTTTTAGGCAGAGTCACAATCACTATCCGACATGAATGATGATACAGTATAAACCCTAATCTAATATTCTAATGAATCGGCGAATCCCGCATGCCGAAACATCAAACGAGGCCGCCAATGAATTGACACGCTTTTTGCGGGAACTCGCACGTGCAGCAGTTGTGATGAGGTGTCACCCCAATCATTGAGTGCGAAAGACGCCGCTTTGATCTTTGTTACCAGGTTCGTAATCAACGTCATCCCTGCTGAGAAAGATACATGGTGAATAGTCTTGTCGGCGTTTAACCATTGGTGTGTTGTTTGTTAAAATCTCGTTCACTGGTTGCAATTTCCGAGGCGCGCATTTGAAATTTTCGGCGTACGCATTTAATAACTCGCTGGTTTTTAGATCCGCGCGCGCCAAGGCGCGCAAGCGCAATTGCGCGCCTCAAAATCGAAGGACTGTATATACATGTACCTAGAACTCCAAAAAATAGCATAACAGTCAGTGATTCCAACTTCTGTGATCACGTCTACAAAGAAGCAAAAAACTCAACGACTCACCACGGCTTTAATACCTTTTGAGCGATTCAAAATCGATTTGTCAATTTACCATGAAAAACCGTAAGAAATGATCATCAAAATCTCTTGATCAAAATTAGTCCAAGTCTTCTCGTACTAAAACTAGCTAAGATTTTGGGATGGAGAGATGCTAGTATTTAGTCCGAGATCGCGCGCATAGCCTTCTTATGACACAAGTTACGCCCAGGATCTGTGGCGGGAATCTGGTGTATTTTACTCGTTTACCTAACAAAGCAATACATGATGCTATATACGTCGGAAAGAGTGACATCTTATGGTCAGAATGGTGTATAATAATCTAACTTTAATGTTAAATTACACATAGAATATTCCGGGTTGATTGCCACAAACATCGTTGTTTTTTCTGTTTGTTTACTTAACTGAAAGCCGAACTCAGGTTCCGAAGAACTTTGGCATTGTCCGGTGTTTGTTCTGAGTATTCTAGTTTCCGTTTCTATATATAGCGCTGGGTTTTCCGAACAAAATGGCGAAAACCGATCGCCGCAAAGTCCAGTTTCCAATGTGCTTTGAGAACAATTCCCGCACTAAAAACTTAATGACATAATGGAGGATCAGAAAGGTAGTTTTGTTGACAATTTTCGCAAGCAACTTGTCAAAATTGGAGCAAATTAGAACTCTTATGTCTGACTTGCCATGCGTGTGATTTTCATCCATGTGCATTTTGACTTTTGTGTTGATAAAATAATCGGAGAACCGAATCACAGTTTCGAAATATAGTTTTAGTGGGACTTTTCAAACTTAAGGTTAAAAATTTATACAAATTTTGTTTGATTTTTTGTGTGCTTAACAAGAGCAGAATATTGCTCTGTTCGCTTAGTATATATCTTAATTTAGCTGAAGTCCACCAAATGTGGGAAATGTAGCACCATATTATTTATTCTAATGCTCGTTGTGTTTACACTGTTTTAAACTTTGAGAGGGTTGTAATTTCCCGTAATTTATTTAATGTATTACATTTATATCTTCAATGTTTAATTAATCTATTTATTTTTAAAACTCGACTTATAGTATGATGGGGTACGGTGGGCGGGCGGGCGGCGGATGGGCGGGCGGGCGACATGTTTTGCTTATAACTCAACCGTTTATTGACGGATTAAAAATTTGGTGTGTAAGTACATATCCATGCACGTAAGCTGCAGACAAAAAATCTGGTTCGTCCGCACATTTATTACAGAGTTATGGCCCTTTGAATTTTCAGCTCGTTAGCGCGATAACTTCAACAAACGTTATCCGATTTGATTGAAATTTGGTATATAGGTGTCTCCCAAGAATATCTCGGATGAGTTCGAAAACCGGCCTGGTCCGATAAAATTTGATAGAGTTATGGCCCTTAATTAGTCATTTTTCACGAATTTTCAGCTCGTTAGCGCGATAACTTCAACAAACATTATCCGATTTGATTGAAATTTGGTATATAGGTGTCTCCCAAGAATATCTCGGATGAGTTCGAAAACCGGCCTGGTCCGATAAAATTTGATAGAGTTATGGCCCTTAATTAGTAATTTTTCACAAATTTTCAGCTCGTTAGCGCGATAATTTAACAAACATCATCCTATTTGATTGAAATTTTGATATATAGGTGTCTCCCAAGAATACCTCGGACAAGTTAGAAAACCGGCCCGGTCCGATAAAATTTGATAGAGTTATGGTCCTTAAGTAGTCATTTTGTACGAATTTTGAGCTCGTTAGCACGATAACTTCAACAAACGTCATCCGATTCAACTAAAATTTGGTATATAAGTGTCTTCCAATAATATACTGGACGAGTTCGAAAACCAGCCTGGCCCAATAAAATTTGATAGAGTTATGGCCCTTAATTAGTCATTTTTCGTGAATTTTTAGCTCGTTAGCACGATAACTTCAACAAACGTCCTCCGATTTGTTTAAAATTTGGAATAGACATACTTGCCAAGAATATTTCGGACGAGTTCGAAAACCAGCCTGGCCCGATAAAATTTGATGGAGTTATGGCCCTTAATTAATCATTTTTAGATTTTACCTATTAATTAGTCTACCGATACTGATGCACACCAATTGGCGGTAGCCACCGAAAACGAGACACAGCATCTCTGATGCCACCTCTTGTTTATTTATTGACACACATAATTACGATTACAATGGAGAATTCATCGTAATTTGCATTGTCAGTCGAAAATCTACGGAATATTTTCAACGGAAAATGCCGAACACAGTTCGCGAGGTCAACTGAGTTCGCATACTTTTAAAAATTTGTAAACATTGCGGTAAATGTCTCTTTTCGCATTAAATTACTGCTTTCAATTCACAACTGATGTGGGGTTCAGATCAAATAGCATGTCTTCTGCGGAAAATATCTTTTATTGCCGCAATTGTGATATTTTATTTCATATAATTGTGGTTTTATTTGAGCGGGTCATTAACACTTAACACGTGTCATAAGATGGCTATGCGCGCGATCTCGGACTAAATACTAGCATCTCTCCATCCCAAAATCTTAGCTAGTTTTAGTACGAGAAGACTTGGACTAGATCAAAATGTAAATCTTCATCAAATCTGAGGTAGTTCCGGTCGCAATTGTGTTCGTAAACATCCGTGTGCAGGCGATAATCTGATTGGTTGCATTTAGCCGAGGATTAATGGTACGTTCTTAATGGGATTTCAGTGTAACATCTATCTGTTGGAATGTACGGAACGACAAATGGACAACCATATTTGTATAACTGTAATGTTACGCCACAGTCCTAGGAATCACTGTCCATGTAATATTAAATTTGATTAAAATATAACAATTAGATCTAGATACATTACCTCTACTATACAGATAACAGGTACAGTTGGGCAACATCAGATTTTGTTATTATGAAAACCATCATCTCATTGACTCAAGACCACCCCCTGTGCTCTATCACTAAAACGAACAATTCAATTTTTCGTTCGCAAAAAATGCATTTATCTCCCCACATTTGACATGTGACAATTAAGTTAATTGTTCTTAATGTGCTCGTCGGGTCATATCAACTGTACCTTGTCTGAGTTGTACATAAATCGTAATTTTCCATCCAATATTCACATTGAATAACTGTCGGCTATTATCAAGTGACGTAATTCTGCAAAATTGTTTAAAACAGGAAGTTATCAATCCAGTTCCCTATTACACATTACTTTTGCAGCCAAACCCAGCACGAGTTATCTCCCATTGCCACTCTTGAGATGCGGAGTTAACCGGGAGCTTGGAATATAAAATTTGCTTTCAGATCTCAAGGTATCAACCATCCCCAGGGCCCTACTTGAAAATATATAGATATATTAGTTTGAGATGGTCATTTCTACATTTATCTAGTAATGAGAATGAGTTAAAATGTGCACTTAGTAGTGTACAGCAGAGCCAGTTTTACCACACCCGACGTCTGTTTACTCACATCCGTAATCCCTTTTATTCGGATTATCACCGGGTGCGAATAAGTAAAATGGTATTTATAGAATGGATATGTTTTTCCAAAATCGTAAAGAATTCCACCGAGTTTGCACCTGAAGGAATATTCGAGTAACTAACAGCTATTTTCTCGTAAGTGGGTAAAGATACTAACAATCTGAATACACCATCGTTTCAAGAAAAAAATACGGAATGTTATGATATAAACTCGGGAAAATCATCCACCAATGAAAATGCAGTACACAAACGTTTTACTTTCCAAACTGTACTTAATATAACTATAATAACTAAATATAAAATATTGATTTAATATTATTTAATAATATTTTATTCAACTAACAGTGATTCCTAGGGACTGTGGTTACGCGAGGTGCTTCCAAATTTCAAAGTAGAGTTGTGAATCGTGTTTCCGTAGGTTGCCTTCTCTGAAAGGTGGTCGCCAAACATTTAACAAATACTCGTCTCCGAGTGAAGCTGTTCGCTTTATCCAATCAGGTGAGCCACATAAACTGGATGTTCTTGACCTTCAAAAATAAATATCCTGCAAAAACAAATGGATTGTTCCCTACTTTTTATGGCAAAATCTGATATTTTCGGGAAAGTCACTACCAAACGCTAACAGGTCTTAATTAAAACATCGTTAATTGCGCCTAAGCCGCGGTGAGTCGTTGGGTTTTTTGCTTCTTTGTAGACGCAATAGTGGTACACAACTAAATGAACGAAAATTCGAAATGCGCTTTTCTCGTGGTATGGCAGTAATCGATGGAGGTGTGTAAATCACATTAAAAACGTAGCTCAATCGGGCTACAGTAGACAAAACGAGCTACGTAGACCGTTTTGGATGTGTGCCCGACCTGTTGAGCACTAGACCCGATGGCACTAGAAATGTATTTCATTTCTAGTGCCGCACACCCCCCCCATACCCTACGTGGGGCTATCTATTTCACAACATTGTTCAACTAAACAATGAATGCTGGCCTTATTATCTCACCATATATTTTCAGTCGGTACTCCCCGCCACAACTTGACGCCAAAAGTTCCCTGTATCGGTGTATCTACTCTAGGGCTCCAAATAAATGTGAGACCCAAATAATAGTGCAGGGGGGAACTTTCATTGAAAATTAATAAACGTGCAGACCCAAATAATATTGCAGGGGGGAATTTCCAGCAAATGTTTATAAAATTAACAGTGAGGACGTGAAATTTTTATATTTTATACATAACTCGGTAAGCCATGTTTAAATTCTCGCGGGGAAACAACAACAATTTTTACAGAAATTCCCTAAAGACAGTGCGTAATGAGGCCCCGATGTTTTATTCTACGTCCATTTTTAATTATAGACTAAGCTTCCCAACTATAAAGTAACATTTTATTACACTTTCAATGATCCAAATATTTTATAAATTAACCTCTAATAATATTGTTGGATTATGGCAGTATTGAGTGTTTTATTGAGATAATTAAAACAAAAATATCTGGTTCTAAATGGAGCCCCACACTGACACAGTAAAAAATGTGTATTCCGGTAAGCACGTGGTGCGTCCCCCCTAATAATGAGATAATCCTGATGCAAACGTCATGGATACACGGCTTAATCGGAAACCGATGGGTCCACTTTTAAAGGCATGCGGGGAGGGGAAATGTGTATTCTGGAAGAACATGGATGATGGTGCGTCCCCCTGATAATGAGATAATCCTAACAATCACGTGCGCGAAAGTAATAGATACTCGGCTTACTAGTCGGATGCAGCCACTTTCAAATGAATGCGGGGACGTAAACACTGCTATTTTCATTTTTGGGAATTCCTCTCAAGCGAGTAACGTATTTACTATAATAACTGTCAAACTGTTTCCCTAAATTTGAAGTGAAAAGATGTTTTACGGTGGTAAAACTTTCACTTGGTTGATGAATTTGACGGTTCACTTTTGGTACAAATTATTTTACTGAAAAATAAATAAACGTGCAGACCCAAATAAGCAGCGTACAGGGGGGAATTTTCCGCCTTAAATAATAATGCACGTTTATTTGGAGCCCGAGAGTAAATGCTTTAATCGGACATTTCTAAACTGTTGAATGTTGGTGACCCGGATAAGTCGGCCATCTTCACGTTCTTGTTGACATTTTACACAAGGCCATGTGATCGGAAGAACTACTGGATAATTAGTCCAACAAATTAGATATTCGGATTAAGAGGTATTTTAATATTTGGATATTTACAAATCCCCTTAATCCTTCAGTCTAATACTGGATGTGAAAATATTAATCGCTATGCACCTGCACGATCTGACCGGGTAGGACATTCGCCTTTAAATTACATTGTTCGCGTCTAATGACACAAATAAAAATATAAATAAAAAACGCATACCTTTTGTGGGAGTGCTAAATATCAGGACTGGACTAACTAGCATAAATTTGTGTCACTATTAATCCAAAAAAAAATTCTTAGAATGACAACGGACAAAATATTCGAAATGTCTGCAATAAACAAACCGAAGATCTGGGAAAACATGCGAAAAGTTACCTAATTTATTCAGGCCATACCAAACTAATTTCTCAATTTCATTGTTCCAGACCAGCTAGAACCTAGACGGTTAACAGTTATTCTTACGGAAAACTGAATCAGCTGTTCGTTCATTCCTGGAATCATTGGAATGCACAAACATCGTTGATACAATTGAAAGAAACTGCATAAAAACACTTATTTTCAAGTCCTGAAACCGCCAGAATAGGGGCGGGCGGGTCACTGTAAACACAGGTTTTTTTTGGTTTTTTTGGCCTTATCATTTTTGGAGTGAATGAATTTTGCTGACATATATAGTACCGATAAGTAAGTATATATGTAGTAAGTGCTTTGGAGCCACATATGGAGACGTAAAGAAAGCTATAGTGGGTGGGGTGTCCAGAGGGCCTATAGTTTCAACAATTGGAAAGTTTATGCCTAATAGGTTGAAATTGTTCTGATATGCGAGTATTACAACAGGTGTATCCTACTAGTATTTAATGTGAAATTTGTAGTGATGAACGAATTGGGAAAATATATATGACATCGGTTGTCGAAATTGCTAGATTAGATAATCGTAAATGTCCATATATTAAAATATATCTTAATCCGAATAGTCTAATTTGTCGGATTACACCACACTCACTGTCCTGTGTCCACACTATATGTGCCAGATCACAGTCAATCCAAGATAGCATGACTACATTGGGCCAACGTTGGCATAATGTCGGCACCATTGGAATTAGGTTTGGTTGGGTTGACATTGTACCCTTAGTTGGCCCAACATATTCCTTACAACAGTTGCAATTATAGCATTGGACCAATGCGAACATGCCAACGAAATCTGTAGATATTGCAGCGCAGGGCTAGGAACCTTACGGTTTTACACTCACATTTCCAGGAGCTACCACGGCCGAGTAACTTTATAACCCTGTGGTGACTCCAGTAGTGTTCTTTAACGTGCACACACCGAGGCATGTGGACCTGTCAATCAGCCATTAATGTCTGCTTCTGATCGGACAGGGTCGGCATTTTGCATTCTTATCTGTATTCAGTGATCTCGAATAAGACTTTTCAGCCAGACAATCTTGGTATCTGACCAAGTTCTGATTTTTATCAGAATACCCTGACCAAGTTGCGATGCCCGGTCTGCTAGTACAAGAGGCAAGTACGCTACCTCTCGGCTACTGACTTTCCTTAATCACGGCACTGAAATAAATTGCAACACATTGGTTGGGTCTACGTAGTTGGCCCATTGTTGTACAACATATTGTTCCAAACCCTTGGAATTATAATGTTGGTCCAACATATTGTTTGGGTTGACGTTGTTTGCCCATAATTGATTGGACAAACGTATCCTCCCAACTGTTGGCAATATAATATTGGCCCAATGTTGGCCCACGTGAACACCTCATAGTCCAATTACATAGAACATCTCAATGGGCACGGTATATATGTGTCAAATTTCTACATACCCGTACTTTACTTTCTGTAAACACAATAATTGCACACTTAATATGCAATGTTATACCATAAAATATGATGGGATTGTTTTTGGTTGGTATATCGTTGGCCTGGTCGTTTGACATCTACTGTTTCATAGATACTCAAGAAATGCGTAAATCCGATATCTGGGCACATTTCGTTCTGCTAGAAGAAAACACAAAGAGATTCGCAGAACGCAAACTCTGTTTTGAACCCGATTTACATATTCAGGGTCTATACTTCTAACATTACTGAGTTTGAGTAATCTCAGTGGATGAAGTTCCAATGAACTCGCATTGAAGTGGGGTTTCCATGTCGGACTCGTTGGCAGCCGAATGAATAATTCTCGGCATTTGATTGTGTTCGAATAGAAAACAGTGTTTTCTGCTGATTATTGGCTCAACTTTACAACATATTGTTTGAGCTATTGTCATGGGTTGGCTTCCGTCGTCCATGCGTGTGTCCGTCCGTCCATGCATCAACAATTTACTTTGGCATGCCCTACAGGCCGCATCCCTTTTCCTATCTTTACCAAACTTCATATGAAGCTTCAGGGTGACCTATAGATGGGAGCTATCTAATTTTTCCGAATTTCGATGAAAAACATGGCTGCAGCAGCCATCTTGGATTTCAAATTTGAATCAAATCGGCACACCCTATGGCCCGTATTTATGGCTGGATCATTTTTAGTTGACTTTACAATGTAAAGTTTGAACTATTGCCATGGGTTGGCATCAGTGTGTCCGTGCATGCATGTGCCAACAATTTCATTCATTTTCATTCCAATGAATGGCAACAAGCCATATTTCCGACTAAATCCTGAAAAAGTTACCCATAATTTTGCTGTGGCTAAGGAGTTGATTATTTAGGGGGCATTAATGTAACATACAGAGGTAATACCTGGTTTGGAGATATGAAAATCTTAACCTAATTTAATAGCCAAAATGAGCCTGAGGAACTAACCAATACAGATAATATACTATGGCAGCGACGTTTTTTTTTCAGTTAAAAGAAGAAAGACTAAGGAATGTTTTCAGTAAACATGGGCATATTACAGAATGCAGTCTGAAATACACTCGCAACGGTGTATTCAGGAAGTTTGCATTTGTTGGATACAAGAATGAAGGTGAAGCTCAAGATGCATTGCATTCACTCAACAAAACATTTGTTGATACAAGTAGAGTTGAAGTAAGTTATCACATTTGTGCTGCATATACAGTAATGCTCTAATTAATCGACCATATTTCCGACTAAATCCTGAAAGTTACCCATAATTCTGCTTTGGTTAAGAGGTCGATTAATTAGAGCATTACTGTATGTCCAGTTCATTATCCTAATCTCTTCAGTTCCAGACTCCAGTATGACATGATATAGTTCAAAAATCATTTGCATTGTCAGTTTCTAGCTTTAACCCTTTCATGACGGGAGCTGCTTTGGTGCAACATTAAAGATCCTGTGCCAGTGCATTCTCTGACGTATGCAAGACTTCCATAGGGAGCTTCGCATTATATATCTGAGAATGCACTGGCTTACACGATCAAGGTAATTAATGTTAGGCCAATGTATTCTCTTATATATGCAAGTCTCCCTATGGGAGATTCGCATATATAAGAGAATGCATTGGACAGGGTTTTCTCAAAATTGCAGGAAGGCCCAGTCATGGAAGGGTTAATATCAGTTGCCCAACATGGTTTTTGCTGCCCCAATATTTGTTTGTAGCATGTTTTACCAAATGAAAATATGTTTGCTAAATTATTTCAGGCAATGCCTAATACTTTCCGACCAAAATATTTGTGTAATTTATTTATTATGTATTTAAAACATTGCTTGCTAGTATTATCATTTGGGCCTTATTTGGCAGTGGGTGTTCAATGATATACCACATTGATATATGCATTATTACATGACATGCCCTAGTTATTATCTTAAATTGATGTAGTTAACTTGAGGCTGTTCTCATGGTTCTGTGCCTATCATAGTACATCAATTCTTTCACAATTTATTTTCTGCACGGCCTGCTGGCAAAAGTCTGAATTCAATTTCCTATAGTATTTCTGACTATTCTTTATAGCTCAACTTTACTTTGTATAGTTTGAGCTATTGCTGTGGGTTGGCATCCGTGCGTCCTTCAACAATCTCCTTTGGCTCACCCTACAGGCCGCATCCCTCATCCGATCATCACCAAACTATTTTGGATTTCTAATTTGAATCCATCGGCACACCCTGCAGCCCGCATTTATTGGAGAAATGTTTTGAAAATTTATAGGCATGATTAGAATCACCTCTGGATGGGAGCTATCAAATTTTCAATGAAAAACATGGCCGCCAACAGCCATCTTGAATTTTACTCTTTGCATGACTAAATCCTTTGGTACACCCTACAGACCACATCCCTCATCTAATCACCACCAAACTTCGTATGGATATTCGGGGTGACCTCTATATTATTTCCAAAATTTGTTTAAAAACATGGCTGCCAATAGCCATCTTGGATTTTACTCTTTGCATGACTAAATCCTTTGGCACACCCTACAAGCCTCACCCCTCATCAGACCATCATCAGACTTCATATGGATCTTTGGGGTGACCTCTAGATGGGAGCCATCGAATATTTCTAAAATTCTTTTAAAAAACATGGCCACCAGCAGCCATCTTGGATTTCAAATTTGAATCCATCGGCACACCCTGCAGCCTGCATATATCCAAGAAATGTTTTATAATTTTTCAGGCATGATTAGTGTCACCTCTAGATGAGAGCTATCGAATTTGAACGATTTTTTATTGAAAACATGGCCGCCGGCAGCCATGCTATATATTACTCTTTGTATGACTAAATCCTTTGGCACACACTACAGACCACATCCCTCGTCCGATCATCACCAAACTTTATATGCATTTTTAGAGTGATCTCTAGATGGGAAGCAACGGTATTTTCCGAATTTCATTAAAAAACATGGTCTTTGATTTTACTCTTTTCATAACATAAAATCCTTGGGCACACCCTATATGCCACATCCCTCATCCCTCATCCAAACTTCATATGGTTGTTTGGTGTGACCTCCAGATGGAAGCTGTCAACTCTTCCGAAATTTGTTAAAAAACATTGGCGCCTGGAGCCATCTTGGATTTCACATTTGAATCCATTGGCACACCCTGCAGCCCACATTTAGTGGAGAAATGTTTTAAATGAAATTAATTTCATTTACACAATACAATCCATTTACTGAAACTTTTTGACTTTCCTTCTTTATCATTCTATTGACTGCTCAGCATAAAATTATTAACGCCTCCCCAAGTTGAGTCACAGTGTCATTGACACTTTCATTTCTTTATAGATTGAAATTGCTAAAGATCTTGCTGATACAGATAAACCTAGAGCCTGGAGTAAATATACTCCAGAGAGCTCAGCATATAAGAAGACACTCACGGAAGAAGAAATTAATGATGAAAAAGCAAAAAAGAAAGAGGTTTGTTTTTTTCGAATAATGGTTTCAAATGTACACATATCAGTATAGAGCGGACATATCTTACAAATGTATCTGAGGTGCTGTAATTTTATATGCCTGTATTATGTTTTTGGTCTGTCTCTCTGTCCGTATTCATATTTAGTTTCTGTATAACTTAGTTCTAGTACCACAAAATACAGGTCAAGTTTGATTTTGGAGTCTGGCTGCCAAATTTTCCAAAGTTGCAGCCCTTTGTTGAAATTTGGCTCAGTTTTCATTTGCGGATCATAACTTCAGTCAATTAAAATATCATCTATCTCTTCCAAGTGAAAAAGGGCCGATAACTCTGGTAATAATGGGCAGACGAAACAAAATTGAACTTGACCCAAATATTATGGTTGTAAACCTGTACAGCAAATTTCATTCTAATCAGTCAAGGATGGTCTATCTAATCCAATAATAAGTTTTATATAGTTTCGGCCCGTGAGATCGCCCCGTGGCACTCAAAGGGTTAAATACATGCTCACGTCAGATGTCAAATTTTGTCATGCGGTACATCTTAGAATATGACGCAAAATTTCAGGCCAATCAGTACAATATGACATAGACATAACGGGTTTCCCAAATGTTATCAAGGCGATATTTTCACTGATATAATGCATTTGTCCGAAGACGAATGTGGTTTCAGCGACATCCATCATTAGAAAACACCAAAGTCAAATTCCGAACAAACTCCGCGCACCATTTGCCAGCTTTCTTTATATCATTATCAGCCATGACAATATTTTCCTGCATGTGATATCGTCACCCCGTCGTTTTGATAGGCAATCCCCTAGTTATAATATATTCATTAATAGAATGTGAAGGTATCATCTGTTGTCTGAAAAAGACTGACTTGGCAAGCAAAAGCATGTGCTTGTTTCAGGAGCATGAGGAAGGGGTAATCTATGATTAACATCGAAAATGCTCTTATATTTCAGTTGAAAAACAAGAAAAAAGAAAAGAAGAAAGAAGATGCTATGGAAGAAATGCTTGGGGAGGTGAATATTTTATCTTTCTGTTTTATCATGGATAGAACTGTATAAATGCACTAATGCAAATTCTGAAGTAATACTCACTTGTGTCTGGGAATTGATGTCGAGTTAATGAAAATTTTGGGAATTTTCTTGAAAGATTCTGAAAATGAAACCAATATTACTAGGTCAGAAACAGGTGCCAAACTAGCTCATTAGAGCTTACGTAGCTAAATCGCTCTAGATTTTTAATGTGATTTAAGTCCATTTTCTCAGTTCAACATATGCTGTGAATTATTGTGACAGGAATTCACTTTCATTAGTTAGACCCCACTTCAATTTCATAGAAAGACAAACTCCGACTCGACTAATTGAGTATAAAAAGCACAATGTCATAGGTATTTTGATTAACATTTGCCAACGCGCTCATTCCCTGAGCTACTGTTCTCTGTTTATGGGATATGTCAATGGTCAAATGTCACATATCCTGGGAATGAGCATCAGAAAAATGCTGATGGAATTCCGAATGAGAAAGCTTGAAATTGAGTTAATGAAGATGATAGTTTAATGATCCGTGTTCTCACAAATAGACCTATGCAGTCCTCAGTAAAATGGTGTTTTCAATGGAACCACCATACCAAGATTAGGATAAATACTTCTTTTGTTATCATGCACGCAACCATTCAACATGAATTATATGCATTGAAAATAAATAATAAAAGTTCTAGCATATTAGTTCTTTGTTTTTTGCAACAAACAAACCAGTGGTATTATAATATTTTTTATCCACCTCCTACCCCTCTCAACTATACATATAAAGCCCATCAGATAAACCATGCATCTATCCGTCTACTAGACAGATAAAGCATCCTCTACTAGACATATAAACTTAATAATATGCGAGGAAGAAAGGTTATAAGAACTTCTCATTATTCGCTGCATATAAACCATGCCTCTATCCATCTACTAGACAGATAAAGCATCCTCTACTAGACAGATAAACTTAATAATATGCGAGGAAGAAAGGTTACAAGAACTTCTCATAATTCGCAGCATATTTTGAACTGAGGAAATAGACTTCAATCACATTAAAAATTTAGCTCGTTTTAGCTACGTGAGCTCACTTTGGCACCCAAACCTGGTTACAGGCAGAACTTTTTGGCCTGTGGATTAAGCCTGAGTTTAGTGTGCCTATCATTTGCAGAATGAGGTCCCCTAAGGGTGAATTTAGTGACACTATCATAGCAGGCTAGCATCACTAAATTCACCTCATTCTGCTTAGGCCTCATATTCTCTCGAAAGTTTCTTTATCATCAAATTTGAATAGAAACTTCTTCACATAGATTCTATTTGTTTTTTTAGTTTAGTTTCTCTATATACCCAAATTGGCATATGACACATTGCATAATCGAGGTTCCCAATGGGTGTACATCACAATATTCACCATTTGGGAACTTCAATCTGAGACTATGTCTCCCATAGCAAATGAGTCCAAGCAGAATTAGGTTACCAGAGGGTGAATTTAGTGATGCTAGTCCGCTATGCGGGATAGCATCACTAACTTCACCCTCTGGTAACCTCATTCTGCAAATGAAAGGTACACTAATCTCAGGCTTATTGTCGAAGACTTGGTTGTTGAATTACAGAATATGATACCATTAGCCTATTACTAACTTAATCTATTCTCTACACAGTTGGAAAAGTTTACATTGGAATAGTCTATTACTTATTTTGAGGGGAGATTTGATGATACAAGTGCCAATGCAAGTGCCAATGCATTCTCTTATATATGCGAGTCGACCATAGGTCGCCTCGCATATATAAGAGAATGCATTGGCCTAACAATTTTGTTTTTTGTTTTTTTTACAATTTTAATAATTTATTCTTATATTCTTTAACAGACTTATTTTGTAGGTTTAGGGCCGATGAGATCGGCCCCTGGCACTCAAAGGGTTAAGGTTCCTATTCGGTCATTTAGAGGGAATGCTCGGATAATATGTTCAACAAACAGTCTTTGTTGAACTTATTATCTGAACGATGCCCAAGTGAGCTACTCACCAGCGAGAATTAGTCATCAAGTGGGGTTGAAATGGCATATATCTTATATCACTAGCACAGGTGAAATGTTTTCAGTAAATTGTCTAAAGTTGAGTTGATTGCTGCTATTTCAGCTAAAAGATGATCCAGAGTTTGAAGAATTTCTGTCGGCTCACAAAGCGGCTTCAACCAAGGCAGCCTGGACAAATGATGAAATTCAAACCAAAGCTGTCAAAAAGCTAACACAAACCAAAGCTCTTCCAAAACACCCAAAAGACAGTGATGGTAGTCCATCAGAGAATGAAGATAGTGGGGTAGAAGAAGGTGCTAATGACAGCAAAGAAGAAATTTCTTCAGGTAATACTCATACCTGTGTTTTTGAACTTCTATTTGATAAAAAGGCATTATTGTCGGTCGAAAAAACATTTGGGGAGACAATAGAAATGAGTGGTGTCCATCCGTTTGTCCGTCCAGATGTATGCGCGCCTGACTGTCCAACATGTTTTTTGTCTAGATGTTAACTTGAATAATATTTGACAGCATTTGAAGAAGTTTGGTATGTGGCCTTCATATGAGAAAGTCCCGATCAAGTTCGAATGTGGATCCATTCTGATCATTTCTGGCAGAGTTATGTCCCTTTTCGACTTGCTGATTATTTTCTGTCTGGATGATAACTCAAGTTATGATTATCTGATAGCTTTCACATTTAGTATGTTGATTATTCTCATGAAAATACATGTCAAGTTCGAATTTGGGTTCCGTCCGACCATTTCTGATGGAGTTATGTCCATATTTCGATTTAGAATTTGCCAATTATTATTCTGGAATCTAATCAAATATGTTCAACATACTTAAAATAGTTGGAAGCAAATTTGATTCAATGATTGTTCCCAGAATAAAAAATTTCATTTCTAAAAAAGCGAATGGTCAAATAAAGTCACCTTATATGGGCGACATGTGACCTAGCGGCCTTTTATTATGTAAATGGGTCATTTACTGGATGTATAATTTTAGCTTCAATGAACAAAATAAAGTGATATTTCATGTATGGCTTTATGATCAAGCAAATAAGCATACTGACAGGCTTAATTTGAAAAACTGTTCAATTTGAAACATTGGTTTTTATAAGAGCTGAGGCGCTGCTTACCGTTAAGGTATTGTTTAGGTAGGATTTTAACAACTTCTAACAGAAGTTATCAGCTTTACATGTGAGATTGACCAATGCCTTTAGAGATCTGCTTTGAAGTATTATGATACCTTACAGTGACACATGCCTAATATAGATTTAAAATGATTAGTGTGTAAACATTTTGAAAGTCTGCCACTGCAGGGCTTTATCATCTCATTCTTGTGGCGATTGACAAAATTGTGTTGAAGTTATATGACTTCATATCCATGTCTTTGATACAAATCAATGCATTTTTGAAACTGTCATCTACCTTCATTGCCAGAACTAAAAGTATACCTGATCTTGCTTTACCATTGCAGTTGAAAAGCAGAAAACCAAAGATGATGGAAAAAAGAAGAAGAAAGATGCTGTTGCAAAGCAGAAGAATGTGTCTGACCTTGATGTGAGTTTTTAAGCAGGCTTTGCACTTCATGATAATTTGATATTTTTGTAAATTTAGCATTTTTGTTGCGGAGCATTGCAATATATGATTTGTGTGGCACACACAGTCTAATATTAGTCCTACTTCACACTATGCAATCGTTCCAAGTTGTATTATCTATCAGTCATTATCAGAGCTTCCAAACACTCTCCATTTGGATACGCAAACCTGAGATAAGAGGCCAATGCCATCCCCAGCCAATCAGAAACAAGCAACACTCACAACCATTATAGCCCTCTTGGAATTTTTCAAATAAGTGGCCTCTACTGAGCCACTATATCATACCACAATTTGATTGCACTGAAAGCAGATATAACATGGACTCTGTAAATGTCCAACATTCAAGGGATTTCTTATTTTTAAAGATGTATTCAGGTTTTGACAAAGCCCAATATTTTTATATATTTCAACTTATCACAAGTAGCTTGAGAAATATGATTGATGTAACACTTGCATACATAAAACTCGTCAAGAATGAGCTGATTTTAGAAACTATAAATCAATAGTTAGAACAGCCAAATTTGTGTTCAATGTCTGGAAGTATATCAACCCTTTCTTTACTAAATACTCATTGACGAGTAGTTATCCCAGGAATGTTCAGATAATAAGTTCAACAAACGATCATACTTATTATATCCGAACTTTTCCAACCAATTATTAAGATTCCTTCTCCACTTTCTATTATCTGTTGTCTGCTTATATATTCTGAACATCCCCCCAGATGTATAATATTTCCTTCCAATATATACTTTTATAACTGAATGGGAGAATCAATTTAGTTAAGAAAGGGTTATTGAATCGCCAATCAGTTCATAAATTTCAATTTCAATAACAATCACTGATAATCTTGAATGATTTTACATTTTACATACCTAAAGTAGCAGGACACGATTTATCGGGGTTGTAGGTGTTTCTGAAAAATAGCAAAATAGGTATCTGGGGGGGGGGGGGGGGGGGGGGGGTTCATAACAGCGAGTGTAACCTGTGTTAACCCTTTGGCGAGTAGAACGACATATATGTCGTCTATCGGTTGAGGAGAAGTGTTATTTTATGTAGACATAACTTCAATAAATCATCTGATTTATAAATGATTTGTATTTGTATAGGAGTTATTTTGATTAATATAATGTCCCAAATGTATAAGTGCAATCGATAATGATAACACAAGTTAAAAAAAATGCACATAAATTAAAACAAATTATTGGACCCTTTTGACCCGAACTTGTTAATAATTATTGCTATGACGTTGACGTTAAATTTACTCATGACGTCATGTATATGACGTTACAAATACTCTCCAAAGGGTTAAATGTGACATTACTTGTTTGTACCGTACTGACCCGGTTTAAAGCCCATGCCCGTGTTTAAGCCCACCCATATCTTTTGGCCAAATTCCATGCACAGGGGTATATTCGTGTTTAAGCCCACCCCAAATTTTGGTCAATTTCAGCAGTGGTAAGTAAGTATTTGCTAATGATACTCCCCAAATAAATAATCCCAATATAACGGGAAAAATATTCGCAAACGATCGGTGACGGCGAGAATGCCACGAAAAAATGGAAAGTTATACTTTGTAGGCAAGTGATAATATTAAATGAAATCAAATAAAGTGAATCTTAAATTCTCATTTGTTTATTCAATTATACTTCCCGGGGGAAACCAAAGGTTAACAAACAAACAAGCTTTAAAAACCATGTGCGGCTATGCGCGTGCAATACTTTAATCAAAGCGCACCTGTTCAACTACAGTACTGTCAAAACATATTTTTCGTGTTCAGTGACAACGTACCGTAGGTATGTTCCTGCATGTGACCAAACACAAAGAACTGGCTTCTTGGTTATGTAAACACACAGTGGGTAAAATAATGGAACAGAAGGGGGGACTTGTCTTCCAAACTACGTCAACGTTATTCACTCGAAACCAAAATAAAGGTTATCGACATCAAACTACATTTTGTTCACGTTTTACAGTATAAACAATTCAGGAGCAATGACACTAAATATTCAAACACGTGCTTTTTTCATTCGGCAAACCTCGTCAGATTCCGTCACACCCAGAGGTCACAGGTCGAGGAGTTCAGAATAGTGTTTTTTTTATACGTTTTAGCAGAAATACAAGCCTTTTGTCAGTACTGTTAAATAATTACAATCACTGGCTTTTGTTAAACATGCAATTAGTCGCTATTGTAACATCCTCTATGTGGACAATGGATCACGAATAAAGCGCCGGGTTTATTGTTTTCCTAATCGGATTAAGTCTGAACATTGATATAAACTATAGACGTCTTATAGACTATAAGATAAGGGATTTACCCATAACCCACACTGCCGCTTACATAATAGTGTCATTTTAACATGGGAATTTTGGGCAATAAAACTACAAGACTTAAAGTGTTATTATTATATTTTAATATTCACATTTAATTTAAAAATTACTTTCTCAAAGTAACTTATAAATACTTACCTTTACTTAATCTGGAAGCCGGGTATATTTCCCAAATAATCGGCGTTAGATTTAGATCGGCTTTCATACGTTTTAATGTCCCGATTTCTTAGGATTTTTTGTCTGCAAAGGGCCATATCCGAGTTTAAGCCCACTTGGATTTTTGAGCTCAAATAAAACAAAGGCCCCCTGGGCCTAAACGCGGGTCAGTACGGTAGGTTTAATTATTTTGCAAATCTTGGATAGTTCACAAAAAAGTTTAAAATTTGGATGCGTAAAATGATTTTCATATTCAGTGCAGGCTAAATCTGTGTTTGGTTATAGGAAAATAGCCAGATTTATCTCCCCTGAATTCTGTCATCTGCGCTTGCAAGACATTTTTATGAAATTGCTATGATAACTTTTTTTCTATTTCAAATATTTATCAGCTCTAACATAGCTCTATCAGGTGGAAGAAACTTATTTACTGACATTTGCTCTGTCATAGTCTGTTTTTGTGTTGAAAAGGGCCAATTGTAGTAAAAAAATTGGGTAAAATTAGGCGTTTTGTGTGTGCAAACCAAGGGTAAAATTCTACAAAGAAGCTGAAGGGTAGACATTTGATTAACCTAACATTTCGCTTGAAAATAAAACATGCTTGATGGAACCTACGTCAAAGATAATGGCTCAGCATAGATATTAAGTACAGTACCTCCTCTCAGGTTGACCAAAATTGCTGGAAATTGTGTATTTCTATGATTTGTCTTTACACATCTTTTACAATATACAGTATCTCAAAACAAAAGTGAAGCAGGCCAGCAAGGATAGTGGGGAATCTGAGAGTGATTCTGAGGAAGAAAAAACCGAGCATTCTGGAAAGGACATTGAACAATCTGAATCTCCTGATAAGGTTTGTATGTCAATATGACATGCTTTATATGTGCTAATAGTTTCATAACAAGTGTACAAACTATTATCATTTTTTGGGCTATGTATGCTGGCCAAATCTAAAGAATTTCTAATTTTTAGCTATAGTGATCACTCCTCATCCGTCCATCCATCCAGCCGTCCGCCCATCAATTCATCAACATCTTCTCCAGAACTGAGTCATATTTTGTGTGGATGGTCCCTAGGTGACTGGGATTCAGATATATTCAATGGGGTCACTGGGTCAAAAAGGGGCAGAGCCAGGGACATAACTCTTTCCATCCATACTAATTCTTAAAATATCTTCTCAAGTACCATCAGGGCTGCTTAGCTTCTATTTGATACGGTTTCTCCTTGGCTGACTGGGATTCAGATTTGTTCAAATGGGGCCACATGATGAAATAGGGGCAAGGGCAGGGACATAACTGCTCCCTCCATAGGAATTGTTCAACCATCTTCTCAAGAACCATCAAGCTTATATCTGGTATGTAGATTCCTTGGGTGACTGGGATTCAGATTTGTTCAAATGGGGTCATTTCATAAAATAGGGGCGGAGACAGCATCTTAACTCTTTTCCTCAAGAGTAATTCTTAAAACATCTTCCCAAGAACCATCAGGCCTATTTAGCTTATATTTGATATGGAAGGTCGTTGGGTGACTGGGATTCAGATTTGTTCAAATAGTGTCACCGGGTCAAATATGGGCCAAGCTAGGGACAAAACTCTTTCCCTCTATAATAATTCTTGAAACGTCTTCTCAAAAACCATCAGGCTTATTCAGCATGTATTTGGTATTGAGGTTCCTTGGGAGACTGGAATTCAGATTTGTTCAAAGAGGGTCACCAGGTCAAATAGGGGTGGAGTCAGGAACATAACTATTATAAAAGTTTGACCAGTCAAGAAATGCTGTTTGGGTGTGTCTAGTCCAAGGATAGTTGAGATTCAAATATGTTTAAATGGGGGTCGGCCATTAAAAAAATGGGGCATGTCAGGTTGGAACTTTCCAACAGTTGGGGAAAACTTGAGAAAAGTGAATAATGTTTGCTCATATATTTCAGGATGATCATGCAAAAGAAGAATTTGTTCTCAAAATGAGAGGTTTTACAGGAAATTTCGAAGAGGTTTGTTTATCTATATTTATTATAATTCAGGACTATCATAACATTTATTGGAAACATGATGTCGCATCAGAACTAAAGTGTTCTATCTTCATATTTTCATTTTTGTAGGCGAGTTTAAAGTTCTGATCCCCCCCCCCCGTGGATTCACATGCTCTCATTCTGTTTTAGAAGATAGTACATACACAGCGGGTATATGGCTGGTGTGAAAATACTATTATATAACGAGTTTCCAGACAAAACATGATAACTTGTGTGTAATCACAAAAAAATACTTTGGCGATAGAACAATTTGTGTAAAATTTTATGTTTTTATTCCGCGCTATAGTGGTTTTCGTGTTTTTTTCAATCCTATAAATGTGCAAAAATCCCAAATCACACCATTTTCTGTGTCATTTTAACCAAATAATTATCCTGGAGGGGTATCAATATCCCATATCAATATTATTGTTAATCTAAATGTGAAGTTATATGTCAAAATAGTACTACATGAATCTATAGATCTAACAGTTACTGAAAATGCAGACATATTCATTGCTGTACAATAGTTCATTAATGCAGCCGTAAAATTAGGAAAAATGTCACACAGCAAATTTAATGCTGTTGATTTATAGATTCCATCTGTTGTAACAGCATTTCCCATGGCATTACTTATTGTCTCAGACAATTTCAAGGACTGATTAATGTAACCAAAAGATTTAAATAACAGAATTGATGACAGGCACATTAAATCAAGGATCGTATTGATGTGAACCATAAACCCAAAACCATGCTCTCTCATATTATAGCAATGTGATTGGTGGGGAAGGGGGTCTGGGCATGCACTGATCCATCACAGACAAGCTAGCGTGTGCTTGTGAAGCAAGCAATGCATCATTGAGATGAAAGCAAATCATGGTGTAATGTATATACTGAGGAAAGGGCCACCAATACTGCCAGATCCTATTCTCTTTTTGTCTATAATGTGTATTTTGTAATGTGTACTTGTGATAATTGAGATTAGAATATTGTTTACACTAATAGCTAAAGAATTGGGTGATATTTGCTGAAGAAAGGAGATTATTACTGGTAACATCGAGGATTATTGAATTTTTTGCAACTATCTGCTTCTATTTTTGGAGTCATTGTGCAGGTTAATTTGTGTTAGTAATATCATTTATTATATCCTTTGGTGTAATTATACCCCCTTTAAAAAAAAAAGGGGGGGGTATTCTGTTTTGCACCTGTCCATGTGTGTGCGTGCATGCGTGCGTACGAAGGTCTGATGTCTGTTCATGTCATAACTTGAACAGTAGTGCTTGGATCTCAATGAAATTTGGTATGGATGTTCACAACTATGAGGAGATTAAATAGAGGGTTCCGTTGTTTTGTTCGGATTTTCCATTCTAGAGTTATACATCTTTGTTTATCTGGAAATGTTGGCTTTTTGATCCGTCTGGTGTCTGTTCATGTCGTAACTTCAACAGTTGTGCTGGGATCTCAATGGAATTTGGTATGGATGTTCACTACTATGAGGACATTCAATAGAGGGTTCCATTGTTCTGTTCCGCATTTCCATTCTAGAGTTATTCATATTTGTTTATCTGGAAATGTTGGCTGTTTGGTCCATCCGATGTCTGTTCAGCTCATAACTTGAACAGTAATGTTAGGATCTCAATGAAATTTTGTATGGATGTTCACCACTATGAGGACATTTAATGGCACATTCAAATGTTTGTTTTGGTTTTTTGTTCTATAGTTATTCATCTTTGTTTATATGAAAATGCTGATTTTTGGGTCCATCTGTCTGAGTATAGCCATCATAAGTTATAGATATGCCCACACTAGGCGGTATGCCACGAGGGGGTATGCACCGGACGACAGTCCATCTCTTGTTGTATGCTATTAAGCTATAAGAATTAAATACGTCATACTTGTAGACTTGAGCTATGTAGATCACAGCAGTAGATCATTATGCACTCTTAATAATTGTTCTGTTCTGTTTATTAACAGAATGTTATAAAAGAATTTTTCAAGCCAATCCAGACTGTTAGTATCAAAATACCAAGAAATGCAACAAAGAAACCCAATGGTAAGTTATCATGTTAATTGTTCAAAATGACTATTGTCAGGGTTTCTGTTAAGGGTTGGGGGAATGATATCTCTATAGCTGCTGAGAGAAAAATTCAGTTATCAACCAATTGTGGATATCTACTAGTATTGAGTAAATCAGTCGATAATTTCATTCTGATAAAAAAATTCTTTGTTCTCAGGCGCCTCCCTTGTCACTCAATTTTCTTATAAAATATATTTATATAAAATTATATAACTCAATTTTTATAACAGTGTCAAATGTCCAAGGGAAGCAAATCTGGAAATATAGTGTCTGTCATTTGCAGAACGAGGTCCCCAGAGGGTGAATTTAGTGATACTACCCAGCACATTGGGCTAGCATCAACAACTTCACCCTCTGGGGACCTCATTCTGCTTTGGCCTCATCGTCTGGAAAGTATTTATAGTCTCAAATTAACATTTTCCCTTCTGTTCAGTTTCTATATCCCCTGATTGCAGAAGATAATATGCATAATCAAGGTTACTAATGGGTGAACATCACCTTCAATCAGGGAACTTCAATATGATCCTAGGTCTCCCATAGCAGATGGGGCCTAAACAGAATGAGGTTCCCAGTGGGTGAATTTGGTGATGCTAGCCTGCTATGCGGGGTAGCATCACTAAATTCACCCTCTGGGGACCTTATTCTGCAAATGACAGACACAATATTTTCAGACTTGATGGGAACCTTTCAGTTGCTTTTCTTGTTGAATCCTTTATTCACTAAATTGATTATCTCATTAATTATAAATGTATACATTGTTGACAACATCTTTTTGACATGTTCCCACTACATGAAGGCCATGACGTTAATAGTTCAGCATGACATGACATAATTTGGTAGTTGAGAGGTTATGAAAAGCATGTCATGGTTTTACATTTTCAGGTACAGCTCTCGTAAAGTTTGGGAATGAGAAGGATTTTTCTCAGGCGCTTAGAAGGAACAAGATCGTTCTTGGTGAGATATTTCTCTGTGTTATTTCTACCTTCAGCTAATGTTAATAATAAAGAAATTGAATGATGTTCAGAAATATGGCTTGTTGCCATTCATCGGAAAGCTATCACTGAGAGCTTTCCGATTAATGGCAACAAGCCATATTTCCAGCATTGAATTAGCAGGGTTACTGTCAGTGCAATGATCCATCACAGCATCAAAGGTTAAATGCTGATGTGTTTATGTGAATCTGTCAATCAATAAGCTCACACATTAGAACAGTAATGCCCTAAATAATCGACTCCTTAACCACAGGAGAATTATGGGTAACTTTTCAGGATTTAGTTGTAAATATGGCTTGTTGCCATTCATCGGAAAGCTCTCAGTTACCCATAATTATCCTGTGGTTAAGGAGTCGATTATTTAGGGCATTACTGTATACTGTGTCTCAGACAAATCATTGTAATCAAAGCACACAATCAAATGAAAGAGACAACATCGTCAAAACAATCTATGATATTGCCACGACAGCACTACCTACAACGTATGAATGCACACATGTGATGCTTTGTTTGATAGTTTTTGTTTTATTATTATCCGTCCCTCAACTAACACTATTTATGAATGGGCAAAGCCATCACATGATAATCTGAATAAAAGTCATTGGACTCCCGAAAGTCATATTGGATAAACATAGAGGTGGATAATAAAAATGTCATTATACAATGTTGTGTACAGTATGTGTTTTCTTGTACTCGTCCAGGTTGTGGTGAAAAGTAGCATTGAGTCCAATATGACTTTTCACCACAACCTGGACTCTCGTACAAGAAAAACACCTGCTGTACACAACATTCTATAATAACTTTATAATACAAAGATATTTCACAATTAATTATTCATTATAAGGTGGCAAAAGAATATATCTGACAAAGGTGGCTGCTAACTTGATGGACGATACAAAGAAAGAACGACCACCTCGACCGTGGGAACTCAAGGTGTGTGTTTTATAATTAGACTGTCGTCTAGTGTCATATAACTGAGTGCTAATAATTTGATACAATTTGTGGTCTCAAATCAAATTTTGTTATCAAGTTCTAGTACCAATCTTTGCTGTGAAGTCCCTTGTGTAAAGGGAATATTGCCAGACATGATTTGAAACATCGTCTGGACACTTTTGTCAGAGTTAAGGCCATGTGATATCAATTTCCCATTTCTCAGGCCAAAAATGTTTGAAAAAACATGCGTGCAAGTATTTATATTTTATTATTTATTTCTGGGGCACACACCAACCAGAGACGTGTATCACCCCCCCCCCCCCCCCCAACTTTGGTAAAAATATTCAACAGTTGGAAATTTCATACCTGCCAAAACATTAGTTGGAAATTTCACACCAACAATAGGTTGAAAAAAATTTTGTAGTTTGATTTTCAAACAATTTATTTGGGGGGTATTAATTGTTTCTGGACCAATATTTGCATATTTTCCTATTTTTTGTCAATTTTTTGACTGAAATGGTCGTCAGTTGGAAATTTCCAACACTTGGAAAGCTTGTGTCCTGGTCCCTCCCCCGTGGCCAGTCAAAAACTGCTAGTTAATTTAAGAAAACAATATTGTCATACATTTGGTCAACATTGTCATTGGAATTGTCATCAGTTGGAAATTTTCCAACCTAAGTTTTGAAATTTGAAATTTCCAACTCTAGAAAGGCTTGAATTTTCCAACCTGAGAGGGAGTATGAGGTTTGAAATTTCCAACACTATAGGAAAGCTTCAGTTGAGGCCAGTCTAGATGCTAGGATTTGTGATTTTCTTGTTTAGTTTTAAAAATTTTCTCACACCAGGCCAGACAACCATGGTCAGCCCGGTGTCTCCTGGTCTCTTGCCCATAGCCGTGTGCATTTGTCTGGAGTTAGACTACTAGATGTTTGGATTTATGCAATTTTTTAGGTTAAAATATCTGAATGTTCTTCTACCAGGAATATAGAACCATGGTTTATGAATATATAGGATTTTAGGCCTGAGTACTGAGGTGCAAGTTGGGGGTGGGGGCAAATGGGATTATACAAAACTTGTGTTGATTCTGATTAAGGGGGGGGGGGTGCAGTTGGAATTTACCAAGGTGGACAATCCCCACCCCCCAACAGAGACCCTCTAGCCACGTCCCTGACACCAACGAAGCATTCTACCTCGGCATCAGCTCGCTCCGGGTCTAATTTCAGTTGCCTGGGACCATTATTTCCTGTACAGATGTTTGTTCGTAAAAGTTAGTTGATAGCTTTCATGTGATTTATTTTGTAAAAAATCGCCTAATCTTGTATCAACAACACATATTTCAGTGAGATTGCATTCATAATGCATCACATGTTTAACAAATGTTTGAACATAGTTACCAATTTCAGTGATAAATTTGAAATTAGAACCGGGAAATGGGTCTGTTCGATCTCGGTGCCACTCGTGTTTGTATGAAAAAACGTACCACAATTATTTTGTACTGATCAAAACCTTCCCCAACAGATGGAACGTGATTAAATGGTTGAATGCACAGGGTTTCAGGATGATGCATGCAGGCCTGAGAAACGGGAAATTGACTTTGTGTGGTCTAATAATTAACCCACAACTCATGTCCCTTTGTGAGGCACATCTGGAATCGCTCAGTGGCCACCCATCCAATTAGCATCTGAACTCCAAGTAAAAACCATGCACCTGGTTGCTTAACTTTGGTGATATAACAAACACTGAATGACACTGAGCTATCGCTTTCCCTAATGATGTTAGTTTGCTATGTTGTTAGAGATTATCTTTCACATGTTCAGTGCCAAAAATATTGACAGAAGATTGTCACACTACGGATTTTACTAACAGTTAAACAATGGATAGCATTGGAGTTTTAATGAGGGTCATGAGACCTAAATATTAATTTTTGTCTTTTTTACTATTCATATTTTGTTTGCAGAAAGACGAAGAACAGACTGAGTCTATTGCTGAGGTTTGTAATGCTAAATTCCTTGTTATAATGATTTATTCATAGGCCATTAATTGAATCTGTTAACCTGATATTCAATTGGATATTTAACCCTTTCATGACGATAGGGAGCCTCGCATATATACTGGTAACAGAATGCAATGGCTTACAATGTCAAGGTAAATATTGTTGGGCCAATGCATTGTCTTATATAAGCGAGGCTGGAAGACACGCATATATAAGAGAATGCATTGGTACAGGGTTTTCACAAAATTGCAAGAAGCTCCAGTCATGGAAGGGTTAAAAGTGAAAAAAATGAAATATAAAATTAGAACTCTTTACCTGAAATATTTAATATTTTGACCTTAATGGAAATAAATGGGCCTCATCCTGCTTATTACGTTATCCCCGATAACATTCGGTAACATGACAGTGCACCCAACTGATTTTCTATATTCTGCACTCTTAATTTTACACATCACAGCTTTCAATGAGATTATGATATATATTATACATCGCAATATAATATATAGAAACCGATTTTACTTATGTTATACACACGTAATATTATACTATTTTCTGTAACATTGCACTGTCAACATGTATATGAATGTTATCAAAATAAATCTAATCTAATCTGACCCGATCTTTAGGTCGATAGTGACAAGGATATTGCTATGAATGGCAGTGTAGGGGGTAATGTCAAAATTTGGAATAGGAGTATTGTAAATCTTTAAAACGGTGGTTAACCTCTTCGCTGCTAAATGACATTATTATGTCGTGTGCTGGGCTGTTGACATTATTGCCATTTTCCAGTGGGAAAATATAACGGGAATATCACAGGAACCATAAAACTGACTCAGTTGAAAGGCTATTATCGTTCACAATCATGGAACATACACTGTTTGAAACTTCGAGATACAGTTATTCCGATGCACCAATCTCTGAGTTCCAGTTATGTATAATGGTCTACTGTTAGTGTGCTGAAGTAGGTCCGTAGTACCTATGGACCATATAGCACACAGCGTTCACTTTTACGTCCGTAATAGTTATGGAGTCATAGCAGTGAAGAGGTTAAAGCAAAACTATATACAGAAAGAGGTGAGAAGTCATTCTCTAGGGAAGAACATTAACAGATAATCTTATATTAAGGTATTCAACTAGTTTTGAATTGTCTATATCCTTTTTCCTCTTATCCTTTTGATTTATCCTCATTTTTTAGTCAGGAAGATTGTATTTGAGAAATCTGTCTTACACTTGTAAAGAAGAAGATATAGAAGACATGTTCAGGACTTATGGTGAGGATAGGAAAGGATAATTTTATTATTATAGTGACATATGCTATACAAAATTCACAGATAGGTAAATACATTACATTGTATATATTTATTTACCCCCGGCCCATAGGACCTATAAGTCATTTTAAGTAAATGTGTACATCGAATTAAAAGTTATATGCGTATGCTTGGTAGAGTCAATAAAATGCGTCTACGATTAAAGCAATTGTGAAGATATCTAGCCGTCTGACGTGGAAATGAATTTATGAGGTAGTTCGCCATAAAGTTAAGTGAGTGGATGCCATTGATATAAAACATTGTATTTTTGAAAAATGTTAGTCTTAGGTCTCTGTATGCGGAGCACGAAAACAACAGGTGAAGTTCAGTTTCCACTGCCGCTGACTCGCAAAAGACGATCAACCGCTCGTCAATGTCTTCACTTCTCCATCGACCAATTTCGATGCATAATGGCATAATTCCACATCTGAATTGAGCCATCATTGAACGTTCTGCTTTGCTGATGTTGAGCTGTATGTATTGTTCTTGGTGATAGACTGATTTTAGCTCACGATAAAGTCTCAGTTTGTCCAGTCTGTTAACATCGATTAACCACTTCGTGTTCTGGAGTTTACATAAATTTAGTTCACATTCATCTAAATCACAACAAAGTCTATTTACAAATACGTAAAGACATAATTCACAGTCTGAATTGCTTTAACTGAAAAGATAGTTTCACTGAATAGAAATATACCAATATTGAATAGGTAAAATTGTGGCTAGTTGAATATTTAAGGATGTAGTACTTATCTCTTCCCGCATAACTCTTAAAACAACAACAGACATTTCTATGCAACTCAATTTTAACATTTTGGTGAGTAGAACAACATTTATGTTGTTGTACGGTTCGTGGTGGAACAACAGATCTAGGTTGAATACTATGTTACCATCAGACATGTTCACCGAATGGTTTATTCTCTATATCAGCTGCAATGGACGATCACCTGTTAAACGCGACCACATAATTTTCGCTTCAAAACACAAATTCCACCGCGGTTGATCGAGAGACTACCACCATTTATTAAAGAGTAAGAAGCAGACACTTTGTATAAACTAAGTAAAACTACTCAGAATTCCACCAGATATAAACTAAGTAAAACTACTCAGAATTCCACCAGATACAGCCAGATATGCACGAAACCGAAAGTACAAAATTGGAATAAACTACAATAGACTCGTCTTACGGTTTAACCCCCAAAAGAAATGGACACATTCCACCATTTACTAACAAATTTAAAAAAACCGAAACTGTTTAAAATAAGTAAAAATGAACCCAAGTTACACAGGTTACAACCGGACATGTATGCTTGAAACAGAAAGTACAAAATGACATGTCTTACAGTTTTACCGCAAACGAAATGGACACATTCCATTCGCAATGCACACCACTAATCAGTGAACTAAAATCATAAAGTATCCATTACTTAGAAATGTTCATCAATTGGGTCTTACAATACAACTACACACTTGTGATTATATGTATTGTATACTATAACAACACCAGATTGTGAAATCAATTAATATCAGTCATAGTTCACCACTGATCAGTCTTCAATCAGAGGGAACATCAAAAGTTACCGATGGTACATTCTTTGAATGTTAATGTGTGGGTATTTACGGTACAGGAAATAAGGAAATCCCTGTTATGGGGAAATCCCTGCAAAAGCACGAATATTCAAAAATAAAATAACATCATTTTTTGGGATTTTGAATGCCAGGTTTTGCTGAATCCGGGAGAAACTGGGGGTTATCCGTATTTGCGGAATTGCCCTGGCTATCCAGGAGTCTCACAGACAATCCGTGAAACTTAACAATTCTAGTTATCATGTATATAATTTCTAAAAATCCAGTCATAACTTTTCATAAATCTTATGCAGATAGATATTTTGGTTATAATGTAGACTATAATATTCAAATTAAATAGCCTGGCCACTGGTAGTGATCTTTTCTGGGGTTATGGGAAAAGGGAGTGTGTGTCTGTTCTGATGAATAGTCCTATCGATGTGGGAGGGTATATCTTGGTTTATATCACTGACAAGGGGGGGGGGGGGGTAGACCTGTGGCAATTCTAAGATTAACATCCAAGGAATATTCGCGACTGCTCTGAAGTGATAAATTATATTAATATCCCCTGCAAACGAAGTTTGGCAGGGTATATGGTAATGTACTCTGTCCATCCATCTGAGTCCGTGAGTCTGTCCATCCGTAACAACTTTGAAAGGGACTTTAAAATGGATTTTACTCTTTACATGACTAAATCCTTCGGCACACCCTACAGGCCATATCCCTCATCCGATTTGTTACCAAACTTCATATGGATCTTTGAGGTGGCCTCTAGATGGGAGCTGCCAACTTTTTTCCCAAAATTGTTTTAAAACATGGCCGCCAGCAGTCATATGGAAATTTGGATTTATTTAGTACTTAGTATATTTGCAAAATATATTCACCCATGAACATGACGTCATTTATGATGTAATCACCCAAAAAAGTGTTAAGACTTGTGTGCAATAGCATTTAATAAAACACATGTGAAAAATCTGGTATCACACATTTTTTACATTGAAGTGTTTTAACCCTTTCTATACTGAATTATACTGAATGGAATCTCCCATTCAGGGTTGGATGCTGGGCGAAAATTTTCTCTAATCAAAAGTTTTTCCAAATGAAAGTATTTTTTGCCAAATTAAAAATATATTTGCCGAATTTAATTGCGCGTATAATTGGGGAAATTATCGTGTTTTTATCTTTGTTACAAACTAACCACAGACATAGCTAAAATGAGCTACTAGAAAAACTAGTATTATTAATAAATATCAAAGTAGCAATAAATATCTAAGCGACACCTGCCTGGAAACTATGTATAATGTTACTACACAGTCATCAAGCATACATATTATTTCGCCTTGTATTGCTGCTGAAATCAACGAGCCATAAATTAATCCGTTGTCAATCATAATCAGCTGATTAACCTATTGTCTTATACTCGCTGGTAATATAATGCTGACATCATAAATATGTGCTATATAATGTCGTCATTAATATGCATTGTTACAATGACTACATGCATCCATAATCCAAATGGACAAAGGGAGGATTAACTGTCAAAACAAAATTAAAAATTACCTTTTGCGGTATCTACATTGAGATCATGTTACAAAGTACTTACAACAGCCTCAATGAAAAATTTACAGAACATTGCTTTTTTCCGACTCAAATTTTAACCACGGTCGATTAGCTGTTTGATGAAAGTTTGATTATGACAGAAAGATGGGATTACCATTTTGTGAAAATTAAAGATAACATATAACTCTTGTCATAACACTGCTGAGTAGTAAGTTTTCCGGGGTATAAGACCACCCCCTCCCTAGCCCTAATCATAACCCCTCCAAAACGGCTTAAACTCGGATATGGGCCTTTGCAAACCAAAAATCGGGGTAAAACTGATGAAATACTGATGAAAGCCGAGTATTGGGGAATATCCCCGGCTTCCAGATTAAGTAAAGGTAAATAGGCCTATAAGTTACTTTAAGAAAGTGATTTTTCAATTAAATGTGTGTATTAAAATATTTAATAACACTTGTCTTGTTGTTTTATTGCCCAACATTCCCATACTATTAAATTTTGTAAACAGTGTTGGTAAATCCCGCATCTATAGTCTATAGTAGTCTATAGTTTATATCAATGTTCAGACTTAATCCGATTAGGAAACTAATAAACCCGACGCTTTATTCGTGACCCGTTGTCCACATAGAGGATGTTACAATAGCGACTAATTGCATGTTTAACAAAAGCCAATGAGTGTAATTATTTAACACTAACAGTACTGACAAAAGACAGTTATATTTCTGCTAAAAAAGCACGTGTTTTAATAAATAGAGTTATCGCTCCTAAACTGTTTATACTGTAAAACGTGAACAAAATGCAGGTTAAAAATGTTAATGTCAATAACCTTTATTTTGGTTATAACGTTGACGTAGTTTGGAAGACATTGTTGTGCAATGACAAGTTCCCCTTCTGCTTCATTATTATACCCACTGTGTGTTTACATAACCAGGAAGCCAGTTCTCTGTGTTTGGTTACATGAAGGAACATACCGACGTTGTCACTGAACTCGAAAAATATTTTTTACAGTACTGTAGTAGGACAGACACCTGTGGCTTTGCACGCGCATAGCCGCGCATGGCTTTTGAACTTGAAGCTACATATATACACCGTTAGCGACTCGGTTCTTTTGTATTTGGTGTAGGGCCCGACGAATCGGCAAATTCAACATCGAATCTAATCTCGAATCGAATCATGATTATGATTCGAATCTCGAATCGAATCTATTGCCAACACTCGCGGCAGATTTGCGGTATATATTCCCAGACTCCGGATACCATATCCATATTTAAGTATGCTTCAAAAGCGTCGGTATTGACGGAAAGTAAATATTATAATTAAATGTCAAAAGAAACCATTTGTAGACATGCAGATTGCAGAAATAAGTGTTAATTGTAGGAATATCTCAAGCAATCCACCATCTTGGATACATGTAGCTCGGTAAATCCTGTGTCTATAGTCTATATCTTATATCATTATTATGATGTGAATTCTATGTTTCCTGAATCTGAATTTCATTTAAGAATAAAAACAACAACAATGATTAAATGAAACAAATTACTTGTATTCAGAATAATAACATGAACGTTTATAATTATTTAAACTGTTACTGAGTGTCTGTTGCCCACTGGAAAGATATTTGAGCCAGACACGAGGTCAAAACTATTGTCCCGATTGTGAGATTTTACCATCCCATCACACCAGTCACTCATGCACCCATGATGATGATTCTGCCCCCAAATCGCCCATGTCGCCATTCTAACATTATCAAAATGGTTGTGACAAAAACTAATAACTTGCAAAAACTTGGTCAAAATTACAAATTTGGTATGTAACAAAGGTATATATTTGAAAACAAACTAACTGATAAGAGCGTATAGAGATAATAAATAATTGAGTCCGTCCGTCCGAACATTTAGATATTCGGATTCAGGGCAAATATTCAAGTCCGCTCGTTAAATTCGAGCGAAGAAATATTTAATGAGAAATTTATGTTGCTATGACAACCTATAAATTTCAATTATCGAGTTACTTTTATGTTATACATTTGCAATACAATACAATTAATGTTAATTGATACGATGGACACATGCTTTTTGCAGAAACGCCGAACTATATACATTGCGTATATCAACAGCAGTTGTGTGGTTTGGTTATAGATAACGTGTAGAATTGGGTCAAATCAGATGTACATGTGTATATATTTCCAGATGAAGTTGTTGTGTGTGGAATATCCAGTTACACATGCAATTAACAAGCTTAAACTTATTACATGTACATTCATTTAATGTTCGTCACATATATTTCAGTTCGATTACATTTTATTTGAAAAATGACACCTTCGATGCGTGCTTTCATCAATTGAGTATGCAAATGTGACAAGTCGCGTGTCTCATGTGAGAGACACCACATGCTCATGCGAGGTAGGAAATTCAACTAAGCTATCTCACATGACTTCATATAGGCGCTCTGGATTAGTGGGGGAAGAAAGAACGATCTATTTGGCAACTTATACCCTACACGTTGGACACGTCGGTCGCGGATTATTGTTAACTATTTGGAGAAAATGCGGGCAATAAAGAACTTTTATACAACGATTCGAAATATCCCGAATCACTCGACCGCTTTCGAATCGAATTGAATCGGGTAGTAAGATTCGAAATCGAATCGAATCTCGAAGCTTCGTCGGGCCCTAATTTGGTGTCTGTTAATGATTTGTTTCCCCGGGAAGTATAATTTAATAAACAAATAAGATTTTAAGATTCACTTTATTTTATTTTATTGAATATTCTCGAACATGCCTACGAAGTATACTTTTCCGTTTTGAATATAAATATTAAATTTCTCGAGTTCGTCAATCTTTTTTTCTGTCTACAAGCTGATATCAAATACTTACCACCGCTGAAATTGAAAAAAATTTGGGGTGGGCCTCAACTTTTCCGGGGTATAAGACCACCCATGCCTTTTCAAGCTATTTATTCCCTAGGCCCCCTGGTCTTGTACCCGCGAGAATACGGTAAAATCACACACAGATCATAGCTGAACAGCAATGTTCTAAATAAATAGTAAATAAATAATTTCCCGTCCCAGTGTATTGATTACAACAGTCTCTGTAAACATACATTCGGAGACATATTGACATGCTGAGTCAATTGTAGTCTCATCTGGGCTTCTCCCAAATTAGCCCACACTGTTTTATGTTAATCATTTTCATTGGACTTAGACTCATTTCTGATTGGTGGTATAGACTCGGAATCCTGGTTTTAGAAATTGAAGCTCTACCGCAGGGTCTGAATTTTTCTGAGAATGGGATTACACTTAAGGCTATTGCGGTATAATTAACCTGAATAAATTACCCTTTCTATACTAAATGAATTCACCCAATCAGTTAAAAAAGAATACATTGTAATGGTCTATTCTTTATTTGGAGGGATGTTTAGGTAATAAAAGCAGACGTGTGCAGAAGGATTCATATTCTTTGGTGGGAAATGTTCAGATAATAAGTTCAACAATGGCCATAGGTGACAGGTCATTTGTACAACTTACTATCTGAACATTTCCTAAGGGATATATTTGTCAATGAGTATTAAGCAAAGAAATGGCTATGCTCTTATCAGAATGTGACTGAAGGAATATCTCAATGTCTCCATCACAGGTCCTATGACAGAGGTGAATCTACCAATTGATTTCCGGACGAAGAAACCGATGGGTTTTGCTTTTGTAACGTTCATGATTCCAGAACATGCAGTGAAGGCATTTACCGAATTAGATGGTTCATCCTTTCAGGTACACTATATTTACAAGTTAACAGGTCACACATTATTTTGATTGAAAGTAACAAATGATGAGAATTAATTAAATCTAGATCATAATATAATTACACCACGCAACAAAGTTGTGGGGGGGGGGGTGGGTACACTGGAATCGGCTTGTCTGTCCATCAGTCCATGGACACAACTTTGTCTGAGCTTGTGTTCCAAAATTTTCCAGTCAATTTTTTTAAAATTTTGCACAGATATTAACCTGTACACCTATGGTTGAGACAGTCAGACTTTTTTTGTCAGATTATCCCTTTTTTGTCGCAAAATACATAATTTTGTCCAGACTTATATTCCCTTTATTTCCCAATCAACTGTTTTGTTTACCAGCACTTGACACACATACTTGCTATCATGGGAACATGACTATCTGCAGTTCTGAGGTTAATCAGAATCATATGAACAGAGTTGTTCTTTTTTATATACACTCTAATGTTAATGGTTACCCTTTATATACCTCAAATGTACTGCGATGGGTATCCTTATGCCCAATGGGACAGTTCCACTTCAAATTGTTCCTACATTAGGAATTTCAGTCCAGGATTGATGGAAGGATTCTGACAGGTTTTGTCCATCTCTATTTGTCAGAGTTATTGCCCTTGTTGGAGATAGCAAATTTCTCCATCTTTGCTTAACATATAGCATTGTTAGTCTGGTACCAACAGTTAGATTTGAATATCTTTGGAATAGTGATCTAGGTCAATATGAGGGAATTGATGCACTGGGTTTTATCCAATGATTTGTTCAGAGGTATGGACCTTCTTGGATTTAGAAAATGACAAAATTTTCCATCCATACCAATATTTAGTATTGCCCACTCTCTAAACTGAGCATTGGGGCATATGCCACGATTGGCATTGCAACTGTTCCTTTTGTTTATAATTCTTCATCTTGTGTTTCTTATTTCCTTAGGGACGACTTCTTCATATTTTGCCTGGCAAAGAAAAGAAAGAATCTGTGGGCACATCAAATGGTGAGATTGTACTGACTGTTCCTAGTTCTTCATGTGTCATGTTTAGGAGTGGAGGAGTTCTTTAAATTCATGTTTGCTAGGTGAGGGTGATGCCTCACCATATTAAAAGTATATCCTTTCCTGGCATTGAAGTGTGCAACACACAATGTGTCTGAAGTTTGTTCTATAAAAATTGCATTTAAAACTGTCCCTAAAGGTTGTATGTATTATAATTATACCTGAAAAAATGGAAATAAAATCAATATTAATTGATAGAAGCATTTCCGGACAGGTTCTTAGACTCAAATTTATTATTTATATCCCGGAAACTATATAACACTTGTTAGGAAGAGATAGACCATCTTAAAATTGTTCTATACAAAATACTCATATATTTCTATTAAGTAAGTTCCTGGAAACTACACAACATTTTATTGTCCATGTGTTTCAGTATTACTGACGTATAGGTGTAGTATAGATGTTGGTTTACCAGCCACTTGTTTTACCCTTTCATGACGGGAGCTGTCCTGGCGCAACATTAAAGACCTTGTGCCAATGCATACTCTTATATATGCGAGCCAACCATATATAATAGAATGCATTGGCCTAAAACAAATTATAATTTTTTATCAATAATCCTTGTATTCTTTAACAATTTTTATAATTTTTTATAATTTTTTCTTAATTTCTATAACAATTTTTATCATTTTTTCTTAATATATTCTTTAACAATTTTATCATTTTTATGTGTACCCATACCATGTGTCCGTCTGTCCGTAGACACTTGCTATCCGATTCGATTACTTGAATATTTTTTATCGGATCTTGTTCCAATTTTATGTGCATGTTTATGATGACACACCCCTCACCTGTATAGTTTTTGGTATCAATCGGTTGATCAGTTAAGAAATTATTAACACTTTCCATCTATACATAGTCATGTTCTATCCGATGCCATAACTTAAGTATTTTTTGTCCGATTGTAGGTTTATAATGACACACCCCTCACCTGTATAGTTTTTGGTATCGATTGGTTGATCGGTTTAGAAAATAATTAACCCTGCACACAAATGCTATCTGATGCATCTAAGTGAAACAATTTTCTTCTGATATGCCTCATATTTCTTACCTAGGTTTTTCTTAGCACGTTCTTTATCTGTATGGTTTTTGGTATCGTTTAGTTAACCCTTTCTGCTCTTGTTTTTAAATAGAATTCATCCAAGCTGTGTTGACTTAAATATTTTTCATCTGATAAGCACCATATTTGGTACATATGGTCCTCACCCCGAAATACAGATCAGGTTCGAATTTGAGTTTGATCGGGTATATTTTAACAGAGTTATGGCCATTTAAAATTAAAGTGACTGATAAAGTAATTTAATTATGCCTGCACTGTGAGAAGAGAACATCTCACATAACACAAGAGTGTATTATTGGCAATGTTTAACTGGACACTACATACCATAGAGATAACTAACATTGCTCTGGCTGAGTCTGTTGATAAAACCTGTCAAAACTAATTGATTACACTCTGGCTAGTTCTGCTTTTCTGTGCAATATTGAGTTAACCCCTTTGTTGTAATAGGTTCATGACATTAGGGACTGGCTTATTGTATGGGTTTTGCTAAATCCAAGGACATGCTTTTTATAGACTTTTTTGTGTTTATCAGTTCATTAGTTTGGGTAAGATTAACCCCATTCTATCCGATTTCATAACTCAAATATTTCCATTGATTATGTTTATAGTTCTTGGCATAGTTTATGATAACACACCCCTAACCTGCATAGTGAGGGTCATTTGGTTTATTTGCTTAAAAATATTAACATCCTCCACCAATCCTGTTGACACAATGTGATAACTAGATATTTTTCACATGATCACTATATATATAATTGCATCCATGTTAATGATGATACATTCTTCACCTGTATAGATTTTGGTATCGATTGGTTTGAAGAAATTAACCATAACTTTAATTATATTTCCGCTGTTTACATACATTATATCTTTCCAATGTTTAGCTTAGAAGAAAATTAACCCTACCCATTCCATGGTCATACAGTATGCTATCCAATGTAATGAATCTATTTTCAATCTGACCAATCTCATACTAGTACCTCTAGCTATCTAAAAATTCAGCATTAAAATATTTTTTTCCAATCATTATCAATCATTTTATATCCAGGTCTATACATCCCTCACTTGTATAGTTGTTTAATGTATTGATTGTTTTTTTAATGGGAAATATTAACCCTTTTCTCCCATCTAAATGATCCCATGAATTTTTAATATGCAGCTAACACAAAACATAATAAAAAAATAACAATAATAAAAAAACATATAGATAGAATCGCATGGGTGTCTGAATTTTGACGAAATTATCGCACGAGATTTGTTGGCGGAGCGATACCTAGAGTGCGGGACGCAATCCTGCACGAGAGGTATCGCGTTCCGCCAACAAATCGAGTGCGATAATTTCGTCAAAATTCAGACACTCATGCGGTTCTATTTTTATTACATATCTACGTATCATAGTAAGTTGACTCACAGTCGTACATCTTCGGTACAGAAAATGTGAATTTAATTGAGTTTTAACGGCATTTTAGGGTTAACACAACAATCAGACAGGGAGCCCTTCTATCCGCGAGTGAACTTGACCCATCTTGAACGCGCAAAGGTGTTAATTGGGTTTTCCCAGATTTTCCAAAAATATAACCCAATCGGCGCGCTGCGAATTCGGCAAGTGGGTTGTCGCCCTTGCGTTGAATGAAATAGTTCCGTCGACAGATTGCACTAGTGCGATTCTGAGAATTATCACTCGCCTGGAACGTCGTGCGATCATGCGAATTACGTTGATAAATATGTAATAAAATATGTTATGTCTCACATTCCAATGTGATAAGCAAATAAATGGAATTGCTATGATGTTTATCTACTTAATATCTTAACTATTTTGTCTTTAACTGCTATGGAGCATCTTTCTGACTATGGATTTAGCTTAATTAGCTTTATCACTCTATAAGATATATCTGGTTGAAATCGAATGCCACACCCATGTTCCTATTGTGCTTATGTGAGCAAGGTGCCCAGTAAGTCTGATTCCACTTGTGACCTCAATGTAAGGTGTGAATTGTTGAAACTTTTGCACTCATGAAAAGGTTGGTGTAAGGATTTATTAAAATAGCTAATCGGTATCGCCAAGGTATGGGTTAAACATCTGCCGATCGTGATCGGCCTCTCGTTCTTACATTCTTTAACAATTTTTTATCATTTTTTCTTACATCCTTTAAATTTCTTTTTTTTACATTATTTAACAATTATAAAAAATAATATAAAATGTTTAGGCCAATGCATTCTCTTATATATGCGAGGAGACCTATGGTCGACTCGCATATATAAGAGAATGCATTGGCACAGGGTTTTCAGGAAGCTTCCATCATGAAAGTGTTAATATCTTGTATATAAATGCTGGAAGTCAATTATTTACTAAATACACATTCACGAGTAGTTCCCTTAGGAAATGCTCAGATTAGAAGTTATAACGTTTTTTTTTAACTTATTAGCTGAACATATCCCCCCAATGAATAACAATAATTCTGCACTTGTATTACCTGTTTCTTTGTCTGTCATCTGCTTGTATTTCCTGCTCCCCTTCAGATGAATAATAGACTGTACCAATAAGGTTGCCACGACTATTAGTTTTCAGAATTGACTAATCGACCATTATAGTAGACGGTTAGTTGATTAATCTTTCAGATATGCGACCTAAATTACATCCAGGTAAAAAAGTGATAAATGCAAAATTACATTGACTACTTTATGTCCACATTGAACACAGTTATAAACTGTCAGTGTTCAGTGTTTTAAGGGGAATACTCATGCTCTCATTTGTCCCAATGTAGTTATACACATGCCCTTACTATTAAATACTACCCAGAATTGCCAATGAGCCGATGTGCCTGCAAACTGCACACACGCCGTGACAGTAACTGCAAAATTGCATCAAGTAAAGCAAATTTTACCGAGACATCAAAGGCAAAGGAAGCTGCATCGGACGTGGATAGTCGGATGAGAGAACAGGGTGTCGGGTGGCAGGGTTCAATTTAACTGGATTCGCATCACAATATGCGATGCAATTTCCAATTTCTGCTAATCAATTTACAATGAAAAAAACGTGTATTGGTAGGGAATGCTATATAATCTACCCAGTACTGCAAAATGCTATCCAAATTAAAAAAAATTAAGTCAACCTCTGGGTGGTATATTGCACTGCATACACTGTTAACTAGCTGTTACTTACAGACATGGCATCGGTGCATAGTCCTGCTTACATACACAACCATACCTGCCTTGCCCTTCGCCGATTCGTTGACGAAAGTAAATAACCATCAACTACCACACTTTTCGAAGGTTAGTCGAATAATCATGGCAAGCCTATGTTCCAACATACACTTTTATCACTGAATAAGAGAATCCATCTATCTAGATACATATGTCTGATGAGAAAAATAATTTTCCCCGCGTGTGTTTGTCTGATTTCAGAAAAGTCATCCTTCAAGAAGGACAAAGAAGCTAAGCAAAAGGCTCTTGCTAAAAGGTATATTACTGGTCCGCATGGAGGTGATATATCACATTTAGTGGGACTATTTTAAATTTGACTTGATCAATCCGATGGTAGATAAGGCCAAACAATGTATATTTCCCATTCTCAGACTCTCACACATTGTCCGAAAACCCTCCACTTGCAACTTTTTATCAGTCATTGATACATGATTGGCTCATTTTGGAGAAATAAATTAGACATAATCGATGAGCAAACTTTTTACGGACGTCTATTTGGAAAATATTGACTACACTACAGTCAATGCCAGTTAGACCTGGAGCTAGCCGATACGAAGGTAGAATGCTTCGTTGGCATGTTCCCCAAAGCTAAATAATAAAATATAAATTTGCATGTGCACATGCTTTTCAAAATGTGTTTTGCATGAGAGAAATGGGAAATTGAATTTGTGTGGATTAAAAGAATGGTGGGAATATGAAACTCTGAACTTGTTGAAAGAACATATTGGTATATGGTATGGCATTATTGTCCCCCAAAATTTTTGGAGGACTATTGTAATCAGCCACGTCTGTCCGTCCGTGCGTCTGTCCATCCATCCGGAATTTTAACTCCGGTAATGATCATCCGATTTGATTGAAACTTGGTATGTAGGTGTCTCAACCAAGAAACACAGGTGCTCTGCAATTCTGGGTTTGATCCGATGTTCTTTTATGGAGTTATTTCCCTTTTTTCAACTTTTTTTTTACTTAGAAAATTTCTCACTTTGATGGTTTCCGGGTTATATCTCAAGTTTGGATCCTTTAATTGCAAATACCATTTTTCTGTGGATCAGTCATATCAAGATACAGGTTGAGTTCGAATTTGAGTTTGATCCGATGATTTTTCCTAGAGTTATGGACTTTTTTCGACTTAGAAAATTCAATTTTGCTTCTTTTTTCTTTGGTTTCCGGATGATAACTCAAGTTTGGACTGTTCAATTGAAAATTCCATTTTTTTGTGAGTCTTGATATCAAAATACAGGTCAAGTTCGAATTTCAGTTTGATCCAATGATTTTTCTCAGAATTATGGGCTTTTCGACTTAGAAATTCCATTTTCTTCTTTTTTCTTTGGTTTCCGGATGATAACTCAAGTTTGGATTGTTTAATTGGAAATTCTGTTTTTTTGTGGGTCGTTCATATCAAAATACATGTCAAGTTCGAATTTGAGTTTGATCCAATGATTTTTCCCAGAGTTATGGGCCTTTCGACTTTGAAATATTTTAAAATAATTTTCTGTATGAGGGTACCTTCATTGTGTAATCAACTCCTCCTACAGTTTTGATCGTAGATATTTGAAACTTCAGAGTATTGGAACACACATACAGACCTGTTTACTTTCCCGATTTCGGCGGGAGTCTCCCGATTTTGTGTCATTTCTCCTGTGCTCGCGATCGGGAAACGAAATCTCCCGATTCAAAAGATAAAACCAAAAATTAACCTACAGGTGTAGCAAGCGATAAGCCATGCATGCTATTGTGTTACAAATTAATTAGGAGTATATAGCCGGAAAATCGTAATTTTATTCCAAACGATTCAGTGATTTTAGAGACACTTCATGTCAACATTGAAAAAAATCTCCCTATTTTTCACTAAATCTCCCTATTTCTGAGGACAAATCTCCCTATTTCCAATTTTGAAAGTAAACAGGTCTGCCCACATATTGGAGATGTGCAACATGTATATAGATGACGGAAAAATTATTTCTTTACGGAATTATTTACCCTTTCGACTTAGAACATTTTAACATTTTTTTTAATTTCTTTAACAAAGTGGCGTCGACTTGCCATGTTTTCGGGGGACACTGTGGTCGGCTGACCTTTTATTTGAGATCTGGAAATCTGTTTTTTTTTGTCTGTCCGCTCAGATATCTGATCCATAGGTCATCGGATCTGAATGAAATTGGTATGGAGGTTCATCATCATGACCATGACCTTGTATGCCAGTGCATTCTCTTGGTATATATGCGAGGCTCCCTATGGGAGATTTGCATATATAAGAGAATGCACTGGCTCATGATTTTTAATGCTGCACCAGCACAGCTCTCATCATGATAGGTTTAAACAAATGAGTATTCGCACATCTAATTAATATAGTTCTCTAATTATTTACAGTTCTCACAACTGGAATACACTGTTCCTTGGTGCCAATGCTGTTGCAGATGTGATGTCGGAGAAATACAAAACATCTAAGAGTGACCTACTCGATGTGGTTAGTTTCATGAGTGTTCATTGCCAATATTTAGTTTGTTAACCCTTTCTACACTAAATACTCATTGACGAGTAGTTCCTTTAGGAAATATTCAGATAATAAGTTCAACAAACGACCATCCCACCAATGAATATGAATCCTTTTGCACTTGTTTTATCTTTTTGTCTGTATGTCATCTGCTTTTATTACCGGAACGACCCTCCTAATGAATAATAGATCATTCCAATATTTACTTTTATAACCGAGTGGGAGAATCCATTCAGTATAGAATGAGAACTAATAGCAAAAAGAAACTTTTTAAAGGCTCGTTAAATGAACAATGACGTTATTGATGACACAAACTCTGCATATCGTGGGAGTTCAAGTAGCGAAATTGTTTTTTAGATGAACTTAAATTGAGTAAAACGCAACGAAACCTTTTGCAAGGTGTGAGAATGCAAAGAGGTAAGATTGTATACATGAATTTTAATTTATGATTGGACAGCAAGGTGTGCTATATAATTAAGAGAGTTGTGGTACTGGAGATGGTGAGTGGTTGTAAGATGGAAAGGTTAGTAAGGGAAAGTATGTGTATGAGGAGTTAGGGAATGGCAGATGGGATGGGGTTCAATGTCAAAACCAGTAACGCAGCAGTGATGCACTAGATTGCTTATTGTGTCATCATGGTATGCAAAGTCATTGTGTACACTGCCAACTGATTAACATCTTTGTCATTCTCTCAATGTATTAGTCAATGTTAGCTTGATGATGAAAATTCATCGATTGCACCGAAGAAGACCTCTGGCCAAAAGCTATGCACCATTCAACAAGAGTAATTATTCCCTTTATTATGCCCGACCCCCGTTCATTCACTGGTGCTGTCCTTCCATCCATCTGTCGGTCCAAACATATCACCATGTAACTCAGGTGATTATTATCGGATTTCATTGACCTTTGGTTGGAGAAAAGGCTACCCACATATTACGGTGTTTCGTCCATTAATTTTTATCAGAGTATCAGAGTTACGGCCCTTGTTTGACTTTGAAATTTGTGAATTATATATCTGTCCGAACATATCACTTTGTAACAGTTAAACTACTATTGGTTTCATCTATTCATTTTTACCAGGGTTACATCCCTTGTTTGACTTGGGAGTTTCTTAGTTTTGTATCTGTATGAAAATTTCAGCTTCTAACTTAGGCATGAATCATCAGATTTGGTTGTGCTTTGGTGTATTGATAGCCCAGTTTAAGGGGAAAGGATACCCACTTCTTGGATTTAGAAAATAACAAAAGTTTTCCATCCATACACATATTTAGTATTGCCCATTCTCTAAACTGAGCATCAGGGTTATATGCCATGCTTGACATTGCACTTGTTTTGTTATGCACTTGCATGATCATCGACATATGACCATTGTTATGGCTGAATGTTTAACCCTTTGAGTGCCAGGTCCGATTTTTGTATCGACCCATATACCCTGTGCCAATGCATTTTTTTTTTTAATTCATTTTTTTTATTTTTTTTTAGGGCACTCTACAGACCATAACTTAGGGCCAATGAGATCGGCCCCTGGCACTAAAAGGGTTAAAGGCCTTTAGAAATAAACTGACTTGAGAATAAAAATATAGGAATCGCTTTAATATATCAGTGTTTTGGTATTTTATAAACCATTTGAGAGTTATCATTCATGAATTGGTTAGCTTCATACTATTTTTTATACTTTCAGGAGAGTAAACAAAGTTTAGGAGTGAGGTTGGCCCTTGGAGAAACTCAGATTGTAGCTGAAACACGTGATTTTCTCATTGAGAATGGAGTAAGTCTCGACAGCTTCAGTCAGGTAAGATAAAGAGATCAAATAATTTATTCGCACAATAAAATGACACATTTAGAGATGAGTACAAATATATTGTACTGGTGGTCTTCCAGCAGCCCCTTGAATAAATTATAATTATAAACTCTCTGTGGGCAGTCCATAATATGTCCATAATTATAAAGTTTATATATGTATATGCAGGTTTGAGTAACACAAATGATTTAATGATTCTTTTCACGCAGTTCCCAAATAAGTGCTTCTATTGAAACCTCCAAAAGGGTGTGCCCAGTTTGACCATCTTAAGCCATGTAAAGTCTATTTCCTGTTTCTCAAACCTTTTAATTTGTGTTTTCTATGTTTGAAAACATTATAATCGGAACAAAATAATTGCGGTATGTTTTTATACAAACCTGCTCTGAACTGAGATCGAATATACCGGTTTCTGTATTCAAATTTCCAATTCATACACAACCGTCATAATGAATTGCATTTGCAAACTCAGTAAAAATGTGTCAATTATACTTTATTGCGTGATTTTTAGCTCACGCCCTACAGGTCACCTTCCTCATCCAATCATCACCAAACTTCATATGGATCTTCGGAGTGACCTCTAGATGGGAGCCATCAATTTTTTTCTTATTCAGTAAAAATATGGCCACCAGCAGCCATCTTGGGATTTGAAATTTGAATCCATTGGCACACCATGCGCCCCGCATTTATTGGAGAAATGTTTTGAAAAGTTACATGCATGTTTTAGGATCACCTCTATATGGGAGCTAGTAAAGGTGGCTAATAAATAGCTAGTATGATATTTTGGTATTGAATTATCATCAGAAATAAAATTTTATGTACCGGTATTGCTCGCTTCGGGCCAATTTAGGGGGAGCTACTCGCTTAAGGTCCTTTACAGGGGCATGTATACAATAATTCCAAAATGGTAATCGGTTATCCACTTTATCAACAGTTAATTGGTTTAATAATTGGGTGTTTGAAAATCACTTGCTGCTTCTCGTTGCTGTTGGACATTTTGGAAGCCATATTGATTCTGGAGGATATGATTCCCTCGATGTTGATACAAGTTACAAGAGTTATCATTTGTGATCTTTATAATATAACACGTGGCCATTCTGTTCTTAAAAAAAACTCAAAAATATGCTCGATGCTTAACTCTTTTGCTGCCACCCCGCCACACAGACATACCCCCATTGCCAAGTATTCTGGATGTAAATACAAGTATTTTATATATATATGGGTAATGCAATGACTATCGGGTAGTTATTGGTGTATTTAGTTGAAACTTCACATGTGGGTATATATGACAACCCATTCAAGGTCATAAGGATCATCATAAGGGTCACATGACCTTTGTGGCCATCTTAGATGCTTTAATTTATGTTTTTCGTCAGTTTTTGGACAGCAGTAATACTATTGTATAGATCTGATAGTATTACTATAGTATACCGTATATTAAACTATGGTTGATCATAGTTGCATAGTAGTTTATACTCTTCTGTAGTAAAACCATAATATACTGCAGCATAACATTGTATACTATAGTAAGACACTAGTATAGTTTAGTATTACTACTGTACATAAAAATATTGTATTTTTTCATATGGAAACAATTATGATGTTTGTTTTCCACTCATCGATCGCATCCCACCAAAAGTGAATTTGTCAACTGTATATTCTGGCTTGGACTGTACTCATAGAACTTCAGGTGTAGCATGACCTTGACTGACCTTCTTCTAGATTGTCAGCGAAACCAGCACTCTATAGAAATAACTGAACCCCTTTGTAATGCAACAAAACAATAGAATTACATCACTTATACCAGATGCACCCCAGAATTAGCATAAATGTGCTATTCGCAGCGACTGGGTAACTCGCATTTATGCGAGATGGGCAGCGAAAGAGTTAACCCTGCCCCTTCAAGTAAATCACCAAATTTGGGTACCCACAAAAAATGCGCAATTGCAGAAAGTTTCACACATCTCATTGCGAACTTTCTGCTATGTTCATGTATGTAATGGAGGAAGATCACAGATCACAGATCCTATATCTTATGAGTTGTATGTTGTAATCTTAAGATATAGCGCCAAAACCAAAAACATTAATGTTTGGTTTGGGTTACATGTTGACAAATTATGCTTACTGTTTTCTAGCCAGCAGCTGAGAGGAGCAAAACCGTGATAATAGCAAAAAATTTACCTGCCAGTACAACCGTTCATGATCTTCAAATATCATTTGAAAAATATGGAACCTTGGGAAGGCTATTGCTTCCACCTTCTTCTGTGACTGCCCTTATTGAATTCTCAGAACCAACAGAAGCCAGAAAAGCCTTTAGCAATCTCGCTTATTCCAAGGTAGGTCATGCATTCCCCCAAGATAACCTACCCTCTAAACTATATGGTATCTCTCTCCTAAGTCCTTTACTTTTCACCAGAGTATTGCCAGCGCTTCTCTACGACTCACTTTTCTCTCATTCGCCATTAGCCGAACATCGTTCTGAAGACAAGTACACTAACTAACGATGTTTCCTAATTTCGTGCAATGACATGTGTTTCGTTGTTCGAAATTTTTTTGTTGAGTCTGTCTTAATGGATATTAACTACCCAGAGCATGACCTCTCTTCTTCCTCGGTAGAGCAGGATCACAGTACAAACACAGGTCAATAAATTATACTCTGATCTCAGTCGCTGTGACAGGTGGTTTGATTGTAAGCTTTTTCCAGGGGATCAACCTTTAAAAAGCAATGAAAAACCAAAATATGTCAACTATAGACAATTCCAATGTGAATATCTATCATATCAATTAAAAATACCTTTTTGATACAGAAATAGGTTTATTTTCAAAGCCATATGTTACTTCTGGAAGAAGCCTTTATCTTGAAACATGCTCAATTCAGGAAATAATTTCTCGCAGCAGAAGAACAGATTCTGAAAAATTAATCCTTGTATCCACTGAGGTAGAAGAGATTATTGAAGACATCCCAGCCCCTCGATCCAATATAAACCCAGCAAGAGTTGGGATCCCTTGACCTGGTAACATAATATGTTTTTGCTTGCCCTTAGGTCACCATAATATTGGCATATCAAATATACGCTGTATTCATACTGTATATTATGACATGCGATATCATGCAGAACAATTATGTCTGTTATCTACCAAGAAATTAATGAAGATCACCAATGCAGGTACCCTCACAATTATGATTACATGACCAATATCATAGCCCGTCTACCTGTTATTCATTCAGAATTTATTTTCAAATGAATATGAGGCTGTGATATTCATGATCCATATGCATGACAATTTGCTCTGCGATCGAGGCATTAACAACCTAGCATACAAATAAGTATAAATTTTCATGTTACAAAACCGGATCACCTAGAGTATCCTGTCTTGTATCGATTCGATATGACAAAAGGCATAAGATCGCCTGGTATCAGTATGCAATGCTGTATATCATGAAACTTTGTAGTACAGCCCTTGAAGCTGTAAAAATGGGCAAATAGGGAATTTCATGAAATTCTAAAGCTCTACCTTGAAAATAAATATGAATTTCAGGGTGGTAAACTATTTATATTTATTCAGAACACATGTATAATAAACTCGTTAATTTTATACCATGCCATAATATGTTGAGTAAACATATTCACATGGTCCAAATCAAAGCAATGAATTCAACCCTTATGTTTGAGTTAATTCTATTTAAATATATTCTCTACGATGGGTAGAGTTTCGTGCTCAACATCACAAGTTCCTCGACTCATGTGCTTGTGATCACGGAACGATCAGTCAGAATTCGAAAAGTGAGGAAATACTCCGGAAGCGACATTTACAAAATATGCTACGATATCATACCTTCGATATTTCGTACCAATTTTAGTTTCACCCTTCGAAAAGCAAGGACTTAGGAGAGATATACCAAAAAGTTTAATGGATAGTAATCTTAAAGGGAATACAAATTATACTGTAAATATTTGGTTTCTCAGCTTTCTGGGTCATTTGTTAATATTATTTCAACAATTTTTTTTCAAAGTGTTAGTTTGAAAAGTTTTCTCTTATTTTGGAGGTGGGAAATTTCACGCTATGTGTTATGAACGAGGAAAAATGGTTCATTATACCTATCCCATGAATTTAACCATCTGTACAATTTGCTATCCCTGTTGAAACATTTATATTTTAAAGAATGCAAAACAAAAATTCTTAACACTGTTCTAGATCAGATAGAATTGAAGCATTTCTCTGTTATGACAGTTTTATCCATTTAATGGATTCTCCCATTCAGTTCTAAAAGTATACATTGGAATTGTCTATTCTTCGTTTGCTGGGATACGCATGAACCCCAAAATGGATTTATGTAATCAGAGGGTGAATCGGGAACCCAACCCTGGAAAACGCGCGAAATCCACTGGAATTTCACCCTCCAAACACTGACCCCATTTGGTTTCAATAGAAATGATTTTTAGTTGTACACCTTTCATGGATTTATGTCAAGTTTGCTGTATTGTTATCATGTTAAAAACCAATGATGTCATATGCTTAAATGATGTACCTTAAATATGATAGTTACATTTGCATATACACATAAATATGAGTTATGAACAAATAGACTCAGTAGGTATGGCCATCTTAAAGCTATGGAAAAGCAGAAGCAATATTATGTGTATGTTAAAGTGATGTGAAACACTCCGGTAGGGTGATCAAATAGAAATGGAGAATAATCTTGTTCAAAGTAGTTATTTTTACAAATATATCTAAATTGACAACACACACCGACATTCTTATTTATTATTTAAATGCAGTGACTGTCGATTGCGAAATCGTTTTCGTTAGTTTAGCGCTGATAGAAGCATCCCGATTCGAGTAGTAAATATTTACAATTTTGCGTAGTTCAGGCAATGTTTTCTTTGGATTGATACAGTCGATTTGCTTGAGATTTTTGGTGATGTTAGTGGTATGATACATTCCTCCAGTTGGCATATCACCTGAATACTAATTTATCAGTTTCACGCACCCGAACAAGTACATACTATGTCTTTAATATTTTGTTAATATAATAGAGTCATATATCTTTTCAGTTCAAGCATCTTCCGTTATACCTCGAATGGGCACCGCTTGAAGTGTTCAAATCTAAAGCTCCAGAACAAACTGAAGGAGATAAAGATAAGAACTCATCAAGCCCAGTGAAAATGGTAGGTTTTATCTTAATACATATGTATCGTATGGCTAAAGATGCTGTTTCTTTTCCTTTAAATTTTAGTGTAAATAATAAATTTCAGTCTGAAACCAGGCAACATGAGCCTCCGGTTACTTGGTAGTAATATGTTTTTTCATGAATCGGGACCGCAAATGTTATAATTTAAAAACAATTCAACAGTTTTGATTGAAAATCTGTCATTTGACCCAATCTATACTGAATAGATTCTCCCACCCATTAATAAAAGTATACATTGGAACAGTCTATTTTTCATTAGGAGGGCTGTTCATGTAACAAAAGCCGATGACAGATTGACAAAAAGATAAAAGTGCAGAAGGATTCATATTTATTGGTGGGAAATGTTCAAATAATTACGGGAACTACTCGTCAATGAGTATTTAGTAAAGAAAGGGTTAAAACATTTAAGTTGAAATTTGATTCCCACTCATTGTTTCCACCTGTGTTTTGGGAAATAGTAATACAAAAATGTTTTCAAAGAGTTTCATTTATCATTTTTGGGGTTAGTGGATGCCAATTACCTGAGTGGATAATAACTCCTTTGGATGGTTGGTCTTGTAAATAAAAAGATACTTGTATCCGTAATTATCTCTAGAACCTTCTCTTACATACATTGTGAATAAATATCCCATGTATCTGCTATAATTGTGACTTCTTTTCAATCTCTCCCAAACTGCCAAACATGATCAATGTGTTCTCACATACATTGTGGATATAAACTGACTTATCAGCTTATCTTTACATTACATGCAGGAAACAGAGGCAAAGGAGTCAGATGCAGAGACTGATGATGAAGCAGAGCCAGAGAGTATTTTATTTGTCAAAAACCTCAACTTTGAGACGATGGAGGAGGATATCTTAGAGGTAATTTTCATGGGGATGCAAATCCAGAATAAAAATGATATAGAGGATCTCCAACGAGTTATGTTGGGATATAAGATTTTATGAAACAGGTTTAATAAAGTTGATTCACAACGAGTTGTAGACGAGTTGTGAATCCAATTTATCAAACGAATTTCATAAATATCTTATGTCCCAACATAACGAGTTGAAGATCTTGTATATCACATGAAAACAACTAGAGCTTTATGCCTTTATAACAAAATAGTATGTGGGCCAATTCTCATAAAGCATCAAGTTTAGAAGTTGGCTGCACCCCCCCCCTCCAACAAAGGTTTTTATATATCAAATTAAAGGTCATTATATGACGCATCTGATTTTGCTTGTTGCCTGCTTCAGAATGTGTCCAAAGTATATTTTTCAGGGAAGACAACTCCTATCCCTAAAATAAAAATTTCTTCGAGTACAAGTATCAGCGTATAGAAAAATGACTGCGGGTATAAAGTGAACAAGACATCGTTTATATTAAGTATAGATCACCATAAAACAACATGTGATACAACACTGGACCATGTATAAGCTAGTTCGAAAACAATGCGATAAATATTTTGAAATTGCGAAAAATTACTTGAATTTTGAAAAATAGTGTCGCATATAATTGGCTATAACTTGTGACACACATGGGCTATTGACGGGCAACATATCTAAAAATATTGCACCAAGGACCTAGCAAAACAATTTGGATGATGGAATGCCAATTATATTTCTGTAAAAATGCGCTGTGGGCATAAACTTAACCCCACCCCCTATAATATATTTTTCTTAGAAAAATGCATTGTATAGATTACACTTAGAATGTCGCATGCAAAGAAGGCTTTAGGGGCATTAAATGAAACAACGTAGAGACTGATGAAGGGGAATTATAAACAACATTGTCCGAACAATTTTACATTTTTACTAATTTCTCAAAATTTTACAACATTGTGATTAAATATTGATAGGGGTATGGAAAAATCACACGAGGATACTGGTCCAGAATTTGTAAATTCATAAAACCTCACATGATCACTTTTTTGTCAACTATTTCATATTTTTTCAATTTTTATTGAAATTTTTGTGCAAAGCCATATATATATTTATTTCAACTGGTCACATATGGCTAGGCTGATGAGTGAGACTGGAAGGTATTTTCTTATTTTGTGGTGCATTTTGTGACAATAGACACAAATGACGATATATACAGCTTTGGACACTTCATATTTGATAATTGTTTTAAGATGGTCCAAAACGGCCACCAACATCGAAGATTTTCAAACTTACCGACACAAATTTAACTGGGGTCGTCGTATGGGTATAATGAATTGTTCATTAAGAAATGCATTCACTGGTGCTCCTCAACAAACTAAAGAACTGTAATATCTTGTCTCAACTCATTTATTGTGATGAGTAATTCATTGACGAAAATGCACAAGAACTGTGCTCGTCATCAGGGTAGCCATTTAAGTCAAAATTGGTACTACTTCGGTTATTCCATGCAGATATCTTCACATTTCATACACCAGTACATCCTGACATGTTGGCGGCCAAATAACAACAATTCGCATGAATCATTATAGCCAATTGAAAATCGCAGTAGATCCATAACTGCATTTGGATAGGGATGAAGTGTCATCGATGCATTGTTGATGTGTAGGCTTTCGGGCCCCTCACGCAGCGACCACTGATGGCCGTCATGGAAAACCAATCCCATATAATCCCATGCACCCATATATCTCATGCACGGTAACTATGCTTTCTATACCGGTACTTCTGTTGTAGGGTCATTTTAGCCAGACATTGAGGGAGACAACCAGAACTCCCATGGCTTGATTATATATTAGCCCTGGGGTGTAGACCGGACCACCGGGGCGATCCGATACACTGCATGTCAAAAGGTTCAGTACTTTATAGGATTTTTAGGAAAATGTTTGACTCTATTTAGCTGTTATGGTTCTGCCTGCTTGTGGGTATATATTCTGGGTCATCTGAAATCATTTGGATTTGTTAACAATCCGAAGATTATAAAAGTAGCATGGCGTTGATCTATGCTACGAACCCGACGGGCATGAAAGCGACAATGAGAGTGGACTGGCCGATCATGATTACGCCTGAATCTTGCTTCATCATTGGTTATAGATTCGTTCTTATGCATGTGCATCTTGGTGCTGACCATTCCCGCTCTGTGTCAAGGGGATAACAATAATAACAAGATAATTATTGTTTTTTTATTCCCATGACGTACATGTCGAAATACTAGAATGTTATGGTTCTCGTTGAATAGGAGCTGGCATAATTCTTCATACTGAAAACAAATAGGTCATGTGTCATTTCTGTGAACGACATATCAGACAGTATTGTCCAAGATGTGTGTGAAACCTTGCTTCTAAGGCCATGTTTTTTTAATTATGTGGTTTACGGATTTTTTGGACAGTTTTTTAGTAGGGTCGGTCGGAATAAAAAAAAAAATTGTGATTCCATTTTTTTTTTTTTAGGCATGTTAACTTTTCACTGCCGAAATGCAAACTACGGTTTTGCTCCTCTGTATAAAATTGGGACAAACATATTAAATGCAGAAATTATATTCAAGTGATGAAAATAGACACAATATAAACTTGAATATGAAATGTTTTAATCAGAACAAGTCTATCATTATAGGCGAATTTATCGAAATCCGATTACCGTAACGATTTCGATTACCCCTAAAATTGCATTTATCAAATCCGATTACCTCTATCATGATGGTGTAAAGGTCGGAGGTCAATGTATTTATCGAAACGGTCACGTGGGGTATAATCAAAATCGCTTACCGTAATCGGAGTAATCGTGTCGGGAGCATAATAGCTTTGATTTCGCTTGCATTCAACTGCTTGATTCCAAAATGGCGGTACATATGGGTTGAAGTGAGCACACACTCAGAATAAAATCGCTCAGTATTGCCATTTACTGATCTTCAAGTGGAAACTCTTCTAAGAGCGACATAAAAAACCTTACACTTTTCAAATCTGACATATTTAAATAGTTTCGTCATAGACTATAGTGCTTGATTAATGTTTCTTTACAAGGTTGAGGACCTTTTATAAACAAGAGAAGAGGAATTTCACTCTTCTTCACATCGATTTCACAAAAAAATTAAATTGTGCCAAGTCTCCGACTTCATTTATCAAAAAGACTCTGTTAAACATATGAAAGTGTATCTACTATACTGAAATGGAAAGGGTGAATGTTCAATCATAGTTCGCAACATGCAGTTCTGTGCCGGAGTCGGTAACCTGTTTTATAACGGCCTCGGAAAAGGCGTGTTTAGTTCAAATCGAAAGTAGAATGGTATTACCACGGTATACTTATTTCCGCTGCATTTCGCGAAGTGGAACATCGATTTGAACATGAATTTTTTTTCGCTGAATATTGAGAATTCGGAGTTCGTCGGGCATAACAAAAATAAAAAATCAGAATGCATTTTTAGCTCAACTTTACTTTGTAAAGTTTGAGCCATTGCCATGGCTTGGTATCCGTCGTCCGTGTGTGTGTGTGTGCGTGACTCGTGAACAATTTCCTTTTAGCACAGGCTACAGGTCGTACCTTTGGTCGGATCATTATGAAATTTGTCATGGCTGTTGACATTGACATCAATATGAGAACGAGTAATTTTGGGGTCATTCGGCAAAAAAACAGGTCGTACTGTTCATCTGATCATCATGAAATTTGGATGTTAACAATGACATGTAGATGGGAATGAGCCATTTTGGGGTCATTGGGCCAAAAAACATGGCCGCCAGCAGCCATCTTGGATTTTACTCTTTGCATGACTAAATCCTTTGGCACGGGCTACAGGTCATACCTTTGGTCGGATCATAACGAGATTTGTCATAGCTGTTGACATTGACATCTAGATGAGAACGAGTAATTTTGGGGTCATTCGGCAAAAAAAAATGGCCGCCAGTGGCCATCTTGAATTTCAAAATTCAATCCATTAGCACGGGCTACAGGTCGTACTGTTCATCTGATCATCATGAAATTTGTCATTGATGTTAATATTGACATGTAGATGGGAACGAGTCATTTTGGGGTCGTTCTGCCAAAAAACATGGCCACTAGCAGCCATCTTGGATTTTACTCTTTGCATGACTAAATTCTTTGACACAGGCTACAGGTCGTATCTTTTGTCGGATCATCATGAAATTTGTGATGGATGTTAATGACATGTAGATGGGAATGAGTCATTTTGGGGTCATTCGGCAAAAGAACATGGCTGCCAACGGCCATCTTGAATTTCACTCTTTGCATAACTAGGCCTTTCAACTTTCCACATTCCTAATCACTCCATTGACTGTAACACATGAAATTATTCCCTTTCCAAGTTGAGCTACAGTGTCATTGACACTTTCATTTTTTATTCATTGGGCGGTCCAGCAGGTCGGTCGGCGGATCCGTAAACCATATTATTAAAAAAAAACATGGCCTAATTCACGCGTTGACGGGCTACGACATTCACAAACACCTATAAAATGAAGCCGTTTAACTTAATAGTCAAAAGCAGTAAAATCTTATGTGAATTTTGTACCAATTTGTGCAATCTATTAATGTTGATGATGACACTATATATCCTACCAAGTTTGCATGTGGGCTATATTATAGTGAGCCATAATGTCGTCAATTTGACACACACGTTCTTATGTTGTATAACCGAACACTGGAACACATCTTCTACCGCCAGCAGCCACTGACTCCTTAAGAAATCACATTAACACATCTTCGTGTGAACTATACCAGTGATTGGCACAGCATACTAACTCCCCAGCCTGGTGTGCAATGTCCTGACATGGTCGCTCTTTGATTGAGTCCTACAAAAAAGGTTGGATTATACTTCCTCCCGATCTACTGTGACTACTGAGCCTTGGCTGTAAAGATTCATATGAATCTAACAAATGATCTTGTTTCACCACAGACTAACCATGTAACGATGTATGTGAGAATGTCTACAATAACCGAAATAGTGTAAATTTTGACGACTCATATGATGAGCAGAGTGAGAGAACTCAACTTATAGAATAGGAAGTAGTAGCATGCCTTGAAAACTGTTTGGCAACACAATATTATATACTGCACAAGTCATTTCTTTATTGGCAAAACATCCTCTGTATAACAACTAATTTCGTTAGCATAAAATATTTCACCTGAACAGATGTTTACATCAGAGATAGGCAACTTGAAATTGGAGGCCGGAAATTTGGGCATAAAATTTCAATTTCTTCAGGAAAATTATATATTTTGATATTACTTATCTAAACTGACTCAAAAGACACATGTTGGTGATGATTGTTTTAATATTTTTCACATTGACTTCTATCAAGTATTCCCCCAATAAATGAGTATTTTTTAGTCCTTAAGACAATCAATTACTCATTAGGTTAAATTAAATAAAGCAATAGTAGGGTTCTTCGGTTTGTTTATGGTTACCAGTGAACTCATGATTAACAATTCCCTTGTCCCCAGATGACGAACTCAGTGTGAGAAAAGTGTGAGAAACTTCGATTTTGTTGGCCGTTTTGGATGCAATCCTAAACTTATTGTCAAATATGGAGCGTATGTAATGCCATATCTATTGTCAGTTGTGATCACTCTCACGACATGCATGGCACAAATAAGAAAATACCATTCTGTATAACGTAAGTCTTACTCATAAGCCTTTGTAGCCATATGTGTTCAGTTGAAATATACTTTCTCTGTGGGTGCATGTCTTGAATTTCGCAAACTCAGTAGGCTCAATTTCAGCCATATGGCGTTTTACACCCACATTAGGGTTACATAACTGGTTACAAGCAAAAAATTTGATGCGAAAGCAATTCCTAAAATTCATGAACAGCAATAACTATGTACATTGCTATTTTGTAAATGTTTCAACCAGAGGCGAGAATAAATCGTCGGACATGGAAATTATGTTTTAGTGTCTATTTATCCCAACAAATAAAAAAGGGGGTTATATGTTTGTTATGTCAAGGCTTGATAATAAGTCAGGGCATAACCTATGGGTCCAAACTCATGTCAAAGCTTTAAAGGGAGTCGGGGCATAAAAGATATTTACAAAGTAAAACTATTTATGTCAGGACGAACCAGTATCAATTCATTCTGTTGCAGGCCACACCGGGCCGTTCTTTCCGCTAGGGGTCGACAGAATGTAAACATCACATGGTATAAAAGACACAACGAAGTACCGTGTGCATAGTAAGTGAGGTGTGCATATTTAACCAATCACAGGGCGCGTTGCTTAACAGTGTTGGCTGTTAACCAATCGTATCACGCGTTAGAAAGCGCAGTTCGTAACTTAGCGTCAGGACGCTAATTATTATTCATCACTTCCAGGAATATACAATACGGACAAAACAACAATCCAAAATAAATAATTTTCCCTACCCTCCCTCCCAGATTTTGTGGCAAGAGTACTTGTAATCCTCTATTGCAATCATGGTTGGGTCATTCCCTTAACTTCTCTTGTCTTCAATGCTGCACATCACTCATTTTAATTATAAGAATGTTCCAGTTTTGGATTGTTAAACTTTTGTTAGTATTAATTGTTAAGCACTTATATTACATGTATACATAGATATATATTTTTGACATGTTATACCTTTGCTTATATCCATCTACCTTATTGATTGTATATGTATGTTTCTTTTCATATTTCTGCTGATCGTTACAGGTCTGCCTAGCTTTTCCCAGGCAGTCCACCTGGTTTTGCATGCTGGCAGACCTACTGGTTGTATTCTTTTGGCTATTTTCGATTAACTCTCTGGCTTTGCAGAGGGTTTAGGCGTTTTACACCCACATTAGGGTTACATAACTGGTTACAAGCAAAAAATTTGATGCGAAAGCAATTCCTAAAATTCATGAACAGCAATAACTATGTACATTGCTATTTTGTAAATGTTTCAACCAGAGGCGAGAATAAATTGTCGGACATGGAAATTATGTTTTAGTGTCTATTTATCCCAACAAATAAAAAAGGGGGTTATATGTTTGTTATGTCAAGGCTTGATAATAAGTCAGGGCATAACCTATGGGTCCAAACTCATGTCAAAGCTTTAAAGGGAGTCGGGGCATAAATATATATAATCTTCCATAAAAAAAAATTTTAATTTGCCAGAAAGGTGATCGTATGAGGTTTTATGAACTTACTGATTCTAGATCAGTGTTATCGCGAGGTTATACCGTAGCCTGTCAAAATTTAATCACAATGTTGTAAGTTTTACATAAATTATTAAAATGTCTCATTTTTCACAATTTTTTTTCAAGTTTTAATCTTAGATCACGTTCAGACACCATTATTTATAATTTCCTTCATCACTCTCTATACTGTTTCAGTTTATGCTTCTAAAACCAACTTGACATCCAGCATTCTAAGTGTAAATTACATAATTCGTTTTTCTGCAAAATTTATATTTTAGGGGTGGGGTTAAGTTTACACTCGTATCACATTTTCACAGCAATACTCTTGGCATTCCATTATTAAAATCGTTCTGGTATGTCATTGGGGCAATTTTTATACGCCCTTTTGAAAAAAAGGCCGTATTATAGTATTGGTCTGTCCGTCCGTCCGTCCGGGCGTCCGGGCGTCGAGCCGGGCGTCCGTCCGGGCGTCCGTCCGTTAACCTGTTGTCCGGATGATAACTTTAGTTAGAGTGAACCAAAATTAGTAAAATTTGGTATGTGGGTTTATTAGCCGAAAAGTAAGTTCAAGTTCGAATTTGGGTTCCGCCCGCCAATTTTCACCGGAGTTATGCCCCTTATTTAACGTTTTTTGACTTAGAAAATCCTTGAAATTTGTTGTCCGGATGATAACTTTAGTATAGTTTATCAGAATGAATCCAAATTTGGTATATAACTTTCTCCCACCAAAACACAGGTCAAGTTCGAACTTGGGTTCTGTCCGACCATTTTTGGCAGAGTTATGCCCCTTTTTCGACTCAGAAAATTCAGTTTTTCTTATGTTTTTTGGTTTCCGGATGATAACTCGATTTTAGAATGTTTATACGCAAAACCCGTTTTTTATGTTTACCCATACCATAGTATGGTAAACATAGTGTCGTTGCCCGGATTGACCACTCGTCGTTCGTCCGTTTGTCCGTCTGTCTGTCTGTCTGTCTGTCTGTCCATAGACACTTTACGAGTAATGCGATAACTCAAACATTTTCTATCCGATCGAAACCAAATTTTGTATATGGGTTTCTCAGCCCAAAATACAGATCGAGTTCGAATTTGGGTTTGATCCCAGATTTTGTTACAGAGTTATGGCCCTTTTTCAACTTAGAATTCACGCATTCTGCCATAACTCAAACATTTTTTATCTGATTGGAACCAAATTTGGTATGTGAGTTTCACAGCCCAAAATACAGATCGAGTTCGAATATGGGTTTGATCCGATTAATTTTAAAGGAGTTATGACCAGGGATGGATCCAGGGACCTTTTGATACCGGTAACCGGTTTGGGCGCCCAAACTCCCTGGCGCCCAAACTCTAGACGACTATTTTTTTTTATTTTTTTTTACAGAATAAAACAAAAAACGAACATACAAAATCATAAAATACACTACTCAACTATCTATTTTAATGGATAAATAAGTGAATCTTTCTTTTGGTAGTTATTTTAATTAAAATTGCTGTCAGAATGCGCTAAATTTTCAATTAAACTAATCGTTTTAGCGGTTAATTGTGTTGCCAATTTTCGAGGCATTGTAAGGGAGGTCACTCGGGATCCCGGTATCGTTAAAAAGTGGAACACTAAAGCGTAAACCGAACCGAAACGGATCAGATCGCCGCGTGTGTAGTCATTTTTCTGCGACGAAAACGAACAAAAGCAGGTGCTAATTATTATCACAACATGTTTGTAATTGAAATATCCTTTCAAATAGAACCCACAATTTGAATGTGTTTGTTTTGCCACTTACATACGTTTATTGAGGTTAGCCATTTCGGAGAATATAGACTAAGAGAAGAAGTGAACCAAATCAATTATACGTTTTATACCGTTACCTATCTTTGTTTACTTCAAGGTTATAATGGCGGTCATTTTGAAATTAATAAAGATAAATTACTAATTGGAGAAACTGTTTTTACAACAAAATGCTTTACTACTTACCATATGGGTACATTTACTAATGATATTAAATGTTAATGGTTATTCATCCTTCAGATTTTTTTTTATAACTAAGACTCAATATAATGTATGATGTGCCTTTTATGAAAGTTTCATTATTTCAGGGTTCCTATTGAACCAAATGATATCAGACCATAAACTTTGAACATTTCCAATCCCAATCATAACATAAAAAAATTCCCAAAGTTACTCTTGAGAAACTAATCAAATTTACCTCTCAGTCTCAGTAAAATTAAAAATGTTGACTCAGAGAGGCCCAGATTCGCTCTCAATACATTGGATTTTCAAAAAATTTCCGGGGGAGGGCCCCCCGTACCCCCCTCTAATGGAAGGGGGACACCCCCTCCCGTACCCACCCCCGCTCGGGCCTACGGCCATCGGGATATGCCTCCGGCATATCATGGCCTGAAAACAGGTGTCCCCAAAAAATCCCTGGATCCATCCCTGGTTATGACCCTTTTTCGAGAAAAAAACATTTTTAAAAAAAAATTGGATTTTTTTAGATTTAGCTCCTTGCTAAATTTAGCATATACAAACAGATACAAATATTAAATTTTGTTTGAACTTTAATAACAATAAAAAAAAAAGTTTAATAATAAAAAATATTGACACTTTCATTTATTTTAGTTTTATACGATTAATTAGGTGTGATATCCTGTTTTGAAAATATGAAGATTTTATTGCAATAGTTTCATGTAATATAATGATATCAATAAATTACCATGTGAACATCCAGAGTATATGAGAGGACATTTTATAGATGTTGTCATTCCAAGTGAAATCTGTTATGAAATGAGTGATGACATATTATACAGAGCTCTGGTGGTCAAGATAAACAACACTGGCTGTTTGTTTATTCTAACTGTCAAATTGATTTATGGCAGCATAAGACTGTTGTTTATCCTATTCTTGAAATTGCATTACAGGATGAGATAAGAGCCCCCACTCACCTATATAAGACTTAGTGTCTTCTAAATTCCATTAATTTGCTTCAAAAATAATTAACCCTTTCCAAGGTTTCCATATACACATGCTATAATGTACATGGACTCTTCTTCATATCTCTTAATATCTGTTGGGTATCTTTGCACACTATTCACTTATATAAATTTTGGTTTTGACTGATTAATTGATTTTTGAAAAATATATTAACCCTTCAGACATGTGCTTTCAATTTGAAATTAAAATAACAGCTGATGGCCAATATGATTTATCTATGCAATGGGAATCAGGCAGATAAATATACAATGACTATTGTAAGTGATGACTTGTTTTGAAAATCAATATGGTAGATGTTAGTGTTTCCAGGAACCTTATTTTCCCATTTGTTCATATTTTCATGGTTGATTGAATTTTAGGGGCCACAGAGCACTTAGAAGATTAACATTGAAGGTTGTGGCTTTTAGTGTCCAAGCTACTTGTAAAACATTGTAATGTGTGAAACCATTTAATTGAGGGCTAACTTACTTTCTTTTATATGAACGATTTAGTGGTCATAGGGGCAAGCATCCTCATCATATTATGTCTGTATAACATTATATAGATAATACTTTTGAATTGTATAAACTACATATATTTTTGAAAACCATGCATACACCCCTGTTATGAAACACTTAATCTTATTTAATACACAGGTCAGATCTGATCTTATATCTGTCCATGTTTGATAAAGAAATAACTGGGGAGAATGGGGGGGGGTAATTAAAGTACCATTTAAATATGAGATGGAATCCCCTACATGTATGTCATTCTAAGCAGTCTGGCTTGTCAACAAATTATAATTTCTCTTTAGAAGTGAATAAATTTTGAATATCTGGCATGTCAAAAGTGTTAAAGATAGGGATTTATCACTTTTGCTTCCAATGAGTTAACTTAAACTCCTAAACATGTCCTCCGAAATCACTAAACCATTGGATCTCACAGTGAGAGGTCCTTGGGTGAATAGGGACAGAGTTATGAGATTTAAAACTACTCCTCCCCACCCCAAATACTTTAACCCTTCCTTAAGACAAATTATTTGAGCTTTTGATTTCAAGTTGGGTACTGATATATGGATTAATTCCTGTGATCATATCTTTGACAAATTATCAATTATGACTAGTCGCTATCGCCAAGGTATGGGTTAAACATCTGCCGATCGTGATCGGCCTCTCGTTTGTGGATTACATATATCAAAATACAGCTCAAGTCCGAATTTCGTTTTAATCCGATAATTTTTGCGAGAGTTATGGCCCCTTTTTTGACGTAATTTGACTTAGAAAATCCCTGAAATTTGTTGTCCGGATGATAACTTTAGTTAGAGTGAACCGATTTCAATCAAATTTGGTATGTGGGTGTATTAGGAGAAAAGACAGCTCAAGTTCGAATTTGGGTTCTGTCCGCCAATTTTCACCGGAGTTATGCCCCTTATTTGACATAATTTGACTTAGAAAATCCCTGAAATTTGTTGTCCGGATGATAACTTTACTAGAGCTTATCGGATTCAATGATAATTTGGTATATTACTTTCTCCCACCAAAACACAGGTCAAGTTCAAATTTGAGTTCTGTCCGCCAATTTTTACCAGAGTTATGCCCCTTTTTTACCAGTTTCCGCCGACCCAAGAGAGGGCGTATATTGCACGCCCAGCGTAGCTCTTGTTTAGCCATGTTGCGGATCAATAGCCCATGCTGTTCACAAGTTATAGCCATTTATAAGTGACAATGTTTTTCAAAATCCAAGTAATTTTTCGCGATTTCAAAATATTTATAGTATTTTATTCTAACTAGCTCATAAATTGGTCTAGTTTTGTATCTCATGTCATTTTATTATCATTTCTTATTAATATAAACGATATATTGTGCAGTTTATAACTGCAATATTTTGTTTATGCTCTGACACTTGTACTCGAGAAAATTTTAATTTTATTTTAGGGGTAAGAGTTGTATTCCCTGAAAAAACTATTTTGGGACACTTTCTGAAACGGGCAACAAGCAAAATCTGATGCGCCATATGATTACCTTTAATTTGATATATAGAATCCTTTGTTGTGCAGCCAATTTGAAAAATATCTTGCTTGGCCCACAGTCTAAAATCAAAATCTATAATAGAAGCTCAAAAATTGCACGCTCCACTTTGCGACGAAACATATAGTCCCCCAATTTGCCTCTTTGTTTTTTGTGGCTATTTTTGTTAGTGCAATGAAGTTGGACAATAATTAAACTTTAATTAACAAAGCAATCATTTTGCAATGTCTGGTATTGGTGTCAAGTGCGCCTTTTCTAAATAGTATTAATCCGCGCAGTAATTTACTTGGCGCAATGCCAAGTATCCCAGAAAGCACACAGCTATTACACACCAGTGAGAGATAAGAAAATATCTAATGGATTTTTCAAAGATATTATAGGGTTTTCATGTGATATAATATTTACTCTTATATACATGTTGCCTATCAACTACTTGGCTACATCTAACAAAGAAATTATGTTGCAGATTTGTATTACTCTCCATGATATAAATTTGAATTAATGTTATTGCAAACTAAATATAGTCATGTTTTGGAATACAAGGGGGACTATTTAGTAAGCTCTTGCAGCCCTCCTGATATTGACTCCAAGAGAGGGAAACTGCGATTTTAGCCCGCATCAGGCAATCCAAACCATCGAAACAAAACCTATAAAGCTTCCCCTGATTCGAAGACACTGCATGGCTTAACTCATTTCTATTTCAATTTTAGCTGTTCAAGCAGTGTGGGAAAGTGAGAAGAGCAACAATATCCAAGAAAAAAGACATGAAAAATCCAGGTGAGAATCATTTAGATGGCTCCTAGCCTTGAATAGTTTCTGGGTATTAAACAACATATCTTAGTCAAGGAACCATGTCTAAAAATTAGGATAGATATTTTAAATTTTAATACAAATTTGCATTCATGAATTCAGTAGATTTTGAGGGACCACTAATGCCCATTTTATAATTCGTGCCAGACCAATTGGTATTAAAAGGACTAAGTCCACGAAATCTCAACTGAGTACGACATATAAAACCAAATGGCTTGTCAAAATTTCTCTGTCATGACCCAACATGCTACATGTCTGGTTGACACTGATTTATACGACTCCCTGGAGATGGGTCACGCATTGTAGTTTTTAGCGAGATTGTATCATCCCTGGAATGTCGTAGTGCAACCTGTTTCTAGCACATCTTATAAAACAGCGAGATATAAACAAAGCATTTCATGGGGAGGTGGTTCCCAATTCCAGATTTAAACCAACGAAAGCGTTTCAGAGATTCACTGCATAAGTATTAAAGAACAATGAGGGGCATTTTATAGTGCATAGTCAGAGAATATCAGACAAATTTTCATGAACTTCCCTTGGAAACAGATTATAGCAGATGGCATTTTGTATTTGAAATATACGATTGTGGCATGTGAATGCTGGCATAACGTATAAACGAAATGCATGTTGGACTTGCTCAGGACGCATTATTGACGAGCCAAGATAGCACGACCCGTCTTTGGCGCGACATATAAACAGGCCCTGAGAAATAATTTGACAGAATATGAAACCTTCCAGACAGCATCCGCTGTCATGCATCACTTTCCGTTTAAGTTGAAGGTCAGGACTCAAACACCCAAAGTGTTTAATAGGTTTGCTACTTATTATCAATTACAGGTCAGTTTCTATCAATGGGCTATGGATTTGTGGAATACAAGAAGAGTAATTGTGCTAAAAAGGCATTAAAGCAGCTACAACATAGCCAGCTGGATGGACATCAACTTGAACTGAAGGTGTCAAACCGAGCTACATTGTAAGATCCTTTTTGCCTTTTCTATGCATATTGCAATCATCAAAAGAGTGTGATGATAGTGAAAGAGTCAGCATGTGTATGTGGTGACACTCCAATAACTTCTCAAGAAATGTACATGATTAAACTTAGCCAACAAACTGAGTTGGGTTGGAGGTGCATGCCGACTGAGAAAATCGCTCTTTCTTGAATATTTGGGAATCAGGCCTCAGCCTAGGGGTCCAGAACAGGGAGACTTGAAGTCTCCCTCCAGGAAATTTAGGGAGACTTCAGGAAATTTAGGGAGACTACCAAAAATTGACAATTTTCAAATATCGCTTTATTTTATAACATCTGACAATAAAAAATTTAAAAAGATGAAATAAAACTAAACAAATTTGACTTTATCTGAAATTAGCTTAATTAATTGTTATTATACATTTAAAATTTGTGGTGTAGCTATCATTTAAGCAAGACAATTATCAAGTTACAGTAGTTAATTTTTTAACTAAATGAAAGTAGTATTATTTCCTAGACTGCAGCCTGGAACAGTGGAAGATACGTTTGTACAGTCTGAATTATGATGCATGTAACTTTGTAAGTTTAATTTGGTCACGGCTGTAATGTGGGTGTCCGCAAAAATAAACAATAAGGACTAACTAACAAAGGAGTTGCAAAAGCTTTTAGTAATTAATGGCCTCCCTTAATTAATGCCAACATCACTGGTATAATCCGATTAAAGCAATAAACTTGACATTTTATTTACGGAAGCGGTCTCTTCAAAAAGTCCGACGCGGTCTCTTCAAAAAGTCTGACGCGTTACCGAAACGAACTGCCGAAGTGCCGGGTACATACTCTGATAATGTCGTAATTGTTTTATATCTGAAAAGCGGGACGGCGGTCTTTTAAGTTAATTAAAACATTTATTTGTGACACTCACGATGGTCAGTAACAACACAGATGCGAACATCTCATCGTGTTTTCAGCGTGTCAAAACATTCGTGATTAACATTCATTACCGCAAAGGGATCGAACAAAGGCGACTGAATAACAACACAAAACAATAGGTCATATTTTATTTTTTATTTTAAACACTTGGGTATTTGTCTCTGCATCGTCTGTTTCTTTTTGGGATGGCCGCCACAATTCATCTATATACGGACATGTCCGGAAAAAAAATAAAGAAAAAAAATAAAATAAATTCCCCCTAAAATTGAAGGCGACTTCGATTTCGCCTTAGAGCGACGACAGGGCGAAGTCAGCGACAGTACGGCGACAATCTCGCCCGAGTCGCCTTGTGAGCTGAGGCCTGTTGGGAATTCTGATTTATGGTAATGATAAATGACTTAATTAATTAGCTATAGGTTATCGGCCGCAATTAGTAGAACGCTGCCCACGTTATAAGTAACAAAAAGTCGGCAAATAAGTAGAAAACGCGGCCAATAAGTAACAAAAAGTCGGCCAATAAGTAGAAAATGCCGGCAATAAGTCCAAGGTGACGTAAATGACGTCATACGTAATTAGCTCGATCGGCAAAGAATATTGGGTCGACAGAAGATAGATTGCAGTTGATTTCAGATGAATTACGGACAGTCACTGTTTTTGGGAATAAATATGCATGTACGTGGATGAACTACATGTATCCGTATCAATATCATTCCCAGTGGAAACAGACAGTACTGTGAAATCGCTGCAAGTTCTTCGCAAAGTTCACAAGAAATTGCTGGAATAATTGTTAATTTAATAAAACACACAATGGTATTTCTATGTTAATATATTCATCCTGTGAAACAATTATTACATTGTTGCTAATTAATAAAATACTTATTAATTGGTTGTTTCCACATTGACCGAGTTATGAGGCCAATACGACAGACCTCAGCCTCATAACTCGGCCAATATGGAAACAACCAATTAATAACATAAAATATTTGGAGGCCAGCCTTTAGTTTGTGCAAGTGAGATCAGGAGGAAGATATTCTCATGAATCTCTCTGAGAATCGAGTTTGGACTTTTGAAGTTGGTCTTGATAATCGAGTCTTTGGTTATATAAGGCCAAACAAAAAAAGTGTTTTGATTCTCGGGCAATTTTTTTTGAGAATCGATGAGGGAGCGAGGGTTTTATTTTTATTTTTTATTTTTGTTATGGGGATAATGCCCAAGGTTAGCATGGATTATTATACCTTCCCAGGTTAAGAAAATGTAAAGAGAACATTGTTTTGATATAAACTAATGTATTCCACTATAAAGAATGACCATAATAAGATCGTTCTCAACATTGTAGATGGACCAGTCTACTAACATTTTATCACCTGTTGTCACATTTAATGGGATGAGCATATTTGCGTTTCTAATATTGTTTCGTAACAAGCATGTTTAATAACAACAAACAGAGCAAAATATCCGGTTCAATTACTCAAATAAAAATACGGAACGTGAATACAATCGAAACGAAAAGATATATATAGTGATCTTCATAGAAAGTCTAGAATGATTTATTCTGCCGTATCTGAATAAGTATTATGTACCTCAATACATGATAGCCATAAAAACTTCAAATATTAAACCAGCATACACATCACCAATACTCACCATATTTCTTTCCGGTTTGCATTCCCGAAATTGTAAATCTCAAAATTGTTTACCGTTTACCTTTTCGAATTGATAACATACCAAAATATTTGAACACATTAGACTTAATAAACTTGGAGTTTGGGCAGCTTGTGGTGACAATATACCTGGTAGTTATCGTTGCCTAGTGTCTGTTTTTGAATACCAACACATGCACCATTGTATGTCTATCATATTCGATGTTTGAAACATAACTAATTTCTGTTTTCTAGTTTCCTATTTTCGTGTTATCATTTGACAGCTTTGCTAAAATTTGAAAATCGTAATAAAATGGTTCAACGCGGGCCCGAGAATCAAAACACTTTTTTTTTTGGCCTAATCTATTGATATTATAAAGTACATGTATGTATGTCTGGAAACAAGTGGCAGTATGGTCATATAAGAAAATTTATGTAATTTTCTTCATGTTTTCCAGACAGCCAAATATAACTCAGAAAAAGAGTCAGAAAGCTGCCAAGCAGACATCGAGTAAAATATTGGTCAGAAACATCCCATTTGAAGCTAAAGAGCATGAAATATCAGAAATGTTCAAGTGAGTATGCTACAAACTTTTTCAGCTGTTGGACTTTAAATAACTGTTGAGATCATAACTTTACTTTCATTGTTTTTCATAGACCCATCTTAAAAACTTTCCATCATCTTGTATAATAGTAAGCAATTATTTCATGTGTCTTTTGGGAAGAGTCAAAATTGTTGTCCTGAGGTATCAGGAATGACTATCGAACTGTTGCCCAAGGCCAAAGGCCGAGGGCAACAGTTCGATAGTCATTCCTGATACCGAGGGACAACAATTTTGCCTGTTCCCAAAAGACACATAAAATAATTGCTTTGTTACCCAATACATTTACTTGTATATAATCAGGTCATTGCTAATTAATCACACTCTTTAATAGTGTTATTTCGAATTATGAGAACTAACTGGAATATACCGCCATGTATCTGAATGCAAAAAGCACATGTAGCAGTTCGTTCGAGCCAGTCTACAGTTCGCTCGGAGCCAGTCAACAGTTCGCTCGGGTCGGGCAACAGTTCACTCGTGACGTCACGAAAGCTGACCGTGATTGCAAACCGGGCAACAGTTCATTCAGGGCGGGCAACAGTTCGTTGTGGCGTTACGAACGCGAATTTGGGGTTAACCAGTTAATTCTAAATCCCAATGATTTACGAAGTAAAACTCTACTATTAGGTAACAAAAGGAATTAAGACTTACCTGTTTGAGCAGCACCAGAGTTATTGCCCTCACTACCCCATTTATTTTTTATAATAGGTTGAATTAAGACTAACCCTGTTGAGCAGCACCAGAGTTGTTACCCTCACTACCCTTTTTATCCATTATTGCAACAAAAACAAAACAAAAACTTGTTATTGATTGGTTTATGTCCATTTCGACTAAGAAATGAAACAAGTTGTTAAGAAAATAGTAGATGGCAGTCGTTTCTTTTTCTTTACCTCTTCTTTTCCATTATTTAGACTGTTTTATCGGAAGAGATACCTAGTTTGTTTTTCTAATTTGAAAAATGCATATCGTTATCAAAAATGATGTGGTGGTAATGAATATTTTTATTTCTTTTTTTCACCAATCAAATATTGATAAACCAAGCTATAATATTGGTGTGGCCTAGGCAGGATTTTGATAAGTTTTCATCTTTAATTCTTTCCATGTATGAGAAATCCTCTGAATGAACTCATCAGATAGCTCTGTGTATTATATTTCAGAGTGTTTGGGGAACTCAAAAATGTGAGGCTTCCTAAGAAAATGAGTGGAACAGGATCTCACCGAGGATTTTGTTTTGTCGACTTTCTTACCCGTCATGAAGCTAAGGTAGGACTATAATATGTGCCAAACATTTCAAATGTGGAAACATTTCAAGATAATTACAAGGATGGCACTCGTTGAGTTTTTTGCCCATAAGAGTGAATTTGTGCTTCTGAGAATCACTAAAAACTAAAGAACCATAACTCAGAACTAAGGTTTAGGTTTAGGCATGTCCGCCAACCATCCCTCGTCAAAACATAAGTCGAGTTTTTGAAGACATTGACTTGCAGGAATTGAGCTAATATAAATATCTTGCGTGAGTGAAATTATTTAATAAACAGTAAATTGTTGACTGGTTTTAAATTGTTTTCTCACACAAAAAAACTAACTTGTCACCTTTCGTTCATTGGACTAACAATATCAGAGCAGAGCGCTTTTAATTGTTGCTGTAGTTGAGTCACCTATAAAATCGACCATTGTATAAAAAATTTCTACCATATAAATATTGTTCAAACAGAGCATCTTACACCAGTATTTTACACAAGTATTCATACTAGAAGGTGTCTATTCTTATTTCAGAGAGCTTTCAATGCTCTGTGTCATAGCACTCACTTGTATGGGAGGCGTCTTGTCTTAGAGTGGGCAGAGTCTGAAGAAAATATTGATGAACTCAGAAAGAAAACTGCTGCACATTTCCATGAAGGTAATAATAACAACCTATAAGCTAATTAATAACTTGCCTGTTTCTGATTAACCCCCCGATCCTGTGTCTCAGCACATCTATAATTTTGAAGCCTTTCTGCATATGTGTGGAATGGTAGGACATTGTAGACACACTACATAAATGCCACCACAGACACTGCAATTTTATATCGCAGATAGGTGAAAATCGCAGGTGGAGAATAATATTATCCATCATGTGCTGGATATGAGGCTTGCTGAAAACAAAGCCAGAGGATAAATTTTGTGATGCCAGCCCGCTGTGCGAATAGTATCGCTAAATTCACCCTCTGGGGACCTCATTTTGCAAATGATAGACACACTATTTGCAGACTTGACCATAGTGACTACGATGGAGATGACGTTTAACTAGTCCCGGTCCATCACCACTTTGATTATGCATCAGTTTTATTTGAAAGATTAAATTTAGTTACCAAAGGCAATGCTATTTTTGTCACATGGCTCTCTTTATATAGATATAGCTTTATATGATGATATGTAAAAAAAATTAGAACCTAGAATCGGTTGTTCCCAGTAATGTGCATATAATAACTGCTTGTTTCTTAAATTTCCAGATGCTCCCAAAAAGAAAATCAGGAAAATGGATATAATGAATGTACTTGGTGGAGATTAACCAACATGGATAATAACTGTTGAAATCAATGCTATCTGATGCCAGGGCTTCCAGATATTAATGAAGAATTGTGTATTTCAACTGTTGTCTCAATCAGTATGGAACTCACATAATTCTATGAAACTCATCATGTTCACCATAGAGTTGAATGCCAATGTGCTTGATGATAAATGACTTATACATGGAATTTCCTTAAAATCTAGTCAAGTTGGGCTGTTGAGTATAAAAGGAGATGGTCCCATAAATGGCCAGATTTAGTGTACAGTATCCCTTTAAGTTGTTGATATTGTTGTATGAAAAGAGAGAAATAAATTTTGAATGACAATTATCAGCCTCAATATTTTATGGAACGCCATAGCACAAATTTTATCACCAATAGAACAATTTGGTGCCCAATAAACATTCTAATAAATGTTGCTTACAAGCTAATTATACTGCGTATGTTTCTCAATAGTATATTCTGCATTATTTCCTCTGACCTAGTTATGCCCCAAATTTTTTTTTCAGGAAACCATAGAAATCACCAGTGTCTGTACGTCATCCCAGATGGTTTCCGGATGATAACTTTAGTTATAGTTATCTGATTGCTTTCAGAATTTGTTGATTTGGGTTCGGTTTGCCCATTTTTAACGGAGTTATGGTCCTTGTCGATTTATAATTTGCTGATTATTTTGGTTTCTGGATGATAACTTAAGTTATTTGTTATCGGATTGTTTTCAAATTTGGTATATGGATTACTTACGCAAAACACAGGCCAAGTTTGAATTTCGGTATGGTCCACTCTTTTTTACAAGAGTTATGGCTGTTGTCAACTTAGAATATTCTGATGATTTGGTTTCCGGGTCATAACTTTAGTTTTAGTTATCTGAAAGTTTTCAAATTTGGTATATAGATTACTTGCATGAAAATACAGGTTGAATTTGGGTTTTATCCATTCATTTTTACCCGAGTTATAACCCTTATTGACATAGAATTTCCTGATTTTCATTTCCGGTTGATAACTTCAGAGACTTATAATTGACTGATTATTCTTGTCTACTATATATTTTGAGACTTCCGTATATATGTGTGTATATCCGTTTATAGACTCCAAAACGGCTTGAGCGCAAACTTGCTATCTAAGGGTAAAAAGCCACGAGAAGTGCCATCGCACCGCTTCTGAGAACGTCCGAGCACTCCTTCACCCTACCACCGCCGTTGGAATTGAGGAATTGATGGGTTAATGATTAAGGAGCATTCGTATCTGCGGTGTCATTGTTAAAGAGCATTTATATACACGAGTATAAATACGGCTCTATCGACCGTCTCGGAAACTGGGGATATCGAGACGAAATTTCCTACTTTGGGCTTTCAAGGGACGGGGGAGATTTTCGTCGTGTCAGTTTGTCCGCCTGAGTTGACCTTCACCTTGAAACGGGTACCCACAAATGACCTTGGGCGATATCTCGGTCGTCAGCGGTGACATCGACGTGAAATTTGTTATGTATGGTCAACTCGGGAAGGGGAATATTTTTGTCCCCCCAACATGACCTTGAAACGGGTACCCGCAAATGATAGCATGCTGTCGGCGTGCCTGTACGGGGTTACCTTGAAAAACAAAATATTAATGGATCAACCAAAGCCATTAGCGAATGGCACTTCCAATTTGTGGATTACCTCCTGCTGGCAAAATCAGAAGCAGCTTTTGTAAACAAACAGGAAAGCAACATGTGCAGTCACTGGATAAACACGACGAAGCTTAATGCTTAATTGATCATTTATGACCCTATGTAGTTAAGTACCACACCGTCCTAGAATATCATTATAAGGGAACTCACATTAGGGAATAACACATGACTCAAAATTCATCAACAATTATTTTAATCACTTGTAAACAAAACTAAACATAATCACTTTTACATAAAGCATTGACTTTCCCTGAGAATGTAAAATCACATATGATCTGGTATAATGATTGACAATTTAAATGGACTAGTTTAAAGCAATTTGTGTGTTAAATACCAGTATGACTGATTGTATGTTACAGGCAGGTAATAGTCCTCGCCTGAAAAAAAAATGACTAGAAAAATTCCCCAAGTTGCCTTTTTCTTTGCGACACCAAGTAAAATCTCCAAGCCGATTTCGATGAAACTTGGTATGTGGGGGTATTTTCGGCCGGGGAGTGACATAGGCCTATTAATTTGTCCGTGCGACGTGACCTTGACCTTGAAATCGAGTAATTTCAAGGTCAAACGCCGAATATCACAGGATTTCGATGAAACTTGGTATGTGGGGATAACTTCGGCCGGGGAGTGGCATAAACCTATTAATTTGCCTGTGCGACGTGACCTTGAAATCAGGTCATTTCAAGGTCAAATGCCCGAATATCACTGAATTTCAATGAAACTTTGTATGTGGGGGTACTTTCGTATGGGGAGTCTCATAAGCATATTTATTTGCCCGTGCGACGTGACCTTGACATTGGGTCAATTCAAGGTCAAATCGCCAATTTTGATGGGATTTCGACGAAATTTTATACATAGGGTTACTTTTGTCCACTGAGTGTTTTGGATGGGTCAATCGTGACCCTGACCTTGACCTTCAAAATTATCAATTCAAGGTCAAATCGGGTAAAACCGGATGGATTTCGACGGGCACGTTTGTCTGGTACTTTTGTCCTGGCAGTGTTTTGGACTGGTCAAATCGTGACCCCACCTGACCTTGGCCTTCAAAATGGACAATTCAAGGTCAAAGCCCAGACGAAGTCGGGTCACCTTCTAGTTTAACATAAAAAGGTAGATTATAATACATCATTATGACTAAAATTCCATTCTTTCAGATAAATATTGCATTCTGTGTGGTTTTGTATGATAAAGTCGATTAAAATTGATGAAAAATCCTGCTACTGGATCTGGGCATAAACCTCGCTATAGAAATATAATATTAATTGTCAGGATGCTTCAACGTAAAGGAGTATCTATCCCTTTCGATATTACTAGCTGCTTTACATTGAAGGCTTCCTGGACTAGGTCTGGGAAAGCTTTGTCAGATGCCTAACTGGGGCTCCGTGGTTTTTAATGCAGTTGCATGGTTTCATTGTGAAATCAATCCTCTGCACTGTCTTTCATCCACCAATAAAACTGTTGTAATATGCCCTAGTGACTGAGACAATGGCAATAAACCATCTGTAGACAAAGACAAAGGCAACTTGATCTATTGGTTTCCTAGCTCAGCCAACAAACTGCTGATATTTATTGTCATCACAGTTCATTGAGCTAATTACATTATCATAATGCATGGTATCTGTTTGAGCTGATGGGGTCTTGTCACAAAGCTCTGATCACCGTCATAGCCAGCTTTTCAGACCAGTAACATGTGTAGTTAGCTTTTTAGCGTTGATATTTTTCGCAGTCAGATTTTCAAATCTCATTTCATCCATGTAAACATACAGTGGATGGCCACTAAAAAGTCCATTTTAAATGTCCATATGTGTGTTTACATTTGCGACAATATGGCAGAACCAGTTGATTCGAGGAATAAACTTTGAGTAAGGACAGTCAACCTCGATATCAATTCAAATCTTATATTGTACAATCCTCTCTATAGTTGTTTCTTTTGTGTACTTGAAATATGAGAAACTAGTCTCCGTGGCAAATACATCAAAATATTGTGTTTTCAGGCACCTCCCTCATCACCAAAAATAGGTTTGTTGAAGAAACAATGGTTAAAAGGCATTGGGAGATATATTCTATACATTGTTTGGAAAATAGTAGGATTTTTTACCATAAATTTACCCATATATCCACTAATTTCTAGAATTCTCAGGAATTCTTGGAAAAAAATAAAAAGCATCCCTTCCCTTATCCGATTTGTATTTACCTGAGAGCACAGGTGATAATTTTTAAGGCCTAAGGGAGAATATGAAAAGCTGACCATACAAAAGTGATCACCGATGCAAAGCTGACTACGCTTGTGACCAGTTTGAAAAGCTGACAACAAATTTTATCGGAGCCTTGCGACAATGAACCCATCAGCCCTGTTTGAAGATATTGACATGAGGTATATCAAACAGTAATTTCCTAAATAATCGACTCCTTAACCACAATAGAATTATGGGTAACTTTTCAGGATTTAGTCGCAAATATGGCTTGTTGCCATTCATCGGAAAGCTCTCACTGAGAGCTTTCCGATGAATGGCAACAAGCCATATTTCCGACTAAATCCTGAAAAGTTACCCATAATTCTGCTTTGGTTAAGGAGTCGATTATTTAGGGCATTACTGTACCTTCAGGTATAACTATTGTACGAGTTTCTGTCCACAGAAAAACATTAACTGATTAAAAAGCTAGATCTTAACAATTATTTAGCATTTCGGAATTTCATATCTGTTGACTGTTTGTGTTTTTCGTTCATTTTGCGAATAACCATCAATTGATAGCATTAAAAATCATTCAAAATGCCCTGAAATGCCCAGAAAAAAACAGTCTGAAATTACTTTGTACATAACAATTTATGACAACAAATAAAAATCAACAAACAATTTATTAGCTGAGCAGAATTCAGACTATGTACCTGACTACAATTTTACATGCAACTAAGCATAGGTTAACATCATAAATAATTTTCACTGAGAAACCGTTTCACAATTCGCTTAAATTCTTTAGGTTTCTCAGAGTGCACCCAATGACCAGCTCCCTCCACATATTCAAGTTCATAGCTGGGAAAGAGGCGACCAATATCTGCCCTACTAGCTTCTCTGGAAATAGAAAAATGACAACTTGATACAGTATGGCCAATTTTTTGTTTTTTTTTAGGGGGGGGGGGGGGAACAAAAGAAATCCAGTGTCCGTCCATATGGTTTCCGGATGTTAACTTTAGTTTTAGATATCAAATTGTTTTCAAATTTTTTATGTGGATTACCCACATGAGAATACAGGTCTAGTTTGAATTTGTGTTCAGTCTGCCCATTTTACCAGAGTTATGGTCCTTGTCGAAATAGAATTTGCCGATTATTTTGGTTTCCAGATCATAACTTTAGTTATAGTTAACTGTTTGTTTTCAAATTGTGTATGTGGTTTACCTACATGAAAATACAGTTCAGGTTCGAATTTGGTCCACACATTTTCCCCAGAGTTATGGCCCTTGTTGATTTAGAAATTGTGGACTATTTTGGTTTCCAGGATCACAACTTTAGTTTTAGTATATTGTTATCAAATTTGGTATATGGATTACTCACATGAAAATATAGGTGTTATGGTCCTTGTTGACTTATAATATGGTGATCATTTTGGTTTCCGGGTGATAGCTTTGGTTATAGTTATAGTTATCTTTTTGTTTTCAAATATGGATTACTATTATGAAAATACAGATCAGGTTCGAGTTTAGGTTCGTCAGCATTTGGGTTTGAAAACGAGAGGCCGATCACGATCGGCAGATGTTAACCCATCCCTTGGCGATAAAAATTTAATATGATCGGATAAATGAGAGTTTTGGTGTTCAATTATAGAGTATACTGTTATGTACTATTATAGACAAATGTACATAACACAAATTATTGGAATTTATGGGTCACTGGCATTTATATAAGAGAATGCACTGGTACAGAATCTGTAATGCTAAACCGCCACAGCCAGCAAGCCCATGGGTTAAATGTGTAGGTGTGACCTGGACATGGAATACTTGGGTTAAGAGAGTCCAATTTAAGTTTACAATAATAATGTGTCCTAGTATACAGATAAGCAACCTCACCACTGACCCATTAATATCAATTATATAGCAGCACAGATGTCCATGTCTACTGTTATTAGCATGTGATGTTTATTGTTGAATCTTTATTTTAAATTAGATGCCATAGCCTTATGTATCAGATTATTTGCACATTGGCATAAGTCCAAAGGCAATTGGTGAATTGGATTTAATGTTGCTCCAAACAGATTTACCAGTACATAACACAAGATTTTGGACCGATTTAATCAAATTTGGTGTGGTGATTCGGGGTACCCTTGGCAGAGTTATATTAATGGTGTTAGTTTTTCAATTTTTTTTAACTTATTTAAAAAAATTAAAGGGACACATTGGAAATCTTTTTATCATAATCATCAATATCTAAATGAAAACAAATGACAATGTCAATGACATTTTTTTTATTATTATTATAAAAGTTGAAAATAAATTTAAAAAAAAATCGATTCAATTTTTCATTTTTTTCGAAAAAGGGTCATAACTCCTTTAAAATTAATCGGATCAAACCCATATTTGAACTCGATCTGTATTTTGGGCTGTGAAACTCACATACCAAATTTGGTTCCAATCCAAAAAATGTTTGAGTTATGGCAGAATGCGTGAATTATAAGTTGAAAAAGGGCCATAACTCTGTAACAAAATCTCGGATCAAACCCAAATTCGATCTGTATTTTGGGCTGAGAAACCCATATACAAAATTTGGTTTCGATCGGATAAAAAATGTTTGAGTTATCGCATTACTCGTAAAGTGTCTACGGACAGACAGACGGACAGACAGACGGACCAACGACGAGTGGTCAATCCGGGCAACGACACTATGTTTACCATACTATGGTATGGGTAAACATAAAAAGGAGATGCAGGAGAAGAAAAAATATTTAAATAAAAATATTCATCACATTTAATCAGCCAATACAATACGCCAAGGATTTGATAGCAAACAATATGTAATCAGGGTTCACGATTGGATGGCTAGTAGCACGCGATGTTCGACTGAATATCAGAATGTAAGGTATCATATAATCCAATATCCCATAATATGTCAAATATAGCTAATTATCGAAATATGAAATACAACGAAAAAGCGAAATAGGAAAATACAGCGGAATAAAAAATGCAGCGAAATATAGAAATAGGAAATTATTTTTATTAACTAAATAACGGAGATATTTTGAAGAAGTGTTTTTTACGAAATAACGGAAATATTTGAAGAAGTGTTTTAAAGAGCGTAACCCAAACCTCCCCAAGCCCACCCACCCTATAGAAGAATTTGACTTATATTTAATCAGAGTTGATCTATTGTGGTGTTGTAATTTCTCATACAAATCACCGTTATTTCGTAAAGGTACATTCTTTATAGAGTTATTACCCTTCAGATTAAATATTATAGTCAATCGAAACCATGTGTGCCTCCCGTGGTCGCGATTGTATGCCAATAGCCATCATATCGTGAACCCCGATATGTTATCTTTTGGTAGTCAAGCATGTGCGTATTTAGGTGCATTTAATAGTGAAAATTAAAAAATAGCTGAACTCGGTATCCTAGATTTTTTCAAGATGATGAGTTTTACTCAAATTATAAAAATTACTGAGGTGTTTCTTCCCATAAAACTATAAAATTAAGGAAAATAAGGTGAAAACAAGAAAGAACCTCTACCATCAACTAGTTTTTCACCACTGTGACCACATGCTTCATATTTTAATGAACATGAACAAAACCAATCAACTAAAAAGTAAATAAAAATATTTTTGTTTACAATATTGAGAAAATATTTGTAGAATAGGTTCGTAAACCATACTAATAAATTGTGTTGCCTAAAAGCCACGGACAACCAAATGTCCTCTAGCTTGAACAATTTTGTGTTGTATCCAAGCAATTTCCATAACTTTTCATAGTTATTCAATTCCGTGTTCATTCATGGATTTTACAAAATAAATTTCATAACAAACACAGCTAATGCCTCATTGAGTTTCATCGGAAGAAACCTCATAACAAACAACCAGAAGAAAAAGTAGCTTGCAAAGCAAACAAGACAATTATGGAACAATTATAATGAGGCTGATAAGGTCAATTGATGTCACAAAAACCTAAGCATAATGGATGCTTCCACAGCCAGTCATAATGAGAGGAGCTTAATAGCGGTTGCAATCATCTGCACATGACCCACATGTATACATTAACTTATTTTACAACTATGTGCCTATGCTGGAACATATTGTTTTTTTCAATTCAACACAAGAACAATGTATGTTCTTGTGTTGAATTGAAAAAAACAATATGACTGTCGTCATGCAAAATGAAAGATAGTTTTAACCACGGATAAATTTCCAACATCAGTGCACAAATGGAAATTTGAGTGAATTATGATTTGTCCACAATTTTTTTTTTTTTAAACTGACCATATGAACAGATATCAAATTAGTATGAACAAAGATGGTGTCAGAATTCTCAATGCAGCAAATGGCCTACTCAGCTGCTGATTGGTAAAATATACATTAATGCCCTAAATAATCGACTCCTTAACCACAGCAGAATTATGGGTAATTTTTCAGGATTTAGTCAGAAATATGGCTTGTTGCCATTCATTGGAAAGCTCTCGCAGCTTTCCGATGAATGGCAACAAGCCATATTTCCAACTAAATCCTGAAAAATGACCCATTATTCTGCTGTGGTTAAGGATTCAATTATTTAGGGCATAGTCAGAAATATGGCTTGTTGCCATTCATTGGAAAGCTCTCACAGCTGTGGATAGATCCATGTGTTATAAACAATGTCATTAATCCCGCAATATGAATCCTAATTTTGTCATATACATACGTGATATAATCTGAATTCTTTCCTCCAATAAACAAAGTTGGGCCATCATAGGTTCCATTCAATTCTGGGAAACTAACTATTTTATCAATGAACTTTTGAATGATATCCATATTAACACGCCATCTCACAGTACCATGGTCTTCGATAATGTTTGTGAGGATAAAACTCCTTGTCACATTATCCTGAAAAACACAATTGTTTTATTATTAAATCACAACTGTTAGATATATGTAGAAGGCTACAATGTAATGTATATTAAAGGTACTCAATCCGATCAGACGGTCCCCATATCATCAAGATAAAACAACAACATTTTTTCAAAATATGCTTTAGAATAGATTAATTGCAACAAAATAATGCTAACAACTGTCAACTATGGTATCAAATTTCCCAAAGACTGTTCTTTATCAACATTTTGTTCAACGAAATATGGCTGTATTATCACTTGAGTATCACGAAATTTGGCCATATTACAATTTGATTTTAGAGTTATCCATCTTCATCCTAAATTTTGTCCGAGGCTGTCCGTATGACGACGTTTTTCTGGGCCATAAATAATTGCACATCTCGAGAAATAACAAACTTCAAAAATCGATATCTGATCACTCTGAGCTTTGATGGGTGGGTTCCTCGACTCAAATCAATTATTTTTTACCCCCGAAGCCAAAGAAATAGTAATTTAGAATTGTTAATTTGAATAATGCATCTTTAATGTACAATGCAAATGTTCCTTCTAAATGAGTGTTCTAGAAAATTTGTTTTTGTTGTTATACGAAAAATTAGCCTTGAATTTTATTAGTTCTGACCTGTGTGAACCAGGGTTGGTGCTGCCACTTGCCAAATTTGCCAGTGGCAAAAATAACTTGCATTTGGCAATAACTATTTTCATTTGGCAAAAGTTTTGGCAATTCATGTATTAATTCATCAAGAAAGTTGAAAAATATTGGTCAATCAATACCAATCATTTCAGTAAACTCTTACAATATAATTGTATTAGTAGTGTTTTATAAAGTTTTGGAAAAAGTTAACACCTATCAAGATGCACTGGCAGTTAATCTGATTATTGGTTTATTGTTGTAATATGATAAACCTCAATACAGAGGTGTGAATAATTAACTGCTTTCCTATTGATATCACAAGTAGTTCAAACAGAGATTATCAAAACATAAGACTCAATGTTGAAAAAACTAATACTACATGTATCTACACACATTTTTCAATAAACTATTTTTATTTGGCAAAAGTAAATTTCGGTCCAGCGCAGACTCTGCTGTGAACCCTCAATAATCTTCTAACATTTTCGTGAATACAGGTTTTCAAAATAAATAGAAATGAAATTAAAACTTTTGAACATTAGGTGTCTACCTGAACTATTCCTTTGAGTTGTTCACCGACAGCTCTTCTGACATACGACAAGGACTTAGTTTGGTCAAACTCGATAGACTTCATGGCATCAAGATAATGTGTAAACATTCCCACTGACGAATGCTTTGTTGGAGAAACATCAACAATGACCAATCCTGCTACCCTCTCAGGCTGTGGAATATAAACAACATGAATAACTGTCCTTTATCTCCACTGAAGGAGTGTGGTATAAATACAAAGGAGTAAACAAGTGTGTTAAATAACAAGAGCCACAGCCTTGAGTTCTGTCCTTCCATGATGTCACAAGTGACATATCGCCAAACACATTAGCACACATGTAGCTCTGTTTATTACACATCACCGCTCCAAGAATTACAAGGTTTATTTGGGTATATACTTGGCTTGTTTTGTCAAATGTGATAATGCTTTTATTTTATAGTTCCGCTTCATGGGTGACGTTGACATGTGATACCACCCATATGTATGGTATCATTTGAAGAATATGACAGAGGGTATTTGTGCCCTTGAATGAGACCACACCAGAAATTTTGTAGACCCCTATACTTCCCATATTGGGTTAGAATCTTCCAACTGGGGCCTCAAGTTCTCCAACTTTAACCAGACACTCCATATATCATCTGGATGTTTATATGAACCTATTAATCTAATGTTTGACTGAAAGCGAGGAAAATATTCAAATTGTTACCTCCCCACCCATACACTCTACTTTCATCACATCATGTATGCTGTGGTGGTGTGAAACAAGAGTATTTCAAATTGCACCCTTGTCATATGAATTCGACTTGACATTAATAATGATGTATATTATAACACAGAAACCTGTGACAATGCTGCAACCATTGCTGATTTTCCTCCCATACTGTGACCAACAAGCACAGCTTTTTCCATCTCAAGTTCATCCATTAGGTTAATAATATCTTTTGCCATACATGAGTAGCTCATCTCGTCACTATGGTCACTGTTTCCATGGTTACGAGCATCTGCTACAACTATCTGTAAGGAAAGGAAGCTAGAGTTGCATATAAAGACATAATAATAATGGACAGTTTTATCATAGCTTTTAATCCTTTCTTTACTGAATGGCTTATCTAGAACTCCCATTCAGTTATAATAGAATACATTGTGGAATGGTCTATTTATTTACCTGAAGGGATGTTCAGGAAATATGCGCAGACAAAAGACAAACGAACAGATAATACAAGTGCAGAATTATTCATATTAATTGGAGGGAAATGTTCAAAAAATATGTTCAACAAATCCCTTAGATTTCCAGATCAGAAGTTAGCTACCACTAATGCTCTGTTCATGTGTGACAACTTCCATTGTCTGCAGAATAAGCAATATATAATGTATTCAAATTCAATTCAGCAGACAATACCTGAGAGACGCTGCTTCCGAGAGATTTGCATATACTCTTCCAGTTAGTCTTTGATCCAAATAACCCATGCTGGATGAACAATGGAGGAATCAAACTGTCGAAGATGTCAACTGTTGTCTTATAGTTGTCAAATGATAACTTCACAGCAGTAGATCCGTTCAGACTTTAAAGAGAATGAAACAAAGGCACACATAGCTATAAAATTATAATTATTCATTTGGAGGGATGTTAAGAAATTTGAGCAGAGAACAGACACGCAAAAAGATAATACAAGAGCAGGAGGATTCATTTTCATTGGAGGGAAATGTTTAGATAATACGTTCAACATACATTTGAATTTATTATCTCAACATTTCCTAAAGTCTTCTTCTTGTCAATGTGTATTTAGTTTAGAAAGTGTTAACTACATCATGCCATGACTTTTGTGAGCAAAGTTCGGTTTGAGTCACTTATAATCAATTCAATGTTCATCATGAAATTGGCTTACAAAAGTTGCCTAAATCATGCAAACTCGAGATGAGTCCATCTACTAAGAAATACATTATTAAGGAACTTGCTAGCAATAAATAAGTAAAATATTACCTGTTTTAATGTTCAATGTTATAAAGTTCCAGTCAGACAATCAAAAGTTTCCAGGTTTTGAGCTGGTGGGTGCAGCCAAAGTAAAGATTCATGGTATGATCTAATTATACCCCCCGCAACAAAGTTGTGGGGGGGGGGGGGTATACTGGAATCAGCTTGTCCATCGTCTGTGGACACAAATTTGTCCGGAGTTTTTCTCAGTCGTTTTTTTATCCAATTTCCGTGAAACTTGGCACAGACATCAACCACCATGGGAACCTGTGCACCTGCGATTATGACGTCTGTCAGACTTTTTTGGTGGAGTTATCCCCCCTTTTTCGACTTGTAAAATTTTGTCCGATCTTTTATTCCTACATATTATGTCAATTTTTTTAAAACTTTGCACAGATATTTAGTACCATGGGAACCTGTGCACCTGCGATTATGACGTCTGTCCGACATTTTATGTGGAGTTATCCCCCTTTTTTTACTTAGAATTTTTTTTGCAACATGCATAATTTTGTCCGAGCTTTTATTCCTACATTTTTAGGTCAATGTTTTTAATCTTGGCACTGATATTTAGTTCCATGGGAACCTGTGCACCTGCGATTATGATGTCTGTCCGACTTATTTTTGTGGAGTTATTCCCCTGTTTTGACTTAGAACATTTTCGCAACATGCATAATTTTGTCTGAGCTTTTATTCCTACATTTTTCGGTCAATAGGTTTAGGATTAGGGTTAGGGTTGTGCACCTGCAATGGGAACTGTTATTTTATTATTTTAACTAAATGTATACTGACATGTGAAACATCTTAGTATTTTAAAAACACGGGGGGTATCCTTAGTCCCATTGGGACAGTCACACCTCTAGTTATTAACAGAAGTCGGCTCTTCCCAGTGGTTGGGGGTAGTGGAAATACCCAATGTCCTAGTTGTGGCGTCAGAGATAACATCCCTTTGATTTCTTGTCATACATATACAAGTACAGTGCAGTATAGTCATATTAGTTTATAGGTAATGTATGGTTTTTATTTCGAAGACTTGAAGTAAAGTAATGCCCTAAATAATCGACTCCTCAACCACAGCAGAATTATGGGTAATTTTTCAGGATTTAGTCGGAAATATGGCTTGTTGCCATTCATCGGAAACCATAATTCTGCTGTGGTTAAGGAGTCGATTATTTAGGGCATTACTGCAGTAGTCATATTAGTTTATAGGTTTGTACGGTTTTTATTTCGAATACTTGAAGTAAAAAGATTCTCTATCAGAAGTTATGTACTCAGACCATAACTGTTGTCACATATCTTAGCGTTTTTATGACTTGGTGGACACTTTTAGGCAACAGGGGTTCTGTATGATTTTAAAAATGTATGGCTGTTAACCTCTTGGCTGCTATAAGTCAGTACTGAGTAAGGACCTAAAATGTCATGTTGTGTATTTCTGCAGGTCGGCCGTCATTGATAAAGGGAACTGAGAAATTAGTGCAACTAAACCAGAGTATCTCAATGTTTCAATCAATGTATGGTGTTCCAGAATTGCTAATGAATAATGATAGTAGGCTTTGAGCGAAGTCATTTGTATGGTTTTCGTGAAATTCCCATTATATTTTTCCACTGCAAAATGGGCAGAACGTCAATGTCGGACCCTGCCACAATATCATTCAGCAGTGAAGAGGTTAATAATTAGGGACTCGAGCACATCATTTGGGTCTTTGTAGTTATACCCAGGATCTCTCTTTGAAAAAATAAGAGAAATTAATAAATGCTCTATCTTAAAGCTGATTAACCAACAATAATGCTATTAAATTATTAATATAATGTGGAGTAACACATCTTTCAATACCATATCATGTACGTCCTGCTATTATTGGTGAACAAAATTCTCATCACCTCTAAGGACATCAATCAAGATTTAATTTAAGTCTTGAGTTAGGTTCTATTTTTAATTCATACTTTAAAAAAAAATTCTGTTTTTCCAAATAATTTTGCTGACATTCAATCTGTAACTGCATGCATGATCACAAACTGAATATTTAGTGACACTGCTGATGTCTGTTAGAGATGATTCAAACAGCGACATCGGACCAATAACAGCCCAGGAATATGGTCGTGGGAATTAGGAATTTCACTCCCCAAAAACATATTGTGGTCTGTATAACTATATGTTCTTACCAATTTCGGTGTTCAAATCATCGTTACAGCAAGATCGAACCTGTTTTTGGCATTCAGACTACTAACCCACCATACGAAAACAACCAATGCAGATTTGAATATACACCCTGGCATTGGAAGTGGTACCTACATGCAAATGAGAGGCCATTTTCACATTTATTCCTGCCCAATATAACTGGTACCGTTATTCAAGATCCAACGAAAAGACTGACACACTGCTTTCATAGCATCACATTGTTGAAATGTTGGTAATTTCTGAGCCCAAATAAATTCACCTTGATACTAGAATATGTAGATCATGCCATGAATCTCTACTAATGCTAACGCTCTACGGGCGTTAGCATTAGTAGAGATTCATGGCATGATCTATAGAATATGAAGCTTTGGACATTACATTATTTGCATACAGCGGGCTATCTTGTGCCGTAATCATTTATAAAAAACAAACATGATGACAGTTCTGTATATATCTCATACACTCCATAATTTTCTAACTGGCAGTGGTACATTAGGCAATTCATCTATTTGCGCTCATATAGACTTTTATAGTTAACTTGAAATTCGATTGATTGATTGATTTATTTATTTTTGATATAAAGACATACACGTATATTGTTTTAACAGGTTACAAATATAATAAATTACAAGCAAATAAAAAGGAGTTTTTAACATAATTTCAGTTGTTAGGCTATATAAGAAATCGCAAATTTTGAAACAAAAATGAGGCTGTAAAGAAGTCAAAGTGAATACATGTACGGCTAGATATCGGGGATGGCACAAAAAGCACTCGAAGGCTTAATTCCATTGTGGTCCCCTGATATGCTACCGGCCACGAGGCAGACAATATAGTTACCACAAAATTCTCCATTTTGATACTAAATGAAAGTGTCAATGACACTGTAGCTCAACTTAGGTAGGGGAAGAATTTAATGGTTGACAGTAAATGGAGGAATAGGAAAGGTGCTAATTGAAATGTCTAACATGCGCCAAAGGATTTAGTGATGCAAAGAGTAAAATACAAGATGGCTGCTGGTGGCCATTTTTTTTGGCCAATTGACCCCAAAAGAACTCGTTCCCATCTACGTATAATTGTTAACATCCATGACAAATTTTATGAAGATCTGACCAAAGCTACGACATACAAATTTCATGATGATCAGACGAACAGTACGACCTGTAGGCCGCGCCAATGGATTGAATTTTGAAATCCAAGATGGCCGCTGGCAGCCATGTTTTTTGGCCGAATGACCCCACAATGATTCGTTCCCATCTACATGTCAATGTCAACATTCATGACAAATTTAATAAAGATCAGACAAAAGGTATGACCTGTAGCCCACGCCAAAGGATTTAGTCATGCAAAAAGTAAAATGCTGGTGGCAATGTTTTTTGACCGAATGACCCCAAAACGACTCGTTCCCATCTACATGTCATTGTTATAATTCATGACAAATTTTATGACCATCTGACCAAAGTTACGACCTGTAGCCCGCGCCAAAGGATTTAGTCATGCAAAGAGTAAAATACAAGATGGCTGCTGGCGGCCATGTTTTTTGGCCGAACGACACCAAAATCACTCGTTCCCATCTACATGTCATTATTAACATCAATGACAAATTTCATGATGATCAGGCGAACAGTACGATCTGTAGCCCGCGCCAATGGATTGAATCTTGAAATCCAAGATGGCTGCCAGTGGCCATGTTTTTAGGCCGAATGACCCCAAAATGACTCGTTCCCATCTACATGTCAATGTCAACATTCATGACAAATTTCATAAAGATCAGACCAAATATACGACCTGTAGCCCGGGCCAAAGGATTTAGTCATGCAAAGAGTAAAATCCAAGATGGCTGCTGGCGGCCATGTTTTTCGGCCGAACAACTCCAAAATCACTCGTTCCCATCTACATGTTATTGTTAACATCCATGACAAATTTCATGATATTCCGATCAAAGCTACGACCTGTAGCCCGCGCCGAAGGATTTAGTCATGCAAAGAGTAAAATCCAAGATGGCTGCTGGCGGCCATGTTTATTGGCCGAACGACCCCAAAATGGCTCGTTCCCATCTACATGTCAATATTAACATCCATGACAAATTTCATGATGATCAGACGAACAGTACGACCTGTAGCCCGCGCCAATGGATTGAATTTTGAAATCTAAGATGGCCGCCAGCGGCCATGTTTTTTGGCCGAATGACCCCAAAAGAACTCGTTCCCATCTACGTATAATTGTTAACATCCATGACAAATTTTATGAAGATCTGACCAAAGCTACGACATACAAATTTCATGATGATCAGACGAACAGTACGACCTGTAGGCCGCGCCAATGGATTGAATTTTGAAATCCAAGATGGCCGCTGGCAGCCATGTTTTTTGGCCGAATGACCCCACAATGATTCGTTCCCATCTACATGTCAATGTCAACATTCATGACAAATTTAATAAAGATCAGACAAAAGGTATGACCTGTAGCCCACGCCAAAGGATTTAGTCATGCAAAAAGTAAAATGCTGGTGGCAATGTTTTTTGACCGAATGACCCCAAAACGACTCGTTCCCATCTACATGTCATTGTTATAATTCATGACAAATTTTATGACCATCTGACCAAAGTTACGACCTGTAGCCCGCGCCAAAGGATTTAGTCATGCAAAGAGTAAAATACAAGATGGCTGCTGGCGGCCATGTTTTTTGGCCGAACGACACCAAAATCACTCGTTCCCATCTACATGTCATTATTAACATCAATGACAAATTTCATGATGATCAGGCGAACAGTACGATCTGTAGCCCGCGCCAATGGATTGAATCTTGAAATCCAAGATGGCTGCCAGCGGCCATGTTTTTAGGCCGAATGACCCCAAAATGACTCGTTCCCATCTACATGTCAATGTCAACATTCATGACAAATTTCATAAAGATCAGACCAAATATACGACCTGTAGCCCGGGCCAAAGGATTTAGTCATGCAAAGAGTAAAATCCAAGATGGCTGCTGGCGGCCATGTTTTTCGGCCGAACAACTCCAAAATCACTCGTTCCCATCTACATGTTATTGTTAACATCCATGACAAATTTCATGATATTCCGATCAAAGCTACGACCTGTAGCCCGCGCCGAAGGATTTAGTCATGCAAAGAGTAAAATCCAAGATGGCTGCTGGCGGCCATGTTTATTGGCCGAACGACCCCAAAATGGCTCGTTCCCATCTACATGTCAATATTAACATCCATGACAAATTTCATGATGATCAGACGAACAGTACGACCTGTAGCCCGCGCCAATGGATTGAATTTTGAAATCTAAGATGGCCGCCAGCGGCCATGTTTTTTGGCCGAATGACCCCACAATGATTAGTTCCCATCTACATGTCAATGTCAACATTCATGACAAATTTCATAAAGATTAGACCAAAGGTACATCCTGTAGCCCGCGCCAAAGGATTTAGTCATGCAAAGAGTAAAATCCAAGATGGCTGCTGGCGGCCATGTTTTTTGGCCGAACGACACCAAAATCACTCGTTGCCATCTACATGTCATTATTAACATCAATGACAAATTTCATGATGATCAGGCGAACAGTACGATCTGTAGCCCGCGCCAATGGATTGAATCTTGAAATCCAAGATGGCTGCCAGCGGCCATGTTTTTAGGCCGAATGACCCCAAAATGACTCGTTCCCATCTACATGTCAATGTCAACATTCATGACAAATTTCATAAAGATCAGACCAAAGGTACGACCTGTAGCCCGGGCCAAAGGATTTAGTCATGCAAAGAGTAAAATCCAAGATGGCTGCTGGCGGCCATGTTTTTCGGCCGAACAACCCCAAAATCACTCGTTCCCATCTACATGTCATTGTTAACATCCATGACAAATTTCATGATGTTCCGATCGAAGCTACGACCTGTAGCCCGCGCCAAAGGATTTAGTCATGCAAAGAGTAAAATCCAAGATGGCTGCTGGTGGCCATGTTTATTGGCCGAACAACCCCAAAATGACTCGTTCCCATCTACATGTCAATATTAACATCCATGACAAATTTCATGATGATCAGACGAACAGTACGACCTGTAGCCCGCGCCAATGGATTGAATCTTGAAATCCAAGATGGCTGGCAGCGGCCATGTTTTTTGGCCGAATGACCCCAAAATGACTCGTTCCCATCTACATGTCAATGTCAACATTCATGACAAATTTCATAAAGATTAGACCAAAGGTACAACCTGTAGCCCGCGCCAAAGGATTTAGTCATGCAAAGAGTAAAATCCAAGATGGCTGCTGGCGGCCATGTTTTTTGGCCGAACAACTCCAAAATCACTCGTTCCCATCTACATGACAGTGTTAACATCCATGACAAATTTCATAAACTTCCGACCAAAACAACGACCTGTAGCCCGCGCCAAAGGATTTAGTCATGCAAAGAGTAAAATCCAAGATGGCTGCTGGCAGCCATGTTTTTTGGCCGAACGACCCCAAAATCACTCGTTCCCATCTACATGTTATTATGAACATCAATGACAAATTTCATGATGATCAGATGAACAGTACGACCTGTAGGCCGCGCCAATGGATTGAATCTTGAAATCCAAGATGGCTGCCAGCGGCCATGTTTTTTGGCTGAATGACCCAAAAATGACTCGTTCCCATCTACATGTCAATGTCAACATTTATGACAAATTTCATGAAGATCAGACCAAAGGTACAACCTGTAGCCCGCGCCAAAGGAAATTGTTGACGGACACACGGACACACGGACGACGGACGCCAAACCATGGCAATAGCTCAAACTTACAAGTAAGTTGAGCTAAAAATAATGGTAATGACATCAATGTTAATATATTGATATTTTACATTGATAAAGCCATCATCAATGTGGATAAAATAATTTATCATCATAAGTGCTACATTTACAAGTAATCTTATGATTGTGAATATGTTTATTTTAAAAGAAATGATCATTTCACCGAGCAGGTGGATGAGACGCCTGGCAGATCCATTTAACATAACAAGTCTGACACTCGTCTCATTCACCGGGTCTATGAATACTGACCGATATAATATTATATTAATATTAGTACTGCTGCAAGAGGTGCCTGTGGGATCTGTGTCAGTTCGGTGACTTTGTAAATGATGGATACGCACCACTGCATATACGCACCACTGCCATGTATGGCCGGTTTTGGACTGGTCTGTCCATGACCGAAAGATGGAAACCCGAAATACAGACAGCAGTAACAATATATGCAGAGATGAGTAATTGATTGGCAAAATTTTGGTCACAGTTTCAATTCAGTAGTACAGAAAGGGATCTTCCTCTCGGTCCTTCAGTTTAGATAAGAGATGTTTTTTATGCAAAATTTCCGGTACTTGATGTCAATGGGTAGATGTACAGTTTTGTCAAGTCTATTCCAGAGTCTTATTCCTGTGTAGAAAAAAGACTTTTTCCCATAACAACTTACATGAGGGAGGATGAATTTCAGTTTACCTGACCGGGTTTCAGATTGATCAGCCTCATTGTCCGAAACATTTATATCCCCTTCTTTATTTGATCGTTTGAAATGTTCATTAAAATATACTGGGGCTTGCTTATCTGAGATCTTCATAACCATTGTCAATTTCCTAAAGTTAACTCTTTCACATACCGGCAGCCAATCTACTTTTAGAAATTCCGAATAGCCAATATGTGTCCTACAATTTAGATCTAAAATGTATCTTACTAGCCTATTCTGGGTTGCTTGTAATCGGATCTTTGTTCTCTGCGTTAGACTAGTGTACCAAAAGCTTGAACTATAGTCAAAATGACATTGAATGAAAGTGTCAATGACACTGTAGCTCAACTTAGGTAGGGGAATAATTTAATGGTCCACAGTATAAATGGAGGAATAGGAAAAGTGCTAATTGAAATGTCTAAGTAAGACTAGATGTACATGTCAATATCAACATTCATAACAGGTTTCATAATGATCGGATCAGGGATGTGGTGATTATGGTGTGCCAAATGATTTATTTATGCAAAGAGTAAATTCTAAAATGGCCACCGGCAGCCATGTTTTTTTCCGAATTACCCCAAAATGACTTGTTCCCATCTACAGCCTTTACAAATCTCATAATGATCTGATCAAAGGTATGACCTGTAGCCTATGCCAATGGATTTAGTCATGCAAAGAGTAAAATCCAAGATGGCTGCTGGCGGCCATGTTTTTCGGCTGAACGACCCCAAAATGACTCGTTTCCCCATCTACATGTCATTGTTAACATACATGACAAATTTCATGAAGTTCCGACCAAAGCTACGACCTGTAGCCCGCACCAAAGGATTTATTCATGCAAAGAGTAAAATCCAATATGCTGCTGGCGGACATGTTTTTTAAGCCAAACGACCCCAAAATGACTCATTCCCATCTACATGTTAATATTAACATCCATGATAAATATCATGATGATCAGACAAACAGTACGACCTGTAGCCCGTGCCAATGGATTGAATTTTGAAATCCAAGATGGCTGCCAGCGGCCATGTTTTTTGGCCGTATGACCCCCAAAATGACTCGTTCCCATATACATGTCAATATCAATATTCATGACAAATTTCATAAAGGTCAGACCAAAGGTACGACCTGTAACCCATGCCAAAGGATTTAGTCATGCAAAGAGTAAAATCCAAGATGGCTGCTGGCGGCCATGTTTTTTGGCCGAACGACCCCAAAATCACTTGTTCCCATCTACATGTCAATGTCAACATTCATGACAAAATTCATAAAGATCAGACCATAGGTACGACCTGTAGCCCGCGCCAAAGGATTTAGTCATGCAAAGAGTAAAATCCAAGATGGCTGCTGGCGGCCATGTTTTTTGGCCGAACAACCCCAAAATCACTCGTTCCCATCTACATGTCATTGTTAACATCCATGACAAATTTCATGAAGTTCTGATCAAAACTACGACCTGTAGCCTGCGCCAAAGGATTTAGTCATGCAAAGAGTAAAATCCAAGATGGCTGCCAGCGGCCATGTTTTTTGGCCGAACGACCCCAAAATGACTCGTTCCCATCTACATGTCAATATTAACATCCATTACAAATTTCATAATGATCAGACGAACAGTACGACCTGTAGCCCGCGCCAATGGATTGAATTTTGAAATCCAAAATGGCCACCAGCGGCCATGTTTTTTGGCCGAATGACCCCAAAATGACTCGTTCCAATCTACATGTCAATGTCAACATTCATGACAAAATTCATAAAGATCAGACCATAGGTACGACCTGTAGCCCGCGCCAAAGGATTTAGTCATGCAAAGAGTAAAATCCAAGATGGCTGCCAGCGGCCATGTTTTTTGGCCGAACGACCCCAAAATGACTCGTTCCCATCTACATGTCAATATTAACATCCATGACAAATTTCATAATGATCAGACGAACAGTACGACCTGTAGCCCGCGCCAATGGATTGAATTTTGAAATCCAAAATGGCCACCAGCGGCCATGTTTTTTGGCCGAATGACCCCAAAATGACTCGTTCCCATCTACATGTCAATGTCAACATTCATGACAAAATTCATAAAGATCAGACCATAGGTACGACCTGTAGCCCGCGCCAAAGGATTTAGTCATGCAAAGAGTAAAATCCAAGATGGCTGCCAGCGGCCATGTTTTTTGGCCGAACGACCCCAAAATGACTCGTTCCCATCTACATGTCATTATTAACATCAATGACAAATTTCATGATGATCAGATGAACAGTACGACCTGTAGCCCGCGCCAAAGGAAATTGTTGACGGACACATGGACGACGGACACCAAACCATGGCAATAGCTCAAACTTACAAAAGTAAGTTGAGCTAATAAGGGCCAAGGATAGAGTTCTTTTGCAGTATTGGTTCAGGTAAGATGCCTTTCTGTACAAGAATTTAAACTTAGAGTTTGCCTTCTGCAACATGTGTGCTGCCATTAGCTCACCATTAAGATGGTGGTCTAAAATGGCCCCGAGATACAGTAATGCCCTAAGTAATCGACTCTTTAACTACAGCACAATTATGGGTAACTTTTCAGGCTTTAGTCGGAAATATGGCTTGTTGCCATTCATCGGAAAGCTCTCGAGGAGAGCTTTCCGATGAATGGCAACAAGCCATATTTCCGACTAAATCCTGAAAAGTTACCCATAAATCTGCTATGGTTAAGAAGTCGATTACTTAGAGCATTACTGTATGTTACGGAGTCACTGGGTCTGATGCTCACGCCATCACAGCAAACACTCAGCTGGGATTTATTTTTCAATTTATGTGGTGATCCGAAAAGAATTGATTCTGTTTTTCCCAGGTGTAGAGATAGTTTATTATCCACCAGCCAAGCGCTCAGTTTGCTCAGTTCTACGCTGAGAGTTTGTTCAATGATGTGCACATAAGATCCAGCGACAATAAGGGCAGAGTCATCTGCATATAAGAGGAGTTGACAAGACACAGCCATGGAAGCATCGTTAACATACAGTAAAAACAGAGGACCTAAAATTAACCCCTGGGGTACGCCACAGGAAATATCTTCAAAATCGGATAATGTACCATTTACATCAACAGCTTGGGATCTCCCATTCAGGTAGCTGTGAAACCAAAGAAGTGCGCTTTCATCCAAACCGATAACCTTAAGTTTTTGCAATAAAATTTCATGATCCACTGTATCAAAAGCCTTTTGAAGGTCTATCAGGACCATACCTGTAAGGTTACCCTTGTCCATCTCACTACGAATTTTATCTGTGAGGTATAACAGACATGTGTCTGTTGAAAACCCTGACCTAAAACCAGATTGGTAGCCATATAATAAATTTTGTTTTTGTAAATATTCCTCAAGTTGTTTGTATACAATTCTTTCTATTATTTTTGAGGCTAAATTAAGTACGGAGACAGGTCTGTAATTTCCAGGCTGTGTCTTCTCCCCCGTCTTATAGATTGGTACGACCCTAGCTCCTTTGAGCTCTTCTGGGACATGCCCATTGTGAATAGAAAGATTCCCGTTCCCGAGTGGAGATGTTAAAACAGCAGCACCATCCTTCAAAAACCTTGCCGGTATCCCATCGGGGCCCGTGGCTTTGGATGAGCACAGACTTTCTAGTATCTTATGAACTTCATCTTCATCAACAACATGGAGTTTAAGTTTGTTGATGGGATCTACTTTGATTCTATAGTAGTTAACAAGAGTCAAGTTGTTGAAGATACCAGGAGCCTTTGGGAGTTTATTCAGAAGATTAGATGCTATATTGCAAAAGAAATTATTGAATTCTTTAGCAATGGTCACTGCATTAAAGCAAACTTCTTCATTGATCTTAATTTAGAGCATAGTTAGTTTTGTTACTGGTTTTTTTTGATGGACAACCAAGTTTTTTCAATGATTTCCATAGCTCTTTAGGTCTGTTTCTATTTGCATCTAATTGTTGGGTAAAATATGTTAACTTTGCATCCCGTATCATATGTTGGGCTTTATTTCTCAGGTTTTTATAAGACTCTAAGTCAGTAATTTCTTTTGACTTTCTGTATTTATGAAGCATTAAGTTTCTATCTTTAATAGTTGTTAGAATGTCTGAGCTCATCCATTCCTCGGTACCCCCCTTTATCCTAACATCTTTCATAGGTGAAATATCATTTATCACGGATAGCAGATTCTTTTTAAAGAGAAGCCAGGCCTGTGTAACATCATTACAACAAATGACTTCCATCCAGTCCACCTGTGTTTGCTGTGTTGTTGTTCCTCATGATCAAAGTGAATGTTGTTGTTCCTCATGTTCAAAGTGGCATTATGGCAGGAACATGGTGTTGCTTTTGCTTCTTATGCTATGGAACACCTCTAAATAGTCCAAAACAAGTAATTTAAACGTGGGGCCGACTTCACACAAGGCCGACTTCTCTGTTTTCGGCCTGCATGACTTCATTATATAAGTTCATATGATTTCGTCGGCTTCTAGACGTTTCGTACCATGGTCGTTTCGTACCTGGACGTTTCGTACCATCTGGTCATTTCGTACCATATTTCTTGGTCGTTTCGTACCGCATTGTTTGGTCGTTTCGTACCATGTAGAAAATCAATTGGTCGTTTCGTACCATGTAGAAAAATCAATTGGTCGTTTCGTACCGTGTGTTGTACCATGTTGGGAATGGGGGAAAACAGTATTAATTTCATACTTTATTCTTTATTTTAAAATAACAATAACTTATTAACATTAACAACATTATTTTACACAACAATATGGGACGAACATGATTCGTAGATTAACGGCATGTTGCCGATTTTGGCTGTCGGGTGATCTCGCATCCTGGCAAATGCTGGTCGGATGTGTTCTAGACTAACGCCGGTGCTGCATGTACGGTGCTGCCATCCGTGGCAACCTGGAAAGACAATTCAGTGTTATAACAAACTGGTATATATCTGTATTGATGAATTTCAATATTGGTTAAAGCAACATTTGACTCGTCATAAATAATCATTTACATTAATATTCATACAGATTTGTTTTTAATTATTTAGTTAAGTTGATGTTTAAAATAAAAATGTATTTATAATATATATACATTTTACAGATTGTTTTTAAATATTAAGTTAAGTTGATGTTCAAAATAAAATTGTATAATATATACGAGTACTAACCTTCACATTGAAGACCGTGTTGACGCGGACGAACCTCTCTGGAACAGTCTATACAATTAACGTCGGAGAGAAAGTCAGACATGATTGTGAGATGAATGATGAAATGATGGGGGATCTCATGTTACTTATAGGATTCCAACAAAAACAACTCACGAAAAGGTGTGATCAAGAAGCCAGGTGGTAATTAGTGGTAATCAGTAAGAGCTCACCTCTTGTTTATACAGCGTGATTAGTATTAACACTTGTTGTAAAAACATCTCATAAGATCTTTCCCGCAGTCAATCAGATGAATACTATTGTCAGCGTGATTGTTATTCACATTCGATGTACATGTAAGCAAATCTCATAAGATCTTTCACCGCATTCCAGAACATGAATAATTATACATACATAATATAAATATATATATAAAATAAAATACCGTGTTTTCCCCATTTCCAACACATGGTACGAAATGACCAATTGATTTTCTACATGGTACGAAACGACCAAACAATGCGGTACGAAACGACCAAGAAATATGGTACGAAACGACCAGATGGTACGAAACGACCAAGTACGAAACGACCATGGTACGAAACGTCCTGTACCCGATTTCGTCTTGTCGACTTCTCCTGTATTCGTAACTAAAATCACAATTACTAATACCAGTGGAAGACTGAGTCAAGCAATTTCAATTTACATTTAATTTTTGAAGGATTTAAACTTATTTTAACAGTTTGAACAGCACAGTGTGAGTGGCAGTGCTGCCTGCTGGCTACATCATGAAGACATTGAACTTGAAGTGATGAACATACTCACGTTTCAAATTCCTACCTTTTATCAGCCGCAAAATCTCTTTTTTCTACGCGCACCAGTCGACGACAGTATTGGGATAATTTTGTGATGAAAAAACATCTTTTAATCGTCGTCATTCGTCGCAAATCTGCTCAAAATCAACTCTGATAATCTATTTCAAGATCAAAAGGATGTCGTCTGTTTGTAAACATTGAACACGTGTTTTTAAAAATTGCCACAAGCGCATGCGTGAAATCAAGGACACGCCTCATTTCCGTAAATCCAGGAACTGATTTTTAACTCGAAATACGGAGAGGCATTTTCCTTTCCCGAACCTCTTCGTCCGTAAATCGAGACACAGAGGGCCAATATGGCGAGGGAATATGATCATTTATTCAAATTACTCATCATAGGCGACAGTGGTGAGCAAATTATTCGACACCTGGCGTTGACAACGGGCACCTGTTCAATTTTAATATCGCGAAATAGGGCAACACAAACGAGTATACCAACTGCCATAGAATTACCAGTGATGACTCAGAATCATATGTCAAATATTGTGTAAACTTTAATAACTGTATGACTGTGTATGGAATTGAATATTAAATTGCTGAATCTTTACTTTTTCTGCAGTGTTACTGACATATACTCCTATACTATAGCTATACTGTTGGTGCCAACTGCCATTGAATTGATTTATGCCAATTATGGGAGTTGGATGGCCGAGTGGTTAGCATGTTCGACTACCGGCCAGAGGTTTCGCTTGGACCCCGGATCGATTCACCCCGATCCTCGACAAAACAAAAGTCGGGAGCTCCGAGCGTTCCTATATAAAGTACCGTGAATGCCTCGCTGAGGTGTCGTGAAGCGGTAATCCTCTCCCGCCCGGTGTCATGTACAAGGAATCGAAGGATGACAGTTGACACTGGTTTGATCACGCCGTCCTATCGGGTGGGGACGTTAATGGCTGTCCCGTGTACAACCATGTGTGCATGTTAAAGAACCCTACTGTGGGCAACGATCCACATGTTAATGGCAAAATTCCTGTCTAAATTCCTCCATTCGGGGCGTAAGTTGATAGACATTTCAGGTGATGGCGTAATAGAGTTAACTCTCTTCAATCTGCATAACTGTGGGTATATATAGTACATTGTTGTAGCATTCGATTGTGTGACGCAGTAATGGGACGTTTCAGCAACGCCGGCGGGTACGCTTACATTTGCGGCAACACAGATCAAAGGCTCATCCAAGTTTGAGATCCACTGTGCGCAGGTCAAAGGCTGATTTCAGGTCTACTGTGGCTTCGCATGTAGAGGGTGACGTTACGATATAAAATACATGTGTTTGTATAATATAGTACATTGTAGGATTCTACCCCATCTGATGGGGGTGCGCCAACAAGTCAACTGCGGAATTTACTCATAACATAATATGGGTATGACCGTACCGGCGTACGTCCCCGCACAATAATATACTTTTTATATTTATACTATATGAATGTCACACTCTGTGTTACTCTTTTGTATATATGCTTAAGCTCAATTGTCTGCAAATTTTGCATCTTTTAGCCATTAAAAAATTATCTATCTTAGTATCTACTAGTATCTATCTATCTATCAATGTTAAAAATTAATATCGGCATTATCGCTCTCAAAATTTTGTGTGGTTTAAAAAAACACTCTGATGAGTGGAAGAGGCTGGATCTACTGCGATGAAACTTGAAAGTGTAAGTAATGTGTGCATTCCGGTTTAAAGTAATATATGACAACCATCTATACATATCGTCGGTTCGGTTCGGAAAGATCATATGAATATTATGATATGTATACCGGTTTTGGCACGAAAAACTTTAAAACGGAATCAAAGTTTATGGGCCTGATTACATCAGACAAATTGCTTCGGCACCCAAGTATCCAATCAGAAAGTGCCTTTTTTGACAAGTGAAAATATGTCTCTTTTTTTTATTGGTACATGTAGATTTCTAGTTCTAGAAGGTGGTATATAAATTATACAACCTATCAGAACAGACATCTCGAGAAATCTCAAGTTTTACATTTTTCTCAGTTCACGTATAACGTTTAGTGCTTTGATATCACATATGAATATCGCTCCCTTTCATTCAATGGTGTAATTTTCTCGCAACACGAAGATTCGACAAATGTCTATGTTCTCTATTATCAACAGTTTAGTCTCGTCGAAGAATGTATATTTTTATTGGGAATGTTCAACTTTTCATAGTATTTAGCATGGCATCGCTACCAGTTTGCATGTCATCCCAATGCAATCTTGATTTAGGTACTTGTTTAATTAAACCGCATGGGAACTCAAATATTGTCTCACACTTCATAGTGCGCAAGTTTTTTGGAAAGGTCGTATCCAGCCATGTTTTGTTACGTTAACTTCCCAAATGTCGTATGGGCTGGGAAAGGTAACCTAAAGCATGAACAATATATTTTAAATGATTCAGTTAGTTGTATCGTAAAATGAAAGTAAAATCAACTAACGCGAATCAGCATTGGTATACCGGTACTCTTGAGGCGTGGTGATAACGTCAACACAACACAGTTGTGGAAGTTTTTAGTCAATGCATTCGCGTTGAAATTTCCGATCACCACGCCTCAAGAGTATACCAATGCTGATTCACGTTAGTTGATTTTAATTTCACTACCGTACTGATTAATTTCTAGTGATGCGGACCGGCTTTTCTGTTGAAATCAAACAGCTTGATCCGTCCGATTATGATGTGACAAAATCAGCTCGATTGTCCCGATTTATCCTGCAGAAGAGCAATCGGGATCTTGTGCCTGACAGGCCGACACTCAATACTGATATTTTTGTATTTTCTGTTTAAGAAATACATACCCGCTCCCAGTACAATTCTGCACAAAATGTAAATACATGTTAACAGCAAATATTTTGGGTGCATGAGGGGACCTACCAGCCCATGGATATTATCCACAAAACACACTTTATGTGAGAGAAAATGCAGTTTGATTGTCGTTATGTTTTTCGAGAAAAGCACATTGGTTTCTTTATCAGCAGAGTCATGCAGTTATCCATAGGTTTCCGGATATCGTTGGCTAGTTTCGCGAATATTCCGCATAAATGACAACCACATGTTCGCACAACAACGTTCGCTGTATGCTTCATACAATTTATCCTTCACATGGCAGATTTATCATAAACTCAAAGGCAGTTGCCATGTAGGGACAAAAATATATAATAAACATGCAGAAACAAGAAAGGAATGATACAATGAACATGCTCTCTGTGCTATTGAGATGACATACTATTGCACATTCCTTCCCATGAGACGGGATCAATTGCTCTTGCACCCGTACGCCCTTGTAATTTTCAATTTACGGGTGGTAAATTTCGCACTCGTCCCTCTTTGTCCCCCAAAAAAAATAAATTCGTGGGACTATTAAAATAGCCGGTGTCCGTGTGTGCGTCCGTCCGTGTGTCCGTCCGGAAATGGTTTCCGGATGATAACTTTAGTTTCGGTATTAGATCGAAAGCAAATTTCATAGGTGAGTTTATCAGACCAAAATACAGGTCAAGTTCGAATATGGGTTTGCTCCGCCCATTTTTGCGAGAGTTATGGCCCTTTTTTTACTTAGAATCTTGTAATTTTCTGGTTTCCGAATGATAACTTCAGTTTGCGTTATCATATCTGAACCAAATTTGGTTTGTGAGTTTATCAGCCCTATGTACAGGTCAAATTCGAATATGGGTATGCTCCGCCCATTTTTTCAAGAGTTGTGGCCCTTTTTCGACTTGTTTTACTTAGAAAATTTCTCACTTTTTCGGTTTCCGGATGATATCTCAAGTTTGGATCTTTGAATTGCAAATACCGTTTTTATGTGGATCAGTCATATCACGATACAGGTCAAGTTCGAATTTGAGTTTGAACCGATGATTTTTCTCAGAGTAATGGGCTTTTCGACTTAGAAAATTCAATTTTTCTTGTAATTTTCTTCATTTTGTGCCAATTTGACTCTTATTGAGGTTATATTTTGACTTTAAGAGTTTTTTTAAGATTTGGTTATTTGTATGCATGTCAGTAATGAGACAATGCACATGTGTCTTATCCATATAGTATACTTCTACAAAGCCTCCGCTCCAAATGAAGCCACCGGTTCGGGGGACACTGTGGCCGAGCGGCCTTTTATTTATTATTGAATTATGCACAAATGAAAGTGTATCTGGACATAGGTGTATTCCACAATCGTTGACAATTGACATATTGTTTGAGAAAAACCCAACTTACGATTATATTTTGGGTGCAATATTACACCCGTCTTTTTAATTACGGGAGTAAATAAATGCTCTCGCTGAGTTTTCCTCGTGGGAAGGACTGATTGCATAATCTCCTTATTTAGATGCGATTGTGTGCGTAAATTCCTTATTTGGAGTGTGATTTAAATACGAACTGGATTAGTAAAATTTAATCTCTTTGAAAAAACAATACTAATTAGATACGGTACAATGTTTCCTGTCTGATCATTCCCCAATTATGAAGTAGTATAGTACATTAGCTGGATTTTTAACTGCCAACGGGTAGTATGTATGGATTAAAATGAGACTTGTTTTGATTTGAATGACATAATTAATTTGATCTTCGCCTTCTATACATATAAACAACGGTAAATCTTCGTAGGACTTCGGCAAGCTCCCGAGTGTTTGTTTGTATACACAGATTATGTATCATTATTTGGCTTTTGTTACAGAGCTTATGCATCTGACAATAACATACTATTAACGCCATATTTATGATTAGTATAAGAACAATATCTGTATATTTTAACAGCAACACCTACTCCAAAGGCCGCCTGTATCTTTAAGTCTTGAGTCAAACATTTATTATGATGAATAGTATGATCAAAAGCAACGGTTTGGAGCATCAATTGCCTTTTTAAGTTTTATGAATACTCAAAAAGCAGCAAGTTCGTAAAAATTTGTAAGAATTTTCATTAATTAAAGTCTTCAGCATAATACTCTGGCTATAAAACAGTTTCATAATATGCTGCATGGTTTCAAATTTTCCATGCCATGTATCAAATATTTTATTGTCAACTATTTATCGCTCAGTCAGGAGAGCTCAAAGTGTTAACTCGCAGAGACACAGCAGATGAAAATTGTGGGAGTGATGTTGCGTACAAAATCAAAAGACAAAAATCATAATTTGACTGTTAACTCTTCTTTACCAGCCTCAGTCAATTTTTGTGACTGCTTACTAGGATATGTTTAGTTTCCTTTTAATATCATGGCCACTCTTATTTTGAAACTACGCCCGATAACTGTAAACACAATTCTATTGTATTTTCAGGTGTGGGTAAAAGCAGCTTGCTATTACGATTTGCTGATAACACTTTCTCAGGTGAGGGACTCATATTCATAATTTAAACTAACTTTGAAAGACACATTATTTCGTGTGGGCAATTCCACGGTAACGGACATACCATTCAGAAGAAAAGTTGAATTTCAAGTCCATTTTTCTTGAAATAGGTTGAGTGTCTCACTGCCAGAATTGAACGTTTTCAAAGCTCACCCCAATGTTGTTCATATGATGTATGATAGTTCTCATCCCGTTTGAAATTATAGATCATATGGGCTATTAAGACTTTGGTAATGGACGTACTCAATGAAATGAATATCCAAAGGGTTGTCTCACTTAAGCCCCTAACTCTGTGTTGTGAAATGTTTCTAGATAGCTATACATTTTATCTATTATATGGTGGACAGATGGATGTTCAATAATAAAAGCCTGATTTCATGCATGATTGACCACTATATCTGCATTGGTGATCTTTGACTCATGGTAACAGACATACCATGTTTTGGTAACGGACGTACCTTTCTGAAATGTTGAAACAAAAATACACCTTCTGATATGATTGCCCTATTATTTGTGGGTTTTCTGTCATAAATAGGCTGTTTACTGATCACAAAACAGTCATGCATGAGTGACCACTGTTTCTGCATTGGTGACCATTTGATTCACGGTAATGGACGTACCATTTATTTTGGTAATGGACGTACCTTTCTGAAATGTTGATAAAAAATGCACCTTCTGATTTGATTACCCCATTATTTGTGTATTTTCTATCAGAAATAGGCTGTTTGCAAATGAAAAACACTTTATATAGTTTTATACAAGCAATTACAAGTAAGTTTACTGTTCTGAAGTTTTTGCCTCTGATTCACATCATACGCAGATATCAAACAGTCTTATTCCCAACAGTTTGAGTGGCAGAGCTGAATATTATTTAGTGTGACATTATAAGCAATGTATTCAGGGTTCCATTCCGAATTTTTATGGAACATATGGCACTTTTTATTTAGATTCTAGTGTATTAAATAACATTTAAAATAAGAAGAGCTAATGAAAGACAATATTCTGTTTTATATCAAATAAATTTTATATCCATTTATTTCATAACATTTTAATGTTCAAACTTATGAATGTTGTTGTCATAAATTTGATGTCTGGAACCCTGAATACAACTTAATGTTCACATGGCTATATATGCAGATAATATGAAATGTACAAACCGAATGATTCCACTTGAAAATGAAAAATATCTTTTTGGTAATGGACGTACCAAAATTAAGATGCATCGATCTTGTTCACAAATTCTAAAGACTAACAAGGGGCTGAGTTTCTGTGATGGGCTCATCTGCCTTCCTTTAAAAATGTGGTTTTTGCCTTTTATATTCTAACCTGAGACTAAGTTATCCAAAATAATTCACATTTTGGTAACGGACGTACCAATCAACAAGGTGAGAAGTAATTGGAATATTTTACCCTGAATGAGGGGAGTTACCTCTCCAAACTGGTATTATTTGACTTGTGATTGCCTGCGCTTCATAATCAGACATGCATAGTTTAATTTGATAGTGTTTGATATGATTTCATCAACAATCTTGAAAAGTATACTAAAAATCAGTTTTTTCTAGAATTACATACCCAATGTTCAAGGATGTGAAAAAGTGTGTAAAATGGTTTTGGAGATAACAAAATCCACATTTTTCTATCCTTTTATATATGATGTCTTCAAAAGGGACAATGTCAGAAAAAAGAACAATTCTTTTAAAAATTTGGCATTTTTTACTCTCCAACATGGAATTGCCCTAGTGCTTAGTAGATCACATGATAGGTAAATGTGTTGCAATTTCAAGTGATTGATGTATTAAAGATATTATCTTTTTCTGGGATACCAGTTACAATAATACCATAAGAGATTACAGACAACGAGTCCAATAGCAATCGTTATGCTGTTTATTAGCTGAGGATCCCTCAAAATGAATCCTCAAAGTGTTTCCCTGTAGTGATGTTCTGATAATCGGAATCGGCCATCAGCCGATAATAGCCCATCAGATATTAATCGTACCTCGCAGTTGAACATCGGCTTTTATCGATTGTCAAAACAAACAAAAACGTTCTAGTATCTAAGCACAATATACACGCTTTAATAAATGGATGCAATACAACCGTAGTATTGAATGTAAAACACAGTTGTAACAGCCTAAAAAGATGCTATTGGCATCGTCCAAACAGTCTGATTTTATTATATATAAGCATGGCAATACACCTGCCCGACATATCCCATATAATATGAAGTTATTGGTTCAATCGCGTGGACACGAAATGGATTCAAAGAAAGCTTTAAACAACTGACCTCATTACACTATAGTTTCCTGTTGAGCACGTGCCATGCTGTGACATCACATGCTATGTCAATAATTTGAAGCACATACTGAATGAATTAGTACAGTCGCGACCAGAACTGTCTTTAATAACGACCAATGTGGGGAGGGGCATTATTGGACTGTAGGGGACAATATGGTGAAGTAGTCCCAATTGCAGTTGTTTTTTTCGCTCTGCGAGTCGCCATTGTTATAGTGATGCTCTCATCACAAGTTATGGCTTACACTATGAAATATGCTTAGCTCCACTTGGAACTTGGAGGTTGTCTCGCTAAACAAAAATTGAGTAGGCGGAACTATATAAGCTTCCCAGTTGTCAAAAGACAAAAGGTGTGACCAATGGGAATTTGGGAAATCTCAGACAAATATGACAGCAATTATTATCCATCAATCTAAATTTAATTAATAATCATCACCATTCCGTACATTGTCACAACTTACAAGTATTCAATCAAGACTTTTACACCGCGTTCAAGTGTTCCCCACACGGTCATAACGTTACTCTCAGTCGGCACCTTTGATCTCTTTGTCAAACAATTACCGGTATACATCAAAGGCAGTGCACAACGGACGTCGGCGGAAATACTTTTGCTACAGTGTGTATATATTTCTTTCATCAGAATCGGAAATCGGCCGTTTGTGCCTTCAGTTGTCGGAAATTGGTCCAATGGGCTTTTTCATTATCGGAACATCACTATTTCCCTGCCTGTGATCGCAACATCCCTACAGATAAAGAATGGGCCAATCCAATATATACTTTTATAACTGAGTTGTAGACTCCACTCAGTAATCGAAGGGTTAACATAATAGACAACCAGTCTCTTTAAAAAGCCAATGATAATCTAATCAGATATGCATCTCTAAAATTTGGTATTTCAATTCCATTTCTAAATAAATGGAATAGCCTTCATTCTATTGATCATGTCTCAGACTGGGCACGATTTCATTGGTTGTGACATAACAGCTCATTGCAAGGATTAAAAATTACTCATCGCTTGTAGATATTATCTTGTTTTTTTTATCAGCCTGTGATATTTATATTAGAATCAGCTCATCTGTCCGTCCGCTCTTACGATAGGTACATCGCAAGGTGATTTGTGTGTCCAGGGATGCATTGTGAGGTTATTTGTGTTTGTGAGGTTAACCTCATAAAATCTGGATTCTCAAACTGTCAGATAATGCTTTGCAAGGTAAAAGAACTCATTATCAGAAAATATCTCACAATGTTTGGTCATGGACTAATCTCTCCACATTTTGATTTGTCCACCACTCTGCTTTGGACACACTGTGAATGCCACTGAATTCTCATTGATCTCCTCCTTTTCTCGTCTTTTTCCGTTGGCCAATCCGAATACATGTGACCCCGGCACATGTTCTCTTCCGTCTGTGTTTTCAAAATCGTCATTTTGATTTTTGGAGTTTTTTCCTATAATTATGGTGAGTCATATTACTAGGAAGTACTCATATTACTAGGTAATGCTCATATTACTAGGTAGTACTCGTGTTACTATGTAGTACTCATGTTACTAGGTAGTACTCAGGCTACTAGGTAGTACTCAGGCTACTAGGTAGTACTAGCAAGGTTACTAGGTATTACTCCGGTTACTAGGTAGTACTAGGTTAATAGGTAGTACTCAGGTTACTATGTTGTATTCTTGTTACTACATGTACATGTAGGTAGTACACAGATTACTAGTTAGTACTCAGGTTACTAGGTAGTAATATCTTTTCTTATTATCCTCCCTGTAACAAAGTTAAGGGGGTATATTGGAATCAGCTTGTCTGTCCGTCTGTTTATCTGTGATTATGAGGGCTGTCCGACTTTTTTTTCAGCGGAGTTATCTCACTTTTTGGACGTTGACATTCTTTGCAACATGCATACCTGCATAATTTTGTCCGACATAATTTTGTCCGAGTTTGTATTCCTTATGTTTTTTGTTGTTGTTTTTTATGTTTACCCATACCATGTATGGTAAACATAGTGTCGTTGTCCGGATTGACCACTCGTCGTGCGTCCGTCCGTCTGTCTGTCTGTCCGTCCGTAGACACTTTACGTGTAATGTGATAACTCAAACATTTTTTACCTGATCAAAACCAAATTTTGTATATGGGGTTTTCAGCCCAAAATACAGATCGAGTTCGAATATGGGTTTGATCCGACTTTTTTTGACAGAGTTATGGCCCTTTTTCGACTTAGAATTCACGCATTCTGCCATAACTCAAACATTTTTTATCTGATTGGAACCAAATTTGGTGTATGAGTTTCTCAGACCAACATACAGATTGATTTCGAATATGGGTTTGATCTGATTTTTTTTAATGGTGTTATGGTCCTTTGACATATGATTCACACATACATGTACTTCGATAAATCAACCATTTTTCATCTGATAGGAACCAAATTTGGTATGTGAGTTTCTCAACTCAAAATACAGAACGAGTTTGAATATGGGTTAGATCCAATTTGTTATACCAGAGATATGGCCCTTTTTAAACTAAGAATTATCCAGATTATAACCCAAGTAACTTACAATTAATGAATACCTGCTTATCTGTGAGCAAGATAAAAGACAATATAGTTTATTGCTTTGAGAGTTATTTATAGCCCTCATATGTTAGGTCTGTATAAGAGACACAGTGAATTATTGGATAAATTGATTTAGCTATCTTTTTAACCACAACTTAGCCAGGTGAATTTATTTAACTAGACCAATGGAGCTCTCTAAGTCCTTGGATGATGGGACTACATTGGATCAAACAGGGCAGAGATAGGTGATTTAACCCCTTTTACCCATTCCATGTCTTTTAACCTTTTCCATTAAATAAATAATTATATTATTTTGATATCTCACATGGCAATTTGCAACAACATGAATAGAACTGCTCACACTATGATAGTGGTGACAGGCTCTAGAGTTTAGATGTTATATTAACCCTTCTATATTGACTCATACATTCCAATAATTTGTGTTATTACTGGTTATTATGTACATTTGTCATATACTACTTTAGATCATAACAGTATACTCTATAATTCAACATTAAAAGATTATGATTCTGATCTTAACAATTTACTATCGCCAAGGGATGGGTTAAACATCTGCCGATCGTGATCGGCCTCTCGTTTTCAAATTAACAGATACATATGGCTACCCTTAATGTAGCCCAATTGCACTGCGGAGCATATCCTGAATTCCATTGGGACAGTCCCACTAGTTTGCCCAAGTACTTCCTCATAGTGGTAACCTTGACTCATTATATAGTGCCAAGCTTCCATCAGATGCTGGCCTTTTATCTACTGGAATTTTCTGAAGTTTTTCATTGATATACCTGATTATGTGTAATTTAAATTTGATTGTTGTTTTTGGATCTGGTTTTTTATAAGTTTGCTTGGAGACAATAACACCAATAAACTTTATTTAAATATAAAAAAGCGGTCCTGTTTTTCTATGAAGAAGAAATATAGGGTGTCAAGATGCCTCCAGGGGTTATGAGTCATACATGAACATTTTTTATATTCGGAAAGTATTGCTGACAAAAAATTGTGTTACATCCTAATAATTGTGCCAGGTTCTGTAAATATGAGCAAATATAACTATGTTTTTGCAAGAAAGACTCAAGTTTATTTTTATGAATTTAATCCCTACATAAATCTCAAGCTATGCAGAACTCTTTATGACCAATGACTGAGCTCTAAACCTACCCGGCAGCTCAAACCTTAAATCCTGCGAAATAGCTAGTTTTAGGTTAAAGATGCATAATCTGAATTAAGACTCACAAATTACTATTACCTTGGCTTCGGGGGTAAAAAATATTTGAATCAAGTCGAGGAACCCACCTATCAAAGCTTAGAGCGATCAGATATCAATGTTTGAAATCTATTATTTATCATCATCGACAATTTTAAGTGGCCCAGTAAACAGTCGACGAGAAGAGGGTCTCGGGCTAAATTGCGGATGAAGATGGATTACTCTAAAATCAAGTGGCTTTTTTGTGTCAGATATTTGACAAATTGGTTGATAAATAACAGGTTTTGGACAATTTTATATTATATAGTTGACTGTGGTTCATATCATTATTTTTGGACAATTACTTGATTCTGATAACTGAAGCGGCATTTCAATTTTTTTTTAGAGTTGTTGGAATCTGATGATATGGGGAGCATTGAATCGGATTACCTTTGAAAAGTCTTGATAATATTGTAAAGATATGTAAAATATAAGATATAGTGATAATATGCATCATTTCTGTATTTCAGGAACATATATAACAACAATTGGTGTAGATTTTAAAATAAGGACAATCGATGTTAACGGAGAGAAAGTGAAGCTTCAGATTTGGGACACTGCAGGACAGGAACGGTTCCGAACCATCACATCAACGTAAGTGCACTTAATGTGATTTTTAGGTCAAGTGTGAAGTATGAAAGCGAGATTTACAGTGTGGAAAATAATAGTAATATTAATGGATAGTTTTTATAAAGTGCTTATCACATGAGTAAGTTCTTTAACAGTTACATTATTACCATTGTTGTTGAGCAATCCAAGTCTAATGCATGCTGCCATTCTACAGGCGCTTCACTAGAGCAGCGAGACATGCACACGCACTGTCACATACACTCAACTCCAATTGAACTTACTCACACTATACTCATGCTGTTGCATTGACAACATTACAAGTCGATTGCACTAACCACTAGGCTATCAAACTCCTGAGTAGAGTTTAATATATGCCTGGGAATTGAAAAAACAGGAACCGGAAAAAACAGGAACCGGGAATGAACCCCCTTCAGAACCGGGCCCCGTGAACGTTCCGGGGAATTGTATGGCTTGTATGCACAAGTTGTACAACACGGGTTATGCATAATTTGGCTAGTTTGGGTGACAGGGATCGTAATAATTATAATTTGGTTAACTAATGTATATTCCAAATTGTTATATTTGACCTTCTTGGGCCACAGTAATGATATACAATGCAACATTACACAAGTTGGAAAACATAAAACCATCGTTCCGACTGCCCAAACTTCAAATAAATTGTTGCCGACGTTGGACTTCTCACAACTTGTCTTCGTACGTTAACTTAGGAGAATACAAAATAAACAGTCTATATAAATTTCGAAGAAATTTGTGTGTTAATTTCCAATACTGTTTAGTGTCCTGATTTTTTATTTTATCGGGAGTCAGATGCAGTCTTGAAAAGTACATTCGGAGCAACACCAAGTGACTTATCAGTCTAGTAGCCATTGTGCTGTACATTATGTCTATGTTGCGTAACTTGCGTTATAATGGAAGCTCGAATTGTAGGGGTAAAATAAAATCATATTCCCGGGAAACGGGAACGAGTATGGGATCCGGGAACAGGGAAATTCCCGTTCCCGGGATTAAACCCTTCTCCTGAGTACTAAATAAAGAATAAATATAAATAATTACCAGTATAATAATAAATAGTAAGTAATATATAATAGTACAGGGCAGAATAGTCATACAGGGCGAAAACTTTCAGAGAACATTGGCAGTAAGAAAATAAGAATAATGGTTTGGTGAGGTCGGTAGGTGGCCGGACGGATGGGTGCGAGACCATTAGCTTGATAACTCTAACAAACGTCAACCGAGTTCGAAAACCAGGTTTGTCCACTCTTTTATACGAGAGTAGTGGGACTTATTTTGTCTATTTTTAGCTATTTTGACTAATTCCTTTAGCACTCCTTACAATTCACATTTCTCATTCAATCGTCACCAAACTTCATATGGATCTTTGATGTGACCTCTAGTTTTTATTTACTTGAGTTATGGCCCTTATTTGTGTGATATGGTTCTTTAATAGTTCATCCATTTTTTTTTATTCTCATTCGACAGATTCATTTTTATTACCAAAAAAACTTGACCTTGTTTAATTTGGAATTGTCTGTTCTGCATGGAGTGATAGATTGCAATGTGCCACATTCTTCCATATTATTTATGGAGTTTCACATTAATTCCAACTTCACAGTACATGTACCAGAAAGTTAAATATTGGGTCTGATTACCTGTCATAGACTTTCTAATTCCTGAACCACTGGATTACTCGTCAGTAGCGCCAATCAGATGTCACTATTAGTAGCTCCAAGATAAAAGTGTCCAGTCGAAATGATTAACGTAATGCGATGTGACATCATTTGGTGGGAAGCCTACACACTTTCAGGAAATGACATTTCGATAAAACTATGATAGAATCGGTATGTCAGTATGACTCAGAGTGTATCTTTGACAAAATGAGTACCAGAGTATTGTCAGCCATTTATGTTTTTCAGATAATAGGTTCAACAAACAGCCATACGCCACTTGTTGAATTTATTATGTGAACATTTCCCACCAATGAATAGGAAACGTTCTGCATTTGTATTATATGTCTGCTGTCAGCTTATATTTCCTGAACATTCCTCGAGATGAATAATACATGTATGCCATTCCAATGTATACTTTTGTAACTGACAGGATAAAGCATTTGGTAAAGAAAGGCTGACATACCAAATTAATCTTGTAGGTATTATAGAGGTACTCATGGAGTTATCGTCGTTTATGATGTGATGAGTGGAGAAAGTTTTGCTAATGTGAAGCGATGGCTGCATGAGATTGACCAGAACTGTGATGTTGTGAACAGAATATTAGGTGAGTCTATCTCAAATTTGTTATAAAGATTACTCTTATGAATTTACAGGTCAAATTCAAATATGGGTTTGGCTGTTGAAGTTTAACTTCGAAACAAATTTGTAAATGAGTTTCAATAATACTGTTTTCACCATGAGAGATGCAACAGCATGCAAAAATGGATATTCAGGTTTGAAATGAATTACAATAATTTATTGGCCTCTAATGGTTCACCATCTTTATGAAACTTCCATTGATGTGTCTCAATACAACTCAAACCAGTTAGTGGAATATACCAGTGTTATGTTTCAGTTGGAAATAAAGATGACGATCCTGAGAGGAAGCAGGTGGTCGTTCATGATGCTCAAAAATTTGCTGATCAAATGGGAATTCAACTGTTTGAAACCAGCGCTAAAGAAAACAAAAATGTTGATGAGGTATGTTCGTAAACCAATAACTAGACTGTATTTTCTAATATGGACAGAGTGAAAATCAAATTTATCATACCAGAATACCAAAAAGGTGTAGTAATTTGAATTCAGATTTAAAAAAGAACTTTCTCAAAGATGACCCCTCATGGGCATGTGGAAGCATTGAAACTCAGAGCACTACTTTTTACATTGTCAACTACAGTAGTGCCCTAAATAATCGATTCATTAACCACAGCAGAATTATGGGTAATTTGTCAGGATTTATTTGGAAATATGGCTTGTTGCCATTCATCGGAAAGCTCTCACTGAGAGCTTTCCGATGAATGGCAACAAGCCATATTTCCAAATAAATCCTGATAAATTACCCATAATTCTGCTGTGGTTAAGGAGTCGATTATTTAGAGCATTACTGTGTATTAATGGAACAAATGACAAAATTCCTTGAGAACTTGTCATATACCCTAACATGTGATATATTACTGAAATGTTCTGATAACTTGTCTTTTGAAGAAATTGTTGACATTTTTCTAGCAGTTCAATTATACATTGTTAGAACTGTGAGAAATACATACATGTAGGCACTGCCACTCATCGAACACTATTTATATTAACGGTAAGCTCTGAAGGCCAGATGTATATTGGCAGGGTTGTGGTAAATGTATTGCTGACTAATTCAACTACATGTACATTTCACAGCACAAGTGGGATTTTCATTTGTTAGTCTTATACATCACCATCCTAGTCATACTGGTGACTGATTAATAGTATCCTATAAATAAGACTTATTTTATAAGAAATTTCATATCTCCGTCAAAGTCATCTTGCCCACTGAACTATATGGTATATTCCCAAAATATTAACAAGGAAGGGTTAACAAACCCGGTACGAAAATTCTATGGTACATTTTATCCTGTTTCGTGACCTGTAACCTCTGATGACGTCATCTCCAAATGTCCATATAAGCTCTGTTGCCAGATCGCTTCTCCACTTTTTCCCTTGTTAACGAACGGACACGAAGATAAGTCTTGATATATATTTTTTTTGTGTTATACAAAAAACATTATCTCCGTTGATTATTATTTGTTGTGTGCAAACTTTACTAACGCGTTGCTATACGTAATTGTGTCGTCCAATCCATGTTTTTAAACAGACAAGTCCACATGAAACGAAACTTGTCGAAGGCATCTTTTATATTCTTTATATTATTTGTCACGGGACAGACGAATAATAAATGCACATTTGGATATGACTAAGGACGCTCAGAATCTTTATAGCAAGATGCGATTGCACGCAAGAGAGATTTTCTATGGTCGAAGCAAATTAGCCACGTGCGACGGTTGCATAGTAACAGTATCACGAAATTCGGTGACATACTTTCGACCGTCTGACGGCTCGGTAAAATTGTAGCTACAATTTTATTTATAAGAGAAACGCAGTCATAGTCAGGTGTACAACTGACGGAAGCAGTATTAAAATCTTGTGAAACGGATGGTCAGGATATGCAATATATCCCGGATTGGTGTGGAAACTCGTTTAGTTTTCAAGTTATTTTGTTTTCCAAATTTTAATAAATTCAAAATGGCATAATAATTATATTCGACGAACGACAGAATGATATATGCACATTTGGATATGATTAAAGATGCTCATCTTTATTGCAAGAATCTATTGCATACATGTGAAATGTATTCCGTGGTCCAAGCGAAGCGCCACGTGCTCTGGCCTGTGCGATAAAGGTATCACGAAATTAGGTGTCTTACTTTCGGCTTCTGACGGCTTCGTCGGTACAAGGTTTAGTTATACTACGAGTGTAAATTGACACTTGTCAATTATTTTTTCATTGTTGTTTCAACTTAACAAAATTGTGTTACAATATTGATTTCGTGCAAAACAATCGATTAGCTTACTGCCGTTCGTTGTCACAGCCAAGGTGCTTATCAACATCAAAATAACAGGTGTAGTTTTTTATTGTTAGCAATTGTCAGAACTCGGTCAGATACCAAGCTTGTCAGGCTGAAAGGTCTCATTCAAGATCTATGAATAAAGATCCGAAATGCAAAATGCCGACTTCCCCCCATTACAACACTTATCCAGGTAGGTTATCAGGGGTGCAGTACGATGCCCGATTGGGCACTGACATTAATAGCTGACCCGTGTACACGCATCGGAGTGTGCGTGTTTAAGAAAGCTACTGGAATCACCACAGCGTTATAGCGTTACTCAGCCATGGTAGCACCTGCACCAGTGCGTCTACAACCAGATGGTTCCTGCACTGTTATATATACAGATACGATGTAAGAAGAACCAGATCCAGAAGATCTTTCCCTGTAGCACCCCTAGAGCTGCTGTTCTACTCGTTTCGAGGGTACCGCTGCCTCGGAGACCTGGACACTAGAGAATAGTGATCCCCTCTGTGGCTTAGCAACTCGGGGCGATAGTTACCTCAAACACGGAACGTGAGGGCACCGCAGCCAAGCTGCCCCTCCAAGAAGAACCTCACAAACAAGAAAAGAAGTAAAGTAGTGGGTATCTGTGGACTATCGTACGGGACGTCAATCTGCTCCCTCGGGTCGGCCGTTGGCGGGTTGGCGTGCCCAGGTACGGCCGTGTGCTTCTCATCTAACATTTGAACCACGCCGTCCATCGCTACAAGTCACCATCTCGCGGTCAGCACCGCTGGGGGTGAGAACACCCTGTCCCTATTATAATCCTATATGCCTTCGGTCCCTGCTGGGCTTGGGCCGAAATTCCCAAGCATGCTTCCTCCTTGTTGGCCAACTGCATGTCCGTGGTCCTGGAATTCCAGTTACTGGCCGCCTTTTGATTAAAAACAGCAGCCAGTACCTTTGGGTTTGAATCCCAATGAAAAGAACACAATAATTTGTTTTTTCCCCACGATGCCAATCGAGTAGGAGGCATGCTTCGGATCCTGCCCCACCTAACAACCCATCGCCAGTATGGACTGATGGAGATCGGGATCGGGACGAGCTGTAGCTCTATCCCCGAGGTGAAAAGGCTTTGGACATTACTTTGGGGTCACCCATACAAAAGAGAAATGAAGAAGAGAAATGCGCTCACGTGGGAGCTCAGATAGTTGTTTAGGGTTCTCTGTTGCTGACAAGTGTCGCTGTAGCCGAGTGGTTAGGCCATCGGACTGCAAACCTGGCGACATGGGAACGGACTAGGTATTCAAAAGACTTCCTGCTTTATATGTGGTTGCTTCTTTCAATGTGCCATCCGGCTCCTGAGAGGTCGTGGTCATGGCTGGAATAGTGTGTCGCCTGTGTCGATAGTCTTCAGGAATAATCTTTGGAATGATGGGTCAGTCATATCATGAAGAGCGGTACTGATACAATGGGTCGCTATCTGAATCCATCCTAGACATAGGCTCATCTCCAGAAAGCAACTGATTTCCTATCTTCACGATTTACATTAATAATGTTGTACGCTCTTCCTACGGACAGAAGATCCTTGCCAGATGCTTCCCCTCATGTGTGATATTCACTAGCATTGGGTGTAGGATGCCAGATCATATGATCCGTCCACTTGATTCGCACTTCAGGCGATGGTTGTCTCACGAACAAGGTGCATTCGGAGGGGTACCCCATCCATCCCAGAAGGGGTACACAATCATGATGCATGTTTCCTGTGATTTCTCAGTTGGTTTAACTTTGGATCTAGCCGGTATTTCAACATATTGAATATCGCCAGGTTGGGAAATGGAAGCCTTCTCGAAATCGTGAAACAGATAAATGCCAGGCTCCAAATGCATTGCCTTTTGTGAGCATCAAATGCGGAATCACATTGGTCATACAGCACTGAACTTTGAAAAGTTCGCGAGCATCATTACGAGCATAGTTTCGGGGTTCTCATTGAATCTCAAGGCTTGCAACCACTTGTTGACTACTTTAGCGGACAGTTGATTAGAAGTAGCCTTTCTTTCTAAACGGTCTATCTGCTTTCTTCTCTTCCCATTATCTTCTCCATGACATGAGACACATTGACAGCGACGGTTGACTTGTGGAGCTTCATTGTTGAATGACTGCTTATGGTCCATAATGATCGCTGATTCATTAGGATTAATTATCTTGTTCACGTATACAATGGTTTATTACAGATGTTCCGTAATTGGTTGTATGCACGAGCTAGTGTCCACGTGCTGGTGTCTCCTTTGGTATGCATGGCGGTCATCCGGACTCCGTAAGCCTGTAATTCGCTCAATGTTGGGCTCACGTGGGCAGGCGGCGACTTTCTTGACCGGTCACCCGCCAATGGGGTAATAGCTTATTCCTTTACTTCCTTGTTATAGGGTCAATGCAACGTTTCCTTTTTTAGTACACGCTAATACTACATGGCCCTATTGGGATCTACATTAGTTGGTCATCTTGGCACATAAATGTTTCTTCTGGTGCTTTCTATAAACAGCATTGTCGTGTGCTCTGGTCATCAAAGCGACTCTAGGTTCCCTACAATTGCATGTATGGCTCCCTATATGTCAGATTATGTCAGTATTCTATCCATTCAAATTCTTCTGGATATCTTACAGGGGGGTGCAATAGACTATTTCGGCGAGAGTTTCTTCCCGGTCTCTAGTATAGATTCTCGGTCCATGATATCTCAATCCTTATCGACAATGGCATATCTCGGATTACTGGGTGTCTGGGCCCTTTTATAGGGGTCTCCTTTATCCTTTGCGGCATTTGCCTCTGGTTGTTTCTAGAGGTGCTGCGATTATTGATATTGATAATCGATAATCGGTCGTCAATAATCGACTATAATCGATTAATCGTACCTAATAACATCAATAGGAGTATTCTGTAATATGGCATATTGGCTGGTTGCTGGTTAATTGCATTGTCGCTGGTTTTTGAGGCATCGGCCGATGAAATGTTAACGTGGATCAGAAACCACTGTTAATGGCCGGTGAACACAATGTATTGAAAGTAGGAATGCACAACGGATGGCCGGTGGTTCCTAAAAAGGGAAACTATTTCATCAAACTTCCCAGAGTGTGGATAACAATCACAAAGATGTGTCCCCACATGCAAATTGCAGGACTTACAGCAGTTTGGGCATTTTGATGATTGCGGGTTTCATTCAACATTCACCGCATGATACGTGATAGCCTGTAATAGTTTCATTTTAGTATAACAATGCAAACAAAGTATAGTCGCAAATGACATCGCGGAGAGCATCGATGATTAAAATGTTGTAGGTTCCGTGGTTTCCAGAGAATGTCACACAACTCCCCATTGGTCCAATCAGATTCAAGGCTAGTGGGATTCATTTCATTGAGCACGGTACCAGTCGGCATATTTAAAAGTTATAGGGCTGCCATTCAAGTATAAATATACAACGACGTCGCCATAAGTTCAAAGCTTAGTGCCGCCAATTTGTAGAGTGTACAACGACCCGAGGAATAGCCGTGTCGCGTCGTCGGGTGAGTGCCGACTGTTCGCGGGATATTCAGTTAGTGGTACTCATGTCGGAATCTCTTTGATACGCGATCAAAGGTTGTTAACTATACGGTTGTAGATAAAACTGTGTAAAACAAACAAAGTATTCAATAATATCAGACATTTTCCGATGGCCGACCCGACATATAAAACCCCAAAAGTTGGTGTCCGGATGATAACTTTAGTAGAGTTAATCAGATTTAAACCAAATTTGGTATGTGTCTTTCTCCCAGTAAAACACAGGTCAAGTTCGAATTCGGGTTCCTCCCGCCAATTTTCACCAGAGTTATGTCCCTTTTTTACTTAGAATTTTTGCCAATTTGAGGTTTCCGGATGATAACTTTAGTAAATATGTACTGAATGAAATTAAATTTGGTATATGTAGGTTTACTAGCACATAAGACAGATCAAATTCGATTTCGTGTTTCACCATGCCAATTTTTATGCGCAAACAACGGTCGTATCAAGCCGATGCTTAGAGGCGGACATGAGGTCTACCGACCTATTGTTCGACTTGTTTTACTTTTTCGGTTTCAGGATGATATCTCAAGTTTGGATCCTTTAATTGCAAATACCGTTTTTATATGGATCAGTCATATCACGATACAGGTCAAGTTCGAATTTGAGTTTGAACCCATGATTTTTCTCAGAGTTATGGACTTTTCGACTTAGAAAATTCAATTTTTCTTGTAATTTTCTTCATTTTGTGCCAATTTGAGGTTATATTTTGACTTTAAGAGTTTTTTTAAGTTTTGGTTATTTGTATGCATGTCAGTAATGAGACAATGCACAAGTGTCTTATCCATATAGTATACTTCTAAAAAGCCTCCGCTCCAAATGAAGCCACCGGTTCGGGGGACACTGTGGCCGAGCGGCCTTTTATTCCTTATTGTATTTGTCTACACATGGGGTAGCCCTTTAAATACATTATTGCAAATCCCCCTCAATTTTCTATTTCATCAGGAAATAGATATTTCTTCCCTTCCGGGGGAGGGGGTAGGGTTACACATTCTTTGTCCAGTCTCAATGTCTTTCGGAAACTACCGGTATCTACTTTATTTGCAGGATATTCAATCCAAGTCACCACTATTTGTTTAGTTTGGGCCCCATCTGGTAGCTGCCCAAGATGTATTAGTCTTCTGGTGTAATTACATACATTGGCTTATGGTGATATTGTATATCTTGTAGGTTATCAGGTCAATCCAGTTCTTTGATTGAGGTGCATAGAGGTGTTTATTTTTCCTCGTGGCCTCCTCCTGCCAGAAAATTCTATATTATACCATATAGTTCAGTGGGCAAGATGACTTTGACGGAGATACAATATTTTCCAAAAAATATATATCTCCTAGAAGTATCTTGCCCACTGAACTCTGAGCTCCCTCCCAGGGCTTCGCACCCACCCTGCTCACGAGGAATGTCCTAATGGGGAAAAAGTGGAGAAGCGATCTGGCAACAGAGCTTATATGGACATTTGGAGATGACGTCATCAGAGGTTACAAGTCAGGAAACAGGATAAAATGTACCATAGAATTTTCATACCGGGTTTGTTAACCCTTCCTTGTTAATATTTTGGGAATATACCATATAGTTCAGAGGGCAAGATACTTCTAGGAGATATATATTTAACTTTTTTGGAAAATATTGTATACTATATATTTAAATAATGATCATGATGTGTCAATGCTCAACTGGAGAAGAAGAATTATATTATCCATCATGGCATGGGATATTGGCATGGAAAAATCACACGCGAGGGGCCAGATATTTGGGCTGGACATGAGGCTAGCCGAGGGGATATTTAAAATTGGGTTCTGTCTGTAACTTTGTAACTCTCTGTCTCAGTCATCACATTGTTGGCTTTGACTGATCTTTAGTGTGCTCAAGAACAATCATCTGGGAAGGGATATCTACATGGAACAGGTTTCATTCATTCATTATTGCAGAGTTATGGCAATTGGAGTGAACATACGTCCTTTATATTTCATATCAGTTGCTGCTGTCGGTTTTCTCCTGGATGAGGGACTTTGGTAGCAATTGTCTCGAAGCATTTATGCATCAATTGAGTACCCCGTCGAGACTAGATATTGTCAGTTTGCTGATGCTCGCACAAGTTCATTGCTGCTGGGATTTATTTCTTGGAGGATGTTGATGGCAATGGGGTCATATGCCTTAAAAGGAGACTGTACACTAAATCGCGCCATAAATTTATGGGATCATCTATTATTCTCAGCATATTATATGCAACAAACGAATGAATTTGAGCCGAGGATGAGTGCAAAATACACTCATATGCTCTATGAACGATGCAAAACACATGGTAATTATAATAAAAGTGAATTAATAGCTCGAGTCATTAATTCATTTTCATTATAATTACCATGTGTTTTACAATGTTCATAGAACACATGAGTGTATTTTCACTCAACTATGGCTCAAATTCATTTATTTGTTGCATATATTCTGTTGAGTTTAATAGGAGATGGCCCATAAATGGTCAGATTTAGTGTGCAGTCCCCCTTTGTCAGGGTTATAATTGGTGTAAAGAGCATTGAAACTGATTTACTGTATGATGCGCTATATAAATGGATAGGTTATTTTATATTAATCCAACATCATCCAACAATAAAGAGCAAATTTTAACTCATATCTTTCAATTACACGCGAATACACATTTTCCACTATGATCTCATTGAGTGAACTGGAGAAGATAGGTTAGCAGAAAAACTTAGCTTCTCACTGCTTTATCGACTGTTATTATTATTACAGATGTTTTCTGCCATAACAAAATTAGTTTTACAAACCAAGAGAGAACAACAGAAGAAAGTTTCTGAGCAGTCACAAAGGGACACGATACAGTTGGGGAAAGGTGGAAATCGAGGGAAAAAGAAATCGGGATGTTGTTGATGCTCTTTGTTGTTAAGTTTTATATACTTCATCAAACATTTCCTGAAATTCACTTCCATTTGTCACAGTTCTGACACAACAGTTATTTGTATCCTAGTATTAAAGGCACGGATGACCTTTGTGGCGGGTATATGCTGTTAAAATAGTCATGCCCGTTAAAACTGCCATAAACAGAAAGAAAATTATAATTTAGATATTTGGTCTTTTACCAATCATAATTATTATATAGCTATTGTGAAGTTTGTACACTGCGTTATGTAAACAAAAGCCATGTTCTTTAAAATTTTTGGCTTTTGTTTACATAACAAAGTGTACAAACTTGACAATAACATACTATTTACGTGATATTTATGATTGGTATAAGAACAAATTTTGTCTATATTTTAATATTCTTTTATGGTGGTTTTAGCAGATGTGACTACTTTAACAGCAATACCCGCTCGGCGAGTTACACCCACATCAATCCAAAAGTATAAATTTGGAGGATTTATTCATTTGGAGGGGTGTTTTGATAATAGAAGTGCATATGAAATAGGATTCCTATTCAGATAATAAGTTCAACAACCAGCCGTTTATTGAACTTACTATATGATCGTTCCCGAAGTGGAATATGTATCAATGAGTAATAGAAGTTTGGCAGGGTCATGTAGGACAGTAAGTCCATGCAAAACCAATTTCCCATTTATCAGGCCCACACGCATGGTCCCGAAAACAAGATGTGCAACCTTTTTATTTGCATTTGATATGTCGGGGGAATTATAATAGGTATGAAATAATTGCGGCACATTTTTATACAAACTTAAATGGAACTGAGATCGAACAAACCCATTTTCCAGTTCAGATTTCCGATTCATAATTGTAATTGGTAACTATGTTCAAGCATGTGCTAGAAACGTGTTGAATGAATTCAATCTCCATAAAAAATTTGGCAGTTTTACTTGATTGTGTGGTTAAAATGTTAAAGTTTTAAAAAGTGCTAATATTAAATCAACGAAAATAATGGATTTCATGTGCAGGTTTCTTGTTTTAATAATTTTGACAGATATTATAATCAGCTTGTCTTTGAATTGAACTGTTCCAGTAGTTGACTCCTGTTTTATTTCATGGCATAATAGTAATATATTCTGGTGGAATAAGTAGATTCCAACTGTTGTGATAAATGTTGAAATGTGTCTAAAAACAAACAAAAAAAGTCCCATTTAATGTCATGATATATTTATGTGACATAAATATAGTGTTCACAAGTTCACCTGTAAGTTTCATATTAATGGCCAAGCTATGTTTTTTTCTTTCTTTTGCCATTATTAGTATTTGGAAAGTTGGCGGCTGTCGTGATAACTCAATGTATTTGGCTATGTGACATCACCTTGATACATTTGCCAAACTATTATATTTCCAGATATTCATGAATAACATAGTTTCTGCTCACTAGTAATTTTATTTATGTCAGTGGGCAAATAAAATTGTGTTCTCAGACAATTTTGTCAAGTTGTCATAAAAATCAAACAAAGTTTTGTTTTATTTAAATTGATAATTATATTAATTTATTTGTATATCCGTATATTCAGGGTTTCCGCCAAGGGGAAATTAATGAGTCCGTATTGGGGAAACACACAACGCAGCGGGAAATTTTGTTATTTGACACTGAAAAGTAGCCATTTCCTTGCACCTGAGTGTCCCACAAAGCAATCCAAAGCTACGTATATTACGCAAGTGGATCATTTTCCGTGGGTGCATTAATTCTGTTGATGGTATCCAGATAATTAATCATGTAATTACGCACGTAAGACTCGTCTGATTGAAGACTATATCAAGCTACAAGTTACAGTGTTTAAAAATTTATAACTTACAATAAGATTCCGACAGGTTATAATGAAACTAAACACTAAAAAGCATCTATGCATTGTCCAATAATACCTAGCTGGGAGAATTGAATTAAGTATTTCCTAGAATTTCAAGTAGCTTCCGTGAAAATGTCAATCGTAAAACTATTTGTGCGCTGTGACATCATATATACTGCAGGGTTTGTCTGCAGGAGATATTTATAGCGGCGAAATACGAATGGTAGCGAAATCTGTCAAACTCGGAACGCGTAGCTTGTCAATAGTCTGTATTAGTCCAACAACTGACGACCGCTGCTATAGAGTTTTAGCCAACGTGTTATAAAATATAATTGAGTTTTGGCGGGAAATGGGAACATGTGCGCCGTTGTTTGTGTTTGGGGACCCAGGCGGGACAACGAAACTATTATTGACCGTACTTTGACTTTATCTCCATATTGGGGGGGGGGGGGGGGGGGGGGTATGTTTTTTGTGTTTATCCTCCATGCATGTAATATGGATCAAATGGTGTTGTCACTATGAATTCCCGCTATAAAGACTGATTTGGGACAGGTTCCGTATTATAATAGTACGATAGCACAGGATCTCGGAGGTAGATACCTCCTTTGGTAGGAGAACCACCTGTTGGCGTATGTTGATCCCTACTCTGCCTAACTCAGCAATTCGGCATTCTTTGATCAAATTATGTAATCGTATGATAGCACGGGATCTCCGAGCGTGAGTAGTTTCAACCACAGAAATCCCGTGCAAAATAATATCCATACTCAGCAGTCCGACATTCTTTGATGTTCCCGCGACATTTATTACGCTGTATATAACGTCACTATTTCAATGCACACCAAACATTACGTTGAAGTTTTGGCACTTTGATTTTCAAAAATTCCGGCTGCAACGGGAGTTCGGGGGGTTAAACAGAATACTGGTGAAAAAGCGGGTCAATTGAGCACAGTGTGTTGCCGGTACAGCACACTGTGCTCAATTGACCCGCTTTTTCACCAGTATTCTGTTTAACCCCCCGAACTCCCGTTGTAGCCGGATTTTTTATGACATATTGCTACTGACTATTGGTACATGTATAAATCAAACAGATCATCTGCGAGGGGAATGGGTCCGTGGGACGGACCCGCAGCCGGCCTGGCGGAAACCCTGGTATATTATATATGTAATTTTACATTACTGGCTCTTCGACAGGATCTTATACTATTGTCAACACCAGTAATGTGAATACATAAAGAGGATATATAAATAAGTGAATAATTAATCACGTTAAATAATACTTTTCAAAATATTACACAGGATACACAAGATGCAACTGGATGAAATGAACAAGAATAAAATACATCATAATTGATTTGTGGTTCTATTTATTCTCCCGATCTTACTAGCTTTTCTTGGCAAGCGAGTTCCAGTTTCTCCGTATTCACTTTTCACTGTCTCTTGTTCCAGTTACCAGCAATTGAATTACCTCCCGTTTTGAAGAGCAATAAATTGGCAATAATTTTCAAATGCAAGTGGTGCTTGAGAACACAATTTTTATGAATTAGGTTCTTGGTATACATGTATTAATCATATAGCTTCTGATTGATGTGCACTGTTTGTGTTGCTTGTACCAGTATTATATCAGCTGTGCTCGATGCTGCAGTAGGACAAAGTTCCATCCCATGCCAGGCATACCTCTACTAATATAATTTATGCCTAATCATGAGATCTGGAAGTTATCTTGATTGTGTAATATGATAGTATGCAAGGCATATATAGAATGACCCCAATATGATGTTAAAGGGAAAGAACCTTGCAAAGGAACATGAACCTATAAGCGAGATCACTGGGTCACGGCCGTATTGGATTCATCCAGCCCCAGTTCCGTGGTTTTAGTGCTACTGGTCAAAGTTTTGGAGTACCATTTCCATATATGGAGCTTGTGAATTTTTCATGACTTTCATATATGGAATGCTACTTCAAAACTTTGACCTGTAGTATGATATGTGCAGTCTTGTCTGGATTCTGGCCCACAATATTTTGACTTCATGAACATGTCATGACATCGTAACTGGTTTTCATTAAGCCAACCAACAAAATTGACCTAAAATGAAACAATTGATTTATAACAATTCTTTATAAAAACTATACATAACCCCAAGCTCGGCGCACAAGGATAGTATATGAGAGGCACAGATTGAAACTTGGTCTTGTGTAGTATCGATCCTGGCTGATGTCACAGTCATGGGAAGGCTGAAATAGTGTGTCTGTCATTTGCAGAATGAGGTCCCCAGAGGGTGAATTTAGTGATGCTACCCCGAATAGCGGGCTAGCATTGTCCAAATTCACCCTCTGGGACCTCATTCTGCTTACACCTCAGCAGAATGAGGTTCCCAGAGGGTGAATTTGGTGATGCTAGCCCACTGTACGGGGTAGCATCACTAAATTCACCCTCTGGGGACCTCATTCTGCAAATGACAGACACACTATTTCAAGGCTTGTGTCAGGGGAAGGCTGAAACATCTTGTAATTTGAAGGCTTGCATTGTTTGCTTATTCGGTTTTCCTTCACATGGGACAATATGTACACCCATGGGTAATATCAGATATGAGGCTCTTTTCTAGATATCTCCTTTGTTTATAATTATGAGATTATTATGGTAATTCGGTGGTTGGTGTCATTTATCCATTTAAAGCTGGTCTATTATATCTCTTCCTATAACAAGATTAATAAAGTTTCCAGGGTATAAAATAATAAATATGAATCGAAGACCCCTGTCCGGAAACGCTTCTATCAATTAATATTTATTTAATTTCAAATTTTCTGGTATAATACTTACGGTCAATTTTGGGCATTTTGCATCTCTGTCTGAGATTGCCTGAATGTCTCATCATGGTCTGTTTTAAAAAATACTAACCGATAAATGTCCAAATTATATCATTATATCTGATTATATAAGAAATTATATATTCTATAGAAAGAATCATTTAACAGATTATAATATTTAGTGCCTGATAGGACTGATATTTCAATGTTTGTTGTTACAAAATTAGGCTGAAATGATGCCTACAAGATAATGGAACTTGTGTGCTGATGGAATTGTTTGTTGACTGATATTTGTGTAACTTTGCTGAATGTTTTATTTCTATCGTGCTCTAACCCAAGTGTTGAAAAGTTTGATATCCACATCCAATTGTATTCAAGTCTTCTTCCATGTATTTAATTTGAGAGACAGCTTATTTATTTTTGGGCTGAGAATATTCAAAATTACATGAACATATGAGGTAAGAAACATTCAAATATAATTGTTTTTAAAGATGCATAATCTGAATTAACTCTCCCAAATTACCTTTTCTTTGGGGGGGGGGTGTAAACAAATTTTGATTTGAGTCGAGGAGTGATTAGATATCGATTTTTGAAATTTGTTATTTCCCCGAGATATGTAAATTTTGACGGCCTGGCAAATATTCCTCAAGCCGACGTTCTTGGATCAAATTGCGGTTGAAGATGGATAACTCTAAAATCAAGTGGTTTTGGGTGTTAGATATTTGACAATCCGGCCAGATTTCGTTGAACAAAATGTGATAAATAACATGTTTTGGGCAATTTTATACTATACTTGAGCATTATTTTTGGGCCATAGTATTAAACACTCAACAGGGACTACTGGCGGCTCAGTCTGGAAAATGCATAGTGCACTAACTGCCATAAGTTTTCCAGTGAATTTACACCCTTTTCATCATGTTTCCTCTATCAAATAAGATTGAACATTTGAGGTAGGTAAATAAATCATAGTAAATTTTCAATAATCTGTTATAAATATAGGTCAGCGTATAATTTGAGCAATGTATCTTGTAGTATTGGACAGATAATTGAGCAAATTAACCCTTTCATGAACTTATTATCTGAACATTTCCCTGTAATAAATAGGACTCCTTTTGTACTTTGTATTATCTGACGTCTGCTTGCTTTTCATGAAAACACCTCCAAAGAATATTAGACCATTCCCAATGCATACTTTTATAACCGAGTGGGAAATTCCATTTAGTAGAGAAAGGGTTAAACATCCTTAACCCTTTGATGACTGGAGCTTCCTAATTTTTGCGAAAACCCTGTGCCAATGCATTCTCTTATATATGCGAGTTGCCCAAAGGTCACCTCACATATATATAAGAGAATGCATTGGCCTAACAATATTTACCTTGATCTTGTAAGCCAGTGATTTCTCTTATATATGCGATGCTCCCTATGGGAGACTCGCATATATAAGAGAATGCACAGGCACAGGATCTTTAATGCTGCACCAGCGCAAAGGGTTAATGGTGTTATGAGGAAAGAGTGTTTTTCTTTTAAGGATTTCTGCAGGGTTAGATGTGAGTTGCCGCATGTTTTGCACCTGGTGACTTAGAATAGGGTAACCTTATAATGCCTGGTTATATTGCAAAGGTGATGGTGTAATGTCCATTGTGGGTGAAAAAATCCTTGGTCCTTCCTTTCTCCATAATAAACAGAAAGAGGATCTCCAATGAGTTATGTTGGGATATAAGATTTTATGAATCAATATAAGATTTTATGAATCGAGTTTCATAAAATCTTATATCCCAACATAACGTGTTGAATATATTGTATATCACATAAACAAACTAGAGCTTTATGTCTTTTTAACAAATAAAAATCCTGAAAAGAAAATGCAAAATGCATATATTGACAGCATTGACTGAGACGCTTCACAACAGTATTGCGCTCTGGGGCTGGTGATAGAAAATATATTGCATTGTCTGGTGTTGGTGTCATGCACGGCTTTTCATATAGTATTAATCTGCCTGAATCAATGTGAAGATGCGGTGCGGTCATTTTTATGGCGCCATGCCAAGTGATATGTAGCACGTGCCTATTCTTCACTAGTGACAGATAAGGAAATATGTAATGGCTTTTTTAATGATATAATATGGGATTCATTATGATCTGTTACAGATTTACATCACCAGCACATACTAGATCTCCCTGATCTCCCTGATCAGTACATTTTGTATAATGTATCAAACTCTTGGTGAAATTTTCTGCTTCCTTATCGTTTGTATGGTTGTACTAGAACAGCACAAGCAGGATAAAAATCCTGGCTGTTCTAGTGGGCCGTTTGGCCTTGCCATTCCTATGTACGTAATATTTAAACTATATTATGTATGCTCCCTAACTGCACTATACAGACCGCTGGAATATTTTTATATGATTGTACAAAAGTAGCAATATATTCTGTTTACTGCTGTATAAGTTATTTTGATTTTATATATAAAACATTAAAACATTGTTAATAAGAAATATTCTACTGCATGACCATCCACACCAAATAGGTCTGTCCCATGGCTATGTCTCCATTTGATGAGGTTGCCCCATTTGAATCCTAGTTAGCTCAACTTTACTTTGTAAAGTTTGAGCTATTGCCATGGCTTGGTATCCGTCGTCCATGTGTGCGTGTGTGTGTGCGTGATGCGTCAACAATTTCCTTTAGCACGGGCTACAGTTCGTACCTTTGGTCCGATTATTATGAAATGTGTCATGGATGTTGACATTGACATGTAGATGGGAACGAGTCATTTTGGGGTCATTCGGCCCAAAAACATGGCCGCCAGCAGCCATCTTGGATTTTACTCTTTGTATGACTATATTCTTTAGCACGTCCTACAGGTCGTACTTTTATTCTGATCATCATAAAATTTGTCAAGATTGTTAATAATGACATGTAGATGGGAACGAGTCATTTTGGGGTCATTCGGCCAAAAAACATGGCCGCCAGCAGCCATCTTGGATTTTACTCTTTGTATGACTAAATCCTTTAGCACGGGCTACAGGTCGTACCTTTAGTCTGATCATCATAAAATTTGTCATGGCTGTTGAAATTGGAATGTAGATGGGAACGAGTCATTTTGGGGTCACTCGGACAAAAAACATGGCCGCCAGCGGCCATCTTGGATTTCAAAATTTAATCCATTAGCACGGGCCACAGGTCGTACTATTCGTCTGATCATCATGAAATTTGTCATGGATGATAATATTGACATGTAGATGGGAACGAGTAATTTTGGGGTCATTCGGCCAAAAATCATGGCCGCCAGCAGCCATCTTGGATTTTACTCTTTGTATGACTAAATCCTTTAGCACGGGCTACAGGTCGTACCTTTAGTCTGATCATCATAAAATTTGTCATGGCTGTTGAAATTGGAATGTAGATGGGAACGAGTCATTTTGGGGTCACTCGGACAAAAAACATGGCGGCCATCTTGGATTTCAAAATTTAATCCATTAGCACGGGCCACAGGTCGTACTATTCGTCTGATCATGAAATTTGTCATGGATGATAATATTGACATGTAGATGGGAACGAGTAATTTTGGGGTCATTCGGCCAAAAATCATGGCCGCCAGCAGCCATCTTGGATTTTACTCTATGTATGACTAAATTCTTTAGCACGGGCTGCAGGTCGTACCTTTAGTCTGATCATCATAAAATTTGTCATGGATATTAACAATGACATGTAGATGGGAACGAGTAATTTTGGGGTCATTCGGCCAAAAAACATGGTCGCCAGCAGCCATCTTGGATTTTACTCTTTGTATGACTAAATTCTTTAGCACGGGCTACAGCTCGTACCTTTACTTTGATCATCATAAAATTTGTCATGGATGTTAACAATGACATGTAGATGGGAACGACTCATTTTGGGGTCATTCGTCCGAAAACATGGCCGCCAGCAGCCATCTTGGATTTTACTCTTTGTAAGACTAAATTCTTTAGCATGGGCTACAGGTCGTACCTTTAGTCTGATCGTCATAAAATTTGTCATGGATGTTAACGATGACATGTAGATGGGAACGACTCATTTTGGGGTCATTCGGCCGAAAACATGGCCGCCAGCAGCCATCTTGGATTTTACTTTTCTCTTCATGTCTATAAACTAGTATTAGACATTCAACTTTCCACATTCCTAATCGCTCCATTGACTGTAATACATTAAATTATTCCCTTTCCAAGTTGAGCTACAGTGTCATTGACACTTTCATTACCTGTAACCACACTAAATTTGAGCCCATTCTGTCCTGCGATCAGAGGGATGGACTCTAGGAGATTACTGTGGCGCCACCAGATACTTCAATAATTCAGATCTCGACACAACTGACATCGTAGAACATTATTTCTTGCATGAATCTATTTTGCTGGAACCAAAGTAGACGAGCTAAAACTTGCCAAGAAAATGCTGAATAGGAGAAAAGGTGTGAAATTCAAAAAATATGCAACGTAAACAATTACACCAGGTCACTCAGAAAAATAAAACACGGATCATGCCAATTGAGGGAATGTGACGAGAGTCCTTTTTCGTGAATGCCGATTATATTTTAACACACAAACTTCCCGTGATGTCAAATATTAGTAGTTTCACTCCAATTGTGCAAACAGTACCAGGATAGCCACGTGGGTTCTGAACAGTAATTCAAGTTTGGCAAGCACGATTAGAATTCCCTCAACATCTGCCCCAGTTTGTTATCACACAGAAGAATCTGATTATCCAGAAACACTTCAGTATAAAAACTTCGAATTCAGAGGGGAAAAAACACTGATTATACCCATTTTAGTGCTCCAGCGGTCAATGAGCATATCATTCGTGTAACAGGGAGATAACGTCGCAAAAATTCATTTAACCTTTGAACGGTATATGTTTTCAAGTAGTTGACTCAGTTGAGTACTTATTAAATGTTTGATAGGTAGCGCACTGAAAGTGGCTTTATTCAGTTTTCCTCAGGATGTGAATCTGCACTACTCACCTCAGTCTGTATTTCTTGTACAGATCAGTACAGATACCCAAAATTATACATACAGAAGCTTTCAAAATGTGAACAAGCAGTCGCAAGACGACGGTATCCCCCACCGAATTGTGCAGTTGGGGAAGTGCATTCTCAATAATGTTTGCGTTCTCAATATGTGCTAAACAAGTGGGGGGATTTTGTCAAAAAGCCTGGCTTGCGAACTCATTTTAGGTACTGACATTTGTGGAAATTAGCCATGTGACGTCGTCCATTTGCACCAAAAATAATAAACAAAGTCCAATAACTCTGCTGAAAATATCCGGCCGGACCTGGTTTGCGAACTCGTTCTAGATACTGGTCATGTGAACTCACACCAAAATCTTTGAAATCCGTTGAAATTTGTGGAAATGAGCCCTGTGACGTCGTCTATTTGCTATTTGGTAAATTCAACAAAAATAATAAACAATTCCAATAACTCCAGTAAAAATATCCGGCCAGACCTGGCTTGCGAACTCATTCTAGGTAATGGTCAGGTGAACTTATACACCAAATATCTTTGAAATCCGGTGAGATTTGTGGAAATGAGCCCTGTGACGTCGTCTATTTGCTATTTGACAAAAATAATAAACAAAGTCCAATAACTCCGGTAAAAATATCTGGCCAGACCTGGCTTGCGAACTCATTCTAGGTAATGGTCAGGTGAACTCATATACCACAAATCTTTGAAATCCGTTTACATTTGTTCAAGTTATGACTCTTACAAATTCGGGATGGACGGACGGACTGACGGAACCCATTACTATATCCCCCGCAAATTTTTAATTTGGCGCGGGATAAAAATAAATAATACATCTTGTCATTAGATCAGGGGTGAAACTGGGGGGGGGGGGGGGTCGCTACAGCCCCCCCTGCAGATATACTCTGCATAAACCACATTACTTTTTTAGCTCACCTCGTCTCCGGTGAAACTATAGTTATCACTCCTCGTCCATCCGACCGTCAAGAATTATCTTCTTCTCTAGAACCATAGTGTGGTCATGGTATGCAAAAAAGGGGGTTGACCCAGAAGAAATTGGTAAAGAAGCGATCTCGGTGTCATTCAACGCGGGAGAATCTCTGCTACAACATATCCAAAATCCGCTAAAATCCGCTTTGGGGAAAATCCAGGATCCAAGATGGCGTCCAACATGGCCGCATTTAGTCAAAAGAGATTCTGACTGAGATTAATTCGACATAATGAGAACAAATGTTGCCATATTTATACAAATGTAAACATTTTTGCAAAGGTAAAGTATTATGCTACATATCTATAGAAAAACTGGAACCCCTCACCCCAGATGGCTGCCAAAATGGCGGCCTAAACTTGAAAATTTGAAGTTTTTGCCTAATATCTTAAAGATCAATTCCTGTTGTTTGATATTAATGGTTCAGACTGGCGACATTGATTAGTCTTATTAATGTTAATTCAGCATTGGAGCAATGAAAGATACCATAAATGGGGTCCGAGACTCATCTACACCCTCAAAAATTTGATTTTACAGAACGCGGTATAAAATTCCACAAAAATCGCCATTGTGATTCCAGTCATATATCAACAAGAAATGGACAGAACTGTACAATGTAAGTTGGGCATACCATTATCTATAAATACTCCAATTCAATGAAACCCAAATTGGCGCTTTGTCTTAAAATGGCGGTCAAAATATGAGAAATGGCAGATATTTAGTATGGTCGTCAGAGGGTTAGACCCAGAAGGAATTTGTTGTCATTCGACGCGGGAGAATCTCGTGTATAACATATCCAAAATCCGCTAAAATCCGCTTTGGGGAAAATACAGAATTCAAGATGGCGTCCAACATGGTCGCCAATAATAATGAAAATGGCAAATATGTAGTTATTCACGAAAACCCACTCGACAAAACGCCAATTCGGCACCAATACACATCATTGATTGAAATCAATGTTTTTTGTGGGTATGAGTAGCCAACCACGATTCAAAATTCTAAGATGGCTACCAAAATGGCCACCGAAAATTGTTCAAATTTAAGTTCTGCTCAGAGGAAAGCCGAAACAACACTTCGGTTGTGAGCTAACTATGACAGACCCATTAAACATGTTGCCAATAATCTACTACCACAATCAGTTCAGCCCGTGATGTTCCAGCTAGCAGTATCTACTGCAGGATCCAACACGATGTCCACTTATTACGAGGGACTATCTGGAAATTAATTAAAAAGAAATTAAATTGCGCACAAATCTGGATTATTTGAAAACACAGTGTCAATATTTCTACTTATAACGACTATTCGGAACAGTCCGGAAGCATCAGGCTATAATGGGTTTTCCAGTGATGGCGAAATTGAAAAGGACAGGAGGGAAAAGCGAATAATCTGGGGTTTACTTAATTGGTGGGCAAGTTGGTTTCTTCAATATCAAGAGGAAAAATGATATTTCATACGTACATTGTATACCCTTCACACTCCATGTGACAATTTTGTGTCATGCGATTGTGGGTATATACATGTGGATAGAAACATTCTAGTAAATATATAGACGCACCGATATCTACTACACATTTAGTGAATTTCATCAATGATATGTAGACACAATGTGCGCCACGGCTGGATCTGACCCGTAGGCGTAAAGGTATCAACCATATAGCTTGATGAACTGGTATTTCAAGGTTGTCATTGGATAGAAATGCCACATGAACATGGTGATTAACAACATGTTTGTCTAAGAAATGTGAACAATGAACATGTTATTTTCCGGATGCTAGACAATCAAACTGCCACATAAGGCGTTCATCCATGCTCATCAGAGCACGAAATATGTGCAAATTAATGACACGAAAACTATTTCATGCGGACGACGTACTCTAGACCTACATCCAACGTAATTTCCTATTAACTTTTATTGTTTGTACGGACGGTTTTGAGGTTTGAAAATCACGCTTGTCCAAGAAGACCTCCACATACTTACGGAGTCGATGTGTAAACAATGTATGGGGATAGTTTCTTCATACATATATGTATTTGGCACACGTATTTTCTAGGACATAGGAGATCACCATTTATCGTATTTTTCGTACATGTCGAAATGGGGAATCCATGGGCTACATTTAGTTTCAGCTTGAAACTTGAAAATGATGGCCGAGCCCGAATAGTTAATATTTCGTCGCATCAGTGCTATAATGTAACCCACATTTTCAACTTTCCGAGAAAATGAAGGTTGAAGTTTTTAGACAATATTTCTCCTAATGTTGACAAAGCATGACGTATGGTTGTATTTATCCCAATGAAAACTGACATTAGCTGTTCATTGAACCACATATTGTTTTCTGTTTACTCCCTCATTTATATGTTTGGAGATATGACATTTTGCGTACGCCAGCGACGATTTGTTTCCGTGCTATAATGAAGTTGTGCTAATAAATGCAGATTAAGCTAAATATGGTGGCAATCGCATGTGTCTATGAACTAAAAAGTGCATATTCTACACTATGAAAATTCACCCATGTGCATCATCATACAGATATGTGGAACTATCACAAATTTAAATCACCAAATGATCACGTGACTAACATGGAGATACTACCATATAGCACACATTTTAGAATTCACAAACACAAAACAGAAGTCACGTGGACAACCTGAAGCGTCCGATTGGCTGCTGTTGGACATACGACCTCATAGCACGAATAATTGTAAAGATCGCTGGAGATACGACATTTGCTTTTTCTGGTTGTGCGAATATTTGTCATCCAATGCAAAAAGAGTTTGGCCCATCGGATTGGATTTTTTCTCACGATTCGAATGGTTATCAAATACTCATTTCCGCCATAATTGAGTTACGACATTATAGCACTGATGCGTCGCGATTTTGTCAACCCACGGGAAGCCACCAACAGATTGAAAAAAATAGTTTTGATGTATATGAGCCACATACATGTATATTAGCCAACTATCAACTGCATCCACCACTCACAACTTCCATTATATGATAAGCTGGGCAGAGTCTACCATTTTTTATTTTTGGAAGCCATATTAGATAAAATGTATTGTTTCTTTTGGTCTATTTGAGATGGAATGTTCACAAATAAAAGAAACGCTCAATTATTTTGTAGACAAGATCTGCTCATCCCTAAATATCAAATGTGACCAGAACCCCAAAGTTGATTTTGGTTAAATTTCATACCGCATTCGTTATAACTTATTAGTGAAGGACCGGAGTAAACTATGATCTAATCGATTAGACATGTCATTGCTGGAATGATCAGTTGATACGATCATTGAAAGAATATACCCATTGTTTCCCAGTTCAGAGAGCAATAAGTGATAAACAGAAGTGATAGAAAATAGTATTTTTCACATCGGGTGGCCATTTTGGCAGTCATTTTTGGTACTGATGTTTAAGTTTTTACACAGAGCTAGCATATTAATGGCATCATAAAGAGGTATACATTCGTATTTATTTAGTCAATTTTATTCATCAACCACTACTTATAATGGATTGAACGACACTGATCAATATCTGCCATTTTCCAAAAAAAAATTCACCCCATTTTGAGACAAAGCGCCATTATGGTTTCATTGAATTAGAGTATTCATAGATATTGGTATGCCCAACTTTAATACATTGTGCAGTTCTGTCCATTTCTTGTTGATATATGACTAATCCCAATGGCGATTTTTGTGGAATTTTATACCGCGTTCTGTAAAATCGAATTTTTGAGGGTGTAGATGAGTCTGGGATCCCATTTATGGTATCTTTCATTGCTCCAATGCTGAATTATCATGAATAAGACTAAACAAAGTCGCCAATCTGAACCATTATCTAACAACAGGGGAATTGATCTTTAAGATATTAGCAAAAACTTCAAATGTTCGAGTTTAGGCCGCCATTTTGGCGGCCATCTGGGACGAGGGGTTCCATTTGTGTCATAAACAGGTGTCACAATATTTTACCTTTGCAGAAATATATACATTGTATACATATGACAACATTTGTTCTCACTATAATCGAATTAATCTCAGTCAGAGTATCTTTTGACTAACGGCAGCCATGTTGGACGCCATCTTGGATCCTGAATTTTCCCCAAAGCGGATTTTAGCGGATTTTGGATATGTTATACACGAGATTCTCCCGCGTCGAATGACACCAAAACCGCTTCTTTACCAATTTCTTCTGGGTCTAACCCTCCGACGACCACACTACCATGAGACTGAATGGGTTCTATTTATTCAATGACAGTCATTATGTTGAATACAGGAGTTTAAAATTAGTGGGTGTGTAATAAAATGAAAGTGTCAATGACACTGTAGCTCAACTTGGAAAGGGAATAATTTAATATATTACAGTCAATGGAGCGATTAGGAATGTGGAAAGTTGAATGTCTAATACTAGTTTATAGACATGAAGAGAACAGTAAAATCCAAGATGGCTGCTGGCGGCCATGTTTTCAGCCGAATGACCCCAAAATGAGTCGTTCCCAACTACATGTCATCGTTAACATCAATGACAAATTTTATGACGATCAGACTAAAGGTACGACCTGTGGCCCGTGCTAATGGATTAAATTTTGAAATCCAAGATGGCCACTGGCGGCCATGTTTTTTGTCTGAATGACCCCGAAATCAGACTAAAGGTACGACCTGTAGCCCGTGGTAAAGGATTTAGTCATACAAAGAGTAAAATCCAAGTTGGCTGCTGGCGGCCATGTTTTTTGGCCAAATGACCCCAAAATGACTCGTTCCCATCTACATGTCATTATTAACATTCATGACAAATTTTATGATGATCAGACTAAAGGTACAACCTGTAGCCCGTGCTAAAGGATTTAGTCATACAAAGAGTAAAATCCAAGATGGCTGCTGGCGACCATGTTTTTTGGCCGATTGACCCCAAAATTACTCGTTCCCATCTACATGTCAATATTAACATCCATGACAAATTTCATGATGATCAGACGAACAGTACGACCTGTGGCCCGTGCTAATGGATTAAATTTTGAAATCCAAGATGGCTGCTAGCGGCCATGTTTTTTGTCCGAATGACCCCAAAATGACTCGTTCCCATTTACATTCCAATTTCAACAGCCATGAAAAATTTTATGATGATCAGACTAAAGGTACGACCTGTAGCCCGTGCTAAAGGATTTAGTCATACAAAGAGTAAAATCCAAGATGGCTGCTGGCGGCCATGTTTTTTGGCCGAATGACCCCAAAATGACTCGTTCCCATCTACATGTCATTATTAACATTCATGACAAATTTTATGATGATCAGACTAAACATACAACCTGTAGCCCGTGCTAAAGGATTTAGTCATACAAAGAGTGAAATCCAAGATGGCTGCTGGCGGCCATGTTTTTCGGCCAAATGACCCCAAAAGTACTCGTTCCCATCTACATGTCAATATTAACATCCAAGACAAATTTCATGATGATCAGACGAACAGTACTAACTGTGGCCCGTGCTAATGGATTAAATTTTTAAATGCAAGATGGCTGCTGGCGGCCATGTTTTTAGTCCGAATGACCCCAAAATGACTCGTTCCCATCTACATTCCAATTTCAACAGCCATGACAAATTTTATGATAATCAGACTAAATGTACGACCTGTAGCCTGTGCTAAAGGATTTAGTCATACAAAGAGTAAAATCCAAGATGGCTGCTGGCGACCATGTTTTTTGGCCGAATGACCCCAAAATTACTCGTTCCCATCTACATGTCAATATTATCATCCATGACAAATTTCATGATGATCAGACAAACAGTACGACCTGTGGCCCGTGCTAATGGATTAAATTTTGAAATCCAAGATGGCCGCTGGCGGCCATGTTTTTTGTCCGAATGACCCCAAAATGACTCGTTCCCATCTACATTCCAATATCAACAGCCATGACAAATTTTATGATGATCAGACTACATGACAAATTTTATGATGATCAGACTAAAGGTGCGACCTGTAGCCCGTGCTAAAGGATTTAGTCATACAAAGAGTAAAATCCAAGATGGCTGCTGGCGGCCATGTTTTTTGGCCGAATGACCCCAAAATGACTCGTTCCCATCTACATGTGATTATTAACATTATTGACAAATTTTATGATGATCAGACTAAAAGTAGGACCTGTAGCCCGTGCTAAAGGATTTAGTCATGCAAAGAGTAAAATCCAAGACGGCTGCTGGCGGCCATGTTTTTTGGCCGAATGACCCCAAAATGACTCGTTCCAATCTACATGTCATTGTTAACATCCATGACAAATTTTATGATGATCAGACTAAAGGTACGACCTGTAGCCCGTGCTAAAGAATTTAGTCATACAAAGAGTAAAATCCAAGATGGCTGCTGGCGGCCATATTTTTGGGCCGATTGACCCCAAAATAACGCGTTCCCATCTACATGTCAATATTAACATCCATGACAAATTTCATGATGATCAGACGAACAGTGCAACCTGTGGCCCGTGCTAATGGATTGAATTTTGAAAACAAAGATGGCCACTGGCGGCCATGTTTTTTGTCCGAATGACCCCAAAATGACTCGTTCCCATCTACATTCCAATTTCAACAACCATGACAAATTTCATGATTATCAGACTAAAGGTATGACCTGTAGCCCGTGCTAAAGGATTTAGTCATACAAAGAGTAAAATCCAAGATGGCTGCTGGCGGCCATGTTTTTTGCCCGAATAACCCAAAAATGACTCATTCCCATCTACATGTCATTGTTAACATCCATGACAAATTTTATGATGATCTGACTAAAGGTACGACCTGTAGCCCGTGCTAAAGGATTTAGTCATGCAAAGAGTAAAATCGAAGATGGCTGCTGGCGGCCATGTTTTTTGGCCGAATGACCCCAAAATTACTCGTTCCCATCTACATGTCAATATTAACATCCATGACAAATTTCATGACGATCAGACGAACAGTACGGCCTGTAGCCCGTGCTAATGGATTGAATTTTGAAATCTAAGATGGCCGCTGGCGGCCATGTTTTTTTTCCGAATGACCCCAAAATGAATCATTCCGGTACAAATGTTGATGTCAACAGCTATGACAAATTTCATAATAATCCGATCAAAGGTACGACCTGTAGCCTCTATTGTTGACGCCTTACGTACACACGCACACACGCACACACGCGCACACGTACACACGTACACACGGACGACGGACGACAAAGCCATGGCAATAGCTCAAACTTTACAAAGTAAAGTTGAGCTAAAAAGCTACATGTTTAAAGTTCAATTTATTCTGTAACAACCAAATAAATATATAAAAAACAATGACAACACATAATACGGGTGAATTTTATGATAACAACTATCGATAACACAGATGATACCAGAATTGGAAAGTGATCATCAAGCTAACTTACCCAGAGTAACTTCACTGAGTTAGTAGGACCCAACTACAATCTCTGTCAATGTGAAGGGGTGGAGGTAAGTTTCAGTTCTAAAGTAGTGTTCAGACGAGTCTGTTGCATACATTGCTTTGGAATTGAATTACAGACAATAACACTAGGGCATTCAGACAGCTGTGATGTGAACATCATGTTATTTTATAATATGTCAATAAAGAGTTATTTGTTGGGATTTGACAGGGTTGACATTATCGCAGAATTGAAGACATAGTATGGACTTGTTCGGGTGAATTAAACTGATAAGTTAGTACTCAGGCGTTGTGCCAACTGGGGGGATGTAAAATTCTACTAACATTGCCGAAAATCTCAATGAAATTGATCACACCACTACATAGAAAACATCACCTGAACAATGCGCAACTGTAAATATTTACATCTCGATTAGGGACGAAACAAACGGCGATAAATGAATGCAAATGATTTCGACACCGAGAGTCATTGAATTTAATTGATATATAAGAATGACGGTGTATTGTAAATTTGGATTTATATTCGTAAAAATAACTACTTTGAGCAAGATTATTCTACATTTCTATTTGATCACCCTACCTGAGTGTTTCACATCACTTTAATTTAATACAGATAGATTGATTTGCAATATTGCATTTATTCTAACAGCGATCTTATTAGCTGCAATTATTAATCGGAAGCTCAATGTTATAATGCAATGTACGCATACGTATAAACGGTTTAACGCAGACAACAGATTGTGTCAATGCAACATACGGACCAATGCAAATATTCGTCTGAATGCTACTTAAGGAGATACAGCTGAAATATGAAAAATCTCATGAGATGAAGCTCAAATGAAATGCCACAAGTTTCAGGTCTGGAATATATGCCACCGGATTTCATTTCCCCATGAAAATCTTTAGCCACTGATTTACTAGATCATGCCATGAAATCATATTCCACCATTACAAAACCTGGGAACTTTTTAAAGTTTTGACAGGGAACCTTATAAAGTCAAAAACATAACGCAGTTGTCACCTCTTCCTATATAATGTACTTCACTATAGGTAAAGGTCCCAACTAAAAATTGTGTGTTGTTTTTCTGTGACTTTTATGAGCCGATATCACAATAAACATCAAATTAATTACCCAGAATAAGTTAAATAATTGTAAGTGACGCAAAGCAAAATCGCTCACAAAGTCACTTAAATTATGAAATTTCGTGTTGGGACCTTCAACTACAGTGAAGTACATTATTAAGGAACAGGTACTAACTAAGAAATATGTTCCCTGTTATTTTTTTACTTTATAAGGTTCCCTGTCAAAACTTCAAAAAGTTCCAAGGTTTTGTACTGGTGGAATATGATCTCTAATGGCATTAGATAGAGCTGAGATTCATGGCATGATCTACTGATTTACATACAGCAGTTCAAAGTATGTTGATTTATTTCTGTGGGAGATGCCTTCCATTACCTTGGACAAACTGACATTTGATATCTTGACAACAGAATAACCCAAATTTATAAATCTGGGGATCATTTGTACATTGGTAACACAAAAGAACAAAACCACTGTGTACATAATACATAGGTCTAATTATGTGGATCCAGTGTTGAGAGCAGTTTTGGAGAATTGCAAGTTAATATGTCAAAAATACTGCATGTTACAACACAAAGAGGTAGGACATGTAATTATTGTAGTGAATCTGATGGCAAATATTCAGACTCTGCATATAAAACATGTCTATGCCTTAGTCAGGTTTATTTTGAGCCAACAGGTTCAAGTCTGATAATAAGCGTTCGGTCAAGGACATTGTCCTAAACAAAATTTAAAATGAGTTTGTGTAGGACAAAATGCCGTAAGTGTTTTAGATATACAGTAATGCCCTAAATAATTGACTCCTTAACCACAGCAGAATTATGGGTAATTTTTCAGGATTTTGTCAGAAATATGGCTTTCCGATGAATGGCAACAAGCCATATTTCCGACTAAATCCTGAAAAATTACCCATAATTCTGCTGTGGTTAAGCAGTTGATTATTTAGGGCATTACTGTAACTATATGATGAAGGAATGACAAGTTATGATAATAATATTTCTGCTTTTAACCCTTCCATGACTGGAGCTTCCTGTAATTTTGCGAAAACCCTGTGCCAAAGCATTCTTTTATATATAAGAGAATACATTGGCCAAACAATATTTACCACAACTTTGCATATACATGTATGGGCAAATGCACTGGCTTACAAGGTGAAAATAAATATTGTTAGGCCAATGTATTCTCTTATATATGCGAGGCTCCATATGGCAGACTCGCATATATAAGAGAATGCATTGGCACAGGGTTTTCGCAAAATTTCAGGAAGGTGCAGTCATGTAAAGGTTAAGCTTGTGAGAATTCCCCACTTTTTTTAGCTACTAAATTTCAGAATGACCTACCCAATCATGATTGTGTAGGTCATTTTGACCTAGTAGGTCATTTTGACCTAAACCATTCAGCAAATTATAATCAGACTTGAACAGGTGTAGAATAAAATGCCCATCTTTTGATCTGTGCTCATCTATGGTAGATATTCATCAGAACATTCCTTTCAATTTCTTACTGTCCTCGTTTTTCTTTTCATTTTCCAGTTCGGCCAGATTGTGTAGTTCTTTGGTGACATTTTTAGTTAGGGACGGATCAAGCTCCATGGCGCGATGGAAATCTGCTTTTGCTTCCTCGGGATTCCATGCTCCGACATGAGCTTTGGCTCGCCGATACAGTGCTTTGACATTATCTGAAAGAGTAATATTAACCCTTTCTTTACCATATAATCATTGTTCAGATAATAAAGCCGCAATTGATAATAGGCCGTTTGTTGAAATTATTATCTGAAAAATTTTCATGAACGAAAAAGCCGTAGGCCGTTTGTTGAACTTATTATCTGACAGTTTCCCACCAATGAATACAGTCTTTGAAATATCTTCTACTAATCTACAGCGTTTCTTTAAAAAAAAAAGTAAGAATTTCATGAAATTCAATATTGGCTTCTACAGAATTTTCTATGGCCATTATCTTTTTGTCATAGCTAATTTTGAGGGCTGATGAATGGGAATACTTCTGCACTTGTATAATCTTTGTGCCTGTCTGTTGTCTGCATCTATTTCTTGGTTATTCTTCCAGATTAAGAATGGACCATTACAATGTATACTTTATAACTAGGTGGGAGAATCCATTTAGTCAAGAAAGGGTCCTTACAAGTTTTATACAGTTTCCAGGTATAAAATAATAAATGGGAACGAAGACACCTGTCCGGATATGTTTCTATCAATTAATATTGATTTCATTTAGATTTTTTCTGGTATAATACAACCCTTCGGGACAGTTTTATGGGCTATTTTTAGAACAGAAACTTCAGGCGCATTCGGAACATCGCAACATGGAGAACTCTATCTTGTTAGCACTCACCATCAAGGCACGTCATTTTGATTAATATATTTTGCAGGCATAAACTATTTTATTATGCCGTTATAGACAAATAATATACATAATCTACACTAGTGCTGAAATGGATATCTGGTTGACAACGGGCTACCATCGACAACCGGTTGAACTACAAAAAAACGGTTAACCGCTATGTAATTAATACATGCACACGATGCCAATGACAAAAACTAATGTATTCAGTCCTTAATCAGCATGAGACTGATAACAGTAGCTTTTAAACACTTGTACTTTATCAATTTTGCAACAAACTTTATCACTCAGAGGGCTATACAGTCAAAATTACGTATATTAAAAGTCAAAATCTGGTGCGAGATCAAGAGTCTTCCATGAATGGCAAGTTACATAGTCTGGCTTTGGCGGCTTTACATCAAAGATGCATGACGTCGTCTTTGATGTTCCGATGTCCGAGGAAACACGTGCACTGAGTCATCGGCAAAGATCAATGCAATCGTTTTCAATACAGTATGGCCTGGTTATTTGACATCTACTCTCCTACACACTACTATTAGATGGTATCATGGATACTCAAGAACTGCGTAAATCAGATTTCTGGGCGCATTTCAGAAAAATGTAGAACCCTATATACATATGCATGGTCTATACTTCTAACATTACTGAGTTTGAGTGAATGAAGTTCCAATGAACTCGCATCGAAGCAGGGACCAGCCGAGAGGGCGACGTGGGTGAAGAAGTCTCCCTATTCTTGCTCACTTCACATAATTTTATAGCTGGGTGAAGTTCAAGTCGCCCTGAAATTTCCGATGATCGAAGTGGTGTTTCCATGCAGTCGGACTCATTTGGATCATCCTAATTCTCAGCATTTTATTAGGTTCTAACTCAAAACACTGTTTTCAGCAGGTTTTCAGCTGATTTTTTTATTTTCATTTGTTAACTACATAAAGTTCATGAAACTTCATAATTGTGTTTATCTGTCGTCAATCATCCTATGCATCTCAAATCGCCGAAGAACACCCAGTAGTTAGAATGCCTGAGTCACATGACCTAATATTCGCCCAGTCCTGCAATTGCTATAATGACAATAAAAAGCTGCCACAATTGCCATGTATGAAAATATATATAGGTCACACATATTCTTCCCAAATGAGAGCGGTAACAAGTTCGGTAGCAGTCACGACTGCAATACAAACAGGTCGACCATGACACGTCCATTTATAAACAATACGAGTTTTAGTTCAATGTGTCATATGTCAAGTTGTCAACACATGGCTTTTTACCGTTCATGTTTGGTGATTTACATTTGTTTAATACAAGGTCTGTCTGTGTAAATATTACGAGAGTTTGCCATACAGTTAATAAATCAAATTATGATGATATATTGGTACATATTATGGTGTAAATAATGAGTGTAAAGTCATAGGTTGAATATAGCAGATATCCGGTTATGATCCAGTTACATGTCGCGGCTACAAAAATAGGTCAACTGTTTCAGCACTAATCTTCACTTTTGTCTATGTTTTATTCAAAGAAAAAGGAATGTGTAGTCTTGAAATTGAGTTTTATAAAAATTATGTTATTGTAATTTGGCTACATTATTCTAAACTGATATTATTTTGGTACTTATATTATTCTTACTTCTTTTATTCTTAATAATTTTTATCTAAAAATCTCATTAATTTAGGTCGTTATCGTAGCCAGGCTACTAACACTCCGTTGTTGCATTGTTTTCATTTTACTTATATGTCGTTAATTTCATTATAAATCACATAATTACATGTATCACCTAACCCAATTCCTATTTATCATATATTTTGTTTGTATTCAGTAATTCTTCATAATATTGTCGTATTTTAATGTAATTCATCCTTCATTTCATCTGCAATCATGTATTTACATTGCATATATGATCTGCTGACATGCTTCTTCAGGCCAAGGCCACTCTCACAGCATGAGGTTGCTATGGCAGCATCTCAACGGTTTATCTGTTTCTGGATATTTGGTCATGTTGTCACTGGGTCTCTTTTAATGTAGCCTTTTATATCACAGTTACGATGCTTGTTAATATTAAATTAAATCAGATTGATGTAAACATATTTTTTATTTCCAAATCCAGACAAATAACATAATTTAAAGATGACATAAATATACAAAATATAAGAGTTAATTTTGGAAATGAGGATCAGACAACAAGCCCGAGTGCTTATGTGAAGTCTTCTCCTCTTTGGTGACATGTCGCTTCCCCAATAAGTGAGGGAGGGTATCGATCAGATGGGAAGGGATTGAAATAATGGTTTAGGAGAAGTGGAGATATATAACTAAATTTGAGTTAAGGATGGAAAAAGGAAGAAGATAGTGTTAGGGATAGCATGATGTAGGGAGAGTGCTCGTCCATAGTAAGATGCATGCGTCAGGAGCCATGGGAGGGGGTCAATCACATTGGCTGTTAACTGGTTCTATCCGTCAAAAAGTAATTAAACAAACACACACGGCTACGAGTGTTTATAATCAAAGTATGTCGTGGAATATATATCTTTCGTGAAAACAAGTACATATTCAGCAGCACTAACCCGAAACAGGACAATTCCTATTTGAAGGGTGTTCACTGTAAATTTCGGAGCATCCTTCATGTGGAATCATTTCACGTATATGCAGGCTAATAGCAAGTAAGTAATATACAAAATAATCATTACCGGAAGGCATTTAGTGCTACATATATTTTGGGGGATATCTTGCTGCCGCATAACGTGGCCAGAATCCAAAGCAATTTGTTACCCTTACAAATCATGGGAATCTTTTTGTTCTCATAATATATGTCTGTACTGCATTAAATATTTGTTTGTTTTCGCAGAGGCTAAGCTCCCTTGATCCCCGCAATAGAGTATTCTCAGATAGGACAACATTGGGTAGAGAATCATATAGTTCTCTTCTGGGCTCTTGATAAAATGTACATTCAAAGAGATAGTGGTAAGTTGTCTCAAGTTCCCCACATAAACAGAAGGGGAATTTTTTTTACATGATTGTCTGTCAGGTCACAACTCAGGTGGCTGCAGTTCAGTCTTAACCGGGTATGAAGGATATGAGATTTACGGCATTTACTATGATAAAAATATGCAGGTGGACGTATATTGTCACTGTTGAGTTCCTTTTTGAAGTCTTCGATTGTACTGCTGCCCTTTGTAGTTTCCGGCAGTTTGTTCCATTCAGTAATTGCAGCTGGTAAGAAAGAATCCATATAATAGTCATAGTTCATATTCGAGAGTAGTCTTATCTGTTCAAATCTGAAGTTATATCTGGAATTATTTGCCTGGATTGGTCGTAAATAATTTCTTAAAATCGATGGGAGCAGTTCCACGTATCATTTAAAAAAATTGACATAGCTTGTGTTTTCTACAACATGAGGAGAGGAGTTCCCAGCCAGTTTCTGATAAAAGACGAGTGTTACTCGTACTGATGGTTGCACCTTTTACAATTCGGGCCATTTCGTACTGAACCTTTTCAATGTCATCACTAAGATAATTAGGGCAGTTATCCCACACAGGGAAGGCATATTCCAGTATTGGTCAGACCAATGTGTAATGTATATTTTCAAGCTCTGCTAGTATCTATTTTACGTACTAAGTTTAAATCAGATTGTGAACCTTTATCAAGGGTCCTAGAAATCACTAGTTAACATCACAATAGAGATCCAAGAACATTCAAAAATCATGTTTTACGTCAGACACTAGAATTATTACACAGACCGCTCGACCACTAATTTCACAACAACCCCATCCACATTACATTGTAATTGTATAATTTTATTTAGATTCCTGGGTATAAATTATACTGAAAAGTTTCTGTCAATTAATATAAATTTTATTTAGAATTTCTTATCACACTCCGCGGGACAATTTTATTGGCTATTTTTAGAAAAGAAATCCGAGCGTAAACGTTTGGAGCATACATAGAAGGAGAACTCAATCAAGAAAATTTCAATCAAGAAACTCAATCAAGAAAATTTCATATCAGCTAAGAGATTTACTGTGATACAGTAATGCCCTAAGTAATCGACTCTTAACTACAGCAGAATTATGGGTAACTTTTCAGGATTTAGTCGGAAATATGGCTTGTAACTTCCAGCTAGGGATTGAAATGTATATCTGTCTGCCTGTCATTGGCAGGTACAATTTTGTAGTTACAAGTCAGAATTAGTTTTACCTGGTAAATATGGTAGATTTACAAAAATTAACTGAAAAATGTTGGAATACAAGCTCGGACAAAGTTGGGTTGACAGACAGACGGCCAGATGGACAAGATGATTCCTAAATATATATATATATATACCTCACCCCCATAACTTTGTTACAGGGAGGGGGGTATATTTTAAGTTTTTGAAAAATGGCCATCGCGAACCATGTTATCTACTTACCTGGATGACGCTCGAGCACCTTAGATGTGTGGTCTATAACTTTGTAGAAATCTTTATCGTACAGCTGACATTGAGATAGATTGAGCAAGAATGGAACTTTATCATCCTCAAACTTGTCCCACTCCTCGGCGTGTGGCTTCTCTCTGAAAGATTAATAATAGTATGATTGTGAACTTACAAATAGAGGACGATAGAAACTGGGAATATGAGTAAATTGATGTATGAAACTAGCTTTTCTATTAGCATGGGCTACTAGTACATGTCATACCTTTGATCGGATCACTATGGAATTTGTCATGGCTGTTGACTTGAAATGTAGATGGGAAAATGTCATTTTGGGGTCATTTGGCAAAAAAACGTGGCCGCCAGTGGCCATCTTGGATTTCATTTCATATGAATACCGGATAGTTGCCTAGCAACATTTAAGCAGTGACCGCTTGACGATACTTACCTATCTTATAATTATCACAGCTATACCAGGAACATACACGTGAAGTTTCAGGTAGATAATGCATTTACAACATTACTAACATATATATATATATACTCTGTGCAGGGAGAGAGTGTTGAAAGGGTTAATGTTTATGCAAGATTACCGACTGAGTCTATGAAGGGGGCCCCTTGAAAGAAGATCAAAGAATTGATCTTTTATGAACCAACCTCATTGAAAGCTGCTCCAGGATACCGAGAGCCTGGGAGTAGAGCTCTGCAGCCTGAGAATAATCCTTCTCAGAAAAGAACTTGTTGCCTCGCTCCTTCAAAGTAGGAATTTTCTCAGTCATTTCCTTTTCATTCAGAGTCCATATTTCCTTCTCATAGGAACCAGGAACTTCAACCTTGAGAATCTCTGCAATTTTGACATAAAAGTTTATATTATGATTCATATAAATGTATTCCCTGCTCATATTTACATTCATTATACTTTTATTTGTTATGCATATTACTCATGTACATAATGAAAACTTGATCCGTACAGTTTCGGACAAACGGACAGAAAAATTGCCAGACAAACGGGCACAGCACATTTCAATAACGGTCCAGCTCATTTCTATAACGGATGCAGCTCATTTCTATAGTCGCCTGAAATGGGGGGGGGGGGGGGGGGGGGGGGGGGGGGGGGGTACAATAATAGATCCCAATAAGTAGAGAGAGACAAATCCTAAAAGGGTAGGCTTGGTTTTGGGTCAGAATGAGTATTGTGGAAGTGGTAGCCCAGTGGTTAGAGTGTCGGACTTGTAATGGTGTTGACGCACTGGTGTGAGTTCGCGGCCGCCAGTGGACTATCGTCTCTGCAAAAGTGGCTTGGTCGGATTAAGTGGTGTTTGTTCTGTATAGAGCCACATGCTGAACAAATCTTGTGCCATGTTGTGACCTTTTGGCAAGGACAGTTGTATTGTGCTTGCTTTGTCATACCTAGATGAGAAATAGGGACCTGGTTGTTGGGTAAGTGTAAGCCACTCTAGTTAAGCGCCTGTAAAATGGCAGCAGTAATAAGACTCGGCATTTCTCAACAGCTGGGGTAATAATGTGAAGCTCTTGGGGCCCATCTGGTATTATATACTATTGGGGATACGCGCTATATGAGCACAATTATTATTATTATCATAGTACATTGTTATGCACCTTATTCGACCAATGTCAGGCTTGGTAAGTTAAAGTCTGCAAATAGTGTGTCATTTGCAGAATGAGGTCCCCAGAGGGTGAATTTAGTGACACTATCCCACACGGTGGACTAGCATCACCAAACTCACCCTCTGGTAAACTCACTTTGCTTAGGCCTCAACAGCTATTGGAGACCTATGATCAGATTTAAGTTCCCCAGTTGAAGTTGGTGATTCTCACCCATTAGTCACCTCGATTATCAATTTTCAAATCTCTTTTATTGGAATTATCATTTCAACGTAATCCATAAATACATGTAACATAACATTGAACACAAATGAACAGACATATATAACAGGGTTTCCGCCAGACCGGCTGCGGGTCCGTCACACGGACCCATTCCCCTCGCAGATGATCTGTTTGATTCATGCATGTATCAAACGTCAGAGCAATATGTCGTAAAAAAAACCGGCTGCAACGGGAGGTCGGGGGTTAAACAGAACACTGGTGAAATAGCGACATTAGATACAGCGTAATACATGTCGCGGTAACATCAAAGAATGCCGGACTGTTGAGTACGGATATTTTTGTGCACGGGATTCCATGGATGAAACTACTCAGGCTCGAAGACCCCGTGCTATCGTACGATTACATAATTGAATCAAATAACACCCAATTGCTGAGTCGGGACATTTTAATGCACACTCAATGTTGATCATTTATCTAATATATTGCTATATTATCATTTGTTTTGAGTTCGATTTAAGTGAAGTTCCTGAAAAATACATGTGATTCTCTACGTGTGTTGATTATTATGCGTATATTGCCATGCATACTCAACAAAATCCCAAAGTGATTTATTTCACAATAATACGGAACCTGTCCCAAATCAGTCTTTATAGCGGGAATTCATAGTAACAACACCATTCATTTGAGACATATTACATGCACAGAGGATAAACACAAACACATACCCCACCCCCCCCCCCCCCCAATATGAAGATAGGTCAAAGTACGGTCAATAATAGTTTCCTTATCCCGCCTGGGTCCCCAAGCACAATCAACGACGCACATATTCACTTTTCCCACCAAAACTCAATTATATTTTATAAAACGTTGGCTAAAACTCTGTTCTATAGCTGCGGTTGTCAGTTGTTAGCCAATAAAGACTATTGAACAAGCTACATGTTCCGAGTGAAAGATTTCGCTACCATTCGTATTTCGCCGCTATAAATATCTCCTGCAGACAAACCCTGCAGTATGACGTCACAGCGCACAAATAGTTTTACGATTGACAGAATATATAATCCTGTCAGTTTTATTTTCACGGACGCTACTTGAAATTCTAAGAAATACTTTATTCAATTCTCCTTGCTAGGTATTATTGGTCAATGCGTAGATACTTTTTAGTGTTTATATTCATTATACCTGTTGGAATTGTAAGTTATAAATGTGTAAACACTGTAACTCGTAGCTCGTTCATTTATATAGTCTTCAATCAGACGGCAGTCTTATACGTACGTAATTACATGATTAATTATTTGGATACCATCAACAGAATTAATGCACCCACGGAATTTACGGAAATGATCGACTTGCATAATACACGTAGCTTTGGATTGCTTTGTGGGACACTCAGGTGCAAGGAAATGGCTACTTTGCCGTGTCAAAGAACAAAATTTTCGCCCGACAGGACGAACCATGGTCATCCCGTCGCGTTATGTGTTTCCCCAATACGGACTCATTAATATCCCCCTGGCGGAAACCCTGTATATAAACACTAATAGTTATATCTGTAAATAACATATTGTATTTCATTAAATTGTTAATGTTGTAGAATAGGTGTGTGTTTTATCTTCTGCAAATTAGGGGATATAGAAACTTCCCAGAAGGGAAAAAGTAACAAAAAACAATGTTAATTTTAGACTATAGATATTTCCCAGAAGATGAGGCATAAGCAGAATGAGGTCCCCAGAAGGTGAATTTGGTGATGCCAGTCCAATGTGTGGGATAGCATCACTATATTCACCCTCTGGGAACCTCATTCTGCGAATGACAGACACTACTTGCAGGGGTAGATTTCCTATTAGCTCGGGCCCGTTTTATACATTGCGCAAACACAGGTCATGCTACCTTTGCTTGGTCGACATTGGCGCGTCTCTAGCACGTGTTACATTTGTTTGATTTATAAGTCGAGCCAGCTGGCACGTGCCGTAAACGTATATATCGAACCATTTTAGCATTTGTAATACAAAATAACATCTGCTATTAACATTTCCCTTCTTGGGAAGTTCACAAAAATATGCCATGATAGTGTCTAAAAATGTACTATAAACTGGCCCTCATTATTACTCCCAAATTTCATGAAATGTCCTTTGTCAGTCAATACATGCATGTACCCGTAGTATCGTACCATTGCCTTCAATGTATATTGACAACGGCCAAGAGCCAACACGTCTGTGGCCCGACGCTGTTTCATCCAACATGCGGGTCATGCTAGGATGACTCAGTGATGACGTAATGAAGCCAAACACTTCAAACTGAGCATGCTCTACACCAAAGGGGTCCTAAATCATTAATGGGGAGTGATTTTCGCTGAATCATATTGGCGCGACCCGTGTTTAGCATGTCGTATAAAACAGCGTTGAGCCACAGACATGTAGCACGTGTCATACCAGAGAAATTCTGACAAGCCAGTTGGTTTTAGACGTCGTGCTCCATTCGAACTGTCTTGGACTTTGTCATTTTCACACTAATTAGGCTGGCACATCCCATGTCCACCTCGACTTATAAAACGGGCATTAGGTGCAAGGAAATGGCTACATTTCAATGACAAAAACCCATATTTCTCGCGATAGTCACCCATCGGTTGTGGTGTCTCCCAACAGATATAATTTATTTTCACCTAGCTGATACCCTCACTGTATGAATGATCATGTTTACCCAGTGTGAAGACGAGAGGTTGTGGAGATTTGAGCAGTTCATCCAGATCCGGATATCCGGTTCCCTGATCGGCTATTGACATCATGCCACAGCAATGTGGTGTTTCTTTAGGCTTCGGACCATCCTTCCAGAAGATTTTCCGTAAATCTTTAGAAATGATAGGATATGAAGCAGTGTGCTGAAAAGATTATAGTACATATAATCAAGTTTCCAATCCTCAAAAAGCAAATACACACCTAGTGCAAATATTTTGAGGTACTTCTAGATGGACTACTAATTGCCATGAAAGTAATATTTTAATGGACGGGTGGCCTTAGTTGTAGGTTATTATTTAGAAATAACATTATCAAATTATGATAATTTCCTCAAGAATATACTAATAGTATAGCATAATGATGATATGAATGTGATATTATTCACAAAACACATTTTGTGTCCGAGAAAATACAGGTCGACTGCTGTTTAGTTTCTTGCAAAAAGCGCAGTGGGTTGTTTATAAGATGAGTCACGATTTTTCAGATATAGGTTATGAGAAAATACTAACTGGATTGAAAAATACTCATCTCTTTGCGAGAACAGTTATATTATGTACACGTTTTCTGTCTGATCGTTTCCCAATCATGAAGTAACAAAGATTAGCTTCATTTTGAACTGACAACAGGTAGAACGGGTCAATTAAAATAAAATTTGGTGTGATTTGAATGCGATTATTGATTGTGCCAATCATTTTAGCTACGCATTCCACAGCGTGATGGAACATTTTCATTGAAAGATACGATAGTTCCGAGCGTTTCTCTATAAACAATCATAACATAACTTGTTTTATGTTTGTTTACATAACAAAGGGTACAAACATGACAAGACTAACATGCAATCTACATGTATGCGATATTTATTATTGGTATAAGAACATCTGTCTATTATATAATATTCTTTCTGTTTATGGTGGTTTTAGTGGATGTGACTATTTTTATAAACATTCATATACTGGTATTATATCAATTCCATTTGTGAAATGATACATTTACACCGATCTCTGCTTTCAAAATTAGGTTCTCAGTTTTTCATATCACACTCAACACTAAATTCCTGAGCCTGGAATAAAATTGTTGTCCTCATTTTGTAACCCTTTCGTGATGGGAACTGTGCTGGTGCAGCATTATCGATCCTGTGCCAGTGATAGGGAGACTTGCATATATAAGAGAAATTTGAGAATGCACTGGCTTACAAGGTCAGGGTAAATATTGTTAGGCCAATACACTCTCTTATATATGCGAGGCTCCCCTATGGGGTACTCGCATATGTAAGAGAATGCATTTGTACAGGGTTTTCGCAAAATTTCAGAAAGTTAAAATGTTATACATGATTCGCTTTCAAACATTGATTTAGGCCGCTATTATTAAAATCTTTGTTAACCCATTCCCTACCCAATATAAAAAGTTTGGGTAAGTCGGTCATCTTTTTTTAAAACTATTGTTCAACTTATTTTAATTTGCATAAAATAAAATTGATATGCTACCCTGTGCTATGTATGTTTTTAATTTATGTATTTGTTTTATAGTCGTTCAAAAGCTCTTCAGAGCTTGTGTTTGTAATATGTTTAAATACCTCCGACTTTTAAATAAAATTTATCTTATCTTATCTTATCTAATATATATTGATATATATATTATTTTCTTCATTTTCAACCTGAATTTTGTCTATAAGATATCATATCTATGATCATATCAGATAAATACATTATCTTCAAACCAATTAATAATAGTATTTTCAGTTATTCATCGAAACTGATAACTTATATAACATTTGTGAAATCTATGGCTGAACAAAAAAAAAAAAATTCTTTTTAATCAGTGATATATTTTTTGCAGTAGGGAGCTTTTTCTTGGATAGGTAGAGAGTGGGCTTTATAAGCTCGAAACCTGGGGATTTCCCCAATATCATATGAGTAAACGTGTGTCGCGCGTGGGAACGTTGTGCTAGGAGCTGGCAAACAAACACAATTTAAATTTTTGCCCTACCTCACTTTCGGCAAGAAATTCAGCCACTTCCTTGGCTTTCATAGTCTTTATACACTCTTCCCAGACTTCAAGCTTGAACTTTTTACCAATAATGAGTTCCATAGGCTTCTCATGATTTCGGCTATCATCCAGTACCGTCCGATCATCATCACATTTTGTTGTCTTATAATGGAAAAGGACCTGGAAGCATCACAATATTTTATTTATTTACATTACATGTTGGAGAAAAGCATATAAGTCTGAAAATGCAAAAAAGGTTAGAATATAATCAGCTAAATTATTTTAAGTTTTATTTTTTTTTATTCGAAACATTGCAGCCATTGACAAAGCCACTATTTTATTATGATCAAGTGTGGTGTTAAAGAGGCATGGCTATGAAGAATATGTGACCACATGCTCCAATGCTAATTATTTTTAACAATTTCAGTGCATTAATAGATTCATAATTTTTTTTTAAATGTTGAATAAATGAATATATCAATATTTTTATTCGTAATTCAAAATTTTAACCTGTATAATTTCTAAATGAATCTTACTGAATGTGCATTTTTATGGACATGAGTTCATAATGAAGTGTGGCATCAAAAGCAAGTTAAAAACATTTAGTTATCTACTGAGGCCAAATAAAATATTTTTTTCAGGATCATATTCCTTTAAATTAGGTTTAAAGATATAGAAAAAGGCTATAACCAGGATGCTGAAACAATAAGTGTCAAGAGAAAGGGGAGGATGCCTGCAGGGTTGAACTAAAAGAGAATACAAAAGAAACAGTCTATATATAATTCCATCAGATTTGTGTTCTCATTTATAATACTGTTTAGTGATATGTTATGAGCTCTTCGGTGATATGTTATGAACAAGAGGGAGATGTTTGCTGAGTCCACCTGTATTATAGATCCACCAAACATGGCGAGTTACTTGGAACATGTCATGCATTTAGCCTTGTTTGCTGAGTCTGGAAAACATTCAAAGTATACCTAAACAGGAGACAATTTCTGTCGACTACTACAAGTAGCCATTGTGTTGTACAATTAAGTCTATGTTATATCGGAAGCTGGAAATATATAGTATAATATTATAATTTCTAACTGGACTCTTCAGTCTGCACTGACATTCAAAAGACTCACAACTTACACGAAACGATTTGCTCTCTCGGAATTTAGAATGCAACATCAGCAAAAAGTGCACATGTATGCAGAATGGTCTATTATTAAGGGTATTCACAACATCGCCACAATTGATAATACGTATAGTGTGGTCAACTATACCCACACTCTATGTATAATTTGCAGATATTTAACATATATATTGCACTATGCGCCATGGTAGACAAATTAAATGAAATTATGTTCTGTTGGTGTTCACTGATGTATGATATAGCAAGTGTTAACAATGCTCCCCGTTCCTGGTTCCTACAAATCATATTCCCGGGAAATGGGAATGAATGTGGGACCCGGGAAATTAAACTCTATTTATAATGCTGTGGTGACTCCAGCAGTGTTCTTTAAAGTGCACACACCAAGGCGTTAACATTGTACACGGCGCAGCCATTAATGTCAGCACCCGATTGGACAGATTACTGCACCCACGACAACATACCTGGACAAATGTTGTAATGGGGGGGAGTTGACATTTTGCATTCGGATCTTTATTCAGTGATCTCGATTGAGACTTTTCAGCATGACAAACTTGGTACCCGGTATCGATCTGATCGAGTTATGATTTTTGTCAAAATACCCTGGCCTGCAGGTAACAACAGGTTGCGATCACCAGTCCGCTAGAGATCAGTTTGCTACCTCTCAGCAGCCCTCTTAATTCAGATTGTTTGGCTATTTGCAATCCACTATGCAGTGAAAAATCCAGGGATTTTTTGGAGACACCTGTTTTGGGCAATGATATTCGGAAGGCATATCCTGAATGTCTGTTGGGAGGGTGACCCCCTGCTGATGGTGGGGAAACGTTCTTCCTCCTGGAATGTTTTTGAAAATCCATTGCATTGAGAGCTAATCTAGGGTTCTTTGAGTCAGTATTTTGAATTTTACTGAGAGGTCAATTTGATCAAGTTTCTCAACCATAACTTTAGAACTTTTTAGATATGTACATGTATGGATCAAGAACAAACGAGAAAGCACAAGGATTTGAAATGCTTATAAGTTATTGTCAGATATCTTTTGGTTCAATGGATTATGCTTATCCTGCTTGAAATGAGACTTACCATTATCACTCTTAATTCATATAATAGGCTATTTTCTAAAATTCAAGTGAGAGAAACATACATAATATACTAGTACAGAAACAATGTCTATTAAGTTGGTAATTACTATTAGTACTAATCTCTATGTTAATTTTTCATTTGGTGTTATGAGATCCCACCTGATAACTAGGTTTATTTGATCAAATTGTCACTGTTCCTGTACTGTTTTTGATTGAAATACTGAAGTCTGAAGGCTGAATGATAACAAACTATTTGAAGTTTTCACAGATGAAAGCTAGATTAAGCCAAACATACTTTTACATTATGATTCCAACTGTTAAACTTAAACATTTTTGTAAACTTAAATGTCTTATGTCAATATGTATAAATATATAAATAATTTGCATCTTGTTATGATATGAATTGGGACCAAATTTAAAAAAAACAAATTTTGGGTGCCTAGAGTTTGGGTGCCCAAACCGGTAAACGGTATGAAAAACGGCCTGGATATGTCCCTGACTATGGCAACCCTTTGCCGGTGGCCAAGTTTGCTTCAGCAAATTGCTTCACCATTGCTGATTCAGTCAATCAGTGATTGCTAAATGCTGTAGCCAATTGTGAGGGTAGTCCGTAAACCTGACTTTTATTATCAGAGCATAGCTCTATAAAAGTCCAGTCGGTATATCATTGAAATCAGTACTCCGTCACCAATCATTGGTATGGACATTTACTCGACTTTTCACCAGCGATAACACACACTAAAAATATTATTTAACAACCAAAACTGCCACATACTTGTAGATCAGAGCTTCTAGTACATTTCTAGTGTGGTGACAAATTCAATGCATGATTCAGATGTCAGTCGTGTCATTCTTCACATAAATCGAGAGCGTATTTCTACCGCTTCGAACTTTCAGCCATTATGTATTTGCAAAAAGCCGTGAAAATAGGAAACGGGAATCGGAGACGGAACGAACATAAACGAACATAATTGGATTCCGGCTATAACATGTTCTTGTTTGTTACGAGTTTTTTTTTTTCGATTCAAATATATTTAAAACTAAAAGCACATATAACAACAATGGATACCACGATGAGTGAGTTTGGAGACAACAATATATATATATATAGTTTAAGTTCGTTCCGCTTTTCCGTTCCGTCAATTTACTCCATATCAAGTTTTAAATGTTGACAAATTAACGGTCTCGGATTTCTCTCAAAGTTCGGATTATATTTCGAGAGCCAGGTATTGTGCACAATGACTTCGTGATATGTCACTATCGATTGACCTTATTACTAAATGGTAGCAGACAAAACCATCTAGTTACAAGTGAATTTGGTGATTGAAATGAGGGGCTATTTTTCCCGAAGTAGCGCCTCGGCAAGCCGTCTACCACGTATTTTTTAAACAGCTACAAATGTCACATTTTGATTTTTATTCGTCGGGTAGCTTGTGGATACTGACTCAGAACAGATTAGTCTTCAACAAAATTGATATGCAATGTTTGTATTTGCTAGCCACATTACCTCCCCCGAGAAGTCGCTCATAAGCTGACTTCCGGTATTAAAAATGAAAGTGTCAATGACACTGTAGCTCAACTTGGAAAGGGAATAATTTAATGTATTACAGTCTATGGAGCGATTAGGAATGTGGAAAGTTGAATGTCTAATACTAGTTTATAGACATGAAGAGAAAAGTAAAATCCAAGATGGCTGCTGGCGGCCATGTTTTCGGCCGAATGACCCCAAAATGAGTCGTTCCCATCTACATGTCATCGTTAACATCCATGAAAAATTTTATGACGATCAGACTAAAGGTACGACCTGCAGCCCGTGCTAAAGAATTTAGTCATACAAAGAGTAAAATCCAAGATGGCTGCCATGTTTTTTGGCCAAATAACCCCAAAATTACTCGTTCCCATCTACATGTCAACATTAACATCCATGACAAATTTCATGATGATCAGACAAAGAGTACGACCTGTGGCCCGTGCTAATGGATTAAATTTTGAAATCCAAGATGGCCGCTGGCGGCCATGTTTTTTGTCCGAATGACCCCAAAATGACTCGTTCCCATCTACATTCCAATATCAATAGCCATGACAAATTTTATGATGATCAGACTAAAGGTACGACCTGTAGCCCGTGCTAAAGGATTTAGTCATACAAAGAGTAAAATCCAAGTTGGCTGCTGGCGGCCATGTTTTTCGGCCGAATGACCCCAAAATGACTCGTTCCCATCTACATGTGATTATTAACATTCTTGACAAATTTTATGATGATCAGACTAAAAGTAGGACCTGTAGCCCGTGCTAAAGGATTTAGTCATACAAAGAGTAAAATCCAAGATGGCTGCTGGCGACCATGTTTTTTGGCCGAATGACCCCAAAATTACTCGTTCCCATCTACATGTCAATATTAACATCCATGACAAATTTCATGACGATCAGACAAACAGTACGCCCTGTAGCCCGTGCTAATGGATTGAATTTTGAAATGCAAGATGGCCACTGGCGGCCATGTTTTTTTACCGAATGACCCCAAAATTAATCATTCTGGTCTAAATGTTGATGTCAACAGCTATGACAAATTTCATAATGATCCGACCAAAGGTACGACCTGTAGACTGCATTGTTGACGCCTTACGTACACGCACACACAGACGACGGACGACAAAGCCATGGCAATAGCTCAAACTTTACAAAGTAAAGTTGAGCTAAAAAGGCGACCCGACCAAGGAACCGGAGTGGGGTGTTGCAATCTATGGAATCACATGACACTTGATCTTGATAGATCTTTTTGGTTTTCGCGCTAAAACGAAATCCGAATAAATAAGCTATCATTTAGTGCTCAAATAAATAACCGGGATCAATTAGAACATGATAAAAGAATTTTTCGAAAATTAGGCGGACACAGTAATTGGGTTTAAACGAAGTTCACGTGGATAAAAAGTAATGTTTGAGACAGAAAAAAAAAAATGATTTACCTGCTGCGCTCTCATCGGCCACGCGCTAGAATACCTGGTAAAAGTAAATGGCGAACCAAATTTTATAGTGGCTATAAATAGACAAACGAATATGGCAAGGGTTCGTTTCACTGAATAGTTCTCACTTCCGCTTTAGATCGAGATCTGAAGCATTGAAGCACGTCGTTTTCGCGAACGGAACGCTTTTTACGAATCAAAAGCTATAATAAGAATATATTTCACTTGTTTATTTTGTGGTAGGTGAAGCTAAACATTGAATACGTATATTCTGAGTCCCATGGCCTTGTTCCCATTGTCTCCGACACAACTTATCAATTGTTGTGATTACCGTTATATCAGTTTCAGTTTCACACAGGTCTAAGTACCTGGTCAAAACAGCTGATCGCTACAGGTGTTAGATTATATTTTATTTTGTTAGCAGCAATAAACACGTTGAAAGTGTAATTTTACACAAAATAGTATAACATTATGTGAATATAAACTGTATGTATAACATAAGTAAAAGTGGTTTATATATATTATACTGTGTGCATTCAAGCCTTGAAATCGTGTGCCTGTCATTTGCAGAATGAGGTCCCCAGAGGGTGAATTTGGTGATGCTAACACGCTATGCTGGTTAGCATCACTAAATTTGCCCTCTGGGGACCTCATTCTGCAAATGACAGACACTATTTCAAGGCTCGGATGTATAATATATGTAATCTCATTGAAAGCTGTGATGTGTAAAGTATTGTAGTGACAGGCATTCTAAACAGTTGTGGTAGAGCACAGGGGTGGGTCTTTAGTGAACCATCAGTCGCTATAACACAAACATTTATGGGGCTCTGAGTCTTGGTCAGGCAGGGTCTATAGTAAACTGAGTCTACCTTTAAATTAAAAGTCTTCATCATGCATTTATTTGATACTGTACTCATGCTAAACGGAACACATTCCATAATTGAGTGATATCATATTATATATTTTTGCAAAAATTGAGGACCTCACAATTAGCCAACATAAAAATTACCTCAATAAAATTAAGCCGATTTAATCCCTTCTAATTAATGGGGCCGACTTCGCGTAGGGACGTCTTCGTTTGGGCCCGACTCCGTGGGGGGCTGACTTCTCCAGATACCGCCCACTTACCTTACTATAAATGGACTTCTTGTACAAAGTGATGGAGAATAGATGCATTATATTTATATTTATTAAGATCTCAATCACTGTTTAGAAGGCCTGTGGTGACAGTACATATTATAGAAAATAAGTTGGTTGCACTCACTGGACTATCATACAGTGTATGACTGAATGCTATCAGGATAACATAATAACAAGCCCAATGCCCATTTATTTCCAATATATGGTGCTCAGGAGGACACAGTTTTTAGTTACCGTAATTATAAGGGAGAGGCAAGTTATACATTTTGAACTTCACATTCTTGGAAAAGTGAAAGGCAATATTAGCAAGATCAAATCAAGGACATTCGATAAAGTGAGCCGGATTGTCATTCACATAACTTAGCTGCAGCATGCTGTGTCATTCTATAGGCTGCTTTCCAGATATATATACATTCTGGCAAAATGTTGCAATTTTCTTCCTTTTTTTCATGTTGTCCGCCACTTGCCGCTCATGGCACATTCATTGCTGACAATTAATTCAATCAATTCCATCATATTTCAACAGAATATAACCTTAAGTAAGACAAGGACACAATATTACCTAACTGAGTGAATCCTGGTGTGTTCTATGTCATAGGTTCGACATTGGAGCATTTCTCGAAATATGAATTTCTCATGTCTTAAAACTGAAATGTTTTCAAAGTCAATTTTTCTAACTTAGACCAATTCAATTTAATGAAACTCAATCAAATGGTTATGTTTATGTTCTAAATTACTACAATACCCAAAATATTTCAACAAAATCTCAAATACAAAAAAGTTTGTTATGTAACTTATGTTGCTATATTTGCATGTTATATGTGGGGGAAACATTCATAATAATGGAAAAGCCCATGGGGGTAGTGATTGAAGATCCAACTTCCCAACTAATCGAGAGCGTCTAGCTCTGTAAGTCTGTTTGATTAGTTGGGTCCACCAACTATTGTGAGGGCTGTCTCGGCTACCGGTACCAACTTCCCTAGTCCAACAAATTAGACTATTCGGGTTAAGATATATTTTCATATTTGGACATTTACGATTATCTTAACCCTTCTAGTCTAATAAAAGAGCTGAAAGCCAAGTTAGCACGAATTTTGAAACAGGTCAACACCAGTGAACACCGATATAACCCCTTCAAAATACCATTCTATCTGAAATTTTCTACAAATACATGAGTCTTACCTGTAGCGGAGATAGTATTCTTTTATGTTCAAACATAGATTGTGATATAAACGTTGTCAGAATTACAGATTTGTTAGTTTAATCTCGGAGTCGAAAACATATCACCATTTTCAAATACAGACGATAATAAAGGCCACACAAATTGATTACTCGTGAAAATCAATATATGCCGTGCAGATATGGAAATATCAACTGGATCAAATTGTTGGCATTTATAGATAGCACATTAGTGCCAAATGTTGTTTGTTTGATAAATAACAATAATAAGGGTCTGTTCGTCCGGTTTTGTTGACATTTTCATCATATAAGTGTTCTTATCAAAATTATACCATTGATATTTTTGTACCAAAAATAAAGATGCCTTTTCTTAATTAAGTAAACAATATTTGAAGGGATATGGAAATTATTTTATTAGTTTTGAAATTCAAATTGATTAACCGGTTAACCTGATGCTTGGTCTTTCAAGCTTCCCGGTATGTCAAGATTCGACGAGAGTAAGATATGCATGGGTAATAGTTATTATTATTAGTCACTTATGTGGATTATATTCGTATTCCTGTGGATTTTCGTGTAAGTAAATCAGTTGTAATCGATGAATTCAACGACCACCTGCCCCATGAAATGTTCACAAGTCGAAAACTATGACCAAATTGTCACCAAAAGCCGGATTATATAGGTCTATGTTCGATATTTTGTCATAAAACCAACACATTTCTAGTGATAAACAGATTAACTGAAACGGCACTTCGACTATATTTTCGTTTGCCTGTTTATAATCGACATCGAGAAAAAAATCCTGCCGTTCCGATGGTTATCGATTATTACCGCTTTTTCCAGTAAAATGAGAAAACGGTAAATCAACGTTCAAATAAACAGTTGTGTTAATGTTTTCTACAGTAGTAATGGTAAGTATGGTCATCCTATTATATGTTTAAAAGATTATATGGTCATTAATACGGCGAATATGTGTACGTGTTTAAACGTATATTGTACCGAAAATAGTTGCCTGACTGTTGCCTGTACCGAAAATAGTTGCCTGACTGTGTTAAATTGGAAATTACACAATTGACAATAGACCGGCCGACATATAATATTATTATTGATACGGAAAACCTAAACATGCCTTAAGCGCGCCGCACACGAGTACGATGCGATATATATCGTACAACAAATATCGGGCACCGGTTACGCCTATATTATAGGCTAAATATAGGTAAAATCGTAGCGTGTGCGGTGGAAAATCGCAGGACATTTTGTCGCACGATTGGCCTCGCAAAGAATCGAATAATTTTGATTTTCTACGATCGAGTCGTACTATTTATTGGAAGTAGCCAATCACATTCAGTCGCTCGACTAAAATCGTACCTGTGCGCACACAGAGCTTACAAATATCACATCTGTGTGGCGGCTACAAATTATATAGAATAATTGAACTTGTACACATATATGCATTTTCGTAGCTGTGTCATTCTCAATTATCAAAGCGAAGCTCGTTTTTATATGTATAAAATACAAGACCACGTGGCAGCGAATATATTCCCATCCGGTAATAAATTGCGCCCAAAATCGCATTTAGATGTCTGCTATGAAACTTCTAGCAATTTTCGACGACGATGCTATATATATATATATGTGTTTATATATATCTCGATTTATCACTACAAATTTCACATTAAATATATGACCACAGTAATACTCGCATATCAAAACAAATTCAACATGTTAGGCATATACTTTCCAATTGTTGAAACTGAAGGCCTACTTGACACCCATCCACTATAGCTTTCCTTGCGTCTTTGTACTGTATGTGGCTTGACAGCCAGTTAGCGTTTTTTATCTAGCGCTTATTACATATATACTTAATATATAGATGTGAACAAAAATCATTCACTCCGAAAAATTATAAGGATATAGATCCCATAATGTCTATAAAAATCAGCCTGCTCCTACGTGATCTGGAACAATGAAACTGCGAAATAAGTTTGGTGTGGCCTAAAAAAAATCCATGATTTCTGATCCTTTACGCATGCGCGTAATCTCAATACGGCGCGTAGTCGCTCACGCAGACGATGTTGATATTTCTGACGTGTGTATTCTGATCAAATTTTAATGGATTAATAGTGACAAAAAATATTCTAGTTAGTTCAGTCATGATACTAAACATTCCAACAACAGGTAAGTGTTTTTTATTTATGGTTTTATTTGTGTCATTGGACGTGAACAGTGTAAGCACAGTCCCTAGGAATCACTGTTAGTTGAATAAAATATTATTTAATAATATTAAATCAATATTTTATATTTAGTTATTATCTATCTATAATATATTTTGAAGACCTCTGTCTGTTTGTCTGTCTGTCTGTCTGTCATTTATACAAATCTACGATTCTCGACCGATCGGGACGAAACTTGGTACGTGTGTGTAGTTTGACCAGGCGGTGGACGTTGTCGTATTGGCGAGCCCGTGCGGCGCCCGCTTCGCGCATACGCAGACGAGATCTCGGAAACGGGTGGAGCTATCGACTTGAAATTTGCTATGTGAATGTATCTTGCCCCAGATACAAATTTTATCGGGTCGCCAAGCCCGTGCGACACCAGCTTCGCGCATGCGCAGACGAGATCTCGGAAACGGGTGGAGCTATCGACTTGAAATTTGGTATGTGAATGTATCTTGCCCCGGATACGAATTTTATCGGGTCGCCGAGCCCGTGCGACGCCAGGTTCGCGCAGACCAGATCTCGGAAACGGGTAGAGCTATCGACTTGAAATTTCGGGCTGGGTAGAGCTATCGACTTGAAATTTGGTTTTTGAATAGCCCAGACAACGTCGGGCTCATCGGCTAGTCTCATATATATTTTGAAGACCTCTGTCTGTTTGTCTGTCTGTCTGTATGTTTGTCTGTATGTTTGTCATTAATACAAATCTAAGATTCTCGACCGATCGGGACAAAACTTGGTACGTGTGTGTAGTTTGACCAGGCGGTGGACGTTGTCGTATTGGCGAGCCTGTGCGACGCCCGTGCAGCGCATGCGCAGACGAGATCTCGGAAACGGATGGAGCTATCGACTTGAAATTTGGTATGTGAATGTATCTTGCCCCGGATACGAATTTTATCGGGTCGCCGATCTCGTGCGACGCCAGCTTCGCGCATGCGCAGACGAGATCTCGGGAACAGGTGGAGCTATCGACTTGAAATTTGGTATGTGAACGTATCTTGCCCCGGATACGAATTTTATCGGGTCGCCGAGCCCGTGCGACGCCAGCTTCGCGCATGCGCAGACCAGATCTCGGAAACGGGTGGAGCTAACGACTTGAAATTTGGTTTTTGAATAGCCCGGATGAATAGCCCGGACAACGTCGGGCTCATCGGCTATACTATATATTTTGAGACTTCCGTATATATATATGTGTGTACTTTATAGAATCGAAAACGACTGCACCCATCGAGCTCAAATTTCGTATATAAGTGTAAAATCCCACGGACACCGCCGTGGTCGCGTTTTGGAGAAGCTCACAGCACCCGTTCTCCAATCTCAGTCACAAAAAACGGCACTGCGGTGGTGAATCAAGTGATAATTTAATGAGCGTTTGTTTTTGACGCATCGCTATAAAGTGCGTCTGTTTACCATTCAACGTTATTAGCATCTGCAGAGAGATATACGGGAACATTGAGTGGTTTCCTATGCGGGGAGATTTATTGGATGACATAGTACTCTTACAACATCATTGTTATAGTATGTATGCCACTTAGGTCAGGGCTTAGGGGGGGGGGGGGGGGGGGTAGTTAGTGTGGATATAGGCATAATGCTTCTCAGAAATCCTGGTTACAAACCAACACTCACAATTTCGTATTTACGCAAACGCAACGTTATCGCTCGAAATTTATTATGCAGAGAGATATACGGGAACAAGTGCTTTCCAATTTTTAGAACGCAACACATGATACCAAACAAAATTACGTCGCGTTGGTTATTGGGGTTCACGACGGGATTAATTGACTGTCCGCACTTTGCGAGGATGGGGTTCACGACGGGATTAACTTTGCGAGGACTATTGACCATCTCGTAAGGGTGGACAACCTCTGTCAGGGGCTGCTCAATGGCCACGGGCAGGTTAAAAAAAATCATACCTCTTCTGGGTCTGGGCGTGTATAGACATGAGCGTGTTGTGTTCCTAAGAACGCGGAGCGTGTTGTGTTCCTAAGAACGCGGATCGGGTAAGTTTTTCCGCCCTAGGTGAGCTCAAACTTCGTATATAAGTGTAAAAACACACGGGGATCGTCGACGTCGCATTGTGTGAAACATTCTTATGTCTGTCGTTCCTAGGAACGGGGGAATTTTTCATCGGGTCAGTCTTAACCTTCAAACGGGTACCCACAAATTATATATTGTGACCCCGACATGACCTTGACCTTGAAAATGATCAATTCAAGGTCAAATCGGGTAAAATATTGAAAAACCCAATATTATCTCATTGAAAAACACAAACAAAACATAAAACATTGTCATGTTTCTGACCAAGCACGCCAGTGGCGGGCTAACCTGCTAGTAGTTATATAAAGAACAGTTTGGAAAGTAAAAAGTTTGTATACTGCATTTTCATTGGCAGATGATTTGCAAGAAATTACAGAGTACAAATTTTTATGCCACACAAACATTCGCGAATTCTGAGTTTATATCATAATATTCCGTATTTTTTTCTTGAAACAATGGTGTATTCAGATTGTTAGTATCTTTACCCACTTACAAGAAAATAGCTGTTAGTTACTCGAATATTCCTTCAGGTGCAAACTCGGTGGAATTCTTTACGATTTTGGAAAAACATATCCATTCTATAAATACCATTTTACTTATTCGCACCCGGTGATAATCCGAATAAAAGGGATTACGGATGTGAGTAAACAGACGTCGGGTGTGGTAAAACTGGCTCTGCTGTACACTACTAAGTGCACATTTTAACTCATTCTCATTACTAGAGAAATGTAGAAATGACCATCTCAAACTAATATATCTATATATTTTCAAGTAGGGCCCTAGGGGTGGTTGATACCTTGAGATGTAAAAGCAAATTTTATATTCCCAAGCTCCCGGTTAGTTCCGCATCCCAAGAGAGGCAATGGGAGATAACTTGTACTGGGATTGGCTGCAAATTTTAAATAAGTAATTGTAATAAGGAACTGAAGAGAGACACTACCGGAAGTTGCTGTGCGTCATTAAAAATGATTTTCAACAATTCAATAAATGTGAATTTATGCTGATATTTGGATGGAAAATCACGATTTATGTACAACTCAGACCAGGTAGAGTTGATATGACCCAACGAGCGCATTAAGAACAATTAACTTAATTGTCACATGCCAATTGTGGGGAGATAAATGCATTTGTTTCTAACGAAAAATCCAATTGTTCGTTTTAGTGATAGAGCACAGGGGGTGGTCTTCAGCCAATGAGATGATGGTTTACATAATAACAAAATCTGATGTTGCCTAACTGTACTTATATCTGTACAGTAGAGGTAATATATCTAGATCTATTTGTTATATTTTAATCAAATTTAATATTACATGGACAGTGATTCCTAGGACTGTGGTGTAAGTTAAAGGGGCATGCCCTTGCCACATAAATCTTGCGGCTTCGTAGCGTTCAAATTTTTCACGCCCATGGTTGGACGATGAGGGATTAAGGCCACATAAATGTCCAAATATTAAAATAGGTCTTAATCCGAATCGTCTAATTTGTTGGACTACAGTCAGTCTGGGTATAGCGAATCACTTTTTAATTTTTCCCGTATTTCTCTGCAACTAAAAGGAATTTCCTGGATTTTTTCATTGATATTTATAGACATGTATACACTGCTTCCTTTGGAAGTAGAATTATTTTTACCAAGTCCTCCTTTATTTCGGAAAATTAGATCGTTTGACAGGCGTAAATTGGTCAGTAGCGGACCACTTTTGTCAGTAGCGGATCACTTGCTTCAATGAATAATTTTACACTTCCTATCTCACTTTTACACCTTGTTAGCACAAGATGTATTGTAACAAGCTAGTTTGAAGATATTTTTGCACAATAACTCTAGCTTTTAATGTACTTAGTAACAGAAAACCCCACAGAAAACGAGCATGCCAGTTGTTTACATTTTCTAAAAATAGTTTCGTTTTAACTTTACTGGTTACTGCGCATGTGCGATCCGCTATTAATGACTCGATCATGCAGGCAAAACAAATGGACACGTTCAAGATGAAGGGAAATACGTATACCAATCAAAATGAAATTGTTATAGCATGAATTATTATGATGGAACAACAAAATAAAAGTCTTACCACTAGCGTAGCTGATCCACAACTTCATTTAATTTTTTCATAAAAAAAATATTCACGACCCGACTCGCCGAATTTCGTTTCGGAATTTTTCAGTCAGCTTCGTGAAAATGTTAAAAAATTAAGTTGCCGACGTACAATTCGAATGTAACTTTGTACGGTAAATTTTAATAAGTATCTTCATAAAACTACAACAAAAGAATGGCCACAACTTTTATTAATATTAATAATAATGAGATTTTATTGCGGAAACATCATCTTTCTGATCCGCTATACTGTATACACGCGGTCCCACTATATACCAAGCAATACCAAGCAATACCAAGCAGTAAACAAATAAGGAAATTAAAAGGTTGTAGAAGGTCATATAAGGTTATATGGACATGTTAATGGTTGTTTTAGTTAATATTTTTATCTATTTTCGACTTATTAAACGCCAAAACGGTAGCGGCCAGTAATTACTGCTTGGTAAATTAGTGCTTGGTATATAGCGTATATACAGCGCCAGTGATAAAATCCAATTAATCACAATGTCGCTCTACTCCATTGTGTGATGCCTGATGGCTTCGCTGTGTTATTAAAGTAAGCAGTTTATAATTATAAGACACCTGAGTCGTCGGCTTTCGCTGTGGTATTTACGGGATATTAGTTGGTTTCCCTGTGGTATTACAGTAAGCAGTGGTTAATGAAACGACACTTTAGAGTAGTAATGAGTGTCAAAAAAATATATAAATGGAGTACGAGATCTAGTTTCCTCAGTCTTATCATCGATTTGATTATATTCAAACGTTCAGTATGTCTTCAAAACCGTGTTACCCGTGTGGAGTTTGTGGTGACGAATGTCACGAGATAAAAAGCATCGCCTGCGATCTCTGCGACAAGTGGTTCCACCTTCCGTGTGAGAATTTAAAAAGTAAGGAATTCAATTTTTTCGGAAAATCTTCCTTGGGCTATTTGTGTGTCCAGTGCATATCGAGGTCCGGTCACATCGGAAAAAGTCTGGTGGCATCGATCATGTGGTTAACGAACATCTAGTTCATGGAAGTGAACTGCTCTCGACATTGCTCCTTCGTCTTTTCAATGGTATCTTGGCGTTAGAGTGGATACCACCAGCACTAAAAATTGGAATAATCGTTCCCTTATATAAAGGTTCACCGAAGCCCAAGCATATCCCGGATAGCTACAGAGCAATAACTCTTTTGCCGGTGATATACAAAACATTCGAGAGCATCCTCCTAAACAGATTTCTAGGTGATAAGTGTCTTGATGATTTCCCTAACGCACTTCAACACGGATTTCAGAAAAACGTTAGCTGTGTGATGACATCATTTATTCTGCAGGAGTCAATAAGCTACGCCGCTGACATGAACTCTCGTGCATATGTGTGCTTTCTTGATAGTCAGAAAGCTTTTGACCGAGTCTGGCATCAAGGCCTCTTGGTGAAACTCAATGAACTCGGCTTTAAAGGCAAAATTCTACGCATTGTCTCCAACATGCACTATAACTGCACGAGTCGAGTGATGTATAATGGCACATTATCAAAACCAGTGGATATTCTGCAAGGAACAAGACAAGGGGAAGTGACTTCCCCTTTTTTCTACCTTGTATTTATCAACGAGTTGCTAGCGCGTCTCAGTTCAACGAACGAAGGATTGTTAGTCGGTCATGTTAACTGCACTGCTCCAACAACTGCTGACGATATCGCCTTGATTTCTACATCAAAAGCTGGTCTAGATAATCTCATCGATATATGCAATTCATATGCTCGGAATTGGCGATTTATGTTCTCGAACACAAAAAGTTTTGTTGTTGTATTCAACGAGTCGGGGCGTCAACACGAGCGCAGCAACAGAACTTGGTCTATCGGAGACCAAACGCTCCATGAGACGACAGACTGTGTGCATTTAGGGATAAGACAGTGCAAGTTCAAGAACAGTAATACCAGGGCCTCTGATATTTCCGATAAGCTTAGAAAAACATTCTTCGCAATTGCTGGTAGAAATATCACGAAACAATGCACTCCGCCCACGATGACCTCTCTTTTAAAAACTATTGTTCTGCCGAAATGTCTCTATGGGTGTGAAATTCTGACAACCTCTACAGATTCCAATGTTTACTGCATGGAGAAAGCTTATCGCTCGTGTGTTAAGCATATACAATCTCTCCCAACTCGGACTCCTACTGTTATTTCAATGAGCCTGTTAGGTCTTATGCCACTCGAAACATTCATTCCTCGCTGATCTAATTTACCTTCCCGATGGGCACCAGGAACCACTGCGAATTTTCTTATATAAATTCTTCTTGCTGAGCCTCTTCGGACGTGCGACAACAGGGTTTGTGTCCGACATTACACAGTTACTTCGGCAATACAATCTGCACGCGCATCTGGATACTTTCGTTGCGACTGGCGAATTTCCTTCTAAATCAGCATGGAAGCACCTCTGCAAATCAACAGTACAGTCACACTATGTTATACAATGGAAAACTACAGTGGACCGAGATACATCACTTGATTTGTTTCGCATTGTGCACAATGATCCACTGTCATTTTGGAGTATTTGGACATTGCTGAAAAGGCACCCTGGCGCGTCGCAAGCTCTGAAAAATCTCGCTCTACTGCTCAACAGAACTACATTTTCTAATGATCGCACGTGTCGCGCTTGTGGTAACGGGATACAGAATGACATATTACACGCCCTTCGTTACTGTACAGCAGCCAATTCACTTGCCCTTCGGAATTCGTTTTGGGAACACATTCTTGATGAGGTTGGTCTCTCGACCTTTCAGTACATAGATTCTAGAGATGATATGTCTCTGTTAGCCCTGCTTCTGGGTGGTGAGCCAATTAACTCACCCGCCGAACTTGACAACAACATAGAAACTATAATTCTCGACATGGCTAACTTCATTTATGGGATGTGTCATCTGATCCAGTAACAATTACTTTGTGTAAATAAATTATTTTTTGCGCATAAAACAAAATCGCATTCACATGGACGGGTCTCTTCAAGATATGACGCGATCAACGGCCTTTTTTTTACATTTGCCACACATACTTTATGCACACTTCATTTAAAAAAAAATGCTATGTTTAAAATGTGCAAAAAAGAAAGCAAAGAGCGAGTTAATGAAGTAATGACAAGACTATTTTCCAAAGACAACGGTTTATTGACGATTGACGACAGCGACGATTACACCGAACAACAAAATGACATCTCGGACGTGTATAAAATTAAGTATTTGACCGAAACTTTGTTGCCAAAATTGAAAACAAAGGTATTTGAACCAAGACAAAAATGCAAGACAGTCATACCTAAACATTGGACAAATAACAACTGTGAGAGTCTCAATAACATAATAAAATTAGAGAACGAATGGAAAGTATTAAAGTTACCAGACTTGACTGACAGACTACAAGACATAGTGATGGACCAGCACAGAGATGTTAGAAGTGCTTTGTATGGTGCTGGCAGCTTCATGCTTGCACCCACTGCAAAGTCACTTTGTGTTCGCCATGAGACTTGGGTAAATTTGACAACAGACCAACGTGACCGACGTTTGCGCCGACTGTTAAACTTCGTTTTTGACAGTTCATCAATACAAACTTCGACGGACGGACGGTTGACTATACCCAAGACAGCCGCAATAGCCAAAAAACCAGGCCAGAAAAAGAGAGTTAAAACCTCAAAAACAAGAACAATATCAAACAAACGCCAGAAAGTGGCATAAGTACACTGTACATAACATGCTATTAGTACCGTACGTACTTAGCCAAAAGACACACACTCCCCTTCAATGGGGTAATTGTGCCGAGTCTCGACTGATAAGAGCTCGAGTGCTAACATGAGTGAAAACTAAATCACAAGCACTATAAACCAAAACCATAGGGGCACGTTGTGTCATATAAAAAACAAATGAGCACTCAACAAAAGTGCAATGTCTAGGCTCTAGACACAAAAAAACTTTAAAGCTGCCAGACCATGTCTGCCGGTCCAAAGCCCGGATAAAAGCTGATGGGAGTTTAGTGTTTACGAGATATTGTGTCTAATTGGATTTTACAGCCAGTCGACTTACTGCTTGGTATTTACGCTATATACCAAGCAGCAATTATCAAACGCTAATATCGGTCGGATTAGTTGTTAGCGGTTTATAGATAGAATATACATATAATATTCACTAAAACAACCATTAACATGTCCATATAACCTTATATGACCTACTACGACCTTATACTTTCATTATTTGTCTACTGCTTGGTATTGCTTGGTATTGCTTGGTATTTAGTGGGACCCGTATACACGATGATCAGCTATACCCTGACTGACTGTACAACTTCCCATGCCAGTGCCGAAATAAGTTGTTGGAAATTTGTGCCAAAAACAACGAAATATATGAAACTCTATACTATAAACTATAGATTACATATATAGAGGTGTAAATATTTTTTTCATGGTTTTTGACACAAATTTCCACAATAATCAACAGTTTTTCTGTGGGCGAAATCCGCGACACTCCCATGGCAAAACTCTATTCCTTTGGAAAATATCTGTTGGGTAACAAACTCGGCTCTATAGAAAAAGAACCAATATATCTCCCTGAAAGTGACGATTTCTGCACTTACGCCATCTACTCAACTCCTGAAACTTTACCAAACTCTAGTAATACATCTCAAGCAGCATCTCTAGACATCGAAAGTAATGATAACTGTAAATTCCTACAGAGCACAGGTGGAAAAGACCTGATTATTTTTACGGACGGATCAGTGCTAAATAATGGACACAGTGGTTCTGCTGCCGTTATATACACTAGTGGCCTACTCAGCGATCCGGTTATCATAAGTGAACCTGTTCAATCTTCTGATGACAGTCTCAATGCTGAACTTTATGGACTAAGACTGGGTCTAATATATGCCAAATCGTTTGTCAAAACAAAAAAGCTATCTGTAGCAACCATTGTTATCAGTGACTCAAAAAGTGCGTTACAGACAATATACAATCGAGACTATTATAAAGGTCACATAGATCACACTCGTGCATGTAACTCTCTAATAAATGATATTTTTAATGAAACGGGATCCAGGGTTATTCTGAAATGGATGAGAGGTCATACTAACATTACGGGTAATGATTTGGCAGACATTGCAGCAAAAGAAGCAGCTTCTACTGTCCCGCAAGCTTCTTTCACAGATCACTCTAATCTGAACTCTTTCAAAGAACATAAAAATGCAATAAAGGACTCTGTTAAATGTAAGTGGCAAACCTCGTGGGACCTTTGTAAAACTTCACAGCACACTCAAGAATTGTTTCCAATAACTGGTATGAAGCCTACCAAATTCTCATTCTCTGACAGAGCCACGGAGGTGAAAGTTAACCGACTCAAGTTAGGTCACACTCTCCTAAATGAGCATATGTTCAAAATGAATCTTGTAGCCACACCGAAATGCTCTTGTGGTGAACAAGGAACTATACTACACTACATTCTCAACTGCAGCTTAAACCAAGGGTACAGGGACATACTGTTTTCTGATCTCACTGAAAGTCCGCAACTCCAGGATTCTATAAATGACAGCGGCAAAACAATAAAACTTCTCCTCGGGCAATGCGAAGGACTGTCAGCAGATACAGAACTTCTTCGACATAAACTTGTTCACAACTTTGTCAGATCTTCAGGCATCAGTGTCTAAACAATGATTTTATATATGTATATAACTCTCCCTTACCAGATAGAAGACGTCACACATACAGAGTATAGCACCTAGTGAATACAGCACCAGCAGTTAATGCACCAGTGACATTAATCAGCTACAGATGATTATGATGCCAACAACAACAACAACGACAAATATCGCTGCATGTGCGCCCCGATTAATGCAACCACGGAGTTAAACATTACCTTCGTATTGTCTACATATTCTGGTAATTCATTGCTTCCTGGGTGCAAAACTTTCTTCAAAATTCCACGCTTTTGTAGGTTATAAACAAGATCAGCCATTCTCTGTTTCAAGTTCGGTAACTCTAAACATAACAAATACTCCATCAAACTCCATGCAGAGTTCAGTCCCCTATGCAGATAGCGTAGCCAGGGGAATGAACTCTGTTTTGCAGCTTAATATTTCGTCGGTGGATGTCGGTACCGGTCAACCGGCAGTGGGGTTGAATTAAAACGTTTATATCATTTGGACTCCTCGGTACTTTCCGCCGATTCGACGAGGTTGACGATTGAATCGATAAGCCGATTTTCAGTTGCGATTTTGTAAGGTTACATTTTTTTGACGTATCTTATTTTCCGGATCAGAAATCCCGTAATTTTAGTCAGGCTCGATCATCCTCTAAAGTAGGCCCTATCAGATTTGGGAAATGAAATCACTTTGGGTCGAAGTCACAGTGGGTCGAAATCACTGGCTACCGCATGAACATGTTTCTGCAATGGTACCGTACTGGTATATTATCATTATTGAAATAAAATGTCTGGATAACATGTTCAAAACACATGTGACATAGGCCTATATATTTTGTTTAGGGCCTACTCATGAATTCCACGAAAAAGCGGCCATGGATACCGACAATGGGTATTTGCATCATAAGCATGTCACCGGGGAATGTTGTTGCTTCTTCTGTATTTCATTATTACTATCCAATGAATATATTTTGGAATGGTCATTGCCCTCACTATACAATCTCTTAAACACCAGATATTGTGTGACTGGGATCAATGATGCGCGCATGCGCAGTCAACGCATATTTTCATATTTTGCCAAATAAGGTCAAATGAACCAAAATATCATTTTCAAGCAGCTCAAGGGTCATTCTAGGTTAATAGTGAGGCATGTGTGGAAATGTTATTTTTGTCACATTTCCCATATCACAATCTGCCTCAATTACCATAGTATCCCCTTTTTGCACATATATTTTAGTAAAATGACGGTTTAACCCCTACCGATAACCCGTTTCTAAGGTAAAAACAGTCGCATAGCAACCGTTGCCATGGAAAGTATTTTCGTGATTGCCCCCATATCTGAAAATAATACGTGGGACCTAATATACACATGTGCCAAGTTTTATGCTTTTATGACAATGTCCGCACTTGTTACACAAAAAACTATAGCTAAAAAAATCGCACGGTGATTCCGTCACGCCCGTTGTGTGATTCCGTCACGGCGAACAAACCGAGTTAACTAGTAATATACACACAAGTGTGTGACAATGCGGCTTTTTTCTGCAAGTATAATGTATCTACTTTGCTCATTGAGAACTTTTTCCAGGTCAGCTTGGCTGAATGAGCAGGGTTCTTCAATAGTACGGACCTACCCTCATATTGATGGCACTTTTTTGGTGATTCCGCCACGTTCACGGACACAATTTGACCCAGAGTGAGATTCATGATACTTAAACACACATATAATTGTATATAACTAAACAACTTAGTATAGTATGTACAATGTTTTTCATTTTAAGCGGTACCCTACTGGTCATAATTTTAGATTTTATAGGCCACAGAAAAGTGAAATTCCGTAAAATTTGGTATTCCGGCCGTCACGCTGGAATTCATGTATACTACTTATATTGATGTTGATTCTTTCGAATTTAATAAAATTACGGTATACCAGTTTAGTTCAGAGTAAATTTTCAGTTGAAAACCATGGAAGCTATAGCAGTCAGAGACGTGATTGCAGGGGGGGGGGGGGGGGGGTGTCTCATCCCCCCAACTGTGGTCAAAATTTTCAATAGTTGGAAATATCACACCAACAATAGGTTGAAAGTGTTCTCGTAGTTTTATTTTTCCAACGAATAATTAGTGGGCAATTTGTTATAAATATACCATGCAGTATACCCGGTACCACAGTGATATATTTTCATGGTCAAAATCTTGGACTGAAATGGCTATCAGTTGGAAATTTTCGAACCTTAGGGGGTGTCAGGTCGGAAATTTCCAACACTGGGAGAGCTTGGTGCTAGTCTATAGCTGCTAGGATTTTGCAGTTTTCAGGTTCAGATTATCAAATTTTCTCCAACTGGTTATCTCAGTGAGGCTTCTGATCCCTCCTCGGTGGCCATGCAGTCAAAAGCTGATAATTAATTAAAAAAAATCTAGGCCTTAATCTGCCTGTAGTTACATCTCTAGATGCTAGGATTTAACAATTTTCATGTTCAGATTTCCAATTTTGTTCCCATTTGGGCTGAGGGGCCATGTTTCCTGCCCGGTGGCCAGTCAAAAACTGCTAATCAATTAAAAAAACCGACGTCTGAATTTGCCTGGAGTTAGACCTCTAGATGCTAGGATTTTTGCAGTTTTCAAAATATTCTCGCATTGCGGCCGAGGGGTCATACATAGTCCCTCTCCCGTGGCCAGTTAAAAACTGCTGATCTATTTTTGTTTGAATTGACGCCATATTTTACCTGGAGTTTTCACTAAGATGCTAAGATTTTGCAGTTTTCATGTTCATATTTCAAAGTTTTCTCCTAATGTGGCCGAGGTTTCTTGGTCCCTGCCCGGTGGCCAGTTAAAAACTGCTAATCAATTAACAAAATTGAGTCCTGAATTTATTTATCTGGAGTTAGACTTCTATGTTCAAGGATTTTGTAGTTTTCAGGTTTAGATTTCAAATGTCAACGCTAGCTGTGAGATGGCAGTTCGGAAATTTCAAACCAATTTGGGTTGCAATTTGGTACAACACGAACTTGGTAGTTTCGCCTGGTTCATAAGATCCACAAGGGGGTGCAGTTGGAAATTCCAACTTGAAGGTTGGCACCCTCCAACGAAGACCCTCTATCCACGTCCCTGATAGTAGTTTTTACTGTAATTACCATGCCATGCTCCTGTTAAAGCCACAAAAGTGCTGTAGTGGGTTGTGATGGAGAGAAAAAAATTACCCAACATTATATGTTGCTTTGAATGTGACTCCAAGTTTCACTGCCTTCTCGCCGCCGCGCGGTGCCGATAATCGGCTGTGAAGGACAGTCGGAAATGGAAGCTCTTATTTCAGAGAAGAATTAGTCTGGTCGATAACAGGTTTGACCTAGAAAAAATTTGGACTAAGTTGGTTTGTATACCATTTTGAAGAGGAATATATCCTCTATAACATATCCAAAAATCCGCTAAAATCCGCTTTGAGCATTTTTTTGTAATTCAACATGGCGTCCAAGATGGCTGCCATTTTCCTATAAGTCAGCTTGGTGCAATTCTAGTGAGAACATCTTGTCATATGTATACACATGTATATATTTTTGTGAATCTAAGACATAACGCCACCTTTGTGTCCCAAAATTGGAACTCCCCGTCCAATATGGCTGCCAAAATGGCGACCGAAAGTGGAATTGTTACGTTTTTTACTAATATCTTTAAGATAAGTTTCTGTCTGACATTTTATGAAAAGAACCAACACGCGACAGGACCACATACTGACTTGTGATAATTACTGAAGGTAATACTTCCATTATGGAATAACTGCGTACCCTGAGAGCGCACTGATCTTTTCGAAGCTGCATGCACGTGGAATACAAAGTCAACTATTTCCCAAAATTGATTTATCGTGTAAAAACATATATGCAATTAAATTTTCATACCATACTCCCATCAAATAAAACATTTTATGAAATATACGATATTGAAAGCTCATTAATTTTGCTGAATGAAAGAGCATATTATAACAAGACAGTCAATGACTGTGGGTCGCTCAACATACTATAAAGTCTGTGAAGACTGGGACTCTGAAGACTACAACAGTCAGTACTTAACAAAATCACTTAAGACATGCATATAGTAACAAAATCACTTAAGACATGTAATTCTAAACATGGACATAGCTGGATGTTCTCAGATGAGCAGGGCTCCCATTTTGAAATTTCTAATTGCACACCACTGACATATCTCCAACCTCTTACTCTTTTTAAAGAATACACATTACTATATATAAGTTCACAGTTAGGTTGAATGTTACAAATGGTATGGATACTTCAAGCTCGCGAACTTTGGAACATTACCAACCTGACATCCCCGATAACGTTAAAATTTGTGGCCAATTCGGTCCAACAGTTTAACCTGACTTCAAGTAGGAACATATGGACTGTTGGTTAAAAAACATAATCTACAACTAATGTTAAATCAGTCATGAAATTTTGATAAAAGTAGGGGGTCAAAACTCCACCCCCTCATCGAATTATGAAAACAATTCTAACCTATTTTTGTGACTGTCCCAATGGGACTAAGGATACCCCCCCACCATGTTTTTAAAACACTAGGAGGTTTCACATGTCAGTAAACATTTAGTTAAAATAATAAAATAACAGATTCCCATTGCAGGTGCACAACGTAACCCCTAATCCTAAACCTATTGACTGAAAAATGTAGGAATAAAAGCTTGGACAAAATTATGCATGTTGCGAAAATGCTCTAAGTAAAAAAAGCGGAATAACTGCGCACCAAAAAAGTCAGATATATATCATAATCGCAGGTGCACAGGTTCACATAGCACTAAATATCTGTGTAAGTTTCAATAACATTGACCTAACGAGAGGCCGATCACGATTGGCAGATGTTTAACCATACATTGGCGATAGTGATTAGCTATTTTCATAAATCTTTACATCAACCTTTTCATGAGTGTAAGACTTTCAACAATTAACAGCTTACTACTAATTAATAGTTCCCTTGTGGAATCAAACTTATTGGGCAACTTGCTCATATAAACACAATAGGAAGTTAGGAACATGTATATGGCATTCAATTTCAACCTATTAGGTCACTCCAACACAGATACATGTATGTGTTATAGAGTGATAAAGCTAATTATGCCCAACCATAGTCAGACAGACGCACCATAGCTGTTAAAGATATAATAGTTAAAAAATTAAGTAAATAACATCATAATAACTCTATTTATCTACTTCTTACAGTGGAACCTGAGTCATAACATATTATGTTGTTGTGTTAGCTGCATATTAAAAGTTATGGGATCATTGAGATTAGAGACCAACCAATTCCTGAACATCTATAAAAGTGAGGGGTGTATAGACCTTGATATTAGATATGATTTGGATAATGGTTGGATATACAATATTTGAATGCAGAATTGTCAGATAACTAAAGGTGAGATATGAGAATGGTCAAATTGAAAATATTAGAGTCATAACATTGGATCGCATACAGTATATCTATGGTTAATTTTATTCTAAGCTGATCATTGGAAAGATACAATGTCTGTAAACAGCAGAAATATTACTATATGTAGGGTTAATATTTTCAAAACCATTCAGTCAATACCAAAATATATACAGGTGAAGAATGCATCATGATCGGGTGAAAAATATTTGACCAATAAGTCAGCCTCAACTTAGCCCTCAAGAATACCAGCACCATTATTATCCTGCAGCCCAAATGCAATTGAGGGAATTTCAAAATAAGATATTTCCTCAAATGATGAATTTTCAATTGGTGGCTTATAGAAATCCTTACTGAACCTGGCTCAAGGTGAAAGAGATAATCTAATATCTGCCTATCAGATATCATGTGTCTATGGAATGGGTTAATTTTAATCCCAAAATACATGCAAGTGAAAAGTGGATCACCATCAACCTGGACATAGAATAGGAGATTGATCAGATGAAAAACATCAGAAGACGATATGTGTTGAGAGGGTTAATCATTTTCAATGACATCATATGATGGAACCATGGGATGGGTGGGTTAATTTATTTCTAAAATACAGTGTCTGTTCAACAACAATGTCAATAAATAGCAATGTCTGTAAAGCATCCCTACAAACTAGAGGTGTGACTGTCCCAATGGGACTAAGGATACCCACGTGTTTTTAAAATACTAAGATGTTTCACATGTCAGTAAACATTTAGTTAAAATAATAAAATAACAGTTCCCATTGCAGGTGCACAACCCTAACCCTAATCTTAAACATATTGACCGAAAAATGTAGGAATAAAGGCTCGGACAAAATTATGCATGTTGCGAAAATGTTCTAAGTCGAAAAAGGGGAATAACTCCATAAAAAAAGTCGGACAGACATCATAATCGCAGGTGCACAGGTTCCCATGGTACTAAATATCAGTACCAAGATTAAAAAACATTGACCTAAAAATGTAGGAATAAAAGCTCGGACAAAATTATGCATGTTGCAAAAAAAATTCTAAGTCGAAAAAGGGGGATAACTCCACCAAAAAATGTCGGACAGACGTCATAATCGCAGGTGCACAGGTTCACATGGTACTAAATATCTGTGCCAAGTTTAAAAAAAATTGACCTAAAAATGTAGGAATAAAAGCTCGGACAAAATTATACATGTTGCGAAAAATTTCTAAGTCGAAAAAGGGGGATAACTCCACCAAAAATGTCCGACAGACCTCTGTACCAAGTTTCACGGAAATTGATAAAAAAAACGACTGAGAAAAACTCCGGACAAATTTGTGTTCACGGACAGACGACGGACAAGCTGATTCCAGTATACCCCCCCCCCCCAACTTCGTTGCGGGGGGTATAATAAAACAATGGACCATTCCAATTTATTCTTTTAGAATAGGTGTCTTATTGAGTGTACATTAACTATTAAATGAACCGGTTTCAACTAAGGGGTTAACTTAATATTGCACAGAAAACTAATAGAGAGCCATCCATTAATTATATTTTGACAGATTTTATCAACAGACTCTGCTAGTCATGTGCTATCTATCTCCTGTCCAGCTGAACAAAACTAAAACCAATGACAGGCTCTGTGTGATGAGAAGTTCTCTTCAAATCTTACAGTGGCAAACAGGTATTAATTACATTATCAGCTACTTGAATTATAAATGGCCATAACTATTAAAATATAGCGGATCAATCCCAAATTTAAACTTGATCTGTATTTTGGGGTGAGGATTTGGTGCTGATCAGATGAAAAATATTTAAGTCATCCTGGCTTGGATGAATTCTATTTAAAAACAAGAGTGGAAAGGGTTAACTAAACAATACCAAAATCCATACAGATGAAGAACGTGCTAAGAAAGAACTAATTAAGAAATATGAGGCAGATCAGAAGAAAATTGTTTGACTTAGATTCATCAGATAGCATTTGTGTGCAGGGTTAATTATTTTCTAAACCGATCAACCATTCTATACCAAAAACTATACAGGTGAGGGTGTGTCATTATAAACCTACATATAAAATATTAACGCAACCGGATAAAAAATACTTAGGTTACAGCATTGGATAGCTCATGCCCATGTGTGGATGCAAAGTGTTAATAATTTCTTAACTGATCAACCGATCGATACCAAAAACTATACAGGTGAGGAGTGTGTCATCATAAACATTTAAATAAAATTTGAACACGAGTAATCGAATCGGATAGTGTCTATGGACAGATGGACAGACATACAGACGGTCGAACGGTGGATGGTTGATCCGGACGTCAGCATTATGTGTACCATACATGGTATGGGTACACATAAAAATGTAGGAATAAAAGCTCGGACATTATGCATGTGGCAAATAAAGTCGAAAAAGGGGGATAACTCCACAAAAAAAAGTCAGACAGACGTCATAATCGCGGGTGCACAGGTTCCCATGGTACTAAATATCTGTAACAAGTTTTTTTTAAATTGACCTAAAAATGTATATATAAAAGCTCGGACAAAATTATACATGTTGCGAAAAATTTCTAAGTTGAAAAAGGGCGATAACTCTACCAAAAAAAGACGAACAGATGTCATAATCGCAGGTGCACAGGTTCCCATAGTGGTTGATGTCTGTGCCAAGTTTCACGGAAAATGATCACAAAACGACTGAGAAAAACTCCAGACAAATTTGTGTCCACGGACGACAGACGAGCTGATTCCAGTATACCCACCCCCCACAACTTCATTGCGGGGGTATAATTAATGACTGTCTGTCTCTCGGGCAGAGAATGACGGCAAAACCGCACAGAATGATACCAAAACCGCCTTGTTACTAATTTATTCTAGGTCACCCACCCATCTACCAGACTAGATCAAAGAATGACAAACTAGTTTAATTCGAATAATAAAACTAGGACCCTTTGTATTAGACAATATTGCTCGTGGAATTGAAAATGGGATAGCGGGTCGATGACCAACACATGGAACTGCATAATAATGATCAAAGCATGTTTTGCTATGTCTCATCTGTGCCATTATTTCTACCCTTCCATCAGATCCTATGAAAGACCAATTATGATGTAAACAATGTGGATAAATACTTTTTTCTGAGGCTATTTAAAGATACTCAATCCGATCAGAAGGTCCCCATATCATCAAGTTACAACATTTCTTCAAAATATGCTTTAGTTATCAGATTTAGTTTATTACAACAAAATATTGCTAACCGCGGTCAACTATGGTATAAAATTTCCCAAAACATGTTATTTATCAACATGTTGTTCAATGAAATATTACTGTACATGTAATACCACTTTTTTTAGAGTTATCCATCTTCATCTGCATCTTCATCCGAGACCTTCGGTGTGACGACTTTATTCTGGGCCACAAATATTGTACACATTTTGAGAAATAAAAAATTTCAAAAATCGTTATCTGATCACTCTGAGCTTTGATGGGTGGTTCCTCGAATCACATATTTGTTTACCCCCGAAGCCAAAGAATTATTAATTTAGGAACATTGATTTGGATTGTGCATCTTTAATATTTTGAATTTCCCTGATGATAGCATTCTTGTACCCGGGAATATAGAATGAAGGTAAATGAACATAATTTTTATCCCTCTTTCATGGATAATAGAGAAACACAAAATTAGAATGAGAAACCTTTAATTTCAAGCTTAAATAAAAGTTTAACCAAGTAACAGCTAATGGACAATCACATCAAGACATTATTATGAATAAAATGCTAAAGAATAACACAAAATAAATAGATGAAATACTCTATTATAACAGCCAAATTACTGGGGAATTTATATTAAAATTATTATTAATATTTAACATGATAAAATTTGTAATTTCAAAAACAAGGAGGGTTTCAATGATTATTATTTGAAAACATGACTGACTTCTCTTGTAAGCCATCAGTTTCAATAAGTAAGCTTTCAATTGAAGATGCATCAAGATTTAGCATAATAGTTACAGCAAAACAGACGACATGATAAGATTGAAAGGATAACTACCATTCACAAACAGACCATACAGTTAGATAGAATCTATTTCTAAAAATTTATTTTAAATTAAAAGATTTTGATAATTAGTCCCATATTTATGTTGCTTGTGATTTGTTTTTAGAATGGAAGAATAAAAACATTTTGTTATAAAATTCAATTTATAGGAATATATTAAGTATATCAATGTTTTTTCTCTCTCCAAAGCCTTCCATGTTTTCCTTTCAAGCCAATCATGTCACTCTGTTCAAAAGACATAAAGATATGATTCCATGCTGCACCCATCTTCAGTTAGATTTAACTCAGAATTGATCCAGCTGATCAATTTAAATTAATGTGATTGAACACAATCCAGATAATGAGTTGGAAATATAAATCAGACTTCAAGAAATTTGTCTAAAAACCAATTGTGAATTAAAAAATTCTATTAAAAAAAATCCTTCTAAAATGTGTCTTGCACTGAAGCAAGATGATTTAGAAGGTTTGCTTACTTTCCTATTGTCATAACAGCACTATCCTGTTATATTTTATGCAAAGTAATGATAATTCCCATTCAGTATAGGTCAGTAGACATCACTCTTAAGTAAAGTTTCGGGGGGAAAAAAGGTATAAACTACCCCAGACTCAATCAGACTGGGAAAGTACAGTAATGTCCTAAATAATTGACCCCTAAACCACAGCAGAATTATGGGAAAGTTTTCAGGATTTTGTCGAAAATATGGCTTGCTGCCATTCATCGGAAAGCTCTCGGTGAGAGCTTTCCAATGAATGGCAACAAGCCATATTTCTGACTAAATCCTGAAAAAAATCCCATAATTCTGCTGTGGTTAAAGGGTCATATACTTCAGGCATTACTGTAGTCACCCACCCACAGACACAAAGGGAGTGAGCAGTCTATAACAGAGTGGATTAGTACCAATTCAATAACGATGTAACATTCCTCATCTACTGCAAGAGGAAATGGCAACCTCTTGGAAGTATTGAATCCAGTGTCTAGGGCATGGTGCCTATAAGTATTTTAGTGACACAGGGTTACTAAGAACTAACCTGTTCTTCACATGAGTCTTTTAAATGAGTTTTATACCCTCATAACGGTTCTGTTACTTTAATTGAGCACTACCTTCGCAGCAATGGTGCTTACATAGGCATGCAATGTATGCATGTTGTGGCAAATTATTGGAAACAAAAGGCCATTTAAATATCACTAACTTCGTAAATGTAACTGTCTCAAACAATATGAAAGATGTTACCAACATCTCTTTCAACTAAGAATTTGCTGATTCACTATTATTGTTGCTTACCTTCAATGATCTAAAGCAAACCTGTTTGCACTGATTTATCAATTTTCATACCAAAATTGCCGATTTCTTATCAACTACAGTAATGCTCTAAATAATCGACTCCTTAACCACAGCAGAATTATGGGTAATTTTTCAGGATTTAGTCGGAAATATGGCTTGTTGCCATTCATCGGAAAGCTCTTGCTGAGAGCTTTCCGATGAATGGCAACAAGCCATATTTCCGACTAAATCCTGAATAATTACCCATAATTCTGCTGTGGTTAAGGAGTCGATTATTTTGAGCATTACTGTATATAACTGTATTAAGAATTTAGTCTCCTATCTCAAATCTCAGTTTCAGGTTAGCAATATCATCTGTGTTCAATCTGTTTTCAGGAAAGAAAATGTCATAACAATATATCACTGTAAATTCAGTGTTGCTCGATAAAAAATAATACTTTCGAACCAACAAGTCCACAATTTGATAGAATGTGATGGTTTCTGTAAAATTTCACATGACAGACTCTACTGCATTTTTTTTTCTTCGAATTGACATGCTGAAATTGTGTTCAGTCTGGCATGTGAAATTTTACAGAAAGGCCAATATAAATCAATTACTAGATTTACATCCAACAGAAATATGGAGTGGGAGGACATATTTTATTCTCGACTAATGAATTATTGTTATCGGTGTGAATGTGAGTACCTATGAAAACCACACTTAAATTGAGGCTGTATGGCTATATAGTTGTGGGGACAAAATTGCTATTTCCAGCAACATTGTGGGACATTAAGATACCTGGATGTCTCTTTTTGAACCCCTCAGCCATATCAAATCAGTATCGGAAATACCTCCCAATTGTGAACACAATGACCCAAGTTCCATCTTATCTCGTAATAAATAAGCTGAAAAATAAATAAATATTACCTCCACCGGATCTCCTGATATCTCCGTGGCTTATATAACCACAATGACAGCAAATTGGTATGACAGATACATTATGTGAAGTCTGAGCCAGATTTTATTTTGTATACCAAAATGACGTCATTGTCGTCATCCAATGTTAAAATATGGAATGCAGTCTGCACTTCTGAGTGTAATAGAATAATTACCGCAGCATGCAAATAACAGAGATAAAGTCATGCAGGTTGTGTTAGGAATTGTTGCTAGTAAAGTATATAATACTGTTACTTGTAATTAATGTTCAGTTGAAAGATAAAACAATTTTAGTTACGTTTAGTGATTCTGATTTTCACATGGTTTCTACTATCTGTTTGTTTCCAACAACATTACGAGTGAGAAATACATTTGGCAATTCCCTGAATCAATGATGCTATTGACAACACATTGATCATGACACAAAAAGTACCTATATTTAAGACAATTTTAAGGTTTTTTAACTCCCAAAATGTAGAATTTCAACAAGTCCTCGATACCATGGCCAGAAATACAGCAATATATGAAAACAAAACACAGTAATCAAATAGTCATATTCCTTGAATAATTCCCTTCATTTTGGTATACCGAGTCAACCATGTGCACCTAGCAGCAGTGGATATATCTTCTACGAAAGCATCAGACACCACTGGAGACCGGACATAGAAAGTGGTCGAACATGACTCACTCCGGTCACACAACATATCATTATGGAAATACTATTAGAAAAAGAAATATATCTGGACAGCCATCGAATTCCTGGAATAATTCCCTTTAATTTCATCTATGGATCAACCATGTAGAGCTAGTACTGGAGATGATATCCCCCATGAAACCATTGGGAGACTGGCGAAAAAAGTGGTCAAACAAAACTTGATACAGTATAATGCTATGAGACTGGACAAAGTCTTGTTCGACCAAGTTTTTCTGCCAGTCTTGATGGTTTCAGGGAAGATTTCGCCGCTGTCGTTAACCGAACATGATTGATCCATATATCAAAATGTAGGGAATTGTTGGAGGAATATGATTATTCTAACTTTATATTTTATAATTTTCTCTATTATTGCATTTGTGGCCACTTGTTAGGGACATGTGGAAATTCTCGATTCGTAGAGTTAGGAATCTTGTCTTATATATAGGTACTTTTAGTATTATGACCAATTCAGTGCCAGTGACCTGTGATTGACAATTGAAAATTTGCTGTTGAATTAAAAAAAATAGTAGAATATATATTAACAAATATTTTCGCCACTTATGTGCCAACAACGCAGAGACTAGGGCCTATTCAACGTATTTCAAAATAAGTTTTCCAATGGTGTATAATACTAATTTTGACCCATCTTAACATTTCTATACTAAATACTCATTGATGAATAGTTCCCTTAGAATATGTTCAGCTAATATGTTCAACAAACAGCCATAGGCCATTTGTTGAACTTATTATTTGAACATTTCCCACCAATGAAGACACCTGTGGGAATCCTTCTGCATTAGTATCTGACGTCAGCTTATATTTCCTGAATATCCCTTGAGAAAATTAATAGACCATTCAAATGCTTATGATTATTACCCAATGGGAGAATCGATTTAGTGAAACAAGGGTTAATGATTCTCAAACCAGGCAACTGTGTCAAATTTAAAATAAAGTTACATCAGAATATATATATGATGTTATGGAGCTTTTGAACAAGCTCAAGTTATGATTATGTTAACAAAATCTGACAATATAATCCAACTCATGATCAGTTAATTTGTTATGGATGATCAAAAACTAACAGTGATAGGGTCCCATATGTACATCTGTAATGAATAGGGACACAAACAATTCACAAATACATAACGTAAGGCACATAAAGACTAACACTAAAGCTGTCAACAAAGACGAAAACACAATCTGCTCAATATACATGCATCGGAAAACATACTGGAAGTTATAACTGCAAATACAATCTGAATGATAGGGAGTTAAAAGATTCTTGAACCTATGGAAACTTATTGCATCCTATACTAACCTACAGCACTAACAGACTCAATACCAATTATTTGATACCCTTCATGTGTGGGTAAGTTCTGCATTATAAAAAAATAGAAAGTAAGCATTGTTGAAATTATAGTTAAAAATTATAGTTATGTCAAACAATTGGATGTTATATACTGAGATACTTTTATCATGCAGTACTAATAGTAAAAGCGAAGATATCCCCACAATTCTCCACTGTAATACTAGGAAAATAAGCTTCCTTTATGAAAAGTTTTTCTTGGTTACTATTTAGCAGAATATAAGAAAAACTCAGAAAGAAATGTAATATTGAACTTCCAGTATGTGTTTCCACAATATGTTAGACAATATGTTAGGATTTCTTTGAATAAAATTTGGAATTTTTGTTTTCTCGTCATAAAAATAAATTTCTTGTTTTTGAGCATGTAAAAACGACTTTTTGCCAATGGACAATACTGATAATATGCAAACAAATGGCACGGAATGTAAACCAACATAATTAGAGCACCTAGATATGAACATGAAGAAGAGGAGTCTCCACAAATAGAGGCTCCAAACACTACACTGCCAAAACGGTTGGCGGCCTCTCAGTGCAAATGAAGGCCTCTCAGTGAATTGGCCTTGTTTGACAAAATACAAACATCAAGAGGGCTTTACTTTCTGCAATTAAAGGGGGACTCTATATTAAATGCAGCCATTTATGGGATCATCTCATATTATACTCAACAGAATATATGCTACAATGAATGAATTTTGAGCCATGGATGAGCGCGAAATACTCTCATTTGCTCTATGAAACGATGTAAACAAAATCGTAATTATAATCCATGGCTCAAATGTTGGAAATATTATGCTGAGTATAATAGGAAATGGTCCAATAAATGGCAAGATTTAATGTACAGTACCCCTTTAAATAAATTATCCAAGAGGTATACTGGTGATTCCAGTTTAGTTTATTGGCAATATGACTTGCGTTCAAATCAGAAAAAAAAATAACATGCACCAACTGATAAGGGATCGTAAAATATTACTTAATATGGGCATTCTGATTTAATGGATTGTCTTGATGTCAAGTGGGAATCAGAAGCATTTTGAGTATTTGGTGTATATACAGTAATGCTTTAAATAATCGACTTGTCGATTATTTAGAGTATTACTGTATATGCCAATTGTAAAGAATTACAGAATGGACCAGTTCAACTCCGGTATCACGATAGTGACTATGATGGAGTTGTCGTTTAACTAGACAACACTAGAGTGGGTGCACACTATTTTTCTGCTTTAACTCTTTCATGACTGGAGCTGCGCTGATGCAGCATTAAAGATCCTGTGTCAGTGCATATGTATGAGAATCTCCCATAGGGAGCCTCGTATATATAACAGAATGCACTGGCTTACAAGGTCAAGGTAAATATTGTTAGGCCAATACATTTTTTCTCTTATATATGTGAGGAGCCCTATGGGCGACTCGCATATATAAGAGAATGCATTGGCACAGGGTTTTCGCAAAATTTCAGGAAGCTCCAGTCATGAATGTGTGAAACACATGTCACATTGCCACCAAACAGGAAATTGTCAGATGATCCATCTAAATGCAAATGTTGATATATTCCTTCTATTCCCATAATAATTATATTGCAAAAATTAAGGACCTATTTATGTCTATATATTGTCAAAAAAGCCATTTATTGCACTGAGAGGCTAATACAGAACAAAGAGAGATGTTGCCAATCGGCTGAGCAGTGTGAACATCAAATAGCAACCAATATCTCAAGATATGACAATCGGAATGTATTACAGAGTTTTTTTTTTTGGGACAAAACTATGATGGCCTTCCAGCAAAAAAGGTGGGTTTTGCTGTGATCCCATATTTGAGATAGCAGACAGTTTTGGGCAATATTAAATGTGTTTAACCCTTTCATGACGCGAGCTGCGCATTAAGAATCCTGTGCCAGTGCATTCTCTTATCTATTGTCTGGTCGATTTTGCATCGGACCCGGAAGAAATTGTTACTGCAGCAATTCTGGCGTCATTCCACATGGACATGACTGCAGAATAATACAGTAATGCCCTAAGTTTCTTAATGTGAAACACTCCGGTAGGGCGATCAAATAGAAATGGAGAATAATCTTGCTCAAAGTAGTTATTTTAACTAATATTAACCAAAATTTACAGCACACACATCGTCATTCTTGTATATTAGTTAAATGCAATAACTCTCGATGGCGAAATAATTTGCGTTAGTTTATTGCTGATTGTTGCGTCCCGAATCAAGATGTAAATATTTACAATTATGTGTAGTTCAGACAATGATATCTATGGAGTGGTATGGTGACTTTCTTTGAGATTTTTCTGTGATGTTAGTAGAATGGTACATTCTCACAGTTGGCATAGCACCCGCGTACTAACTTATCAGTTTCACGCACCCGAACAAGTCCATAATATGTCTTTAAGGGGTCTTTAAGGGGTCAATTACTTAGGGCATTACTGTATATCAAAAATCCATCGTGTGGGAAAATTCACAATTCAACATTGCATCCTTGATGCCCATTGGTATCGGGAAAAAAGCTGATTTTGTGCCAATTAGTAATAAATTGAAATATACAAACAATGCATAGGGAGCCTTGCATATAGAATAGAATGCACTGGCTTACATGGTCAAGGTAAATATTGTTTGCCCAATTTATTCTCTTATATATGCGAGGCTCCCAATGGGAGACTCAAATATAAAGAGAATGCATTGGTATAGGGAAGCTCCAGTCATGTAAGGGTTACCTTGAGGTGGATTGTCTGATTTTACACCCCTTGTTCATCACATCTAGTCCCCATCACCATAAATATCACAGAACACAGCATATAAACACCCTTAGAACAGAAAGTTGGTTTCTAAAGGCTAAAATAGGAATAAAACTCTGAAACATTTCCATTTAATTAATTTTAAAATCTTTATATTTATGATATTAAACTAAAAATGTGACTTTCTGCAAATTTCTAGCGATATCTAGGTTTGCCATCGGGTGGGCAGAGGGGATAGACACCAATGTGATGAAACTTTCATAACTTTTCAACAGAGTACTTTTTCTTGCAATTATCATTACAATAATTGAATAAAATACCAACAAATTAAAATGACATCTGAACTTACTGGTTTCACAGTAGTAGTTTTCATAATATTTTTTTTCTTTTGTTCAGTTTGAACAATTGCAAATATATATTCTGTATATTGATACATACTTACCAGTACACAGCTAATATAGGCATGTTTATGAATGATATGCTTGCCTTCAATCCACTATCAGTGAACATAGGGTTAATTAAACAGAAATGAGTACATCAAATTATATGAAAAGGTCATCTTAAATAATATGCTATAATTATTGTTACAATCTATCCACATGGTTTGCTTGATAATTCTACTCATCACACTACTATAATATATTAACCCTTTCTATAATAAATACTCATTGGTGAGTAGTTCCCTCAGGAAATGTTCAGATAGCAAGTGGGTCGTTTTGTTGAACTTATTATCTGAACAGTTCCCCAACAAAGAAAATGAATTTTCTGCACTTGCATTATCTTTTCATCATACTGTTATCTGCTAATTTATCCTGAACCCCCTCCAAATGAAAATAGACCACTCCTATTTATTATTTTAAAATTGATGGGGGCATCCATTTAGTATAGAAAGAGTTAATCACAATATATGGTAAAACTCACAAAAATTTCCAATGAGTTCATACATGCATATATATATATACAAGCATAGTATCACTAGAATGAAATGACATGGGTCTTCATACAGTTGAGACCATGAGAGTCTGGGTCAAATAGGCTGCCACAGGTAGTGCAACTTATCCACAATCTCACTTTCTCAATGGGATGTACAGTAATGCCCTAAGAAATCGACTCCTGAAATATGGCTTGTTGCCACTCATCGGAAAGCTCTCGGGGAGAGCTTTCCGATGAATGGCAACAAGCCATATTTCCGACTAAATCCTGAAAAGTTACCCATAATTCTGCTGTGGTTAAGGAGTCGATTTCTTAGGGCATTACTGTAATGTGAAGACACAATTCACTTAACTCTAGTAATAAAAGGTTTATTATATGGCTAGACTATAGACACTATAAACATTGATCTCCTAACAGAGATCAACATTTGCCTTGGATAATATTGGCCTTCTCTCTTATCAAATTCAGTTGTCATCATCTTGTTGAGTTACTATGAACGATATATGAAGCAATTTTTTTTTTCAATTTTGAACATTCACTGATAAGGTGACTCTTAGATACTTAGTGTGAAGTACTTTTGAATAAATTGGGCCTTAAAGCCAAGTGATTAGATGCTGAATACCATGAACCATGAAATTACCAATGCCTCATTCCTGAATATTTATAATAATTTAAAATTATGGTGCAAATAATGCTAGTCATATAATAAACAATTTGGCCATCCATTACATCTGTCATTGAGATAAAGTTTTTGTGTTTCAATACCAACCAGCCCCATCTATGAAAACATTTTAACAAAAATTTCAGGATATCAAAGAATGGGTATACAGTAATGCTGTAAATAATCGACTCCTTAACCACAGCAGAATTATGGGTAATTTATCAGGATTTAGTCGGAAATATGGCTTGTTGCCATTCATCGGAGAGCGCTCAGTGAGAGCTTTCCGATCAATGGCAACAAGCCATATTTCTGACTAAATCCTGAAAAATTACCCATAATTCTGCTGTGGTTAAGGAGTCGATTATTTACAGCATTACTGTATAACAATATTATCCACATCGAGCAAGACTATGTAATCTTATGATATTGTCTTTCTTTTATTAAATTGTCAAAAATGAAAACCAGAAGCAGCCCTTATGTCAAAGTTTTTCCCATACACGTATATCTTTTGTTAGGGCCCTGTGAATATTTGAGATTCGATTTGATGTCAATATCGCCGGAGTGATGACAACAAATCAGTACCCCGATTAAATTATAAAATTTGACCCTATCATTGACACATTTGTAGTGATGAAATTTCGTTCATGCATCTGCCATATTTGTCGCAACATGCCTATTGCCTTAAAATATCAGGTTGGTTCACTTAGGTATTGTCAAAAAGTGTACAGTAGACAAACTATCCAAAACATGGCCTGGCGTAGGCTGTCTAGAATTTTATGTTCAATCGGTAACTGTTTAATTGTGCTATCGGACATATAGCTCTATATGTGCCCTATTAATATGCACAATTGTGGGTGTACATATAGATGCTAAATAGTGGCACATGATCACGTCACGAATCTGTCTGCCTGATTTCAACTCGCATCTGGATTAATGATTAATGGCAAACAAATTACGAAAACTTAATCGGAATATATAAATAATAAAACCACAGAATCGGAAATGTGATGTTACTTTCTTTCAAAATGCACACTGACATTTCTGAAATGCCTTGTAAACTAAGCTCGCGACCGACTTGAGAACCTATGATATGTGCCGGTGGCAAGCATCCGGAGAAGTCCCGATTCGATATCTGAATTTTAATCATCGGAGAAGTGCTGATTCTCAATGACAGTGGAATGTGTGGCCTCGATGAAAAACAGTCATAAAAACAAACATTTCATTTAAAACACTCAAAAAATGCCCACTGTAAGGAATTCATATTGCAATTTGTGCGTAGAATAATCTACTTTTAGTGTAATGTCTTGATATGTTGAGCACTGATAGGATTCGGGTGAAAAAATATACATAATGATATAAATAGCACGTTAGTTTCCTTTATGTGTTTTATTTATTTTTAATTGATATTTTATGTTAGAAATAATTGTACATATTTTGCGATCAAAGACATAATTTATTTTGGAAATAACCAAAAATAATTTGCAATCAAGGATACATATGAAGAATGGATTATTCCAATGTACACGCTTAGAACTGAATCGGAGATTCCATTCAGTAATAGAAGCATTAAGAACACTCAATGGTACTAATTGATACCGTAAAGTATAAGAGCATAAATTTGTGAACAATGAATTGAATAATTATATTACAGGTACATGAACTTGATTGTGCAACAACTTTATGAACCAAACAAGTAGCCCTATTTAATAGAATATATACATGTATTATAAAATACTAATATTATGAAGATGAACTAAGGACAGATATTATGTATGGAATGAGCTCAGAGATGTACATATATTAATATCACGAAATTGAGCAAGGCACAAAAATAGTAACTCCATAAAAATAGTAATCTGGATATTTACAAAGATATGATAAATATTTGTCTGTTTATTTACAAAGACAATAATGAAGTGAGGAATGTTTCAGGAATGTGAGCGAATAGGTTCTTGCCAGTGTTCGATGAAAATACTTCGTTGGTTCAGAAATTTACACAGGATTCATACACTTCCAGGACTTTCTTAGGATTCCACAAGCATTTTCAAGGACCGCACTCAACACAGATTTAGGGTAATACAATTGCAATAGTCACACATTTACAATTCATTGAATTCATCATACAAAAGGATGAAATTTGCAAGCTTAGCTTATGCAACAGTGTATGCATTGTAACATTTTCCATTAATATAACATTTATTAATTAACTGTAAAAAGAACAATTTCATATAACTTGTTAGTCTTAGTAAAAAACATGGCTCAATCTAGGGAAGTTAAACCTCCCATTACTATTATTCAAACACTTATCAAGTATCCAGTCTCTTTGGAAAGCTGGCGAAAATCCTATATCGGATGTACGTCTCTAGAACTCTATTATAATTAGGTTCCGTTTTGAAGAGATTGCCTCCATTTATTTGGAGAGCGGCACAGACTATGTGCGATTTTATTGGTTTATGGTATAACAGATCACTTCACAGATCTGAGGTCAATGCATTCGACAATTTCCCCACGCAACTCAACTATTGTTGGAAAACTTAATACAGGCGATATATCAATAATTCATTTTACTCATCGCAATATAGGAGACATCATCTTCGAGTTTTTATCAGTCAACGACTGATTCATCTTTCACATCATGTTGTTGTATTTATAACTATTTCTAAATACTACTATTCTCACATACATTTACTATGTCAGAAATACACTCCATATTTGGAAACGGTTTATTACCGGTACGTCATGTTGGGAATGCCACGTCGTCATAGAAATGAAATATAATGGACACTTCTTGAGACGTACATCCGTTAGGATATTCATTGGCTTTTCAAAGAGACTGTCAAGTACCCTACTGAAAAACTGTTTTTTCAAGGCCTGCATACAGTGAAGTCCAATTCAAGTACTTTCAAGGTTTCAAGCAGCTGTATGAACCCTGTTTACAGTAATGCTCTAAATAATCGACTCCTTAACCACAGCAGAATTATGGGTAATTTTTCAGGATTTAGTCGGAAATATGGCTTGTTGCCATTCATCGGAAAGCTCCCCCGAGAGCTTTCCAATGAATGGCAACAAGCCATATTTCCGACTAAATCCTGAAAAATTACCCATAATTCTGCTGTGGTTAAGGAGTCGATTATTTAGGGCATTACTGTACATGATACACACTCCATAAATGACTGAATTAAAATGATCAAGTCACTCGCTTAGTCACTTGAAAATGTGTTAGAAATTGCACGCCGGTTTCACCCTTTCTATACTAAAGCATCATTGATGAGTAGTTATCCCATATGAAATATTCAGATAATAAGTTTAGTTAATATGTTCCACTGTCGTTTGTTGAACTTTTTATCTAAACGTTTCCCTCAATAAATAGGGCTCCTACTGCACTTTTATTTACCTGTCGTCTGCTTTTACCACCTTAACCCTCCAACTGAATAGTAGACCATTCTGATGTACATTTTTTAACTGACTGGGAGATTCCATTTAGTATAGAAAGGATTAAAAGTCTGCCTTTTAGCCTGCAATTAAAGATGTATTCAGGGTTTTTACAAAACCTATTTTATCTTTCGTTCATTATTTATAGTATAAAATAATGTCCGGAACGAGGAGTGGTACATGAAGACACTATTTTGTTTGATGCATTTATTTGATATTGTTTCGATATTTTAGAGGGACCCCAAAAATTATTTTGTTAATTTTAAATGAACAAAATGATATTCTTCGGTATTTAATATAGATCTAGTTCATATGTTGTACATGGTTCGCAACCTTTTTTTTCAGCAAAACAAAACAGAAAACGATTTAAATTTGTTATGTTGTTGTTGTAACTGTAACCCTGAATACATCTTTATTCTCTATTTTTGCCAGACACAGTAAACAAATTTTCCTGCAATTTTACATTGAAGGCCTAGTGCTGGCCATCAGCTTAACATACATGAGAACATAACTTATACATATGAATAGATTTTTCATGTCAAGCCAATGTTTCTGGCATATTAAACAAATTTAATTTATTGAGGGATCATGTGATGCTCACTTCATGTAATTTTAAAATAAAAGTTATTTATTTATTATCACTTTTTTTGGATATAATCACAGCAAGTTGAAACCATTATTTGGCGATGCCAACAGTTTAATTAGCTAAATAAAAGACAATTCTTCTTATTCCCAATATGATATCTGCTACATGTCATAGTCTAAAATAAGATTACAGCTGGTAATGTTCTGTCATCAGTTCCGTTATAGGGCTTTCATTTCTTTGGACGAAGTTCGAAATTATTCTCCTATTTAACCAAATAAAAATATATTTAAATTCTTGTAATTGTGAGATTTAACCCTTTCGTGATGGGAGCCGCACTGGTGCAGCATTAAAGATCCTGTGCCAATGTAATCTCTTATATATGTGAGTCTCCCATAGGGAACCTTGTATATGTAAGGTAATGCACTGGCTTACAAGCTCAAGATAAATATTGTTTGGCCAATGTATTCTCTTGTATATACGAGGCTCCCTGAGAGCCTCGCATATATAAGAGAATGAATTGGCACATGGTTTCACAAAATTCATGGAAGGGTTAAACACATCGGGTACCATGTTTCATACAGTAATGCCCTAAATAGGGTATTACTGTAGATCATGCCTACCCAAGTCAGCATTTCAAGATCCTGGGTATCCTGTCAATGAAACAATTCAAACTTAACTAATTCGGTGGAAGTCACTATCTTACATGTATATACCAAACATATAGATTAAATTCTCCACAAAATCATGAAATGACAAAAAAGTTCAATCTGAATCATAATCCTTGAAACATAATTTGCAGAGAAACAAATATATTTTCATCATAATAACAACTTAGGGGCAATAACTTCTAAATATATGTCTTCATATAATACAATGATCAGAGTTAACTAGATGCATCAATGACAGACGACAAACAGTGACTATCACATTTAGGGGCAGGATTTATAGCACAGTCAACCAATGACAGAGAATGTTTCTGTTGTGGTGATTGGGTGATATATTATCTTGAACTGCGACATTCTTCTAAATGCTTCTCCCAATGACTTGTCTGAAACATAAGTAAATACCAGTGATTAGTAAAGTAAGTAAGTAATGCTTTATTCTCAGCCATTATACATGATACCTTACTCGTATTTAAATTCGCGCAGTGCTATTTTTCGCACACCCATCGGTGCGCAAATTTAAAACTGAGCGAAAAATAGTATGACTCCTAAATTTATACCAAACCGCGTGGGAAAATAAGAGGGTTATATGTTCGTGAGTTACATATACATGTATTACGGAAGATTGGAGTGATTATATTCATATTCGGACAACCAAGCTCAATACCATTTATTTAAAGCATATAAAGCGATAAATAATTGTATAGTCTTCTACGTTTCAATGCTTGTAAAAACACACATATTTCAGAGTGAAGGTGCACAAAAGCACGTCTTCATACCCACAACCATGCATTGAGTGGAGCAGTGGTCATGTAACAGTCTTTAGTTATTTATGTGAACCCAACTATTTAAAATACCAGCAACCATTTTTTTTTGGAAGTCATCAGCCTACTCGGTTTTGGTTTTACTTTTGAGCTCAATTCAATGATCCACATATCTGCTTAAATATCAGAATAATTACTTGGATCATATACACCCATCTTCACAACAAAATTATAAGGCAGCTATGTTCTATTCGATGTAAATGTCCATCGTGATGGTCTTTACTACACACACGTATCTTTAGGAGCGATTAAGAACTGACACTGTCATCAAACACAGGAGCTTTCCTAAAATATGTTTATCAGTTTTGAATTCACGCAGCATGGTGCGCGAATTTAAATCTGAGCAAAAAATAGTACTGCGCGAATTTAAATACGAGTAAGGTACGTGAGAAAATATATATACACTATATACAAATTAAAACTTTCCGGTAGTTTGTTCCAAATATTGGAACTTACATTAATTACAAGACAAGAACACAAATACAATACAATGGAACAATTATCAGTAACGATCCAATATAACATTATCATATCCGGAATAATAGTAAAAAACTTCAATTTAACTTCAAAAATTCAATTATAATCTGTCGATTCCCGAAATCCTGTAACAGGCTGATTTAATAGACAGGGAAAAGATATCCCAATAATTGAATCTTAAACCCTTTCATGATGGGAGTGGCGCTGGTGTAGCATTAAAGATCCTGTGCCAGTGCATTATCCTATATATGCAAGTCTCCCATAGGGAGCCTCGCATATATAAGAGAATGTACTGGCTTCCAAGGTCAAGGTAAATATTGTTTAGCCAATGTATTCTCTTATATATGCAAAGCTCCCTGTGGGAGACTGGCATATAAAAGAGAATGCATTGGCACAGTGTGTTTGCAAAATTTCAGGAGGCTTCAGTCATGGAAGGGTTAACTGACAATTCACAGAATACTGTAAAACAATTGGTTATCGCATAATTAGGCAGTAAGGTTATACATCAAATAGCAAAGGTGTGCACACTATTTTCAGGACAGCAACCCTAACGGGTTTGGAAAAATGCCAACCCGGTTGAGTCAACTGACTGACCAATGAAAGTGATGAATACAAAGTTTTGTGTGTGATTGACATGTGATTGTTCCCAAGAAATAATTGATGTTTCTAAGAACTTGTTGATTTTATGGAAATATACTAATTTAAAGAAATAACTTTTTATTTAATGAGTTATAAAGAAAAAATTGAAGGTAACACTTCACAATCCTCACTATAACGTGCTATGTGCATTATAGAATTTGTCTTCAAACTTTTCGGTTATAACTTCATAAACCAAATGAAAAGAGTTATTTCTTAAATAAACTTAATCGCGATCGATTGATTATACGATAAGGGCATGACTCGTTGAGAATTCAAAGGTGAATAACCAGTTTTGGTACATCAGCCACAAACATGATCTGATAGACCTAAGAAGCAAGCCATTATATTATGTTTTATCGCCAATTGATAAAGGTGAACATCACAAACATCAACTGGGAAACATCAATCTGATTCTAGGTCTCCCATAGCAGTTGAGGCCTAAGCAGAATTAGGTCTCCAGAGGGTGAGTTTGGTGATGCTACACCCACCATGTGTGATAGCTTCACTAAATTCACACTCTGGTTACCTCATTCTGCAAATGACAGACACACAATTTGCAGGTTTGGTGAAAATAGCCAGAAAACAAAGAATTATTAAAATACCCTCTGCTGATTTTAAATAAAGACATACTTTATCGATTATAATTTTTAATAGTTAACTGTCAATACTCTTAGAATTAACCCTTCTGTACCTGTAGAGTTTTCAGCGCGGGGAGCCATGTTGGATTCAAACTCTCGACCATGTCGAAGGTGTAGCTCAGAGGTCAGCCCACAAACTAACTGATCTATCTGTTCCTATTAATTAACCCTTTTTATTACACTCCTATGCACGATTTCCATTGAAAATGCCGATAATTAAAAATGGTAATGTCACTAGTGAATTATTTCATTTCTCGTGACGTCATTGATGTTACATCGCTGATCTTGACTGAATTTTCTATGGTTGATCTTTCTCCGCATCGGGGCATTTATGCATTAATTCTGGGTGTTTTAATCATATTTGGCGAACCAAATTGATGCAGAAGTGTAATAAATAGAGTAATCAATTAGTTCCGAGATTTATGTTAAATAATTCGCTCAATGTGAGAGATGTTTAGGTAAGAAACTCGTGCGGTAATGCGCACTCGTTTCTTACCGACATCTCTCGCCTCTCGAGAATTATTTAACGTAATTCTTGGAACCAATTGATTACTCTCTATCAATACCACCATTAAATACTCATTGACGAGTAGTTCCCTTAGGAAATGCTCTGATAATAAGTTCAACAAACAACCGTTGGTCGTTTGTTTAACATTTCCCACCAATGAATATGAATCATTCTGCTCTTGTATTATCTTTTCGTCTGTCTGTGTCGTCTGCTAAGTTTTCCTGAATAGACCCTTCCAATGTATACGTTTATAATTGAATGGGAGAATACATTCAGTATAGAAAGGGTTTAAAGGATATTTAGTAGAGTGAGAGCCAGGTCATCAAAAATTTATTGCTTCAAGTTCCTTGAATAAAGTTATGGCGAGTGTGAAAACAAGTCTATTCTTGTTTCTGTCCTAAAATGAACCTCATTTTTTTCTTAAACTTTTTATTTTTAACAAATATATTAGCATATTTTCGTAGCTCAAAGCCACATGTCCAAATTGAGCTTGTTTTAAACTTTCTCAATCTTGATAATGCGAATGATAATATTGAAAATAATTGTTGAATCATAATATGTGGCTTTAACCCTTTCTTCACTCAAAAGTCATTGACGAGTAGTTACCTTATGAAATATTCAAATAATAATTTCAACAAACGGCCATTGTTGAACTTATTATCTGAACATTTCCCACCAAAGAATATGAATTCGTCAGCACCTGTATTATCTTTTCATCTGTCTGTCGTCTGCTTATATTACCTGAACATCCCTCCAGATGAATACTAGATCATTCCCATGTATACTTTTATATAACCATTTCCTTGTTCTCAATAGGTGGGATGAGTCAATGTACGTCCAGTAAAACATCTTATTCACCCTTTCTTTACTAAAAACTCATTGACGTGTATAGTTCCCTTTGGTAATGTTCAGATAATAAGCCACTAGTTGAACTTATTATCTGAACATTTCCCACCAATTAATAGAAATCCTTCTGCACTTATATCATCTTTTCCTCTGTTTATCTTCTGCTTACATTTCCTGGAAACCCTTTCAGATGAATAATAAATAATAAACTATTCCAATGTATATCTCCATAACAGAAGGGAGAATCCATTTAGTAAAGAATGGGTCAATAGCAAAATAGAACTAGTTACCTGACAATCTGGGCTGCAATACCAGGCCTTCTTACATCGGGAACAGAAATATGGAGCCACTTTGCCACACACATTACAGTTCCCCTTGATTTGGGTTAGATTTGGGATGGCTCCTTTTGGTTGATCAGGGACAATTGGCTGTCCATGCGGCATCCTCTGTGGTACCTATCAAGAAATGATCATTAAACATTTAATGTGCACAGCAATCACTACAGTTAAGAGGGACTTCATGATTATCCACCAAAGGTGCAGCAATCTTTTTTTATACACCCGTTTAAAAAAAAAAATGACGTATTATGTTATTGATCTGTCCATCTGTCATTCCATTCGCTTTTTTCATTTCCAGATTGATAACTTTAGTAAGTCTGAACTGAATGGACTGAAATTTGATATGTGGGTTTACCAGCACAAAATACAGGTCAAGTTCGAATTTTGGTTCCGCCCACTAATTTTCACCAAAGTTACAGCCCTTTTTTGTTGGAATTTGCACTTAGTTTTCCTTCCGGATGATAACTTCAGTAAGTCTGAACTGAATGGACTGAAATTTGATATGTGGGTTATCTAGCACAAAATACAGGTCAAGTTCAAATTTTGGTTCTGCCCACCAATTTTCACCAGAGTTTTATGGCCCTTTTTCTTGGAATTTGCACTTAATTTTCATTTCCGGATGATAACATTAGTAAGTCTGAATCGATTGGAATGAAATATAATTTATTTTTATTTCATACAATTGGAATGAAATTTTGTATGTGAGTTTACTAGCACAAAATACAAGTCAAGTTCGAATTTGGATTCCGCTCGCCAATTTTCACCTGAGTTATGGCCCATTGTTGAAATTACCACGGGCGTATTTTGCCACGCTCTAGCGACGCTCTTGTTGAAATTTGCAGCAAAACATCGTTCTTCAGCAAAAACGAGTTATAAATGTACAGTCAATTAAATAATCATTTGCAATCACTTACACAGTAAAGAACTGGGTATTTTATATTCAATTCTGATGACACACTCAAACAGTCTATTGATCATATACATTTCAACAGAAAGAATAAGCAAAGGCAATTGCAAGCCATAAGAAGCATATAGATGAAAAACTAAATATATTAGGTATAGCTATGGTATCCCTCGCAGAAATGACCAGATTGTTTTAACCCTTTTAACTGGAGCTGCGCTGGTGCAGCATTAAAGATCCTGTGCCAGGGCATTCTCCCACCCCTACACATTTTAGCACAGGCAGCCCATGTGGGATAACTGGGTGAGATTTCCCTGTCTCACCCAACATGTGACCAGCTGTGTCACCCTACCCACATGACTACTTTACCTATATAATTAAGAGCCAGAACTTATTTAACAATCCGTCATCATGTTTTGTCTCAACTAATACAATGGCGACCAACCAGTTACGCTTCAAGTTTCAAGTAAAAGCGAAACAGGCATTACTTGCACATTTTCATAACATGTAAACAATTGCTGCTTCACAAATGACTAACGAAATAGTTCCACATTCGAACAGTTGTCAATCAATCGTCGAACACGTCTAACATTTGTCTGTCATATATAAACATGTTTCCTTTTCTAAAATGGTACCGAAATGGACATTTTCCATGACAAACACGATTAGTCTAGCTGTATAAACTTCATATCAATACACATGTTTCTCGGAATCTATGCAGGTGCAATGATGTGACATATTCATGTGGCTTTCACAAGCCATGTCAATTTCACTCGAACATATTAACTTTATGCACATGGGTAACGCGCTTTGTTTTTATAGTATATACCTTTGGTAAGCCAGTGCCAGGAGCCAGATATTTGGCCCCTTGGGCGAGGCTTTCCATCCCACACCCCAGGTCATGGCGGATAATACTATTCTCTTGTATATGCGAGGCTCCCATAGGGAGCCTCATATATATAAGAGAATGCACTGGCTTACTAGTTCAAGGTTAATATTGTTTGGCCAATGCATTCTCTTATATATGTGAGACACCCTATGAGAGACTTGCATATATATGAGAATGCATTGGCACAGGGTTTTCGCAATATTTGAGGAAACTCCAGTCATAGAACGGTTAAACAAACATGAAAAGCAAAGCATAATTATCCATGTGTGACCCAATAACAAAATAAACAGATTAATGATGCCCTTATATATATATAAGCGAGGGATTTTAGCCATGGAAAATATATAAGAGAGTGCACAGGATTTGTAATGCTGCACCAGTGCAATTCCAGTCATGAAAGGGCTAGAATAAGTTCAAGCACTTTTCAAGGGGCCAAAATTACTTTTGAAATCTGTGGTCAAGTAGCATTTTAGATCATACTACATTGTGTTAGTCTGTTATGATGACAATATGTTTTGTCTGTATTAAACCGTTGACATGGGTGTGTTATGTTATAATGCAGAGCTTACGATTGTAGATGTTAAGATCGATATTGGAATAAATGAAATATTGCAAATCAGTCTATCTGTTATAAAGGAATTATGTGATAATACCAAACCTGTCAAATCCTAACATCTAAACATTTATTCTCATAAATATAATTCAAATTTCCTTCGCTTTGCAGACATAGCTGCCATTTTTGATCAATTGAAAACAAGAAAAGTCATGAGTATCGCTTAATTTTGATATAAGGAATGCATTTGAGCTTGTGTTGCATTGAAAATAGAATCTCATAGAATGCATTAACACTTTCTATACTAAATAATCATTGACGAGTAGTTCCCTGAGGAAATGATCCGATAATAAATTCAACAAAGGACCATGGCCAGTTTGTTGATCATAGGTCATTTGTTGAACTTATTATCTAAACATTTCCCACCAATAAACATGAATTCTTCTGCACATAAATCCTTAACATCCCTCCAAATAAATAATGGACCTTTCCAATGTATACTTATATAACTGAATAGGAAAATCCATTTAGTAAAGAAAGGGTTAATGGATGCAAGTTATAGGACACATCGCAGCCATCAAAACGCCTTTAGTTACCTATATTCCAATTTCAACAAAACGCATCAATGTACAACTCAAAGGATTTGCCTAAACCAGGGTTTGCATTGGAGTGGGCTCCTTTTAGGGTCCCTTTCCCCTAACCAAAATTTCCCTTCTGACACATATACTTTTGGCCTACCCTACCCGATGTCGCGATCCACAGATTAATGCCAGCACATAGCCTCCCACAAAACAACACCTTTTCTAAACATTTCCTACCAATGAATATGGATTATTCTGCACTTGTGTTATCATTTTGTCTGACTATTTTCTGCTCATATATCCTTAACATCCCTCCAAATGAATAATAGACCATTCTTATAGACCATGTATACTTTTATAACTGGGTGGGAGAATCCATTTAGTAAAGGGTTAACCCTGTGCTAACAGACTAACACTCAATCAAACTTACCTGAAGCAATCTAGGAACTTGACTGATTGGTGGTTGCTGAAGAGTCGGCATGCCAAAACCAGGTCTCATCGGCATCATCGGTGGACGTTGCGGCATCGGTGGACGTTGCGGCATCGGTGGACGTTGCGGAATCTGGTAAAAAGATGGATTGCCATATTGCTTGCTCTGAGCAAGAATTTCTTTATTCGAATTTGAGAAACTATGCTTTGGGTTCATATACTGAGACGACTGCATGTTGGGACTAAGTTGCGATTGGTTGGGAGGCATTTGTCGTCCTGTCATAGTTTGATGCATGTAAGGGTTCCTCAATGTTTCAACCATAGCTGGAAAAGAATGCGCTGCCGTTGGTTGTGTTTTTCTACTGCTGGAGCTGTGATGCTTCGTTTGCAGATGGGAGCCAGTTCTTGCGAAGGTGCTCTCCGGTCTATGTTGACTGCCATTTTGGTAACGTTGCATTGGATTAAAACTACTTGGCGATGCTTGATGCGGAGACAAACTAGTTGATGCAAGTGGTGGCGGCGGCTGTAGCCCCGGCTGACGGATCATCTGTTGGCTAGAATAGGGCATCCCTGGAGGGTACTGCCCTTGGAAATGTCCAGCATTATTTTCGCGCGAATTCATGTTAGCACCATAATTTTGCAGATTGTACATATACGGCGGGACGTTGCTCCCATAAGGCACTTGCTCAAAAGGATTTTGTTGCAAATGACCAGCGGCTTGGTGAGACAACATTTCAGGTGGCGGTGCATTAGATATAGGCGAAGGATAACGACTGATGGAGTGTGATGTTTGCATTGACGGCATCCTCGGCTGATGACTGCCCATGCTATATTGAAGTGGCGGAGCTCCGACAGGTTGGCGTGATTGTTCCTCGTGTCTTTGGTTCGGAGACGTTCTCTGACCTGTCGTGTAGTTAACAGCTAAGTTCTCCCTACAGACTGCAGAATTGTCCCTAGAAGCACTCATGTATTGCATCTGTTTTGGCGGTCCTTTTGTTTCCATTACTGCAAGCCTGTGTTTTATTGCACACTGAATTTCCTTTTGTATTTTATCCTCGACAATCAAATTTTTCTTGAGTGAACTTTTCGGTTTAGCTATTGATCGTGACGTCGTTGTGAGATCAATAACTGGTTCCGAATCAACGGACAGTGGAATGATAGCAGATCCTTGATCACTAGAGTTAGTGTTCCTAGTAAAATGATCCTTCTCTGCGCACAACACTGAAAGATTCCTTGTAGAATCAGAAACTGCAGAAACATGACAGAGATCGGATATGTACTCTGATTGGTCGTTATGTGCACTATCCATCAAGGGCTGAACATCCATGTGTTTATAACTATCCTGGGATTGTGGGAATGTAGAGCTTTTCACTGGACTCTGCGAGTGCTGACTGCCTGTTGCACATGATATATAGGGTTCAGTGTCTTTAGGTAATGTTGGCACTATAGTCGATATGGGAACGATCAAACTACCTGCGATATCAAACGGAGGCTGAGAATGAGCTCTTTGCGGTGGTGTTCCTCTGCGGTTTTCAGGAGCTTCCCGAATGGGTGGTTCAACAAGTGGATCTCGTCTCTTCAAATAAGGACATGAATTGAGCACGCTAGCAGGGGGAATAATCACCTTCAGTCTTTTCACTAAGATATGGTCAACAGTGACAGGAGACTGATGGGCGGGTGTAATTTGTTGATCAGAAGGATTGGAACCCATAGATACTGCAGATCTCACAGGTAAACTTGAAGTGTGCGTTGGGTTTCGCTGCTGTGACAACTCTTTGTGTGGCCTGGTAAAGAATATTTCATCTTCTGGCCGCTCATGACGTCTTCCGTTATTTGTCAGATCAATCACATTAGAGTCTGTAACCATGGTTACCATCGAACCCGATTGGCTGTACTTTGGCATAGTTGTCAATGTTGATGAACCAGCACCAACATACATGCTACGAGGTTTGGGTTTCAGTTGGCGACATTTTTCTAAATAATTATACATCTTGTCCTTAAGTTTATGTAGAGTTCTCAGCTCCTTCTCCTTTTTCGCAGCTAATTCTTCAATTTTCTTAAGATCGGAAAAGTGTTTTTGTAATCGATTATGTGGATCGTGTTGTGGTGGTGGGACGGCATTCGGAGGTGCTGTTACGGGTATCATAGTAACTTGATGGTGGCCTGCAGGCACACCAGCGGGTATCTGTGGATTCCTCATCAGATTTCCATCAAGTCGTGACAACTTCTCCACAGGTCCACCATGATCATGTGACCTTAAAATAAGATTTTAAATGATATTTAAGACAAAAGACAAGATCCAGGTTCAGCCATATACATATACAGTAATGCCCTAAGTAATTGACTCCTTAACCACAGCAGAATTATGGGTAACTTTTCAGGATTTAGTCGGAAATATGGCTGAAAAGTTACCCATAATTCTGCTGTGGTTAAGGAGTTGATTTCTTAGGGCATTACTGTATATGTAACGCATAACTATGATATTGCTATATGATAAATGCACCTATCTGGGTAAAGGTTTATAGATTGTTATCCAATGTGTTGTAAATCATGCAAAATTATAGAATGACTCAAAAAATAAGTGCAGCGGGAGGAGTAGATGTCGACAAGATTTTTGGGAAGCACTCTGGTACTTGTATATTATTTTGCCCAGACCGTCGTGATAAATAGCAAAACTATCTACACCAAGAATAGTATCATCTAATGTGGTACTGAAAGGGTTAAACAGAATATGAGCAAGTTTTAGCACAGTGATATAATGTCATCTTGACAATCAGTGAGAGTTTTCCGATGAAAGGCAACAAGCCATATTTCCAACTAAATCCTGAAAAGTTACCTATAATTCTGCTGTGATTAAGGAGTCGATTATTTAGGGCATTCTATATGTTTGTTTATCTCCTAAATGAAAACCAAGATTGTCAAGAATGAATTAAAATATACCTTCGCTTTGACGGAACAGCTCCATGAAATATAGATTGTGGTACTGGTTGCTGTTGTTTGGAGATGCTCTGTGTAGTAATCGGTATACCAGTAACAACAGCACTGTTACTAGAATATGTCACTAGACCGACTGGTACTAACTCCGCTGGTCTGCATGTCGACGTAGTAGTAAGATTAATCGGACCAGATTGCGAAATTATCTGACTATTCTGTGTGGAAACAGAACTAGCTGTAAGAGTACCAAATCCATGTGAACTGGCTGTTGAATATATTTCCGAATTTGTCGTAGAAGCAATAAGAACAGTTGATAACGCTTCCGGAACAACTGGATCACTAACAACCACAACGACTTGAGTTTCTGGTTGAGCCTCGGTAACTTTTGGTTCCGTTGTGCTCTCTGTAGCCATGCGCGATATATCTGCCACTGTGTCCTTTGTCTGTTGTGTCAGGTTAGTGGCTGAGGCCGTCGGAGATCTTGAAGATGACGGCGGTAATGGAGAAATTGGCCTGTGCACATTTGGGTGAACCAACTGGACAGGTAGTTTTGCATTTGTTCTCTGTGACTTGAATCCTTTGGTTTCTGAAAAATATATCACATTGAAAGGTTTCCAAGGCACTATATTATGATATTTCAAGGACTATCATGGCTGTTTCCAGACCAAGATCTAAGATGGCTGCCAGCGGCGATGTTTTTCAACAGATATTCTTCAAATTTGATAGCTCCCATCTAGAAGTGATCGTAAACATGCCAGTAAATTTTCAATATAATTCTTCAATAATAAATAATAAAGGTGTGCCGATGAATTCAAATGAGAAATCCAAGATGGCTGCTGGCGTCCAAGTTTTATATCGCAAATCTCGCATGTTTATGAGGAAGGTACCTATAATCAGAGTTAACATTTAGATATAAATGATATTTGTAGGATTTATACACATGACATGAGCATTTAAATCACATAAATGAATGTGAGACAACAATTTTTACAAGTTTTCATCAACGTATCCTGAATTTCTGTGCACCCAGTAAAATTGTGAAGCTTAATACCCTTACTAAATTGTCTGGAAATCAGATCATATTTGGTGTGTTCTTATGACGAAAAACCATTCTAACTGATAGTAATTTGTCCATTCTTGAGAACGAGAACAAGACATTCAAAAACAGCACAATTTGTACTATCAAACGGACGATATAATGCCGAACCGGACATCAAAAGCAGAACCGGATTCACTGGGGGCCTAACATTCCTGCTAAATCTGTCCGAAATCGCATAATCGTCCAGTGCGCGATAGCGAGGCTCCTGTGCGACGGGGTAGGAACTGCTCCATGAGAAAAGATCCTCTTGTGATTTTCGGTCCAGTTCACTATCGATCCATGTATAGTTCACTTGCGAGTTTTGTGTACTTGGTCCAAAACAGACGTGCTTTACACCATGTACCAAACTACTGTATCGCAATAACCTATAGTGATTAAATTCAAACAAAAGTGAGTCCAGTGTGAAGTCTTAGTTCAAACATATATGCACACTTATTTTACCAAAAATCTGTTGCATAGATGTTCGGGTAGTGAATGGATCTTATCAATGGTGAACTGGGACCCATCACTAGTGAACTGGAACATTTCTTAAAATGGATAAATTCTACTATTTCACATTTACTTAACAATTTCCAACTAGTATGTCTTGATAGTTGAGGTAGCTGGCAAGGTATATACAACAAATGAACTGCATATATCTCTGTTGCGTAAAACTTGTGTTATTTACCATGGGAAAATCCCCTGTGACCTTGACCAGATCGGATAAGAACTGGACCGAAGATCGGAAGAGGTATCAGCCTCGCGGAGCAGTTCCTACCCCATGTGTGCGTTTCCGGCGAGAGAAAGTGTACCATGCCAAGAAATAGAGCTCATGGAGCGTTATTGTGAGAAATTTATATAAGAAAATGATATTTCCCCCTCAATAAAAGACCATTATGTATATGTAAAGCGGCTCTTGGACCGCATGATTCAATAAACCTGAAATTCTTTGTATTTTTTCCAACATCATCATTTCCAGTGGTTATTACTATGGCAAATCCAAAAGCATTCCGAGTGGAGCATGTGCTCAAATTTACTACAATCATCAGTTTATTGTCATCTTGGTATTGTTTTTAATATGGCCACCAATCATTGTCATGTGGGGATCGTAAGTTTGTTAAAACAATGTTTATAAAATATCACAAAATGATACGTTGCCTTTGCAATAAGAAGCTACACGACGGGTGCGAATTCGGCGAAAGAGCACCTGTCCGAAATCGTCACCTCAGTGTGCTTTCATTTTGATTTTGATAAACCATGAAGCTATTTTTGCTGATATGAAGGGACGTCACGTGACGCCTCCGATATTATCATATGGGTGTATTCCACCTCAGGGACGTGGCGACAAGGGGGTTTATGGGGGGGGGGTCTAACCCTCCAACTTTGGTCAAAATATTCGACAGCTGGAAATTTATGCCTCACACAGCATTTGTTGGAAATTGTACACTACTTATAGGCTGAAATTGTTATAGTTGGTTAATTTTCCAACAACTAATTTGTGGGACATATGTTGTTTTAGACTAACTCTAGCAAATCTTTTCTATTTAGTCCAATATTTGTCTGAAATTGCTATCAATTTGAAATATACCAACATTATAGGTGGAGTCAGGTTGGTTGGAAATTCCCAACAGTTGAAAAGTTCAAACCCAGTGGTCCCCTATTTGGACCCCTCGGGACGGTGGCCATTTTGAATCGGATGTGTTTGGTGATTATGTGGGGTGTCTTGGGGCAACTCTACACCACCCTTTGTTCAACCTAAATCGGTAAAGGGCCGAGAACTGCCATGGGTTCCCTATTTAAATCCATCTGGACGGTGGCAATGTTGGATTGGGTGGGGGTGTGTGGAAATGGGAGTCTTGCGGCCATCCTACAACACCCTTTATTTGAGTAAAAGCTGAAAATGGCAGCCATTTGTAAAAGTGGCAGCCATTTTGAATATGTCGACCATTGTGATTGGTTTGTCGGAAAAAAATCAGTCTTCATAATTGACATACACTGGCCATTCATGCCAAATGTCAGGTTTGCATCATAAAGTGAACGATTCTGTTACTATTTGACACTTGTCCGCCTTATATATTTTGCAATGGTAACATCTATATTTGCTCTGCAAGGCGCAAAGAGACAAATTTGTACACAAATATTAGATAAAATATCATTATGCTTGGCTACAACGCCTATAATCTACTAAATTCTCGATGAATTATGTGCAATATCGAAATTATTTATCGTGGGTGTGCACTGGAACTTATCATTTTTGTTCGTTTTCGAACTGAAGCCATAAAAATGTTGCACTGGAGCCACTGTGTGCTTGTCTTTTAATGTGCCACCTGTAGACCTGGGATTTGCTGGTACAGTAATGCTCTAAATAATCGACTCCTTAACCACAGCAGAATTATGAGTAACTTTCAGGATTTAGTCGGAAATATGGCTTGTTGCCATTCATCGGAAAGCTCTCAATGAGTTAAGGAGTCGATTACTTAGGGCATTACTGTACACACTCTGAATATGGCAGTATTAGAGAGTCACAGTGACCAGGTCCAAATTTATGTTGTTCCAAAAGATTGCAGTAGCAGGAAAGGTGAATCAGAAGTACTTTGGGCCTGTGTGAATATATCGGAATGTTCCCTGATGGTGGCATCGCATTGATCTTGAGGGCTTTTCAAGATAAGTTGGGAGTTGGATTGCCATACATGGTTATGAATATTTTTTTTAAAGAGACAAAGCTGTAATATAATTCTTCTAGCCTCCAGTGATTTCAAATTCAGATCTGAAGTCATAGCCGAAACACTTGCATATCTTGAGTATTGATTTTTCATCTACCTTACAGCCCTGTTCTAAATTTACTCATGTTTAACGGTATTTTGTGGTTGTGTAAGGTGACCTATGATGCACAAGCAGTATATTCTAATTTGAGCCTCACCATACATGTACAGTAATGCCCTAAATAATCTTAACTACAGCAGAATTATGGTTAACTTTTCAGGATTTAGTTGGAAATATGGCTTGTTGCCATTCATCGGAAGCTATCAGTGAGAGCTTTCCGATGAATGACAACAAGCCATATTTCCAAATAAATCCTGAAAAGTTACCCATAATTCTGATGTGGTTAAGGAGGTGATTATTTAGGGCATTACTGTAGCTTGATATGCTACAACATCAAACAAAACACAAGAACTGAGATACTAGCATGGTGAGAAAAACAAGAAACAAAACAATCAGTGTATAAGGTTGCATCAACAAATACCATCATATTTAAAAACAAAATGACACAATCCTAATTCATATACACCTGGGGGCAACAAAATATGAATCGTAATGTGTCTGCAATTTTGTGTTATTAACTGATGTTGCCATGGGAACAATAACACCCATAAGTGCTCCTTCCACACTTAGTATGATTTTGTTCATATAACATGATGTTTAGCCAAAGAGGACATGTCAATTATGTACTACATTTTCCAGTGGGAACATGATTTAAACACGTTTATCCCTTTGGTGGGATCGGTATCCCATATACAATGTCACCGCCACAAGTGAATATATTTGGAAACATACTGAGTATTTATATTATACCTTACCTTAGTAATAATTAAATTATTCTGGATACCCTATCATCTAGCGTTACATGTACCATATAGGAGGATGTGCAAATTAATTAAGTTTCTTATGTTCGTGATGAATATTATATGGATTGCAGCACTATTTAACAACAAAAACATTTCTTAAAAATACGCTTTAGTTATTAGAATCGATTCATTGCAACAAAATAATGCTAACCACTAACAATATGCTATATGGTTATAGATAGCGCTCTAAACTCAGCTCGACGAGCAACATGCTATATTCTTTCTATTACATGATCGTACCCTTATTCTATCGTAGTAGTGTAGTTGGGTATTTTAATTTGAAGATCCCAGCTCGAAATTACATAATTTACTAGTAGGTGATTTTGTGAGCCGTTTTTGCTCAGCTTCAATTTCAATCACAAAATCAGCTAACAAATATTATATATCAGCTGTACCCAGACACAGCACATGAAGAAAACCAACTCAAATTCATGATACATTGTTGCACAAAGCATTGTTATGTGTCATGAGAGCAAACTAAATGTTATCATGATCTCCTCTGTTGATAACACTTTCATCTATTATTTATATGGTAAGACCCATCTCTGAGTGCCTGCGTAAACAAGTCACTCACAAAGTGCATTGCGATTCACAGACAATATGTGCCAACAGTCACAGCGACATACCCCTCAATAAAACAGTCAAACAACATTCATCTATATATCCCGTCTGTCTGTCAGGATTTTCCCCCCAGACTGCTGGTCTGATTTCAACCAAATTTGGTGTGTTGACTCGGGGTACTCTGGCTGAGATTATAACAGCCTTAGTTATTCAATATTTCAATTTAAAAAATTTAATTCAACAAAAACAAATTTCAAACAAGAGAAGGACTGTCATCCAGTGGATATTCCCTTGTGGCATAATGCCTAGTGTGGGCATATCTATAACATATGACTGATACACTCAGACAGATTGACCCAAAACTCAGCATTTTCATATAATCAAAGATGAATAGCTATAAAACAAAAACCTAAACAAAACGAATGAACAGGCCATTGAATGTCCTCATAGTGGTGAACATTCATATCAAATTTCATTGAGATCATAGCATTACTATTCAAGTTAAGGCCTGAACAGTCATCGTACAGACCAAAAAGCCAACATTTCCATATAAACAAAGATGAATAACTCAGAATGGAAAACCCTAACAAAACGAACTGAATGTACTCATAGTAGTGAACATACACACCAAATTTCATTGAGATCTGAGCACTACTGTTCAAGTTATGAAATGAACATACATCGGATGGATGCACAGACGCATGCGCAGACACCCCCCTTTAAAAAAAAGGGGTATAATAAGCTAACTATGAGACTATTTAAGAATCAAATAAGTACAATATGAATCTATTTGCATGGGGATATGTTGCAGCAGATATGTACGCTCTTTATATATGTGTTTTCACTGTGGCCCATGCCCTCTTAGTCATCTAGGTCAACAAGATGTGATGTCGGGCGTGTTATGGTGTGTTTTATTTCAAATTTATTTAAAACGCATGATCAAATTGGCAGACCATTCACTGTACAAGATTTTAGTGTAACACACACATGTTATCTAAACGTTAGTGCATATAAGAAAAGTGCGCATAAATCTGGAATTGCATAATGACAATACATAGAGGATCTACAACTAGTCTCCAGTTTATAGGGGAATTTACAAAACGAGTCCAGTAAATTAGGTCTGGGCCGAGTATTTGGCAAGGTACATACCTAATTTATTGAAAGAGTTTTGTAAATTTCGCTATAAACTGGGGACGAGTTGTAGATTCTATTTATTACATGATTAAAAACCTCGACAAAAATATACTTAAATAAAAAAATGGGACGCGAAACATTCTTCTATAAGGCATGCAATGTCGTTTCACGTACTATGCGTTGTTTGCCCGCGTAAAGAAAGAGTCCCAGATAAATAAAGAATATTTGGCATATTTAATGGCATATATTCAATGACATAACTTTTCACTCTTCATCCATTATAGTTTGTTGGAAAATATTGGAACCATAGTATTTTTAGACGTAGCGTACGGAATGTAAACAGATGACAAACCAGAAGTCAAAGTCTCCTGGCACTATTTCCTGTTATTAAACGAACGTTTAATATCACAATTTATCACATAATTTGGCCATAAAAGCAGTTTCATAATTATCGGTAATAGACACGTTTAATACCAGCGCGTGCGATGACGTCACGGCGTTCTTCAGATAACTTGCGATCGCTGTAGTTTATGAATGTTGTTTTCGATGAATATTTCGCGTTGCTTCGGGTTTATTTGATCATGTGATAAAAGGTATCTCACACTCATCCTATTTTATACGTAATTTATCAACCTCGTCCTCTAAATTCTATTTGAGCCTCGGTAAACCTCGGCTCAAATCGAATTTAGTGAACTCGGTTGATAAATTCCGTATAAAATAGGAACTCATGTGAGATCCTCTATTTATAGAATGGGTTTATTGAACGGAATAAAGGTAGGATCATGTAATAAATCTTGTTTCCAGTTTTTACTTGGAACAACGATGCCATATAGTTGCTCACATAAATTTATTTTTGTGTGTACCTCATTTCATGTAAACACTGCCTATTCACAACCATATTTTTCGACAAAAATTTCACAAACCTGAAAAGCTTGCAGACAAATTAATAGGCTGCTCATCAGTTTGTTGCTCTTGACTCTTAATGTAATTCTCTCGCTCTGATCTCTGTATTCCAATGTCTGTTTGCTGACTACTGAAACATTGAGAAGAAAACATGTTAGTTCATTAACACTTTCTATACTAAACACTCATTGACGAGTAGTTATCCCATAGGAAATGTTCAGATAATAAGTTCAACAAACACCATACTTATTATCTGAAAATTTCCTTCAATAGATAGGACTCCTTCTGCCCTTTTATTATCTGTTATCTGCTTATAATACCTGCACGTGGCTCCAAATCAATAATAGACGAGAATCCAATTAGTATAGAAAGAGTTAAGGTAACCTTCTAATATATTTTCTAGATGAAAGGTACATGATTGTTCTCATTTTATTCCACCAACATCTTAGGCCAGATAACAAAATACCTTTACACTCATATTTAAATTGTGCAATACTCTATTTTAAAACTCAAAACAGTACAGTGAATAAACAGGAAAAATAAAGGCATTTGTGTATATTAAAGTTGATCTATCTCTTCCCAGCAAATTTTCCAAGGTATAATATAATACTAATAGATATGAATCGAGGACATTTATCAATTTTATACAGAATTTATTATGACATTCTTGGGATAGTTTTAGGGGCTATTTTAAAAACAGGAAGCAACGTGGAAACCTTCGGAGCATACCAATGAGAACTCTATCTTGTCAGCAGGAAAATTGCAGATCCGCTAAGAGATTTAACTGTGAATATAATATAAACAAACAGCTTTATTATACCTTTATAGACAAATAATATACCCCATCTTCAGATTTAAATGTATTTTATGTACACTAAATAGCTATTTGTATTCTTGCAATCAGGATTTATAATAATGATGTCCTTGTTGTCTCAGAAGTGATAGACCATCTTTAATTGATATATACATGTAAACTATATTTAAAGAAGTGGCATTTATGACGTCGGTAGCATATTGATGGTCACTGATGTCAAGAATCCGCAATTAATCCTGTAGGCTGCTGACTTCAGAAATATCATCATGCATTTCAAACCAGCTTTGTACAGTAATGCCCTAAATAATCGACTCCTTAACCACAGCAGAATTATGGGTAATTTTTCAGGATTTAGTCGGAAATATGGCTTGTTGCCATTCATCGGAAAACTCTCAGAGAGAGCTTTCCGATGAATGGCAACAAGCCAAATTTCTGCTGTGGTTAAGGAGTCGATTATTTAGGGCATTACTGTTGTTGAGTTGACATAATTAACTCATTGTGTGACAACAGCCTTGGTATTGATACAGTAGGCTAGCATCACAAATTCACCCTCCGAGTCCAGCTGGGAACCTCATTCTGCTTATAGGCCTCAACTGCTATAGGAGACTTAGGATCAGACTGAAGTTCCCAGTTGAAGTTGGTGTTGTTCACCTATTAGAAACCTCGATAATGCATTTTATCTTCTGCAAATCAGGGGATAAGGGAACTGAACAGAAGTGAAAAAGTAACTAAAACAATGTTAATTTGAGACTCTAGATACTTCCCATAAGATGAGGCCTAAGCAAAATGAGGCTCCCAGAGGATAAATTTGGTAATGCTAGCCCGGTGTGCCAGGTAGCATCACTAAATTCGCCGTCTGGGGACCTCATTTTGCAAATGTCAGACACATTATTTCAACTTATACATATAATGAGCTTCAACTTAGATGTTAAATTTTGTGACATGTTTGCCCTTTAAAATTATGAAGCTCTTAAATCATTTATATCTATTTAAATCAAGGTTCCATAGTAAAAATGTAAGTTTAGTATTCTGACATAACATATTGTTTATACCGGTATGGGCATGCTGAAATTTATGCAGAATTGGATGGCAGAAGCATACTTTCTTGACAATGGAATGAACTATACAAATGTTAACTTAAGCATTCTCATCAAAACATAATTCCGTTACACCAAGTTTCATCTGCAACTCACAGAAATGGTTGTAATATGTATTTGCCGTAGAATTGACTATGATTAACATTTGGTTATTATCGAATATCTGAACAGGATTGTAATTAATGACATGCGTTGGCTTGTAATATGAAACCATTCATCAAACATGCATTTCAAATGAGGAGCGAGCATGCATCTTAATGTGATTTAAATGAGTTTAATGGAAAATTTAGAAGGTTCTGGTTTAAAAAAATACCATATAATAAGCAATGCATGTGCCACAAAACACAAGTTTTCAAAGCCCAAACAACAAATAAATTCTGATATCACTAATATTGTCCCAAAACAATCCGTCTACCAGCTGCATGCAAGCAGATCATGTTTTGTATTAAAATTTATGTTTTCACCATATCATTCCATATTTTCCATTCAGAGAGATTGGTTTTAATAGAGGTTATCATAATTTCAGCCTCTAGCCCATATCACAGTAGTACCAGTTTAATTATTTGTGAACAAGATCACCGACATGGTGACATAATATGCCCATTGGCTTGCTTCAAATTATATTTCACAAAGATTCCATAACATGGGGCTATAAGCTGGAAATATAAGTAAAATGTAAGTAAAAATCAGCCCAATCAAGAATATATGGATAAATCTCAGATTAGAGCGCAGATTGTATTTTGAGTCAATTCAGACAGATACCAAGTTTGGTGGTGATCAACCAACCATAGCTTCAGTTATCAACAAGTAAAAATAGGTGGATGGAACCGAAGACTGAATGTGACCTGTAGTTTATGGTTTCAAACTTGTCTACCAAATTTCATTCCATTCAGTCAACATTAACTGAAGTTATCATGTGGAAACCAAAAAACCCACAAATTTCAAAGCCGAAACAAAACAAAAGTAGTAAAATCTAGTAAAACAGGTGTACAGAACCCAATATTTAACTTGGAATTCCAAATTTTTAAAAATTGAGCCTAAATTTCAACAAAGTGTCCGTAACTCTGGTAAAAATGGTTGGCCGGATCCCTAAATTGAACTTGACCTGTATTTTGTGGTAGTGAACCTATACATACAAAATTTCATTCCATTTAGTTCACTAGAACTAAAGTTATCATCCAGTAACAAAATATGAATGGACAGACAGCCAGGAGACCAAAAACAATTCACTGAGAAATATCTCCAATGTGTGTAGAAACTTATGACCCCACTCCACTCACACATTACATACATGGGACAGACGATCAGTTGTTGTACTCCAGTTTTTGTTTTTTGGTCTGTTTGGACAGACGAATAGAGCCCTCGGCCTCCTAAAGGGGTTCAGGGGCATAATAAATACACAAAGCAGTCCAGCCTGGCATGATACTCAGATAAATAATCATCGTCTGTGGTTACCAAAGTTGTGACAAAAGATGTAAATAAATTAAGAAGACTGGAAACAATCTTTTGTAACAAAATCAAAACTAAGGCATATCCAAACTTTGGAAACGGGGACTAACAGGAACTACAATAAAAGCATGGAAATTTATTACTCATAAATGACAATTTCAGCAAAATATCAGTAACATTTGTTAAAATCTTCTGACATCATAGAATGGAAAATGTGAATGTCATTTGCTCCTCATGCAGTCATATCGGTGAACCTCCATAACAAATTTAATTGAAAAATGTTGAACCATGACAGAAATCTGCGTGGACGTACAATATTTACAGAAAAAAACAAAGGATAACTCTAGAGCAGAAAACTTAAACAATGTCTTAATCCCTCTTTTGAAAGCAGTCATGAATACGAACATCCATACCAAACTTCATCCAGATCCGATAACCCATGGCTGAGATATAAGCCCAGACGGATGGACAGTCAGACAAAGTCAAATCAGTATACCCCACCATTTCTCTTCACAAAGTGTGGATATAATTATTCAAAATACAAAGAAATCGCTTAACCCTTTCAGTGCCAGGTCCGATTTTTGTATCAACCCATATACCCTGTGCCAATGCATTCTCTTATATATGCGAGTCGACCATGACCATAGGTCGCCTCGCATATATAAGAGAATGCATTGGCCTAACAATTTTTCATCATTTGTTATTATTTTTTACAATTTTAATAATTTTTTCTTATATTCTTTAACAGACTTATTTTGTAGGTTTAGTGCCAGGGAATCTTACCGTTTTTCATGGGCATCAAAATTATTACTATGAATACTTGGTGATAGTTTTGAGTTATAACATGCCCCTAAGGTTTTATCTAGTTTGTTTTTAAATTCGCTATAGCATGCTTAAGCATACCCCAAAAAAATTAAACCCCAAAAAATCTATTTTTTTAGGGCCGATTTTACAGACCGTAAATTAGGGCCGATAAGATCGGCCCCTGGCACTGAAAGGGTTAATGCATACATTTGTAATTTCGGAGAATGGATATCAAGAACATTACCTACGCAGAATATTTGATAGTGCTCACTGAAAATATGCTTTCCTTCTTATAACCTAGCATGCAATCTTCATGCAAAAATGAATGGAGGAAAAAGTGCCCCTTTTTTATCTCTGAAGTGGTAATTTTTATGACTTCAATATAGACCTTTTTGAACCACGGAATCTGGCAGGATGTGACAAAAGACAGAACTATTAAGAATATTGTGAGGCTCCAAAGCCCCATATGGTTTAAATTCTTGGTTGTCGAAATTCAATCTACTGGGTCTGAAATTGTCGGAGATCAACTCTGAAAGGGGCAGAGAAGTGCAGTGTGTACAGTAATGCTCTAAATAATCGACTCCTTAACCACAGCAGAATTATGGGTAACTTTTCAGGATTTAGTCGGAAATATGGCTTGTTGCCATTCATCGGAAAGCTCTCGTGAATTTTGGGTAACTTTTCAGGATTTGGTCGGAAATATGGCTTGTTGCCATTCATCTGAAAGCTCTCGGCGAGAGCTTTCCGATGAATCGCAACAAGCCATATTTCCGACTAAATCCTGAAAAGTTACCCATAATTCTGCTGTGGTTAAGGAGTCGATTATTTAGAGCATTACAGTATGAGGCAAAAGCCTGGGTATCAAAGTTATTCATGATGGTTTCAGAGCTTGATTGCCTGCCTATTGATTTAACATAGAAGAGAAGGGACAAAAGAAAATGTCGAAATTAGTATTCAAGCTGCCGAGAAATCACTTACAGGCATTTGTATGACAGATTGGAATGCTCATTGAGCAATGCAGTGGGGTAACCCATGAGGGAGGCATTAATTTTAAATATTTGTTATAATAATGCATTCAGCTGCACTCGGTAAAGCTATTTCACTCTGCATTTCAAATCAATAAAATGCACATGTGTGCACATCCCTGATTAAATTCAAATCAGAAGAATTCAAAACCAAGGACTTACTCAATTATTTCCAATCTATACGAGTAAGGGGAACCTTTAGCTATATAAAGGAATTCAATTCCAATTTGCATTGAAATCCATTCTCAGATAGCAATTTAAATATTTGTTTCCAATATTCTAGGGCTTTAGATTCATATCAGGTGCTGTCACATGCATGGATTTTACATGAGAATAAACAACATTTGTGGTTGCATGTTTGAAAGTGATTGTTTTGTTACATTACTACAGGTTTAAAGCGACATAAGTTCTTCGCAGTGGATAAATGTGAAAAATCATAAAAGTTTGTAAAACCATCAACTGTGACAGTCCTAATTACAAAATTAAGGTTTCAAGATGCGAAATCTGAAGAGATTTTGATAAATCTGCAGGGTTATCAACAATAATAATAAGAAAAAAATTCTTATTTTATTCTGTTTTATTGTCATTCTATTTCTGCATATTAATTTCGTAAGTCAAGTGAAAAGATATGAATCATATGGGAGGTTGACGACCCGACCCCCCTTTTCGGACGCCGGATTCGGGGTCTGTTATGGCGTATTCCGGAAGCTAAACGTAGAATGAGCACTAAAATCTTGTTTGCGTTCAAGCACACTTTAGAACAATCGCGAAACTTGTGCTGAATCGAGTCAAGATCAATCAACGCTTATCACGCATGAACTACTACTTCCGTGAATGGAAGGGTTATAATCCAGTTGGGTATTTGCTCTTTCTGCGATATCCTGAACCGTGGTACATATGGTGCCCCTCCCCCCCACCGACAATACGCAAATTCTAATAGGGACATTATTACATGATTCGTAGGGTATTGAACCCCAGTGAGTTAGGTGGTAATTGTTTTGTTTTGGTTGAATCTAAATTATATGGCCAACGGCCATGCACCCTACCGTTTAATCCGTGAAAATTGGACCATCCAAAAAGGCGTTTAGGCCATTTTGCCATTTTCGGTCGCAGGGTACGTATGGAAACCCAGTGCCAGTCGGTTTTGTGGTAAATATTTTGAGTGGAATCTTAATTAATCGTCAACAGCCACCATGCAATGTGTTTATTCCGTGCAAATCGGACCAGAAAGATTATATCGGGCATTTTTCCATTTTGGGTCGGAGGGTATGGAAACCCAGTGTGTTGGTTGTAAATGTTTTGGGAGGTATCTTAATTATTCGCCAACGGCACACTATATATGTATACAGTGCCGTGTATTCCGTGAAATCGGACCAGAATGTTTTCAATAAGGAATGAGTAACTGGTGTCACGTGATCAAAAATTCAATGGTTTGTTTATACACAAAAATATTCAAACAGGTTTGCAAATGTACTCCAGTGCATGTTGCAACATCATTCTATACCAATGTGATCATGTATGTGTTATCAGATTATAACTTCAGTACAAACATTTAATCTTTCAGTCAAGCTGCTAAACCAAATAACTAGCCTACTATAGCCAATAAACAGACTAATTCCAATGCATCATGTCAACTTTTGCTTCATTACTCTCTTTTTCAATAAATTTAGTGAAAAGAGTATTCCGGATGCCGTCTCTGTTATGGAGTATTCCGGATGCCGGTGTCAGTTTTAAGCCGGATGCCAGATTCCAGGGGGAGGGGGGTCATCACCCTCATATGGGGCCAGTATTCTTTACTCAGATTTGTCTCTCACTATACAAAGAGATATTCAAATCCAACTGTCAGTACTTGAGTAAGAATACTAAAAAAGTTTAACAGGTGGAAAATATGTGCTATATTCAAAGTCCATACAGGGCCACTAACTCTGACAGAAATCTACATGGATGAAGGCACTGGATGTTAGTATCCTTCGTTTGATACAGGTCTAGTAGTAATCCCACTATCAGAATTGTGTAGTCCAACAATGGCCTTAAAGGTACTGAATCCGATCAGACGGTCCCCATATCATCAAGATACAACAACAACAACATTTCTTCAAAATACACTTTAGTTATCAGAATCAATTAATTGTAACACAATAATGCTAACCACTATCAACTATGGTGTCAAATTTCACAAAACATGTTATTTATCAACATTTTGTTCAAAGAAATATGGCTGTTTTATCACTTGAGTATCACAAAATTTGGTTGTATTACCACTTGATTTTCATCTGCAATTTTGTCTGAGACAGTCCGTTTGACAATGTTTTTCTGGGCCACAAATAATTACACATCTCGAGAAATAACAAACCTCAAAAACTGATATCTGATCACTCTGAGCTTTGACTGGTGGGTTCCTCGACTCGAATGAAATATTTTTTAAACCCGAAGCCAAAGAAATAGTAATTTAGGAACGTTAATTCGGATATGCATCTTTAACTCTGGTAAAAATAAATTTACAGAACCTGTAGTATGTGCGTATCCTCTCTTTTTTTCTCTTATACCCACACCACATAATTTTTCAGTCACAATAAAGTGAGTATTTTGTAATTTCCTTATTTCTGTGGAACAGCAGGCAAGGGCATGGTATTAAAAACTTCATGTCCTGGATTGTGAGCCAACGTTAAACCACAAGTGGACCATTTTATGGAAAAACAATGGTTGCGCATCAGAGATGGCTTAGGTCAAGCTTTTTGGCCCATAAGAATGAATCTGTTCAACCGAGAATCTATAACCGATGAACTAAAGAACGATATCACAGAACTAAGGGCCATAACTCAAGTAAACAAAAACTAGAGGTCACCCCCGGAGATCCATAAGAAGTTTGGCGACGATTGTATGAGAAATGTTGCTAAATGATTTAGTCATAGAAAGAGTAAAATCCAAAATGGCCACTGGCAGCCATGTTTTTTAACAGATTTCGGAAAAAATGGTAAGCACCCATCTAGAGGTCACCTCGAGGATTCATATGAAGTTTGGTGAGGATCAGATGAGGGATATGCTCTGCAGAGTGTGCTAAATTATTTAGTGATGCAAAGAGTAAAATCCAAGATGTTTTTCAAATTCGATAAAGCTCCCATCTAGAGGTGATTCTAGACTCATACCAGATATCGTTGAAATTGGTCAAAGTTTGTTTGAGTTATCACGCTAAAGGGTCGCGAATGATCAAAATCGCTAAAAATAGACGAACTAAGTCACATAACTCTCATATGAAATATTGGACAAACCTGGTTTTTGAACTCGTTTGGGATATTGTTGCAGCAGACCCATATCACAAATGTGAATAAAATCTTTTCAAAGAGACACAAATCAATAATTATTGCCTTATTTTGAAAGATATCAAAATATAAATTGTTAAAAGCCACGTGTTTGATTCTGTCTTATTACATAAAAAAAAGCATGCTGCTTCGATACTATCCCAATATGAACTGATAATTTAAACCTTTCAGTTTGTCAAAAATAAAAAGAAAGTTAAACGTGATTCCTTGAATGAATCTACTTATATATTCTACTTATTAATAATATATATGTTAAAAATTTGATCGTAGGTTATGGGCTGATTTGCCAATACAAGATCTATTTTTGCAGTTGGCTGCAAGGACTGAGATCTTCCCAGCAGCTTCAGTGGTCCCACTCCTCCAACCCCTAACAGAAACCCTGATACAGGGATGTACATGGGATAATTTTTTCTCACTGAAAATTATTAAAGTACATTAAGAATCGGTCACAAAAATTAAGCCCATTCTTGTCTATAGGAAATGATACTTGGGACATTCTTGAAATTCCCTGTTTATGTTTGAAGTGAATGATTTTTATTTTTATCCAAATGTCAGCAGTAGCTAATATTGGTTACATTTATTGAATTCAGATCTTCAATATTGTAAAACATCAGTAATTTATTATAATTTCCTTGAATAAAATAATTACAATTACAGAGAATGGTAATTTTTCTAAAAAAAATTATATTTTCCAATGGGATATTATTTATTATAATCCCAAAAAGGAAGCCCCTTTTTCTAAACTTACTATTTTGAACATTTCGGTTGATAACATAAAAAGACCTAAACAAAAATTATGTGACTTGCTTGTGCTCAATTGAACTTTCTCCATTATTATAAATTCAAAAATACTATAAAAATTCAATGGATTGAAACCTGATGAGGAATATAATATTTTTTCCTCATCTGCATCTTCATTTCAAATTATATATAGTATTGTCAGACATAGTATAGTGTTCACAATTTCAAATTTTCAATATCAGTGAAAAAAGTATGAAGAATCGGTCACAATAATGAAGTCCATTCTTGACTAATGAAAACGATACTTGGCATATTCTTGAAATTCCAATATTTGAAGTGAAGTAGTGTTATTTTTGTCCAAATGCCACCAGCAGCTAATATTGGTTACATTTAATTAATTCAAAACTTCAGTAATGTACAAAGTCAGTGATTAAGGCCCATGTTTTTAACGCTTACTATTTTGAACATTTTGATTGGTGCTGTGTTCACCGAGTAAAGCCCTAAAGGAAACTATTTGTCCTGTTTGAGTTTGTTTGGACTATTCTTCATACTTGTAATACGAAACTCCTGTAAAATTTATCAGTACACTACATATGACTTTAAGTTAATCCTTTCTATAATGAATGGATTCTCCAACCCAGTTATAACAGTGTTTATTTGAACGGCCTATTATTAATTTGGAAGGGTGTTCAGGATATATAAAAAAACGACAGACAGAAAAACATATAATACGCAAGCAGAAGGATTCATATTCAGTTGTCGGAAATGTTCAGATAAATGATCGTTTAGTTGAACTTATCACCTGAATATTTCCTAAGGGAACTACTCGTCGATGAGTATTTAGTATAGAAAGTGCCAAGATCCTGTAAAATAAAAATGAAACCATATGTATCAAAATGAATTACTCACTCAAACTTATCAGAAAACTCCAGAAGTGGAAACGCTAGGTCCGTCATACTAGTTCTGTATGAAGAGCACAGCAGGAGTGTCTTTCCTTTAGAAGTTCATCCATATGAAAATGCAGCTTGCAGTTCACAATTTTGTCCGACATTTTTAAGAAACACATAACTGCTACACTCAGTAGCATGACAGAGATTTAAAGAACAAATACTGCAATCCAGATTAGACACCAAATCCTTCTGTGTTATTCATGACTATTTATACTTTGAGCCAATTTTCTTGAATTTAGGGATTTATTTATAAAGAAGACTTTTCTGCTGACGGAACATTATTTAAGCAAATCAATACTGAATATCAAACTATATTTGCAGAACATGGTATCAAGGAGAAAATATTTAGATTTAGAAATTCCATTACTAACCATATCATGGACAAATGCAAGGGATATGTAAATGTCTCAACAGTTTCCATGCACGAACAGCAGGTCTTAATTGGTTAAAATTGAAAACGCTCGATCCATTATTCCACTCCTATATAGAACTCACTGCAGAAGTTTTTTTTTTGCTGCAAATGTTTCTGCATGATTCACAATTACGACTGTGGCGCGGGGCATAATATCACAGCTGCAAATGCAGTGCATGGTGCAGTCCCTAATCTTAGATAAATGAGGTAATTTCTCCTCACCAACACTATTGATTTTCTGCCCATAGAACATGCCTTCTGAAAATTTAATTTGAATACTTTTTATCAATGTTTGAAAACAGAAAGCTATACTTACGGAGATATCACGACGGATTCTTGTCCGTTATTCTCCATCGGTTTCCCAGATGAGTGGTCCTTGATTGAAGCGGGATTTGGATTTGTGTCCTCTCCCCCACATGTAGTCTCGAGTGTCGCAGCATCGGAATTCATCAAGTCTCCGTCATCAGTGTTGCATTTCTCAAGTGCACCATTACTGTCATTTAGTTGGCTATCTGCCGACGGAGCTGCAATTTCATTCTCTGCCTGCAGCTCACGCGCTGCACATGCAGGATCTATAACACTATTATTAGTTGATTCATTGATGTTGTTGTCCAAACGAGTCTCGTCACCTGATGTTTTGTCGGCAGCATTTGCAATAATTTCGTGATCCTCCTGCTGCTCGTAACTGTCACGAGGAGGATGAGAATGATCACGGAGGTCCTCACTTATACAATATGACTCTGCAAGGCATCCGTTAGATGAACACGTTTCTTCCTGATCGTTCATAGTCTGATGTGATTCTTCCATATTGTTGACATCACCCACCTGGTTATCTGTTTTCTTATAATTTTTATCACTTTCGCTCTCAGTACCAGCTAAAGTACATATGTCTTCAGCTACTTCATGATCCACATCGGGGTTACTTTTCTCAACTCTGAACTCCGGACAATAACTGCTACCAGATTGTTCGATAATGGTTAATTCCCCGCCCTCTGGAATGCTGATAATGATCTCTTCATCGGCAGTTTTGGAGTAAATGGACTCTACAGATGATTGAGACGGCAAAGACCTTTTTGTATTATTGGTCTGCGTGACAATGGAATCACAATCCTGCATTTTTGCTATCTTGCTCTGTCTGTCATCCGTAACTCTTTCCACTTTTTCTGTTGATTGCTCCTGTATACCATCACCTTTAGAGGCTTCGCAATCTCCTGCTTGTGGACCAGCCAATCGCGAGTCATCTGATGGGGTAACATCATCCAAAACTGTTCGCGGGGAACTTCCATCTGCTGGTATATCATTCTGATTTGAAATCAAACACTCTTCCAGTATGTGCCCATCCTCAATAACTAAATCAAAAACGTCTGACTCCTCAATGACCTCTTCATGTAAGTCTTCTGTCTGTTCATCAATCACGCCATCGATGTTAACATCCATCTGCTGTTCTTCGGTAGCTATAGATGTGCTGTCACATTGTCGAACCCCATGAGCAATGTCTGAATATTCGTCTGTGACAGAAGCAGATATATCATCATGTGGAGCCAGGTCATTCAAAACTTGTGGTGGTGAATTTTCATCGTCACAAGCATTACTCGAGGTAGAAATTTCAACTTTCTCACCCAAAGAAAGATCAATTTCCATCAAATAATGAGGGGACGGAGTAGCCTCACGAGATGTTTCAGTATATTTTGGTTTCTCTCCTTTCCCCAAATCGGTAGCCACGTGTTCGCCGTAATAATTTTGCACCGCTTGAATGTCCTTATCATAAGATATACCCACATCAGATGTCGTGTTTTCTGTAATTTGAGTGCTTTCTGTATTTTCCACACTTTCCTTATTTTCCTCATCATCTTTACTGATATCTCGTACCTCTCCTTTTGCATGTTCTTTGGTGACTTTCTGATCGTCTCTATGACTGCTAACAATACCTTCACATGTGACTCCATCATTCAACTTATTGCAATGATGCGAAATAGAATCATTTTCAGAACATGCATCATTTATAATAGTATGGCTCTCATTTCCACTGTTTTCACATGCCTTTATTTGCAGACTAGTATCCTCTCCCGATGAGGTGTAACTGGTAACATGTCCATGATCTCTTTCACCAGCGGGAGTTGCACTTTGTAGATTATTTTCAGCAGAACTATCATTCGCTCCATCACTCAGCTTCTCTACTTTAACATAACATTTGACATTCAAATTAGATGACTGATTGCCATTTGAACTGCCTAGTCTCTGTTGAAGTTTCTTGTGCGCCTTCACCCGTTCCAGAAGTGGTTTTACGTCTGTTTCTGATGCCTCGCTGCTGTGTTCACTGCGTGGAGAGTTGCATTTTGAATTCCCTGAAACAGGGGTATTCTGTTTCTCAAGCTCTCGAATTTTTTTCTCCAACCAATTGTGCTTTGGCAGTTCCTGCACAAAACGCTCATTTCTCCGTTCCGTGGCGATTGGAGGTACACTATATGCCTTCTTGCTTGGTCGTCTGCTTTTCGGTGGGTTTAGCGTTGGTAACTCTAAATTGTCTGAAATAGAATTGATGTCATAAGCAAATAAGAACAAGAAACATTGGTAACACTAAATTGTCTGAAATAGAATTGCTGTCATAAAAGCAAATTAGAACTAGAAATTCAAGAACATATTCTCTCTTTCCTTACTGAATGGATTCTCCCAATCAGTTATATAAGTATGGATTGGTCTATTATTTATCTTGAGGGATGTTCAGGAAGTATAAAGCAAATGACCGATAATACAAGCGCAAAAGGATTCCTATCTATTGGTGGGAAATGTTCAGATAATAAATTCAACAAACGACGTTTGTATAGTTTCAATACTTATTATCTGAACATTCCGGAAGAGAATTACTCATCTTAACCCTTTCATGACGGGAGCTGCAGTGGGGCAGCATTAAAGATCCTGCGCCAGTGCATTCTCTTATATATGGGAGTCTCCCATAGGGATCCTCGCATATATAAGAGAATGCACTGGCTTACAAGGTCAAGGTAAATATTGTTAGGCCAATGTATTCTCTTATATATGAGAGGATCCCTATGGAAGATTCACATATATCAGAGAATGCATTGGCACATGGTTTTCGCAAAATTTCAAGAAGCTCCCGCCATGAAAGGGTTAAAGAAAGAGTTTTAAATCTGTCTTCTAAAAGTAAGAATTCAAACGGTTCAGTCTTCATATGTATAGCGATGATCAGATGGCATAAACATATGGCAGGCAGTGAAACATTCAAGGATTCATTTGTAGGGAACGACGTTCAGCCATTTGCTAAAGATACACAATGCCCTAAATAATCGACTCCTTAACCACAGCATAATTATGGGTAATTTTTCAGGATTTAGTTGGAAATATGGCTTGTTGCCATTCATCAGGAAAGCTCTCAATGAGAGCTTTCCGATGAATGGCAACAAGTCATATTTCCGAATAAATCCTGCAAGATTACCCACAATTCTGCTGTGGTTAAGGAGTAGATTATTTAGGGCATTACTGTAGATATACTTATACATGAATGAATGATAATCAGATGACTACTGATCAGTGTGTATTAAGTTATCAAAATTTCAGACACTGATGAGACTAAAGTAAGAAAGAAGAATTCTTCTAGTTATAATATGTTGTAGCTGCCATGTGATTTGATTTATACTCAGCTCTATCCCATTTTTGACTTATGATGTAAATTTTGTGGGTGTTTGAAAATGGAAGATTCTACATGCCTCCCTCCCCCATAACTATAAGGCTCACTGATAGTGGAAATCCAACACATGTTGCTAATCTATATTATATTGTCAATTTGTTCGAGGGCATGTGGCTCAAGAGACCAGCCATTATAATTGAATAAGAGAACTTAGTAAAATCGAAGAATATAATTCTCAATACATATTTTGACCTTGAACATGATGTCATTCAATACAAATATCTTAAGCATGACAGATGGAAGCAACAGATGCAATAATAAGTTGGCACATCTGACAAAAGCGTAAGCTAATGTTTGATTTATAGCAGGAAATCAAGCAGAGAGGTATTATGAAGTCCACCATCTGACAGGGGTGCTATCCAGGGGGTGCAGAGGGGAACTTGCCCCTCCTGCCCTCAACAAAGGGGGCAGAGGGGGTGCTTAGTGCCCCTTCAGTCTTAATAAAATGGCAAGTAATACTTTAAGTATGTGCTAGAACAGCATTTTTATATTGTCCTAATAGAAAAGTATATCCATTCTTCAAGTTGGGAGCTGTACTGGCGCAACATTAAAGACCCTATGCCAATGCATTCTTATATATGTGAGTCGACAATATTTTTTATTAATTTTTTATTACATTCTTTAACAATTTTTATAATTTTATATTACAGTCTATAACAATTTTTATAATTTTTTCTGATATTATTTAACAATTTTATCATTTTTATGATTTTGTCTTACATACTTTAACTATATGGTAAATTTTTTTAATTTTTTCTTACATTCTTTATGAATTTTTATCATTTTATCATTATTTCTTTTTTAACAATTATAAAAATAATATAAAATTTGTTAGGCCAATGCATGCCCCAAATTATGTTAACTCATAGTAAACGGTTCCATGGGAACTGCTACTATGAGTATCCATACCTCATAAATAACAACAGGAACCACAAGCAATGTAAGTTTTCTCGCCAATACATACACGACAACCAGCGACAACCCCATTAATCGATTGCATATATATATATGGCTTCAATTACAACGCTCCCCGCATCCCAATCAAGGGGTGGGGTGCAGCTTGAAATCTTGTAAGGACAATCCAATTCACCAGGACCTCTTTCATATGTCCCTGACCAATTGTTAACATGTGCAAAAAGACCTTTCCCGGATAATATATACTGAGGGCTTTCGTTGCATAAATCAGTAATTCAGCTCCAGATTTGTCTTCTTGAGTGTGCTAATTTTTACTAATCTGATTATCATCTGTGGTTCTATGTTTATTACACATCTCATAATTACTTCACTGGCATAATAACTGGTTAAATTCTGACAGTGGAAGAATTCGGATATAGTGCCAGGGGCTCTGATAAGTTAGTATTCAGGCGCTGTGCCAACTGGGGGATGTAAAATTCATCGCCAGAACAACGCGCAATTATAAATATTTACATCTTGATTCGGGACACAACAAACGGCGATAAACGAGTGCAAATGATTTCGCCACAGAGAGTCATTGAATTTAATTGATATATAAGAATGAACTACTTTGAACAAGGTTATTCTACATTTAAGAAATAAATACACTGCGCATCGGCATGTATAGTAGAATTTGACCACAAAGAAACTGATTGTAGGACGACGTGAAGGGGAGTCCTACAATCAGTTTCTATGGTCCAATTCTACTATACACGCTGATGCGAAGTGTATGTTTTGGTCGAAATTGCATTGACATATGTTCAACCGGCTATATAATAGCCCAGTTTCTAACTCTGCATGGTATGATTTTCCACCAAACAGTTCTTCTCTTAGAACTGTAACATCAAACTTGACGTCACTATTGAACGGCGACCCCTTTTCTTAACCTTTTTGGCCAAAAAAATTTTGTTCTATCTTAACTAAAATTCAGTAAAGTACAGTAGGTAGTCATTATATGTCTCTTTCTTCAGTCTATAGCATGACATTAACCAATGCGCGTGTGGTTTGACTTCTGAAAGTTTGAGGCGTTGGCAGCATTTCACTGATTGTACCACATTTTTTTGTGGTACAATTCAGAATATCTAGAATTGTACCACAAAATGACGGTCGTGTCTGCATGGAAATACAGGATACTGACCAATCAGGACGAGCCTTGTATGTAGGTTTAGGCAAGGTCGTACTACAATTATATTTGATCACCCTACCTGAGTGTTTCACATCACTTTAATATGACGTTTTGGTTTGACTGCACAAATGGAACTTTAAAACCAGCATCTTCGGAGATATTCAGATACGAGATATTGGTAGCACATGTTTATAAACACAGAACTGCACTTGTGTTACATAGGGGCCTAGTCACCATCTACTATTGCAATCACAGAAAAACAACTTATGACATATCTTAAGCTATCCTTGCACAATCATAATTGTACGCCTGCGAATATTCTATATTTTATATTATGAGCTTTCCGATGAATGGCAACAAGCCATATTTCTGACTAAATCCTGAAAAGATACCCAAAAATTCTGCTGTGGTTAAGGAGTCGATTACTTAGAGCATTACTGTACACTCGTAATAACTCCCTCAAAATCAGCCATATTATGTTAACTTTAACAGTTTATATTTTATTTCGAGGACATTCAGTCGATTACCGAAAGATATTTCACAACTATTTGGAACAGTATGTCACGTGACCGCCCATACACAGTATTATTGCATCGACAGTTGTAATATGCCCACATGGGTCATTCGTGAAATGCAGGTGTCAAATCCCATTCGATCACAAGTGTGTTTAATTTTTGAGAAAGCAGTGATACCGTAATTCTGCAATGGTCCATCTCTGATTCCACATTTAGTGGGGAAATTCCCCTATAGTGACGTCATTCAAATCCAGAGTTTTTACGGTGACAATGTGTTTTATTTAATAGTCAGACATACAGACGAAAACGAGAAACATATCTTAATCTTATAATTTTGGCGACCAAGATTGTGAAATATTTGATTTGCAACTCACTAGTGCAGTTCTCTGTATGTTGAATAGGTATCAGCAGGGTCTGTGCTGGGCAGAAAATTATTGAGGCCGATATTTTTTGCCAATATTCTAAAACTTTGGGCCGTCTTTGGCTGAACTAAAATTTAATCAATAGTAGGATCAGGGTAGGATCATAAAAAAAAATGTAATGAACACAAAATATAATGAATTTTGATAAATGTGTCAACCTAAATGAACACTGATTGGCTATTCCTATTGTGTTACTTTTTGTCATTTAAAGTGATGTGAAACACTCTGGTAGGCTGATCAAATCGAAATTGAGAATAATCTTGTAGTTATTTGTTATGAATATTAATCCAAATTGATGATACACACCATCATTCTTATATATTAATTAAATGCAATGCCTCTCGATGGCAAAATCATTTGTGTTAGATTATCGCCGATAGTTACGTCCTGAATCGAGATGTAAATATCTAGCCCACAATTGGGTGTAGTTCAGATGATGTTTTCTTTGGAGTGGTATGGTTGATTTCTTTGAAATTTTCGGCGATGTTAGTAGAATGCTACATTCCCCATGTTGGCATAGCACCTGAGTACTGACCTATCAATTTCACGCACCCGAACAAGTCCATAATGTCTTTAAAATCATAAAACAGATTATACTACTGGAAATTTATTACAAAAGAAAGTACAGCCACTAATCTCCATTGTTTTGATAAATAAGCATGCATGTCCTATAAATACTACGGCTTCTGCTAAATTGCTTATTAGTTCAGGATTTTATGACTAGTTAATTATACATTTGGAAAGATGATTGTCGACTATACTTTAAAAAATTTGGCCAAATAAAATATACCCAGGGTATCAGGAACAGAGCAGAGCTTTACTACCCCCTGCATTCACAACTACCATAGTATGTGATGGACAAAACAGCTTTATTGTGCATGTTGCAAATGTGATGGTTCATGATATAAATGCAAGTAATTTTTCCATGATTGCCTGTGTGATTGCAAGAGTAAATTCTCGGTTAGTATATATATGTAACACATTTCAAGAAAACAATTGATTAGCTCTGAAAAATATGGATAGAATATTGACAGCCAAATGTTTTCAAGCTCTGACATACAAAAATCAATCTGATACTTACACATATATAATTGAATCTGTATCAAATTGTGATCAAACATGTGTAAACTATAATGACATTGCATACTAAATTGGAATTTAGAAAGTGCAATATGCAACAGCATGAAATTGGTCCTTCCAGTTTATGACCTAAGTCCATTGCCCTCTGTGTAGAAGGCAGGTATTTAAATTGTCAATCAATATTCGTGACCATGTGGCAAGCAAATGATTGGTAAATACGAACCGAGATGTCCAAGCATTGAAATTTAAGAACATATCTCCTCCCAAACAGCTTTAGTGCGATGTGTGTTGAACAAGAAAAGTCTTAACATGAACCTTGGATGTGAAGCTTATGTTTAGCCTCAGGCATGTAGATTTATGGTAATGATATGAGCACTGAAATTTTTTTCCCATTTCACGAGATGATAAATAAATAGAGCAGATGCAGTCGACAGCATTTATTAAAGTATGCACAGCTCAAAATACTTATTGAATATATAATTATTACTAAAATGCTTGGCCAGTATACAAGGTGGGAAAGTCATTGTGTATATATGTTGCTTTTATTCTGAATATAGCAAAATATGGGGCCAATTGTTTCCGCTCCCTTGATTAAAATTTACCATTATGAAGGAACAATGATGAGGTATATACTGCAAATTATATACTGTAAAGTATGCAAAATTTTGCAAGAAATAAATAATTGACCACCCCAGAGATAGAAATGTGAAATTTCTTTGCCACGAAATGTTGTAAAGAGGGGCACAACTTTCAAAAGGACACATTACACAACATAAAATTATGCATTTTTACATACATCAGTTGAAGGCAAGCGGGCTTGTCCTTTTTATCAACGGAGAAGTGATTACTCTGTGTTTTTTTCTGAATGCAGATGTCTGCATGATTATAAACAAAGTAAATGCATTAAAAGTATGGTTGTTAAAGGTTATACTATGTCATGTGTCTCCGTTTTTGACTTCTCCCTGACAACGGTCCATATCTCACTAATTAACCTTTCATGACGGGAGCTACGATGGTGCAGCATTAAAGATACTGTGCCAGTGCATTCTCTTATATATAAGAGAATGGACTGGCCTACAAGGTCAAGGTAAATATTGTTAGTAAAATTACCAATAAACCCTTTCATGATGGGAGCTACAATGGTGCAGCATTAAAGATACTGTGCCAGTGCATTTTCTTATATAAGAGTCTCCCTTGGGTAAATATTGTTAGTAAAATTACCAATTAACCCTTTCATGATGGGAGCTGTGCTTGTGCTTATATATGTGAGTCTCCCATAGGGAGCATTCCATATATAAGAGAATGCACTGACTTACAGGGTCAAGGTAAATATTTTTAAGCCAATGTACTCTCTTATATATATGAGGCCCCCTGTCGGAGACTCGCATATAGAAGAGAATGCATTGGCACAGGCTTTTCGCAATATTTCAGGAAGCTCCAGTCATGGAAGGTTAAGGAATAGGCATCTAATATATCTATGGAGAAGTGACTTCCCTGAATTTGAAAGCCCTTGACTGGTCTCTATGAAAAAGTTCTAACAGAGATAAATGGACATATTAACCCATTCTTACTAAATGAATTCTCCCACCCAGTTATAAAAGTATGTATTAGAACAGTCTATTATTCATTTTGAGGGGTGTGCAGGTAAAGGATTCATATTCAGTGGTGGGAAATATTCAGATAATAAGTTCAACAAACAAGCTGACATTATTATCAAAATAATTATCAACATAAAGCCTTCCGGCGAATCATATAAATTCCTTTCTTTTTATTTTTACTAAAAGATGCATAATCACTCCCCAAAATCCTATGTATTACTTATGTGTGTGAAATAATAAATCTGCATTGGAGGAGACGTTGTGTTGAGCTTGAGTTCTGAGATTTCATGAGATCTTCTCTATAATCTGGATATTATTCTCTCAATCTTCATTTTAAACCGAGACAGAAACTTCTCATATTTTAGAATATCAGACAAGAATATAACGTTCCGGGGAAGTGATAAGTGATATAGTGATCACTTGTCTGGATTGGTTCACAAACATATAAACAGTTTTTGTCAAAATACCGTAAACAATTTGTTCTAGATTGTTTTTTGTATGTATATGTATATATATATATATATATATATATATATATATCATTAGTCTGTACATGAATGTGGATATGCATATGAATAAACACCATCTGATTAATTATTTATATAGTGATATTAAGTTTGGGGAAGCAGGAAGACAGCCCAGCAGGGATATGTTCCCACAGCAGTATACTGCATTATTATCTAGTTATATGTTAATTCCATTGTACTATTCATATGAGTATTGTAAATAAAATTATCCTATCCTATCTGACCATTTCCTAAGGGAATTACTCATCAATGAGCAGTTAAAAAAAGGGTAACAATAAATAAGATCTAAAGATATGCAAGCACAAGCAATATTCAGTATATACAGAATCAAAATTGGGGAAAACTGAAATCATGTTCCGGGCAATTCAATTTGTAACCATGTGCATCTCCCCATTTGGGTTATAATGTTCGATTCCAACTAGTAACCTACTGTAGTACCTCAAGCTTTCTCTGTTGGAAATTTTCCAAGCTGGGTTGGAAGATCAAACTGTCAGTAAAATTTCAACCTATTTTTGGTCTGGAATTTTCAACTGATGTGGGGTTGGGGCAATAAGAGATTCCCCCACTATTGCCACATGCCTGGATGGAGTTACCTCATCAAAACTCAAATTTATTCTGCGGTGGACTGCATACTCAGACCTTTTAATTGGCTACAGCAAACTGGGCCAAGGCAAAGGTTTGCTGTAGCAGATTGCCATAGCCAAACCATCTGAATTAAGTAGGCTGCACACTAGAGCTTACTTATGCATTCCGTGTGTGTGCAGTTTATGGGAGTCTGGAGAATTCTGCCGAGCGAAGATCCATGCTCTCTAACTTAGGCCTGTGATTATATGCTTGCACCGCATTAACTCTCAAACCATAATTTAATCAGAAAGTTCATTTTTAGAATCAGTCATGCAGAGTGACATCGTGATTGAATATAATTGTGTGCTTAAATCAAACACGCTTTTTGACCAAACATAAAACACTGCAGAAACTGGGATCTATTCCCCCGTTCATGTTTGATTCTGCAAATAATGAAGACGTATTTTTTCTCCTGTCCGGCTCTCATAAAAATATAAGTTACCTTATTGAGGGTGTAAAATAATAAAATTTGAACAATTTGGTGTTATATAAGCTGAGTAACTCACTGTCTGACAAATCCCAAATTTGGCCAGATTGTCAAATATCTAACACACAAAGTCACTTGATTTAGAGTTATCCATCTTCATCCGCAATTTGGTCCGAGACCGTCGGCTTGAGGAATATTTGCCAAGCTGCCAAATAGTGCATATCTCGGGAAATAACAAAAATCAAAAATCAATATCTGATCACTCTGAGCTTTGATGGGTGGGTTCCTCGACTCAATTCAAATATTTTTTACCCCGAAGCCAGAGAAATAGTAATTCGAAGTGTTAATTCAGATTATGCATTTTAAATTCTGCATAAGAACATCTGTACCAGTTAAAAGGGAGATATGAAGCCTGCATAAAGTCATCCGAATGCAGACATAAATTCAAATTGCAAAGCCCTATAGCAGTGTAATCTGTATGAGTGTTTGAACTCTTATATAAAGCATAAAGAAGAAATAATCTCTTCTTGTTCCATATTTCTGGAACCAGGACTGTCAAAATTTTTGCATTTTTTTTTAGTAGTTTTAATACAGCGTCATAAAAATTTATGAATTGAACAAGTCAAATGAGAATTGATCGATCCAAAATATACTGGGACAGCTTAAATTGAAATGTTAAATGATTTGAGATACTTTTATAGCTATAACTGAATCCAGGCCATAAGAGTAAAATGTGGATAATTCAAAACAAATTTCTAAGGCACACATAATTCATATATCTCATCTATTTAGCAAGTAAATTACTAGGTTGAATTTGAGGCTTGAACTTTATCAGACGCTTTAATGATAATCTCTACTATATCACTACATAACTTTTCTTGGTTACTATTCCACGCATTTGTAGCAATTATGGAAGTTGAACAAATTGGGCACTCCAGCACATCCGGTGAAACTATAATTAAACTATCCATAATACAATACTAGATTCCATGAAATGTATGAACACCCAGTGACTAAACAACAGAGACATTATAACTCTGCGATGCCAAATGAATCTTCACAACATTAAAAAGCAATATTAAAATTTGTTTAAGCTGGCTAGCATCCTTTCCATCCAATCAAGCCTGCAAATAGTGTGTCTATCATTTGCAGGATGAATTCAAGAGGGTGAATTTAGTGACGCTATCCCACATAGCAGACTAGCATCACCAAACTTACCCTCTGGATAAACTCATTCTGCTTAGGCCTCAACTTATATAGGAAGCCTAGGATCAGATTGAAGGTCCCCACTTGAAGTTGGTGATGATCACCCATTAGTCACCTTGATTATGCATTATATTTTCTGCAAATTAGGGGATATAGAAACCATCCCATAAGGGAAAAAGTAACTAAAAACAATGTTAACCCTTTACCCAACAAACCGGCCAAAACCGGCCAAATAAAGCTTCAACAGCCTAAAATATCTTGGGTCTGTCTCAATAGAACCATACAAATATGGATATCATTGGAACCGGCTCCTTGACCACATTGTGATAGTTACAGTTATGCCCTGTGCCAATGCATTCTCTTATATATGCGAGTCGACCATAGGTCGCCTCGCATATATAAGAGAATGCATTGGCCTAAAAAAAATCTTTTTTTAATACTTTTTACCATTTTTTCTTACATTCTTTAACAATTTTATAATTTTTAATGTGTTAAGCCAATGCATTCTCTTATATATGCGAGGCGACCTATGGTCGACTCACATATATAAGAGAATGCATTGGCACAGGGCCGTTCTGTTGGGTAAAGGGTTAATTGGAGACTGTAGATACTTCCCAGAAGATAAGGCAGTCCTAAGTAGAATGAGGTCACCAGCGGGTGAATTTGGTGATGCTATCCCGCTGTTTGGCCTCTGTTGAACTCGGGATATTGGCATCAAGTTCACTCAGACTTTATATATAGAGAAATTTGGGTTATGCTAGCGTGACCTGTTAATTCTGTAATCAATGGAAGCAATGTCCCATTTCTCTTGCAACCATTGCAAGCAACACCTTAAATTTTTCAAACAACTCATTGTAAGCAGGGCAATAAATATAAATTTCTGCTCACAGCGCTTCTTGCACAAGCACCGCAATCAGCATTTGTGCTTTGCTATGGTAGTCTGAATTTCATGCCAAAGTAAATTCTAAATTATATTTTAGTATATTTACAGCACCAATAGAATTTTAATGGATGCGATTGAGGCCATCGTCATTAGGCCTTGAGAGACATCAATATTCATTGTGTTAAATATTGGCCTCCATTGTCAGAAGATATTGTCATTGTATATAGGCTGAGTGCATCTTCATCCCCGCTGATGCTTATTATAATGGCTACACATCAGAACTGGAATGAATAAAAGGTTAGCCGACCACAGTGTCCACGAAAACGTGGCAAGTCGACACCGCTTTGTTAAAGAAATTAAAAAAAATGTTGAAATGTTCTAAGTCGAAAGGGTTAATAATTCCGTAAAGAAATAATTTTTCCACCATCTATATACATGTTGCACATCTCCAATATGTGGGTAACAATACTCTGAAGTTTCAACTATCTACGATCAAAACTCTAGGAGAAGGTACCCTCATACAGAAAATGAGAAAAAACTCATTTTCAAAGTCGAAAGGCCCATAACTCTGGGAACAATCATTGGATCAAACTCAAATTCGAACTTGACCTGTATTTTGATATCGATGACTCACAAAAAAACGGAATTTTCAATTGAACAGTCCAAACTTGAGTTATCATCTGGAAACCAAAGAAAAAAGTAAAATTGAATTTTCAAAGTAAAAAAAAGTCCATAACTCTAGGAAAAATCATCGGATCAAACTCAAATTCGAACTCAACCTGTATCTTGATATGACTGATCCACACGAAAACAGTATTTGCAATTAAAGGATCCAAACTTGAGATATCATCCCAGAATTGCAGAGCACCTGTGTTCTTGGTTGAGACACCTACATACCAAGTTTCAATCAAATCAGATGATCATTACTGGAGTTATAACTCCGGACGGATGCACGGTACGACAGACGGACGGATGCGGCTGATTACAATAGTCCTCCGAAAATATCGGGGGACAATAAGAGCAAGATACCATACTGACCCCCATACAGAAGGGAAAATATAGAGAACAAGAGCTACGCTGGGCGTGCAAAATACGCCCTATCTGGGGAAATAAGAGGCATATCTCTGGTAAAAATTGGCGGACGGAACTCAAATTTGAACTTGACCTGTGTTTTGGTGGGAGAAAGTAATATACCAAATTATCATTGAATCCGATAAGCTCTAGTAAAGTTATCATCCGGACAACAAATTTCAGGGATTTTCTAAGTCAAATTACGTCAAATAAGGGGCACAACTCCGGTGAAAATTGGCAGACGGAACCCAAATACGGAACCCAAATACGGACAGATCAATACTATAATACGGCCTTTTTTTCAAAAGGGCGTATAAAAAGAGATGGAGAGAGAGAGTGTGAGAGTGAGTGAGAGGCGCCAATTCCACATGTATACTTTAATATGAGTAATTAAGACAAGCCAATTGTAAAGGGGGGAGGGAGTGACAGTTGTGTGTTAACATGTGTGTCAGATTCGTACTGACAATATTGGCCACATTGACAAGACATTTAATAATTGACAGGTATGGGTGGGTTTATGAAACAAGAGCTACGCTGGGCGTGCAATATACGCCCTCTCTTGGGTCGGCGGAAACTGGTAAAAAAAGGGGCATAACTCTGGTAAAAATTGGCGGACGGACCTCAAATTTGAACTTGACCTGTGTTTTGGTGGGAGAAAGTAATATACCAAATTATCATTGAATCCGATAAGCTCTAGTAAAGTTATCATCCGGACAACAAATTTCAGGGATTTTCTAAGTCAAATTACGTCAAATAAGGTGAAAATTGGCGGACGGAACCCAAATTCGAACTTGAGCTGTCTTTTCTCCTAATAAACCCACATACCAAATTTGAGGGGCCATAACTCTCGCAAAAATTATCGGATTAAAACGAAATTCGGACTTGAGCTGTATGGGCTGCATGAATCGTCAAGTCCAATATATGGTCATATGATAGACGACAGTTTATTATTCATTAGGCTTGAGCTCTCTATCCGATTATCCAACGTGAAAAGAATCTCCTTCCAGGGAGGACCTTTAGTCTTCATTTGCATCCCAAGAAGCTTATTTTTTTTAGACTTTGTAACCGCATTATCTCATTTGAATTCAAATGGAAGATGAATCCATGCACTGAAGATTACACCCTTCAGATGATTGGAAGTACAATTTTCAACATAGCGCAATATCATTGGGGATGTGGTTAGAGGGTCTCCATTGTGGGGAGTATCCACCATGAAAGTGCACACACCCCCCCCACCCAAACCATTTTGTTTACATAACAATGGTTTCAACAAGAACAATTTTTTTATTAGAGAACTACAGTAATGTCCTAAATAATCGACCTCTAAACCACAGCAGAATTAAGGGAAATTTTTCAGGATTTAGTCGGAAATATGGCTTGCTGCCATTCATCGGAAAATTCTGCTGTGGTTAAAGGGTCAAATACTTCGGGCATTACTGTATCAATAATGAATATAAAAACAAAGTTTATCAATTTCTCCATTCTGCTTAGTGTTGATGTTTTCACAGAGTTTTACCCACGGCGAGTGCCATGGGTCCCTATAAACCAGAGAAAGGGGTTTCGTCTTTTACTCCCATAATTCCCCAGGCATATCATCGGCATTCGAATGCAGCAAACTGATTAGCCTGAGTGCAGTGAATGCTTTAACCAGTAAGGTTCAAAACTATGCCAGATAACCAAATCAATACTCATTCATAGAATCGTTGGATTTCTGAATATGCTAATTATCATTGTGCCATTTTGGAAGTCCTAATTTAGTGAACGTTCAGACGACCATGATTCAATCGTAAGTGGAAGGATTTCCGTCGTAGGAAGTAACCGGTAGTTAGACTGCAGTCATGTGTACATACAAATCGTGGCTGGAAATAATTCAGGGTAGTCAATCACATGCTTTATGAACAACCTACGATATCATCATGTACGACGACATCACAATCGGGTGAACAAACTATCCACGATCTCGTCGGGCCCGATTCCTCCACTTACGAATGTATCGTGGTCGTTTGAACGTTCACTAGAGGGATAACTTTAAAATTTAAAACGCGAATGTCATTTGCTCCTCTTTTGAAAGCGGTCATGAAGGAAAACTACAAAGTCAAATCAGTATAATTATCGACTCCTTAACCAGAACAGTATTATGGGTAACTTTTCAGGATTTAGTCAGAAATATGGCTTGTTGCCATTCATCAGAAAGCTCTCAGTGAGAGATTTCCGATGAATGGCAACACGCCATATTTCCGACTAAATCATGAAAAATTACCCATAATTCTGTGTGGTTAAGGATTTGATTATTTAGGGCATTACTGTACCAGTCAGCCCTCAAAATATGGTGCCGGATATTTGCAGAATGAGGTCCCCAAAGTGTGATTTTATTGATGCTACCATGTACAGTGGGCTAGCATCATTAAATTCACCCTCTGGGGACCTCATTCTGCATAAACTTCATCTTCTCTGGAAAGTATCTTTAGTTTCTGTAGAAAGTTCTTTTTTCTTTTAGTTTAGTTTCTCTATATCAACAATTTGAGGAACCAATCCTTCAAAGCTCCAAGCTATTTGGTTCATCCTTCAATTTTAGATATTTGGATAATATAAGCAGATAACCTTTTTAAGGTTTTATTTGTTCAGCTAATTATAAAAAAGTTGCAGCTTTTACTTGATTATCTCCTACAAATGAATCAATGAGAATCAAGTAACTACTTGTCAATGATAAAGATGGATACTCGCTGCAAGAATATGATCTGCTCTAATTGCGTGCACGATTGGAGTTTTTACTCGGGTGTATCCAGATTTTTCCAACGATGGAGATAGATGAATTAAGTCACTAGTTGTGAATCCTGAACATTGTCAAGGTCATTCGAGGTAAACAAAATAGCTACATCTATGCTCTAATTAATCGACCCTTAATGAGGTTGACCACTCAGGTATTACTGTGTTACTCGATCGCGTTCATGCGATCAACTGCGGTCAACTTTACTGCGTACCATCGAGTTCGCAGTTAGACTGCATTTTTGATGCAATGTTTATATGAATATTATTTTTTTTAAAGTGGGTAATTATAACCACACTTGATGAGAGTTTGTTTATTTCTGGCATGGCATGATGCTGCATTGATGGCGATATCGTGAATGTCGGTCAGTGACCAACTTCATATGTTGAATAAACTGTAAACAATTTTTAATTGAACTATTATTTTGTGTATAGCAGTGAAACCACTTGACTGCGGTTGAATGGCAGTATGACCGCAGACATTACAAGCCTACAACCTCGTTAAAGGGGTCAATTAATTAGAGAATAGCTGTATTTCAAATTAAATGTCTATAGAGGAAATTATAATAACAGTGTAAGAGCATGAAGTATAATATAACAAGACTATCACATCATTATGATACTTGATGGTTTGTAATCATTATCTGAATGAATATACAAATGATAAATGAGAAACATTTTTGCACTTCTATTATCAAAACACCCCTCCAAATAAATAATAGATCATTCCAGTGTATACTGAATGATCAAATACATTGAGTATGAAAGGGTTAATCACAGATAAGCAAGCCTTGAAATAGTGTGCCTGTCATTTGCAGAATGAGGTCCCCAGAGGGAGAATTTAGTGATGCTACCCCGCATATCGGGTTAGCAGCACCAAATTCACCCTCTGGGAACCTCATTCTGCAGAGTTGTAAGCAGAATCAGGTCCCCAGAGGGTGAATTTGGTGATGCTAGCCCGCTATGCAGGGTAGCATCATTAAATTCACCCTCTGGGGACCTCATTCTGCAAAATGACAGACACACAATTTTAAGACTTGCAGATAAGACCTCGCCTTTTAGTACATTGATTCATCTATGATGAGGACCACTTTTGTTGACCAAATTACACCAAGTGTCCCTTCATAAGAGATGCAAATGAGTTGTTGATCGTAATTATGGGACCTCGCCTTCAGTGCATTGATCGAACTTGCTGAGTTCATTAAAATTTGATTGTCTGGCACTGAGGAATTAGTTTTGTCAACAGGACGAATAAAATGATTGCATGCCAACAAACCAGCCCATCGGGTAATTCACAGAAGACATGCCTGGACAACTAGTCCCAGGGATGTGGTTTAACCCATTCATTACTAAATGGATTCTCCCATCAGTTATAAAACTAGAGGTGTGACTGTCCCAATGGGTCTAAGGATACCCCAAACCCGTGTGTTTTTAAAACAATAAGATGTTTCACATGTCAGTAAACATTAAGTTAAAATAATAAAATAACAAATTCCCATTGCAGGTGCACAACCCAAACCCTAATCGTAAACCTATTGACCGAAAAATGTAGTAACAACAGGTCGGACAAAATTATGCATGTTGCAAAAATGTTCTAAGTTGAAAAAGGGGAATAACTCCACAAAAAAATGTTGGACAGACGTCATAATCGCAGGTGCACAGGTTCCCATGGTATTAAATCTCTATGCCAAAATTTAAAAAAATCGACCTAAAAATGTAGGAATAAAAGCTCGGACAAAATTATACATGTTGTGAAAAACTTTTGTTGTAAAAGGGGATAACTCCACCAAAAAAGTCTGACAGATGCAGGTGCACATGTTCCTAAGGTGGTTGATGACTGCGCCAAGTTTTATGGATAATGATTAAAAAATGACTGAGAAAAACTCTGGACAAATTTGTGTCCACGGACGGACGGTGGATGGACGGATGGAAGAGCGGATTCCAGTATGTATAATTATACATAAGAATGGTCTATTATTCATTTGGAGGGGCAGATGACAGTCAGACAAATAGATAATACAAGTTCTGAAGGATATATATTTATTGGTGGGAATGTTCAGATAATAAGTTCAACAAAGGGCCGGAACATTTACCATGGGAACTACTCAACAATGAGTATTTAGAAAATAAAGGGGTATACATGTACGTTGAGGTAACTCCAACTAGTCCCAGGGATGTGGCTAGAGGGTATATGCTGGAGGTAGCTCCAACTAGTCCCAGGGATGTGGTCATACATAGAAAGTCAATGTTGGAGGTGGCTCAACTAAACACCCACTCCCTTTGGATACAAACATTCCCTACAATGGAAAATGAATTCTTTTTAAAGAAACTTAAACTTTCAAAGTATATAAACATTATGACCAAACACCCCACCCCCCTCAATGGTTGGAAATATATTAACTGACAGTCATTTCAGTCTAATATTTTGAAAGTAGGAAATAAGCCTGAGTTTAGTGTCCCTGTCATTTACAGAATGAGGTCCTCAAAGGGTTAATTTAGTGACGCTATCGCACATAGGGGGTAGAATCACCAAATTCACCCTCTGGGGACCTCATTCTGCATGGCCTCATCTGCTATGGGAGATATAGACTCAGATTGAAGTTCCCATATTGTGAATATTGTGATGTACACCCATTGGGAACCTCGGTTATGCAATGTGTCGTCTGCCATCTTGGGAATACAGAGAAACTAAACTAAAAAAGAAATAGAATCTATGTGAAGAAGTTTCTATAGTAATTTGATAATAAAGAAACTTTCCAGAGAAGATAAGGCCTAAGCAGAATGAGGTCCTCAGAGGGTGAATTTAGTGATGCTAGCCCACTATGCAAGATAGCGTCACTAAATTCACCCTCTGTGGACCTCATTCTGCAAATATCAAGCACACTAAACTCAGACTTGCATCCTATGTTTGGTCTGAAATATCAACAAAAATTTCAAATATTCGTTGTTTTTTTTTGCAACAATTTTAAGATTTTGAAAAGGGGTGGCTATTTGATTGAATCAGATTGGAGCACAATGTCAGAGATAACATATATTGTAAATACCTCTGTCTCTGGGTATTAACCTGTGAGAATTGATTAAGGAGCTTCACAATATATTTCAATATTTGAGAGTGTATTAAGAGGTGCTGTGCCTGTCCTAAATACTAAAGCTGATGTTTTAAATATAAATGATTTCTAAACACTGTGGAGCGTAGTCTTGATTAATTTATTGCAGACTACATCTAAAAGCAGATTCATGCAAAGAAATTAAGTATTCATATTTTCTAAATATTTATCAGCCATATAAATGGTATCTATATTCAACAGTTGATATTGAATGATTATTATTGTTTATGAACCTGGTTCAAATCAGAAGGGTTAAGAAGACGCCCCATTCATAAATTTTCAAAAAATCTCAATTTAAACAAAATTAAATTTGAAGGAAAACAAATCATTGTCCTTTATAACCAATATATGCCATAGTATTATAAAACACGTGTTTACCCTCACAATATGGGAGATATGTTTGAATTATGTAAAAAAGTGGTTAAAAAAAACAACCATTTTTTCATGTAGGTCGATAGACAGTTTGACAGGAAATATTTTCAAAAAACACACTGCATATTATCCTGAATATGTAGCCAACTAGGGTATGCGCTCAGTCTACCATCTGAAATCATGACTGTCTGCTAGAAAATAAACAAAACATTTTTCATTGCATATATTAGTTTTTTGGCAGCCATTTGCAGGGCTCACTGGTCGAGAAACACTGTATAAATTTTTATTTTGTTGGCTTGTATATTGATCGTTTTACAGAATGTCAATGGATTGATGCTAAATAAAATAAATTGTTATTTATCTATGCATTATAGCAGTCCATGTTTTAAACTACACTGCCCGTGTTTAAACTATGGCTAAATTAAAGCCATATGAATAGACTGGATTGCTTGCACCTCGTCTCAGACTAATTTGGACAGTCATGATAATTTTGAAACCAGTGGCAAGTAATCCAATCTGGCCAAATATTAACATGCGAGGTTTCGCTGGAAAGACATCAATGAAAGACAACTCCTGAAAAAACTTTGTACAGCAGACTTAGTTATTACATTACAAATAGAGTAACTGCCCCTTCATAACAATCTGTTCAATAGGAGAAATAGCTTTAGTAGGACCGGTAGAAAGAATAGAGTTGTCACCCAAGTTAGAAGGGATAGCACACATTCAACATCATATATCAATATCACAAACCAACCTCGATTAAAATTGAATATGTTGACTCCATTGCACAGTACATCTCATACAAAGATGGCTTTTCACTGAGGTTTATCACATGGGTATCCGGATAACTCATCCAGACAAAAGATAGGACATCCATACGTCAATTTTTGACACAAATATTGTTTACCAGACACATTTTTAGCCACAAAGGGCAATGTATTTTATGCATGAGTTGTCCATTTTTCGGCATCTTATTAGTTAATTATTCTTCCATTTATTGTCGACATTTGCAGTTTCAGGAACAAATTTCATTTTAGGCCTCGTATTTAGTAATCATTAATGATATTTTGCCCCATATCCACATGTCCCACAAATCTACAGACTATATTCATCAATTTACACCATAAACCATGTGTGATTTCACCTACTGATGTCTCCATATTTGCATTTTTCTCACAGTGGTGAAAAATAATACAGATAGGATGTCTACACTGAAAATTATTGAGGGCATAGGTCGTCCACATTGAAATGATAGGGCGTCCACAAAATCCACATATAAATTTTCGCATTTATTAGTTGATATCTAGTCAAAAGTTAGCCATATTGTCAATTTAACCTCACCTTCAGCCAGTGGTACCCATGGCATCATGGCACGATTTTATACATTTATCTGATATTTACATTTTTGCACACAATGAGACCATAAAAATATACATTCTTGGCCGGATAATTTTGCCCAAAATCACATTTTTACAAATGCAGGTATAATCCGGTCAATGCCAAATCGATGCTAATATCATAATGTCTGTTTCAATTCAGTGGGTGTTATTGTTATTATAACTCCACCCATCCATATATATGGATACGAAATACCCCGGCTAGGATTCCTCTTATACTTGAGTTGAGGAATATTCATCAAACTCCATCAATACTTACTTTTGTGAGTAGGGAATACTTAGCTAAGTACTTTCCTTATATCTCATCCAACAAAAATTCCCCTAAATCCAAAATGGTGGACATATTTTGAAAAATCCCACATATTCATATTCAGTGGGCGTTATTGTGATGACAACTCCATCCATGATTACATTTGAGTGGGGAATACTGAGGCTAAGTAACTACTTCACATCTCATCCAAGAAATTGTTTACCAAATCCAAGATGGCGGCTAAAATGATAACAGAAATTTTAAAACATGCCCATATTCCTTCAATTTCTGATAATGGGTGTTATTGCAGGGTTTCGCTAGGGGTTGGGGAATGGGGCCAGTAGCTGCTAAGGGGAAAATCCAGTATATAATTTCAATTTAGGAACGCCGATTTATATACATGTACTTTCGCCATATAGTTTTACCTGCATATATTTTCTACCAAAGGTGTCAAGCTATCAAACCATCTAACTTCAAAAGCAATATAAATTTATTGTGATCGTAAAAAAATACAATGGAGTCTATAAATAAATAATCAGCAGACGCCCATTCAAATGATCAGAACTAATATTTACGGATGCGTAACAACTGGAAAGTTTGGAAAATACAGTCGCAAAGACAGTGAATAATGCCTTAATTTTAACACTCCGGTATAAACCCACCCTGAGATCTGAATTTAAACCTCAATTATGGTAGAACATGTGCAAAAATATAAAGTAGAATGTATTTTGCGACATAAAACAGAGACAATCGCCAAGTAAAATTAAACTGTTGACAATTTTTTGAAACCTAACTGCAACGTAAGGTGATGTCGCCACCATGTCGGTTCCAGTATGCACTTTCTGTAACAATTCGTTCAACGTCTGTATTCTTGCAAAGATATCAAAGAAAGTTGTCCTATGAAATTCCTTACTGACATCCTAACAAGATGGAGAGAAGTTTTATAAATCTCTATACTTTTATACACATATGTGTCCTGTGGTATAGTAGCAGGGGAAATCTGGGCTGGGTGAATGGGACCCTAAAAATTTAAATCAACTGGTTGTTCAACAGGGGAAAACTTGGCTAGGGGAACAGAGCCATTGACAGGATCCCCTACCAGTATAGCGGAAACCCTGGTTATGGTCACGCGAATTCTACCCCCATTGACGTATGGGTTGGGAACATGGATGTGACATATTTGTTTGAGTTTGGCAATTGATACTCACAGCCAAGATGGTGGTCAAATTGGTGGCCAAACATTGAAAAGTCGTCGATGTTTTCAAATATTAATTTTCACTTGGGTCATAATATCGATATGTATAGACGGGCTGGTACATAAATCATCTATCGGTTCCTAATTAAAACGACTTCAAATACATAACATGACTAGTAGCCATCTGGAATGACGAAAACATTTCAAAATACATTCCCCAATATTAAGGCACTGATAATGGCCGTAACCATTCAGAACAATTACATGCGAACCGATTCTGATTTGCCACACTCAGAATTATCTGTATCAGCTTCCATAATTTTGCCTGGTTAATCTAGCTCGATCACACCAACAGTAAGGAACACTTCCTGGGAGAAGGGTTCCTCTAATCAGAACATTTAAAACAATCCATTTTCTGATGTCTAGCACACGATTTTGCTCCAAAAGCGGCCGATTCGTTTGTTTTGCCAGCTTCCCCCATCATAGCATATGGTATAATTAATCTGCAAAATATGGGCATTCTTGAACTAGAAAGGCACACATTCGATAAGTATACTAGTAGTATAGTCGTTGCGGTGATTTTGGAGGGTGAACCTAGAAAAAATTGTTATAAAGCCAGTTTTAGTATCATCTTGACCGGGAATGTTTGGACAACAATATATCCAAAATTCGCTTTGGGGAATTTTTTTTACAGTCATTTGAATACAGGGAGTTTCGTCATTATGCCACAAAATTTTGTAATGCAGATAAATACAAACAGTTTACTTGTGTTAGCTCGCAAACCACTTATGCGTGGCAAGTTCGCATGGATAATTGTCATATGATGATACGATAGCATGACCCACCAGTGTAAACCATATTTGCCCCCACTAATAAAGATCGTTGAGTAAAACAACAATGCATGCGTGCGCACCATACATAAAGAGCGTTCTACGAGCGTTGGAGGAAAACACCACAATAAGCCATGTGTGCGCTCCAGTAAGAAAGAGCGTTATCATAGAATGCCATAACACACTTCACTGCAGTTGTGCAAACCACAGGTCGCATTGTTCAGTTGTTTCTCATATATCACTTCGATTTTTAATCTCTAATTGTGAAAGTTGTAAAAGTAGCTTTTTTAGGAGTCGGACACACGTTTCCTGTTGAAACCTAACGGTGACAACAAACGCAGGAGATTTGTTTTGGTTAATTTGATTGCTTCATTCATTGTTATCGTGTTCTGTTTCATTATTGCATATTTACTCTCATTGTTGATAATGGCTGACAATCGTCCCGTCGGCGAGGAGCTTGACCCAACTGAAGACCTCTTTGTCATATGTGGTTTTGGTTTTGTTAATGATCCACCGGTAAAGGTGGTGGCAAAAGGTATTGTGACTCTCATAAGCTTTTGTGGACAACGGGGGCGACCTAAGTTGAAACAATACCTCACCGAGCGCAGCCAGGTGACGCCTGTCGACAAATGCTGGTGCATGCAGGTTGCCGGAGATATTTTAGCGACACAAAAAGAAAGACACAAGATAATTTGGTGGTTTCAGAACCGAAAAGACTACGATCTGGTGCAACGCCAATCATTATAGCAGAAGACTGCTTAATATGTGGAGTTCCTACTAGCACTGATGTTAGATACCCAGGTAGATCCACACCAATGAGCAAAGTAGAGACCCTCCCTTTCAGGGACAAGCTCTTACAATGCTGTGCGCATAGACAGGATGCTTTAGCATATGACGTGGAGAAGCGCCTTCAAGGGTGCATTGATTTGGTAGCAGCAGAGACCGTTTACCACCACAGATGTCTGACTCGATTCTTGCAAGGCAAGGATGTGGGTCAACCCGAGAAAGGAAAAGCAGGTCGAAATTCAGATCAGGGTTTGAACATATTTTATTTGACCTTCATTACATAATACATTTTACAAATTAGAATCTGAAATAAGATATGAGTTAATCAAAAGGGATGGGAGCACAAGTTATTCAACTTTGGTTCGAAAAGATTTGTACTTGGCTCGAGACAGAAGCTGGTGCTGAATTATACACTGTTAGTGAGTTACATTCCAGAATGGTTGAATTCGCAGGCGAGTCAGAGGTTTATACTATTAAAAGTTTGAAAGGTAACTTAGAGGAATACTATGCTGAATTCATTTTCTTCGCCGAGGTTAAGGGACGAAGGATGTCATTTGTTTTCGAAATATGGCCAAATTCATTATAAATGAAAAGTGGTACACTGATAAAAAAAACAGGATTTAGATGAGGAAGCAGACAGGATTGTCTTGACTGCAGCAAGAATAATAAAAGCACAAATAAGGGAGGCCGATTACAGTCGCGAATCGTACCCATCCAGTGACTCTATATCTAGTATTAGTCGGGGGCGAAATTGGATCCCGAGTCACCTGCAAAGCCCACTAAAGATTTTAATTCCGTCCGATGTCAAGCAGAATAGCATCAGTCATTCCTTTGTGCAGGGTGCGCGTTCACGTTCGGTTATAACACCAACGCTGTTTGGACTGGGTGTAGAAATGGACCATGTGTTTGGTTCCAAATGGCTAGTGAACGAGTTATCCCGGTTGGGATTCTCTGTTACCCACGATGAAGTTGAGAGGTACAAGCAATCCGTCATTCAGACCAAAACACCTAGTCAAATACTAACTGACTATGCACCTGGTGCCTTCGTTCAGTGGGTGGCCGATAATGTCGACCACAACATAGCAACTTTGGATGGCAGGGTGACCTTCCATGGAATGGGGATGGTTGAAATATCTGCACCCATGAATTAATCAGCACTGAACATGAAGTCATTTGTAATCATGAGACAAAAGCGGTTGAGGGTTGATGAGCTCGTGAAGGATAAAGGAGTGTCCATCTCTCAATATTTTGATGTTATTGGCAAAGGAATTTCCAATATCAAACTGAAACCTCTTCTTCATTTGGCCACACCCTATACCCTCCCATCTGACCTCAGCACAGATCTGCTGTGGCACTCAGCATGCTTTTTCAGTAAGAGTGAAAATTAGAAGAGGCTTTGGAGAAAGTGTACGGTCAGAACAGTGACCCATATGATATCTGGAAAGGCAGTGTCGAGGGCATTGCGTGGTCACTACCTAGTTGAGGCTGCGCTTTTCAATAAGTTGATAGCTGAAGTTGTCCCAGTTGAGAAGGACGGCAGTTCTGCGGACAATGAATCGATATGGGGACAAGATGACATAGAAGCCTTACACGTGCAACAGGCTGATGTACACGTTGTTGGTGAAAACACGAAGGGCAAAATGCACCAGAGTGAAATGGACAGAATACAAAAACTGTGTGAAGAGATTGAAATTGGTGTTGTTCCTATATCAGCGGCTTCGGACTCAACTGAACTGTTGAAGCTCGAGCAATGTATCAATTGTTATAAATCACTGCTTGTCAAAGAATCCCTCACAGCAAAATTGTGGGTGCAGTATATGGATTATGTGCAAACCCTAAAGAACTTCATCCGTGCTGAGCGAACAGGGGATTGGAATCTGCATATTGTAACAATAGGGAAGATGCTGAACCTCTTCGCAGCAAATGGTCATATAAATTACGCAAAGAGCTGCAGACTATATCTCCAAATGACGCTAGAATTACCAGTGAAGCGGAACATGGCTTCCATGTAGCCCGTAGAAGTAGCAGATTCTTGGCGGGGTTATCAACCGATCTTATTATTGAACAAGTACTGATGAGATCTATCAAGAGTCGAGGGGGTTTAACTCGAGGTAGAGGACTGACAGAAACTGTACGTTTGCAGTGGATACTCAGTATGCACAGATGTGCAGAGATACACGATGCAATGACCGAGTTCACCAAAATGCGACATGATACCAGTGAGCAGCACATTGAAATGGGAGAATCTAGGCAAAAGCGTGATTTCGATGATATGGTTATTTTGCAAACCTGGTTTGATGAGCACGATCCCTTTGATGCTAATGAGAAGAAACTCCGTTCGTTGTCATCGGGGTTAACGTTCAATGGAACTTATGGCGTGAATTGTTCCGATTCTGAGAGTGTTGGCCAAACAATCCAGAGAAAACTTGACAATGTGAGCATCACTGAGGCATCAATTAAAAGGAAAGATCACATAAAGTCTCTGGATCATCTGTATCCCGGAATTCGAGTTGATAACGAGCGAGTTCAAGTCAATCCAATGCTGTTGTTTTCACGACTGATAGCTATCTCCCAGCATGACGAAAGTATGGTGAAGTTTTTTTCTTACAAATTGACGACCATACCAACTTCTCTGTTCAAAGATCAATCAATGCGAAAACCAGCAAAAGCACAGTTAGCAGAAGCTCTGACTGATTCCGTTCAGGAAGTCGAATATTCCCAGAAGGGAATTGCGACTGTTCTTGATGGCGGAGCTCTTCTCCATAGAGTGAAGTGGATCAAGGAAGTAGCCACTCAATATCAGAAGTACGTCAGAACAAAGTATGGCTCGAGTTGCATCGTGTTCGATGGTTATGGTCATGGCCCGTCTATTAAAGATCACGATCACAGCCGGCGTTCTGGCAAAACATGTGCCGAAGTTCGGGTCACTCAAACAACAGCGAGCCACAATAACCAGCAAATTGTCCTCTCAAATGAGAGAAACAAAAGTCAGTTCATCAACTTGATTGGTCGCCTCTTATCAGGTGATGGGCATGCAGTTCACAACATCAGTGGTGACGCAGATACTCTGATAGTTTCTCATGCCCTAGAGTTTGCATCACATGGAAGAAACGTCAGAGTTATCGTGGACGACACAGATGTGATTATTCTTTTGATCCATCACTGGAAATCCAACATGGCCGACATATTTTTCCAATATGATGCTCGGAAATCTGGCAAAGGCAGTGCTGCCATATGGCGAATCGGTGACATCGTGCGCAAGGCTGGACAGTTCACAACTTCCCATATCCTGTTTGCACATGCATGGGGAGGCTGTGACACCACCTCTGCAATATTCGGACATGGGGAAACAAGTATCGTCAGAAAGATAAACGAGTCTGCTGAAGTTTGCAAAATATCATCACTCATGCAGGAATCTAGTGCTAATCAGAAAGACATTGGAGAGGCCGGCATGTGGCTCTTCGTTGTAGTGTGTAGTGGTAAGAAAGATGATTCACTAAATACACTTCGGTATGCGAAGTTTATGGATATGGTATCTTCTAGCAAGACTGCATTAGAGCCCCAAAAACTCCCACCAACAGAACGAGCGGCATACTATCACAGTCTCAGAGTTCATCTTCAGGTGATGATTTGGAGAACACTGAATAACAACGTATTGAATGCTGAAAGATGGGGTTGGGAACGTCATGGTGCGGATCTTTCCCCAGTCATGACTGACCAGAATGGAGCCCCAGACGAATTGCTCAAGTTTGTACGGTGCAAGTGTAAGATGTCATAAAAAAAAACATGTGACACCAATGTGTGTACATGTCGCAAACATGGTCTGAAATGTGTTATCGCTTGTGGAGATTGTCGTGGAGAGGGCTGCATGAATTCAGAAGAGGTTCTGATAGATGACGAGGATGAGGTCTGAGTATATTGATATATTTGACACACAAGTACCGAAATCATGAAGCATTTCTCATTCTGGTCATCACTGGCTGATTTCGATCAACAAAATAAACAAAAGAAATAATTGTCATTTTGGTGGCCATTTTGGTATCCATCTTTTGACTCTGTGACTGATATTTGGTCAGTGTGACTCCCATGGTATCCTCTGTCAAACGTGATGACATTTGTACGAGAGCAATCTCATTACCCCTAACTCACAACGGACTAATACTGATTGGGGAATATTTCTAATTGTTGGCCGCCACTTTGGATGCCATCTTGAATCCTGAATTTCCCCAAGGCGGATTTTGGATATGTTATTCCTGATACGTTTGCGCACAAAATGAGACCAAAACCAGCTTTATAACAATTTTTTCTAGGTTAAACCTCACAACGACCACACTATAGCTTTTAGTGGGTCATCTCTATCTGCGTCTTTCTCAGTCCTCATGGTGCTAATTACATGTACGACTGGTGATCTTCCAAGTAAGCTAGCCACTTCACAATAGATGGTTCATCAATTCACAAACTCCGCAAATGCATTGATGTATGTGGCAAATCAGAATAAGCTCAGGTACATGTATAGTTCTGAATCTTGCATGTCATAGCATGCCTATTTCGTGCACCTATGGTTATGGACATTGGCGGCGTTTACTGGAGAATGGAATGGTCTCATTGTGTGTACAAATGACTTATAATTATCTATACGATAAATGGATAAAACCACAAATGGATAAAATCACACCAAGATGCCCACGTTTTCCCCAAGAGACAAACGATAGGTGGTGTAATTGAAACTTTTGCAATTTTTCACATTTCGCCACAGCCACCTTGGCCACCATATTGGATTTTGACATCAGATTTTTGGCTTAAAATATAAAACACACAGAAACCAATTTGTTATGAGAATTCAGACGACAATTGAAAACAAGAAACAGGAGAAATAAATAGTGTCCTTGGTGGACGACCTATCCATAAGAGAGTAAAAAATTCTGGACGTCCTATCCTCTCTCACTGGACGACCTATCCATATTTCCATGCACCTCATCTGTAAAAATACACCATAAAACTGCTTTTGGTGTTCGAAACTCACTAGAATTGTCGAATAATCTTCGGATATAGTTTGTAGATTTGTGGGACATGCGGGCATTGAAGCAAAATATCATTAATAATTACTAAACACGAGGCCTGAAGTGATTTTTTTTGCCTGAAACTCCAAAAAGAATAATGAACTAATATGCAATAATATGCCGAAAAATAGACAACACATGCATAAAATATGCACATATCAACCCAGTGTCACCGGTATTTGCTACCGACATTGCCCTTTGTAGCTAAAATTGTTTTTAAATGTGTCCCATCATTTGTCTGGATGAGTTATACGGATACCCCGTGTTTTTGAATTTTACCAAATTATGAAAATTTCCTCAAGAATTAGCAAGAATATACTAACAGTATAGTATAAGCAGCCCACAAAATTAGCCATGGCAATCAGCACTGCCATGATAATCACTTTTGTAATCATGTAGATAATGTGACGTGGTAATTGCCATAGCAGAAACACAGGTAATGTCATACATATAATTGTATAGGCTCTGTATATGGTCGGAAACTAAAGCAGGTAGGCCTAGCTATTTATACTAAGTGAGCTGACTCGATCAGCATTTTCCAAATTCAAAACACGATATTCATGAATGATTTTGTGATAATTAAATTCTCTATTATTTTTATATAAATTTTATACAGATCACAAACAGCGTGATGCTTTAATTACTAAAATAAATAAAAGCATCAAATTTGTTGCATTGGTATGTTGAGACGCATTCAGTTTCCATAAATAGATGTCATGCAATAAACAACCGAAAACGCCAGTGATGCGCACAGTGTATTACAGATGTAAACCCCAGACACATCTGTCGCATTGCCATGAGTCACGACATCTTTAAACATTAACCTATTGGATCCTAATGCAAACGACAATGGGTTATCATTGTCAGTTGTACCTGTACTTAAACATTAACCTATTGGATCCTAATGCAAACGACAATGGGTTATCATTGTCAGTTGTACCTGTACTTAAACATTAACCTATTGGATCATAATGCAAACGACAATGGGTTATCATTGTCAGTTGTACCTGTACTTAAACATTAACCTATTGGATCCTAATGCAAACGACAATGGGTTATCATTGTCAGTTGTACCTGTACTTAAACATTAACCTATTGGATCCTAATGCAAACGACAATGGGTTATCATTGTCAGTTGTACCTGTACTTAAACATTAACCTATTGGATCCTAATGCAAACGACAATGGGTTATCATTGTCAGTTGTACCTGTACTATTCATCTTGGGGGAGACTGCAGCACATTTAAATGTTGTCAATATAAGTTGAACACAGCCGCAATTGTGGGGATTTTGGAAGTTATTCATCGGTCGCAAGAGATGTGATAAAATGGAGGGAAAATATATAAACATCCATTGAGTATTATGGAAGTGACGTGGCAACGCCATGCATGATGTAAACTGATGTACCCACAGCAATACCATGGCAATTTATTCCCATACTGATAACAAAACACACTTGTGCTAGCCAAGCGTTTGTTTATATACACCACATAAAGAGTGTGAGATAAGCAAAACACTCAACACTGTGGAGATTTTTTTTGTGAGATTGATTCACTGTGACCCACTCAACACGAAAATAATGAGTGGTGAGGATTAGCGAGCGCTATAATGGTATGTCGCAAACAAGATGGTAATGTTTTAACCAAGGTTCACTTAGTGGGATCTCCCCAGTGTTGAGTGTTTTGCTTATTGCACACTCCTTATGTACTGTACTATATCATAACATGACTTTTGTTTACTAACACTGCATACGATCTTGACAATAGCATGCTATTTATGCAATATTTATTTACACTCAAAGGGCCATATACCTCAGAAGAGATGAATAAAAAAAATATTTTACATGTGGATATTGATCCCTTCATGGTGCAGCTTGTTTTCTCATGAATGATCATGCTTTTATTTTATAGTTCCGGTTTCATGGTTGAGGCGAGCGTATATTACATAATGTGACATCAACGGGATGAGTGTGGAACATGTGGGGCATACAGATTTGTACATACGACACAGTAAGACCACTGTTATTCTAGGAACAAGCGGGTAATAATGACACGTACATTCAATCAATACTGAGATGAGTTGTCTTACTAAATTACTTCCCAAACAAATGTGAGGGGTTTTAATAAATTGCACAATATGAAAAGACAATGTGAAATTATTGCCGATATTTGGCAATACATGTATGTCTGATGCATTCAAACACAGGGAAAGAGAAAATAAGATGTATCAGGTGATGAAAACTATATAATAAATTTGAGTAAATCACAAGATATATATGGCATGAAATATGTAAGTAAATAAAGCATAGAAATCTATTATTTTAAGGATGTCTGATGTGCACTACCACCATCTCTTTCAACATGCTCCATGATGTAACAATACATGCATTCGATCAATGCTGACGACACTGCTGCGGTGATATAAAGATGCATTAATCATGATCCTTTACAAACGGATGTCAACCTTTTACTAAAATGCGCTACATGAAAACATTTATTGTAAAAAATAATTGGCTCTATTTGATAGATAATCAACACTGATCACACAAGCGATTATCAGATCAATCACCATTATATCCTGAGAGTTGTTTGACTTACGATCCTTTTCAACACACGTCAACCTTTTATTAATATGTTCTACAGTAATGCCCTAAATAATCGACTCCTTAACCACAGCAGAATTATGGGTAACTTTTCAGGATTTAGTCGGAAATATGGCTTGTTGCCATTCATCGGAAAGCTCTTACTGAACGCTTTCCAATGAATGGCAACAAGCCATATTTCCAACTAAATCCTGAAAAATTAAGGAGTCGATTATTTAGGGCATTACTGTCCAAAGCTGGTGTGAAATGCATGATGATATTTCTGAAGTCAGTAGCCTACAGGATTAATTGTGGATTCTTGACATCAGTGACCATCACTATAAATGTCACTTCTTTAAATATAGTTTACATGTATATATCAATTAAAGATCATCTGTCACTTCTGAGACAACAAGGACATCATTATTATAAATCCTGATTGCAAGAATACAAATAGCTATTTAGGGGGGGGGGGGTCAGTAAAATAATTATGAATAAAAGGTGGAAATTTTGTGTTTTTCAGTTTTGGGGACCCACCACCCTGGGAGCGTAAGTTTTTTCCACCCTGGTCTGGGACACCCACCCCCAAAATTGATGAAAATCTTGTAAATTCTACTAAATAATGTGTTGTTGGCAGGGTAAGGGTCTCTCTTTGTGTCTGCACCGGAACTAGGCTGAAAAATATGCCAACAAAACCTTTAAAAACCCAAATATTTATGGTTATAAAGGTAAAATACCCACTTTAACAGGATTGTTGTGTCCCTTATTAGCAATAGGTTAAAATATGTGCATGTGTAAAGTAAAAACACCATTAAATTTGATTAAATAAACACAGTTCCAGTCCTCTCCATGTGGGATATCACTGGTGAGCAATGAGGAGCTCCCCTTAAAATCATTCTTGGCGAGTAGCTCTCCTACAAAATGTTGAGGCGAGTAGTATCCCAGCAGGAGATGCCGAAGGCCTGAGGGGGTGGGAAGAGTATGGGAGGGGGTCAGGGGGCCTCCCCCGGAAAATTTTGAAAATTAGATGCTCTGAGATTGATATTATACAATTTGTCCCACCTCAGAATTTAAAAGCCTTCAAATAACGATTTTGTGTCAATAAGTGACAAAAATGCAATGCCACATTGCTAATAGTACACAAGCAAGTAAGTTGGTATATTTGAAATAAAGTTATCTGATATATTACGCACATTTGAAGCATGTGTATTCTGAGTTATCGACAGTATTTTATTGAACCACGTGGTCTCTCTGTTTGTTGTGCAGAAATTGTATTGCCGATGTGAATCGGAATCAGTTCGATTTTGAATTAATTCCTCGATCTATTTTAGTAAATAGCGCATATAATAAAAAGAAAACCTTCGTGTTTTGAGTGAATACCGGAATTACCTCATTCGTGGTCAGTGAGATACTGGAATCATCACTCGTGATGATTCCAGTATCTCACTGTGACCCACGAATGAGATACTTCTGGTATTCACTCAAAACACGCAGGTATCCTCTATGTATAATAAGTTAAACAAGACAGTCAATGACTGTGGGGTCGCTCACCAGACTACAAAGACTTATAAGACTGGGACTCTGGAGACCACAACAGTCAGAACTTTTCATAATCACTTTAAAAGAAGTAGATCTAAACAGGATATGTGGCTAGAGAGGCTTCATGTATGTAGATCGGTGAATATCCACCTTGAAATTACCAACTGTACACTACTGATCACCCCCCTCCTCCAGCTCAACAAGTCCCCTCCCGACCGGGCTCCAGACTCCCAAGTCTTAGGTTATAAAAACCATTTAGACATGTTTGAAGCCCAATTATCCATGGACCCAAACATCATACATGTATGTCAGATTAATCAGTCAGGTAGTTCCAAGGTAGATGTTTTAATGAATTTGGTATTTCAATGATTTTATTAGACACAAAAGTGTTAACTCCCCATAGCCCTGTCATTTATTAACAGGTTTACCTCATGTTAACAAATCTGAATCTCAGTCACTAAAGGATCCTCCATACTATATGTAAGCTAAATAGACCAACCTCTCTTGAGAAGACATTTTAAGAATTACTATGGAGACATACAGTTATGTCCCTGGTCCCACCCTATTTAACCTGGTGACCCCATTTAAATAAATTTGAATCCCAGACACCAAAGAACCCTTCATACTAAATATCAGTAAAATAGACCTGATGGTCCTTGTGAAGGAAGCATATTAAGAGGGAAACTGTCCTTCACATTCCATGCTAAATAAGCCAACTAGTTCTTGGCTCTTGCAAACATATTTTAAGAATTACTATGTGGTGAAATAGTTATGTCTCAGGCTCTGCCCTTATTCGACTTTGTGATCCCATTTTCACAAATCTGTCACCCAAGGTAATTTCATACCAAATATAAGCAAAATAGGCCATTTGATTCTTGCATAGAAGACATATCATGAATTACAATGGAGAGAAAGAGTAATGTAGCTGGCCTTGCACCTACTTGACCTGGTGACCCTGACTGAACAAATCTGAATCACACATCACCAAAGGAGCCTCAATATTAAATATGAGCTAAATAGAGCTGGTGGTTCTATCAAAGAACACTTTTAAAGTTTGCCAAATATGTTCTAGTGAAGTGGTGGATGTCGGAGTGTTAAATGTCCTGTTGAAAGATTTGAATAATACATATGATAGATTGTTGTTGTAATTGGGAATTAATGACCTCTAGCAGATCTCCAAGGAATGTTTATAAAAATGTCATATTTCACTTGACATGTGTAGGCATACATTCGTCTGCATAATTTTTGCATGCCAGTCACAACTAGTTATCTTGCGCTTTAATTGTTAACACCTCTCCTTGTTCAACCAATTTAGGTTGTCTTTTGTCTATAAAATGATGGGATTGAAAAAATTGTTGTTAAGGGCATTTCCGCCCCGATAAATTTGAGACATGTATATTCGATCGATATATAGTTTGATCATTGTGCAGTCTTTTTTCAATCCCGAAATTTGTACTCCCATTTCAATGTATACACCAGATTTCTCGATGTTTTAATGACATTTGGCCAGTTATCTCCTTTTTTGCTGCATCCTATACATAAAAAATGCAAAACCAGTAAAATTGATTTTTTTCAAGACCGCTGTGGATGTTTCGACCGCACAATGGTGAAACTATATATCGACAGAATATAGATGTCTCAAAATTATCGGGGCTGAAATGCCCTCAACAATTTTTTTTTCAATCCCATCATTTTATAGACAAAAGACAACCTAAATCGGTTGAACTAGTTGTGACTGGTATGCAAAAAATAGGCAGACCGGATTTGGTCTGAATAATGTCGCAGTCTGCCTAATGAAGGTCAATGGTCCTCCTAACATTAGGCAGACCTGAGAATTTGTATATTTCATATTACTTGAGGAATCACAAATTCTCATTGATCATAGCTTGGTGGTCACATTTAGAACAAAACTAGAGAGAGTGTTTAAAATTGAGCAGTTTTAAAGTTTTTTGTATATGTCTGCCTAATGATGGTACATGTACTAGGGTCATGTCTGCCTTCTGGAGTTAAATGAAAATATTTTTTTATTTTTTTAAATATTTTTTGGAGTTATGTCCCTGGCCCCACCCACATTTGACCCAGTGACCTCATTTGAACAAATCTGAACTCCAGTCACCCAAGGATCGTTCATATGAAATATGAAACCATTTGGCCTGATGGTATTTGAGAAGATGTTTAAAAGAATTACTATGGAGGGAAAGAGTTATGGCACTGGCTTCGCAACTATTTGACCCAGTGACCTCATTTGAACAAATCTGAATGAGAGTCACCTAGGGAACATCCACACCAAATATGAACCCATTTGGTCTTGTGGTTCCAGAGGAGAAGATGTTCAAAGAATTGTTGATGGACGGGCGGACGGACGGACGAGGAGTGATGACTATAGCTCCACCGGAGACTTCGTCTCAGGTGAGCTAAAAAGCAATGATAAACTATGAGAAAACATGAGAATGGATTTTTTTTCATTGCAATATTTTTCATCTACCATAACTTGACCCACCCCATGGTTTCAACTGTTAAAGGGAGAAATTGGGGACAAAAAATTAAAATATAGAGCCCCCCTCACTTGTATAAGGCTATAGCATGCACTACTATATGAATCTGATTGTTTCAATTCATTTTGAAGCTGTAATTTGTCTTAGAAATGATTTTGGATTGCATGACATCAGAAAAAATCTGCATTCCGGGCTCAGGGACACCCACCCACCCAGTCCTTGTATCCTGTAATTTTTTTCAGACCCCCCCCCTGATTTAGTGTAAAGAAAATACATTTAAAACTGAAGATGGGGTATATTATTTGTCTATAAAGGTATAATAAAGCTGTTTGTTTATATTATATTCATGGTTAAATCTCTTTGCGGATCTGCAATTTTCCTGCTAAGAAGATAGAGTTCTCCTTGGTATGATCCGATGGTTTCCACGTTGATTTGTTTTAAAAGAGCTTTCCATTTTCCAATGAATGGCAACAAGCCATATTTCCAACTTAATCCTGAAAAGTTACCCATAATTATGTTGTGGTTAAGGAGTCGATTATTTAGGGCATCACTGTATGCTTGCTATACTGAAACAATATCCAGTGCATTAGATTAATACAGACATTGTAAAAATAATTGACAATAATTTAATCATAAGATGTCAATCCACGGAATAATGTAAAACAATTGGCTGACACACACTTTGCCATTTAGGTTATTTCTCAATAACATTAATTTCTTGATTACTTTCCCCGCTACAAAAATGACAGCATGCCTATATCACATGCCTAAAAATGTACATTGAAACTGTTCGATACTTCCTATCATTAAACTGCAATTTCGGCATATCATAATTCCTTTGGGTAAGACTGTATTGACAATAACTGTACTAGATGCTAATATTCAGCACACAAGTAATCAGACAAATCAACAAGATGGAACATTTGCAAAGAAATAGAACACGGAAATTTAAACTAACAAGGGTTTGTACCACCACAGTTGAAAATCAATCCCATGTGTGCAACTACAGCTGTCCGGGGTCACGCAATGCGTGACCATTTGCAACAAGCCAATCTAAAATGCTCAATTGCCAACGCGACGAAGTTTTGAGTGACAGGTGTCTCCTTCAACTTCACGTGTCTTTTTCATCGGAAATAGTCTAAATGTTGTACGCTCATTATACTTCCAACTTCTACTTTTGGTGGTTCTCTTGTGAAATGACAGATTAAATTATAAGAAATAACTCTTGTTTCGATGAAGGTCATGAGTTATAACCGAAAAGTTTGAAGATAAAATTTCTATAACTGCACTACACACATTATAGAATTTATCTTCAAACTTTTCGGCTATAAACTGCATAACCTTAATCAAAACAAGTTATTTCTTAAATAATTTTAATAATTACATCCACTTCAGTTTCTCTAGTATTTTGCAGGCGGTTTCCAAAATCCTAATGTATTTTACATTAGTGCCAGCATAACAATATTTTCAACTCAAAATCCATTTTCAGATTAATATTTTTCACTGCTATGTTAATTGTAAGTAATATTCTACTTGATTTATAAGTTAGTGATCTGGCACGATGCCTTTAAACTGTGTAATTGCATTAGGAATCCAAGATTTTACGTTATCCTTGGTAGGACCCGCGTCCGAATATTGGCCCCTATCGCAATGCAAATTATACCTGATTTTTCACAATTTAGCCAAAAATTTCCAATCACATTCTTCAAGTTTCAAATAATATCAACTATCATCATTATCAACTGGAGAAAACTACTCCCATCAAGCTCTTCCAAATGATAACACAAACCTAGTACACTACCAGGAAAATAGGCATACAGTAATGCCCTAAATAATCGACTCCTTAACCATAGCAGAATTATGGGTAATTTTTCAGGATTTAGACGGAAATATGACTTGTTGCCATTCATCGGAAAGCTCTCAGTGAGAGCTTTCCGATGATTGCAACAAGTCATATTTCCGACTAAATCATGAAAAATTACCCATAATTCTGCTGTGGTTAAGGAGTCAATTATTTAGGCCATTACTGTATTTAAACCAGAATAAAGTATGTCAAGCTAATGAATGACCCAAATATAATTTGTAAACTAAAGTTCGTACATGTAGGGGTATAGATAAGTATAATCTAAATAAGTTTTGGCATGTATAACAAGTGATTGCATGTTCCATTGTAATTTTCAACAGTCTGACTGCCCATATGTAGTTCAAGTTGGCTGATAGGAATGCTATAGAAGATTTTACATCAGTATGAATATACTCAATTGAATTTGTGTACTGAAGCAAACAATAAGCATTTGTGAGAAGATGGGTGGTGTATTATTTAGTATGGTAGCTTGAACATTATATACAACATGGAGCTTGTGCTCTTACTGTAGTGGGACTGCTATAAGTGATATCACTTACTCGGGGTGAATCCGCCATTTGGTCTCCGGAGGTCAAAGTTAACAAGTAGCATCTATTTTTAGCATATGACTCCAGTCTGGGAATTCCCAAAATTTAATGGCAACAGGTCGTTACCGAATCGCAGGTGCGAGAACTTCATAAAACTAATTAAACACTCACCCTGGATACATACAATACGTAGGTTTCGCACAGTAGATGGATTGGATGTATCACGTATGTTTTTGAGTTATTTTTTTAACGCAAGAACTCGCTATTTATCAGTACCTTATGGGAAGTTCGTTGACAAAAAAGGGCGTCTGAATGTCTGCATCATCACCAGATCCTAACTCTATAGATGACATGGCCACAAAACAATTCTTAAACACGTAGTTGCACTCAGAATAAATGAAATTAAGCAATAAAATGTTGATAAAAATTTCTCGCACTCAGCTGTCGAATGTTTACAAATGGATGCTACTTCTCAACTTTGACCTTTTACCGGCTTTTACCGGTGGGTTGGATAACAAGCTAGGAATCGGACCATATGGAACCATCGGCCATCTTGAAAATCGCGAACCAGTAATAAGGCTTATTACAAGAGAGCTACAGTAATGCTCTAAATAATCGACCCCTATTCTGCTGTATAGGAAAGGGAGAGCTTTCCAATGAATGGCAACAAGCCATATTTCCGACTAAATCCTGAAAAGTTAACCATAATTCTGCTGTGGTTAGAAGTCGATTACTTAAGAGCATTACTGTAACTCTTAATCCTTGATCTCGCCTTGGAGTATAGCGTAATTATTAATGAGCAGGTGGCCATAATTCCTAACTCAACCTGACTTTTTCCCAATTGTAAGGGCCCGGGGCCATAGGGATGGAAGGTATGGGTCTGGTCGCGATACGAAACGTATCCCGATACAAGGTTCAAAATATGAATACATATATAGATATCTCAGGTGAATATGCTGAGGCGTTGATAAAAGGATAGTGTCGCTGAGGCGTTGATAAAAGGAAAGTGTCAATAACACTGTAGCTCATCATGGAAAGGGGATGGTTTTATGTGTTACAGTCGATGGAGTGATTAGAAATGTGGAAAGTTGAAATATCTAAGTAATACTAGATATCAACATGAAGAGATATATATAAAGTACAATTCAAGATGGCCGCTGGTGGCCATGTTTTCCAATGAAATTCAAAACGATTAGATAGCTCCCATCTAGTGCTCACCGGATGATAAATATGAAGTTTGGTGACGATGAGGGATGTGGTCACCCAAGAGATCCATATTTAAATTTGCCAGCTATATTCAATACAAATTTTAAGGCCTGAAAAGCAGTACACAAAAACAGACGGTGGTACAACAATGAATCACAGATCAAAAGATTTTAAGTAAAGGAATCAGAAGATTTTGCTATTGTCAGTCAGGTTACATGTATATGAACAAGCCTCAAAATTTGGTACTGGACATATGCAGAATTAGGTCCCCAGAGAGTTAATTTAGTGATGCTACCCCGCAATTCATCCTCTGGGGACCTCATTCTGCATGGCCTCATCTGCCATGGGAGACATAGACACAGGTTTAAGTTCCCAGATGTTGAAGATGGTGATGTGCACCCATTGGGCACCTCATTATGCATTGTGTCATCTGCTAATTTGGGGATATAGAGACACCCAACTAAAAAAGACAAAGAAACTTTATAGAAAAGTTTCTAATGAAACTAAAAAAATTGTTAATTTGACAATAAAGATACTTTCCAGAGATGATGAAGCCTTAGCAGAATGAGATCCCCCAGAGGGTGAATTTAGTGATGCTGGCCCCTTTCTGCAAATGTCCAGCACCATATAAATAACTGGAAGCCATCACCCGTAGGTTTGGAATTAGACCATTTGGGGTCGACCAAATCAGCCAACTTATTGCCACATTATTCATTTGGGAGAATTGGCTGCTATCAGGGACTGCAAAATCAGCAGTTAGATCCATTAACCCTTTACCCAACAGAACGGCCCTGTGCCAATGCATTCTCTTATATATGCGAGTCGACCATAGGTCGCCTCGCATATATAATTTTAGGCCAATGCATTCTCTTATATATGCGAGGCGACCTATGGTCGACTCGCATATATAAGAGAATGCATTGGCACAGGGCATAACTGTAACTATCACAATGTGGTCAAGGAGCCGGTTCCAATGATATCCATATTTGTATGGTTCTATTGAGACAGACCGAAGATATTTTAGCCTGTTGAAGCTTTATTTGGCCGGTTTGTTGGGTAAAGGGTTAAGAAAGGGCTGATTTCAAAAGGTAAACAAACATTAACAGAGCACACTCTCCCAGGATAAAATAACACACACACCAAAAATCATATGCTGCAAAAAAGAATTGAGACCTGTGTTGATGTGAAGATTGTTTAAGTGTTCAACGAATCCAGATTTCAATTAGAATTTTAGGAGAATGGCATTTTGATCTAGGCATGCAAATTATTATTAAGGGTATGGTACAACCAATTTTATCGTGGAAAGTGCGAAGGTTCACAATGATTGTGGACTTTTGACAATGTATCCAATCGATAAAAGACAAAGAAGTTGTAACAAAAGCTCTCATAGTTACTCCAATTTCATATTGATGCCACTTCTTTAATTGGCAGACACATTAACCTATCCTTCCTAACAAGCAAGCCGTCTAATATCACACAAGCTGCTATGCTATACTTTATCATGGTTTATTTATGTTTACAGTAATGCCCTAAATAATCGACTCTTTAACCACAGCAGAATTATGGGTAACTTTTCAGGATTTAGTCAGAAATATGGCTTGTTGCCATTCATCGGAAAGCTCTCAGTTTTCCGATGAAAGGCAACAAGCCATATTTCCAACTAAATCCTGAAAAGTTACCCATAATTCTGCTGTGATTAAGGAGTTGATTATTTAGGGCATTACTGTACCTGTTTTGTTGAACTCACGCATCTGACCTTCATTCCATTCACAAGAGCATCACTTGGGCCTGGCAAAATACGCCCATGGTAATTCCAACAAAGGGCCATAACTCTAGTGAAAATTGGTGGGCGGAACCCAAATTGAAATTGATCTGTATTTTGGACTAGTAAACTCACATACCAAACTTCATACCATTCAGTTTGGCTCTACTAAAGTTATCATCTGGAAATGAAAATTGAGTGCAAATTCCAACAAAAATGGCCATAATAAATTCTGGTGAAAAATGATGGTCGGAACCCGAATTGGAACTTGACCTGTATTGATACACATTCCAAATTCCATTTCATTCAGTTGAAGCTATCTAATGTTAACATCCGGAAACCCTTAGGCGAACGAACTGACAAACTAACATACTAATAACATAATACGTCCCTTTTTAAAAAAACGGGTGTATAAAAAAAGGTAGTGAAATGTTGAACTTGGCTTGCAAATTGGAGACTGTATGATATGCGGGACATTTAATTCGAAATTAGATTTTCTCCCTTTTGACTGCCATTTGAATTAATAAACTGACAAGTATAAGTAAGTGCCCATGAACATTAAAATTCCACTTTCATTTCATCTATTTCCAATATAAATCTTTTTGAAAAAGAAAACAAGCTTCTATTACAAAAATAAACAATATTTTAAGGATAAATTTATCATTTTCAGATATGTGTTTCATTTACAGTGTGTAGAATTCAAATTTGGGCAAAAACTATGACAAAAATAAGCCTTTCATGATTGGAGCATCCTGATTTTTTGCAAAAACCCTGTGCCAATGCATTCTCATATATATGTGAGACCATAGGTCGCCTCGCATATATAAGAGAATGCATTGGCCTAACAAATTAAAAATAATTTTTTATAATTGTTAAAAAATGTAAGAAAAATGAAAAAAATATTTAAAACATTGTTAAAGAATGTAAGAAATAGTGATAAAAACGAGAGGCCGATCACGATCGGCAGATGTTTAACCCATACCTTGGCGATAACGATTAGCTATTTTCATAAAATCCTTACACCACCCTTTTCAACAATTCACACCTTACTATTAAAGCTACTCGATCTGATTAAGCACCCTCAGTTACTATTTATTTGGCTTCGGGGGTAAAAACTATTTTATTCAAATCGAGGAACCCATTCCTCAAAGCTCAGAGTAAGCAGATATCAATTTTTTAAATCTATTATCTTTAACCACCTGGAATATTTAGTGGCCATATGAAAGTCGATAAAGATGGATAACTCTAAAATCAAGTGGCTTTTTTGTGTCAGATATATGACAAAGCAGCAAAATTTCATTGTACAAAATGTTGATAAATAACAGATTTTGGGCAATTTTATACTATAGTGGACTGTGGTTAGCATTATTTTTGGGCAATTAATCGTTCTGATAACAGAAGCGGAAGTGGCATAAGACTTATTGGGCACCTTCCATATGAACATGGATATGGCATTTGATTCCAACCTATTAAGTCAGTTGAAAATAGATATATAGTCTTATAGAGCTCAGTCCATAGTCAGGCAGAAGAACCATACATAACAGTTGAAATTTAGTAAAATATGATTGATAATGATTGGATATAACATACTTTAAAGGTACTCAATCCGATAAAACTCCTCTCAATTACTATTTCAATGACTTTGGGGGTCAAAAATATTTGATTCGAGTCGAGCAGGCTCAGATTTTTTAGATATCGATTTTAGAAATCTATTATTTTTCTTTATCGGGAATACTTTCTGGCCCAGATCACAGTCAAAATTGCGTTATTATTACAACTTGATTTTAGAGTTATCCATCCTTGTCTGTTTGAATAGTGTTTTGGTGTACACATCTCGAGCATATAACGAAGTTGAAGGCAATTATTACTTTATTAGTACTCATCTCGAGAAAATAACAAATTTCAAAAATCAATATCTAATAACTCTGAGCTTTGTTTGATGGGTTCCTCGACTCGAATCAAATATTTGTTACACCCAAAGCCAAAGAAATAGTAATATAGGACCCTCTGATCGGATTGTTGTTGTTGGAATCTGTTGAGATGGGGACCCTCTGATCGGATTGAGTACCTTTAATGCATAATTATGAGATAACTAGAGGTGGGATATGAGATTGAAGATATTAGATTTATTACATTGGATAGCATACTGTATGTCTATGGAATGGGTGGGTTAATTTTGTTAATATTTTAAAGCAATTAAACCAAATGACCCTCTCTATACAGGTTAGGGCCTTTATAGGGGTGTGTTATCATAAACTATGACTTGAAATATAATATAATCAATGACAAATATTTGAGTTATTAAATGAGATAGCAAGGGGTTGATCTTAATCACACTAATGAACTGATCAAAATAGTCTATAAATGCATGTATATGGATTTAAAAGCCCACACAATAAGTCAGTCTCAAGAATACAAGCAACATAATTATTATCCTGCACCCCAAATGCAATAGAGGGAATTTCAAAATAAGACATTTCCTCTAATGTTTTTAGAAATCCTTACTGAACCTGGCTCAAAGTGAAAGATATAATTTAATATCTGCCTATCAGATATCATGTGTCTATGGAATGGGTTAATTTTAATCCCAAAATCCATGCAAGACCAGAGAGCTATGTTGGAGTTGATAAATCCTGAGAAGTCACTGTCCACACACTATGGAAATGCAATAAACAACAGATAACTATTAAAGTGCAGCAGTGAATATCAGATTTCATTACCAGGTATCAATAATAGAGATTATCTCTAGTCTCTCTTACTGATACCAGAGTTGTAAGCTGCTGCAGTTATATATTGTAAGCAAATCTCAAATCTGTTCAATTCTTAGTTAAAAGGGGCCATAATTCTGGTATAAAAAACAGGATCTGACCCATATTCAAACTCGATCTGTATTTTGGTCCGAGAAACTTGCATACCAAATTTGATTCTGATCAGATAAATTTTTTTGAGTTATGGTAGCATGCATGAATTCTAAGTCGAAAAAGGGCCATAACTCCGTAAAAAAACCCATATTCGAACTCGATCTGTATTTGGTGCTGAGAAATTCATATACAAAATTTGGTTCTGATCAGATTGAAAATATTTCAGTTAACGCACCATGCGTAAAGTGTCTACAGACAGACAGCCAGACAGACAGACAGACAGATGGACGACGAGTGGTCAATCCGGACAACGACACTATGTTTACCATACTATGGTATGGGTAAACATAAAAATGATAAAATTGTTAAAGAATGTAAGAAAAAATTATAAAAATTGATAAAGAATGTGAGAAAAAATTATAAAAAATGATAAATTTTTAAAGAATGTAAGAAAAAATTATAAAATTGTTAAAGAATGTAAGAAAAATTGATAAAAAGAATAATAAAAATTTGTTAGGCCAATGCATTCTCTTATATATGAGAAGCGACCTATGGTCGACTCACATCAATAAGAGAATGCATTGGCACAGGGTCTCCTGTCATGAAAGGGTTAATACCATGGATTGCTGTCATGATAGTTGGTAATACATGTACAGACAATGACCAGACCTGTCATTGTACCTCAAACATTATTTTCAGGAGATTGGTGATTCCATTATATTTTAGATAAAATGAATAAAACATTGCTATTGAATGCACCGGTGAATTGTTTAAAAGGAATAATATTGATTTTTCAACCCTTCATCATAAAGCTAAAGATTAGATCAGAAAAAAAAAATGTAAGTGACCAAACAACATACTGTATGATTTCATATATGCGAGGCTGGGAGACTCTCATATTTAAAGAGAATGCACTGGTACAGAATCTTTGATGCTGCAGCAGCGCAGTTCCATCATCAAAGGGTTAAACACTCTCCAACTTGGATAGCTTACTTGCCAGATTAAACCTTTCTTGACTAAATTCTCATTGACAAGTACAGTAATGCCCTAAATAATCGACTCCTTAACCACAGCAGAATTATGGGTAATTTTTCAGGATTTAGTCGGAAATATGGCTTGTTGCCATTCATCAGAAAGCGATCAGTGAGAGCTTTCCGATGAATGGCAACAAGCCATATTTCCGACTAAATCTTGAAAAATTACCCAAAATTCTGCTGTGGATAAGGAGTCGGTTATTTAGGGCATTACTGTAGTTCCCTTAGCAAATGTTCAGATATTAAGTTCAACAAATGAGCATAGGTATCTTTTATTAGAAGGCATTAAAAGACTATTTCAGTGTTATGGACTTGTTTGCATGATGAACCAATGAGCCCACAGGCCCTTGGGGGAAACTACCTGATATATACCATATGTGATGACTGTCAAGTTGTCATTTGAAAAAGCAAAACAAACCAAAAGAACCCCCTATGTATGATGACAGAATTTCCATGATAATATTTTGGAGCTATTGATACAGATATTGCGCCATTTGCAACACCGCCTGTAAGGGCTTTGAGAAAGAAATACACTTGCGGGGTCCAGTGTCAAGTCTTGTACCACAATGCTGAATGCAGAAAAGTTGTAATTGGTGTTGAATGAGGTTATGTTGAGCAGTCAGGGAGTCAACCTTGAGACCCTCCAGGCACTTATCAATTTTTTATTCAGCATATATATAGCCCGTCTGTGTTAAATTATCTCGTGGTCGTTGATTGTTCAACTGCCAATTGGGCCACCTGTTTCATATCCCAATAACACACAGATCCCCAATAACACACATACCATAACACAAACACTACGTCACAAATTGTTGACCTTATCTGACCTAATCACTAAAAGCGGTCCGCAGAAATCTTATACTGGGCTGACTTAATGTGCAGCATGAGCTAGTCTCAAATTCTCGGCAGATTTTGTGAAAATAAATAAGATTTACACTCAGCTTTTTTATGGGAATAAATTATCAAAAAGCTATATAAATATAATAAATTAATGTATTGGGTGTGTGTGTTATTGGGGGTATATGGCGCTGTGGTATTTGGGGGCACATTTAGTAAGAACTGCTTTGCGGTTCACACAATGTGCCCCAAAAAACCACAGCACCCGTATACCCCATTAACACCAACTAGTAGTATGTTTTAAATAACAATGGTTTATTCCACATACTGTATATAACAAACAGTGAACAATTTACAAACAATTGATGATAAGACCATGTAGTGTATAAACTGGACCATGTAGTGTATAAACTGGATCATAATAACCGTCTTGATATATTGAGCTATAAATAATGATATTAAGGAGGGGGGGGGGGGGTGTCATCTTATTCCATGCAAACTTTTATAAATTCACATATTGCCTTTAATTATTTCGGAAAGAAATTTAATATGGGAAGTAATTGATTATTGCGCGTTGTGCTGCGAGAAGTGGCACTTCCCTCAGTTGATAGAGATTGTGGCTACCAAGCGTATCCAAGCGCCTTGACCAATCAGATGCACGTATTTCAGTGAAAGTGAAAGTATGTGTAATTTTAAGGGAAACTAAGACAACTGTTCCATCATACAGTTATCGCCCATGCTCAAATGAGACACAGAGATTGGTCACCCACTCAAGACTGGAATGTCATCGCAGTTGAGAGCAGGTAACATATCACTGTGTCTCACAATAGCAAGTGTGACAACTGCTTTGTTATCCAAAAACTAAATAAGCATTCTTTGTCATTTAATTATACACGCACTTCGATGTTGCACATCTACTTGATTTTGTGAATAGTTTCAGTATCTTTGCATCATCATAGAATGTCTACTTGGTATAGATCAGTTAATTTAATCACGTTTTTATTGACTGTCATTTTGGTGGTTAAATCATGGAAATTGAAACGGTACATACAATGTGAACCAATAAGCAATAGAAGTACAGTAATGGCCGAAGTATATGACCCTTTAACCACAGCAGAATTATGGGAAATTTTTCAGGATTTAGTCGGAAATATGGCTTGTTGACATTCATCAGAAAGCTCTCGGTGAGAGCTTTCCAACGAATGGAAACAAGCCATATTTCCAACTAAATCCTGAAATATTTCCTTTAATTCTGCTGTGGTTTAGAGGTTGATTATTTAGGACATTACTGTATGCTATCCTCATCTGCGATTTGGCATATCCATGGACGGCATGTCGTCTTGCGTGCAAAGTTACGGAACAATCTTCCTCGAAAGCTATTGAGAAGTTGTCAATTTCATAAATGTTCATTCATATGTGTCAATAATCCAAAGCGCATCCCCAGATAATGCACTTCTGAAAACCCTAAATGAACAATAGACTACTCCAGTATATACTTTTATAACTGAGTGGGAGAATCCATTTAGAATATAAAGAGTTAACTAAGAATTGAAACCTCAGCCTACATGTTTTCTATTGTTTGTCCTCGCACGGCAAAAATAGCTGGGCATTATTTGAACAGTAAAAATATTCCCCTGTTTATGTTAAGATAATCACCAGTTCTTGTTTGAGTACAGGCCCTATCCATCAGCTAACACACTTCGAGAAAAATGAACAAGAGATTATAGGATAAAGCACGATTAACGAGCATAGGACACCGATCATCAGATTTAATTTGGTAAGACCAGAGACATGGGCTGCGATCAACAGATTGCATTGTCTCCTATTACAACCCCAATCGAAACTTAGTAACATTGCAATTTAAGAGGGTCTTCCTTCATTAGAGAAAAGGTCCAAATAAAAGTAAAAAGATAAAAATTATGAGAAAACTTTATTTTGACCTTGGAATACCCCTTTTACACTAAATATCAGACAGCCCCTGGGGCTGGTAGGGGGGGGGGGGGGTGTCAAATAGCTTCATCAAGTATTAGACACATTCATAAACATCACTAGGCCAAGAAAAGTTAACTGATTGTTGTCTAATTGATGGCTGTTGTTACTAGATGTATATTCATGTATATGCATTTAAAGGCCCACTTTAATAATTTCCGATTCCGAACATCCATATCACATTATATAAAATATATGCCATAGAGAAAGAGGAAGATCCAAAACATTGTATTATCAACTTATCCAGCGTAATAGCTGTGAACATATTGTTTTTGTTGAGGTACCAGTGCGTTCTCAGCACTTAAGTTTCATCTGGATTGTATTGCAAAGTCTATTATTTTCAATGGAAAGGAAATAACTTTATCTTAGTTTGACTTATGTTGCATTCTGGGAGCGAGACAGGGGAAATGTTTCTATGATTTCAGCTATTTTCTATCACTCTATGGGCACTTTCTGAGACACAGTTGTTCCAAAAGGTGATGAATTATAGTATTTTAATCATATTTTATGTCATAGATTGTTATTAAAACCGTATTTCAAGGCACTATAAAAAAAAATCAGTGACTAGAAAATTAAGTGGGCCTTTAAAGAATGTTGCTGTTATCCCATACCTCTAAATATCGCCATTGCAGGTAAGGTTTTCTGGCAATACTGATTTCACTGATTTCTTTGAACACCATCCAATTCTGGGAATGTCCATTACTTAAATAACCTGCATTATTATAAACTTTCCTGTCAGCTGGAGCATCAAAATAGTTCCCACGTTGTGAACTTGTGGAATATGATCTCTATGGGCATAGCTGCACAGCCAGAATAGAGATTTGTGGCATGATCTACAGGGTTTATGCATTCAGTCAATCCTTATCAGTTAGAAGTTTTCTTCTTTTATACATGCTCATCACAGCAAAATGCAATATACGGTATGTTCTAATGCAACTCTCCATGGTAAATAAATCGGCCTCACCATTGTGACCAATGCTATTTTAGACAAAATATTGAATCTATTAGCAAAGAAACCAACCAAGAGTAACACTCTTTGTCTGGAAATGTCAAACTACATGTGCTGGTTTTGACTGCCTATAATTAAATTTTTCAAGCTCCCATACCTTGAACAGTAAAAGGGATTAAAATTCGGAAAAAAAACAACTGATAAATAAAAAAGATTTGATCATTGTAAATACGCACTGCAACTAAGAGACATAAAATAAATAAATATTTTACCAGTCCACGATATTTAGTATAGGCTGTTGGATCGCATAAAATAAATATGTTACCAGTCCACAATATTTAGTATAGACTGTTGGATCGCATTTCACTGAAATTCATGAGGAAATGTGTCAATCGTGACTTTGAAATTGATGTCTATTGGATAGCATAGTCTACCACGTAACCACTAATTGTGGGAATTTTCAATTTTCAATTTTCAATTTGGCATCCAATTTTAAGGGACCCAAGGACTTTGAAGTGGATTCATGTGAATAAAAATCAATTTCTTAACAAGACAGTCAATGACTGTGGGTCGCTCACCAGACTGTAAGGACTGAGAAGACAGGGACTCTGAAGACTACAAGAGTCAGTACTTGACAGAATCACTTAAGTTCTAAACATGGACATAGCTGGATGTTCTCAAATGAGCAGGGCTCTTCGCCTTGAAATTTCTAATTGCACATCACTGACAAATTTCCAACCTCTTACCTTTTTATTAAAGAGGACAACCATACCACAGTACTAAGTTCACAAAAATCACTTTGTACATTCCTCTTAGGTTGAATTTTATGACTGGTACCAGCTGTACTTCAAGCTTTCAAACGTTTGATAATTACCAACCTGACACCCCCATAAAGTTCAAATATGTGGCCAATTCGGTCTAACAGTTTAACCTGAAGTAGAAACATATGGACTGATGGTTTAAAAACATACATGTTAGAAAATCAAACCAAACTACGAGAACAGTTCTAACTTATTTTTGGTGTGAACATCTAATCTACAACTAATTTAGTATCGGGCATGAAATTTTTAACTTTTGATCAAAATAGGGGGTCAAATCTCCACCCCTCTACACTACCTCCCCATTGCCCCCACCCAGGCTGTCTAGAAATAAATATTATTATACCAGTACCAAACAGCATAGAGGAGAGTTAAATCTCTTATCTCTGCCCCTATTAGAACAAATGTGAATCCTCATCTATGAGATCCATTCATCTAGTAATATCAATATACCCCCCAATTTTCTTTGAAAAATCAGGGTATGATTTCACCTGGATAAGTGCTGGTTAAGAAACTAATATTGGAACAGCTGAGTCTGTATTTAGTGTCTGACCTTTGCAGGTGAATTTAATGACAAAATTCCGCAAGGTGGACTAACATCACCGAATTCACCCTCTGGGGACCTCATTTCCTAAAAATGACCCCATGAACAAATCTGAACCCCAGTCACCCAAGGCCCCTCCATACCAAATATAAGCTATATAGGCCTAATGGTTCTTGAGAAAAAACTGTTTTAAGACTTACTATGGAGGGAAAGAGTTATGGCCCTGGCTTGGCACCTACATGTATTTGATGTGATGAACTTAATTGAACAAATCTGATTGCGAGACACCTAGGGAACATGCACACTGAACTATATAAACACATTCCGTCTTTAATATGGAGAAGAAATCAATTGTTGATAGATGGATGGATAGACATCTCAACAGGCAGACGGATGGAAGCCTGACAGATAGAAGACAAATTTAATCCAATATATACCCCCCCCCCATTTCTCTTTGAAACCTGAATTTAGTATGTCTGACATTTGCAGAATTAGGTCCCAAAAATGTGGATTTAATGACAATATTCTGTAAGGCAGGCTAGCATCACCAAATTCATCCTCAACCTGATTAGGCCTCAATGGCCAATAAAACCAAGGAACAGATTGAAGTCCTACAGTTGAAGTTGGTGATACACACCCATTGAGCACCTCAATTATGCATTTTATCTTCTGCAAATTAGGGGGACATTGAAACTGAACAGGTGGAAAAAGTGACTAAATCAAACTGTCAATTTGATACTTAGGATACTTCCCAGAAGATGAGGACTAAGCAGAATTTAATAGGTCCCTGTCGGGTGTATTTGGTGATGCTAGCATGCTGTATGGGGTAGCAACACTAAATTCACCATCTGGGGACCTCACTATGTAAATGTCAGACACACTATTTCCAGACTTGAAGAAATCAAAGCCATTCACAGTATCATTGAATGTCAGTCATCACCTAACCAGGGAGCACCAGTTTGTTGTTAAATTGCTACAGATATGTTTAGATTAGAATAATACATGTCATCTGGCTAGTTTATATAATTAATGACCTGTGCCTTTACAGATATATATGCCTCTGTGGTGAGAAGAGATATTAAATTGAGAGGTGATATGGCTTGGAAGGGATGTTGGTTGATGGCAGGGTTGGGTCTGGGCCATGTGGGAGGGGGTGGGTGGGGAGGGTGGAATGTTTCCATAATGTCATTAAAGAGTAAAGTTTCATAACTCTGCAGATGTTATAATGGTGTCACTTTTTTCAAATTTTAAAACATGTTTTAAAAACAAATTGTCCCAGAAGATGAGGCCTAAGCAGAATAAGGTAATTGAGGGTGTATTTGGTGATGCTAGCCTGCTGTATGGGGTAGCAACACTAAATTCACCATCTGGGGACTTCATTCTGCAAATGTCAGACACACTATGTCCAGGCTTGGAGAAATGAACAATGGACTATTCCTATTTATTCTTGTAGACTCTGGTAGAATAGTTGTTTAGCTAATGTCATGTCTTGTAATGCCAGATGGTAAACTGGTCTGAAGCAAGCAGTCTTCAGCAAGTGTATCAGGTAACCACACTATGATAAATTGGCTTTTTCAATAATACAGGCTTCAGTGTTCTCTTAAAAATTAATAGTGCATAGCAAAGAGGTGTGAATTATAAAGGGCCATAACTCTGTTAAAATATATCGGATCAAACCCATATTTTAACTTGATCTGTATATAAGTGTCAAAAATTCATATACCAAATTTGGTGTTGATCAGATGAAAAATGTTTGAGTAATCCTGTCTTGGATGAATTCTATATCAAAACAAGAGTGGAAGGGGTTATATAAACAATACCAAAATCCATACAGATGAAGAACATGCTAAGAAAAATCTAGGTAAGAAATATGAGGCTGTGATGTGTCGTCCTAAACAAAACTTAAAGGTCAAAATGCAAAAATTAAATTTTTTGTTTTTAAAGTTATGTCCTTAGCTCTGCCCCTATTTGACCCAGTGACCCCATTTGAACAAATCTGAACCCCAGTCACCCAAGGTCTCTCTGTACCAAATATAAGCTAAATCGGCCAAATAATTTTTTAGAAGAAGTCATTGTAAGAATTACTATGAGTTATGGCCCTGGTTTCTCAACTAATTGACCGATTGACCTCATTTGAACAAATCGGAACCCTAGTCATTCAAGAACCCTTCATACCAAATATAAGCTAAATCGGACCAATGGTTCCAGACAAGAAGTTGTTTTAAGAAATACTATGGAGGGAAATAGTTATGGCCCTGGCTTCGCAACTATTTGACCCAGTTACCTCATTTGAACAAATCTGAATGGGAGTCACCTAGGGAACATCCACACCAAATATGAACCCATTCCGTCCAATGGAATCAGAGGAGAAGATGTTCAAAGAATTGTTGACGGACGGACGGACGGACGGACAAGTAGTGATGACTATAGCTCCACCGGAGACTTCGTCTCAGGTGAGCTAAAAAGTTTCTGGCTTGTATTCCACTAGAGGCATACATTAAATAGATAGAACCGCATGAGTGTCTGAATTTTGACGAAATTATCGCACAAGATTTGTTGGCGGAGCGAGCGATGCCTCGAGTGCGAGACGTAGTCCCGCACGAGAGGTAACGCGTTCCGCCAACAAATCGAGTGCGATAATTCGTCAAAATCCAGACACTCATGCGGTTCTATTTTTATTGCATATCTCCGTATCATAGTAAGTTGACTCACAATCGTACATCTCCGGTACAGAAAATATGAATTTAATTGAGTTTTAACGGCATTTTAGGGTTAACGCAACAATCAGACAGGGAGCCCGTCTATCCGCGAGTGACCTTGACCCATCTTTAATGAGGTGTTTGAAATTGAATTCTGTGCCTCGACAAACATATTCTTGAAATGAAACTACTTGAATGAATCATCTCATCGATTGATCGCTTATTGTTTCTTTATTGTTGTGATTGAAAAAGTAAAAATAGTAACGGCGAGAACCAGTCTAACAACACTGAATGAAATAGTTCCGTCGACAGATTGCACTAGTGCGATTCTGAGAATTATCACACGCCTGGAAACTCGTGCGATCATGCGAATTACGTTGATAGATATGTAATAATATGTATTCAATGGGTGGGATTCCATTGAATACATGTGCCTCACCTCACATCAATAGGTGAGGAATAAATAATATAACAACACTTACAGTAATGCTCAAAATAATCGACTCCTTAACCCTTTGGTGAGTAGAACTGAGAGCTTTCTGATGAAGTCCTGAAAAGTTACCCATAATTCTGCTGTGGTTAAGGAGTCGATTATTTAGGGCATTACTGTATGTTGAGAATAGTTAGAAATCAGCACTCCTCTATGAGTGTGCTAATTTCTGACACACACCTTGTACTTACTCCACTGGCTTTATAACTGTTTAAATTCTGACATTGGAAGAATTCAGATAGTGTGCCAGAGGTGCTGCTGGAAACTCGAACTAGCCCTATATCAAGTGTATGCACAAACAAATGCATGTGGTTTGTTTACGAATGAACGCAAGTTCCGTTCCCTGGCAATGAGTTCTGGTAGTCGGCACCTGGGACGGTATTTACCAGTGTTCATGACTGATGCCAGCTACAAGTTATGATAATTCTTAGCCGGCACCAGCGATGAAACACTGGTAAATTCCATCCCAGTTATCAACTATTACTTATCTCGTAGCATTATGGCATGTTTCAGCATCATTTCATCTGATATTGGTCCTACATACGTAAACTATCAACTACTATTCACAAAAGATATAATCCCATGTTGGCATACAGGATGCAATTACCCATTAGTTTTCGGCAATGAACGTGTTTAAATGTTCCTACAACTGGAAGAAATCTTTAACCCTTCCATGACTGGAACTTCCTGAAATTTTGCGAAAACCCTGTGCCAATGCATTCTCTTATATAAATTATGAGTCTACCATAGGGTGTCTCGCGTACATAAGATAATACATTGGCCTAATAATGTGATACATTGATGGAAAGAGCTCTAAGAGCTCTTTCCATCAATGTATCACATTATTATAATCAATAAATTTGAAAAATGATCAAGGAAATATGGGTTGATACAAAAATCGGACTTGGCACTGAAAGTGTTAAACCATTATCAAGATGAACATAGAAGGAACATAGAAGGAATTTGTTCTTATTTTCATTATCAATAACACTCCAGTGAAGTGATTCCGCATGTTCTGCCATTGTTTACACACATTATTGTAACAGTTAGGGAATATATGCCAGTGTTGTGTTCTACCGATACAATATAATTCTAAGAAGTCGTTATTTGTTATTATTAATTAGATATGACATTTTTGTCCAGAATAGAACGTTATTGAACTAGGCTATCGCCCTTAAACCGAGTAATATCGATTGGCGACATCTCCAATCCGAGTAAAATGGATATGCAACATGCCGAAAATCTACTTCACTACTATAAAATAATGTGTAGGTATCCATTTTTGCGACACCACTCATTTGAAAGAGTTGTCAGTTATTTAAAGGCGATCTAATTAATAAATAGGATATTACTTTATTAGTTTGATATTATTAGCCTGATATCAGCCCTTCGGTATCATGCTGATATGGGGTTACCTTGGGCTGATATCAGGCCTAATATCAAACAAACCAAGTAATATCCTCTAAGTTGAGCAGCGAAATTCCAATAGCTTGATATTGACATAGCATACGCCTTGCGGGGCTTCAAATATATAATTCTTATATTCAAATACCAAAACAATATGATTATATTATTATAAACTAACCTTCTAGGAGCGAGTCATTGGAGGAACTATTATTTCCATTATTCTTATTCCTTGAACCAGCATGTAATTTTTTCAACTTCTTCCGTCCACGTCCAGCACATTCTCCACAACTCCCTTTAATTGATGTCCGATGTTTCTTTTTGGAATGTTTCCCAATCTTTCCTCGATTAGGATTCTTCACTTTTGACTTTTTTAACTCAGACATTTTTGCAGACACTTCCATCATTCGTTTCTTCTTTTTGGAATTTGTTTTCAGTATTTTTTTCTCATTTGAACCAGCTTCTCCAGCGTCAGAAGTAAACTTTACTGACAGTTTGAAATCTGTTAAGTCATCACTTTTCTTATCAATATCCGTTTTCAATTCTTCGAGATTAACTTTTTCCGATTCCTCGTCATCACTGAACCAACGTTCATGATCAGAATAATCCGTCATCAGCAGCATATCAGCGTCAATTGGGTCAGACTCCCAATCATCGACATTGAGAGTGATTGATGACTTTGATGATATCTTTTTTTTCTTCATGCCAATAAGTGCTTGTTTTCGCCTTTTAGATTTCTTATTGCAAGCAGACACTGAATAATCTCTTTTTCGAGATATTTCAATGTTCTTTTTGAGACTTGTGATCAAACTGTCCAATCTAAAGAAGCCTTTTGACTTCCGTGTCGATGATAAGTGATCATCAGTGAAGGTGGAATCATTGGATCTTTCATCTGACTCATCGTTCCGATGACCTGATTTTCTGCATTCTAAAGATAGGTCAAGGGCCGATGAAGAGTCAAATTTAGACACGTTCTCTGATTCAAAGTCTGTTGACATCAGCATTGATTGTCCATTAGAATCACCGATATTATCCGAACTGAGACGCGATCGCAGTGCACCAACAATATTCGGCCTCTCAGCTGGATATAAGTCCTGTATGTGTGAAAACCGTGGGTTTGAGTTAGTCGACTTTACAAGTTTTATACTGGCATCATCATTAGTTCCAAAAGTATTAGCCACTAAATCATAAGTCCTTGTTAGACTGCAGCTAACCTCATTTACTTTCTTGTAGCCGCCGCTCGTACTGTTTGATTTCACAAGTCCGAGACTTATGGCTGCTTGGTAATCGTAAGAAATCGGAGTCGATCCCAGCTCCGAACCTGTCTCACTTTGAGATTTGGTTTCCATTTCAGATTCATTATCACAACCAGCGTCACTGGATTCTTTCTGAACGTCAAATTTCTTCTCGAAAACTAAAGCTTCTAATTCAGTTGCCTGATTTCGTTGCTCAGAACTAATTTCTAATTCTCCTTCAAGAGTTGGTGCTTCAGAGAAACTTTGTCCCGCATCACTCAAGCTTTCGATTTCCGTGATCCTTTCTAATGGTGGCATGGTTGGTGATATATTAGATTCAGAGTCATTGTTCTCACTGGCTCCTCTTGTGTCGATCACCAAATTTGTACTCCCATTGTCCTCATCACTGCCGGAGAAATAATGTACAGCTCCACTCTCTATGGCAGAAATTACGCAAAGTGGTTCTTCTGAAATCGGTGGTGATTCTGGACTTTCTTCAGGCCATAGTTTTGTTGATAAATTCAAAGCACCGTGAGAGTCAGTGGAATAGCTGACCTCTTCACTTAAGGCACCACTGTTTATGACGTTCATAAAATCAGAATGAACAGGCGATTCACCCGAATCAACATCTTGCTTTTGATCCAAAGATGGATCTGGATTTTGAACTTTTAAGACATCATCTTCGTGCTGAACTGATATTTCTTTTATTTTGTCCAAACATTCTTTTGTTGAAATTTCCATTATTGGTGATTTACTTGTTGCCGTGACTGCTACTATTGATGTTTTAGGACCTGTGTACACCGACGTAGATGAAACACCACACTGAATGGTTAAAGGACTCGGAGTTAGCCTCTCAAAAATGTTATCAGCAACAAAATCTTGAGAAACCATACTCTCTGTGAACAATCCGTCCTTGACGTTATTAGGATCAGACACTGCAACCGGAACTTCGTTTTGCAGCGTTTTCTCTCGCTTTCCATCATATCGCTTCAATACTGCATTTTTCCCACAAACATTTGCTAGCTTGTTCCTACTAAAATATTTCTGCAGTAGGTTCAAGTTGTTTGCATACTGGTTTGACCTTGACCCAACTGCAACTCGAGAGGCCGATGATCTAGCAATGGTTGGCATGATAGTAGCTACCGGTGTATGGAAAAGTTTTGCTCCAACTTTCTGTGTTTCTTTCATCATAGATACTTGGTGCAATTCTTCTATAGCAGATGAACAGGAAATATCACTGTTTGAACAATGTAATGACTTTTCAACAGAATTGTCTGATTTCACTAATATCTCAGGACCACCAACTTCCTTTGTACTAGTAGCAAGTTCATTACCTGCATGCACCTCGTTAACAACATTTGTTATATTATCGAATGACGAATTTGTCGTAACGGCAGTAGATCCACACTTACCACCATTCTCCACAGGTATTTTGGCATTGCCCTCTATAGGAACATCAGTACAAATATTTATAATTGAAGGCACATCAGGCTTCGCTGAGGGATTATTTAACACCATCTGTGATTCAATCGTTTCAACAGAATCAACCGTTTGTTCATCATTTTCAGAATCTAGTGTCTGCACCAAACACAGATTAGGTACAGATTGTTTATCAGTAGATTCATCCACACTTGAAGCATCAAGAGAAATCAAACTGTCAATTTCAGCTGAAGTACTTGATGAAGGTGATGATATTTTATCATCTGATTGTTCGGAAGTGTTATGTTTCTTCTCAAAAACACTCCGTTCCGCATTCAAATTTTCATCAACAGGTTTATCTTGGCAAACATTTAAATGTTCTATACACTCGACTGTGTCCACCTCTGATGTCATAGATGTAGCAGCGCCTTCCTTGACTGGTTCATTGGTTTTTGGTACTATTGCTGCAATGACGGCATGAACTTCTTTTTGACTACAGCCGACCTTTGCAGGACTTTTCTTCTGAACAATTGCGTCAATCAGAGAGTTGACTTCCTCTTGGCTGCATCCATCGTGTAGGTCTTTGGAATCTGAGGATGACGGGAAAGAGCACCCTATCATTGTTGACGAACTTGTCTTAATATTAACAATATTAGATGGCGTACTCGATATCTGCTGACCTTTCGGTAAACTGGTTCTTTTCTCACCCATTGTATGTTGGTCTTGAGTGTTATTTGACGTAGAAATCTTCGTTTCCCAAATTTCTGATCTAGCCAGAGCTGTGTGATCATCAACATTGCATGAATTTTCGGGCCTTCTGACGTATTTGAATTTGATCATCTTATCACTATAAAGTGTTGGCTGTTCATACGGGTGCAGAAGTTTAACTTTTTCACTGTCGATTGGAGTCATTGAACCCGCATGACTGATTGCATCAACATTAACACTTTGAGATTTTGGCTTATTTGATTCTGGGTCACTTGGTGGTATTTTCCAGGTAATAGCTTTTTTGATAGGAGTGTCTATATTCTTATTATCAAGAGAAGTCCTATGAACACTATTTGTCGATGTTACATTTGAATCTCTGTTTGGACTTATGTGTCTCCGATTGTTCTCTAAAATTTTATCAAGTTCAGAAATCGTTAAAATATTTTTATTCCTTGAAGCGTGCACTTCCGGGTCAGCAGACTCACAAATGAACTTTGGTGCAGACAAGTTCATATATTTCTTGTTTGAATTCACGTCCGTTGAAGGTTTATCGACTGATGTGGTTATAACTATTTTCACAGAAGGTTTTTCTTTCTTCAATTGTTTTGGAGAGACCTTTGCATTGGCTGCATCTTGTAACGGTTTTGAAAGTAGCATCACTTTTGGATCAACAAGACCCTTAGATCCATTCTCCACAGAACTGATCTGTTCACGCACAGTCTTCTTTTTTCTGCGAACAACTAGTTTATCACCTTCACACTTCGTAACTGAATACTCCACTTGAGGTTTGCTTGAAAATTCTGAATTTTCTTGAACATAATTAGATCTTCGTTCAGCATAAGAACCACCAGATTCCGTAACATCATGACGTAATTTTTCTGGACTGCAATTGCTTTTAATGAAGCTAGAATGAGGATATGATGAATTATTTTCCTGAATGTTATTCACACTCACAACAGGACTACGTGTTAATATATCAGAACACTGCTTGAATACTGAGTTCAATAACACAACTTTAGAAAAACTATTGGCAACATCTGTCGCAGATAGGCACAATGAACAGTTGGTGGAGTTGCTATGGTGGATGTGCATATCACTTCTCTGCTTATTATTTCGAAATGCTAATTCTACCTGGCATGTTGGAACTTGATTACATCTGGAATCTGTAACATATTTGTTTTCAATAGCTGTGCCATCATTGTTGCCATGGTTATCAACAATATTATCTCCTTTTATAGCAATGTCCATGCAGTTTTCTTTTTTGTCCTCGTTTATCTCTATGATATGAGAATCCTTTGGCAGGATTGGTGGTTGAACTTTCTGGTCAACATGGTCAGTATTTTTCAGCCTATCTCTGATTGGACAGATGATATCTTCGCTGTTGCCACATCTGACTTTGATAATTCTGTCTCTCTCCTCGCGAGACCTGGCAACAAAAGAAGAATGTCATCATTGGTTTAGCAATAAATAGTAAAGATGTATTAAGTGTTCCAGCATAAAACTATTTTAAAACTGTTTTTTTTCTTTCCTTTTCATCAATCATTTACATTCGAGGGTGTAGAATAACATGTTTGAAAACAATAAATTTCTATTTGTTGCTAACTGGAGGTCTAGAACACTGAAACGTGTTTAAAGTGACTCAAGGCCTTCAATGTGGATTCATACAAAATAACACAAAAGTCTGCAAAACAACTTCACTGAGAGCTTTCCGATGAATGGCAACGATCCATATTTCCGACTAAATCCTGAAAAATTACCCATAATTCTGCTGTGGTTAAGGAGTCGATTATTTAGGGCATTACTGTACATGAAAAAATAGATTGACCTTGTTCTTATTTTCGTTATTAATATTTACTCTTCAATAATGAAATATCACATGTCAAGACCATTGTTATGTAAACATTACTGTTACAGTGGAATTACTGATAAATGTCCAATAATAAATATACAAAACATTGGATAATAAAGTAAAATTATTAGCAATGAACATATATTCTGAAAATCGTTATAATTCATGTTTGTTGACATATCACTGTAGCAGTTTTGTTTACATAACAATGGCTTCAACACGCGAAATTTTGTTATTAGAGAACTATCCATAATGAATATAAGAACAAAGTTTATCTATTTCTCCATGTTCTTCTTAGTGGTGATGTTTTTACAGACTTTTACATTTTTTGTTCATTTACCCACTGCGAGTGCCTTTGGTCCCATGAAAGGAATATTCATGAAACACATTAAAGTTTCTAACCAATACTTATGGCCATATATGGGGGTCAACGATAACAAGAGGCTGCATCGCCAGTGCCAGCACCAGTACGGTGGCAAATTCAAACATGCAGCAGGCCTGCAAATTTGAGGTGAATGACCGTTCAGTTCACCTGGAGGTTATCTAAAATGAAAATGCTGCGACCGAAAAACAGGTCGTGCCAATGTTTTATGTAGGTCTCGTGATAAGTGATTCTCAAATTACCTTAATTTGAGACATTCAAAATTATTACGGTATTTCAATGAGTTGCTGGATGCCCATCTGCAGTTAATAATGCCAGTTGTAGTGATTATAACAGTTTGCGTAACACTTCTGCTAAACTATGGTATGGGTTATCTGAGCACAAACCAGTCAAACGAAAAATATGTTATACATAAATTTTAAACGTGCAGGTAGCAACCCAAATACTGAGGAACTCTGCAATTCTTTCCTCCGTAAGATCATTCATTCAAATAATGGTTACAAAACATAAGCCGAAGAGTCAGACAGACAAAAATTGGGATAATTTAATTTGAAACAGTATACCAAAAATTATTGAATTCGTTTTATATTTGTTGGAGTTATCAAGCCGGAAGGAAAACAAATCAGTGAAATTTTACAAACGAAGGGCAAAAATTCAAACAATGTCATTGGGCACGTATTTGAAAGCAGAAAACATGACTGTAAATTTTTGAAACAATTCTCCAATAAATGCAGCCTGCATATGGATTCCATTTTGAGGTCACCCTGAAGATCCATATGATGATTGGATGAGGGATGTGGCCTGTAGGGTGTGCCATAGGAAATTGTTGATGGACAGACAGACGACGGATGCCAACCCATGACAATAGCTCGAACTTGACTTTATAAAATTGAGCTAAAAACAAAGATTGTTATTTTTGCATACCAATTATGTGAACACTAACACATCAGGACTCTCATTCAACATTCACATCAAGGACTTATTATCTATCTGAGCAATAATGTGATGTGAGTGTGTACTTAAATCTGTTTCAGTGATGCTTCAAACAATATTTAATTATCACTGAGCTACACACTGGGAGACTTGATTCAGTGGTAATTCTATCAACAATAATTGTGGGCACTTGAAAACATAGATAGAAATGCAAGACATTATCCCTCAAGTTTGTTGCCATATGATGGTAGCATAAGAACCGTTGTACCTCATGGCACAACAAACAAATTCAGTATTAACCCTTTCACGATGGAAGCTGCGCTTATGCAGCATTAAAGACCCTGTGCCAGTGAATTATCTTATAAATGCGAGTCTCCCATATATAAGAGAATGCACCGGCTTACAAGGTCAAGGTAAATGTTGTTAGGCCAATTATATATTCGAGGCTCCCTATGGGAGATTCGCATATATTAGAGAACACATTGGCATAAGGTTTTCATAAAATATCAGGAAGTTCCAGTTTAACAAGAGGCTGCACCGGTGGAAAATTCGAACTGACAAAGTATGGTTGAGATATCTGCTAGGACGAAAAAAAAATCCAATATTTTCATATACAAAGATAAGTAACTCTTGGAAAACATGAACAAAACGATTGAACACTCAATTGATTGCCATCATAGTAGTGAATGTCCATACCAAATTTCATTGATATCCATCAATCGGTGGTGGAGATACGAACAAAAACCCAACATTTCCAGATAAACAAAGATGTATAACTCTAGAACAGAAAATACGGGGACAAAAATTATTGAACACCCCATTGAATACCCTTATAGTAGTCAACATCCATACTAAATTTCAGATCAGACAACCAGTGTTTCAGAATCTGCCGGATGGACCGACTAGGTCAACCCAGTATATACTGGTATAATTTACATAATTAGCAATGCTGTATGCCATAGAAGAGCTGTAAAAGCCAATATAGAATTTCATTGAATTCTAAAACAATGCCATAGAACAATGAAAGTGTCAATGACACTGCAGCTTACCATGGAGAGGGGATAATGTCACATATTACAGTTAATGGAGCGATAAGGAAAGCGGAAAGTTTAAGTAATACCAGAAATCAACTAGAAGATCCATATGAAGTTTGGGATCAATTTGGTGAAAAATGTTGGCTGTAGGGCATGCCAATGTAGTCAGGCAGTAAAAATTCAAGATGGCATCGGGCAGCCATGTTTTCGATCAAATATTGTTCAAAATCGATAGCTCCCATCTAGATGATATCCTGAACATGTCTGTAAAATTTCAAAACATTTCTCCAATAAATGTTGGCTGCAGGGTGTGCAGATGGATTTAATGTGAAATTCAAGAGCGGCTATGATATTTAACTTAATTTGGACAAATTTGATGGCTCTCATCTTGTGGTTGCCCTGATGATACATATGAAGTTTACTGATGATCAGATGAGGGATGTGGCCTGTAGGGAGTGCTGAAGAATTTAGTCATGCCAAGAGTAAAATCCAAGAGGGCCAATCCATGTTTTGCAATAATATTCAGACAAATTTGATGGCTCCCATCTATAGGTCACCCATAAGACCCCATGAAGTTTGGTGATGATCGGATAAGGGATGTGGGCTGTAGGGTGTGTCAAAGAATTTAGTCATACAAAGAGTAAAAATCAAAGATGGCTGCTGGCGGCAATGTTTTTCATAAATAAAAATTTCAAATTTGATAGCTCACACCAAGAGATGATCCTATATATGCCTGCAAATTTTCAAAATAATTCTCCAATAAATGCAGGCTGCGGGATGTGCCAATGGATTCAAATTTGAAATCCATGTTTTTTAACGTTATCTTGGGAATCGCCTGTATATCTAGAAATCAAATGCAAATCACAGTTCCACGGATGTAAATCTGATAAGATTATTGATGGATTAGACTGGTGTGATGTCTGACTATCATATTATCTATCCAATTCACCACCCCCCTCCCACCGGCTATATACATACATAATAACAATCACTGCCAAAGTTAACCAGGACAGAGGGAAATATTATGACCCCACATATGCAACTTTCATGTAATTTCCTGAAGCCTCGTATTTTCAATTTGCATAACCTGTGTTATATTAAGGTTTCAATGGTAGGAAAACGAATCTCGTAGCTACGTATCTCATAGAATCTGCACTGTTTAGCATATTTATTTTAATTTTAATTTTCACACTCCACTGCAAATCTGAGTGAATTTAGAGTGAATATAGACAAGACCGATATATGTAGAGAGCATTTAAGTACATATTTATTAGAAAATATTTTAACAAATACTTTCTAAGTTGATGCAAGATGATCCCATTCAAGATGATACTTCCCATTAAATACTCTTAACAACAATAGCACCCATTGTTAAAACATGTTAAAAAATCTATATTTGTTGGAGGCTCCATGTTGGTAATGGCTTTATCTAGAGTCACTTTGTTCATGACAATTTGAAGAAAATTATTGTACTTTCGCTTAACACTGAGTATGTAGTGTTAGGAACATCAGATTATACCGAGTCAAGTAAATCTTACATTTTCATATACATTTCTTCCCGGTTCAGCAGGCTGGCATAACGAAATTCATCCTCTGGGGACCTCATTTTGCTTAGGCCTCATCTTCTCGGGAAAGTTTCTTTATTATCAAATTTCAATAGAAACTTCTTCACATAGATTCTATTTCTTTTTTAGTTTAGTTTCTCTACATTCCCAAATTGGCAGAGGACACATTGCATAATCGAGGTTCCCAATGGGTGTACATCACAATATTCACCATTTGGGAACTTCTATGCCTCCTTTTGCAGATGAGGCCATGCAGAATGAGGTACCAAGAGGGTGAATTTGGTTATGCCAGCCCGCTGTGCGGGATAGTTTCACTAAATGCACCCTCTGGGGACCTCATTCTGCAAATGAAAGACACACTAAACTCAGGTTTGAGTGTATGAAAAAAATTGAAGTATACCATACTTCAATTGTACTTCAATTTATTTCATACACTTGGTGCATCTTGAAAACTCCAATTCCAAAAAAATTCTTTCAGCATTGAAGTTGTGTTGTTGCAATTTAATATTAATCTACTATATTACACGTTGCAGGCATTTGCGAATGAACAAAAAAGTCCAATGTAAGGTGACTATACCATTACTTCATTACCTTTAGAGATATTGACTATTTTGGCTGTAGTATGCCTTCTAAAATATAAATTGATTTGAGTTTGCAGGGTTTCCGGTAGGGGTTGGGGAATCCAAATTCTGAACATATACAGTCATCATATATTATAACTAGATTTATTCAGGGAAGTAGGTAGCCGAGAGGTAGCATACTGATCTTTCGTGCTAGTGAACCGGTCAGATACCAAGTTTGTCACGCTGAAAAGTCTCAATCAAGATTACTGAATAAAGATCTGGATGAAAAATACCGACTTCCCCCATTACAACATTTATCCAGGTATGTTGTTGTGTGTACAGTCGGGCTCAGACAATAACGGCTGACCCGTGCACACACATCAGTGTGTGTGCATGTTAAAGAATGCTACTGGAATCACCACAGGATTATAAAGTTACTCGGCCGTGGTGGCATCTGTACCAGTGCGTCTATAACCAGAATTTGTTCCTGCACTGAAATATCTAAAGATACAGATTCAAGAAATCACAATGAACTGTGTTTTTAATTTTCACAAACTGAAAGGTTTACATGATGATAATGGGACAGCATCACAGCAACATGATCTATTTGTTAACGTAATTGCGATGTAACCAGGCAAAATCAAACAGGTGGCTGTTAGCGCTTTCAGAATAAGGCAATAACTCTTGATTTATGTCTCCCTGAAAAGTATTAAATTCCACAAAATGGTCCACAAGTGTCAAATAAAAATAATTTAATTTCGTTTATCATTTACTGTTGCTTTTTTAGTGAGAGATAAACCGGTGATGTAGGCATTAAACTGTGGACCAGGTAGCCTGTAGAGGAAGCGAAAAATTGGTTAGGCCTTTTTTTTATAAGTTGGTTTGGAAACATCAAAATTGTTTTGAATCACTTTATAGCTCTCTGGGCACCGTCATGATATTCACTGCCAGCGACGAGATACAGTAATGCCCTAAATAATCGACTCCTTAACCACAGCAGAATTATGGATAATTTTTCAGGATTTACTGAGAGCTTTCCGATGAATGGCAACAAGCCATATTTCCGACTAAATCCTGAAAAATTACCCATAATTATGTTGTGGTTAAGGAGTCGATCATTTAAGGCATTACTATATCTTGTTGCCCATTTTAATGTTTTCACTCTATTCCTTTACCACATTTTGTTCTATTCATTTTGAAATAAAAATGCCAATATGTTAGTCAAATAATTATCCAATTGACTAAATGGAAACTGGTTTAGTGACAATATATTAAAAACAATTTAGCAATTTTGTGGATACAGTCTGCAGTATCACTTATAACAGTTTCCAAAAAGGACAAATTTTATGACAATCTTCAGAAAGGTCTCAAGTGTAAACTGATGATCGAAGTCATGAAGCAAGTTTTTTTCGACTTAAAGGTACTCAATCCACTCAGACGGTCCCCATAGAATCAAGATACAACAACAACATTTCTTCAAAATACACGTTAGTTATCAGAATCATTTTATTGCAACAAAATAATGCTAACCACTGTCAACTATGGTATCAAATTTCCAAAAAAAAATTATTTATCCACATTTTCTTCAAGTAAATATGGCCATATTATCACTACAGTAACACGAAATTTGACTGTATTACCACTTGATTTTAGAGTTATCCATCTGCATCTGCAATTTGTCCGAGGCCCTCCGTTTGACCATGTGTTTCGGAGCCACATATTATTACACATCTCGAGAAATAACAAACTTCAAAAATCGATGGGTGGGTTCCCCAACTTGAATCAAATATTTTTCACCCCTGAAACCAAGTAAATAGTAATTTAGGAGCATCTGATCGGATTGAGTACCTTTAAACTTGGAGAACTAGTTGTAAAAATAACTCTGGTAGATGTTTTCTCCGCAAAACCATTATTCAAAAGTTTTTGTGATCAAGCCAATGATGACATATTTCATTGATTCTGCTATTAAATTTTTGGAGTTTTAGTCTGGTTTTATAACATAGGAAGTATGTACATCAAAATAAATGAAAATGTTAACCCTTTCTGTCTTAAAAGGATTCTCCCACCCAGTTATAATCCGTCTGGGTTTTCAGAAACAATGAGCAGAAAACACATAATACAAGTGCAAAAGGAGCCCTATTCATGAGAGGGAAATGATCAGGTAAAAATGGTGATCATTTGTTGAACTTATTATCTGAACATTTCCTGAGGGAACTACTCAGAAAAAAGTATATTAGTATTTGTTGGTGTCAAATTGTGTGGTTTAGCAATTTATGACTTGTTTTGTGGGTTCATAAAGTCAAGGGTCTCCCATGGCCTTCTGTCACCTCCACACTCATAAAATAATGGCAATCAAGCTCAAATATTAGAAGTGCAAATGTATCAAATAAGTTTTGGGCTGACAGCTAGGACTTTAACAGGTGGCTTCAAGGTTATTAATACATCGTGGGATTAGGATTTTGTTGCCTATCATTGATAAAGTATAATCCATCATAATTTGGATGAAAATACTCATTCTTCAAAACATACAATGAGAATGGAATTTATTTACCATGTTTAAGCTGTTATTGTTAGGTTTGAATATGCTTTACTATGTTGCATACAAGTTGGTTTAACGGACATATTTGCTTAGAATTTAACTATTCTTTGGTGAACACTTATATCGATAGTTTCCACACAGATAAATTGGACCACCAAGAAAAAATGTGCCTTTACTGTAATTTGCAGGGACCAACCTAGAGGTTTCAATTTGGGAGACATCACAGTAAACAATGGCTGAAGTTCAATGTACACCTCAAAATCACCCTTCTATGATCCAATGAAAGTGCCAATGACACTGTAGCTCAACTTAGGCAGGGGAATAATTTAATGGTTGACAGTAAATGGAGGAATAGGAAAGGTGCTAATTGAAATGTCTAATTAAGACTAGATGTACATGTCAATATCAACATTCATGACAGGTTTCATAATGATCGGATCAGGGATGTGGTGATTATGGTGTGCCAAAGGATTTAGTGATGCAAAGAGTAAATTCTAAAATGGCCACCGGCAGCCATGTTTTTTTCCGAATTACCCCAAAATGACCTGTTCCCATCTACAGCCTTAACAAATCTCATAATGATCTGATCAAAGGTACGACCTGTAGCCTGTGCCAAAGGATTTAGTCATGCAAAGAGTAAAATCCAAGATGACTGCTGGTGGCCATGTTTTTCGGCTGAACGACCCCAAAATGACTCGTTTCCCATCTACATGTCATTGTTAACATCCATGACAAATTTCATGAAGTTCCGACCAAAGCTACGACCTGTAGCCCGCACCAAAGGATTTAGTCATGCAAAGAATAAAATCCAATATGGCTGCTGGCGGACATATTTTTTAGCCAAACGACCCCAAAATCACTCGTTCCCATCTACATGTCATTGTTAACATCCATGACAAATATCATGATGATCAGACGAACAGTACGACCTGTAGCCCGCGCCAATGGATTGAATTTTGAAATCCAAGATGGCCACCAGCGGCCATGTTTTTTGGCCAAATGACCCCAAAATGACTCGTTCCCATCTACATGTCAATGTCAACATTCATGACAAATTTCATAAAGATCAGATCAAAGGTATGATCTGTAGCCTGCGCCAAAGCAAATTGTTGACGGACACACGAACGACGGACGCCAAACCATGGCAATAGCTCAAACTTGCAAAGTAAGTTGAGCTAATAAGTATTAGGCAACACTTGTGTTATAAAACCATTTAGTAAGTGCACCATTATAATCAGTAAATATGCTTTAAATATGATATTGAGACATATATATATGCATATATGGTGCCCAGTGGTTAGAGTGTTGGACTTGTAACGGTGTTACTGCACTGGCGTGAGTTCGCGCCCGGCCGGTGGATTCTTGTCTCCACACCAGTGGCTTGACCATATTAAGCGGTGTGTGCGCTATATATAGCCACACGCTGTTTCAAATCTCGCGCCAGGTTGGTTGTGACCCTTGGGCAAGGTCACTAGTACTGTGCTCGCTTCGTCGTACCTAGACGAGAAATAGGGACCTGGTTGTTGGGTAAGTGTAAGCCAAGAGCAATCTTGTGAAGCGCCATTATGGCTGCATGCATTTAAGGATTACTCAACATGGCATTTACTCAACAGCTGGGGTAATAATGTGAAGCGCTTAGGGCCCTCGCGGGGATACGCGCTATATAAGCTACATCATTATCATTTTATACTGGTATATGAGAGAGAAGTCACTTCTCCCTGGGACAAAGATAGGACTAAGTGGCCCATCCAGGGAGAAGATGTCTCCCAAGTCGCCCTCTAGACTGGTCCCTGGTACAGTATTGCCCTAAATAATCGACTCCTTAACCACAGCAGAATTATGGGTAACTTTTCAGGATTTAGTCGGAAGTATGGCTTGTTGCCATTCATCGGAAAGCTCTGTGAAAACTTTCCAATGAATGGCAACAAGCCATATTTCCAAATAAATCCTGAAAAGTTACCCATAATTCTCCTGTGGTTAAGGAGTCGATCATTTAGGGCATTACTGTAGTTTGATATTCATGTGTGAGTATACTGTGTGATGGTTCTTGTGGATGTGCTTAATACTGTACCTGTCTTTCCTGCCAATATGGGACAGCCTTTCTTTCCAACTGACATTTGAGTTGCTGTATCTTCTTTGAGTTGTACCATTAGAACGTCTCTGTGAAGAATCGTCTGTTTGTGACAAAGATCGATGACAACTGTGATGCATTTGATGGGAGTCCTTCTTGCTAACAGCTGCAGGAGTCTCGGCGCTCCTAGAACGATCTTTTTCACTGCCACTCGACCGACTCCTCTCACTTTTTCCATCCGAAGATCGTGACCGACTCCTCTCACTACTTTTTCCATCCGAAGATCGTGGCCTTTCTTTTTCATGATTAATATTTTTATCAGTTTCTCGAAGGCGAACTCTTTCTTTTTTAACTTTATGATCCCGATCCTTCCTGTCAGAAGGAATGTCCTTCATATCCAGACGACCGTGTTCATCTTTTTTTCGAACCCGATAAATTTTTCTATGCAAAGCATCACGACTACCAACAGAGTCCCGCCTCCTTCCACTTTGTCCATTGAGATCACTATTGTAACGACTACTGGTATACTTGTAATTATTTCGAGGCTTAGAAAACATCACACCATTCCTGAATTTCTTTAAACGACCTCTGACATCATCACAGAATATCTGTTCACTAATTTGTTGCAGACGCCAGGTTACAGATCTCTGATTGGTCGACTGTTTTGAGTGAGCTAACCATTTATAGTCAGCTTTATAGTCTCCCCACTTCTTGTAATCATAATGTTCCAATCCAAACTGACATGTACTCATCACTCAGCTATGAAATTTGCCAGCGTCCATTACAGCCTTAACTTCTATAATCAGCTGCATTCTGCAAAATTACAATAAAATAATTTAAAGTGATTATTTACGTTTACATGCAGATATTAACCGTTTCTATACTAAATGGATTCTCCCACTCATTTATAATACATTGGAGTGGTCTATTATTCAATCGGAGGGATGTTAAGAATATATGAGCAGACGACAGCCACACAGAATGATAATACAAGTGGAGAAGAAATAATATAAGCGATGAACTGATATGAGGAAACTACCATCGGCCGATTCCCAGTTGTTAAAATTGACTAATCGGCTGATGCCGATCCGATGACTATTGTTCTATTTATATTACAAAAAGTTATGAACCACTAACAATAACACTAACTAGTTAGCCACGCAGTACGTTCATTAAACTGATTATTTTGGTGATTTAATTGCACAGTATAGTCAAAGTTACCAAATGTAAAGCGAATGTATTGCGTTATTATTTTAGCGTTATTATATTATTTTTGTCATTTTATAAACAATGAAGACATTTATCCACTGGTAAATTTAAGATTTTCCACAATGATCGGATGCCGGCCGCAGATGTGATATACAAAATTTTAATGTTGATTAATTTACGTCAATCGTTCAAGGACATTCTATCGGAGCATGGGGGGGTTACCGCATTGTACTTTGACACACTGCCAAACCAGAGGGGTGATAGGAAGACAGTCAGTCATGACTATATCACCCATAAAAATCATGTATAGTATATTAATATTATATTTATTTGTAATTGTACTTTCCATGTGTGTATATTGTAAATATAATTATCCTATCGTCTCCTATCTATTTTAGTTACGTCAAAGGACACCTGACGGCCTTTGATAAGAACTTGAAACTACATGTAAGTTGAAAGGGGCTTTGTCGGTCATCCTACGTACATCTTTTCGATTGGCTGGAATATTTTTTTACCTACAGTCACGGAATCAAAAGTTTATTATTTTCACAATTCAAAATGCCACAGAAGCGTGCTATAATCTGTGTCGGGCGTTCAACCCCTTGGTCACCGATCTATTCCCAATTGTGCATACAGCAAAGTCAGCAGTTTATTTTCGGTACAACTAATTGATATAAAAGTCACCACAATGTAAATGGTAACGCTTTATTGTTTATCCACTGTATTAACCACCATGCAGTACTATTTAAATGTAAAAAACTGACCATACTTAAGGGTCAAATGCATGTTTTGCCAAAATGTCCAGGAATTTCAAAATGTATTTTCTCAATATGAATATCGGCCAATGCCGATTGCCATTCCAGTTAATCTGGACATCACTTATCATATTCATTGTTGTGAAATGTTTAGATAAGAAGTTCAGAAACAGGAATAATGGCTCAGCATTCAGTGCATACATTGTTTATTTAAATCTTATTTTGAGTTTCATTTTTTGTATAAATAATAGAATAATAGGTCATGAGTGTAGACAGATTGCTTGAACTGATTGTTTCTTTAGATCTATTATAAACAAAACTAATTTGATATATCAAACTATTAACACCTTCTATACTAAATACCCATTGATGAGCAGTTCCCTTTGAAAATGTTCAGATAATAAGTTCAACACAAATGATCATAGGTTGTTTAATTGTTGAACTTCTTATCTAAACATTTCACAACAATGAATATGATAAGTGATGTCCAGATTAACTGGAATGGCAATCGGCATTGGCCGATATTCATATTGAGAAAATACATTTTGAAAACAAAACATAATTGAACAGATGTGGCTCACAGGCATCAGTTACCAATCAGAAACTTGGAAATGACCCCATTTCACTTCCTAGTCAATTTATAGGTGGGGTGATTTGTTGAGTGATGTCATTAAAATATTCACTTTGTGACAAGAATGTTTATGTTATGAATTTGAAGTGCTTCGTCCTCTTTTTACTGGGACAATGGAGTATGTTTTAGTGGCTAATATTTGACATAGAGTATTTATATTATCTGTTTTATATATGATCTGTTAGTAGCGTATTACATATTATGAAGGTCCATATGTACATAATATCACTTTAAACATAAGCTCTATTACACTAAATCCTGTTTGGTGATTGGTCAACTGCCAATAGGTCATGCATTATGTATCCAAAATAAAACACATCTTAACACTAACCAAGGCCACATCTTCTTGACCTCGATGACTAAAAGTTGTAGATAGAACAGGTGGACATGTTTTTTAAATACGCGACTGCAGACTAAACGATTGATAATTCAGAGGTGGAATATTGGGCTAACTTACAATGCCACATTGTATAATATCCAAACTGCAGAGAGATTAACTCTTTCAACCCGGCGGCCCGCTGTAGCGGGCACGACGTCATTTACGTTCACCCCGGTGGCCCGCTGTAGCAGGCTGGCGAAACCATTCTCACTTCCCTACTTTATAACTAAATATTATAAACTTTATATTCAAGAAGGATCAATGTATATACCACGATGATTATTATTGGAATCCATATTGTACTCCCACTGGAGGTGCTGCGAAAAATTACGGCGGGAAAATCCATAAACAGACCAGAACTGTGATTTTTTTTAGATTTAAAAAAAAATTGGGGTCATATCCGTTATATGGGGACACCGTTTAACGACGTTAATTTGGGGTAATTTCAAGGCCTGGGGGCTGACCTGCCCAGGAACAGTTATAAATTGACACAGATGGGAAGTGCCTGGATCGGCTTATAATTTATATGTAAGTGTCTCAATGTTGTTGGAGAGAAAAATTTATTTGCATGTGTTATATGGCTTAATGACCATAAAATCAATAGTATAGCTACATATCAAGACATCCAATATTTGCCTCGCAACGGTAGTTAGGGTTGAACCAAGCTGAGATGATTGTATAACTAGAATAATTCCCACAGACAATGGACACATATGCATATATATATCAAGTTCCATGCTTGTTATTTCGATGAAAAAAATAACGAATTCGCGCAGGTCTCATTCTGATAACAGAGGGTTAATTGGTACCTTTTATAGCTAAGAATCTTACACATAGCAACCGTTGCTAACCAAGCATGATACGAAAAATGCTCTTTGCTCATACCAGATATCTACAATGTACTATTCGGTATGAAATGCGATTGCTATCCCATATTTCTGTTACATTATATACCAATTTATATGGTATGGGCGATTTTTTTTAACAACCCTGTGGTTGCCTAGCAACCGTTGCCAAGGATGGTCATGCCATGCGTGTGATCATACCCGAAAACGATGAGTATGGTCCAATGTATATATGGGCCAATTTTCCTGTTTGTATAATATCTATCTCAATTTTAGCGCATGGTACTAGCACTGAGACGCATTTCAGAGAATTATCAGTAATTAATCCAGGGTTTGGTGGAATTTCCCCATAGAAATCCAGTGGTGAAAGAGTTAAAAAAAAAAAAAATTCAATTGAGTTTATTTACAGTAATTTATATGGAAAAAGCTATATAAATAAAAACAAATTAATGTAGGTTGAGTGTGTTTATTTGAGGAGTGTGGCCGTTGGCCATACCCTTATAGAACATACTCAAACTACATTAATTTCTTAATTAATCTTGCAGAAACATGATGTTTAAACAGTGTCAAAATGCATCAGTGTCTTAAAATGGGTGCAGCTTGATCAGAGATAAGTCAGGCAGTGTCTATTTGTTCTACTAAAAGTGCATAATTGAAGACAATGTCAATATTGAAGTATAAAGAATTTCTTAACCCTCTGTACCGAATACTTATTGACGAGTAGATAATAATAGTTTTTCACAATTCGGCACTCAGCTTCATTAGTCATGACCAGTGTGTTCCAAACCTAGTTTGGTTTTGATAATTATGTTATGTGGAGGGAAGACTTAGTGCAAGAAACAATCATAGGTGGTATATTTTTCTTTGATGTAATCATACTTCCATAATGGAAATACAGTAATGCCCTAAGTAATCGACTCCTTAACCACAGCAGAATTATGGGTAACTTTTCAGGATTTAGTCGGAAATATGGCTTGTTGCCATTCATCGGAAAGCTCTCGTGGCAACAAGCCATATTTCCGACTAAATCCTGAATAGTTACCCATAATTCTGCTGTGGTTAAGGAGTCTATTTATACTTAGGGCATTACTGTATATTGTAATTTATATTTTGAATGTTTTGTTTTAATTATTATTATTAATTTTTTTTACCAAGACTTATATCTCAGGAACTGTAAGAGCGACGGGGCTGGCATTGGACCCAATAATTGATAATATTGTATATGCCGTATGTCGCTATGTTGAGTCCTTCATGAGAATATAGGGCAACAACCACTTCGTACCACATAGGAGATAACTCTAAGTCAAGCTTTGTTGGCTGGGGTCACCATCGAGACATTGAAAATTTTGTCCACTGGCACCATAATTTTGTCATTGATTCTCACCAAACTTGGAGGTTGACATCTCTGAATTTTTCGATCCAACAAAAACGGCGGAGATAATGGCCCTCAAAAAAGTACATTTGGGCTACAGTATCTTGTTGCCATATCTCCCTCGAAAATAGTGAATATATGTCCGTTTATATGCCGTTTTAGATGGTTTTATTTGAAATAATTGAATGAAGACCTGGGTCGCTGTCAAATAAGGGACGAGGTCAGGGGAAGGGTGGTCAAAACAAGGCAACATTTTAGACCAAACTCTGAATATAAAGTCTGCATGAGACGCTGATTACAAATATGCAAACGGTTCTCTGTTCACTTCGTAAACATTTAATGTTTGGGCTAGAGTGTCTTGTCGCCCAATCTCCTCTGAAACTAAAGAATCTAGGTCAATAGTTGATATGCCATTTTTTGGAAATGATGGTATGAAGACTTGGGACCAGTTTGGTCAATGTCGAATCAGGGACAGGGTCAGGGGCGGCGGGGACAAATTTAGTTTTTGTTATGATGATGATCAAATTCATAGTTTAAAGTCTTTACAGAAACGGTGAATAAAGTTTCACAAACATTTCTTGAATTGGATGATAAATACAAGATTTATGGGACCTTAAACACAGAAATTTTGGGCTATCTAGAGTGTTTTGTTGCCCTATCTCCTAGCAAACATATTACATCTATGTAGTAATTTCATATGACATTTTGTTAAGAATACCGAAACAGACAATTGGGGCAAGTGTAGTCTATGTTGCATCAGGGACGGGGGCATGATAGGGGTGTCAAAAAGGGCCAAATTTTATTTTTGCTCCGACGATCATGACATGGCACATTTTTTACAGTTTGGACGTTTGACGTCATGGATCGACGTTCTTGGTGTTGATGCTTAGTTTTTTGCTTTACTGAAGCTATTACCATTGGAATTTTTCTGATTTGTCAACTCCTTCTATTTTGTTCATTGGTTTGAAGTTTTGAAACAAACTTTTTGTAATTTTGACGTTTGACATCATGGATCGAAGTTCTTGGTGTTGGTGTGTAGTTTTTTTTGCAGTTTGACATGGATCAACGTTCTTGGTATTGTCACATAGTTTCTTTTATTTTTCAGGATTTAGCATTAAGCTAATGCTGTTGCAATTTTTCTGATTATTCAACTCCTTCTATTTTTTGTATCGGTCTAATTATAAATCTCACTGCAGGCCTATAGGCAGCTTGCATAAACTGGTTCTTGACTAAGACTAAATTGATAGGGACTGAGTAAATCCACTTACGCCCACGTAATATTTTATGTCTATGTCATGGACATGTCCTGGCACCCACTAAAACATAGAACGTATAAAAATTTCCCACCTGGAATTTGAAATCTAGTTGACCGTAGTGTTGAAATGATTAATCGACTAATCAAAATCGACGCGATTATTAAATTAGTCGATCCCGAAATCTGTTAGTCGACTAGTCGGGACCCACCACCACCATTATGCCATCGAGAAAGCAGTGCCATAGCTGCCATTACCGAATTACCAAACAATTTTATACAATTACGCTATCGAAATACACAATCACAATTAACTTGTTAAAGCCTTCTTTGTTGTCCCTTTGATGCGATGATTACTGCTTTCAGTACTTGGTGGTCATGCACGAGCGCGAAACCCGGCGACCTCAACTCAATGTATCTGTCGGCGCGGCGGCGGCTTATTCTTTGAAGTTGAGACGGCCGTCTTTGAAAATCAACTCCAAAGAATCAGCGCCTTTCACAACCATGTCTATTTCGGCGTGACGCAATTGATTTGAGTTATAACTTGTCAGCGCGTTTGCAGGTGCGCAGGACTCAACTTCACTTAAGTGAGTTGCGAAGTGACATTATTAAGTTTTAAGTTAACAAGTCCAATATATTGGCATAGTGCTTCAGTTAACAGGTGTTACAATTTATTTAAATTCTGTAACACCCGTTTACTGACGCACTATGTCAGTATACCTTTAAAGTTTATTTGTCAAATTGTGTGATATTTATTATTTTCCCAATTTCCTGCTGTTATAACATTTATTTTGTAACTTTTGCTTGACTCTGTCGGAGATAAAGTTCAGTTCTCAAAATATCTTGCATTTCTTCATGTATGCACGTTTGAGAATTCAATCACACTGGGCAAGTTTGAAAACAACGATGTTCGAACCGGTACGGCCCGGTAGACCATACCATATCAATTTTAAAGGAACATTTTTACACAAAATATATATAGTATAACACCGGTTTCTGGTTGTTGCACGCGCTCCCACTCTGTAATCCATGGCGCTTCCATGATCGATGAGGTGTTTGTCACCACCGTTTCGATACATACATCAACTGGATGGTAATTTGATTATCATAAAACATCATATACCTGGGGCAAATTAATAACCTATTAACCTTCAGTGATATTAAGCCGAACAATATCGGCAAATAGTGTTAAATCACGTCTTGCTTTGTTGGTTACTCAAAACAAACGGCAAATTATGTACGTATATGGGCACAAAACAGTAAATTTCAGAAGGGGTCCGACTAGTAGTCGATTCCCTCTGGCGACTAGTCGATTCCTTAAAACCACTAATCGTTTCAACACTAGTTGACTGTGAAATCAGGGTTCGTACACCCTGTCTAGAATCATTTTCCAGTATATTCCAGTATATTTCCAGTACTGATATTATGAATTTCCAGAATGGCGAATTAGGGTTAGGGCTACTCTACTCGATCCCAGGTTTAGGGTTAGGACTACTCTACTCGATCCCAGTTTTAGGGTTAGGGTTACGTACTGTCACAGACTTAGCCAGAGAGGTGATGGTAGTCTCTGCGGCCCCCAACTTCAGAATTACGACTCCTTACGGCCACCAAAATTTACCAAGATTTGAACCAATGAACTCACCCAAACATCCTTTTTAATGATAATTCACGTGTTGGCTTCATTATGTCAGTGATATTTAAGTCACTACTGTCACTGTCTATAAACAGCACCTCAAAACCATGCAAATATACCAGTTTAATACATTTTCACTACATGTCAAAATTGTTAAGCGTAATTTTTGTCCTGTATGATTGTGAAGGTCTATGTCGCATAAATTAGGGCCACCAATTTTAAATTCCTGGCTAAGGCCTAAACAAAAAATACCTTTGTTTCCCCTAACGGAGCTGAAAAATATAGGTGCGGGCGGGCGGGAATTTTTTATTTTTTTTTTTGTTTTTTTTTGTGGAAATCTCCCAAAAGTTCTCACTTTCCCATGTATATATACATGTCAGGCGTGATTTGAATGCTGGGAGCATCATATTATGATATTGGAAGGAGATCAGCAAGACACAACTTCACAAGGCATAAAATAGAATAGCATAGTATTTATTTGTATTTAAAATCACAAAGTACAATAAAAAGTAAATATTCAATACCAATTCAATCAAAAATATCCTATACCAACATATGCTACCATTTTCACTTTAAAAGTGTTTAAAATATCGCCAACAAAACACTCCTTTTCAACGTTAAACGTTTCCTTTGAATCCATGTCCAAACTACATTTAACGACAATGTTGTACGCAAAACCTGTATGGTGTTCTTGAAACACGTGTAAAAACTTCTTTACATGTGAAACTACGGTAAATTTGTTTACCACGTCCATGAGAGAACATTTTAGAAACTTTAGCCCTAACACACTGCTGCTAACCATGGTTTGTGACGTACGGAAGCGTAGAGGCGCCAGATGAATTATATTGGTATCTTGCTGCAGAAACTTAGCTATCCTGCTGCAGCAAGTTACTATCTTGCTGCAGCAGGTTAGTTTTTTTGCTGCAGCAAGTTAGCTATCCTGCTGCAGCAAGTTAGCTATCCTTACATACCTAGGGGCACCTGCGGCGCATAAGATACTATAGGAGGCGGGATGGGGTGGTTAGTGGGTACTACATACCTAGGGGTGCCTGCGGCGCATAATATACTATGGGAGGCGGGATGGGGTGGTGACTACATACCTAGGGGCGCCTGCGGCGCATAAGATACTATGGGAGGCGGGATGGGGTGGTCAGTGGGTACTACATACCTAGGGGCTATGTAGTATGGGATGCGGGATGGGGAGGCGGGATGGGGTGGTGACTACATACCTAGGGGCGCCTGCGGCGCATAAATTTCTATGGGTGGTGGGATGGGGTGGTGGGCTGGTACTACATACCTAAGGGCGCCTATGGCGCATAAGATATCATGGGAGGCGGGATGGGGTGGTGAGTGGGTACTACATACCTACGGGTGCCTCCCATAGCATCTTATGCGCCGCAAGCTCCCCTAGGTATGTAGTACCCACCCACCACCCCATCCCGCCTCCCATGGTATATTATGCGCCGCAGGCGCCCCTATATGTATGTAGGGATAGCTAACGTGCTGCAGTTAGTGGTGGTGAGTGGGTACTACATACATAGGGGTGCCTCCCATGGTATCTTATGCGCCACAGGCGCCCTTAGGTATGTAGTACCCACCCACCACCCCATCCCACCACCCATAGTATCTTATGCGCCGCAGGCGCCCCTAGGTATGCAGTACACACCCACCACCCCATCCCGCCTCCCATAGTATCTTATGCACCGCATGCGCCCCTATACGTATGTAGGGATAGCTAACTTGCTGCAGCAAGATAGCTAACACTTGCTGCAGCAGGATACCTAACTTGCTGCAGCAGGATAGCTAACTTGCTGCAGCAAGATAACTAACCTGCTGCAGCAAGATAGTTAACTTGCTGCAGCAAGATGCCAGTATAATTCATCTGGCGCCTCTACGCTTCCGTAGTGACGCCATGACATAGGTGAATATTCCTGTTTTGATGGAAGATTTTAGTGATGAGCCGATTGTCAAATAGAGCCTTGCGCCGATTGCCGATTATTTGAGATCACAATCGGCCGATTCAGGTGCCGATTTAGATTATTGTAATAATTATACCAGAATATGTTATATGTGTTATATAATACTTAGAATTAGAAGCAAACAACAACCGTAGTAATATGCCAGTATACATAAGTATATGTTTGGGTAAGTATATAGGTAGGTATGGGCGGACTTGTGATAGAATACAGGCAAATGTCCAGTATGATGTCCTGCAGAGGCTGTAGTACGGGGCCTCGGTGTATTTATTGTAATGTATTGTATCGACGAATCGACGATGCAATGCATTAACTTACCCATGTATTCTAGGCTATTCCACAACAAATAGTTTGAAAGTTTGATGTAGTCACGTGCATGACGACATATCCACGGCCCGTTTTTGATAACAATTCATCAAACGGCATTTTTCTTTGATCCCAATTCAAAGACATCACATCAAAGGAAATGACCCGACTGAACTAGGTGCAAGTTACACCATGTTCATGTCAATTTCGCAGACACGATTTGATTGTCGATTTCGGCATGGTCATCAAAATAATCATTGGTGGTGACCTATACGTGACGTCACACGAGGCTGACTGGATGGAATGACATTGTCTTCGGCTATTTAAAGTTAATCATTAATGGAAAGTTGTGTTGGGTGAAAGACTTTGAAAATATTAATTAGATAGTAAAATTAATAAATAAATTTCTTTAATTCTTTTTAATATCTGACTATTAATGCTTGTACAGTTTTTATTCCTGCGTCCTGACAACTGATACACATGTTATAATATGCTCAATTTAATTGAACAAACAGTGAAGTCAGCTGCGCAATTAAATGTCACGTGACATGCACTTTCGGTTTCTACAGTTTATACCTGTTTTACGCTGTGTGTACTATATAGATAGATTTGTTGTGCTGCGTATGCATACATTTTGATTTTTTATAGTCTGACACACATAAATCAAAATGTCTACACGTTGACGAACAATAAAGTTACGTATCGGCGTACATGAGTCCCATGATATGTAAAGTGTGTACATCATCATATACTTTACGATTAAGCGCTATCATGGCGTCATCATCGCAGCCTGGCTCTAACCCAAAGTGTCGCATTCTTCCCGGCGATCCCCACTGTAATATATTGTTCAAACATAGACCCATGTACGGCCGGTGTATTGAAGAGGAGATGGCTGTATATCAAGTTTGTGTTTGGTAAATCACTTTCCCCATGTTTAATGGTCATTTATTCAACAAAACATCGTCATATTTAAAACAGTTTATTGTCTCGGCTCATCACTAGAAGATTTAAACGAAAACGATGTATTTTTTATTTTCCGTGGGCGCCACCATTTTACGAAATGCGTCCGGACGTCGAGTCATTACAAACGGAGCCTATTATAAAGCGACGAACTGAGACAAACAGCGTCGGCAGCTATTTTCTTTTATTTTCGAAGAAAAAAAAAAAAGAAAAAAAAAATTTGGTGCGGGAGGTTTTAATAGGTGCGGGCGGGTTAGGGGAAACAAAGTTATTTTTTTTTTAGGCCTAAGTCACATGTACCGGTTTAGTACATGTTTAACTCAAGTAACATTTTTATGTGATATGAATTTAATAAATTAAACGAAAGATTTCAACTCAAGAACCTTTAGTTTGAACATATGTACATCTTCATCACTGCTTAATATCATTGAATCATTTAGAGGACTTAGTTTTTAAGTTCTTGGAGGAATTCCTTAATCTGGTCCTCAACCTCACTGATTTTTTCATTCGTTTCTCGTTAGCAGTACGGCCCGGGACTCGGACTACAACTTTTAATCTCTATCTACGGCAGCCAACCATCCACTAAACTCGGCAATCTCAAAAACACACCTCCCGCGCATGTTTTGAATGTGTTAAAATTAATGTGTAATGTAGCAACAAATTTATAATTCATCTAGAATTCGTGCTGAACTACACTTCTATTCTAAATTTATAAACCGGTGTTGTAGACATAAGACACGAGAAAATAAATGGTCAAACAGGAAGCACTGCGTTGTGTTTTACCGGTGTTACGAAAAATAACAACCGGTGCCAGTGACCGGTGCTACCTAAAATCGGCCGATTCCAGTATGTTCAAGTACTCAGACATCGTGGAGTGATTTTTCCATAACTTTCCAGTATTATTTTCCTATTTCCAGTATCCTTCAAGTTTTCAGTACATGTGTGCGAACCCTGTGAAATTGTGCCAAAACACTGTAGTGATATTTTAAACGAAATTTATAAATGTATAGGCTGATTAGGTTCAAACTGCCAACATATATCTATATTGGAATCAATAACATCACAATTCACCTAATCGTGCCTCCAGATAATCAGTAAATGGCCGGATAAGCTTTTTAGTAATATCAGCTCATCAGTTACAGACCTCCTTACAAAATTTTCAACTGCATCCTCCAACTCTGCAATATCAAATTATAAATCTAAAATTTGTTCAAAAGTAGGAAAATAATCAATTAATGATATAATTCTGGAGGGCCAGGGGTTGTCATGCGGTTTAATAACCGCATAAGCCTGCATATATTAAACTATTTATAATGCTAACTGAGAGCATATGCACTGAGACAGACTATGTCATCACTGCTGTATATAATTATGTATCATGTTTCCTGTATAATGCACTGAGCATTATGTAGTAACATGTCCCTTCCCTTTATTAATACACAGGAAATATAGATATAAGTAAATGAGGCCCAACACCCACTGTCCCACGTCACACATTTTAGCCCTATTTAAGAAGTTGCTGAGGTAAACAATTTTTCTAACATCACAGAAAGTTCAGTTCCCCATATCTGTAAAGTTGAAAGGCTTGAGTCAACTGATTTGTATGTAAAGGAAACTAGACATCAAACTATATTAAATCAAACCCTAAATAACCCTTCTGTACCAATTAGCAGATGACAGTGACCAAAGATAATACAAGTACAGAAGGATTCATATTCTATAGTGGGAAATGTTCAGATAATAAAATCAACAAACGACCTACGTTTGTTGTACTAATTATCCAAACATTTCTTGTAAGAACTACAGTAATGCCCTAAATAATCGACTCCTTAACCACAGCAGAATTAAGTGTAATTTTTCAGGATTTAGTCGGAAAGCTCTCAGTCCTGAAAAATTACCCATAATTCTGCTGTGGTTAAGGAGACGATTATTAATAGGCATTACTGTACTAGACCGAATCCAGTGGAGTTTTTGCTCAGCTGACAAAAATTTGAGTTGGATAAAATTAATACAAATCAAAATATATTAGCACTGAGCTTTGAAAGGGGTCTTCCTCGACAAAAAACAAATATTTTTAACTTTTTACTCCCGAAGCTGAACAAATAGTAATTTAGAGGTGTCAAATCAGATGGTGGATTTTTTTTTAAAGGGACCCAAGGAACTACAGTGGATAAATGTGCAAAAAGACATAACAATCTGTAAAAACATCACCACTAAGATGAACTTATGTCTAAAGAAATAGGTAAAGTTTGTCCTTTTTGATAATTCTCCAATAATGATATTTTTGCATGTTGAAACCATTGTTATGTATAAACAAAACTGTTACAGGTATTTGTCAACAAACATTGCCAATTGTGTAGTAAGTTAAAATATTTTGGTTCCAATATGATTTTCAGAATTTGTTTCAAGTATGCTTTGACCTTTTCCAATGTTTACGGCCAAGTTTTAATTAAACTTTGGTATCTTATTGGACTTGTTGGACTGTTATCGATAATTTCACTGTAGCAGTAATTGGTTTTGACATGCAAAACCTCTTTATTAGAGAATTATTAAGTTAATCTATTTTTACATGTACTTGTTGATGAATCTATTTTTACATGTACTTGTTGATGAATATGTTTTACAGACATTTATGTTATTTACCATGAACCCACTTTGAAGGCCTTGAGTCCCTTTAAGTGACAGCAGTAGATAGTTACAGCAATGCCCTAAATAATCGACTCCTTAACCACAGAAGAATTATGGGTAATTTTTCAGGATTTAGTCGGAAATATGGCTTGTTGCCATTCATCGGAAAGCTCTCACGAGAGCATTCCGATGAATGGCAACAAGCCATATTTCCGACTAAATCCTGAAAAATTACCCATAATTCTGCTGTGGTTAAGGAGTCGATTATATAGGGCATTACTGTAGTATAGTTTATTTCTCCATCACACAAAACTTCCCCCTTGTGTAGGAAATGGTCATTTTACTAAGTGTTTTATTTATGTGTAAAAAAAACAACAAATTCTTCTGCATTGACCACCTGTTTTTAGTCAGGGCCTAAATACAGTGTGGTCTATTTATATAATAACAGTGGTATATATTCATTGTGTGTCTATGAATAATGGTTGATATAGATGAGCTATGTTAGCCTAGTTAACTACTTGCACCCAAGTGGTTGTACACAGAAGTGATTGGTTCACCCTTTTATTGCAATAATGATACACATGTGTATCTTGGGTGCAAGTGATGGATTCACCCTTTTATTGCAATAATAATACACATGTGTATCATTATTGCTATAAAAGGGCGAATCCATTTTTTCTGTGTACAACCACTTTGGTGCAAGTATTTAAGTAGGCTGACATAGCTCATCTATATCAACCATTATTCATAGACACACAATGAATATACTACCGCGCTGTTAATAGACCAATTTCACTTCATAATGAGGTGTGCCATTTGAATCGAATATTTTTCAAAACAACAAAGGTTTTGTGTGCAATGCATAGTGTTAAACTTATATTGGTCAATATGTTGGTCAATATTAAACACAATAGGTGTTTACGAGGGTTAACCAGCTGAATCATGCTCAGGGAACTAGGTCATGGGTAGTTTCCTATCAACAATGATATCTGCTTTGTGGCTAACAGTATATTTGCAATGATCACAATCGGAATGGTCTCAATTCAATGGACTCGTTCATATATTCTGTCACAACTAAGAAAGTCTGTGTATATTACAAAGTAAGTTATTTCGAGTTGGAGAAAGAAATTATAATAGGAAAATACAGTGTAAAGGTCATAAGATATAACACATAAGCACTAACAGCTTAAAGATACTCTCCTATTTAACACCCTAATTTACTATTTCTTTGGATTCGGGGGTAAAAAAATATTTTATTCGAGATGAGGAACCCGCCCTTCAAAGTTCAGAATGATTAGATTTAGATTTTATAAATCTATTTATTTTCTCCACCTTGAATATAACCTTGCAAATATTCTTCTGGAAATATATATGGATATGTGTGGACACCCTAATGGAGGTAAGGGGAAGTCACGCAAGGTCACTGTTGGCAGTGGCTGTGGCAAATCAGTGTGCATGGTCATGTTCAAATATCAGAATTCATGGTAAATGACAGGTGGACCTCTCCTTGGCGACTCTACAGTAATGCCCTAATTAATCGACTTCTTAACCACAGCAGAATTATGGGTAACTTTTCAGGATTTATTTGGAAATATGGCTTGTTGCCATTCATCCGAAAGCTCTCGCCGAGAGCTTTCCGATGAATGGCAACAAGCCATATTTCCGACTAAATCCTGAAAAGTTACCCATAATTCTGCTGTGGTAAAGAAGTCGATTAATTAGGGCATTACTGTATGACACCAAAGGGAGCGAGCAGTCTACAAAAGAATGGGTAATGACACTAAACAATGACACTCCTCAGACATTTTATTTTTTATTACTTGGTTTACGGATTTCCCTACCCTTAGTTTTCATTTTTTTTTATTTCCGCCAATGGGAATATTAATCCAGACATATAAAAAAAATTTAACAACTATAAGTTTGCATAAAATATACAACATCGATTGAACAGCGAAGCCTCCTGGTGATCATTATGGTATTGAATGTCAACAACAACATGACAGACTTTGATATTGGTGATAGTTTGTCATGTACCGGTATCAGTATCTTGCTTTAAAGACCCGTCCAAATAAAACAAATATTATATTTGCCTATGCAAGTGGCAAGGGCAAGACATAGCTATAGGTGATATGGTGGCTTGTTTTAGATGAGGAGATTATTATAATATTTTATTTCCCCGACCTTATTTTTTGACAATTTAAATTAAAAAACAAATTATACAGATTTTATATTTATTTTTTTTCCTCCCCTACCTTTTAGCCAAAACAATCCGTAAACCAAGTAATAAAACAAAATGCCTCATCTACTGCAAGAGGAATTAGCAGCCCCATTTGACCCTAATAGTATGGAAGTATTAAATCCATGCAGGCACGGTGCCTTCCTGTCGTGACATGCATGGGGTATACATGCAGAACTAAGCAGTTCTTCATATGAGTCTTTAACATATTTGTTAGAATTAAATTGATAGAAATAATTTATATAATGGTACTACCACGGTATACCGTACATGTACTATGGTACTACTGTTCTTCACATGAGTCTTTAACCCTTCCATGAGTGGAGCTTCCTGATGTTTTGCGAAAACCCTGTACCAATGCATTTTCTTATATATGGGAGCCTTGCATATATAAACGAATACATTGGCCTAACAATATTTACCTTGAACTTGTAAGCCTTATATACACTCGTGTGCTCTATAAACGATGCACACAACATGGTAATTATAATGAAAATGAATAAATGGCTGGAGTCATAAATTCATTTTCATTATAATTACCATGTTATTTGCATCGTTCATAGAGAACACAAGTATATTTTTCACTAATCCATGGCTGAAATGTATTCATTTGTTGCATATATTCCGTTGAGTATAAAAGGAGATGGTCCCAAAGATAGCCGGATTTAGTGTACATTACCCCTTTAAGCACCACATCCACACAAACAGTGCTCACCCAAGCAAGCAAGCAAGCACTTAGCGAGTCAACATTAGCCCACGTCATCAATTCTAATATACTGAATGTATATGTCAAATTTCCCAACAATCGGCCTGAGGATTCTTGAGATTCAGTGTAATATGTCAGGGAAAACTTAACAATTTTGATGTGTTTATTATGTCTTACAGTTTATCAATGTGGAATTGATACAAACCTCATTAGAAAGTCATATTATCCCTGGTAAAATTATGGTCCATTCTCTAGCACTGTATTAACCTCACCTGAAATGATGATGTATCAGGATCAACAAATATCTTTACTTCAGATTATTATCCCTTTCATGATGGGAGCCTCATGATTTTTTTTGCGAAAACCCTGTGCCAATGCATACTCTTATATATGCGAGTCGACCAAAGAATGTAAGAAAAAATGATAAAAAATGATAAAAATTGTTAATTTTTTTTAGAAACATTAATATAAAAAAAATGATAAACATTTGTTAGGCCAATGCATTCTCTTTTTATGCGAGGTTATGCGAGGTGACCTACGGTCGACTCGTATATATAAGAGAATGCATTGGCACAGGATCTTTAATATTGTGCCAGTGCAGCTCCCATCATCAAAGGGTTAAACAACAAAACTCGCAGGGGAACCACCATAAGTATAAAGTAGTAGGTAGAAGTAAAACAAGCGAAAATCTCTGATATTATTTCTGAAGAAAAACACATAAAGTTGAACCCGACGAACTGTCACTCAGACCTCTAATTATCAATTGATCAGGTGGCGTCGTCAATTCAACGTTTTTTATTGGCTAGTGTTAAGTTATCACAAAATTGCGTGTTCCTGATTTATTTCAGCTAATCAGTTGTTCATTTCAATTTCATTTTTTTTGCAAATGTTAGCAAGAGTCTTGTTGATTTCTCTAGGTACTTGTGCAGTGAGGGTCATATAAGCAGCATGGATATTGGCAGGTCGGTCCTACCCGAAAGAATTCTGATGCAACAGCGAAATTCCCCTTTAAATCGTAGGAAGTATCAGATAGTTTTCATGTATATACATTGGCACGCTGTATATAGGCGTGGTCATATCACTTGATGCTACTGTAATTTCTGCAGCGGAAAGTAATCAACAAAATTTAGGTAATCAAGAAACAACCTTAATGGTTAATGTGTGATAACCAATTGTTTTATATTATTCCATGGATTGGCAGCTTATAATTCAATTATACAGAGATATATAAATCAAATTAAACTGATCATGATAATCGATGATGTTTTTCATAAATAATTAATAATTATTAATAAATAAAATCTGTTTTATGTGGGTATTTTTGAGAAGTAGTTCCTTAGGAAATTTTCAGATAATTAGTTCAACAAACTTATTATCTTATTTAAACATGTCCCACAATTAATATAAATCCTTCCACAATTGTGTTATCTTTTCATCTGTCTGCTGTCTTACATTTCATGATCACCCCTCCAGATGAATTCCAATGTAGATCATAATTGAATGGGAGAATCCATTTAGTAAAGAAAGGATTTATGCTAGCAAACAAAGGCAAGATATTAGAATAGCTCATCCCACAACCCCAATTTCTTCAAGAGTAATAAAACAACAAAGTAATAAAACAACAAGAACCTTTGCATGCTCTTAACACACATGGACAGCTGGGTAATGTTTTATCATGGTGTTCAAAATAATCTTTTGAAACTGTTTGTAATATTTTTCATAAACTCCACCACCACCAAATAAATACTTTTCAGTGTCTGAAGTGGATTTACTTCTCAGTCAAAACAATGTTTATTACACAGTTTATACAAAGACAATCTGAGACAATCAAAATTAATCTGAACTCAAATCTTGCACATAAAATATAAGAGATAAAAAGCAAAGAATATGTCATATTACAAAAATTAAATTAAAAAAAAAAACAACTTTATGCCTCCTCAATCTAACAAATTACAAAAAAATATATGAAACAACATGAAATAGCAAATGAGCAAATAGAGGCTATCATACACAAACCAATGTTAACAAAATTAAAATTAATCTTTCATATGAAAAATCAATGGGAGTACATAGAACTGGATGCGTGAAGAGACCTGCTTCATAATAGATCTGGTAGGACACATAATGCAGGCAGGCCTTTTCAAGAATGGCATGGAGATCAGCACCGGTCTCGGATCGCAGCAGAGAACCTCCGACGGTTACAGAGACACGCGGGACGACACGATTGGTCCATCAAAGACAATGGCGACATATTGATCTGCTCATGTGGAGAGAAAAATCAACACTACTTTAATTGCATTTTCAATGAGATTATTGTGGCTGGATGTCCCTTCCGTTCTTGATGTCAATGCAGTGTCACATACTAAGCCGCTATCAGTATACTACAATTAAGCATCCACGCTGCATCATGTTGATGAACCCTGAAGTAGCTTGACCAATGTAGCAACATGAAAAGTTTTATCCCAAGAGGCTTAAGAGTTACTAAAGTGACAATTAAGCTTCACAGTACATACTTCAGATTTACTCCAATGTATAGTCTAACATAGTAGTCATAATGAACAGCCTAATTTGTAACAAGTCACTACATCGAAGAGCTTCGAAGAGCTTCCACTGTGAACCTCCTTAAGAAATATGTGCCCGTAAGAGTTTGGTAAATTTATAAATGCCTAGTATAAATTCCGTTACATTGCTTTAAGGACTCATAACATTCAGGCCTAAAATAAAAATTCAGCAAACATTGAAGGGATTCATTAAGTGCTGAAATTTTCTCACGGTCAAATTCCCTTGACCACATTCATTTCTTAAAACTTTGAACCCTCATGCCCACAGCCATCTAAAAATGTAGGAATAAAAGCTTGGACAAAATTATACATGTTGCAAAAATTTCGAAAAAGGGGGGATAACTCCACCCAAAAAAAGTCTGACAGACGTCATAATCGCAGGTGCACAGGTTCCCATGGTGGTTGAAGTTTGTGCCAAGTTTCAAGGAAATTGATCAAAAACGACTGAGAAAGACTCCGGACAAATTTGTGTCCTCGGACGACGGACGGACGGACAAGCTGATTCCAGTATAATAAGCAGACTACATATAATATAAGTGCAGAAGGATTACTATTCATTGGTGGGAAATGTTCAGATAATAATTAAGTTAAAAAAAACTACGTATTTGAACTTATTATCCTATCATTTCTTAAGGAAACTACTACTCGCCAATGAGCATTTAGTAAAGAAAGGGGTAATGTGAGGTGACATGATAGAAGTGAAAAAAATAACCCACAGACTATACAAAATCGAGTCATGTTTTCTTCGAAACTGCTACATAAAATAGGACATGTGGACATAGCTGCAATACCAACTTCAGAAGAAAATAATAGCCAAAAATCAGTTCAGTGATCACAAAGAATTATCACCAACTGGAACGTTTTCCCCGATCACACATTTCCACCGAATCACCACAAGAATTCAAAGAGCAACTGGATAACAGTTTTGGCACAAAAGATACATGATGAACTGTCTTTGATAGCTGACTTTAAACACATTAATATCACTCCCTGCATGAAACTATGTGCAAAGGGGTAGAAGTGCTAGTCACAGCAACTTTATCCCCTAAATTGTTGATGATTGAAGAGGAACAATCTTGACACATCCTGGCATTATAAACTGGATCCAATGGTTACAGTCTTACAGATCCTGTATGGCTTCCTCCAGGATATCCTTCATAAGATGTCACATAGCAGGAACTTAGTTGTGTGAATAAGGGATTCACACTGAAAAAGCTAGGAAGCAGGCCTGTCTGTTTGAAAATTGCAGGAGAGTAATGATGGCTCCACTTAAACAGACATGGCTCGTTTGAACCCCCAAATTATTTATACATAATTTGGTAAGATATATCCCAAAACATACCTATGAGAACGATCAATATAGTGCCAAAAATATGTTTTATTTCTTATATTTTTCTGTATAATTTGAGATAATTTTGTTTGTGCTGGTTCAAATTTTTTAATTAGCGGTTGAGAAAGAATTGCACCTGTTCCTAATGTCAAGTCGCGAGTCCATTAACTGACTTAAAATTTAAAACACAGTATTAAAATATACAGAAAGGGATTACTTTTATACATTATAAACTTCAGATAAATCTTGATAATAGAAACATATATCAATGTTTTTCTGTATAAAATAAGTCCTTGGCTGACAACAAAACCACACCCTTTGACATGGTTCATGTTGTTAAGAGATTGCGTACTTTATCACAAAGCCGAATGTCAACGTGCATAGCTATATCATAAAATATTAGTGTTCCACTGTTTATAGTACATTTGTTTATTTATATGCACAATGTATACTTTTGACACAATTTCACTATATTTTTTGGTACAACTATGTATATGATATTTTTTAATTGAACTTCACATTTATCACATGAAACCAGCAGGAGAACACTACTATTGTAACCTGGCATGCTGGCTGTTCTATTACAAGCTGATATGCAAATGAAATGCACACCCCTATTGACAAGGAAATGAATTGCATGGTTCATAAGCTCTTTGGAAATGTTGCTGGTGAGGGTGGAGTGAATATTCCTCAGAAGCGCACTATAGTTCTCCGTCAAATGTCTCAGTGGGGGTTGTTGTGCATAAATTATGTAGGCATGAACATTCAGATTACGAAGTGCTCATTTGGAAAATTATGTGGAAAGGAGAATAAAGGGACTGTTTTTTGTGTCAGGGATAATGGATAAGAGACTGGACCTTCTGAAACTAGAAGGTCGATCCCCACAGGGGCAACATCGTTTAGTTCTGAGTGTTCAGTCACGATTTCATTAACCCTTTACCCAACAAACCGGCCAAAACCGGCCAAATAAAGCTTCAACAGCCTAAAATATCTTCGGTCTGTCTCAATAGAACCATACAAATATGGATATCATTGGAACCGGCTCCTTGACCACATTGTGATAGTTACAGTTATGCCCTGTGCCAATGCATTCTCTTATATATGCGAGTCGACCATAGGTCGCCTCGCATATATAAGAGAATGCATTGGCCTAAAAAAAAAAAAAAATTAACACTTTTTACCATTTTTTCTTACATTCTTTAACAATTTTATAATTTCAAATGTGTTAAGCCAATGCATTCTCTTATATATGCGAGGCGACCTATGGTCGACTCGCATATATAAGAGAATGCATTGGCACAGGGCCCTTCTGTTGGGTAAAGGGTTAACTGACTAAAAACAGTTTTAAAAGGTACAGGGAGAAATTACTTTTATACCCTTGAAAAGATCTGATAAATATTGATAAATGAGACATATAAGAAAGTTGTTCTGAATAAAAAAAATGTCCTTCACTGACAACAAAGCAATGCTTCTTGACACGGTTCGAGTTATTAGAGCTTGTGTACTATGTCACTTAGCATGCTGGGAAACCAAATGCAGGTCACATATACGATTCTGTTTGAAACCAAATGTCGACATGTGTAAGCATATCATAATTTAGTTTTGTGCTTTTAAATAAAGTATATTTGTATACTTGTGTACGCAATATATAGTATCAACGCACTCATCTATATTTTGGTCATGCATATAATTTTGACACCAATTACATCCAAGATGACCACTGATAGACATGTTTTTCAACAAGGTAACAAATTTATCACTCACATCTAGAGGTCACCTCAAAAATCTGTGTGAAATTGGGATCAATTGAATAAAAAACGAAAGATTTAGTCATGGAAAGAGTTAAATCCAAGATGGCTGCTAACAGCCATGTTTTTGATTGAAAATCTTTGAAATATTTTGAACCCATCTCATAATCGCAGGTGCACAGGTTCCCATGGTGGTAAATATCTGTGCAAAGCTTCAAAACAAAATTCAGTAATGCGCTAAGTAATCGACTCCTTAAACACAGCATAATTATGGGTAACTTTTCAGGATTTAGTCGGAAATATGGCTTGTTGCCATTCATCGGAAAGCTCTCGGGGAGAGCTTTCCGATGAATGGCAACAAGCCATATTTCCGACTAAATCCTGAAAAGTTACCCATAATTCTGCTGTGTTTAAGGAGTCGATTACTTAGGGCATTACAGTAGGTCACCTGGATAGAATGTAAAGCTCCATGAAGATTAAAGTAGAGATCCGGCATATAGGCCATGCTCAAGGATATGTGGGTGTATACACACTGCATATTAAAGACGGATTCAGTATAAGCAGTATATATATATATATATTATGCCATCTTAAACATATATATATTATGCCATCTTAAGCATATCAATGTTTAAGCCTCATCTTGAAACCCAGTAAATATTCTAATTTTTGGGGATCAAAACAGGTCAATAAAAACATGAAATACATATATGCAGACATTATATTCCTCACAGACTTATTTACATGACAAAAGTTAAAGCCTCAGAGAAAAAGAGTACAATTTGTATATATACACCATGTAACAAATGAAAGGGTCAATGACACAGTAGCTCAACATGGTAAGATGATAATGTCATACATTACAGTAAATGAAGAAATAAGGAATAAGGAGAGTAGAAATGTTTAGGCAACCAGAAGTTAACTAGAAGAGCCATAACAAAGTTTGGGATCAATTGGATGAAAAAAATGTTGGCTGCAGGGCATGTTGAAATAGTCAATCATGTAATGAGTAAAATCCAAGATGACTGCTGGCAGCCATATTTTTCATCGAAAATCATTCAAATTTGATAGCTCCCATCTAGAGGTTATCCTAAACATGCTTGTAAATGCAGGCTGCTGGTGGCCATCTTTTTTAACAAAGCAAAAATCGTTCAAATTTGATAGCTCCCATCAAGAAGCGATACTAAACATGCCTGTAAATTTTCAAAACAATTCTCCAATAAATGTGGGCTGCAGGGCATTCCGATGAATTAAAATGCGAAATCCAAATATGGCCTCTGGCTGCCTTGTTTTTTAATGAATTTCGGAAAAAAATTGATGACTCCCATTTAGTGGGATCCCGAAGATTTAAATGAAGTTTGGTGATGATCGGATAAGGGATGTGACCCGTGGAGTGTGCCGAGGGAAACTATTGATGGACAGATGATGGATGCTAACCTATGGGATAGCTCAAGCTTGTCAAGTTGAACTCAAAATGAATGGATGAAACCCACTGTTAGTAAATATCCTTTCCCACATGGTGGCTCATCAGCATACCAGAGATCATTCAAATACAACCATCAAAGATCGCAGATATAGAGTTACAAAGTTTGGATGGACAGACGTACGTGATAATAAGGGGCGTGACAGCTGGGCGGGTGAGCATAAATTTAATTAATTTGTTTTTATTTTTATTTTTTAAACATATATATACGGGATATGTTATAAGCCTATGTGGTTGCAATAATTTAACAGGTCTAAATATAGCTATAAGTCCATCAAGATTAGACCCAGATTTTTACCATATATTAAAATTTAAATGCATTACCCGTACATATACATGTACCACAGACAGAAATGCATGGTAATCACCATGGTCACATGACATCTTCAAATGTGGGTGTATATAGTACATATAGGTCATGTATGGGTCCCTCCATGAAAGATGGCAACTAATGAAGGTAAAGCAAGAAACAAATTATCATAATTACCTATTTCTGCATTGATGGCGCCCATATATACCTTTTACCTGCTAATAAATGCTCTTTATTGCTAATTATTAATGCCTCTTTAAGTCATTTGAGGTCAATGGCACCTATCCCGTGATTCCCGTGTCATGTTATCTCTATACACAAATTTTCCCACATATCTTCTGAGCTAATAATAAATGCCATGTATTAATCATGCAATTTACCAGTCCCCCTTTAATTCATCTGAGGTCAAAAGCGCCTGTCCCAATCCCATGACATTCCTCCGGCCATGTGACCAGTGTGTACAAATTTTCCTACATATATTCTAAGCTGATAAGGACATGGTCAAAATTTGGGCACAATCGGACATGAGTGTGATAATATTTTTAGACAAGCCAAAATTGTGACAGAGTTACAAACAGACACAGACTTGGATTTTATATATGTTGATAACAGTTGTCTACAGGCTTTTATAAAATCTTTGTAATTTCGCATGAATCCAATTCGAAGACCTTGAATCCATTTAATGTGATCAGTGGCTTGACTTACCTTGACACAGAATTAAATTATGCAAAGATATTATATACATGTGGATACGGGACTACACAAATTTACAACATACTTCAGTTGATACAGATTTCCCTTCCGTAATTACACAAGCATGACACAGTTTTATTGAAAGATAGCATACAGTTATAAAATGTGATACCAATTCTTGATGAGCCTTTGTATTGCATACGTGTCATCACCCAGTAAAGTTAAACACACTTGACCACTGAGTGACATATTGATTAAAACATATCTCATCAGGCAACTTACCTGTGATGTTCAACGTCATATTGATGTTTCGGACATAGGCACTTACAAAAAAAGATCAATTTTCGCACTTGTTTTTACACAACACTTCATGTTATGACTGAGAAAACACTGACAGAGGCTATTACATATTGAAACCACCGGCTGATAATATATCAATTTCACTCTTCCATCGCCCCAGGAAACCATAGAAACTATTCATTTTAAAATTATTTCAATGTCGACAACTGTGAAATTATATATTATAATTGTTGTCTGCTGTGAGTCGTGTAGTGTTATTAGGTTTGATAAGGTGAAGTGATCCTGAATTAGGGCAAGGACTAGTTTACAGTAAAAGTTTACAATGTCCCAATGGTTTGGTATGAAAATGTTACATACCAGATTAACTGGATATACAGGAGACCAAAAAGTTTTTATTTTCAGTACTCCAATGATGAAATTTACATGACACACCTGCAGTGCTGTCATAAGAAATAAACTGTTCAATAGTCGAACAGCAAATTATGTTGGATAACATGTAATCTCAATTGATGATATGTGTACTATTAACTCTCTCTGTCTGTAGGTAATACCATTGACTGAATCTTCTGGTAGGAGAGGTGAGTTGGGAGATGAGATGGGGTGGGGGGGGGGGGGGCTGTTGGGGGGCAGGGTGGGGATCTGGGTCATGTGGGGTGGGTGATGGAAAGGGAAAGTTTCCTTGATTTCATTAAAGATTAAACTTTCATAACTCTGCGGATGTTACAAAGGTGTTAGTGGTATTTGAGAAGAAGTCGTTTTAAGAATAACTATGGAGGGAAACAGTTATGGACCTGGCTTCGCAACTTCGTGACCTCATTTGAACAAAGCTGAATGTGAGTCACCAAGGGAACATCCACACCAAATATGAACCTATTCAGTCATGGTTCCGGAGAAGAAGATGTTTAAAGAATTGTTGACGATTGATGGACAGAAGAGGAGTGATGACTTTTGCTCCACTGGAGACTTTGTCTCAGGTGAGCTAATAAAACTGGAATGCATTTTTATGTATTATATTTTCATTATTGGGAGTTGCATGTATCAGTAATTTTCATCTGCCTCTTTGAATGAGTCATGCATGACTGCCAAGAATAGTGGTGAAATCGCATTAATAAAGGGCATTTGAAGTACATTATGTATGACCCGAGAAAAGAAAATATGCATATTTTCATAAACAGTTGAAGTAATAGCAGAACACAAAATGTGTCAACATTTTATTTCATTATGGTATAAAGTTTCAACTTGTATGCATGAATAATCTGATAGCTGGGATTTCGAAACATATCTAGGCAGAATATTTCTAACTCTTTGCTATATAATTGGGAAATGAGTACTTTCTTATCATTTACCATGCGATCTTTATGGAAATACGGCTGGAGGAAAGATGACCCATTTTTTCTTCCTCCGAAGTGGTAGTTTCTATGACTTGAATAATAGTCTTTCCGAGGTACATAAAGCAGTATAAAAGTACTTCATGTAGGCCTCAAAATATGGAGCTGGACATTTGCAGAATGAGGTCCCCAGAGAATTTAGTGGTGCTACCATGCACAGCAGTCTATCATCACTAAATTCACCTTCTGAGGACCTCATTATGCTTTAGGCCTCATCTTCTCTGGAAACTATGTTTATTATCAAATTAATAGTTTTTTGAATTTCTTCAGAAATTTCTTTAAAAGGTTTCTTTGTAGTTTAGTTCACAAAATCACATTCTGTCAGATAACCAAGCAGGTTTCAGGAATTTTTTTAGAACAACAGACCATATGTTTATCCTTAAGTGCCTAATAGACAGGTACACCTGTAACAAAGATAATAGACTTTAATTACTGCTGTTTTGTTGATCTGAGGAAAGCTTTTGATACTGCTAGTCACCCAGGCATCCTCACAAAATTGATTAATCATAACATTGGTGGCAAGTTTTATGACATAATAAAGAGTATGTACTCAGTTAAAATCAGTAACAGGATAGGTCCATATTTTGGCTCCGACCTTGGAGTGAAACAAGGTGATACATTGAGCCCAACCCTCTTTAATCTCTATGTAAATGATCTCCCGGGTCAATTCTCCTCTTGTACAGATAAAGCTAAATTGGCTGAAAAAGAGGTTGACTGCCTACTGTATGCAGACGACTTGATCCTATTCTCCACATCAGCATTAGGGACTACAAAAGCGTTTACTCCTTCTAGAAAAATATTGCAATGATTGGTGTTTAACTGTCAACACTTGTAAAACTAAAGTACTTATATTCAACAAAAGTGGACAACACATGCAAGACAATTTCTATTACTCCAACCAAAAAATAGAATGTGTTCAAAGTTACAAATATTTGGGTCTAATTTTCCAAGCCAGTGGACGCTTCATACAGGGTAAAACAGACCTCTACAACAAATCACTAAAAGCCTCTTTTAAGCTGAGTAAAATTCTATCAGGTACTACTCCAAATATTAATACACTGCTTCATATCTACGATCACACAATAAAGCCGATTTTGTTATATGGTGCCGAGATTTGGGGAACATACATTTCAGAATTGGGAGACCCACCTGATAGTGAAAGGATTTAATCCTTTTACCAACTTATACAGGGATAATATAGCTGACAATTCACATCTCCGGTTTTGTAAATATCTTCTTGGTGTTAACAAGAAATGCTCTAATATTGGAGTGATTTCTGAACTGGGACGGTTTCCAATGTATTTTACAATAAATGAGACATTAATTTGTTACTTACACAGGTTGCACCATTGTCCATCAAATCTACTATCTGAAGCTTTGAAGTGTACTAAGATTGATCACAAAAATAACACCAGAACCTGGTATTCAACCATTATATCTATACTTGACAAACTTGGACTCTCAGAAAATATAGTTGCAGTTAACTCTGACAGTGGTTAAAACTATTGTCCGTAACAAGCTGCGAATCTTTTTTTTTGAATGAATGGAAGTCAAATAAGAAATTCATATATCACGAGTAAGGAAGGCAAACTGGATACGTATTTCTCATTTAAAAAGACATTCAAAAGGGAATCATATCTATCACTACCTAATTATGATATGAAGAAAGCCATCTGCCAACTGAGAATAAGTTCTCATAATCTCAAGATAGAAACAGCACAGCATATTATTAAAAGTAAAAAACCAACGAGACCTTTGAGGACATGCACTAGGTGCAACCTAGGCAAAATAGAGAATGAGCATCATTTTATTATAGAATGCCCTCTTTATGATAAACTGAGGCAATTTCTTTTCAGTAAAATTACCAAATATTGCAAAAACTTTCTAAAACTTGGTGATGATTCCAAATTTTATTGGCTAATGACAATTGAGAATCTAGATCTGCTGATGGAAATGGGCCGGTTTGTCAAAGAAGGCTTTGAAATACACCAGGCATTTAAGCCCTAACTTCCAAAGCACACTGAGAGGTCTATATGTAAATACATGTAGCTATATTATTGATTTCATTCATGTGATATTTAAATTGTTGTTTTATCCCAGCCATTACATGTGGTTAATACTGCTGGCTTAGCACTTGTCTGATTGGGCATATGTCTTATCTGAATGCATATGTCATATTAATTCACTGTAACTCCAAACAAATATTATAATTTATCAATTTCAGATTCATTTAAATATCTCTGATCATAATTATGTCAGCTCTATTAAAGCTTTCCTCGTCTCATCACAAGCAAGTATTCATAAGTACATTGTAAGCAGACATTTGCCCTCTCAAGACAACTGCTTTGTATCCATTCTGTTATCCGTCCTAAAAACTGCCTTATTATCATTTCTTATAATATCATATAATAATATTATGCATGTTATTTTTTGAATTTGCATTCATCTGTGTGTAATTTGATTACGCACTACATGTTACCCCTCGGGGTCCTTTATGGTAATAAATTCTATTCTATTCTATTCTATTCTATAGGGTATAGTGTAAACTTTCTACGAGTGTCAAATGAGTGATAGAAAATAGCGGATATCCAGTTATTAACTGGTTTTTACCTCGTGATTATTCGGTTACAAAATATGGTCAACTACCCCAAACATTGCAAGGAACTACAACTCCCAGAAGACTGAGAATAGCCTAGAAGACAGTTTCTCCCTAAGAAGTGACTGGATACATATAGACAAAGAATGTGTAAAACAAATGTCCCTCCCACCCCTATTCCAGAAAAAAACCCATGATAACTAAGTAATCTTTGTTGAATGGCCTAATATAGAATATAGCGGCTTTGAAACTCATCAATATTTTTCTAAAAATGTCATTCAACGAAATTAGTTAGAAGATTAATGAAACAAAAGAATTTTTATATACCAGGGTTCATATAACCAGCTGAAAGAAATATTCCATAACTTTTCCAAACCTTTTTCAGACTTTCCAACAAATTTTCAAAGACTTTTCAAAGAATTAATTCCATAACTTTTCCACACCTAACATAATAAGAACTTTCTGGGTCCAACTTTCAAATCAAACATCTGTGATGCACTTGTTGCAATCAGAACAAAAATACCGACGATGTCAGCTCGTAATTTATATTTGTGGATATTCCTCAACTATTCAAGTCCTCGAAATATGGAGCAGCTTATTTTCAAGGACTTTTCCATACCAGAATAGAAAAGTACATAATTATGATAAAACAATACTACTAGTAGGTTAAAAATAAATAAATAGTAAAACAATGAAACAGTGAGACTAGATTAAAAAATACAGTACATTGGTTTCTCATAAAAACGACAGAATAAGATAAGATAAATGGTGCTCGTTCTAAAAAATAGTTAATCCAGTTTAAAACACAGTTTAAATAAGTGCGTCTTAAGAGATTTTTTAAAACCAGAAACAGTGTCTGCTCTCCGAGTATCAGGTGGGAGTGAATTCCAAATGTTAGTCACTGCTTGTTGAAAGCACAGTTCACCATATCTGCTGTTTGGTTTGCCGGTCAGAAATCTAAAATCACACCCACTTGTCATCGACCTTGTAGATGCGCCACGACCACAAGACTTCAGTTTAAACATTGAGAAGATATAGGTTGGACATTCTCCCCTCAGAGCCTTGAATACAATTAGTGCACATTTAAATTTCACTCTATATTCGAATGTCATTATGTGAAGTGAACAGACAACAGTTGAAATGTGATCGTATTTCCGTAAGTTCTGAATAAGGCGTGCACAATTGTTAATGGTCAGGTCAATTCGCATGATGTTTTTACCCCAGTGAAAGACATATCCAATACCACATTGTCTGAACAATACTCGTATATAGTATAGATCTTATAAAATTATATACATGTATTACATTATAGAATTCCTTGAGTATTATATTATTTGGTATACATAAAAATAAGGTTTTGTGATAGCAATTTACCTTGACATATGGGCTATGTAAAACATCTGACCTGATATACTGTATTTTTGCGACATCTTGGATGAGATGTGAAACAAAGTGACAAACTGCTGAAAACGATTTGGAGGAGCATGGTACAGGCGATTTCTCAAAGAATATATGAAGCAGAGGCCTCGATTCGGTTTGGGTGAAAATCTAGCTTTCGTTTAGCACCGAAACGATTGTTTCAGTGCTAAACGAAAGTTAGATTTTCACCCAAACCGAATTTATCAACACACTAACCAAATAAAAACACCAAGTTCGAATTGCAGGGGAGTTCTTTTTTACGGGTGATGGAAACGATTCATGCACACCCGAAGACATGATAGGTCTGGAGACTTCTAATTGCACGGCATGATTCACTAAAAAGAAGGAAGATTATGTTTAAATTTCAGGGACATAGCTGTTTATTTAGTTGGTTGTGCTAGGATGGGTGTGCATGAACAATTCTAGTTTGATATCTAACAAAACGAGAGGCCGATCACGATCGGCAGATGTTTAACCCATACCTTGGCGATACCGATTAGCTATTTTAATAAATCCTTACACCAACCTTTTCACGAGTGCAAAAGTTTCAATAATTGACACCTTACTATTAAGGTCACAAGTGGAATCAGACTTATTGGGCACCTTGCTCACATAAACAGAATAGGAACACGGATGTGGCATTCCATTTCATTAACATATCAAGTCACTTCAACACAGATATGTCTTATAGAGTGATAAAGCTAATTAAGCTCAATCCATAGTCAGAGAGAAGCACCATAGCAGTTAAAGACAAAATAGTTAGTTATTTGCTTATTACACTGGAATGTGAAACATAATATATGATTTTTTTAATATTGTTATTTTTTTTATTATGTTTTGTGTTAGCTGCATATTAAAAATTCTTGGGATCATTTAGATGGGACAAAAGAGTTAATAGTTCCCGATTCAAAAACTAATCAATACCTGACCAACTATACAAGTGAGGGATGTATAGACCTGGATATAAAATGATTTTATGCAGAATTTTCAGATAGCTAGAGGTAGGATATGAGATTGGTCAGATTGAAAATATTAGATTCATTACATTGAATAGCATAGTGTATGACTATGGAATGGGGTGGGTTAATTTTCTTCTAAGCTGATCATTGGAAAGATATAATGTACCTAACAGCGGAAATATAATTGAAGTTACTGTAAATATATTATCAAAATCATTCAATCGATACCAAAATTTATACAGGTGAAGAATGCATGTTTCATCATTAACATGGATGCAATTATTTATATAGTGATCAAGTGAAAAATATTTAGTTATCACATTGTGTCAACAGGATTGGTGGAGGATGTTAATATTTTTGAGCAAATAAACTAAATGACCCTCACTGTGCAGGTTAGGTGTGTGTTATCATAAACTATGCCAAGAACTATAAACATAATCAATGGAAATATTTGAGTCATAAAATCGGATAGAATGGGGTTAATCTTACCCAAAATAAATAACTGATAAACACAAAAGTCTATAAAAAGCATGTCATTGGATTTAGAAACCCATACAATAAGTCAGTCTCTAATGTCATGAACCTGTTTCAACAGAGGGGTTAAATTAATTTTGTACAGAACACAGAATGGACCAGAGATTCATCAATCATGGTCTTGTCAATTTTTTAGAGATGCTAGCACACTGTGTGTGATAGAGTCTGAGAGTCAGGAGATAAATTTTATTAGTGTTGAGAGATTTGTTTGATCAGGTGTTCTGGTCCATACAGGAGAGAACCATGCACTATCACTGTGATATGTATCTAAAGAGATTTTACTCTGTGAGCCATGGTATTTACCTAATGTCAAGCTAAACAAAACTCATTTCCAATAAGACACTGGCTGTGTAATAAGATCTCCTCTTCTAAGCTAACAGAGCCTGCAGGCATTAATTAGATTATCAGCTACTTGAATTTTAAATGGCCATAACTCTGTTAAAATATACCAGATCAAACTCAAATTTGAACCTGATCTGTATTTCGGAGTGAGGACCATATGTACCAAATTTGGTGCTGATCAGATGAAAAATATTTAAGTCAACACAGCTTGGATGAATTCTATTTAAAAACAAGAGCAGAAAGGGTTAACTAAACGATACCAAAAACCATAAAGATGAAAAACGTGCTAAGAAACACCTAGGTAAGAAATATGAGGCATATCAGAAGAAAACAGTTTGACTTAGATGCATCAGATAGCATTTGTGTGCAGGGTTAATTATTTTCTAAACCAATCAACCAATCGATACCAAAAACTATACAGGTGAGGGGTGTGTCATTATAAACCTACATATCAAATATGAAAACAATCGGACAAAAAATACTTTGGTTACAGCATCGGATAGCTCATGCCTATGTGCGGATGCAAAGGGTTAATAATTTCTAAACCGATCAACCGATCGATACCAAAAACTATACAGGTGAGGAGTGTGTCATCATAAACATGCACATAAAATTTTAACAAGATCCGATAAAAAATATTCAAGTAAATGAATCGGATAGCAAGTGTCTACGGACAGACGGACATACGGACAGACGGACACACGGACGAACGACGGATGGTTGATCCGGACGTCGGCATTATGTGTACCATACATGGTATGGGTACACATAAAAAGGCCCAGACAGTTCATATTTCAAAGAATGATACTTTAAGCCAAAAAGAGAAGATTTTGCAGGTCAAAATTTCAAGGATGAAGTTGCATGCTTTTAAAAGGTGTACGTAGGGGTGCAAACAGTTCTTGACAATTATGTTAACATTATAGCATTGGCAAAAGACATTTCTAACGTTTGGTTGTCGGACAGGATCATTGAAAGGTGAACATTAAACTTGGCCTAAGAAATTTGACCCAGGTCCTTCTCAACCCAGATAAAGCGCCATTATCGAGTCCATATACCAAATTTATATCCGAGCACAAGCACCCAAGATCTGGACTCCATAGTATGTCAGTTTCTCTTACATTAAATATTATTCCAACACAGAGCTGAGATAAATTATGGATTAATTGCGTTGTCCTTATCATATACTAATACATGTAATTCCTTCACATATTTTGTCCAAGGATAAATTTGCCTGATTTTTCCTTAGCTCAGTATAAATACTCTTGAACATAGTATTCTTGTATTGTTATGAATTATATGCTGTATATATATAGCAGATATGGCATAGTAGCATGTTATATATACGCCTGACGTATATATATTCTTGTCGTACTTAGGACACTATATGCACATTTTAAGGTCTCTATTGTGTATATATATATATATATATATAGACGATATGGCACAGTAGCATGTTATATACACGTCTCAAAAACATGCCGAGCATTGCACTTTGAACATGTCTGGGACTATACAACACACAATTAACGTGCCTATATTTAGAAGCAAGTGTAATTTTTTAGACAGTGCAAATTTTTTTGGGCACCTTGTGTGTGAATACAGCGGCCATTTGAGCTTCCTTTTTTGGGGTCGCTTCAGTTGCCTTGTGGTATTGACGTCAGACTTTGAGTCGCAAGGCGCGCTCGCCGCCATGGGCCAGGGTTCGAATCCCACCCAATCCCAACAAAATTTGCACTGTCTCAAAAATTACACTTGTTTCTATATGCTGTATGTTTTGAGAATAGTTTCCAGCCATCACTATTTGTAAATATTGTATATATGTAACAATCACTCACTCAAAACAAGAATTAATAGGTATAATTTGTATCTTCAATGCCAGGGGCCTTAACCCTTTACCCAACAAACCGGTCAAAACCGGCCAAATAAAGCTTCAACAGCCTAAAATATCTTCGGTCTGTCTCAATAGAACCATACAAATATGGATATCATTGGAACCGGCTCCTTGACCACATTGTGATAGTTACAGTTATGCCCTGTGCCAATGCATTCTCTTCTATATGCGAGTCGACCATAGGTCGCCTCGCATATATAAGAGAATGCATTGGCTTAACCCTTTGAACCCGACTGGCCGGTATTCCGGCCAGAACGTAATTGCATATATACGCGACTGGCCGGTTTTCCAGCCATGACGTAATCTCGTTCTACCGTCGGCGTCGCAGTGTTGCACTTTATTTTTTATATTTCGATAAATACTCAATGTTAAGAAAAATAAAAAAGTGTTGCATAAAATTAATATTATAACTGTTTTAGCTGCCCAAAAATGATCGAGGTTGTGTTTGGCATAACGAAGTATAAGCCGATTAAAAACCGGATACAGTCTCCATTTTATCACATTTCTGCAATTACACCGCCGCCATATTGCTTCTCGCGACCTCTCATTTCGCGTTAGGTCATACCGCTTATATGGCTCATAAGAGATCTAAAAATATATATTTATAGGTAGAAACTTTAGTGACGTATTCTTGTGGTATTTGTAACTCCCAATGTGTGAAAAAATTCCTGCTAAATTATATAATTCACGCTAACGATTGTCGGATGTAAACACATGTCATACAAGTTTTGTTCAAGAATATACAAACTTCTGAGTTCATTAAATCATAACTTTTTTGTGCAAAGGTACACGTTATATAGATTTACACGAGAATAAAGTTCAGAATCTTGTCTTTAAGATGGCATAAGCCAATATACTGCACAATGCCGCGCATTTTAGTTATTGGTGGGGTATTCAGAGAACACCCAGAGTTTGTTTTGGCTAAAACCCATATGACGTCATGTATTTACGTTGGGATTGTGACGTTACGTAACATTTTTTTGGCAGTTTCTATAATAAATCTAATAAGTTTTCAATTTTTTATAACTTTTTCTGGATTTAAGATATTGAAATAGATTGTGATGTGCTGAATTCAGAATTTAATAATCTTTCCAATGGTGTAAACAATATGGTAGAAGAGAATGCATACATGTACATACCATACGCCTGAACACAGTCTACAATAAGTCAAAATACCCCGGGGGCCCAGGGTCAGGGCGTCGATCGTTGTAGGGAGCCAGGGTTCAAAGGGTTAAAAAAAATCTTTTTTTACCATCTTTTCTTACATTCTTTAACAATTTTATAATTTTTAATGTGTTAAGCCAATGCATTCTCTTATATATGCGAGGCGACCTATGGTCGACTCGCATATATAAGAGAATGCATTGGCACAGGGCCATTATGTTGGGTAAAGGGAAGACCTTTGATGTGGGTTAATGCAAAATAGCATAAATTTTATAAAAGTCTGTAAAACAACTATCATCAAGTACACTTGAAAATACATTGATTTGTTCTGATTTTCATTATTAATTAACAACTCCCCAATAACCTGATTTCGCTTAAAGAAATCATTGTTAAGCAAACATTAATTACTGTTACAGTGGCATTATCGATCGAAGTCCAATTAGATACCAAAATTTAATCAAAACTTGGCTTTAAACATTGGAAAAGGTCAAAGCTTATGAAAGTCATATTTTTAGACTAAAATATATGAACTTAGAATGCGATCAACGATGTTTCTTGATAAATCACTGTAACAGTTTTGTTTACATAACAATGGTTTCAGCAAGCTAAATTTTGTTATTGGAGAACTTCCAATAATTAATATAAGAACAACATTTATCTATTTTTCTTCTTGGTGGTGAAGTTTTCACAGATATAATTTTTATTATTTTTGCACATTTACCGACTGCGAGTGCCTGATGGTTGTCGGGACCCTGCGATTCAATTCAAAAATCGCCATGGGATTCAAAATTTTCGAGTCTGGGCAATGATGAAATTACAGAAATAACCGTTCTCAAAGTTACATGTCTGTTACTTACATTGCCCAGAAAATATAACATACAGCTCGTCCTGACCATGTCATGGTCAGGAGATTGAAAGTTTATCGGCAATTTATGATATTGCTGCCCAGAAGGGGCAATAAACAGGGTGCTGATTACTACTAGTTAACGTGACTACCAGTTCAGCCAGCGTAACGGTATACAATGACTTTCATAAGTAGTAGAAATAAAGCTGACATCAAAGGGAATATCACAGTTGGTGAAAACAACATTGTGCAGGTACCTGAAACAAAATGACCCCACTCCCAAAAGTACATAACAGTGTTATGTACTTTTGGGAGTGGGGTCATTTTGTTCCAGGTAACTGTGGTCAAACTCGGTGGCAATTATCTCTGCCCACAGTCATGTCATGTTCAGGATATGTGTCAAGTGCTGCATGCTTTAAGTGTTGTGTTTACGGATGCAATATTAGAACACAATGTTGTATCAAATCAAAAGCCCTTCCTCAGACTCAGATGGCCTCATGTTGGATTCTTATCATGGATAATATACTATTAAATAGATAAGGAAGAAAAAACTGCTGATGACTATTAATGTTTTACTCTTAATTTATCTTTGCATTCATGAAGACCTCGTTTTGAGGTGAAAGGTCATGCACTCGTCATGGTGACTGCCGAAAGCCCACATGTGTTAGTGGTTGTAGACCAGAATTCAGCCCTACCTGATTGACTATCTGATGTATAAGTCTCAACCTTTGATCTCTATACGGTGTATGGTAACACCAAGGAGAGATCTGAGCGAGGAGGTCTGAGTGAAGTTTTTCTAAAAGAGTATCGTTCAGCTCCTGGGCTCTTGTGGTTCACCATGTTATCGAGTTCCTGGAGATGTTCTTTTTGTAAAATTAACTGATGTAACTTGAATTTTTTTTGTCTATCCGCCAAAGTGTTCCAGCCAAGATCAGAGATCATATTGCTAGTGTTAATACTTTGTGTCACTCCTGATACTAATTCTAGCCACTTCTTGTTGTTTCTTTTCAATACGGTCGCTCAATGTTATACCAGTTGTCCCACACAGGTACAGCATATTCTAATACTGGATGAATAAATACAAAATAAACATTCTGAAGGGTGTTTCTAGATAACATGTATTTGTATTTCCTCATTTGGTTAACAATATTCCATGTTTTATATGTAATCTTGTCAATGTGACTTTAATAACTTCCTCAATAATACAGTTTGCCATTATAAGAACTGGTGATCAGGGGGGTTTATTATCCAAGATTATTAAGAGGCTATCAAGTTATTAAGAAGTGATTCAGTTTTTATTTCATTAAAGGTAACAAGCCAATGATGGACCATTCAACCAACTTTGCAATATCACTGTTAATTAATTGGGATCCTCTATGGTAAAAAACATTGATGTGTCATCTGCAAAAAGCCGAATGTGACAAGTAATATGTGCAGATATATTGACATTGATGTAAATTAAAAAGAGAAGAGGTCCGAGAATTTATCCTTGTGGAACACCAGCTCTCACATGGCTCCATTCTGAATTAGCGCTATATCTATCTCGTTACTGATGATATGTTAAATAAGACTCAAGGAGTTTTAGAAGATTACCAGTTATACCTACGTATACATTCCAATTTGTAGAGGAAGCCCTCATGCCATACCTTATCAAAAGCTTTACTAGCATCACAACACAAACATCCAATTTCTCTACCTTGGTCCAACAAATCGGTAATTTAATTGTAAATATCTGTTAGTTGGTATTCAGTAGTCGCCTCCAACGAAGCCCGGCAGACTGAAATCTTTATATACGTCCATTAGTAGTACAAACAAATCCCATATTTTTTTATAAATGCACTCTATACCTTGACCTACATGTACTTCTTGACCTGCCAGGTCCACCGTAGTCTCAAAACGCCAGGTCCACCGTAGTCTCAAAACGCTGAACGGAGTCGCACCATTGCTCTGTAATTGACTGCTTTGTGTTATGTCACAATTTCTTAACAAAAAGTTTCCATAAACAAGTAACATCCCTCTAGACTCGACTAGACTATTGTCACTGGGCCTGAAAGTTCTTTGTGTTTTATAATTCACCAACGTAATTCCTGACACGCCGTATCTTTCTCAAAGTTCCAGTAGTACTCCCTATGACTGGCGATTTTATTCAAAATAATTTTGAATTAATCGATTCAAGAGTAGATTCGAACCAACATCTGAGATTTGTGGGGCCCCACTTGGATCCATTTAATCAATATCAATATATAATTCCATCTCATAGTTCTCTTGTCTTTGCTCTAAAATAACATATATAATAACATATATATACGTTTCAAATTCAGAGACACTTCTCCCTACTTGTTTAGTAGTAAGATATGGACTGCTAGCTATAGGGGAAGTCTTAACGGCTGAAGTTCAATTAACACCCCCAACATTGGCCTTCTATAAAAGTATGATCCAATGATAACAATTAGGCAAAACAAAGACCCATTTATAATAATATGATCAGAAAAAAACATTATTATTATCATTAGATACACTGTTATTACATATGCATGTTGGAATAGCAAAGAAAAAGTCACAAGGATACACGTACTTGCTAGTAGAAATAGTAAGAAGTGATACGCGAGGAGAAATATCTGCCATATCTCCCTTTAGTCTGGGCCATGACAAACATAAATTTCCATGAGTTAATCCACGTGTGATACAAAAAATTTCAATACAAACTAGTGTACCAATTTAACATGAAAATTTAATTGATTCTTAACTCACCTGAAATTCCGATATCCAGAAATTGAAGAATAGATTGAAGGGCCTATAATGCATTACATGGCTATTTAACGTGCACATAATATTTTTCATTGTGTCCAACTTTGAAAAGAAATTTGCAAAACCCACTTCCCATCTGTTGGAAATGAATACCAGCACAACAATGTGATTGTTGTAATATATTATGTGCATGTTAAAATGTTGCATCAAATTTCATACAATGGGGTGAGATTTCTTTACACGCCAGCCATTAGGTTTTATAAACAAGTCCAAGTTTATGAAGAGAACAATGGAGAGAATATTGAATATCGACCTTGTTGTTCATTGCAGCGTGTCATACAAATATACTGCTGATTTATACTGAGATTTTTTAACAAAAGCGCAATTCAATCTTGGCTTGTATTTTGAGTTATCAACATGAAATCAGGAAAACTGAGTTTCAAATCTGCATACCAAATATCATTCCAATCAGTCAATATTAACTGACCTTATCTGGACACCAATAAATCCTGAATTTCAAAGCAAAAAAAATCAGCAACTCTAGTCAAAATGAGCGACCAGAACCCAAAATCCAATGTGAAATATAAGTACGAGAGTGACACAGTCAGAATTATAGAATCACGGCCATGAAATGGCTGTCAAAATGGCCGCAAACCCAAAGCCATGACATTGTGAAAGCAAAATATTGTATAACCATCTAGTAGGGAAAATACGTATTGGTACTGTTGTTAAATATCTTTAAAGGTACACAGATCATTAAAACAGATCAAACGGAAGGATATGTCGGCCACTGCAACGCAAGTCAAACCCAATGATTTAAGTCTTTAACAGTTCGGGTTTTCTGTTTACAGTTCAGCCCAAATATAATAATTTTTGGCATGCAACACACGAAGTAATGTTTTGCCACACAGTGTGTGGTAGTTTCAGTCAGCATGATTAAATAATTATTGAATGTAACGCAGAAAATGAAATGCATATCCTTGCAGTGTAAATAGATAGTAGTTACATTTCTGGAATTTTCAGCTCTCTCCGTGGTAATAAACCATAAATGCAATACTTATTATACTGCAAAGAAACCCCAATCTCTTCAAAAGATTAACACTCCATCTCACCAGATCAAATAGACAGAACGTCGTACATTTTATATAAGACTAATTTTCATGCTACTACCAAACCAGTGTATTAGCAGACAATTTTGTTCAAATTACATCAGTCAGCAACTTGCAACTGGAATATGGTATAACGCAAGGTACAATATTAGTTGTCAGTATCTTGTTGTTTGAAAATATCTTACCAATACATTCTGGAGTAGCCTACACTAGTTCTGACTAAGGGATAACTCGTCAGCACAGGGGGGAATCATATCCCACATGCCAGGATTGGATTGATGGCACCCAACGAGTTGTTCACTGTCGGACACCTGTTTAGGTTTGTATGTTTCAAGATGGCGGCGCCCAGTGGTCAGGATATACGGTAGGTGTATATATTGTCTTCAAGCATCAATCAACAACATCTTTAGGCGAAACACCTATGAACAGTTATGTAGAAATGTGTACGGTACACCCAACACCTACATAACATACCTTTCGCATAACAGGCATGTCAAATGTTGCATTTGTCCTGTCAAGTCGCCATAATATTTCAAAATTTTATCATTTTTCGTAATGTTTTGGCCCTGGACTCATGGATCCGCAAATTTATTTAGTGTCGTGGGTAGATTAGGTTACCACACATCTTCGGAATGCAAAACCGGCAATATATTTATTGTCTAACTACGAAAAACGACCTTTTTAAATTTCAAAATGTTCAGGTTCCGATTCACAATATTTCCGATGATTTTGTTCAGGTTATTCACAATTTTTTTTCAGGACAACTTTTTTCAGGACAACTTTCGTTCAGGTTCGGATGCATCAAAACATCACCAAGAAGCAAAATGCCGACATGGAGTCGCATTGTTATTGTGTTTTTGTGCATATTGTTTATCTTTTGTTTGTAAGAAACATGCACGATAAATGGGGAACAGGTGGCATGGTTTTAGCCCACTCAGGAATAATTTGGGCGAATTATCTTATTGTATGCATGCAAGATAAATGTAAGCGCACACATGGTTCCTCCGTGAGAAGAGGCAAAAGGCAAGAGAACCATTGGCTGTTGGGACAAAGTATAAGAAACCGAATCATTAGAGGTGAGAGATACATTGGCCATAGACAATTTGTTGATGCTCTCCATGATTCGGATATAAGGTTGCGAGTCAAGCAGTCCAGACCAATAGATCTTAATGAGGCAATACGCCATGCTGATACCATACGATTAAATGCCAAACATGTGTCTTGAAGTCCAGCTTTTTTCATTGCCGACAATAATCCTGGCATCAATGACACTACTTCATCTTCATCGAATTCCTCATTCGCTTGAGTATTTTCTTTTTGCATATATTTACGCCCTGATTGGCATTGAGCAGTTGAACTTCTTGGCCATTGGACTATCGGACACATCAAAGCTTGTCTCGATCCTGTATTTCGCTAAGTGATAGGTTAGTAATCGATTCATCTAGAATATCCACCTCGGCTAGTTCGTCATGCTTTATTTGTAGGTCGAGTGTCGCTTCATCTACTGTAAACTTCTCTCCAATCCTCAAGACATCTGCTGGAACTACCGAATAATCTTTGGTCAGCAACCCAGCCTTGCCGGTTGCCTCGCTCACAACTCAACATCGTACTTTGAGGTCCAGTTGGCAGTGTTCTTCAGTGGTATGATTAATGAAAAATTGAAGGGTTTCACTTCAGATAGAACAGTAATAGCAGTTGAATTTTATTTTATTTAGCAGCTACATGTATCAGGGAAAAAAAACTAAATGATAGATAAACAGCAGATACCATGTTTTTGTATCAATACTTGAATGAGATATTTGGGTATTCATACAAAACAGGTATTCTTTTTATTATAAGCCTTATTTGTTATGTGTTTTGTCTCTTTTCTAAATGTTGAATCCAGTTATAAATTAAACAGTTTGTGGTAATTTTGTCCTACGACTATTGTGAAGTACTATATTAATCAGAACGAGAACATTTTGCGTTCTATTCAACACTATATGAACATAGAGAATACCTATGGTATCCCGAATAATACCAGAAATATGTGAATCTTCACGAGCGGTGATATTTCAGGTAATTATTAATCGAGAAACCATAGGTGTTCTATTTATTTTATGCTTTGGTAAGTAATTCATCAAAATCACAAGTATTTGTCTATCAAAACAAGAATTTAGATGCTGAAGCAGTGAAACTAATGTAAACAATATCAGCTGTTTTTGTTGGTAAATTACGCATCACTAAATTTGTGTGGAAAATTTCCTACTAGCGCCTAAAAAATAGTTAAATAATACACTCAAAAACTCTATTATAAAGACATGTAACAATTTAGTACATAATAAAAACTGAACGTTTGTTTTTCTTTAGAACATATTGCAGTGTTGTACTTTGTACAGTCTTCCATGGAATTTTGCATAGTTCCAATGTTGCACGCGCGCCAATAATTGTTTACGTTTTGTAACGGAAGTATCTTCAGTGAGATACCAATATCTAAGCAACTTTTGAAAAGTGTTATCCATGCCTAGGTCCTGGAGAAATATTACGGCTATTTCATGAGGAAGCATATAATAAATATACATTTGCACGCAGTCGTGTGTTTTTATGCTTAACGTCACAGACGATCATTGCTTCCTAGTTCAAATTAGTTATTTGGTTACGATTATAAGAACCGGAAGTTGCGCAGTGTAACGTTAAATCAGGTTCGCGCACACATTCGAAAGACACTGTGCAATCAACGATACAGATTATAAGAACAGCCAGCATCGCAAGACAGTGGCTGTTACTTCATTACGCTAATTACTAATTAAACATTCTCATTGGTTGATGAGTTATTACGAGGGGGGTCTATTGTTGCTCCTATGTAATATGGCAATGTAATTTCATTCCCCACTTGCTTGGGAATATTGGCAACAATATTTAACTGTGGCTTTTGTCCCATTCATTCGGACAATATATACCCTATATTTGAAAATTTGGACATCTTTAGATATAACAATGCGAGTTCGTATGTGACATTTATTTTTACGAATAGAAGATAAACAATACACACAAAAACAAAATAACAATGCGACTGCATCTCGGCATTTCACTTCTCGGTGATGTTTTGGTTGGTCCAAACCTGAACAAAAATTGTCCGAACCTGAACAAAAATTGTGTCTGAACATGAACAAAATCATCGGAAATATTCCGGATCTGAACTTGAACATTTTGAAATTTACAAAGGATGTTTTGCGGAGTTACACAATAACAATATCACCGGTTTTGAATTCTGAAGATGTGTGTTAACCTAATCGACCCACGACAATACATAAATTTGCGGATCCATGAGCAAAAAAGCAAACATTTCGCCGCCTCGATAAAATTTCCAAATTTTATGACAACTTGACAGGCCAAATGCAACATTTGACATGCCCGTCATGTGAAAGGTATGTTATGTAGGTGTTGGGAATACAAATTTCTACATAACTGTTCAAAGGTTTATCGCTGAAAGATGTCATTGATTGATGTTTGAAGACAATATATACACATACCTTTTATCCTGACCACTGGGCGCCGTCATCTTGAAATGTACAAACCTAAACGGGTATCTGACAGTGTTATCTAGTACCGACATTTTGACTGTGCAATCTTACATGTATGACCATATTACTTCAGAATTGGTGTCTGCAATTCATAAACATGAACTAACGTGTCATTCGGATGTACAGAAATCAGGAGCTTTTGCGGATCCTCTCAGAAAAGATCAAATTGCATGGCACAACCTGTTGGGAACAAGTGTGTCATTGTAACCGTAGTTTTGATTTCCATTGGGCTGCTTCATTCGAGAGATGCAGGGGCACCAATCGCAACAAAAATACTTTTGAGTATGACTGGGATCATGTTTACATGGGGACTTCAGTTTCTTAAGTTTCTACGACAGAAATTTGAGACCCCATATAAAGTAGGAGTTAATTCGTAGTGGCTCCCCAGAATAATGAAGTAGTATGAGATAACTCGTTGTCAGCAGTCAATGTGTTAATGACCTTATTACGCGAACATCCTTTGAAATAAATTAATGGGAATCCAGTAACTACTCAGCATCAGTGAGTATTCAGCTATCATTGGGTTATCAATAGATTTTTTTCTTGATCTGGAGAGTCTTATTAACAGAATGCAACTGAATTGTATTAGCTTCCCTCAAGCTTTTTTCAACAAGAATAACATTACGCCGATAATTGTGTGCTGCAGGGTGTGCCACCCCTCCCCCACCCACTCTCGAAGTCCAGTTTGAGGCGTGCATGCCCTCATTCCCAACACACCAACCCAACCCTACTGGTCCATTTTATTTCAGAAAGAACTATATATGATATAGAATCATTCTGAATATATATGTGTATGTCTTTCACATTAAACAGAACACAAATGGCATCTTATTGTAGGTATTGGAAAGGGATAATGAAGGGTTTTATTTTCTAATTGGTTTGTTTCATTCCATATGGCCTGGACACTAATGGATATTAAAGCCCATACTGGGAGCACTTTTTACAGATAGGTTACTATAATGGTTTGATAGATGGAGGGTTGTATGTATAAATTCTTTTTGATAACTGTTCAGATTATGTTACCTTATAGCATAGGTGCTTTTCGGTTTATCAACTTAGACATTGAAATTAACCAAGTTAATTAACAGGAACAAATCCAAGAACAAAACGGTCCTCCAAAAAATACCAAGCTACAGTAATGTCTCAAATAATTGACCCCTAAACCACGTCAGACTTAAGGGAAATTTTTCAGGATTTAGTCGAAATTTCCTGGCAACAAGCCGTATTTCTGACTAAATCCTAAATTTTTTCCCATAATTCTGCTGTGGTTAAAGGGTCATATACTTTGGGCATTACTCTACAAGATCAGTAAAAATAGTAGAAATACATATGTATGTGGTCTATTATGTATAGCAGGGTTTATAAATAAGTGACAAAAATTAGCTATTTTTAAACGATTTTGCGCTTAAAGCCACATGACGGGTTGCACCTAACAATATTCGCTTTTGAATTTTTCCCGGTATCAAAACAGGTCGATATAACTACCTAAACAACGTTTGTATGAGCATATGTTCCAGAAAGACGCATTGAAGCGGACCGATTGAAGTCATAAAAAATACCGTATCAAACACAATAGTCAGGCCCCGAACAAATATTGCTACATTTGTATTCATTTCAATTCTGGAATCGGAAACGGAATAATGTGCGACTTCCTGAAAAGGAATATTGAGTTATATTTTAATACTATTTTAAAATTTCACACACTGATTTCACTTTGCTTTAATCATCAAAATTATGTAGTATAAATGTTTCAAAGCGAACATGCCCTCATTCCCAACACACCAACCCAACCCTACTGGTCCATTTTATTTCAGAAAGAACTATATATGATATAGAATCATTCTGAATATATATGTGTATGTCTTTCACATTAAACAGAACACAAATGGCATCTTATTGTAGGTATTGGAAAGGGATAATGAAGGGTTTTATTTTCTAATTGGTTTGTTTCATTCCATATGGCCTGGACACTAATGGATATTAAAGCCCATACTGGGAGCACTTTTTACAGATAGGTTACTATAATGGTTTGATAGATGGAGGGTTGTATGTATAAATTCTTTTTGATAACTGTTCAGATTATGTTACCTTATAGCATAGGTGCTTTTCGGTTTATCAACTTAGACATTGAAATTAACCAAGTTAATTAACAGGAACAAATCCAAGAACAAAACGGTCCTCCAAAAAATACCAAGCTACAGTAATGTCTCAAATAATTGACCCCTAAACCACGTCAGACTTAAGGGAAATTTTTCAGGATTTAGTCGAAATTTCCTGGCAACAAGCCGTATTTCTGACTAAATCCTAATTTTTTTCCCATAATTCTGCTGTGGTTAAAGGGTCATATACTTTGGGCATTACTCTACAAGATCAGTAAAAATAGTAGAAATACATATGTATGTGGTCTATTATGTATAGCAGGGTTTATAAATAAGTGACAAAAATTAGCTATTTTTAAACGATTTTGCGCTTAAAGCCACATGACGGGTTGCACCTAACAATATTCGCTTTTGAATTTTTCCCGGTATCAAAACAGGTCGATATAACTACCTAAACAACGTTTGTATGAGCATATGTTCCAGAAAGACGCATTGAAGCGGACCGATTGAAGTCATAAAAAATACCGTATCAAACACAATAGTCAGGCCCCGAACAAATATTGCTACATTTGTATTCATTTCAATTCTGGAATCGGAAACGGAATAATGTGCGACTTCCTGAAAAGGAATATTGAGTTATATTTTAATACTATTTTAAAATTTCACACACTGATTTCACTTTGCTTTAATCATCAAAATTATGTAGTATAAATGTTTCAAAGCGAACAGGGCTCTAGATTTTCTTCCCATGATCTATGAGTGTAATTTTTATGCGACCGCGGATTTTCAAAATTGAACCGGCACAAACAAAACTATCTCAAATTTATAGAAAAATATAAGAAACAAAACACAGATTTTTAGCGCTATATCAACAAATCTGAAACAGAGATAAAATAATATGACAAGCTTGGGGGGGGGGGGGGGGGGGGTCCATTAAATTAGTAGGGGCAGAGGTCTGAATTAGGGGTGGGTGAGTTACCTGAAACATCACTACTTTTTAGAACTAACTGGACTTGGATTTCCCAGTCATGGCTTATTGTTGTGCAATGCATAAAAGTCGGGAGTGGGGACAGTTAGTTGTATCATCTTGCTCTCTGGGACACAGAACTACATGTTGCTCATTTATAAACTTGCCAACAATATGACTCAGCAACAAAAATCACATAGATCTTATAATAGAAACAAAACAGTATCAGAAAACTATGTTCAATACATGATATGAATTACAGCAATGACCATAAATAATCTAAGTTACAAAAGTCACCGTGTCAAAGAATTCTTCACTGTGTCACCACAAATGAGAAATGACATATATCGTAGCAACACCATATATATACTCACAGCAAAATGTAAAATCGAGCTAAATTTAATTCCATAAAAAGGCATCAGCAGAATATTAATTCTCAAATTCCTTTCAATACTGATGATCAGTCAAGCCTGACAGTATAATACACATCACAGTTTTATTTTGTTCCAAATCACATGTCTGCAATATTATTAGTCACAGCCATCATAGCCAATAATCCACACACCATAGGCAACCTCGTGCAGTTCAAAGGTCAAACTGTATTGAAGTGGTAACATACTTGTCAATGAATAGGCCAGCGATCACGATAATAACACAGTAATCTATAATGCTACGTTTACTGCAGCGATTGGCCAACAGCAAACCTTTTACTATCTTTTGTATTTTTTAGCCGAGTGTGAAATGCATCTATGTTTTATTAATGGTAATTTTACATCTATGGTTAGAACCAGTGTTTTGTGTAGATCATAATGGCCTTGGCAAAACGCCAGCTTTGCTGTGTATATAAGTGGATGACATCCAGGCAGAGAGAACATTTAGTGGGAACACTACAGTGCGCCATATCATGTATACAGGGTGTATGATAAAGATGTGTGTACATAATATTTGAATTGTCCAACACCGGAAGATAATACTTTATCTGTGTTTTCGTACTTAACCCTACAATAACTGAAATCTCATTGTGTAGTGGTTACTTTACTGTGTTCCCACGTGATTCATATGGACAAAGACATGTGTTCCCATGTGATTCATATGGACAAAGACAGATAATTAATAGATACTGTATAGATACATTACTAGGGGAATGAATATCATAATATATACAAAATATATTTTATGTAGTGGTAATAAAAACAGATGACAGACAGAAAAACAGATAATAAATTAGCAGAATGATTCATTTCATTGGTGGGAAATGATCAGATAATAAGTTCAACAAACGGTCATTTGTTGAACGATGTTTGTCCCAGGCCCCAGGGAGAAGTAACTTCTCTCTCATATACAATATGCATGTACATGTACCAACAGCATATTTGAAGTATATTGACATAGATAAATATGTGAAATATCAGATGTTTTTCCTTTGCTTTTCAGGAATAATTCAATTGTGTCTTAACAAACATTTTCACAAAAATAAGTGTTGTTGCTGTAAGTGATGCCAGGAAGAGATAATTTTAACCCTTTCTGTACTAAATGGATTCTTCCACCCAGTTATAAAAATATACATTGGAATGGTCTATTATTTTTATCTGGAGGGATTTTCAGGAAAAACAAGAGATGGACTGTCGTCAGTGCATACACCTAGTGTGGGCATACCTATAACCTGAAATACACATGAGGCAGACGAACCCAAAATCAGCATTTTCATATAAACAAGGATGAATAACTCTAGAAAGGAAATCCTGAACAAAACGATTGAGCACTTCTTTGAATTTACTCATAGTAGTGAACATCCATACGAAATTTCATTGATATCAAAGCACTACTGTTCAAGTTATGACCTGAACAGATACCGGACAGACAGACCAACATTTCCAGATAAACAAAGATGAATAACTCTAGAACGGAAAACCCAAACAAAATGATAGAACACTCCAGTGAATTTCCTCATAGTAGTGAACATCCATACCAAATTTCATTGAGATCCGAGCACTATTGTTCAAGTTATGACCTGAACAGACAAAAGGGGGTATAATAAGCAGACGACAGATAATACAAGTAGAGAAGGAGTCCTATTGATTTGAGGGAAATGTTCAGATAATAAGTTAAAATATATGGTCGTTGGTTGAACTTATTACCCGAACATTTCCTAACATTGATTGATTGATGTTCAATGTCTATTTCAGCAACTAATGCCGTATAACGACATTGCCAGTTTCAGTGGTGGAGTAAATCCGCACACTTTAATATGGCTAATCTGTCAATGATTTCATTGGCTGATAAACTCGTCGACCATGTGCGGAAAAACACTGGCCAACGGCGAGGTAACTGGCAACTCCACCAGATAATGATTTTGAGTTGCAAAGTCCACAATGGAAACATGTGGATTTGAACCCTTATCGCCAGCACTGGAGTGCGAGATGGCAGGGAGTTGTACCCCTTACCAACTGAGCCACCGAGGCCCCTGTACTAAGGAAACTACTCATAAATGAGCATTTAGTATAGAAAGGGTTATATTGTCTGACCAGACACTCTATGAACCATCTTCAACTCAAATTACAGTAATGCCCTAATTAATCGGAAATATGGCTTGTTGCCATTCATCGGAAAGCTCTCCCCAGGAGCTTTCCGATGAATGTCAATAAGCCATATTTCCGACTAAATCCTGAAAGGTTACCCATAATTCTGCTGTGGTTAAGCAGTAGATTAATTAGGGCATTACATGTACTGTAATTTATTGCATATTTCTTGTACAATATTAACCCTTTCATGGTGCATTGGTGCAGCATTAAAGACCCTGTGCCTTCTCTTATACATGCGAGTCTCCCATAGGGAGCCTCGCATATATAAGAGAATACACTGGCTTACAAGGTCAAGGTAAACATTGTTAGGCCAATGCATTCTCTTATATATGCGAGGCTCCCTATGGGAGACTTGCATATATAAGAGAATGCATTGGCACAGGGTTTTCATAAAATTTCAGAATGGAAGGGTTAAATCATGCCATGAATATCTGCTCTGGCTACGCCCAATCAGACCACATTCCACCAGTTCAAAACCTGGGAACTGTTTGAAGTTCTGTCTGGGAACATTATAACATCGAAGAAATAATGCAGGTAATATAAATATATTTATTAGCTAATACCCGCTCCTAAATAATAGATTTCACAGTACGTCTGTGAAGGTCCCAGCTTGAGTCTGTTCATGACATAGGAGATGTTTGTGGGCCAATTTAACTTTGCATTGCTTACGATAATAAAGTCTTTCGGCTAGTCAATTTCATGTTTAGTGCGAAATCCGCTCAGAAAAGTCACATAAATCATATAAACTTAAGACTGGGACCTCCACCTTGTGAAAGAACATGCATTGAACTATGAAAAATATTATCTATACAAGCCTAGTGTGTCTGACATTTGTAGAATGAGGTTCCCAGAGGGTTAATTTAGTGACTCTATCCTGCATAGCGCGCTAGCATCACCAAATTCACCCTCTGGGAACATCATTCTGCATAGGTCTCAACTGCTATGGGAGACCTAGGATCAGATTGAAGTTCCCCAGTTGAAGTTGCTGATGTTCACCCATTAGTCACCTCGATTATGCAATTTATCTTCTGCAAAATAGAAATGAACAGAAGGGAAAACGTTTGAGAGTATGAGGTCCCCAGAAGGTGAATTTGGTAATGTTAGCCCACGTGCAAGATAGCATCAGAAACACTATATCCATGCAGGCTTGGATCTATACATTATTTTTTCCTGTTAATTGGTTACCTGTCAGAACGTCAACAGTTACCAGGTTTTGAACTGGTGCAATTTGAAATATATGGGCATAGGCAGAGTAACGATGCATGGCATGATCTAGTTCAATATAGCCTATAAATGGTTTGATTTAGGTAAAGTACAAGTCCCCCCCCCCTGTACCAGATAACTAGCAGCAACAGATTTTACATATGAGAATGCCATGTATAGTAATTATTATCTGGAGTACTGAGACCAATAATTGACATCATACTGTGGTATAATGGTCCCAGGTATTATTAGATATATATCATGTTACCTGTGAAGTCCCGCAGATTGTGAGCTAAATAACCAGGTAACATGAGTACCAATAAGGCCTAACAAAATAAATGTTATGTTTCTCAGACAGACACCTGCCTCCTCATAAAAATATGGCCAGCTAGCTAGGTGCTTAATTTTTATGGACCACCAACAATAAAAATTATAAATCATCCTCGGGGAGAGCTTTCCAATGAATGGCAACAAGCCATATTTCTGACTAAATCCTGAAAAGTTACCCATAATTCTGCTGTGGTTAAGGAGTCGATTATTTCGAGCATTACTATATATAGCTATAGACTCTGTAACATCTCAACTTGTATTTGATATCTCCCTTTGTGATTCTGATGAAAATTGAGTTTTCTTTTTGGTTTGTTTATGCTATATTTAATTGGGTTGTACATTACCCTGCTACATTGAAATTGTATGAACACTTAATCATGAAAAGTTATTTTTCACACCCAACAACATTGTTGATAAATCGTGAGTAAACACATAATGAAAGTGTCAATTACACTGTACAGTAATGCCCTAAATAGTAAAGAGTAAAATACAAGATGGCTGCCAACCATAAGTCGAGTTTTTGAAAAACTCGACTAAAAACAGTGATTTATATGTTGAATAAGGGGCATAACTCCTGTCAAAAATCATCGGACCATGATCAAATGCGAACTTGGCCTCCGTTTTCTCAAATGTGAACCACATACCAAATATCAAGAAATTCTGTTGAATATTGGGTTATCATGCGAACAAGGATATGGATGCACGACATGCTGATTATATTAGTCCTCCAAAAATTTTGGGGGACAATGAAGCCCGGTGCATCTTGATTAACACGTTCAATGCCGACAACTTATCTCTTACTTTCTGCATGTAATTGAATGGGCTTCGGCAGTGAACATGTTAACATCAATAGTAATAAAACAACATTGTTCCATCTTTTGAAAGTACAAGGCAATTGTCGGGTTTTGTCCTGTATACTTCATTGAATCATTCTGAACAAATGCCAACCTCAGAATTTTTTTTTGCAAGTTAGTTAAAATCCAAAAATATGACACCATATATTTGCATTATGATATCATGGTGGCCCAGACAAATATGTAATCGCAGAATGAATTGTGTCAATCGTAAATGATTGACAGGTGTTGCATTTCTCAATAGCGCATGTGCTTTGTCCAGTCTTTTGTCATAGATTTAAAGCATGGCCAGATCTTGTCTTTGTGTGAATATTCACATAATATATTTCAAGGTGACGTTGCGCAGTGCGACCATTGGCATAGAAACCTGTCAAAATTTCCCACAGTAAAATAAGGTGTTTTTTTTACAAAAATACAGCATTTTATAATCTATGTGAAATTCGGAGACTTTTTTTTCAGTATGATTTACAAATGCAAAGTCTGCTCCTGATAATGAAACTCCATAAAAAAGATTAAGTATCAATAAACCTTCTAACTTCAAATGCTAATTCACTGCTTATATACTCTCACCTGATTTATTCCATAGCCCGATTTTTTCATGTATGGAAAATATAATAAATTTGTATCCATATGTGAGAACATCTGTCAAATTGACAGTGTCAATCACATGCATCATTTGACTTTTGGCAGCTTACAGCTCCTGATGTATGAAAGGTTGACCACCTGACCCAGTTTCAGGTTGTCTTTTTGAATAAATATATATTTTTTGTATTTGCTATATTTTTCTTCATATTTTATTTGAAATGTATGATTCCTACTACATGTATACAAGACAGTCAATGATTGTAGTCGCCCACCTTACTGTAAAGACTGAAAAGACTGGGACTCTGAAGACCACAAGTCAGTTCCTGTCAATAACTTAAAACCAAGTATTTCTAAACAGGGATGTAGCTAGAGGGATCCATTGAGCAGTGGGCTGTCCACCTTAAATATTTTTGACTGCACACCAGTGACAACCACACCCCCACCCCCCATAACCTGTCTCCTCCCAACATAAGCAAACTCCCAAGTTCGTAAAATTCCTGTTGCACATTGTGAAAACGTTAAGTGCTGTAAAATATTTCATTGAATCAATTTCGCACAAAAATAATTCACAACTCATTGGACTGCAGTACAACATCAATACTTTTGTTGTCAAGACATTATGACAGTCGAAGATGATATTTCAAAACTTCAAATTGAGAGCTTCGTACATGTTTGTGTGAACAAATATAGTTCCGACATCAAGCATGTGCATGCACCAGGGATGTTATTCACAGGTGGGACATTATGACTTTTAATTTGCTATTAAAGGCCCACTTAATTTTCAAACCCCCAGATTACATTATATAAAATATATGCCATATTACATACCATTTGAAAGAGGAAGCTCCAAAACATTGTATTATCAACGTATCCTGTATAATAAACTGTGGACATGTTGTTTTTGTTGAGTTGCCAACACGTTTTGTCATCAAGATTGAAGTACAAATCAGTACTATTTTCAATTCAGGGGGAATAACACTATATATTAAAGATAGAGTCCTTCCCCTTCCATTGAAAAAGTTTGAGTTCTGTTGTATTCTGGGTGTCACAGGGGGAAGTCATTAAATGATTCAGCAGTTTTCTATTTCTCCCGTGGGCATCTTCTGAGACACAGATGTTTCAAATAGTGATGAATTATAGTATTTTAATCATATTTTATGGCATAGATTGTTATTAAAACCGTATACCAAGTCACCATAAAAAAAATAATCGGCGACTTTAAAATTAAGTGGGCCTTTAAATTCTTATAAATCACCTCTTAGTGTGTAATAAGATACAATAACCCATGGCTGAGATATCTGCACAGACGGAGAAAAAACCCACATTTCCAGATAAATAAAGAAGGATAACTCTATAACAGAAAATGTAAACAATGTCATGTGCCCCCTCTTTTGAAAGCAGTCATGATGGCGAACATCCAGACCAAATTTCATTCACATCCAATAAACCATTGCTTAGATATATGCTTGGACGTACAGACATTAAGACATATGCGGACCACTACAAGGACAGACAAAGTCAATCAAGTATACCCCCAATTTTTCTTTGAAAATTGGGAGATATAATAGCTGTGAACTACAGTAATGCTCTAATTAATCGACTTCTTAACCACAGCAGAATTATGGGTAACTTTTCAGGATTTAGTCGGAAATATGGCTTGTTGCCATTCATCGGAAAGCTCTCGAGAACTTTCCGATGAATGGCAACAAGCCATATTTCCGATTAATTAGAGCATTATTGTAATTGCTAAAAGCACTTACCTAATTAGTTTCGCTTCTGGATGTTTTTTTCCCCACTCACAATAAACAGCAACTCGATATTTGCTTTATAAGATACTTGCAGTCCACCTCTGCATATCTTGACTTTATAAAACTAGCAACCTTAATAACACACTGAAAAAAACAACATTTTAGGAATGCTTAACTTTTTTCATGGGATTAACGGTATCTACCACCGCCCCAAATTGGCTCACCTCATCATGTGCATTTGAACAAACTTGAACCCTAGAATACTTTTTTTTATTTTATCAATCTTTAACAGCTTTAAGACTAACATCCTGTTACGGATAGTAACATAACCTACCCCTTGTCCAGCCAAGCCTGAGTTTAGTGTGCGCTGTCATAGCAGGCTAGCATCACTAAATTCACCCTCTGGGGACCTCAATCTGCTTAGGCCTCATCTTCTTGGGAAAGTTTCTTTATTATCAAATTTATATAGAAACATCTTCACATAGATTCTATTTCTTTTTTAGTTTCTCTATATCCCCAAATTGGCAGATGACACATTGCATAATTGAGGTTCCCAATGGGTGTACATCACAATATTCACCATTTGGGAACTTCAAACTGAATAGTTGTCTCCCATAGCAGATGAGGCCATGCAGAGTGAGGTCCATAGATGGTGAATTTGGTGATGCTTGCTAGTGTCACAAAATCATCCTCTGGGGACCTCATTCTGCAAATGACAGGCACACTAAACTCAGACTTGAGTTCAGCTCATCTCACCATTTGCATTTTAACAAACTTGAACGTATTTATTAAAGAACTTGATGTAGTTTGAGTGTGTTTGATTGAAGGGTATAGCGCTGTGGCAGTTTGGCACATTGTGTGAACCGTTTTGGCAGGGGCGCCAGAGCAGTGGGCAGATGGTGGACATGCCCCCTATGCCCTCCTTAAATGGGGACATAAAGTGCCCTTTCAAACTTCATAGCATGGCAAGAAATACCTCAGATATCAGCTAAAACAGCATTGCTATGAGAGATACATGTGTAGGAGTCGGTTGTCTGCGGCTGTCGCCGCTTGGAGGCAAAGTCGGTCCAATCGATAACTGATTAACTCCAAGCGATAAGTGGCTATAAGAACAGCAGTGGTAATTAACGAAGAACAGTATATTTTCGATCAGAAATTAGATAGCTCGTATGTTCTTACATGTATATATCGTAGTTATGGATCGTAAATGATATGAAATGAACTTGGTACAACTGAAAGATGAATTGAGAAAGCATGGCGCTAAATTGTCGGGCCGAAAACATATATTACAACAGAGGTATGTTTGAAATATTATCGAATTATAAACATGCATCTCTCACCGATATCACCTCTCATACTTGTTGCTCATTGTATTATTGTGCCATTTTATTCTTATATTATCTGTACATCAGAGGAAAGATTCCACCGATTGTATATAGCACGCAAAGTCATAGGCGTATATCGTGGTTTAATACATTTATTTACACCCAAACAGAACAAAATAACATATAACATAAAAGAAACTTATGCATCAAATAAATTTATTTTTACATTAAAAGATTCCCATCAGATGTATGCACAACGGCAAACTATATATAGGTACACGCGTGGGCGGCACGTGCTAGCCGAGCGCATGGTAGTGTGATGACGTAATTTTATAGGGTATTTAGGATTCCTCGTACAATGTAGCATTGTCCCCTTGCTTGTGACCACCAGTGTGATTTGTAATTAGATTAACTGTCAACATGTCTTCCGACATTGAGAATGACACATCCGTCTGTATACTATGTTTACATAACGCCCAAAGGGATGCTCAAGTAATAAATCCCCACATGTCGCTTGTTCACAATGACACTGGCCATTAGCGGTTTATATATATTGATGACAAATATCACTAATTAGGGTCTAATTAGAATTTGAAACAAATTAATTTGGTATTCCAGATTGGAATTTTACAAAAACAACAAAGAGCTTGGGAACAAAGAAAATCTGGAGCCCGAGTATATTATGGAACTTCCAGACGATAAGTTGTATAGGGATCTCAATAGCGCATCCAAACTGCCCATCGTTTTGCGAGAGTATGTGACAACCTACTTGAGTGACTTCGACAAGTCTATGGATGACGAGGCTGCCACTATGTATGAAGAAAGATACTTGAAATATATCAGGACAATGTTCGACGACAAGAGTGAGCTGTATTTCATTCGAAGTTCGTGTCACGCGGAAATGGCGAAGTCTGTCACATATAAACTCGACATCTCTCTCAGCATGTTCTGTTGTAACAATGTCTTCCGATGACAGGTCTACGTATTGGTCCGCTTCCGCACTGTCCGTCGTGACAACCTCTTCAACGACATCAAATTCCATGCTGCATGTATCCAACATAGAAACTTGTTCGATTTCCAGTTTTAACATCTTTAGCCTGTCGTCGCATCTTTCCGAAGCGGCTTTTCTTTTTTTGAGTCGGCTATCTCTTTGAAGTTGTGCCGCCGTTGGTGGATCCATCCAAGGAAATCGACTCGTTACCGCCGTTTTCTTTAAATAATCACCTGCTGGCTTTGTCCCTGAAGGATAAATAGTGTTCTAGATAAAACAATGCCTGATTCTAACTATAATCACATATGTCAACAAGTTCACAGTTTCACGAATGTTGATATGTATATCTATAATATTTAATCAACAGGGCTGCATTTTTTATTTAATGAGGTCAATAAAAAATAAAACACCTCACAGAAACTATAGATCACTTAACTCAGTTTATAATTCATGATGACAATGGTATTTTGTATCAAATAATCGCGGGACAGCTGACCAATGACTGGTAAAGAAGGAGGCATTCTGTCTCACTGACATATTTATTTTTTTTTATAACTCGAGCATTGACAGGAATCACATCTGCACCAGGACGTCCCTGTCATTACATAATTTTATTGCACCCTCGTGCAGCCTCTATTTATTTTGGAGACTTAAGAGATAGCAGCATGCATGTATAACTGTAACACGATACAGTTTATGTCATAAAAATCGGACGATGCTGTGCATATATCATCACTTCGTGTACATATGATTTCTCAAAACAACACACCCGCAACATGCACATGGCAAAGTCAATGGACGGGGGTCATTTCACTCAACTTACAACATATTAAATAAACCAATAGCAAATTATGCCACATCATTATCGCAACTTAGTACGGCACATAATCAAATAATTATTTTAAATTTATTGGAACAGAAGAAACATATCATTCGTGGCTGAACAGAAATGTGGAATTTTCTGAAAATATAGCAAAATCGGCCAGATTCGGCTGGTATTTATGTCCAGTCACGTGAGCCACATATCCATGCATGAGCTATATCTCTGGTATATTCTAACAAAAACGTAGGTATCCTCTATATAAAATGTATACATATATATATGTCAATATTATATAAACTTACCGTATCTGGTGATCTGTTTGTAGTCCGATTCTAGGAAATGTCTCTTACAGACAACGCTTGATTTCACCGGCTGAAATTTCGTGAATTTATCGTCATTATTAGATCTTCTAATAGCATGAATCCAAGCCGATCTCGTGTTGTCATTTTTCGGAAATGTATGTCCACCCCGTCCTCCACAATGTGGCACAGAACAACAGTTAGAAGGCATTTTAAAAACGAATTTGAGAGAAAGAACACGCAGAAGAACATCCGATTCCAATCATTCCACGCTGATTCTATAGAGCGATGGAATTAATTGTTTACACTGCAGGACCGACTTTGCGCGTAGCGCCCTCTATGCGGAAGATAACCTACTCCTATCCGCCATTGTCCTAATAGACAAATATACCCATTCTAGCAGCTTATTATGAGCCAAGCTTCATGCAGAGTTCAGTCCCCTATGCAGGACTTACCGCTGCCCGCACCTACATGTAATGTGAAGAAATGCCGCATTTATTTATTTGAGTCTTTTGTAGGTTACAATTCATTCTGCTTTATTCTGAGAAACTAAACTCTCCATATTAATTTGAAAATTGTCTAGATCAAGCCAGAATGTATTGTAACTGACAAAACATTTCAGTAAAAAATATTAGATTTAATTAAAAAAATACACATCCCGGCAGCGTTCAGATATCGCACATCGAGGGGACTGAACTGTTTTGCAGCTTGATTATGAGCTTGGACCTGGAAAGTGCTTTAAAATGTGTTATGATTATCAAAATTGGGCCAATACATCTGATTGAAAAAAGTGCCCTTTTCTGAAAGTTGTGCCCCCTTCTTGCTCTCGGTTGCTTCGGTCACCCTAGCGTTTCGGGGTTCACACCATATGTGCTCAAACGACCTCAGTGATATACCCCTCAACAAGAGATGGACTGTCGTCCGGTGCATACCCCCTCGTGGCATACCGCCTAGTGTGGGCACATCTATAACTTATGATGGCTATACTCAGACATATGGACCCAGAAATCAGCATTTTCATATAAACAAAGATGAATAACTATAGAACAAAAAACCAAAACAAACATTTGAATGTGCCATTAAATGTCCTCATAGTGGTGAACATCCATACAAAATTTCATTGAGATCCGAGCATTACTGTTCAAGTTATGAGCTGAACAGACATCGGATGGATCAAACAGCCAACATTTCCAGATAAACAAAGATGAATTACTCTAGAATGGAAAAGCAGAACAGAACAATGGAACCCCCTATTGAATGTCCTCATAGCAGTGAACATCTATACCAAATTCCATTGAGATCCCCGCACAACTGTTGAAGTTACGACATGAACAGACACCAGACGGACCAAAAAGCCAACATTTCCAGATGAACAAAGATGAATAACTCTAGAATGGAAAAGCGGAACAAAACGATGGAACCCTCTTTTTAATGTCCTCATAGTAGTGAACATCCATACCAAATCCCATTGAGATCCCAGTACAACTGTCGAAGTTACGACATGAACAGACACCAGACGAACCAAAAAGCCAACATTTCCAGATGAACAAAGATGTATAACTCTAGAATGGAAAATCCGAACAAAACGATGGAACCCTCTATTGAATGCCCTCATAGTAGTGAACATCCATACAAAATTTCGTTGAGATCCGAGCACTACTGTTCAGGTTATGACATGAACAGACACCAGATGGACCAAAAATCCAACATTTCAAGATAAACAAAGATGAATAACTCTAGAATGGAAAATCCGAACAAAACGATGGACCCCTCTTTTTAATGCCCTCATAGTAGTGAACATCCACACCAAATTTGGTTGAGATCCCAGCACAACTGTTGAAGTTACGACATGAACAGACACCAGACGGACCAAAAAGCCACTATTTCCAGATAAACAAAGATGAATAACTCTAGAATGGAAAATCCAAACAAAACGATGGAACCCTCTATTTAATGTCCTCATAATAGTGAACATCCATACCTAATTTCATTGAGATCCGAGCACTTCTGTTCAAGTTATGACACGAACAGACATCGGACGGACGTACGGACTCACGGACGCACGCACGGACGGACGCACGGACGGACGGACGGACAGGTGCAAAACAGTATACCCCCCTTTTTTTTTTAAAAGGGGGTATAATAAAACACACTCAAACTACAGTAATGTCCTAGATAATTGACTCCTTTAACTACAGCAGAATTATGGGTAACTTTTAAAAATTTAGTCAGAAACATGGCTTATTGCCATTCATCGGAAAGCTCTCACAGAGCTTTCCGATGAATTGCAACAAGCCATATTTCCGACTAAATTCTGAAAAATTACTCATAATTCTGCTGTGGTTAAGGAGTCGATTATTTAGGGCATTACTGTATATTCAATTCTTATATTTATACAGCTTTTTCATTACCAATTTCTATAAACTCAGCTGAATTGTTTTGCTGAAATCTGTCTGCAGTTTATTCTTATTCTACCTATGAATTATCGACTGATTAGTCTTGTGGCTGTGAACAGACCCAGTTATTCTATGTAGTGTGTTCAGTCATATAGGTCAACAAGATGTGACATCGGTTTGTGTACTGTTATGGTGCACTTTATTGGGATATGAAATGCATGACCCAATTGGCAGTTGACCAATCACCACACAGGATTTAGTGTAACAAACACACCGGCTATGTAAATATTAATTAGAACAGGTTAACACCCTGTTACCTCTAAGAACCAATGGTTTGAACAATATTTATTTCTTCCCAAAAACATATAATTATGAAATATGACACATGTATGTAAAGAATAGAATGGAGGAAGAGGATTTGACACAAGCATCAGATGCTTATATAGAGCCATCTCCTCTAAGAACCAATCAGATCAGATCCTCAACTAACATCTGATTTGATCCGTATCATTTTTATTTCTTTATTTACAGCAATGCCCTACATAATCGACTCCTTAACCACAGCAGAATTATGGGCAACTTTTCAGGATTTAGTCAGAACTGTGGTTTGTTGCCATTCATCGTAAAGCTCTCACTGAGCTTTCCGATGGATGGCAACAAGCCATATTTCTGACTAAATCCTGAAAAGTTACCCATAATTCTGCTGTGGTGAAGGAGTTGATTATTTAGGGCACTACTGTAGTTCAGGATCATGGGATCTCAAATTTTTCCAAGAAATACATTTATGCATTATTTCTCATACTTGATTGCTCTCCCGAACAAAAGATTATTGACCATTAAGTTAAGTTAACCATTTTTTTTACTAAACTGATTCTCCCATTCAGTCATAATGTTATGTTCATATATGTTTACCACTTTATACTAATGTAAGGCATTTACCGTGCAGGTGCTGGAGTCTTTAATACTTATGAGCAATGAATAATATCAACTTTTCATGGAAGCAGGAGCGAGGACCACATGCAGAGGATTCTACCTGATGTGATGAAATCATAGCGTATATGGATGCAGTGTCTTAATATTAGCGACATTACAGTTTAGTGACAGCGTAGCGTGATTACGGACATAGAGCAGTGTATAGCGGTCAGTTTGGACTCATGGCGTCTTCGGTTAATTATAAAGTCCCTCCCATTTTCTCAGACAAGAAGCCATACAACCGATGGGTGGAAGAACTTAAGGCGTGGAAAACAATTACTGATGTGGACAAAAAGAAACAAGGTCTAGCGGTCGCATTATCGTTTCCTGAAGATGACAGCAGTGGTGTGCGTGATAAGTTTTCAGTGACTTAAGTGTAGCGGAACTGAATACTGATGATAGTCTGGACAAGCTAATTAAGTTCCTGGACTCGATTTTCAAAAAAGATGATTTGAGTGAAGCATACGAGATCTACACTTCATTTGACAGATATAAACGTACATCAGAGTCTATGGATAACTTTGTCACAGAATTTGAAAAACTTTATAACCAGACAAAGAAACATAAAATGGAGCTCCCTCAGTCTGTGTTGGCATTCAAGCTCTTGGAAGCATCTAATCTGGAGATGAAAGATAGGCAGTTAGCATTAACTGGTGTGGACTATGCCAAAGTTGAAACTTTGTTCAAGCAAATGCGTGATTCTCTAAAAAAGTTTTTCGGTCAACACGCAGCCTCAGCTAGTAAATGTGATCTTGGTTTGAACATTAAAGTGGAACCATCCTGCATGGTGGCTGAAGAAGTAAATTATGCGGGGAGAGTGAGTGGACGTGGTTACTTCAGAGGACAAAGGCAGAGGACAAACAGAGGGCGTTGGAACAATAATTCGGTCGATCAGCATGGGCAATATTCTCATAACAGGACTGATGTTACTCCAAAGTCCACCAAATCCATCAATCCTAGTGGGCCTGATGGCTTGCCACTGAGGTGCCTCAGTTGTGACTCTATTCGACACCTTGTAAAAAACTGTCCTCATTCATATGAGAATATGGCTAAGCCTGTTCAAAATGCTGTTCTGTTCACAGGAAGCAGAGGGATTGAGTCTGTTATGCTTGCTACAGAAGCTCGGAATGCAGCTATTTTAGACAGTGCCTGTAGTGCAACAGTTACCGGTAGAGCTTGGATAAACTGCTATGTTGATTCTCTGACTGTTGCTGAGCGAGAGAAAGTGAAATACTCTTCAAGTGACAAGATTTTCAAATTTGGAGGTGGAACTGTTCTGAAATCGGAAGGGAGAGTTACAATTCCATGTTTGCTTGCAGGAATGGAATGTGAAATAGAGACCGATGTTGTGAAAAGTGACATTCCCTTGCTCCTCAGTAAGGATGCCATGAAAAAAGCAAGGATGGTACTGGACTTGGAAAATGATAGTGCACTCATATTTGGAAGGCAGGTTCAGTTACAATGTACAACATCAGGACATTATTGTGTTCCGATTGGTCATGTATCAGTTAATGTTAATGAGACTGCGGAAGCACTTGTTGCTTCAGTGTCTGAACAAGACAAGGAAAAGGTGATTCTGAAGTTGCACAAGCAATTTGCTCATCCATCAGCAAAAAGACTGAAATCATTGCTGAAAGATGCTGGTGGATATGCTGATGGTCATTTGAAGTGTGTGGATAAAGTGACTGATTCTTGTGAAACCTGTAAGATGTACAAAAAGACTCCAGCACGACCAGCAGTTTCCTTACCTATGGCAACAGAATTTAATGAAGCAGTAGCACTTGATTTAAAGGTGTGGTCACCAGGACTGTATTTTCTACATATGATTGACATGGCTACGCGCTTCAGTCTAGCGGCTGTGATAAAGAGGAAGACACCTGAAGTGATAGTAGAGAAGGTCATGACTCTTTGGATTGGGAGTGGAATGGGTGCACCCAAGAAATTTCTTGCTGACAATGGCGGGGAATTTGCAAATGAAGTTTTTAGTGACATGTGTCAGAACTTGAACATTGAGATGCTTAACACAGCCGGATACAGTCCTTGGCAAAATGGTTTATGCGAAAGAAATCATGCGGTAGTGGATGATTGTGTGGCAAAAATTCTTGAAGATCATCCTAAGTTGAATCTTGAAGTTGCTTTGGTGTGGGCCATCAATGCCAAGAACTCGTTAAGCATGGTTTATGGATGGAGTCCATACCAGTTGGTTTTTGGCAAGAATCCCAATCTACCGTCTGTGTTAACCGACAAACCGCCAGCATTAGAGAACACTATCATCTCTGAAACATTTGCAAGACATCTGAATGCCCTTCATTCTAGTAGACGCTCTTTTATACAAACAGAGTCATCTGAAAGAATCAGAAAAGCCTTGAGACATCAAATCAGAGCATCCCAAGAATTTTTTGTAAATGGAGACAGAGTGTATTATAAAAGAGACAATGACAATAAGTGGAAAGGTCCAGCAGTGGTAATTGGACAAGATGCAAAAGTTGTATTTGTGAGACATGGAAGTGTGTATGTTCGTGTCCATCCCTGCCGGCTAACCAGATGTGGCGATGAATTCAGAACAGTTTCAGAGGTTGGCAACACAGAAGATGAAAAAACAGATAAAGAAAGTATCAAGTTACCTTCAGATGATGTTAAGCAAGAAGATGATGCTGGTATGCCCAATAATGATGTAAGTGATAACCAGCAAATGTCAGCAAGTAATGATCAGACAGTTAGTAAAACTAGTGTATCATCAGAGCAAGTTACATCTAAACAGCTACCGCAACTGAATACAGAAATTAAATTTAAGATGAAAGGAAGTGACCGATGGAGGAAAGCTAAAGTGATTAGCAGAGGTGGCAAAGCTACTGGAAAGAACTGGGCATATATGAATTTGAAAGAAGAAAGCAATGCAGAAATGATCGGATTGAGTTTCAGTAATGATGTGGAAGAATGGGAGTTAGTATCAGATGATGAAGAGGAAAGTAATATTGTGACGGTTCCCTCGAAAGAGCACAAACAAGAAATTGTCAGATTGGCAAAACAGAAAGAACTTGATAACTGGAAAGAATTTCAAGTATACGAAGAAATGACGTATACTAACCAAGAATGTGTGACTACCAGATGGGTTATAACGGAAAAAGAGGTGAATGGTGAAACAGCTGTGAAAGCAAGACTAGTGATAAGAGGATTTCAAGAAGTGATTGATACAAAAACTGACTCTCCTACAGTTCACAAAGAATGTCTTCGACTGTTTCTTGTACTTTCTTCAACATTAAAATATATGATTCATTCCATTGATGTAAAATCTGCATTTCTGCAGGGGAGAAACATAGATAGAGACATATTTGTGCGACCACCAGAAGAAGCTCTCCACGATAGACAGCAGGTGTGGAAATTAAAAAAGTGTGTATATGGATTGGTCGATGCTTCGAGACACTGGTTTTTGAGTGTGAGAGGAGAACTGATCAAACTGGGATGTGTTCAATCAAGAATGGACCCTTCACTGTTCTACTTTAAAGATGGAGAAAATTTAAGTGGTTTATTTTTGATGCACGTGGACGATTTCCTGTGGGCAGGTACAGGAGATTTTAAGAAGAATGTGGTAGACAATGTTATGTCTAGGTTTCAGTGTGGAAAAAAACAGGACAAGATATTTAAGTATATTGGACTGGATATCACACAAAATAATGACATCATTCAACTTCATCAGAACAATTATATTGAGGAATTACAGCAAGTTAGTTCTGTTTCCAGACAAGACCGACTTCTCAGTGTAATCATTGGACAGTTACATTGGATCGCCACACAAACCAGGCCAGATCTCAGCTTTGACATACTAGATCTTAGCACCACAAGTGAAGAGAATCCTTGTAAACTAGGCAAAAAGATTAACAAAGTGATCCGAAAAGCCAAGAATAATCAGTATAAAATGATGTTTCCAAGTTTGGGCAGTCTTGACAACATTGAGATTGTGGTGTATTCTGACGCATCATATGCCAATTTATCAGACAGAGTTTCTAGCGCTGGAGGTTCAATTCTGTTTTTGCGTGGTGGAAATCACATGTGCTGCCCTATTGCATGGTTCTCAAAGAAAATAAGGAGAGTGGTTAAAAGCACTTTGGCCGCAGAAGCACTAGCTCTAGTTGATGGGATAGATTTATGTATATATGTACAGAACATTCTTAAGGAAATTGTTCCTGAAAAACAGAACATTCCAATTGTCTGTATGACAGACAACAAATCACTGTATGAGAACATTCACTCTACTAAACTAGTATCTGAAAAACGGTTGAGAGTTGAGTTGGCCAGCATCAAGGAAAGTGTTGAAAAAGGCGAAGTGGAAGTGAAATGGATTGCTGCAAGTAGACAGATATCGGACTGTATGACCAAGGCAGGTGCCAATTTCCATAGTCTAGTAGATGTCCTGAGCTCTGGAATGATTCAACCTGATTTGGATGTTACTAGTTAAGGAGATGACTGGACAGTTTGTTTAGGAAGTGACTGCTAAGTGTTTCCATGACTTTATGGACCAATATATTCCGGAAGTGACTTATGTTCATGAAGTGACTGCTATGTGCTCAAAATGTTTAAGTTTAATTTCTGGGCGAGCAGATCATTCATCAGTGCTCACTTACTCTAACTAACATTTTCTTTCTTTTTAGCACTTCTATACTTTACGTTACATGCACACTAACTAACATTTTCTTTTTTCCTTAGCACTTCTTTACTTTAAAGAACACACAGGAGTCTGTTATGTTCATATATGTTTACCACTTTATACTAATGTAAGGCATTTACCTTGTAGGTGCTGGAGTCTTTAATACTTATGAGCAATGAATAATATCAACTTTTCACATAAAAGTATACGTTGGAATGGTCTGTAATTTATCTGGGGGATGTTCATAAGATACATATGAGCAGACGACAGATATATTGCAAGTGCAGAAGGATTCCTATTTATTGTTAGGAAATGTTCAAATATGTTCAACAAACATTTGCTGCACTTATTATCTGAATATTTCCCAAGGGAATTACATATCAGTCAGTATTCAGTAAAGAAAGTACAGTAATGCTCTAAATAATCGACTCCTTAACCACAGCAGAATTATGGGTAACTTTTCAGGATTTAGTCGGAAATATGGCTTTCATCGGAGCTTTCCGATGAATGGCAACAAGCCATATTTCAGACTAAATCCTGAAAAGTTACCCACAATTCTGCTGAGGTAAGGAGTCGATTATTTAGGGCATTACTGTACATCTTATTAGAAAAAATTGTGACATGAATTAATTGAATTCATGCTGAAGAATTGGACTGTGACATCAACTGAACTATTGCTTTAAATAGCTGCAGGCGATGTAGAACACGCTCAAGATGCAAACAAATTTAAGTGTTTTAAATAAAACAAATTGAAATGTAGTATAAAAATATTTATCATTACTGACCTAGATATGAAGTTAGATATTAATATACTTGCTTTTGAAGAACTTGTGAAATGTGTGTGGTATGAGATATAAATCTAATTGGAGGTTGACAACAACAACCACTGAATTTTATCTTTAAAATATTGATGTCGCAGCAGGTCATAGTTCACTTTGTGAGAGAGGTAAAATTATGTTTTTCATCTTCCAACTCAATATGTTGTCAAACTTAAAGGTAGAGTTTAGTCCCCTCCCTCACTCCGCTTGCCTGTATTGCCATCACGTATACAGAATGTAACTAAGCCTTACATTTTTTGTTTAAGACTTTTATCGGTTATAATTCACTCTGCATTATTCCGAGAGACTGAACTCTAAATATTAACTTGGAAATCAAGCCTGAATAATAACCCTTCGGAAAATTATAATCAGGCTTAATTGGTAGCAGTCAAATTTCAACTTCTGAGCTAAAAATGTCACATGGTCACTCGTGGAAATTTTACCTCACTGTGAACTCTAGGTGACCTTGACCTGGTTGTAGAAAATTCACTATTTTAGAGCAATTATGCATTCTTTTGACCACTGGGGAAAGAACAACTTTTTGGATAATAATTAATGTAAATTGTCGTGATTAGCAAATAAGAGCACTTTTGAAAATGACCTTCACCTCTGAGTTTGTCCATTGGAGGTTTACTATTTGAGTTATCCATCTTACAACTGCAATTTGTCTGTTTGAGCATGTGGAAGTGGTCCACATTTCCAAAAATTAACAAACTTCAAAAATCGATATCTGATCACTCTTGAGCTTTGAAGGGTGGGTTCCTCGACTCTAATCAAATATTTTTTACCATCAAAGCCAAAGAAATAGTATTTTAGGAGCATCTAATCGGATTGAGTACCTTTAAAAACAGTCTTGATCATTTTCTAAACAAAAAAAAACAAAAAATGATACATATACATGTATGACGCACCAATAATGGAAATGATAACTAATGAAGAGTTGACAAAAAGAGGCCACGCCTGCTGTCAGGAACAACCTTAAGTAACCTTAAGTAAGTATGAATATTGACAAACTCTTAATGCGCGGAATTAGGTCCACGCATACTCAGATGGACATATACTACACTGTGTAACATTTTATGTTAATATGGATGCATAGTAGCCAAGATAGTAATACCATCTTTGGTGCATACACGTATATGTTGCAAATCTCCGATATGTAGGCAATCATCTCTAAATGTTTCAAGGCTCTACACTAATATATTAGCAGTTGATTACACCATTTTGGTTCACAAAATGTATACCCGTTCTAAATAGATGATAAAAGGTGTGAAAACAATCCCCAAAAGTGTTAGGTCCGCATACTACAAATTATTAAAGGAGAACCTAATCACATGTAATGTAAATCTAGATAGATGTACAGATGCTCGAATGAATGAGTGGGTGGGCAAGTAACATCCCTATAGTCACTCAAAAACTGAAATTCTGGGTAAGGTTGGCCTGTAAAGGTTACAATCTGGTACCAATAGGGCCGATTCCATTCATATTGCTTGGCTGTAATGGATAGACCAGGGCAAAAAATTACATATATATGCTCAGCCCTGATAATAAGCGTCGGCTATCAGCTGAGCCAAGGTAAATACCTAGGCAAAAGAAATTTTGTCAGCTATTGTTTTGCCGAGGCAAATCTCAGAACCTGCCAATGTTTTGTGCAAAATTGAAACAAACTGTTCCAGACATTGTCTCAGTGTCCCACTGTGGAAATCTGCAGACAGCAAAAATTAATTTGTTGAATGCCAAGGACTACTGAAGGAAACATTCATTACACATGAAGATTGTCAATCAGAAATGTTATTAAAGCCAGACCCAACCTTTTTAGCCAAATAAAATATTTCTGGCCAAGGTAATTTTTTAGCATAGTCAAAATTTAGCTAAATAACAGGTCTAGATGCTTAACCCATACCTTCTAATGTACGGACTCAAAATCAGCAATACACCTATTCACATAATGTGGAGATGATTGGAAAGATATATTGGAGGGGGGGGGGGGGGGGGGGGGGGCATCACTAACTTGGATAGGTATAAATATGAGTCTGACCAGATAAAGTATAGCTTTGGATAGCATGTGTTCATGTCCTGGTTAATGTTAGGGTTAATATTTTCAAAACCAATCAATCGATACCAAAATCTATATATACAGGTGAAGAATGTGTCATGATTAACCTGGATATGATTATGAGAGTGATCAGGTGAAAACTATCTAGTTATCACTGATCACATTGTGTCAACGGAATTGGGGGAGTATGTTCATATTTTTAACCAAATCAATCAGATGACCCTTACTAAACCCAATTACCAATTTTTTTCCCATTCATTTCAGACTTACTAAAGTTATCATCCAGAAACGAAAAAAGTGAATGGACGGACGGGGACAGACCAATAACATAATACGTCGTCAAAATCATCAAACTGGAAATGGAAATGGGCCTGTCCCAGATGGGACTAAGGTATACCCCGTATTCAACATGTTATTCCAACAATGGGCATATAATTTAGAAACCCATATAAATAAGTCAGTGTCAAATAATACCAGCTGTTTCTTCAAGTCTCTTTGAAAAGCCGACGAAAGTCCTAACGGATGTACATCTCTATATTTGTTAATTATATTTCCAAATATGGAGTGCATTCCAGGCGTTGTGAATGTTTGTGAGAATCGTAGTATTTAGAAATAGTTATAAATACAACAATATGTGAAAGAATAATCAGTCATGAATATCGTTGACTGATAAAAACTCTGACTTCTGACTAAATCCTGAAAAGTTACCCATAATTCTGCTGTGGTTAAGGAGTCGATTATTTCGAGCATTACTATATATAGCTATAGACTCTGTAACATCTCAACTTGTATTTGATATCTCCCTTTGTGATTCTGATGAAAATTGAGTTTTCTTTTTGGTTTGTTTATGCTATATTTAATTGGGTTGTACATTACCCTGCTACATTGAAATTGTATGAACACTTAATCATGAAAAGTTATTTTTCACACCCAACAACATTGTTGATAAATTGTGAGTAAACACATAATGAAAGTGTCAATTACACTGTACAGTAATGCCCTAAATAGTAAAGAGTAAAATACAAGATGGCTGCCAACCATAAGTCGAGTTTTTGAAAAACTCGACTAAAAACAGTGATTTATATGTTGAATAAGGGGCATAACTCCTGTCAAAAATCATCGGACCATGATCAAATGCGAACTTGGCCTCCGTTTTCTCAAATGTGAACCACATACCAAATATCAAGAAATTCTGTTGAATATTGGGTTATCATGCGAACAAGGATATGGATGCACGACGTGCTGATTATATTAGTCCTCCAAAAATTTTGGGGGACAATGAAGCCCGGTGCATCTTGATTAACACGTTCAATGCCGACAACTTATCTCTTACTTTCTGCATGTAATTGAATGGGCTTCGGCAGTGAACATGTTAACATCAATAGTAATAAAACAACATTGTCCCATCTTTTGAAAGTACAAGGCAATTGTCGGGTTTTGTCCTGTATACTTCATTGTATCATTCTGAACAAATGCCAACCTCAGAATTTTTTTTTGCAAGTTAGTTAAAATCCAAAAATATGACACCATATATTTGCATTATGATATCATGGTGGCCCAGACAAATATGTAATCGCAGAATGAATTGTGTCAATCGTAAATGATTGACAGGTGTTGCATTTCTCAATAGCGCATGTGCTTTGTCCAGTCTTTTGTCATAGATTTAAAGCATGGCCAGATCTTGTCTTTGTGTGAATATTCACATAATATATTTCAAGGTGACGTTGCGCAGTGCGACCATTGGCATAGAAACCTGTCAAAATTTCCCACAGTAAAATAAGGTGTTTTTTTTTACAAAAATACAGCATTTTATAATCTATGTGAAATTCGGAGACTTTTTTTTCAGTATGATTTACAAATGCAAAGTCTGCTCCTGATAATGAAACTCCATAAAAAAGATTAAGTATCAATAAACCTTCTAACTTCAAATGCTAATTCACTGCTTATATACTCTCACCTGATTTATTCCATAGCCCGATTTTTTCATGTATGGAAAATATAATAAATTTGTATCCATATGTGAGAACATCTGTCAATCACATGCATCATTTGACTTTTGGCAGCTTACAGCTCCTGATGTATGAAAGGTTGACCACCTGACCCAGTTTCAGGTTGTCTTTTTGAATAAATATATTTTTTTTGTATTTGCTATATTTTTCTTCATATTTTATTTGAAATGTATGATTCCTACTACATGTATACAAGACAGTCAATGATTGTAGTCGCCCACCTTACTGTAAAGACTGAAAAGACTGGGACTCTGAAGACCACAAGTCAGTTCCTGTCAATAACTTAAAACCAAGTATTTCTAAACAGGGATGTAGCTAGAGGGATCCATTGAGCAGTGGGCTGTCCACCTTAAATATTTTTGACTGCACACCAGTGACAACCACACCCCCACCCCCCATAACCTGTCTCCTCCCAACATAAGCAAACTCCCAAGTTCGTAAAATTCCTGTTGCACATTGTGAAAACGTTAAGTGCTGTAAAATATTTCATTGAATCAATTTCGCACAAAAATAATTCACAACTCATTGGACTGCAGTACAACATCAATACTTTTGTTGTCAAGACATTATGACAGTCGAAGATGATATTTCAAAACTTCAAATTGAGAGCTTCGTACATGTTTGTGTGAACAAATATAGTTCCGACATCAAGCATGTGCATGCACCAGGGATGTTATTCACAGGTGGGACATTATGACTTTTAATTTGCTATTAAAGGCCCACTTAATTTTCAAACCCCCAGATTACATTATATAAAATATATGCCATATTACATACCATTTGAAAGAGGAAGCTCCAAAACATTGTATTATCAACGTATCCTGTATAATAAACTGTGGACATGTTGTTTTTGTTGAGTTGCCAACACGTTTTGTCATCAAGATTGAAGTACAAATCAGTACTATTTTCAATTCAGGGGGAATAACACTATATATTAAAGATAGAGTCCTTCCCCTTCCATTGAAAAAGTTTGAGTTCTGTTGTATTCTGGGTGTCACAGGGGGAAGTCATTAAATGATTCAGCAGTTTTCTATTTCTCCCGTGGGCATCTTCTGAGACACAGATGTTTCAAATAGTGATGAATTATAGTATTTTAATCATATTTTATGGCATAGATTGTTATTAAAACCGTTATACCAAGTCACCATAAAAAAAATAATCGGCGACTTTAAAATTAAGTGGGCCTTTAAATTCTTATAAATCACCTCTTAGTGTGTAATAAGATACAATAACCCATGGCTGAGATATCTGCACAGACGGAGAAAAAACCCACATTTCCAGATAAATAAAGAAGGATAACTCTATAACAGAAAATGTAAACAATGTCATGTGCCCCCTCTTTTGAAAGCAGTCATGATGGCGAACATCCAGACCAAATTTCATTCACATCCAATAAACCATTGCTTAGATATATGCTTGGACGTACAGACATTAAGACATATGCGGACCACTACAAGGACAGACAAAGTCAATCAAGTATACCCCCAATTTTTCTTTGAAAATTGGGAGATATAATAGCTGTGAACTACAGTAATGCTCTAATTAATCGACTTCTTAACCACAGCAGAATTATGGGTAACTTTTCAGGATTTAGTCGGAAATATGGCTTGTTGCCATTCATCGGAAAGCTCTCGAGAACTTTCCGATGAATGGCAACAAGCCATATTTCCGATTAATTAGAGCATTATTGTAATTGCTAAAAGCACTTACCTAATTAGTTTCGCTTCTGGATGTTTTTTTCCCCACTCACAATAAACAGCAACTCGATATTTGCTTTATAAGATACTTGCGGTCCACCTCTGCATATCTTGACTTTATAAAACTAGCAACCTTAATAACACACTGAAAAAAACAACATTTTAGGAATGCTTAACTTTTTTCATGGGATTAACGGTATCTACCACCGCCCCAAATTGGCTCACCTCATCATGTGCATTTGAACAAACTTGAACCCTAGAATACTTTTTTTTATTTTATCAATCTTTAACAGCTTTAAGACTAACATCCTGTTACGGATAGTAACATAACCTACCCCTTGTCCAGCCAAGCCTGAGTTTAGTGTGCGCTGTCATAGCAGGCTAGCATCACTAAATTCACCCTCTGGGGACCTCAATCTGCTTAGGCCTCATCTTCTTGGGAAAGTTTCTTTATTATCAAATTTATATAGAAACATCTTCACATAGATTCTATTTCTTTTTTAGTTTCTCTATATCCCCAAATTGGCAGATGACACATTGCATAATTGAGGTTCCCAATGGGTGTACATCACAATATTCACCATTTGGGAACTTCAAACTGAATAGTTGTCTCCCATAGCAGATGAGGCCATGCAGAGTGAGGTCCATAGATGGTGAATTTGGTGATGCTTGCTAGTGTCACAAAATCATCCTCTGGGGACCTCATTCTGCAAATGACAGGCACACTAAACTCAGACTTGAGTTCAGCTCATCTCACCATTTGCATTTTAACAAACTTGAACGTATTTATTAAAGAACTTGATGTAGTTTGAGTGTGTTTGATTGAAGGGTATAGCGCTGTGGCAGTTTGGCACATTGTGTGAACCGTTTTGGCAGGGGCGCCAGAGCAGTGGGCAGATGGTGGACATGCCCCCTATGCCCTCCTTAAATGGGGACATAAAGTGCCCTTTCAAACTTCATAGCATGGCAAGAAATACCTCAGATATCAGCTAAAACAGCATTGCTATGAGAGATACATGTGTAGGAGTCGGTTGTCTGCGGCTGTCGCCGCTTGGAGGCAAAGTCGGTCCAATCGATAACTGATTAACTCCAAGCGATAAGTGGCTATAAGAACAGCAGTGGTAATTAACGAAGAACAGTATATTTTCGATCAGAAATTAGATAGCTCGTATGTTCTTACATGTATATATCGTAGTTATGGATCGTAAATGATATGAAATGAACTTGTTACAACTGAAAGATGAATTGAGAAAGCATGGCGCTAAATTGTCGGGCCGAAAACATATATTACAACAGAGGTATGTTTGAAATATTATCGAATTATAAACATGCATCTCTCACCGATATCACCTCTCATACTTGTTGCTCATTGTATTATTGTGCCATTTTATTCTTATATTATCTGTACATCAGAGGAAAGATTCCACCGATTGTATATAGCACGCAAAGTCATAGGCGTATATCGTGGTTTAATACATTTATTTACACCCAAACAGAACAAAATAACATATAACATAAAAGAAACTTATGCATCAAATAAATTTATTTTTACATTAAAAGATTCCCATCAGATGTATGCACAACGGCAAACTATATATAGGTACACGCGTGGGCGGCACGTGCTAGCCGAGCGCATGGTAGTGTGATGACGTAATTTTATAGGGTATTTAGGATTCCTCGTACAATGTAGCATTGTCCCCTTGCTTGTGACCACCAGTGTGATTTGTAATTAGATTAACTGTCAACATGTCTTCCGACATTGAGAATGACACATCCGTCTGTATACTATGTTTACATAACGCCCAAAGGGATGCTCAAGTAATAAATCCCCACATGTCGCTTGTTCACAATGACACTGGCCATTAGCGGTTTATATATATTGATGACAAATATCACTAATTAGGGTCTAATTAGAATTTGAAACAAATTAATTTGGTATTCCAGATTGGAATTTTACAAAAACAACAAAGAGCTTGAGCCCGAGTATATTATGGAACTTCCAGACGATAAGTTGTATAGGGATCTCAATAGCGCATCCAAACTGCCCATCGTTTTGCGAGAGTATGTGACAACCTACTTGAGTGACTTCGACAAGTCTATGGATGACGAGGCTGCCACTATGTATGAAGAAAGATACTTGAAATATATCAGGACAATGTTCGACGACAAGAGTGAGCTGTATTTCATTCGAAGTTCGTGTCACGCGGAAATGGCGAAGTCTGTCACATATAAACTCGACATCTCTCTCAGCATGTTCTGTTGTAACAATGTCTTCCGATGACAGGTCTACGTATTGGTCCGCTTCCGCACTGTCCGTCGTGACAACCTCTTCAACGACATCAAATTCCATGCTGCATGTATCCAACATAGAAACTTGTTCGATTTCCAGTTTTAACATCTTTAGCCTGTCGTCGCATCTTTCCAAAGCGGCTTTTCTTTTTTTGAGTCGGCTATCTCTTTGAAGTTGTGCCGCGGTTGGTGGATCCATCCAAGGAAATCGACTCGTTACCGCCGTTTTCTTTAAATAATCACCTGCTGGCTTTGTCCCTGAAGGATAAATAGTGTTCTAGATAAAACAATGCCTGATTCTAACTATAATCACATATGTCAACAAGTTCACAGTTTCACGAATGTTGATATGTATATCTATAATATTTAATCAACAGGGCTGCATTTTTTATTTAATGAGGTCAATAAAAAATAAAACACCTCACAGAAACTATAGATCACTTAACTCAGTTTATAATTCATGATGACAATGGTATTTTGTATCAAATAATCGCGGGACAGCTGACCAATGACTGGTAAAGAAGGAGGCATTCTGTCTCACCGACATATTTTTTTTTTTTATAACTCGAGCATTGACAGGAATCACATCTGCACCAGGACGTCCCTGTCATTACATAATTTTATTGCACCCTCGTGCAGCCTCTATTTATTTTGGAGACTTAAGAGATAGCAGCATGCATGTATAACTGTAACACGATACAGTTTATGTCATAAAAATCGGACGATGCTGTGCATATATCATCACTTCGTGTACATATGATTTCTCAAAACAACACACCCGCAACATGCACATGGCAAAGTCAATGGACGGGGGTCATTTCACTCAACTTACAACATATTAAATAAACCAATAGCGAATTATGCCACATCATTATCGCAACTTAGTACGGCACATAATCAAATAATTATTTTAAATTTATTGGAACAGAAGAAACATATCATTCGTGGCTGAACAGAAATGTGGAATTTTCTGAAAATATAGCAAAATCGGCCAGATTCGGCTGGTATTTATGTCCAGTCACGTGAGCCACATATCCATGCATGAGCTATATCTCTGGTATATTCTAACAAAAACGTAGGTATCCTCTATATAAAATGTATACATATATATATGTCAATATTATATAAACTTACCGTATCTGGTGATCTGTTTGTAGTCCGATTCTAGGAAATGTCTCTTACAGACAACGCTTGATTTCACCGGCTGAAATTTCGTGAATTTATCGTCATTATTAGATCTTCTAATAGCATGAATCCAAGCCGATCTCGTGTTGTCATTTTTCGGAAATGTATGTCCACCCCGTCCTCCACAATGTGGCACAGAACAACAGTTAGAAGGCATTTTAAAAACGAATTTGAGAGAAAGAACACGCAGAAGAACATCCGATTCCAATCATTCCACGCTGATTCTATAGAGCGATGGAATTAATTGTTTACATTGCAGGACCGACTTTGCGCGTAGCGCCCTCTATGCGGAAGATAACCTACTCCTATCCGCCATTGTCCTAATAGACAAATATACCCATTCTAGCAGCTTATTATGAGCCAAGCTTCATGCAGAGTTCAGTCCCCTATGCAGGACTTACCGCTGCCCGCACCTACATGTAATGTGAAGAAATGCCGCATTTATTTATTTGAGTCTTTTGTAGGTTACAATTCATTCTGCTTTATTCTGAGAAACTAAACTCTCCATATTAATTTGAAAATTGTCTAGATCAAGCCAGAATGTATTGTAACTGACAAAACATTTCAGTAAAAAATATTAGATTTAATTAAAAAAATACACATCCCGGCAGCGTTCAGATATCGCACATCGAGGGGACTGAACTGTTTTGCAGCTTGATTATGAGCTTGGACCTGGAAAGTGCTTTAAAATGTGTTATGATTATCAAAATTGGGCCAATACATCTGATTGAAAAAAGTGCCCTTTTCTGAAAGTTGTGCCCCCTTCTTGCTCTCGGTTGCTTCGGTCACCCTAGCGTTTCGGGGTTCACACCATATGTGCTCAAACGACCTCAGTGATATACCCCTCAATAAAACACACTCAAACTACAGTAATGTCCTAGATAATTGACTCCTTTAACTACAGCAGAATTATGGGTAACTTTTAAAAATTTAGTCAGAAACATGGCTTATTGCCATTCATCGGAAAGCTCTCACAGAGCTTTCCGATGAATTGCAACAAGCCATATTTCCGACTAAATTCTGAAAAATTACTCATAATTCTGCTGTGGTTAAGGAGTCGATTATTTAGGGCATTACTGTATATTCAATTCTTATATTTATACAGCTTTTTCATTACCAATTTCTATAAACTCAGCTGAATTGTTTTGCTGAAATCTGTCTGCAGTTTATTCTTATTCTACCTATGAATTATCGACTGATTAGTCTTGTGGCTGTGAACAGACCCAGTTATTCTATGTAGTGTGTTCAGTCATATAGGTCAACAAGATGTGACATCGGTTTGTGTACTGTTATGGTGCACTTTATTGGGATATGAAATGCATGACCCAATTGGCAGTTGACCAATCACCACACAGGATTTAGTGTAACAAACACACCGGCTATGTAAATATTAATTAGAACAGGTTAACACCCTGTTACCTCTAAGAACCAATGGTTTGAACAATATTTATTTCTTCCCAAAAACATATAATTATGAAATATGACACATGTATGTAAAGAATAGAATGGAGGAAGAGGATTTGACACAAGCATCAGATGCTTATATAGAGCCATCTCCTCTAAGAACCAATCAGATCAGATCCTCAACTAACATCTGATTTGATCCGTATCATTTTTATTTCTTTATTTACAGCAATGCCCTACATAATCGACTCCTTAACCACAGCAGAATTATGGGCAACTTTTCAGGATTTAGTCAGAACTGTGGTTTGTTGCCATTCATCGTAAAGCTCTCACTGAGCTTTCCGATGGATGGCAACAAGCCATATTTCTGACTAAATCCTGAAAAGTTACCCATAATTCTGCTGTGGTGAAGGAGTTGATTATTTAGGGCACTACTGTAGTTCAGGATCATGGGATCTCAAATTTTTCCAAGAAATACATTTATGCATTATTTCTCATACTTGATTGCTCTCCCGAACAAAAGATTATTGACCATTAAGTTAAGTTAACCATTTTTTTTACTAAACTGATTCTCCCATTCAGTCATAATGTTATGTTCATATATGTTTACCACTTTATACTAATGTAAGGCATTTACCGTGCAGGTGCTGGAGTCTTTAATACTTATGAGCAATGAATAATATCAACTTTTCATGGAAGCAGGAGCGAGGACCACATGCAGAGGATTCTACCTGATGTGATGAAATCATAGCGTATATGGATGCAGTGTCTTAATATTAGCGACATTACAGTTTAGTGACAGCGTAGCGTGATTACGGACATAGAGCAGTGTATAGCGGTCAGTTTGGACTCATGGCGTCTTCGGTTAATTATAAAGTCCCTCCCATTTTCTCAGACAAGAAGCCATACAACCGATGGGTGGAAGAACTTAAGGCGTGGAAAACAATTACTGATGTGGACAAAAAGAAACAAGGTCTAGCGGTCGCATTATCGTTTCCTGAAGATGACAGCAGTGGTGTGCGTGATAAGTTTTCAGTGACTTAAGTGTAGCGGAACTGAATACTGATGATGGTCTGGACAAGCTAATTAAGTTCCTGGACTCGATTTTCAAAAAAGATGATTTGAGTGAAGCATACGAGATCTACACTTCATTTGACAGATATAAACGTACATCAGAGTCTATGGATAACTTTGTCACAGAATTTGAAAAACTTTATAACCAGACAAAGAAACATAAAATGGAGCTCCCTCAGTCTGTGTTGGCATTCAAGCTCTTGGAAGCATCTAATCTGGAGATGAAAGATAGGCAGTTAGCATTAACTGGTGTGGACTATGCCAAAGTTGAAACTTTGTTCAAGCAAATGCGTGATTCTCTAAAAAAGTTTTTCGGTCAACACGCAGCCTCAGCTAGTAAATGTGATCTTGGTTTGAACATTAAAGTGGAACCATCCTGCATGGTGGCTGAAGAAGTAAATTATGCGGGGAGAGTGAGTGGACGTGGTTACTTCAGAGGACAAAGGCAGAGGACAAACAGAGGGCGTTGGAACAATAATTCGGTCGATCAGCATGGGCAATATTCTCATAACAGGACTGATGTTACTCCAAAGTCCACCAAATCCATCAATCCTAGTGGGCCTGATGGCTTGCCACTGAGGTGCCTCAGTTGTGACTCTATTCGACACCTTGTAAAAAACTGTCCTCATTCATATGAGAATATGGCTAAGCCTGTTCAAAATGCTGTTCTGTTCACAGGAAGCAGAGGGATTGAGTCTGTTATGCTTGCTACAGAAGCTCGGAATGCAGCTATTTTAGACAGTGCCTGTAGTGCAACAGTTACCGGTAGAGCTTGGATAAACTGCTATGTTGATTCTCTGACTGTTGCTGAGCGAGAGAAAGTGAAATACTCTTCAAGTGACAAGATTTTCAAATTTGGAGGTGGAACTGTTCTGAAATCGGAAGGGAGAGTTACAATTCCATGTTTGCTTGCAGGAATGGAATGTGAAATAGAGACCGATGTTGTGAAAAGTGACATTCCCTTGCTCCTCAGTAAGGATGCCATGAAAAAAGCAAGGATGGTACTGGACTTGGAAAATGATAGTGCACTCATATTTGGAAGGCAGGTTCAGTTACAATGTACAACATCAGGACATTATTGTGTTCCGATTGGTCATGTATCAGTTAATGTTAATGAGACTGCGGAAGCACTTGTTGCTTCAGTGTCTGAACAAGACAAGGAAAAGGTGATTCTGAAGTTGCACAAGCAATTTGCTCATCCATCAGCTAAAAGACTGAAATCATTGCTGAAAGATGCTGGTGGATATGCTGATGGTCATTTGAAGTGTGTGGATAAAGTGACTGATTCTTGTGAAACCTGTAAGATGTACAAAAAGACTCCAGCACGACCAGCAGTTTCCTTACCTATGGCAACAGAATTTAATGAAGCAGTAGCACTTGATTTAAAGGTGTGGTCACCAGGACTGTATTTTCTACATATGATTGACATGGCTACGCGCTTCAGTCTAGTGGCTGTGATAAAGAGGAAGACACCTGAAGTGATAGTAGAGAAGGTCATGACTCTTTGGATTGGGAGTGGAATGGGTGCACCCAAGAAATTTCTTGCTGACAATGGCGGGGAATTTGCAAATGAAGTTTTTAGTGACATGTGTCAGAACTTGAACATTGAGATGCTTAACACAGCCGGATACAGTCCTTGGCAAAATGGTTTATGCGAAAGAAATCATGCGGTAGTGGATGATTGTGTGGCAAAAATTCTTGAAGATCATCCTAAGTTGAATCTTGAAGTTGCTTTGGTGTGGGCCATCAATGCCAAGAACTCGTTAAGCATGGTTTATGGATGGAGTCCATACCAGTTGGTTTTTGGCAAGAATCCCAATCTACCTTCTGTGTTAACCGACAAACCGCCAGCATTAGAGAACACTATCATCTCTGAAACATTTGCAAGACATCTGAATGCCCTTCATTCTAGTAGACGCTCTTTTATACAAACAGAGTCATCTGAAAGAATCAGAAAAGCCTTGAGACATCAAATCAGAGCATCCCAAGAATTTTTTGTAAATGGAGACAGAGTGTATTATAAAAGAGACAATGACAATAAGTGGAAAGGTCCAGCAGTGGTAATTGGACAAGATGCAAAAGTTGTATTTGTGAGACATGGAAGTGTGTATGTTCGTGTCCATCCCTGCCGGCTAACCAGATGTGGCGATGAATTCAGAACAGTTTCAGAGGTTGGCAACACAGAAGATGAAAAAACAGATAAAGAAAGTATCAAGTTACCTTCAGATGATGTTAAGCAAGAAGATGATGCTGGTATGCCCAATAATGATGTAAGTGATAACCAGCAAATGTCAGCAAGTAATGATCAGACAGTTAGTAAAACTAGTGTATCATCAGAGCAAGTTACATCTAAACAGCTACCGCAACTGAATACAGAAATTAAATTTAAGATGAAAGGAAGTGACCGATGGAGGAAAGCTAAAGTGATTAGCAGAGGTGGCAAAGCTACTGGAAAGAACTGGGCATATATGAATTTGAAAGAAGAAATGCAGAAATGATCGGATTGAGTTTCAGTAATGATGTGGAAGAATGGGAGTTAGTATCAGATGATGAAGAGGAAAGTAATATTGTGACGGTTCCCTCGAAAGAGCACAAACAAGAAATTGTCAGATTGGCAAAACAGAAAGAACTTGATAACTGGAAAGAATTTCAAGTATACGAAGAAATGACGTATACTAACCAAGAATGTGTGACTACCAGATGGGTTATAACGGAAAAAGAGGTGAATGGTGAAACAGCTGTGAAAGCAAGACTAGTGATAAGAGGATTTCAAGAAGTGATTGATACAAAAACTGACTCTCCTACAGTTCACAAAGAATGTCTTCGACTGTTTCTTGTGCTTTCTTCAACATTAAAATATATGATTCATTCCATTGATGTAAAATCTGCATTTCTGCAGGGGAGAAACATAGATAGAGACATATTTGTGCGACTACCAGAAGAAGCTCTCCACGATAGACAGCAGGTGTGGAAATTAAAAAAGTGTGTATATGGATTGGTCGATGCTTCGAGACACTGGTTTTTGAGTGTGAGAGGAGAACTGATCAAACTGGGATGTGTTCAATCAAGAATGGACCCTTCACTGTTCTACTTTAAAGATGGAGAAAATTAAGTGGTTTATTTTTGATGCACGTGGACGATTTCCTGTGGGCAGGTACAGGAGATTTTAAGAAGAATGTGGTAGACAATGTTATGTCTAGGTTTCAGTGTGGAAAAAAACAGGACAAGATATTTAAGTATATTGGACTGGATATCACACAAAATAATGACATCATTCAACTTCATCAGTACAATTATATTGAGGAATTACAGCAAGTTAGTTCTGTTTCCAGACAAGACCGACTTCTCAGTGTAATCATTGGACAGTTACATTGGATCGCCACACAAACCAGGCCAGATCTCAGCTTTGACATACTAGATCTTAGCACCACAAGTGAAGAGAATCCTTGTAAACTAGGCAAAAAGATTAACAAAGTGATCCGAAAAGCCAAGAATAATCAGTATAAAATGATGTTTCCAAGTTTGGGCAGTCTTGACAACATTGAGATTGTGGTGTATTCTGACGCATCATATGCCAATTTATCAGACAGAGTTTCTAGCGCTGGAGGTTCAATTCTGTTTTTGCGTGGTGGAAATCACATGTGCTGCCCTATTGCATGGTTCTCAAAGAAAATAAGGAGAGTGGTTAAAAGCACTTTGGCCGCAGAAGCACTAGCTCTAGTTGATGGGATAGATTTATGTATATATGTACAGAACATTCTTAAGGAAATTGTTCCTGAAAAACAGAACATTCCAATTGTCTGTATGACAGACAACAAATCACTGTATGAGAACATTCACTCTACTAAACTAGTATCTGAAAAACGGTTGAGAGTTGAGTTGGCCAGCATCAAGGAAAGTGTTGAAAAAGGCGAAGTGGAAGTGAAATGGATTGCTGCAAGTAGACAGATATCGGACTGTATGACCAAGGCAGGTGCCAATTTCCATAGTCTAGTAGATGTCCTGAGCTCTGGAATGATTCAACCTGATTTGGATGTTACTAGTTAAGGAGATGACTGGACAGTTTGTTTAGGAAGTGACTGCTAAGTGTTTCCATGACTTTATGGACCAATATATTCCGGAAGTGACTTATGTTCATGAAGTGACTGCTATGTGCTCAAAATGTTTAAGTTTAATTTCTGGGCGAGCAGATCATTCATCAGTGCTCACTTACTCTAACTAACATTTTCTTTCTTTTTAGCACTTCTAAACTTTACGTTACATGCACACTAACTAACATTTTCTTTTTTCCTTAGCACTTCTTTACTTTAAAGAACACACGGGAGTCTGTTATGTTCATATATGTTTACCACTTTATACTAATGTAAGGCATTTACCTTGTAGGTGCTGGAGTCTTTAATACTTATGAGCAATGAATAATATCAACTTTTCACATAAAAGTATACGTTGGAATGGTCTGTAATTTATCTGGGGGATGTTCATAAGATACATATGAGCAGACGACAGATATATTGCAAGTGCAGAAGGATTCCTATTTATTGTTGGGAAATGTTCAAATATGTTCAACAAACATTTGCTGCACTTATTATCTGAATATTTCCCAAGGGAATTACATATCAGTCAGTATTCAGTAAAGAAAGTACAGGAATGCTCTAAATAATCGACTCCTTAACCACAGCAGAATTATGGGTAACTTTTCAGGATTTAGTCGGAAATATGGCTTTCATCGGAGCTTTCCGATGAATGGCAACAAGCCATATTTCAGACTAAATCCTGAAAAGTTACCCACAATTCTGCTGAGGTAAGGAGTCGATTATTTAGGGCATTACTGTACATCTTATTAGAAAAATTTGTGACATGAATTAATTGAATTCATGCTGAAGAATTGGACTGTGACATCAACTGAACTATTGCTTTAAATAGCTGCAGGCGATGTAGAACACGCTCAAGATGCAAACAAATTTAAGTGTTTTAAATAAAACAAATTGAAATGTAGTATAAAAATATTTATCATTACTGACCTAGATATGAAGTTAGATATTAATATACTTGCTTTTGAAGAACTTGTGAAATGTGTGTGGTATGAGATATAAATCTAATTGGAGGTTGACAACAACAACCACTGAATTTTATCTTTAAAATATTGATGTCGCAGCAGGTCATAGTTCACTTTGTGAGAGAGGTAAAATTATGTTTTTCATCTTCCAACTCAATATGTTGTCAAACTGAAAGGTAGAGTTTAGTCCCCTCCCTCACTCCGCTTGCCTGTATTGCCATCACGTATACAGAATGTAACTAAGCCTTACATTTTTTGTTTAAGACTTTTATCGGTTATAATTCACTCTACATTATTCCGAGAGACTGAACTCTAAATATTAACTTGGAAATCAAGCCTGAATAATAACCCTTCGGAAAATTATAATCAGGCTTAATTGGTAGCAGTCAAATTTCAACTTCTGAGCTAAAAATGTCACATGGTCACTCTTGGAAATTTTACCTCACTGTGAACTCTAGGTGACCTTGACCTGGTTGTAGAAAATTCACTATTTTAGAGCAATTATGCATTCTTTTGACCACTGGGGAAAGAACAACTTTTTGGATAATAATTAATGTAAATTGTCGTGATTAGCAAATAAGAGCACTTTTGAAAATGACCTTCACCTCTGAGTTTGTCCATTGGAGGTTTATTATTTGAGTTATCCATCTTACAACTGCAATTTGTCTGTTTGAGCATGTGGAAGTGGTCCACATTTCCAAAAATTAACAAACTTCAAAAATCGATATCTGATCACTCTTGAGCTTTGAAGGGTGGGTTCCTCGACTCTAATCAAATATTTTTTACCATCAAAGCCAAAGAAATAGTATTTTAGGAGCATCTAATCGGATTGAGTACCTTTAAAAACAGTGTTGATCAATTTCTAAACAAAAAAAAACAAAAAATGATACATATACATGTATGACGCACCAATAATGGAAATGATAACTAATGAAGAGTTGACAAAAAGAGGCCACGCCTGCTGTCAGGAACAACCTTAAGTAACCTTAAGTAAGTATGAATATTGACAAACTCTTAATGCGCGGAATTAGGTCCACGCATACTCAGATGGACATATAATACACTGTGTAACATTTTATGTTAATATGGATGCATAGTAGCCAAGATAGTAATACCATCTTTGGTGCATACACGTATATGTTGCAAATCTCCGATATGTAGGCAATCATCTCTAAATGTTTCAAGGCTCTACACTAAAATATTAGCAGTTGATTACACCATTTTGGTTCACAAAATGTATACCCGTTCTAAATAGATGATAAAAGGTGTGAAAACAATCCCCAAAAGTGTTAGGTCCGCATACTACAAATTATTAAAGGAGAACCTAATCACATGTAATGTAAATCTAGATAGATGTACAGATGCTCGAATGAATGAGTGGGTGGGCAAGTAACATCCCTATAGTCACTCAAAAACTGAAATTCTGGGTAAGGTTGGCCTGTAAAGGTTACAATCTGGTACCAATAGGGCCGATTCCATTCATATTGCTTGGCTGTAATGGGTAGACCAGGGCAAAAAATTACATATATATGCTCAGCCCTGATAATAAGCGTCGGCTATCAGCTGAGCCAAGGTAAATACCTAGGCAAAAGAAATTTTGTCAGCTATTTTTTTGCCGAGGCAAATCTCAGAACCTGCCAATGTTTTGTGCAAAATTGAAACAAACTGTTCCAGACATTGTCTCAGTGTCCCACTGTGGAAATCTGCAGACAGCAAAAATTAATTTGTTGAATGCCAAGGACTACTGAAGGAAACATTCATTACACATGAAGATTGTCAATCAGAAATGTTATTAAAGCCAGACCCAACCTTTTTAGCCAAATAAAATATTTCTGGCCAAGGTAATTTTTTAGCATAGTCAAAATTTAGCTAAATAACAGGTCTAGATGCTTAACCCATACCTTCTAATGTACGGACTCAAAATCAGCAATACACCTATTCACATAATGTGGAGATGATTGGAAAGATATATTGGAGGGGGGGGGGGGGCATCACTAACTTGGATAGGTATAAATATGAGTCTGACCAGATAAAGTATAGCTTTGGATAGCATGTGTTCATGTCCTGGTTAATGTTAGGGTTAATATTTTCAAAACCAATCAATCGATACCAAAATCTATATATACAGGTGAAGAATGTGTCATGATTAACCTGGATATGATTATGAGAGTGATCAGGTGAAAACTATCTAGTTATCACTGATCACATTGTGTCAACGGAATTGGGGGAGTATGTTCATATTTTTAACCAAATCAATCAGATGACCCTTACTAAACCCAATTACCAATTTTTTTCCCATTCATTTCAGACTTACTAAAGTTATCATCCAGAAACGAAAAAAGTGAATGGACGGACGGGGACAGACCAATAACATAATACGTCGTCAAAATCATCAAACTGGAAATGGAAATGGGCCTGTCCCAGATGGGACTAAGGTATACCCCGTATTCAACATGTTATTCCAACAATGGGCATATAATTTAGAAACCCATATAAATAAGTCAGTGTCAAATAATACCAGCTGTTTCTTCAAGTCTCTTTGAAAAGCCGACGAAAGTCCTAACGGATGTACATCTCTATATTTGTTAATTATATTTCCAAATATGGAGTGCATTCCAGGCGTTGTGAATGTTTGTGAGAATCGTAGTATTTAGAAATAGTTATAAATACAACAATATGTGAAAGAATAATCAGTCATGAATATCGTTGACTGATAAAAACTCAAAGATAATGTCTCCTATATTGCGATGAGTACATGTATAATGAACAAGAGTTGTGCACTCGGGTGCCAGCATACTCCCACCGTGGCAAATTCAACCTGCATTATACGTAAACCCTAACTTGATAGCATCCACACACAAAATAAGTCGAAAATGAAGTGTAATGTTAGGAAAAACAGTCCGAGCCAACCCTGACCCACATCATGTAGAGAGGGTGTTGTGAGAAGCATGTATACCAAAAATTATTGAAATCGGTTCATATTTGTTAAAGTTATTAAGTCGGACAGAATTTTCTAAGTCAAAATAAGTCGAAAAGTAAGGCGTAACTTAAAAAAAGAAAGTCGGACCGCACTGCAATTAGCATCATGCGGTCCTAAGGAGATTGCACACAAAAAAATATTGAAATCGGTTCATAGTTGTTCGAGTTATGAGGTCGGATGGACACACGGAGGGAGAAAGTGTGACGGACGCACGGACCCACATTTGGGCACAAATTGGGTCAGTTGTCCAAAATCTTATTGGGTTCCCTTGTTGGGTATGAAAAATGTGTTCTCACAAATAGGCACATAGTGGGTCATCCAATATTTTTTTGTTGGGTTCTGGTTGGGCACAATTAAAATATTGTTGGCTGCATAGATCTGTTCAGATATTTATTGGCTAAAAAATGCAGACATTGTTGAGTAAATTCAAATAAGTTGAAGTCATCTTGGGTTCTCATTTGGGCACAAATTGGGTCAGTTGTCCAAAATCTTATTGGGTTCCCTTGTTGGGTATGAAAAAAATCCCTTGTTGGGTATGAAAAAAATCTCACAAATAGGCACATAGTGGGTCATCCAATATTTTTTTGTTGGGTTCTGGTTTGGACATTATGGACTTTTTTTTAGGACAAATGAAGTCCAAACCACCTGTTGAGTACATTCACATGAAAGCCAAAAAATATGTTTGGACAAAGAATAACTTGTCAGGGCTATTGGGTATACCCAACAACAGGGAATAGTTTATAAATACAACAATATGTGAAAGAATAATCAGTCATGAATATCGTTGACTGATAAAAACTCTGACTTCTGACTAAATCCTGAAAAGTTACCCATAATTCTGCTGTGGTTAAGGAGTCGATTATTTCGAGCATTACTATATATAGCTATAGACTCTGTAACATCTCAACTTGTATTTGATATCTCCCTTTGTGATTCTGATGAAAATTGAGTTTTCTTTTTGGTTTGTTTATGCTATATTTAATTGGGTTGTACATTACCCTGCTACATTGAAATTGTATGAACACTTAATCATGAAAAGTTATTTTTCACACCCAACAACATTGTTGATAAATTGTGAGTAAACACATAATGAAAGTGTCAATTACACTGTACAGTAATGCCCTAAATAGTAAAGAGTAAAATACAAGATGGCTGCCAACCATAAGTCGAGTTTTTGAAAAACTCGACTAAAAACAGTGATTTATATGTTGAATAAGGGGCATAACTCCTGTCAAAAATCATCGGACCATGATCAAATGCGAACTTGGCCTCCGTTTTCTCAAATGTGAACCACATACCAAATATCAAGAAATTCTGTTGAATATTGGGTTATCATGCGAACAAGGATATGGATGCACGACGTGCTGATTATATTAGTCCTCCAAAAATTTTGGGGGACAATGAAGCCCGGTGCATCTTGATTAACACGTTCAATGCCGACAACTTATCTCTTACTTTCTGCATGTAATTGAATGGGCTTCGGCAGTGAACATGTTAACATCAATAGTAATAAAACAACATTGTCCCATCTTTTGAAAGTACAAGGCAATTGTCGGGTTTTGTCCTGTATACTTCATTGTATCATTCTGAACAAATGCCAACCTCAGAATTTTTTTTTGCAAGTTAGTTAAAATCCAAAAATATGACACCATATATTTGCATTATGATATCATGGTGGCCCAGACAAATATGTAATCGCAGAATGAATTGTGTCAATCGTAAATGATTGACAGGTGTTGCATTTCTCAATAGCGCATGTGCTTTGTCCAGTCTTTTGTCATAGATTTAAAGCATGGCCAGATCTTGTCTTTGTGTGAATATTCACATAATATATTTCAAGGTGACGTTGCGCAGTGCGACCATTGGCATAGAAACCTGTCAAAATTTCCCACAGTAAAATAAGGTGTTTTTTTTTACAAAAATACAGCATTTTATAATCTATGTGAAATTCGGAGACTTTTTTTTCAGTATGATTTACAAATGCAAAGTCTGCTCCTGATAATGAAACTCCATAAAAAAGATTAAGTATCAATAAACCTTCTAACTTCAAATGCTAATTCACTGCTTATATACTCTCACCTGATTTATTCCATAGCCCGATTTTTTCATGTATGGAAAATATAATAAATTTGTATCCATATGTGAGAACATCTGTCAATCACATGCATCATTTGACTTTTGGCAGCTTACAGCTCCTGATGTATGAAAGGTTGACCACCTGACCCAGTTTCAGGTTGTCTTTTTGAATAAATATATTTTTTTTGTATTTGCTATATTTTTCTTCATATTTTATTTGAAATGTATGATTCCTACTACATGTATACAAGACAGTCAATGATTGTAGTCGCCCACCTTACTGTAAAGACTGAAAAGACTGGGACTCTGAAGACCACAAGTCAGTTCCTGTCAATAACTTAAAACCAAGTATTTCTAAACAGGGATGTAGCTAGAGGGATCCATTGAGCAGTGGGCTGTCCACCTTAAATATTTTTGACTGCACACCAGTGACAACCACACCCCCACCCCCCATAACCTGTCTCCTCCCAACATAAGCAAACTCCCAAGTTCGTAAAATTCCTGTTGCACATTGTGAAAACGTTAAGTGCTGTAAAATATTTCATTGAATCAATTTCGCACAAAAATAATTCACAACTCATTGGACTGCAGTACAACATCAATACTTTTGTTGTCAAGACATTATGACAGTCGAAGATGATATTTCAAAACTTCAAATTGAGAGCTTCGTACATGTTTGTGTGAACAAATATAGTTCCGACATCAAGCATGTGCATGCACCAGGGATGTTATTCACAGGTGGGACATTATGACTTTTAATTTGCTATTAAAGGCCCACTTAATTTTCAAACCCCCAGATTACATTATATAAAATATATGCCATATTACATACCATTTGAAAGAGGAAGCTCCAAAACATTGTATTATCAACGTATCCTGTATAATAAACTGTGGACATGTTGTTTTTGTTGAGTTGCCAACACGTTTTGTCATCAAGATTGAAGTACAAATCAGTACTATTTTCAATTCAGGGGGAATAACACTATATATTAAAGATAGAGTCCTTCCCCTTCCATTGAAAAAGTTTGAGTTCTGTTGTATTCTGGGTGTCACAGGGGGAAGTCATTAAATGATTCAGCAGTTTTCTATTTCTCCCGTGGGCATCTTCTGAGACACAGATGTTTCAAATAGTGATGAATTATAGTATTTTAATCATATTTTATGGCATAGATTGTTATTAAAACCGTTATACCAAGTCACCATAAAAAAAATAATCGGCGACTTTAAAATTAAGTGGGCCTTTAAATTCTTATAAATCACCTCTTAGTGTGTAATAAGATACAATAACCCATGGCTGAGATATCTGCACAGACGGAGAAAAAACCCACATTTCCAGATAAATAAAGAAGGATAACTCTATAACAGAAAATGTAAACAATGTCATGTGCCCCCTCTTTTGAAAGCAGTCATGATGGCGAACATCCAGACCAAATTTCATTCACATCCAATAAACCATTGCTTAGATATATGCTTGGACGTACAGACATTAAGACATATGCGGACCACTACAAGGACAGACAAAGTCAATCAAGTATACCCCCAATTTTTCTTTGAAAATTGGGAGATATAATAGCTGTGAACTACAGTAATGCTCTAATTAATCGACTTCTTAACCACAGCAGAATTATGGGTAACTTTTCAGGATTTAGTCGGAAATATGGCTTGTTGCCATTCATCGGAAAGCTCTCGAGAACTTTCCGATGAATGGCAACAAGCCATATTTCCGATTAATTAGAGCATTATTGTAATTGCTAAAAGCACTTACCTAATTAGTTTCGCTTCTGGATGTTTTTTTCCCCACTCACAATAAACAGCAACTCGATATTTGCTTTATAAGATACTTGCGGTCCACCTCTGCATATCTTGACTTTATAAAACTAGCAACCTTAATAACACACTGAAAAAAACAACATTTTAGGAATGCTTAACTTTTTTCATGGGATTAACGGTATCTACCACCGCCCCAAATTGGCTCACCTCATCATGTGCATTTGAACAAACTTGAACCCTAGAATACTTTTTTTTATTTTATCAATCTTTAACAGCTTTAAGACTAACATCCTGTTACGGATAGTAACATAACCTACCCCTTGTCCAGCCAAGCCTGAGTTTAGTGTGCGCTGTCATAGCAGGCTAGCATCACTAAATTCACCCTCTGGGGACCTCAATCTGCTTAGGCCTCATCTTCTTGGGAAAGTTTCTTTATTATCAAATTTATATAGAAACATCTTCACATAGATTCTATTTCTTTTTTAGTTTCTCTATATCCCCAAATTGGCAGATGACACATTGCATAATTGAGGTTCCCAATGGGTGTACATCACAATATTCACCATTTGGGAACTTCAAACTGAATAGTTGTCTCCCATAGCAGATGAGGCCATGCAGAGTGAGGTCCATAGATGGTGAATTTGGTGATGCTTGCTAGTGTCACAAAATCATCCTCTGGGGACCTCATTCTGCAAATGACAGGCACACTAAACTCAGACTTGAGTTCAGCTCATCTCACCATTTGCATTTTAACAAACTTGAACGTATTTATTAAAGAACTTGATGTAGTTTGAGTGTGTTTGATTGAAGGGTATAGCGCTGTGGCAGTTTGGCACATTGTGTGAACCGTTTTGGCAGGGGCGCCAGAGCAGTGGGCAGATGGTGGACATGCCCCCTATGCCCTCCTTAAATGGGGACATAAAGTGCCCTTTCAAACTTCATAGCATGGCAAGAAATACCTCAGATATCAGCTAAAACAGCATTGCTATGAGAGATACATGTGTAGGAGTCGGTTGTCTGCGGCTGTCGCCGCTTGGAGGCAAAGTCGGTCCAATCGATAACTGATTAACTCCAAGCGATAAGTGGCTATAAGAACAGCAGTGGTAATTAACGAAGAACAGTATATTTTCGATCAGAAATTAGATAGCTCGTATGTTCTTACATGTATATATCGTAGTTATGGATCGTAAATGATATGAAATGAACTTGTTACAACTGAAAGATGAATTGAGAAAGCATGGCGCTAAATTGTCGGGCCGAAAACATATATTACAACAGAGGTATGTTTGAAATATTATCGAATTATAAACATGCATCTCTCACCGATATCACCTCTCATACTTGTTGCTCATTGTATTATTGTGCCATTTTATTCTTATATTATCTGTACATCAGAGGAAAGATTCCACCGATTGTATATAGCACGCAAAGTCATAGGCGTATATCGTGGTTTAATACATTTATTTACACCCAAACAGAACAAAATAACATATAACATAAAAGAAACTTATGCATCAAATAAATTTATTTTTACATTAAAAGATTCCCATCAGATGTATGCACAACGGCAAACTATATATAGGTACACGCGTGGGCGGCACGTGCTAGCCGAGCGCATGGTAGTGTGATGACGTAATTTTATAGGGTATTTAGGATTCCTCGTACAATGTAGCATTGTCCCCTTGCTTGTGACCACCAGTGTGATTTGTAATTAGATTAACTGTCAACATGTCTTCCGACATTGAGAATGACACATCCGTCTGTATACTATGTTTACATAACGCCCAAAGGGATGCTCAAGTAATAAATCCCCACATGTCGCTTGTTCACAATGACACTGGCCATTAGCGGTTTATATATATTGATGACAAATATCACTAATTAGGGTCTAATTAGAATTTGAAACAAATTAATTTGGTATTCCAGATTGGAATTTTACAAAAACAACAAAGAGCTTGAGCCCGAGTATATTATGGAACTTCCAGACGATAAGTTGTATAGGGATCTCAATAGCGCATCCAAACTGCCCATCGTTTTGCGAGAGTATGTGACAACCTACTTGAGTGACTTCGACAAGTCTATGGATGACGAGGCTGCCACTATGTATGAAGAAAGATACTTGAAATATATCAGGACAATGTTCGACGACAAGAGTGAGCTGTATTTCATTCGAAGTTCGTGTCACGCGGAAATGGCGAAGTCTGTCACATATAAACTCGACATCTCTCTCAGCATGTTCTGTTGTAACAATGTCTTCCGATGACAGGTCTACGTATTGGTCCGCTTCCGCACTGTCCGTCGTGACAACCTCTTCAACGACATCAAATTCCATGCTGCATGTATCCAACATAGAAACTTGTTCGATTTCCAGTTTTAACATCTTTAGCCTGTCGTCGCATCTTTCCAAAGCGGCTTTTCTTTTTTTGAGTCGGCTATCTCTTTGAAGTTGTGCCGCGGTTGGTGGATCCATCCAAGGAAATCGACTCGTTACCGCCGTTTTCTTTAAATAATCACCTGCTGGCTTTGTCCCTGAAGGATAAATAGTGTTCTAGATAAAACAATGCCTGATTCTAACTATAATCACATATGTCAACAAGTTCACAGTTTCACGAATGTTGATATGTATATCTATAATATTTAATCAACAGGGCTGCATTTTTTATTTAATGAGGTCAATAAAAAATAAAACACCTCACAGAAACTATAGATCACTTAACTCAGTTTATAATTCATGATGACAATGGTATTTTGTATCAAATAATCGCGGGACAGCTGACCAATGACTGGTAAAGAAGGAGGCATTCTGTCTCACCGACATATTTTTTTTTTTTATAACTCGAGCATTGACAGGAATCACATCTGCACCAGGACGTCCCTGTCATTACATAATTTTATTGCACCCTCGTGCAGCCTCTATTTATTTTGGAGACTTAAGAGATAGCAGCATGCATGTATAACTGTAACACGATACAGTTTATGTCATAAAAATCGGACGATGCTGTGCATATATCATCACTTCGTGTACATATGATTTCTCAAAACAACACACCCGCAACATGCACATGGCAAAGTCAATGGACGGGGGTCATTTCACTCAACTTACAACATATTAAATAAACCAATAGCGAATTATGCCACATCATTATCGCAACTTAGTACGGCACATAATCAAATAATTATTTTAAATTTATTGGAACAGAAGAAACATATCATTCGTGGCTGAACAGAAATGTGGAATTTTCTGAAAATATAGCAAAATCGGCCAGATTCGGCTGGTATTTATGTCCAGTCACGTGAGCCACATATCCATGCATGAGCTATATCTCTGGTATATTCTAACAAAAACGTAGGTATCCTCTATATAAAATGTATACATATATATATGTCAATATTATATAAACTTACCGTATCTGGTGATCTGTTTGTAGTCCGATTCTAGGAAATGTCTCTTACAGACAACGCTTGATTTCACCGGCTGAAATTTCGTGAATTTATCGTCATTATTAGATCTTCTAATAGCATGAATCCAAGCCGATCTCGTGTTGTCATTTTTCGGAAATGTATGTCCACCCCGTCCTCCACAATGTGGCACAGAACAACAGTTAGAAGGCATTTTAAAAACGAATTTGAGAGAAAGAACACGCAGAAGAACATCCGATTCCAATCATTCCACGCTGATTCTATAGAGCGATGGAATTAATTGTTTACATTGCAGGACCGACTTTGCGCGTAGCGCCCTCTATGCGGAAGATAACCTACTCCTATCCGCCATTGTCCTAATAGACAAATATACCCATTCTAGCAGCTTATTATGAGCCAAGCTTCATGCAGAGTTCAGTCCCCTATGCAGGACTTACCGCTGCCCGCACCTACATGTAATGTGAAGAAATGCCGCATTTATTTATTTGAGTCTTTTGTAGGTTACAATTCATTCTGCTTTATTCTGAGAAACTAAACTCTCCATATTAATTTGAAAATTGTCTAGATCAAGCCAGAATGTATTGTAACTGACAAAACATTTCAGTAAAAAATATTAGATTTAATTAAAAAAATACACATCCCGGCAGCGTTCAGATATCGCACATCGAGGGGACTGAACTGTTTTGCAGCTTGATTATGAGCTTGGACCTGGAAAGTGCTTTAAAATGTGTTATGATTATCAAAATTGGGCCAATACATCTGATTGAAAAAAGTGCCCTTTTCTGAAAGTTGTGCCCCCTTCTTGCTCTCGGTTGCTTCGGTCACCCTAGCGTTTCGGGGTTCACACCATATGTGCTCAAACGACCTCAGTGATATACCCCTCAATAAAACACACTCAAACTACAGTAATGTCCTAGATAATTGACTCCTTTAACTACAGCAGAATTATGGGTAACTTTTAAAAATTTAGTCAGAAACATGGCTTATTGCCATTCATCGGAAAGCTCTCACAGAGCTTTCCGATGAATTGCAACAAGCCATATTTCCGACTAAATTCTGAAAAATTACTCATAATTCTGCTGTGGTTAAGGAGTCGATTATTTAGGGCATTACTGTATATTCAATTCTTATATTTATACAGCTTTTTCATTACCAATTTCTATAAACTCAGCTGAATTGTTTTGCTGAAATCTGTCTGCAGTTTATTCTTATTCTACCTATGAATTATCGACTGATTAGTCTTGTGGCTGTGAACAGACCCAGTTATTCTATGTAGTGTGTTCAGTCATATAGGTCAACAAGATGTGACATCGGTTTGTGTACTGTTATGGTGCACTTTATTGGGATATGAAATGCATGACCCAATTGGCAGTTGACCAATCACCACACAGGATTTAGTGTAACAAACACACCGGCTATGTAAATATTAATTAGAACAGGTTAACACCCTGTTACCTCTAAGAACCAATGGTTTGAACAATATTTATTTCTTCCCAAAAACATATAATTATGAAATATGACACATGTATGTAAAGAATAGAATGGAGGAAGAGGATTTGACACAAGCATCAGATGCTTATATAGAGCCATCTCCTCTAAGAACCAATCAGATCAGATCCTCAACTAACATCTGATTTGATCCGTATCATTTTTATTTCTTTATTTACAGCAATGCCCTACATAATCGACTCCTTAACCACAGCAGAATTATGGGCAACTTTTCAGGATTTAGTCAGAACTGTGGTTTGTTGCCATTCATCGTAAAGCTCTCACTGAGCTTTCCGATGGATGGCAACAAGCCATATTTCTGACTAAATCCTGAAAAGTTACCCATAATTCTGCTGTGGTGAAGGAGTTGATTATTTAGGGCACTACTGTAGTTCAGGATCATGGGATCTCAAATTTTTCCAAGAAATACATTTATGCATTATTTCTCATACTTGATTGCTCTCCCGAACAAAAGATTATTGACCATTAAGTTAAGTTAACCATTTTTTTTACTAAACTGATTCTCCCATTCAGTCATAATGTTATGTTCATATATGTTTACCACTTTATACTAATGTAAGGCATTTACCGTGCAGGTGCTGGAGTCTTTAATACTTATGAGCAATGAATAATATCAACTTTTCATGGAAGCAGGAGCGAGGACCACATGCAGAGGATTCTACCTGATGTGATGAAATCATAGCGTATATGGATGCAGTGTCTTAATATTAGCGACATTACAGTTTAGTGACAGCGTAGCGTGATTACGGACATAGAGCAGTGTATAGCGGTCAGTTTGGACTCATGGCGTCTTCGGTTAATTATAAAGTCCCTCCCATTTTCTCAGACAAGAAGCCATACAACCGATGGGTGGAAGAACTTAAGGCGTGGAAAACAATTACTGATGTGGACAAAAAGAAACAAGGTCTAGCGGTCGCATTATCGTTTCCTGAAGATGACAGCAGTGGTGTGCGTGATAAGTTTTCAGTGACTTAAGTGTAGCGGAACTGAATACTGATGATGGTCTGGACAAGCTAATTAAGTTCCTGGACTCGATTTTCAAAAAAGATGATTTGAGTGAAGCATACGAGATCTACACTTCATTTGACAGATATAAACGTACATCAGAGTCTATGGATAACTTTGTCACAGAATTTGAAAAACTTTATAACCAGACAAAGAAACATAAAATGGAGCTCCCTCAGTCTGTGTTGGCATTCAAGCTCTTGGAAGCATCTAATCTGGAGATGAAAGATAGGCAGTTAGCATTAACTGGTGTGGACTATGCCAAAGTTGAAACTTTGTTCAAGCAAATGCGTGATTCTCTAAAAAAGTTTTTCGGTCAACACGCAGCCTCAGCTAGTAAATGTGATCTTGGTTTGAACATTAAAGTGGAACCATCCTGCATGGTGGCTGAAGAAGTAAATTATGCGGGGAGAGTGAGTGGACGTGGTTACTTCAGAGGACAAAGGCAGAGGACAAACAGAGGGCGTTGGAACAATAATTCGGTCGATCAGCATGGGCAATATTCTCATAACAGGACTGATGTTACTCCAAAGTCCACCAAATCCATCAATCCTAGTGGGCCTGATGGCTTGCCACTGAGGTGCCTCAGTTGTGACTCTATTCGACACCTTGTAAAAAACTGTCCTCATTCATATGAGAATATGGCTAAGCCTGTTCAAAATGCTGTTCTGTTCACAGGAAGCAGAGGGATTGAGTCTGTTATGCTTGCTACAGAAGCTCGGAATGCAGCTATTTTAGACAGTGCCTGTAGTGCAACAGTTACCGGTAGAGCTTGGATAAACTGCTATGTTGATTCTCTGACTGTTGCTGAGCGAGAGAAAGTGAAATACTCTTCAAGTGACAAGATTTTCAAATTTGGAGGTGGAACTGTTCTGAAATCGGAAGGGAGAGTTACAATTCCATGTTTGCTTGCAGGAATGGAATGTGAAATAGAGACCGATGTTGTGAAAAGTGACATTCCCTTGCTCCTCAGTAAGGATGCCATGAAAAAAGCAAGGATGGTACTGGACTTGGAAAATGATAGTGCACTCATATTTGGAAGGCAGGTTCAGTTACAATGTACAACATCAGGACATTATTGTGTTCCGATTGGTCATGTATCAGTTAATGTTAATGAGACTGCGGAAGCACTTGTTGCTTCAGTGTCTGAACAAGACAAGGAAAAGGTGATTCTGAAGTTGCACAAGCAATTTGCTCATCCATCAGCTAAAAGACTGAAATCATTGCTGAAAGATGCTGGTGGATATGCTGATGGTCATTTGAAGTGTGTGGATAAAGTGACTGATTCTTGTGAAACCTGTAAGATGTACAAAAAGACTCCAGCACGACCAGCAGTTTCCTTACCTATGGCAACAGAATTTAATGAAGCAGTAGCACTTGATTTAAAGGTGTGGTCACCAGGACTGTATTTTCTACATATGATTGACATGGCTACGCGCTTCAGTCTAGTGGCTGTGATAAAGAGGAAGACACCTGAAGTGATAGTAGAGAAGGTCATGACTCTTTGGATTGGGAGTGGAATGGGTGCACCCAAGAAATTTCTTGCTGACAATGGCGGGGAATTTGCAAATGAAGTTTTTAGTGACATGTGTCAGAACTTGAACATTGAGATGCTTAACACAGCCGGATACAGTCCTTGGCAAAATGGTTTATGCGAAAGAAATCATGCGGTAGTGGATGATTGTGTGGCAAAAATTCTTGAAGATCATCCTAAGTTGAATCTTGAAGTTGCTTTGGTGTGGGCCATCAATGCCAAGAACTCGTTAAGCATGGTTTATGGATGGAGTCCATACCAGTTGGTTTTTGGCAAGAATCCCAATCTACCTTCTGTGTTAACCGACAAACCGCCAGCATTAGAGAACACTATCATCTCTGAAACATTTGCAAGACATCTGAATGCCCTTCATTCTAGTAGACGCTCTTTTATACAAACAGAGTCATCTGAAAGAATCAGAAAAGCCTTGAGACATCAAATCAGAGCATCCCAAGAATTTTTTGTAAATGGAGACAGAGTGTATTATAAAAGAGACAATGACAATAAGTGGAAAGGTCCAGCAGTGGTAATTGGACAAGATGCAAAAGTTGTATTTGTGAGACATGGAAGTGTGTATGTTCGTGTCCATCCCTGCCGGCTAACCAGATGTGGCGATGAATTCAGAACAGTTTCAGAGGTTGGCAACACAGAAGATGAAAAAACAGATAAAGAAAGTATCAAGTTACCTTCAGATGATGTTAAGCAAGAAGATGATGCTGGTATGCCCAATAATGATGTAAGTGATAACCAGCAAATGTCAGCAAGTAATGATCAGACAGTTAGTAAAACTAGTGTATCATCAGAGCAAGTTACATCTAAACAGCTACCGCAACTGAATACAGAAATTAAATTTAAGATGAAAGGAAGTGACCGATGGAGGAAAGCTAAAGTGATTAGCAGAGGTGGCAAAGCTACTGGAAAGAACTGGGCATATATGAATTTGAAAGAAGAAATGCAGAAATGATCGGATTGAGTTTCAGTAATGATGTGGAAGAATGGGAGTTAGTATCAGATGATGAAGAGGAAAGTAATATTGTGACGGTTCCCTCGAAAGAGCACAAACAAGAAATTGTCAGATTGGCAAAACAGAAAGAACTTGATAACTGGAAAGAATTTCAAGTATACGAAGAAATGACGTATACTAACCAAGAATGTGTGACTACCAGATGGGTTATAACGGAAAAAGAGGTGAATGGTGAAACAGCTGTGAAAGCAAGACTAGTGATAAGAGGATTTCAAGAAGTGATTGATACAAAAACTGACTCTCCTACAGTTCACAAAGAATGTCTTCGACTGTTTCTTGTGCTTTCTTCAACATTAAAATATATGATTCATTCCATTGATGTAAAATCTGCATTTTCTGCAGGGGAGAAACATAGATAGAGACATATTTGTGCGACCACCAGAAGAAGCTCTCCACGATAGACAGCAGGTGTGGAAATTAAAAAAGTGTGTATATGGATTGGTCGATGCTTCGAGACACTGGTTTGTGAGTGTGAGAGGAGAACTGATCAAACTGGGATGTGTTCAATCAAGAATGGACCCTTCACTGTTCTACTTTAAAGATGGAGAAAATTTAAGTGGTTTATTTTTTATGCACGTGGACGATTTCCTGTGGGCAGGTACAGGAGATTTTAAGAAGAATGTGGTAGACAATGTTATGTCTAGGTTTCAGTGTGGAAAAAAACAGGACAAGATATTTAAGTATATTGGACTGGATATCACACAAAATAATGACATCATTCAACTTCATCAGAACAATTATATTGAGGAATTACAGCAAGTTAGTTCTGTTTCCAGACAAGACCGACTTCTCAGTGTAATCATTGGACAGTTACATTGGATCGCCACACAAACCAGGCCAGATCTCAGCTTTGACATACTAGATCTTAGCACCACAAGTGAAGAGAATCCTTGTAAACTAGGCAAAAAGATTAACAAAGTGATCCGAAAAGCCAAGAATAATCAGTATAAAATGATGTTTCCAAGTTTGGGCAGTCTTGACAACATTGAGATTGTGGTGTATTCTGACGCATCATATGCCAATTTATCAGACAGAGTTTCTAGCGCTGGAGGTTCAATTCTGTGCTGCCCTATTGCATGGTTCTCAAAGAAAATAAGGAGAGTGGTTAAAAGCACTTTGGCCGCAGAAGCACTAGCTCTAGTTGATGGGATAGATTTATGTATATATGTACAGAACATTCTTAAGGAAATTGTTCCTGAAAAACAGAACATTCCAATTGTCTGTATGACAGACAACAAATCACTGTATGAGAACATTCACTCTACTAAACTAGTATCTGAAAAACGGTTGAGAGTTGAGTTGGCCAGCATCAAGGAAAGTGTTGAAAAAGGCGAAGTGGAAGTGAAATGGATTGCTGCAAGTAGACAGATATCGGACTGTATGACCAAGGCAGGTGCCAATTTCCATAGTCTAGTAGATGTCCTGAGCTCTGGAATGATTCAACCTGATTTGGATGTTACTAGTTAACCTCTTCGCTGCTAAATGACGTTATGACGTCGTGTGCTGGGCTGTTGACGTTATTGGCATTTTCCGATGGGAAAATATAGCGGGAATGTCACAAGAACCACACAACTGACTGAGCTGAAAGCTATTATCGTTCACAATCGTGGGACATCATACACTTTTTGAAACGTAGAGATACAGTTATTCCGATGCACTAATCTCTGAGTTCCAGTTATGTATAATGGCCTACTTCTAGTGTGCTGAAGTAGGTCCGTAGTACCTACGGACCATATAGCACACGGTGTGCACTTTTATGTCCGTAATAGTTACGGACGTCATAGCAGCGAAGAGGTTAAGGAGATGACTGGACAGTTTGTTTAGGAAGTGACTGCTAAGTGTTTCAATGACTTTATGGACCAATATATTCCGGAAGTGACTTATGTTCATGAAGTGACTGCTATGTGCTCAAAATGTTTAAGTTTAATTTCTGGGCGAGCAGATCATTCATCAGTGCTCACTTACTCTAACTAACATTTTCTTTCTTTTTAGCACTTCTATACTTTACGTTACATGCACACTAACTAACATTTTCTTTTTTCCTTAGCACTTCTTTACTTTAAAGAACACACAGGAGTCTGTTATGTTCATATATGTTTACCACTTTATACTAATGTAAGGCATTTACCTTGTAGGTGCTGGAGTCTTTAATACTTATGAGCAATGAATAATATCAACTTTTCACATAAAAGTATACGTTGGAATGGTCTGTAATTTATCTGGGGGATGTTCATAAGATACATATGAGCAGACGACAGATATATTGCAAGTGCAGAAGGATTCCTATTTATTGTTGGGAAATGTTCAAATATGTTCAACAAACATTTGCTGCACTTATTATCTGAATATTTCCCAAGGGAATTACATATCAGTCAGTATTCAGTAAAGAAAGTACAGTAATGCTCTAAATAATCGACTCCTTAACCACAGCAGAATTATGGGTAACTTTTCAGGATTTAGTCGGAAATATGGCTTTCATCGGAGCTTTCCGATGAATGGCAACAAGCCATATTTCAGACTAAATCCTGAAAAGTTACCCACAATTCTGCTGAGGTAAGGAGTCGATTATTTAGGGCATTACTGTACATCTTATTAGAAAAATTTGTGACATGAATTAATTGAATTCATGCTGAAGAATTGGACTGTGACATCAACTGAACTATTGCTTTAAATAGCTGCAGGCGATGTAGAACACGCTCAAGATGCAAACAAATTTAAGTGTTTTAAATAAAACAAATTGAAATGTAGTATAAAAATATTTATCATTACTGACCTAGATATGAAGTTAGATATTAATATACTTGCTTTTGAAGAACTTGTGAAATGTGTGTGGTATGAGATATAAATCTAATTGGAGGTTGACAACAACAACCACTGAATTTTATCTTTAAAATATTGATGTCGCAGCAGGTCATAGTTCACTTTGTGAGAGAGGTAAAATTATGTTTTTCATCTTCCAACTCAATATGTTGTCAAACTGAAAGGTAGAGTTTAGTCCCCTCCCTCACTCCGCTTGCCTGTATTGCCATCACGTATACAGAATGTAACTAAGCCTTACATTTTTTGTTTAAGACTTTTATCGGTTATAATTCACTCTGCATTATTCCGAGAGACTGAACTCTAAATATTAACTTGGAAATCAAGCCTGAATAATAACCCTTCGGAAAATTATAATCAGGCTTAATTGGTAGCAGTCAAATTTCAACTTCTGAGCTAAAAATGTCACATGGTCACTCTTGGAAATTTTACCTCACTGTGAACTCTAGGTGACCTTGACCTGGTTGTAGAAAATTCACTATTTTAGAGCAATTATGCATTCTTTTGACCACTGGGGAAAGAACAACTTTTTGGATAATAATTAATGTAAATTGTCGTGATTAGCAAATAAGAGCACTTTTGAAAATGACCTTCACCTCTGAGTTTGTCCATTGGAGGTTTACTATTTGAGTTATCCATCTTACAACTGCAATTTGTCTGTTTGAGCATGTGGAAGTGGTCCACATTTCCAAAAATTAACAAACTTCAAAAATCGATATCTGATCACTCTTGAGCTTTGAAGGGTGGGTTCCTCGACTCTAATCAAATATTTTTTACCATCAAAGCCAAAGAAATAGTATTTTAGGAGCAACTAATCGGATTGAGTACCTTTAAAAACAGTCTTGATCAATTTCTAAACAAATAAAAACATATACATGTATGACGCACCAATAATGGAAATGATAACTAATGAAGAGTTGACAAAAAGAGGCCACGCCTGCTGTCAGGAACAACCTTAAGTAACCTTAAGTAAGTATGAATATTGACAAACTCTTAATGCGCGGAATTAGGTCCACGCATACTCAGATGGACATATAATACACTGTGTAACATTTTATGTTAATATGGATGCATAGTAGCCAAGATAGTAATACCATCTTTGGTGCATACACGTATATGTTGCAAATCTCCGATATGTAGGCAATCATCTCTAAATGTTTCAAGGCTCTACACTAAAATATTAGCAGTTGATTACACCATTTTGGTTCACAAAATGTATACCCGTTCTAAATAGATGATAAAAGGTGTGAAAACAATCCCCAAAAGTGTTAGGTCCGCATACTACAAATTATTAAAGGAGAACCTAATCACATGTAATGTAAATCTAGATAGATGTACAGATGCTCGAATGAATGAGTGGGTGGGCAAGTAACATCCCTATAGTCACTCAAAAACTGAAATTCTGGGTAAGGTTGGCCTGTAAAGGTTACAATCTGGTACCAATAGGGCCGATTCCATTCATATTGCTTGGCTGTAATGGGTAGACCAGGGCAAAAAATTACATATATATGCTCAGCCCTGATAATAAGCGTCGGCTATCAGCTGAGCCAAGGTAAATACCTAGGCAAAAGAAATTTTGTCAGCTATTTTTTTGCCGAGGCAAATCTCAGAACCTGCCAATGTTTTGTGCAAAATTGAAACAAACTGTTCCAGACATTGTCTCAGTGTCCCACTGTGGAAATCTGCAGACAGCAAAAATTAATTTGTTGAATGCCAAGGACTACTGAAGGAAACATTCATTACACATGAAGATTGTCAATCAGAAATGTTATTAAAGCCAGACCCAACCTTTTTAGCCAAATAAAATATTTCTGGCCAAGGTAATTTTTTAGCATAGTCAAAATTTAGCTAAATAACAGGTCTAGATGCTTAACCCATACCTTCTAATGTACGGACTCAAAATCAGCAATACACCTATTCACATAATGTGGAGATGATTGGAAAGATATATTGGAGGGGGGGGGCATCACTAACTTGGATAGGTATAAATATGAGTCTGACCAGATAAAGTATAGCTTTGGATAGCATGTGTTCATGTCCTGGTTAATGTTAGGGTTAATATTTTCAAAACCAATCAATCGATACCAAAATCTATATATACAGGTGAAGAATGTGTCATGATTAACCTGGATATGATTATGAGAGTGATCAGGTGAAAACTATCTAGTTATCACTGAAAACATTGTGTCAACGGAATTGGGGGAGTATGTTCATATTTTTAACCAAATCAATCAGATGACCCTTACTAAACCCAATTACCAATTTTTTTCCCATTCATTTCAGACTTACTAAAGTTATCATCCAGAAACGAAAAAAGTGAATGGACGGACGGGGACAGACCAATAACATAATACGTCGTCAAAATCATCAAACTGGAAATGGAAATGGGCCTGTCCCAGATGGGACTAAGGTATACCCCGTATTCAACATGTTATTCCAACAATGGGCATATAATTTAGAAACCCATATAAATAAGTCAGTGTCAAATAATACCAGCTGTTTCTTCAAGTCTCTTTGAAAAGCCGACGAAAGTCCTAACGGATGTACATCTCTATATTTGTTAATTATATTTCCAAATATGGAGTGCATTCCAGGCGTTGTGAATGTTTGTGAGAATCGTAGTATTTAGAAATAGTTATAAATACAACAATATGTGAAAGAATAATCAGTCATGAATATCGTTGACTGATAAAAACTCAAAGATAATGTCTCCTATATTGCGATGAGTACATGTATAATGAACAAGAGTTGTGCACTCGGGTGCCAGCATACTCCCACCGTGGCAAATTCAACCTGCATTATACGTAAACCCTAACTTGATAGCATCCACACACAAAATAAGTCGAAAATGAAGTGTAATGTTAGGAAAAACAGTCCGAGCCAACCATGACCCACATCATGTAGAGAGGGTGTTGTGAGAAGCATGTATACCAAAAATTATTGAAATCGGTTCATATTTGTTAAAGTTATTAAGTCGGACAGAATTTTCTAAGTCAAAATAAGTCGAAAAGTAAGGCGTAACTTAAAAAAAGAAAGTCGGACCGCACCGCAATTAGCATCATGCGGTCCTAAGGAGATTGCACACAAAAAATTATTGAAATCGGTTCATAGTTGTTCGAGTTATGAGGTCGGACGGACACACGGAGGGAGAAAGTGTGACGGACGGACGGACAGACAGACGCACTGACCCACATTTGGGCACAAATTGGGTCAGTTGTCCAAAATCTTATTGGGTTCCCTTGTTGGGTATGAAAAATGTGTTCTCACAAATAGGCACATAGTGGGTCATCCAATATTTTTTTGTTGGGTTCTGGTTGGGCACAATTAAAATATTGTTGGCTGCATAGATCTGTTCAGATATTTATTGGCTAAAAAATGCAGACATTGTTGAGTAAATTCAAATAAGTTGAAGTCATCTTGGGTTCTCATTTGGGCACAAATTGGGTCAGTTGTCCAAAATCTTATTGGGTTCCCTTGTTGGGTATGAAAAAAATCCCTTGTTGGGTATGAAAAAAATCTCACAAATAGGCACATAGTGGGTCATCCAATATTTTTTTGTTGGGTTCTGGTTTGGACATTATGGACTTTTTTTTAGGACAAATGAAGTCCAAACCACCTGTTGAGTACATTCACATGAAAGCCAAAAAATATGTTTGGACAAAGAATAACTTGTCAGGGCTATTGGGTATACCCAACAACAGGGAAAATACCCAACAAGGTGGAAAATACCCAACAAGTGCCCATTGTACCCACAAAGTAACCAATATATGCCCATATGTAAACACGGACAGACAGATGACGGACGGACGGACAGATGCAGTCAATCCAGTATACCCCCCATTTTCTTTGAAAGTGGGGGTATAATTATGGATATATCGCCTGTATTCGGTTTTCCAACAACAGTTGTGTTTGACAACGCATGGGGAAAATGGTCAACATATGTAATTAACCAATTGATCTGAGAAGTGATCTGTTATGAGGCTGAGTTACAAGTTGATATGTTCGTATGGATGGATGGATGGATGGACAGACAGTCAGAGCCCTAGACTATATACCCTGAACCACCTTCTGGGGTCAGGGCATAACTCTAGAACAGAAAACACGAATAATGTAATTGGCCCCTCTGTTGAAAGCACCGCTGATGGCAAGCTTCCAAACTAAATTTCACATCAGATCCCATATAAACATAACATGTGGCAGAGATACATTCCTGGATGGATGAACGCCCAGACAGACAAACAGACAACGTCAATCCAGCATAGCCTTCAACCACTTTTCTTTGAAAAGTAGGGGAATAGAAAAATATTAGTGGAGTAGCTTAATGCAAAATCATTCACTTTTGGATTAAAGCATGAAACTTTCAGGGTTGGTTGGGTATGCGGTCCACATCAACCAGTTAGCTGGTTCCAGGATTTTGGTGACCCCTTGACCTTCAAATTGACCTTGACATTGAAGCGATACCTGGATGTCCGCCTTTGTATCCACAATCAATTTGTCTTCTATAATCCAAAATGGCCGCAATAATGGATGCCAAAATTTAAAAAATTGACGTTTTTGTACTAATTTCTTTAAAATCAGTTTCTGCTTTTTGAAACTGTTTGGGAATTGTAACTTTATTTTGTATTGGTCATGTTAACTGACCATTGGAGCAATGAATGAAAGTGTCAATGACACTGTAGCTCAACTTAGGTAGGGGAATAATTTAATGGTCGACAGTAAATGGAGGAATAGGAAAAGTGCTAATTGAAATGTCTAAGTAAGACTAGATGTACATGTCAATATCAACATTCATAACAGGTTTCATAATGATCGGATCAGGGATGTGGTGATTATGGTGTGCCCAAGGATTTATTGATGCAAAGAGTAAATTCTAAAATGGCCACCGACAGCCATGTTTTTTTTCCGAATTACCCCAAAATGACTTGTTCCCATCTACAGCCTTTACAAATCTCATAATGATCTGATCAAAGGTATGACCTGTAGCCTGTGCCAATGGATTTAGTCATGCAAAGAGTAAAATCCAAGATGGCTGCTGGCGGCCATGTTTTTCGGCTGAACGACCCCAAAATGACTCGTTTCCCATCTACATGTCATTGTTAACATACATGACAAATTTCATGAAGTTCCGACCAAAGCTACGACCTGTAGCCCGCACCAAAGAATTTAGTCATGCTAAGAGTAAAATCCAAGATGGCTGCTGGCGGCCATTTTGGCTGAACGACCCCAAAATCACTCGTTTCCCATCTACATGTCAATATTAACATCCATGACAAATTTCATGATGATCAGACGAACAGCACGACCTGTAGCCCGCGCCAATGGATTGAATTTTGAAATCCAAAATGGCCACCAGCGGCCATGTTTTTTGTCCGAATGACCCCAAAATGACTCGTTCCCATCTACATGTCAATGTCAACATTCATGACAAAATTCATAAAGATCAGACCATAGGTACGACCTGTAGCCCGCACCAAAGAATTTAGTCATGCAAAGAGTAAAATCCAAGATGGCTGCTGGCGGCCATGTTTTTTGGCTGAACGACCCCAAAATCACTCGTTTCCCATCTACATGTCAATATTAACATCCATGACAAATTTCATGATGATCAGACGAACAGCACGACCTGTAGCCCGCGCCAATGGATTGAATTTTGAAATCCAAAATGGCCACCAGCGGCCATGTTTTTTGGCCGAATGACCCCAAAATGACTCGTTCCCATCTACATGTCAATGTCAACATTCATGACAAAATTCATAAAGATCAGACCATAGGTACGACCTGTAGCCCGCGCAAAAGGATTTAGTCATGCAAAGAGTAAAATCCATGATGGCTGCTGGCGGCCATGTTTTTTGGCCGAACAACCCCAAAATCACTCGTTCCCATCTACATGTCATTGTTAACATCCATGACAAATTTCATGAAGTTCTGACCAAAGCTACAACCTGTAGCCCGCGCCAAAGAATTTAGTCATGCAAAGAGTAAAATCCAAGATGGCTGCTGGCGGCCATGTTTTTTGGCTGAACGACCCCAAAATCACTCGTTCCCATCTACATGTCAATATTAACATCCATAACAAATTTCATGATGATCAGACGAACAGCACGACCTGTAGCCCGCGCCAATGGATTGAATTTTGAAATCCAAAATGGCCACCAGCGGCCATGTTTTTTGGCCGAATGACCCCAAAATGACTCGTTCCCATCTACATGTCAATGTCAACATTCATGACAAAATTCATAAAGATCAGACCATAGGTACGACCTGTAGCCAGCGCCAAAGGATTTAGTCATGCAAAGAGTAAAATCCATGATGGCTGCTGGCGGCCATGTTTTTTGGCCGAACAACCCCAAAATCACTCGTTCCCATCTACATGTCATTGTTAACATCCATGACAAATTTCATGAAGTTCTGACCAAAGCTACAACCTGTAGCCCGCGCCAAAGAATTTAGTCATGCAAAGAGTAAAATCCAAGATGGCTGCTGGCGGCCATGTTTTTTGGCTGAACGACCCCAAAATCACTCGTTCCCATCTACAAGTCAATATTAACATCCATGACAAATTTCATGATGATCAGACGAACAGCACGACCTGTAGCCCGCGCCAATGGATTGAATTTTGAAATCCAAAATGGCCACCAGCGGCCATGTTTTTTGGCCGAATGACCCCAAACACACTCGTTCCCATCTACATGTCAATGTCAACATTCATGACAAAATTCATAAAGATCAGACCATAGGTACGACCTGTAGCCCGCGCCAAAGGATTTAGTCATGCAAAGAGTAAAATCCATGATGGCTGCTGGCGGCCATGTTTTTTGGCCGAACAACCCCAAAATCACTCGTTCCCATCTACATGTCATTGTTAACATCCATGACAAATTTCATGAAGTTCTGATCAAAACTACGACCTGTAGCCTGCGCCAAAGGATTTAGTCATGCAAAGAGTAAAATCCAAGATGGCTGCCAGCGGCCATGTTTTTTGGCCGTATGACCCCAAAATGACTCGCTCCCATATACATGTCAATATCAATATTCATGACAAATTTAATAAAGGTCAGACCAAAGGTACGACCTGTAGCCCGCGCCAAAGGATTTAGTCATGCAAAGAGTAAAATCCATGATGGCTGCCAGCGGCCATGTTTTTTGGCCGAACGACCCCAAAATCACTCGTTCCCATCTACATGTCAATATTAACATCCATGACAAATTTCATGATGATCAGACAAACAGCACGACCTGTAGCCCGCGCCAATGGATTGAATTTTGAAATCCAAAATGGCCACCAGCGGCCATGTTTTTTGGCCGAATGACCCCAAAATCACTCGTTCCCATCTACATGTCAATGTCAACATTCATGACAAAATTCATAAAGATCAGACCATAGGTACAACCTGTAGCCCGCGCCAAAGGATTTAGTCATGCAAAGAGTAAAATCCATGATGGCTGCTGGCGGCCATGTTTTTTGGCCGAACAACCCCAAAATCGCTCGTTCCCATCGACATGTCATTGTTAACATCCATGACAAATTTCATGAAGTTCTGATCAAAACTACGACCTGTAGCCTGCGGCAAAGGATTTAGTCATGCAAAGAGTAAAATCGAAGATGGCTGCCAGCGGCCATGTTTTTTGGCCGTATGACCCCAAAAAGACTCGTTCCCATATACATGTCAATATCAATATTCATGACAAATTTAATAAAGGTCAGACCAAAGGTACGACCTGTAGCCCGCGCCAAAGGATTTAGTCATGCAAAGAGTAAAATCCATGATGGCTGCCAGCGGCCATGTTTTTTGGCCGAACGACCCCAAAATCACTCGTTCCCATCTACATGTTAATATTAACATCCATGACAAATTTCATAATGATCAGACGAACAGTACGACCTGTAGCCCGCGCCAATGGATTGAATTTTGAAATCCAAAATGGCCACCAGTGGCCATGTTTTTTAGCCGAATGACCCCAAAATGACTCGTTCCCATCTACATGCCAATGTCAACATTCATGACAAATTTCATAAAGATCAGACCAAAGGTACGACCTGTAGCCCGCGCCAAAGGATTTAGTCATGCAAAGAGTAAAATCCATGATGGCTGCTGGCGGCCATGTTTTTTGGCCGAACAACCCCAAAATCACTCGTTCCCATCTACATGTCATTGTTAACATCCATGACAAATTTCATGAAGTTCCAATCAAAACTACGACCTGTAGCCTGCGCCAAATGATTTAGTCATGCAAAGAGTAAAATCCAAGATGGCTGCTGATGGCCATGTTTTTTGGCCGAACGACCCCAAAATGACTCGTTCCCATCTACATGTCAATATTAACATCCATGACAAATTTCATGATGATCAAAAGAACAGTACGACCTGTAGCCCGCGCCAATGGATTGAATTTTGAAATCCAAGATGGCTACCAGCGGCCATGTTTTTTGGCCGAATGACCCCAAAATGACTCGTTCCCATCTACATGTCAATGTCAACATTCATGCAAAATTTCATAAAGATCAGACCAAAGGTACGACCTGTAGCCCGCGCCAAAGGAAATTGTTGACGGACACACGGACACACGCACACACGGACGACGGACGCCAAACCATGGCAATAGCTCAAACTTACAAGTAAGTTGAGCTAAAAATGTATGCCATTCATGGGCTCCCTGCCAACTCCGATCCCTTAAAAATTCGATTTTACAGAACACAGTATAAACATTCACCAAAAATCACCATTGGGATTCTAGTCACATTTCGTCAAGAAATGGGAAGAACTGTGCAATCTAAGTGACAAATTCCATTTCTTATGAATATTCCAACTCAATTGTACCCAAATTGTCGCTTTGGCTCAAAATGTCAAGTTGTGGTCGATAAAAAAATGACTATTCTGTCTTATAGATTGAATACTACCATTTCTGATGCACCTTGGTTAATTTTTACTATTTTAAACACTGACATTACCAGAATTATTGGATTTTTCTATCACAAACTTGACATCAAAATCAGCAAAAATTCACTTTTCAGGTTAAGACAATTTTCTCAAGTAAAATGGAACTATCTTTGGTATCGAAGGTGTTTATTGTTTTGATCTGTCTAAAATGGGTCACACTGATCTGTTTTTGGACAAAATTACTCAAGATGGTTTGCAAGATGGTTTGCAAAATGGCCACCAAATTTGGTAAAAAAGTTTATTATTCATATATATCCCGAATATTATTATCTGATGTTCCAAAAAGGTAGCAAATTGTGACTCACTTTGTATTAACCATGTCACTTATGGGGCATGACAAATTAATTATAAAGGATGCAGTACGGAATTTTGCCAAAAACTCTTTTGGGATTCTGACCATGTTTTTGTACGGAAATGGACAAAACTTTGAAAATGAACTGAAAGGGGCATTATTATGAGGCTACTCAGGCCAATAAAATTGTGGCTCATTGGCATCGAAATGACCAATGTCAGGAAAACCGTTTCCCCCATTGTGCATATAAACCATCACCAGGATGTAGAACTCTCTGACATTACCTCTATATCGATTAACATACCCCAGTTTCCTGTAATTCATGGAGCACGAACAAAGCATGAATATTCATGATTATTCATGAATATTCATGCTTTATTCATGATGCATATTCATGGTTATGCTTGTTCATGGTTAATCATGGTTTTAAAGGCTGAATTAGCATGAATATATATGAACTTTTGGAAATAGTAAATTTTGCAGGTTTATAAGGTAGGAAAAAGTGTGGATAAGCATGAATTATTGCAAACATTAAATTATAATAGCCATGGAAGTATGAATAAGCATGAATAAACATGAATGTATTAAAGGTACTCAACCCGATAAAACTCCTCTCAATTACTATTTCAATGGCTTCGGGGGTCAAAAATATTTGATTCGAGTCGAGGAAGTCACCCATCAAAGCTCAGATTTGTTAGATATCGATTTTCGAAATCTATTATTTTTCATTATCGGGAATACTATCTGGCCCAGAACTCAGTCAAAATTGCGTTAAAATTACCACTTGATTTTAGAGTTATTCATCCTTGTCTGTTTGAATAGATTTGGAGTACACATCCAGAGCAGATTACGGCAGTTATTAGTACTCATCTCGAGAACATAACAAATTTGAAAAATCAATATCTAATAACTCTGAGCTTTGTTTGATGGGTTCCTCGACTCGAATCAAATATTTTTTACCCCCAAAGCCAAAGAAATAGTAATATAGGACCCTCTGATCGGATTGTTGTTGTTGGAATCTGTTGAGATGGGGACCCTCTTTACGGGTTGAGTACCTTTAATGGATTTATATATAATAGTTTTTGTATATATTTTGAGTAAAGAAATGTTAGTCTAATGCAGTGTGTTTAACATTTTAATACAAATAGGATAGCAATTTTATATCATGAATAACCATGAATATTTTAAGTCTAATATTTAATAAAAAAAATTCTGAAATTCATCCTTCCATGAACAACCATGAACAATAAGCAATTATAACAATCAAAGCAGACCAGACTGTGTTTACTAATTAAAGATGGATTATCCCTTCGTAAACACGTTTTATTTATTTTGCGGTAAGTAATAATGTCGAAGACACCTGTCTGGAAATGCTTCTATCAATTAATATTCATTTTATATAAATATTTTCTTATATGATAAGGAAGTTGACATATATATCCCTTATCAAAATGGTTGTTTGCTGCAAGTTAGCAGCAAATGTGTGGCATGTTTGCAGCAAATGGTTTGTTCGCAGAAAGTCAATTGCACATATTCGCAGATCTTTGCCGCAAACTTTTGTTTTTTTTGTGTTTGATAATTTGCATCATTAATTTCAACATAATCCACAGCAAAATAAAGCAATGCTGTGTGAAACACCATGGTAACATGTGATATCTATATTACAGCTTGATTAAATTTGCCGTGGCGACATTTTTCCTAATTTCGTGGGCTGATTATGTTTTTTAAATTCTGATCTAACAAGCGATGGATTATGCAATTTATGGACAACAAAATTCCAAATAATGTTTTTAAAAGGTTCAATGCCCCATGTGGCTTTATCAGTTCTTTTATCGAATAGCTTTATTGTCGCGATCCTGGGTTTATAATCATGAAAACAAATCAAATATATCGTGGGGGGATGTGCCCTTTGAAATCGAAAGTAATAATTTGAAAAGTGAAAAACGGGAACGGGAACTGGAATATGGAATTGAGTCATACAAAATGTGCGACGTTTTAGATATATCATTTATTAATATAATGCCAATGTAAATCATTGTTTGTATATACTTTGTGTAGAAATAATCCTGATGAAGCAAAATACCCATAAAACAACCTCAACGATCCGTTTCTTTCTGCAAGCCGCTTTTTCAAACAGACGAAATTTACGCGGTATAATTTTTAAAATTGAAAACCGTCGCACACAATCAGTGGATCTGTTGAACTTGAGGGAACTTTGAGGAATATAATTATATGGAATATGATTATTATGACAGTGTGTGCACATCGTAAAACTATAAAATTGGAATACCGTAATCATTCTTGGTCATTATTATGTGAAGGCAATAGTACTGTTTACAATACATCAAAATTTCAATTCGAAGTGAAATGGTGTCTTGACACGGAAACCGGCGAGCTCGCTGATTTTGAATGGGATGAACAGTGGAGACTGGATAGGAAAATTCAATAACCATGAAATTCGGATTCAGTATATCAACCATGAAATTCCAGTGATGTTCCATATACATTCAAGTATATTACTAGTAGGATCTAGGCCAGCCCATGCCGACCTGTGTCGTTTTCGTACTGAAATTATGTTATTCATGAATTATCCGTGAATAATCATGAATAATTCATGGTCAGGAAACTGGGGTATATCCCTGAGTTATTATGTAAAGCGATAGCCACCCAAATTTACACATGTACAACCCACCCATGACCATACACTCGCTCCATATATACACAAGAGGTGTGCACTCGAGTGCTAGCATTCCCCCACTGTGGCAAATTCAACCCGCATTATCCGTAAACCTAACAAAAAAGATTTTTAACTTTAAAGAAAAATTTAGATTAATAATTTTGATATTGGTTCATATTTGTTTGAATGATTGCAGAAACCCCAAAAAGGGTAGAAAATGAAACGCAACCTTAACATCTAAGATGGCTTTTGTCGAGTGTGATAGCAACCAAAAAAAAAGGAAGTTTCAAATATCTACGACCAAACTGTAGGAGGAGTTGAATATACCATGAAGGTACCCTCATACCGAAAAACAGAAAATTATAAAAAAAAAAATTCAAAGTCGAAAGGCCCATAACTTTGGGAAAAATCATTGGATCAAATTCGAACTTGACCTGTATTTTGATATGAACGACCCACAAAAAAAACAGAATTTCCAATTAAACAATCCAAACTTGAGTTATCATCCGGAAACCAAAGAAAACAACAAGTAAAATTTAATTTTATAAGTCGAAAAGCCCATAACTCTGAGAAAAATCATCGGATCAAACTCAAATTCGAACTTGACCTGTATTATGATATCATTGACTCACACAAAGACGTAATTTTCAATTGAACAGTCCAAACTTTAGTTATCATCTGGAAACCAAAAAAAAAAGAAGAAAATTGAATTTTCTAAGTCAAAAAAGTCCATTACTCTAGAAAAAATCATCGGATCAAACTCAAATTCGAATTCAACCTGTATCTTGATATGACTGATCTACAAAAAAACGGTATTTGCAATTAAAGGATCAAAACTTGAGATATCATCCGGAAACCGAAAAAGTGAGAAATTTTCTAAGTCGAAAATGAGGTGTAACTTTAAACAAAAAAGTCGAACCGAACCGCAATTAGCATCATGCAGAGAGGCAGTCCTAAGGAGATTGCATACAATAAATTATTGAAATTGGTTCATAGTTGTTCGAGTTATGAGGACGGACGGACGGACAGACAGAACGACACACGGAGGGAGAAAGCGTGACAGACAGACGCAGTCAATCCAGTATATCCCCCCATTTTCTTCGAAAGTGGGGGTATAATAACACCACATAAATGACCAAGTAGCCACTCACCTTTTACACATATACCTCATCCATGACCGTTCAGCCAAACTAAGGTATACCCGTATACCACGCACTTGACTATATAGCCACAAGTCACCACGCAGGCACACCAGGTACTTCTACACCTCACCCACGACTGTATAGTCACTCTATATATAGCTCTACATCACATTCATGATCATACAGTCACTTCTTGTAACATATTTGCCTCACCATTGGCCATACAATTACTCCATGTATATGTATTTGCCAATCCCATGGCCATGATAGTCACTCAATATATACATATACACCACACCCATAACAAAAGAGTCACTCCAAGTATACATATACAAATCACCAATGGCCATACAGACGTTCTATAGATACCAATACCACGCGCACATGACCATTCATACACTCCAGGCTTGCATATACACCTCACTCATGACAATTCAGCAAATCTTTGTATACTCATAACCACATGGTCATATAGTCAATCATTGTTTACCAATTCACTTAACCATTGGCCATATGGTTACTCCATATACACATATTGGCCACACCCATGGTGTATCACTCTGTGATTTATGATCGTTATTCATGGTGAACGTCCTTGAGTGGTGCATATCATCGATACCAACTTTTTGCTGTCTGACATCGCACAACTTAATTCGCTCGGATTTGTTCTTTTATATATACTTAACTATTTGCAAAACGAACAGTATTTACATGTATACCCGCCAATGCCTAAGTTTAATTTAATGTCATCTCATCTGTTGTTTATATGTTTAACAAGTGTAATTTGAAGTTTATATTAATTTTTTTTACAATGGATGTTCAATCAATCAATTGGAACGTTCTATACTTCTTATCATCTTTAACAGTACACATTTATAGGCTCATGTCCATCTATTCAGAATTCACTGTCATATGTGTTCACTCCCATTTGCAACTTCATTTATTCATATGCTCATGTCACGTCAATTGTATTCATGTTGTCTATTCATCTGTTTCTCCATACTTCATCTAACATATGTAACATCCGTATGGGCGTTTTCTATTTTTTCATTTCGTGTCCTTGCATAACATCCTCATACCACTTGTTTCGTCTCATTTATTCATCTACAGTTCACATTCATTTCACACGTATATGGTCGTGGATAGGTTTATACTATTTATCAAAGTTTTATTATATTTTTCATTATACTCTATTGTCTTGGTGATGGCATATTTCAAGTTATATGTATTGGATTCAATGTATTACTCACATCTGTGTGGTCTAGATGGTGCATTGTGTGATCACATGCGAACGGATATTATGATATGTTTTTTCTATTATTTATTTTTTGTCATTCTAGGTTAAAGCAACATGTTCAATAAGCTTGGCGTGGTTACTCCCCCAACTCGGGAAACACATGGTCATATAGCCACTAAAGATATACATATACACCCCACCCATGCCTATAAAGTCACTCCAGGTATACATATACACCTCACCAGTGGCCATGCAGCTTTCAAGACATACCAATACCCTGCACATCGCCTAACCATTGGCAATACGGTCACTCCCTGTATACCTATTGACCACACCCATGATCATATAGCCACTCAAGATATACATATACACCACACTCATGACCATAGTCACTCCAGTTGTACGTATACACCTCACCAATTGCCATACAACCCTTCAAGACATACCAGTTCCCTGTACACCACCTCACCATGGGCCGTATGGTATCTCCCTCATACCTATTAACACATGCATGGCATATAGCCACTCAGGATATACATATACACCCCACATGGACATAGAGTCATTCCATGTATACATATATACCTCAGCATTGAATGGATACACCAATACCCCCACACACACGGCCATTTGTATACTCCAGACTTGCATATACACCTCACGCATGACAATTCAGCCATTCGCTGTATACTCATACATCCTATGATCATACAGCGACTCCCTGTATACATGTATATATACCCCCTAATAACAATAGACCAACAGCAAAGATGCACATACATACCATATACACCTATGATCACAATGACACTTCATATATACCAACACGCTCGCCCGAATATGACCATCCATCTATACATGTATACATATACACTTCAACATTCATGACCATACAGCCGTTCCATGTACAGCTATAACATGCTGGTCATCCTATAATATCTGCTGCGGGCAAATATTGAGTAAACCCTGTTGCGGGCACGAGTGAAGACTACAGGTATGTTTGATTTGAGGGAAATTTTGTCATTAATTGTTTTTCTTCAGTAGGGTTGCCACGACTATGAGTTTCCATAATCGACTATTTGACCGTTATAGTCGACGGTTAGTCGATTAATCGATCATATATGCGGCCTATATTACACCCAGGTAAACAAGTGATAAATGCGATATTACAATGACTACTTTTAAAGTCTACATCCAGTTATAAACTGTCAGTCAGCAGGCTTGTCATTCTGAGGCCCCCGCCCGTCATCAGCCACCTAAAAAATTCCAGCGGACAAGAATTTTTCTAATATCTGTATCTATATGTGTATTGTGTTTGTGTGATATGTTTGATTTTTGAAATAAATATTGTTTACACCAATATCTGTAGTCAATCAATGTTCCACGTGAACATGCGTCGATCCAGTCAATCCAGTATACCCCCCATTTTCTTTGAAAGTGGGGGTATAATTATGGATATATCGCCTGTATTCGGTTTTCCAACAACAGTTGTGTTTGACAACGCATGGGGAAAATGGTCAACATATGTAATTAACCAATTGATCTGAGAAGTGATCTGTTATGAGGCTGAGTTACAAGTTGATATGTTCGTATGGATGGATGGATGGATGGACAGACAGTCAGAGCCCTAGACTATATACCCTGAACCACCTTCTGGGGTCAGGGCATAACTCTAGAACAGAAAACACGAATAATGTAATTGGCCCCTCTGTTGAAAGCACCGCTGATGGCAAGCTTCCAAACTAAATTTCACATCAGATCCCATATAAACATAACATGTGGCAGAGATACATTCCTGGATGGATGAACGCCCAGACAGACAAACAGACAACGTCAATCCAGCATAGCCTTCAACCACTTTTCTTTGAAAAGTAGGGGAATAGAAAAATATTAGTGGAGTAGCTTAATGCAAAATCATTCACTTTTGGATTAAAGCATGAAACTTTCAGGGTTGGTTGGGTATGCGGTCCACATCAACCAGTTAGCTGGTTCCAGGATTTTGGTGACCCCTTGACCTTCAAATTGACCTTGACATTGAAGCGATACCTGGATGTCCGCCTTTGTATCCACAATCAATTTGTCTTCTATAATCCAAAATGGCCGCAATAATGGATGCCAAAATTTAAAAAATTGACGTTTTTGTACTAATTTCTTTAAAATCAGTTTCTGCTTTTTGAAACTGTTTGGGAATTGTAACTTTATTTTGTATTGGTCATGTTAACTGACCATTGGAGCAATGAAAAATGTATGCCATTCATGGGCTCCCTGCCAACTCCGATCCCTTAAAAATTCGATTTTACAGAACACAGTATAAACATTCACCAAAAATCACCATTGGGATTCTAGTCACATTTCGTCAAGAAATGGGAAGAACTGTGCAATCTAAGTGACAAATTCCATTTCTTATGAATATTCCAACTCAATTGTACCCAAATTGTCGCTTTGGCTCAAAATGTCAAGTTGTGGTCGATAAAAAAATGACTATTCTGTCTTATAGATTGAATACTACCATTTCTGATGCACCTTGGTTAATTTTTACTATTTTAAACACTGACATTACCAGAATTATTGGATTTTTCTATCACAAACTTGACATCAAAATCAGCAAAAATTCACTTTTCAGGTTAAGACAATTTTCTCAAGTAAAATGGAACTATCTTTGGTATCGAAGGTGTTTATTGTTTTGATCTGTCTAAAATGGGTCACACTGATCTGTTTTTGGACAAAATTACTCAAGATGGTTTGCAAGATGGTTTGCAAAATGGCCACCAAATTTGGTAAAAAAGTTTATTATTCATATATATCCCGAATATTATTATCTGATGTTCCAAAAAGGTAGCAAATTGTGACTCACTTTGTATTAACCATGTCACTTATGGGGCATGACAAATTAATTATAAAGGATGCAGTACGGAATTTTGCCAAAAACTCTTTTGGGATTCTGACCATGTTTTTGTACGGAAATGGACAAAACTTTGAAAATGAACTGAAAGGGGCATTATTATGAGGCTACTCAGGCCAATAAAATTGTGGCTCATTGGCATCGAAATGACCAATGTCAGGAAAACCGTTTCCCCCATTGTGCATATAAACCATCACCAGGATGTAGAACTCTCTGACATTACCTCTATATCGATTAACATACCCCAGTTTCCTGTAATTCATGGAGCACGAACAAAGCATGAATATTCATGATTATTCATGAATATTCATGCTTTATTCATGATGCATATTCATGGTTATGCTTGTTCATGGTTAATCATGGTTTTAAAGGCTGAATTAGCATGAATATATATGAACTTTTGGAAATAGTAAATTTTGCAGGTTTATAAGGTAGGAAAAAGTGTGGATAAGCATGAATTATTGCAAACATTAAATTATAATAGCCATGGAAGTATGAATAAGCATGAATAAACATGAATGTATTAAAGGTACTCAACCCGATAAAACTCCTCTCAATTACTATTTCAATGGCTTCGGGGGTCAAAAATATTTGATTCGAGTCGAGGAAGTCACCCATCAAAGCTCAGATTTGTTAGATATCGATTTTCGAAATCTATTATTTTTCATTATCGGGAATACTATCTGGCCCAGAACTCAGTCAAAATTGCGTTAAAATTACCACTTGATTTTAGAGTTATTCATCCTTGTCTGTTTGAATAGATTTGGAGTACACATCCAGAGCAGATTACGGCAGTTATTAGTACTCATCTCGAGAACATAACAAATTTGAAAAATCAATATCTAATAACTCTGAGCTTTGTTTGATGGGTTCCTCGACTCGAATCAAATATTTTTTACCCCCAAAGCCAAAGAAATAGTAATATAGGACCCTCTGATCGGATTGTTGTTGTTGGAATCTGTTGAGATGGGGACCCTCTTTACGGGTTGAGTACCTTTAATGGATTTATATATAATAGTTTTTGTATATATTTTGAGTAAAGAAATGTTAGTCTAATGCAGTGTGTTTAACATTTTAATACAAATAGGATAGCAATTTTATATCATGAATAACCATGAATATTTTAAGTCTAATATTTAATAAAAAAAATTCTGAAATTCATCCTTCCATGAACAACCATGAACAATAAGCAATTATAACAATCAAAGCAGACCAGACTGTGTTTACTAATTAAAGATGGATTATCCCTTCGTAAACACGTTTTATTTATTTTGCGGTAAGTAATAATGTCGAAGACACCTGTCTGGAAATGCTTCTATCAATTAATATTCATTTTATATAAATATTTTCTTATATGATAAGGAAGTTGACATATATATCCCTTATCAAAATGGTTGTTTGCTGCAAGTTAGCAGCAAATGTGTGGCATGTTTGCAGCAAATGGTTTGTTCGCAGAAAGTCAATTGCACATATTCGCAGATCTTTGCCGCAAACTTTTGTTTTTTTTGTGTTTGATAATTTGCATCATTAATTTCAACATAATCCACAGCAAAATAAAGCAATGCTGTGTGAAACACCATGGTAACATGTGATATCTATATTACAGCTTGATTAAATTTGCCGTGGCGACATTTTTCCTAATTTCGTGGGCTGATTATGTTTTTTAAATTCTGATCTAACAAGCGATGGATTATGCAATTTATGGACAACAAAATTCCAAATAATGTTTTTAAAAGGTTCAATGCCCCATGTGGCTTTATCAGTTCTTTTATCGAATAGCTTTATTGTCGCGATCCTGGGTTTATAATCATGAAAACAAATCAAATATATCGTGGGGGGATGTGCCCTTTGAAATCGAAAGTAATAATTTGAAAAGTGAAAAACGGGAACGGGAACTGGAATATGGAATTGAGTCATACAAAATGTGCGACGTTTTAGATATATCATTTATTAATATAATGCCAATGTAAATCATTGTTTGTATATACTTTGTGTAGAAATAATCCTGATGAAGCAAAATACCCATAAAACAACCTCAACGATCCGTTTCTTTCTGCAAGCCGCTTTTTCAAACAGACGAAATTTACGCGGTATAATTTTTAAAATTGAAAACCGTCGCACACAATCAGTGGATCTGTTGAACTTGAGGGAACTTTGAGGAATATAATTATATGGAATATGATTATTATGACAGTGTGTGCACATCGTAAAACTATAAAATTGGAATACCGTAATCATTCTTGGTCATTATTATGTGAAGGCAATAGTACTGTTTACAATACATCAAAATTTCAATTCGAAGTGAAATGGTGTCTTGACACGGAAACCGGCGAGCTCGCTGATTTTGAATGGGATGAACAGTGGAGACTGGATAGGAAAATTCAATAACCATGAAATTCGGATTCAGTATATCAACCATGAAATTCCAGTGATGTTCCATATACATTCAAGTATATTACTAGTAGGATCTAGGCCAGCCCATGCCGACCTGTGTCGTTTTCGTACTGAAATTCTGTTATTCATGAATTATCCGTGAATAATCATGAATAATTCATGGTCAGGAAACTGGGGTATATCCCTGAGTTATTATGTAAAGCGATAGCCACCCAAATTTACACATGTACAACCCACCCATGACCATACACTCGCTCCATATATACACAAGAGGTGTGCACTCGAGTGCTAGCATTCCCCCACTGTGGCAAATTCAACCCGCATTATCCGTAAACCTAACAAAAAAGATTTTTAACTTTAAAGAAAAATTTAGATTAATAATTTTGATATTGGTTCATATTTGTTTGAATGATTGCAGAAACCCCAAAAAGGGTAGAAAATGAAACGCAACCTTAACATCTAAGATGGCTTTTGTCGAGTGTGATAGCAACCAAAAAAAAAGGAAGTTTCAAATATCTACGACCAAACTGTAGGAGGAGTTGAATATACCATGAAGGTACCCTCATACCGAAAAACAGAAAATTATAAAAAAAAAAATTCAAAGTCGAAAGGCCCATAACTTTGGGAAAAATCATTGGATCAAATTCGAACTTGACCTGTATTTTGATATGAACGACCCACAAAAAAAACAGAATTTCCAATTAAACAATCCAAACTTGAGTTATCATCCGGAAACCAAAGAAAACAACAAGTAAAATTTAATTTTATAAGTCGAAAAGCCCATAACTCTGAGAAAAATCATCGGATCAAACTCAAATTCGAACTTGACCTGTATTATGATATCATTGACTCACACAAAGACGTAATTTTCAATTGAACAGTCCAAACTTTAGTGATCATCTGGAAACCAAAAAAAAAAGAAGAAAATTGAATTTTCTAAGTCAAAAAAGTCCATTACTCTAGAAAAAATCATCGGATCAAACTCAAATTCGAATTCAACCTGTATCTTGATATGACTGATCTACAAAAAAACGGTATTTGCAATTAAAGGATCAAAACTTGAGATATCATCCGGAAACCGAAAAAGTGAGAAATTTTCTAAGTCGAAAATGAGGTGTAACTTTAAACAAAAAAGTCGAACCGAACCGCAATTAGCATCATGCAGAGAGGCAGTCCTAAGGAGATTGCATACAATAAATTATTGAAATTGGTTCATAGTTGTTCGAGTTATGAGGACGGACGGACGGACAGACGGAACGACACACGGAGGGAGAAAGCGTGACAGACAGACGCAGTCAATCCAGTATATCCCCCCATTTTCTTCGAAAGTGGGGGTATAATAACACCACATAAATGACCAAGTAGCCACTCACCTTTTACACATATACCTCATCCATGACCGTTCAGCCAAACTAAGGTATACCCGTATACCACGCACTTGACTATATAGCTACAAGTCACCACGCAGGCACACCAGGTACTTCTACACCTCACCCACGACTGTATAGTCACTCTATATATAGCTCTACATCACATTCATGATCATACAGTCACTTCTTGTAACATATTTGCCTCACCATTGGCCATACAATTACTCCATGTATATGTATTTGCCAATCCCATGGCCATGATAGTCACTCAATATATACATATACACCACACCCATAACAAAAGAGTCACTCCAAGTATACATATACAAATCACCAATGGCCATACAGACGTTCTACAGATACCAATACCACGCGCACATGACCATTCATACACTCCAGGCTTGCATATACACCTCACTCATGACAATTCAGCAAATCTTTGTATACTCATAACCACATGGTCATATAGTCAATCATTGTTTACCAATTCACTTAACCATTGGCCATATGGTTACTCCATATACACATATTGGCCACACCCATGGTGTATCACTCTGTGATTTATGATCGTTATTCATGGTGAACGTCCTTGAGTGGTGCATATCATCGATACCAACTTTTTGCTGTCTGACATCGCACAACTTAATTCGCTCGGATTTGTTCTTTTATATATACTTAACTATTTGCAAAACGAACAGTATTTACATGTATACCCGCCAATGCCTAAGTTTAATTTAATGTCATCTCATCTGTTGTTTATATGTTTAACAAGTGTAATTTGAAGTTTATATTAATTTTTTTTACAATGGATGTTCAATCAATCAATTGGAACGTTCTATACTTCTTATCATCTTTAACAGTACACATTTATAGGCTCATGTCCATCTATTCAGAATTCACTGTCATATGTGTTCACTCCCATTTGCAACTTCATTTATTCATATGCTCATGTCACGTCAATTGTATTCATGTTGTCTATTCATCTGTTTCTCCATACTTCATCTAACATATGTAACATCCGTATGGGCGTTTTCTATTTTTCATTTCGTGTCCTTGCATAACATCCTCATACCACTTGTTTCGTCTCATTTATTCATCTACAGTTCACATTCATTTCACACGTATATGGTCGTGGATAGGTTTATACTATTTATCAAAGTTTTATTATATTTTTCATTATACTCTATTGTCTTGGTGATGGCATATTTCAAGTTATATGTATTGGATTCAATGTATTACTCACATCTGTGTGGTCTAGATGGTGCATTGTGTGATCACATGCGAACGGATATTATGATATGTTTTTTCTATTATTTATTTTTTGTCATTCTAGGTTAAAGCAACATGTTCAATAAGCTTGGCGTGGTTACTCCCCCAACTCGGGAAACACATGGTCATATAGCCACTAAAGATATACATATACACCCCACCCATGCCTATAAAGTCACTCCAGGTATACATATACACCTCACCAGTGGCCATGCAGCTTTCAAGACATACCAATACCCTGCACATCGCCTAACCATTGGCAATACGGTCACTCCCTGTATACCTATTGACCACACCCATGATCATATAGCCACTCAAGATATACATATACACCCCACTCATGACCATAGTCACTCCAGTTGTACGTATACACCTCACCAATTGCCATACAACCCTTCAAGACATACCAGTTCCCTGTACACCACCTCACCATGGGCCGTATGGTATCTCCCTCATACCTATTAACACATGCATGGCATATAGCCACTCAGGATATACATATACACCCCACATGGACATAGAGTCATTCCATGTATACATATATACCTCAGCATTGAATGGATACACCAATACCCCCACACACACGGCCATTTGTATACTCCATACTTGCATATACACCTCACGCATGACAATTCAGCCATTCGCTGTATACTCATACATCCTATGATCATACAGCGACTCCCTGTATACATGTATATATACCCCCTAAAAACAATAGACCAACAGCAAAGATGCACATACATACCATATACACCTATGATCACAATGACACTTCATATATACCAACACGCTCGCCCGAATATGACCATCCATCTATACATGTATACATATACACTTCAACATTCATGACCATACAGCCGTTCCATGTACAGCTATAACATGCTGGTCATCCTATAATATCCGCTGCGGGCAAATATTGAGTAAACCCTGTTGCGGGCACGAGTGAAGACTACAGGTATGTTTGATTTGAGGGAAATTTTGTCATTAATTGTTTTTCTTCAGTAGGGTTGCCACGACTATGAGTTTCCATAATCGACTATTTGACCGTTATAGTCGACGGTTAGTCGATTAATCGATCATATATGCGGCCTATATTACACCCAGGTAAACAAGTGATAAATGCGATATTACAATGACTACTTTTAAAGTCTACATCCAGTTATAAACTGTCAGTCAGCAGGCTTGTCATTCTGAGGCCCCCGCCCGTCATCAGCCACCTAAAAAATTCCAGCGGACAAGAATTTTTCTAATATCTGTATCTATATGTGTATTGTGTTTGTGTGATATGTTTGATTTTTGAAATAAATATTGTTTACACCAATATCTGTAGTCAATCAATGTTCCACGTGAACATGCGTCGCGGTTCCGAAACCGTGTGGAATTGTCGCATACTTATTGAAAACAGACTATAGTTAGTTTTTCAGAGAATCCCATAGTGTATCGATTCATTATTACGTCACCTAACATATATAGAGCACTTTTATTTTGGTGATTTTTTGTAAAATTTATACCGCTTTCTCTAAAAATCAAATTTTTGAGGGATCAGAAGGGTTTCTGATTCCATGAATGGCATATTTCATTGCTCCAATGGTCATTTAACATGAATAATACAACATAAAGTCAGAATTCTCAACCAGTACTAAACAGCATAAACTGATCTTAAATATGTTAGAGAAAAAAATCAAATTTTCCACTTCCAGCTGCCATTTTGGCCGCCATTTTTACAGCCATTTTGAGCCAAAGTTACAATTTTGGTACTAATGAGTTGGAATATGCATAAGAAATGGAATGCTCCACTATAATTGCACAGTTCTGCCCATTTCTTGATGAAATATGACAAGAAATCCCAATGGTGTTTTCTGGTAAAATTTTATACCGCTTTCTGTATATCGAATTTTTGAGGGATCAGAAGGGTTTCTGACTCCATGAATGGCATATTTCATTGCTCCATTGGTCAGTTAACATGAGCAATACAACATAAAGTCACAATTCTCAACCAGCCCCAAACAGCATAAACTGATCTTAAAGATACGGTTGGCCTTGGCGGTGGGTATCCTGTGAAAATATTTCCACCCGTTAAAAACCGCCACAAACAGAAAGAACATCAAAATGTAGACAGACTTTGTCCGTATACAAATAAGAAATATCGCATAAACTGTATGGTATTGACATATGTTTGACCATTGTTATGTAAACAAAAGCATAAAAAGTTACTTTCCTGGTGTTTGTTTATATTATGATGGTAAACATAAAGAGCGTTCTTTGTTGGTGAATTCCTGATATGGAATTAATAAAGAGCGTTTATGCCATTTATGTGTGATTAGCCAGTAGCAGTCTGCTGTCTTCTGTAACACAATCATACTCTTGCTTAGGTAAAATATAGTAGGTCTTGATGATAACATGCTGTTTACGCGGTGGTCATGGTATATATGAACGAAACTGTATGCGTTTTAATGTTTTTCTGTTTACGGTGATTGGAACAAATATGAATATTTTCGACAACAAAGGCCACACGTGCCTTTAAACTAAAAGATATTAGAGAAAAAAATCAAATTTTCCACTTCCAGCTGCCATTTTGACGGCCACCTTGGACGGTGAGTTCCAATTTTATCATATAATGGTGGCATTTTATCTTATCTTCACAAAAATGTATACATTTGTATACATATGACAAGATTGTCTCACTATAATTTGCATCAAACTGACTTAGTGACCCGTCTGAAAAACGGTGGCCATGTTGGGCGCCATCTTCAATTTAAAGGTACTCAATCCGAACAGAGGGTCCCCATCTCAACAGATTCCAACAACAACAATCCGATCAGAGGGTCCTATATTACTATTTCTTTGGCTTTGGGGGTAAAAAATATTTGATTCGAGTCGAGGAACCCATCAAACAAAGCTCAGAGTTATTAGATATTGATTTTTGAAATTTGTTAATTTCTCGAGATGAGTACTAATAATTGCCGTCAGTTTCGTAACCTGCGCGAGATGTGTACACCAAAACACTTTTCAAACAGACAAGGATGGATAACTCTAAAATCAAGTGGTAATAATAACGCAATTTTGACTGAGTTCTGGGCCAGAAAGTATTCCCGATAATGAAAAATAATAGATTTCTAAAATCGATATCTAAAAAATCTGAGCTTTGATGGGCGACTTCCTCGACTCGAATCAAATATTTTTGACCCCCGAAGCCATTAAAATAGTAATTGAGAGGAGGTTTATTGGATTGAGTACCTTTAACAGATTCCACTTAACCGAAAGCTGGAACCAGCTGGATTATGATCAGGGATATAGTGGACAATATATGTGCGAAGTTTGGTGCTTTAATCCGGAAGTGAACGATACTTCTGTTATTGTGTGCTAAGCGACTCCACTATATTACCTAAACCAAACTCAGTGAAAATAGAAACAATTTAAAGTGAATGAGCCAGACTCCATCAAACCACAATTTTTGAGCCCAAGAGTAGATACCATTTATCATATTTATTACCTTGCAATTCAAAAACATAAACAGGAATATTTAATTTGGAGCCCGATAGTAGATGTCATATATTACCTTGCCATCCGAAAATTTAAACAAGAATATTTTTGTTATTTTTTTCAAATCCTTGAATGTCAAAGTCTGAACATTGCCATCCAAAAACATAAATAAGAATATTTTATTTTGAGCCCGATAGTAGGTGCCATATATTACCTTGCTATCCGAAATGTAAACAAGAATATTTTTGTTATTTTTTTTTCAAATCCTTGAATGTCAGTCTGAATCTAACACGTCAGTGAATGATATTTGAAAAGAGGAGTGAAGAATTCTACTCTATAGGAATTGTCTCCAACGCCTACCTCAGACAAAATACCATTTTTAGAACAATAAGTAAAACATTGATTAGAGCTTCTTTCTCAAAGCCCTTTTGTCATGGCTTCAAGGCCTGCTGATCGTCACATTGTTCCGAAAGAGGCGTGTGAAAACCTGTTATTGTTTGATTCTAAATGTGTCATGGGGGAGTATATAGGTATCCCTCGTAAATAGCAGTGATGTTACTCTTAATAAACAAAGGCTAGCACTCTCTTGTACAGACAGCATTTGTCATGAAGATATTAAGATATTAAGCACAAGAACCATGCTGGCAAGGAAAATTTGCTATAGTGGAAGGAAAACGCTGCTCATATTGTTATATAAATCTTAATGATAAGCCTGTAAACTTCACGGAGCAAAATAACTAGCATCGAATAGATTGTCAATAGGCAAATCAATAATTATTCTGAATGTAGATAAAGGGACTTTGAAGTGGGTTCATGCGAAATAACATGAAAGTCCATCAAATAACTACCATAAAAAAATAGATGATTTTTTTTATTATGTTCAATACTAATAACTTTCCAATAAAGAGATTTTGCATGAAAAACCATTTGTATGTAAACATTACTGTTACAGTGGAATTACCAATAAAAATCCAATAAGATACAAAAATTAAATCATAACTAGATGGCAAACATTGGAAAAGGTCAAAAGCATTGAAAAATATAATTAAAATCATATTCAGAATAAAATATCTCAACTTAATTACTACACGATTAGCGATGTTTGTTGACAAATCACTGTAACAGTTTTGATTTAGCATACCACATATACAGATATGATCTCAATAAGCAACCTACTTTAACGGGGGTGTACATGAGTGAATACTCTGGTGCAATACCGCGAGATACCGCCGAATCATGGTTGCACAACCTCCTACTGCAATGTTTGCTGTTACTCGTGGTAACGAATGCTAGTAATGTGGTGACCTGCAGTAATGAACCGCAGTGACACTACCTCCCATTTTGTACAGAGGTTAATGACGGGAGGCGATGTGTTTTTGCCAATCTGCAAACGAGAGGCCGATCACGATCGGCAGATGTTTAACCCATACCTTGGCGATACCGATTAGCTATTTTAATAAATCCTTACACCAACCTTTTCATGAGTGGAAAAGTTTCAACAATTCACACCTTACTATTGAGGTCACAAGTGGAATCAGACTTACTGGGCACCTTGCTCACATAAGCACAATAGGAACATGGATGTGGCATTCGATTTCAACCAGATATGTCTTATAGAGTGATAAATCTAATTAAGCTAAATCCATAGTCAGAAAGATACACCATAGCAGTTAAAGACAAAATAGTTAAGATATTAAGTAGATAAACATCATAGCAACTCCATTTATTTGCTTATCACATGGGAATGTGAGACATAACATATTATGTTTTTTTTATTATTGCTATTTTTTTCTTATGTTTTGTGTTAGCTGCATATTAAAAATTCATGGGATCATTTAGATGGGAGAAAAGGGTTAATAATTTGCATTAAAAAACAATCAATACATGAACAACTGTACAAGTGAGGGATGTATAGACCTGGATATAAAATGATTGCTAATGATTCGATATAAAATATTTTGATGCTGAATTTTTAGATAGCTAGAGGTACTAGTATGAGATTGGTCAGATTGAAAATAGATTCATTACATTGGATAGCATACTGTATGACCATGGAATGGGTAGGGTTAATTTTCTTCTAAGCTGAACATTGGAAAGATATAATGTAAACAGCGGAAATATAATTAAAGTTATGGTTAATATCTTCAAACCAATCGATACCAAAATCTATACAGGTGAAGAATGTATCATCATTAACATGGATGCAATTATATATATATATAGTGATCATGTGAAAAATATCTAGTTATCACATTGTGTCAACAGGATTGGTGGAGGATGTTAATATTTTTAAGCAAATAAACCAAATGACCCTCACTATGCAGGTTAGGGGTGTGTTATCATAAACTATGCCAAGAACTATAAACATAATCAATGGAAATATTTGAGTTATGAAATGGGATAGAATGAGGTTAATCTGACCCAAACTAGTGAACTGATAAACACAAAAAAGTCTATAAAAAGCATGTCATTGGATTTAGCAAAACCCATACAATAAGCCAGTCCCTAATGTCATGAACCTATTACAACAAAGGGGTTAACTCAAAATTGCACAGAAAAGCAGAACTAGCCAGAGAGTCATCAATCAGTTTTGACAGGTTTTATCAACAGACTCTGCCAGCCATGATATTTTATCTCTATCTAGTGTCCAGATAAACATTGCTAATAATCCACTGACTGTTATGTGAGAGCTTCTCTTCTCACAGAGCCTACAGAGCAGGCATTATTAAATTACATTATCAGTCACTTTAATTTTAAATGGCCATAACTCTGTTAAAATATACCCGATCAAACTCAAATTCGAACCTCATTTGTATTTCGGGGTGAGGACCATATGTACCAAATTTGGTGCTGATCAGATGAAAAATATTAAAGTCAATACAGCTTGGATTAATTCTATTTAAAAACAAGAGCACAAAGGGTTAACTAAACGATACCAAAAACCATACAGATAAAGACGTACTAAGAAAAACCTAGGTAAGAAATATGAGGCATATCAGAAGAAAATTGTTTGACTTAGATGCATTGGATAGCATGTGTGTGAAGGGTTAATTATTTTCTAAACTGATCAACTAATCGATACCAAAAACTATACAGGTGAGGGGTGTGTCATCATAAACCTACATATCAAATATGAAAAAAATCAGACAAAAAATACTTTGGTTACAGCATCGGATGGATAGCTCATGCCTATGTGCGGATGTAAAGTGTTAATAATTTCTAAACCAATCAACCGATCGATACCAAAAAGTATACAGGTGAGGAGTGTGTCATCATAAACATGTACATAAAATTTGAACACGATCCGATAAAAAATATTTGAGTAATCGAATCGGATAGCAAGTTTCTACGGTCAGACAGACAGATGGACAGACAGACGGACGGGCGAACGACGGATGGTTGATCCGGACGTCGGCATTATGTGTACCATACTGTGAATGGCTTTAAATTCGTTGGTATCAATTTTCGTGGTTCAGCCATTCATGACTTTTTCGTGGGTTCGTAAATTTGTGGTTCCGCCGGTGCTAAATGTCACCTCCAAATCCCCAATAACAAACAATCAAATCGAACTGATAGAAGTGTAGACACCTCGATGAGCCATCGGTAATTGCGCATCCGCACCGCAGGCGTAATTAGCACGTCCCGTGTATAAGCTTTTGTTGCCGGCTATCGAGAATATTAACGACGGGATTGTATTACTTAACTTAAGCATACAAAAGCTAGATGAAAGTACTCGCTTAATTCTCAACACAATCAGTGTGAGACTGGGGATTATTTACCGAAGCCAACATCTATTTGTCTGCACCATATGAAATACAACCCCAAATAATGCAAATATGTCTCTCAAAGCTGGTTACAAGGTGGTAAGATTGATTTTCGTCCTCCTACAACTCCTTGATTTACATGATCCGAACAATAGTTTGGATCATGTTACTGCTCTACTTATGCAAGTAGCTAACGATTATGTTGACAACAAACTCGGCTCCAATTCCTGTCAACAATCTCGAAAAAGAAAACATGGCAAGTATGTGATTAAACATTGTAATTAGACCGTAGCTACTCTTTCATTAATGTACTCCCAGTTTGATAGAGTTACCTCCCTGGGACAATAGAGTTACCTCCCACGTGACATTTCTTATTTCTCAAAAACGATCTAGTTTCGAAGATTAATTTTTCGTGGGGTTTTTAATTTCGTGGTTAGCAGCAACCACGGAAACCACGAAAATTGGACCCCCACGAATAAATGTACTTTTACAGTACATGGTATGGGTACACATAAAAAGGAGTTCATTGACATGGTCTCTGTCCATGTTTGTGTACCAACTATGGACACCAACCATTGGGGAATTACTGATTTATTTATTTTACTGTTGGTAGTTTGATCATTTGGTCTAGTGCTGAAATGGTTGATCTTATTTAATGATTACACATGCAGACAAAGCTTGTATTAAACGAATGTTAATCACCAATAAACGCACGAATGGTAATAAGCCACATGTTGATGATGACACAGTAAACTAAAGATCACAGTTTTATAAATAGACGTGACATACTTGACCTGTTTGCATTGTAGTCGCGACTGGTTATACCTGATTTGTTATCGTTCACGTTTGTTGATTGAACAAAGGGTATATATTTTTGAACCTTCAAATTGCAGCATCTTTTTATTGTCATTCTAGCATGGCATTGGCAAATATCGGGTCATGTGACTCAGGTATTTTAACAGTCTAACTACTGGGTGTTCTTCGGGGCTTTTAGATGAATGCTAATATAAATATATCCGACATCTAACAGGCATCATCTATAAGGACAACTGACGATAGTTAAACACAATTGTGAAGTTTCATGAACATTATGTATAACAAGCTGACAACAGTGTTTTCTGTTCAACTTAAAATTAAAAATAATAAAATTCTGAGAACTTAGCCATGCAGTATGTTGTAAATGAGTCTGACTGCATGAAACGAGAGGCCGATCACGATCGGCAGATGTTAACCCATCCCTTGGCAATAGTAAATTACTATGATCGGAATCATAAATGAGAGTTTTGATGTTGAATTATAGAGTATACTGTTATGTACTATTATAGACAAATGTACATAAAACAAATTATTGGAATTTATGGGTCACTCGCATTTATATAAGAGAATGCACTGGGACAGCATCTGTAATGCTGCACCACCACAGACTTGAGTTAAATGTGAAAAAGGTGACCTGGACAGGGACCAGCCGAGAGGGCGACGTGGGCGACTTCTTCGCCCTAGCGCCGTCCGCTTCGCCTTATTTTTGCAGTCGGGCGAAGTTCAAGTCGCCCTGAAAATTCCAAAGTTGACTGACGAAAATCGGCAAAATTCCCCAAATAATTTATGATAATTTACAACTGTCAACAGTGATTGCACACAATACTCCACTATCAGGGTGTTGTAAAACAATTAACACCTGTATTGCTCCAATCTGGAAGCATGTTGACAACGGAGTCTGATTACTGGCAGCTGTGAAAACATCGTCGGGCCTCAAGTGTTAATCTGGTTGTTGTGATTTTTAGATTACCGTGATTACCACACCTTACAATGAAGATTACAACTCACAGCTCTCACAATGTGTCAGTTCATCACTCCCTCTATGGAGTTTGGTTAAAGAAATTTTAAAACAAATTCAGATGTGAAGCATATTAAATTTTCAAACGGGATTACTAATAGAGCGCAGTGAAGGTGTTCATGATTTCATTTTGTTTCGGTTTGATAAATATTGTTGGCATTTTTAAAAACCCGAAAAATATGAAATAAAATCTTGTCATTCTCCCACAATTACGATATAAAATGCTGCTATCCTCTCACAATTATGTTTGGGTATTATTAATAGTTATTAGGGTCATGAAGTGAACATAAAGACTCCATATTTCAACCATTGTTTCATAAGTTTAATTGACATATTACATCTCTCCTATTTTCGTTCTATAGCGACTCCTGTCGTAGTACTGTTCAATTTAAGTTTTGTAGACTCACTTCGCCCTATAGAACGGCCACTTCGCCTTATTTTTATAGTAGGGCGAAGTCATTTCGCCCTGAAAATATGGTCTAGGCTGGTCCCTGGACCTGGACATGGAATACTTGGGTTAAGAGAGTCCAATTTAAGTTTACAATGATAATATCTCAAATTCTACCAACAACACCCATCAAGATAAAGACACCTCACTGCTGACCCATTAATATCAATTATATAGCAGAGCTGTCAACAAATCACAGACATTGTTTATATTGATGCTGGCATCTCTATTAATACCATAACATTTATAATGACCTCAGACCATCTGTAGAGTTATATATTCAGCTGTGCAATGCAGCATCCAGCAAACTTTAAAAAGCACTGTTTTATCAGGAAATCTTTCACAGACTGTCCATCATAATTAACTGGTCTGTGGGATACAGTCTATCACCAAATAAATAACATTCTATTAACCAGTGTCAGTCTATATAGTACACTCCAATATTGTGAACTACACATGTGTTTTTTATCAGATATCAGGAGGAATTCTGTTATTTAACTGCTACTTGACATTAATGGGGGGTCGGTGCTGTATGCAAAAACGGCTCGGTCCTGTAATGGCACATTAACACTATTAATTTATGGGTTCATTACTGAATATTTAAAGGGACACATTGGGAACCTTTTTATCAACTTGTATCATAATCATCAATATCTAAATGAAAACAAATGAAAGAGTCAATAACATTTTTTTTATCATTATTATAAAAGTAAAAAATAAATCTAAAAAAAAAAAAAAAAAAATCAACTTTTTTTTCTTCGAAAAAGGGTCATAACTCCTTTAAAATAAATCGGATCAAACCCATATTCGAACTCGATCTGTATTTTCGGCTGTGAAACTAACATACCAAATTTGGTTCCAATCAGATAAAAAATGTTTGAGTTATGGCAGAATGCGTGAATTCTAAGTCGAAAAAGTGCCATAACTCTGTAACAAAAACTCGGATCAAACCCAAATTCGAACTCGATCTGTATTTTGGGCTGAGAAACCCAAATACAAAATTTTGTTCCGATCGGATAGAAAATGTTTGAGTTATCGCATTACTCGTAAAGTGTCTATGGACAGACGGACGAACGAACGACGAGTGGTCAATCCGGACAACGACACTATGTTTACCATACTATGGTATGGGTAAACATAACGAGAGGCCGATCACGATCGGCAGATGTTTAACCCATACCTTGGCGATAGCGACTAGCCATAACTGATAATTTGTCAAAGATATGATCACAGGAATTAATCCATATATCAGTACCCAACTTGAAATCAAAAGCTCAAATAATTTGTCTTAAGAAAGGGTTAAAGTATTTGGGTTGGGGAGGAGTAGTTTTAAATCTCATAACTCTGTCCCTATTCACACAAGGACCTCTCACTGTGAGATCCAATGGTTTAGTGATTTCGGAAGACATGTTTAGGAGTTTAAGTTAACTCATTAGAAGCAAAAGTGATAAATCCCTATCTTTGCCACTTTTGACATGCCAGATATTCAAAATTTATTATTCACTTCTAAAGAGAAATTATAATTGCTTAGAATGACATATATGTAGGGGATTCCATCTCGTATTTAAATGGTACTTTAATTACCCCCCCCCCTTCCCCCATTCTCCCCAGTTATTTGTTTATCAAATATGGACAGATATAAGATCAGATCTGACCTGTGTATTAAATAAGATTAAGTGTTTCATAACAGGGGTGTATGGTTTTCAAAAATATATGTAGTTTATACAATTCAAAAGTATTATCTATATAATGTTATACAGACATAATATGATGGGGATGTTGGCCCCTATGACCACTAAATCGTTCATATAAAAGATAGTAAGTTAGCCCTCATTTGAATGGTTTCACACATTACAATGTTTTACAAGTAGCTTGGGCACTAAAAGCCACAACCTTCAATGTTAATCTTCTAAGTGCTCTGTGGCCCCTAAAATTCAATCAACCATGAAAATGTGAACAAATGGGAAAATAAAGTTCCTGGAAATACTAACATCTACCATATTAGTTTTCAAAACAAGTCTTCACTTACAATAGTCATGTATATTTATCTGCCTGTTTCCCATTGCATAGATAAATCATATTGGCTATCAGCTGTTGTTTTAATTTCAAATTGAAAGCACGTGTCTGAAGGGTTAATATATTTTTCAAAAATCAATTAATCAGTCAATACCAAAATTGATAGAAGTGAATAGTGTGCAAAGATACCCAATAGATATTAAGAGATATGAGGAAGAGTCCATGTACATTATAGCATGTTGTCTATGGAAACCTTGGAAAGGGTTAATTATTTTTGAAGCAAATTAATGGAATTTAGAAGACACTTATATAGGTGAGGGGGGCCCTTATATCACCCTGTAATGAAATTTCAAGAATAGGAAAAACACCAGTCTTGTGCTGCCATTAATCAATTTGACAGTTAGAATAAACAAACAGCCAGCCACCAGTGTTGTTTATCTTGCTTGACCCACCAGAGCTCTGTATCATATGTCATCACTCATGTCATAACAGATTTCACTTGGAATGACAACATCTATAAAAATCCTCTCATATACTCTGGATGTTGGATGATCACATGTAATTTATTGATATCATTATATTACATGAAACTATTGCAATAAAATCTTCATATATTCAAAACAGGATATCACACCTAATTAATCGTATAAAACTAAAATAAATGAAAATGTCAATTTTTTTTTATTATTTAATATTTTTTTTTATTGTTATTTAAAGTTCAAACAAAATTTAATATTTGTATATGCTAAATTTAGCAAGAAGCTAAATCTAAAAAAAATTTAATTTAAAAAAAAAAAAAAAAAATTCTCGAAAAAGGGTCATAACTCCTTTAAAATTAATCGGATCAAACCCATATTCGGACTCGATCTGTATTTTGGTCTGTGAAACTCAAATACCAAAATGATTGAGTTATGGCAGAATGCGTGAATTATAAGTTGAAAAAGGGCCATAACTCTGTAACAAAAACTCGGATCAAACCCAAATTCGAACTCGATCTGTATTTTTGGCTGAGAAACCCATATACAAAATTTGGTTTCGATCGGATAGAAAATATTTGAGTTATCGCATTACTCGTAAAGTGTCTACGGACAGACAGACAGACAGACGGACAGACAGACAGACGGACGGACGACGAGTGGTCAATCCGGGCAACGACACTATGTTTACCATACTATGGTATGGGTAAACATAAAAACCAGTTCGATGCGATTTCATAGGAACTTTATCCACTGAGTTTACTCCAATTTAACTTGGCAACGGCGTGTTGCTAGTTCAGATTTACATGTATGCCTTGCTCGAGTATCCATGACAGTTTTGTGTATATATACACCCACGATGATACCATCCAGCCAGTCAGACAGTTGTTAAAAGACAAGGCCGAACTGCATTGCAATCGATTGCATTGATCTTTGCTGATGACTCAATGCACGTGCTTCCTGGGTGTCGGAACACCAGTGATGACATCATGCATCTTTGATGTTCAGCTGCCAAAGCCAGACTATATAAATGATGTAACTTTCAATTCATGAAAGACTTTTTGCTGAATGACCCCAAACTGCCTTGTTCCCATCTACATGCCAATGTCATAATGATCCAACCAAAGATACGACTTGTAGCACATGCCAAAAGGTTTAGTGATGCAAAGAGTAAAATCAAAGATGGCTGCCAGTGGCCATGTTGTATGGCCGAATGACCCCAAACCAAAATGACTCGTTCCCATCTACATGTCAACATTAACATCCATGACAAATTCATGATGATCAGATGAAGAGTACAACCTGTAGCCCGTGCTAATGGATTGACTATTGAAATCAAAGATGAGTGGTACGCTAGCGGCCATGTTTTTTTTGCCAAATGACCTCAAAATGACTCGTTCCCATCTACATGTCAATGTCAACAGCTATAACAAATTTCATGATACAACCTGTAGCCTGTGTTAATGGAAATTGTTGACAGACGCACACACACGGACGACGGATACCAAGCCATGGCAATAGCTCAAACTTTACAAAGTAAAGTTGAGATAAATCTTCCTTATTTGGGTGAGGCTCTTGAGTGACCCGATCCTGCTATCAATGGATTGGTCCGGATCTTCCATAAAATCTCCCCCCCAAATGACCAGCTCTTCCGACTGGCAACATAATTACAAACACGTTGTTTTATGTTCCCACTCGATCAACGTTGAATTAAAAACCGCAATCAATATAAATATTCAGAAATTGGACACAATAAATAGATCTTTGGTATGTTCAGATGGATTTGAAAATATTATTAGAAGACAATTCCAGTACTGGTACACTGATTCTGTCGTGAGAAATAGAATAGTTATTCAAACCACGTGTTTCGTTTTGCACCCCCAGCCGGAATTGATATAGATTATTCCACTTATTCGGCTACTTGCCCAGAAATTGACAATATGTTGATCTGCGACAGCCATGTCCAAGTTTTAATATTCAATAAAGCATCAACAACTGATTATTATTGCACATATCAGACACAAAACGATTTTGTTTTTATTTGAATTGCTGTATATTGTGAAACATATAGGTCGGCAGTAATAAAAAGTTAATTAGCATTTTTTTTTTCAACACCAAGTTAAACAAGAGATGGACTGTCGTCCGGTGCATACCGCCTCGTGTGGGCATATCTATAACTTATGAGGGCTATACTCAGACAGATGGATCCAAACACCAGCATTTTCATATAAACAAAGATGAGTAACTATAGAACAATAAAAACAAAACAAATCATTTGAATGTGCCATTAAATGTCCTCATAGTGGTGAACATCCATACAAAATTTCATTGAGATCCGAGCATTACTGTTCAAGTTATGAGCTGAACAGAAAGTTGGATGGACCAAACAACCAACATTTCCAGATAAACAAAGATGAATAACTCTAGAATGGAAAAGCAGAACAGAACATTGGAACCCTCTTTTTAATGTCCTCATAGTAGTGAACATCCAGACCAAATTTCATTGAGATCCCAGCACAACTGTTGAAGTTACGACATGAACAGACACCAGACGGACCAAAAAGCCAACATTTCCAGATAAACAAAGATGAATAACTCCAGAATGGAAAATCCGAACAAAACGATGTAACCCTCTATTGAATGCCCTCATAGTAATGAACAGCTATACAAAATTTCATTGAGATCCGAGCACTACTGTTCAAGTTATGACATGAACAGACATCGGACGGACGTACGGACGGACGGACAGGTGCAAAACAGTATACCCCCTTTTTTTTTTAAAGAGGGTGTAAAAACAAAACAAGGTATAAATCTCGAAGTGAATTCCCGCAGGCCGCCTTTTCACTCATGTTTTCACTTCGCGGTGGAGGGCGGTTAGCGGTAAATTGAACGTGGTTACTAGAGCTGGGACGGTTATGCGGTTAACCGGTTAACCACCAACTATGGCCGTGACCGGTCACGGATTTGCCGTGGTCGGTTAACCGTAACATCACTATTATAGTGTATGATCACTGTGATGGTCAGCTATAACTGGCTATAAGAGGGTTAATCTGTCTCCGTCAATTAAAATGAATCCGAGATTGACGGAACAACATCAAACGCGGTGTGTCGGCTCTTTGAAGGCTACATTTCACAGCCTGCCGACGTCAAAACGAAACATCAAAGGACAGCCGTCTTGTTCACAAAGTGTATGCTTGGAGTCAGGAATGCCCTGGTTATTATGTAAGCGGCAATGTGGGTTATCTATAGTCTGACTATAGTTTATATCAATGTTCCGATTTAATCCGATTAGGACTGATTAGGAAAACAATAAGCCCGGCGCTTTATTCGTCATCCATTGTCTACATACATGGCGACTAATTGCATGTTTAACAAAAGCCAGTGAGTAATTATTTAACAGCACTGACAAGGCAGTTGTATTTCTACTAAAACGGCATTCTGAACTCCTCGACCTGTGACCTCTGGGGGCAAACGGTGACGGAATCTGACGAGGTTTGCCGAATTAAAAAACGTATACAAAAGCACGTGTTTGAATATTTTGGTTTCGAGTGAATAAAGTTGACGCAGTTTGGAAGACATTTTTGTTAATTGACAAGTTCCCCCCTTCTGCTCCATTATGATACCCACTGTGTGTTTACATAACCAAGAGGCCAGTTCTTTGTGTTTGGCCACATGTAGGAACACATAGGTCTACGTTGTCACTGAACACGAAACATATGTTTTTACAGTACCGGTATGTGATTATGTGTGTCATGGGTGACAACTTCTTTGTATAATGGGCAGGAGCCGTTCTCAAACTTACCATGTCAGTGAGCATCACAATCATCGCCGTTCTGCATACTGGGCTTACCCACCCATAATAGTACCTATAATATGTGGTTAACCGGTTAATCGCGTTTTTTTGCCGTTCATAACCGGTCACGAAAAACCCATAACCGTCCCAGCTCTAGTGGTTACGTGTGGTGTGGCCACGAAAAAAATAACGTGGAGTACGCCGGTAACGAGCAACAATAACGCTGTGACCTATAATAATAATAATAATAATAATAAAAGGTCGGCCGACCACAGTGTCCCCCGACAACGTGGCAAGTCGATGCCGCTTTGTTAAAGAAATTAAAAAAAATGTTGAAATGTTAATTCGAAAGGGTTAATAATTCTGTAAAAAAATAATTTTTCTGTCATCTATATACATGTTGCACATCTGCAATATGTGGGTAACAATACTCTGAAGTTTCAAATATCTACGATCAAAACTGTAGGAGGAGTTGATTACACCATGAAGGTACCCTCATACAGAAAATTATAAAAAATGTTTTTCAAAGTCGAAAGGCCCATAACTCTGGGAAAAACATTGGATCAAACTCAAATTCGAACTTGACCTGTATTTTGATATGAACAACCCACAAAAAAACGGAATTTGCAATTAAAGGATCCAAACTTGAGATATCATCCAGAAACCGAAAAAGTGAGAAATTTTCTAAGTAAATAAAAAGTTGAAATGAAAGTGTCAATGACACTGTAGCTCAACTTGGAAAGGGAATTATTTCATGTGTTAAAGTCAATGGAGTGATTAGGAATGTGGAAAGTTGAAAGGCCTAGTTATGCAAAGAGTAAAATCTAAGATGGCCGCTGGCAGCCATGTTTTTTTGCCAAATGACCCCAAAAAGACTTGTTCCCATTTACATGTCATTATTAACATCCAGTACAAATTTCATGATGATCTGACAAATGATACGACCTGTAGCCTGTGTCAAAGGATTTAGTCATGCAAAGAGTAAAATCCCAGATGGCTGCTGGCAGCCATGTTTTTTGGCCAAATGACTCCAAAATGAATAATTCCCATCTACATGTCATTGTTAATATCCGTAACAAATTTCATGAAGATCTGACCAAAGCTACGACATGTAGGCCGCGCCAAAGGATTTAGTCATGTAAAGAGTTAAATCCAAGATGGCTCCTGGTGGCCATTTTTTTTGGCCGAATGACCCCAAAATGACTCGTTCCCATCTACATGTCAATATTAACATCCATGACAAATTTCATGATGATCAGACGAGTAGTATGACATCCCCAGTTTCCTGTAATTCATGGAGCACGAACAAAGCATGAATATTCATGATTATTCATGAATATTCATGCTTTATTCATGATGCATATTCATGGTTATGCTTGTTCATGGTTAATCATGGTTTTAAAGGCTGAATTAGCATGAATATATATGAACTTTTGGAAATAGTAAATTTTGCAGGTTTATAAGGTAGGAAAAATTATTGCAATGCAAACATTAAATTCTAATAGCCATGGAAGTATGAATAAGCATGAATAAACATGAATGTATTAATGGATTTATATATAATAGTTTTTGTATATATTTTGAGTAAAGAAATGTTAGTCTAATGCAGTGTGTTTAACATTTTAATACAAATAGGATAGCAATTTTATATCATGAATAACCATGAATATTTTAAGTCTAATATTTAATAAAAAAAATTCTGAAATTCATCCTTCCATGAACAACCATGAACAATAAGCAATTATAACAATCAAAGCAGACCAGACTGTGTTTACTAATTAAAGATGGATTATCCCTTCGTAAACACGTTTTATTTATTTTGCGGTAAGTAATAATGTCGAAGACACCTGTCTGGAAATGCTTCTATCAATTAATATTCATTTTATATAAATATTTTCTAATATGATAAGGAAGTTGACATATATATCCCTTATCGAAATGGTTGTTTGCTGCAAGTTAGCAGCAAATGTGTGGCATGTTTGCAGCAAATGGTTTGTTCGCAGAAAGTCAATTGCACATATTCGCAGATCTTTGCAGCAAACTTTAGTTTTTTTGTGTTTGATAATTTGCATCATTAATTTCAACATAATCCACAGCAAAATAAAGCAATGCTGTGTGAAACACCGTGGTAACATGTGATATCTATATTACAGCTTGATTAAATTTGCTGTGGCGACATTTTTCCTAATTTCGTGGGCTGATTATGTTTTTTAAATTCTGATCTAACAAGCGATGGATTAAGCTATTTATGGACAATAGCTTTATTGTCGCGATCCTGGGTTTATAATCATGAAAACAAATCAAATATATCGTGGGGGGATGTGCCCTTTGAAATCGAAAGTAATAATTTGAAAAGTGAAAAACGGGAACTGGAATATGGAATTGAGTCATACAAAATGTGCGACGTTTTAGATATATCATTTATTAATATAATGCCAATGTAAATCATTGTTTGTATATACTTTGTGTAGAAATAATCCTGATGAAGCAAAATACCCATAAAACAACCTCAACGATCCGTTTCTTTCTGCAAGCCGCTTTTTCAAACAGACGAAATTTACGCGGTATAATTTTAAAAATTGAAAACCGTCGCACACAATCAGTGGATCTGTTGAAATTGAGGGAACTTTGAGGAATATAATTATATGGAATATGATTATTATGACAGTGTGTGCACATCGTAAAACTATAAAATTGGAATACCGTAATCATTCTTGGTCATTATTATGTGAAAGCAATAGTACTGTTTACAATACATCAAAATTTCAATTCGAAGTGAAATGGTGTCTTGACACGGAAACCGGCGAGCTCGCCGATTTTGAATGGGATGAACAGTGGAGACTGGATAGGAAAATTCAATAACCATGAAATTCGGATTCAGTTGATCAACCATGAAATTCCAGTGATGTTCCATATACATTCAGGTATATTACTAGTAGGATCTAGGCCAGCCCATGCCGACCTGTGTCGTTTTCGTACTGAAATTCTGATGGCGATGCCACTGCAGTGCAGGTGACAGTACTGCATGACGTACAAACTTAAATTGTGTAAAACTGCTAGTTCTATATTATATGCATCTGTATAGAAGTTGTTGTTATCGACCAAAACAGAACAATTATATTATGTGGAAACCAGCAGACATTTTGTATCTTTCATACCTGAAAACATTTGACATGGTTGGGGAATATTCATCAACCATGAATATCCATGGTTATTAACCATGAATATCTATGGTTATTAACCATGAATATCTATGGTTATTCATGGATATATCTACATGTATGGTTATTAACCATGAATATCTATGGTTATTCATGAATATCTATGGTTAATCATGAATATCTATGGTTATTCATGAATATCTATGGTTAATCATGAATATCTATGGTTATTCATGGATATTCATTGTTCATGGATATTCATGGACCATGACTATCCATGGACCATGAATATGGGCCATTTAACAACCATGAATATCCATGGTTAAAAAGTATGAATAACCATGAATATTCATGGTTAAATAACCATGGTTATTCATGAATTATCTGTGAATAATCATGAATAATTCATGGTCAGGAAACTGGGGCTGTAGCCCGTGCCAATGGATTGAATTTTGAAATCCAAAATGGCAGCTGGTGGCCATGTTTTTTGCCGAATGACCCCAAAATAACTCGTTCCCATCTACATGACAATTTCAACATTCATGACAAATTTCATAAAGATCGGACCAAAGGTACGACCTGTAGCCCGTGCTAATGGATTGAATTTTGAAATCCAAGATGGCCGCTGGCGGCCATGTTGTTTGTCCGAATGACCCCAAAATGACCATCAAATGGATTGAGTACCTTTAAATGAGTATTTATAGTATAAGGTTGTTATGAAGATCTTTGTTTTAAGTAAGAACATCAAATTAACTACTTTCAATGCACATTCAAATCTCTCTTTTTAATAGTAAGCAAGCACGTGCTATTGTTTACAAAATATATTTGCAACTCCCAAAAGTAAAAAAGTTGGATTGGGAAACGGAGTCAGACACAAAGTACTTTCTTAAAATAAAAATTCATGGATATTTTTAGAGTGTAAATGCATAAACATTTTAAAAAGACAGTGTGCTTTATTGACATAGGCTAATGCATGCTCTGTGATGATCATGCATGGGTGTACAATTTATTCACATAGGCTAGAGCATGCTCTGATGATCATGTTTGGGTGTACATTTTGCAGTTACAAAATGGACCGGCAGAACAAATTGATTAAACTTAAAAGTGTGGAAGACGTAGCTCATCATATTAAAACTTCATAGCAAAGCACAATTTGCTGTTTCCAAAAACCAACAATACAAGCCCGTAGCCAAGGGGGTTCGTACCCTTCGAACGAACGGCCCTTCTGCCTGCATGTGCCCGGTGGTGGTAATTGCCGTTCGCTGGGTGAACGTGTCATGTGCAGCAGTTGACCAAACGGCAAAATTTTGATTAGCGGGACCTCCCGTCGAACAAACGACGTATGTACGTATATAGATATAGTCATATACTACATGCAGGCTTAGTTTGAATATAGACTGGTGCACACAAATTCAACACATATAGACCGCCAACACACGTGAGTATAAAGCTGCTTTCACTGACATGCTGCTGATGCATGCGGCTATCGGATTATATAGGCACAACGTTTCAAACCATACATATATATCACTGGGGTTGCGGTGCATGAACGCAGTTAACCGCAACGTTTTGAAATCGGATACGTCCAAACTGCATCAGCCGCAGGTATGTGAAAGCAGCTTAAGGCTCCGGAGTTCGACCTGCATGTGGTTCATCAACATAACCAACTAAAAGTAGCCTGTCGGAATCACTGGATATATAGAGCCATATCATACTGCACATAGCCGGGGCAGAGGCAGGTACACGAAAATACTACAGATTGTCAATTAAGCTATGTCCATCAACCTTGGTCAAAACTGTTCGAAATATCATGCCCGACATAACAATAGTTGGAAATGTCACACGAAACAATAGGTTAAAATCGATTTCGTAGATCGATTTTCCAACAATCTATTGGTGGGGAATATTTTGTTTTAGACCATCATTTACATATTTTCCTACTTTTGGTCCAAATTTTGGACTGAAATGACCATCAATTGGAAATTTTCCAACCTTATAGGGGGTGTCAGGTTTAAAGTTTCTAACATTTGGAAACATTGAGGCTACTCAATAGATACTAGGATTTTGTAATTTGTATGTTCAGATTTCAAAATTTTCTCACACAGGGCCGATCCATGGTCGGCACAGTGTGTCCTGGTCCCTCCCATATGGTCAGTTAAAAACTTATAAATAACTTAAGAAAAACAAATCGGGGGGAGGTGATATTCCCTGCAGATGGACTACTATAGATGTTAGGATTTAGACATTTTCAGGTTCAGGTCACAAACTTGTCTGATACTGGTTCGATCCATGGTTAGGCCCAGTGGATTATGTTACTCCCCCATGCACAAGACAATTGGTTCATTTAGAACTGCTAGGCTATATAGATACCGTTCAGATTCAGACCTGTGAGAGAAAACTTGGAAAAATCAAAGCTCAACTTGTTTGCTTCAGGGCGGATCTAAAGTATACGCCGTTTGCATCGTATTTTTCCAACATTTTCCCCGGGGAAGAAACCCCGGACCCCCCCCCCTCAATGCGATAGGGGACACCCCTCCCGTTGCTTCACAGCTCGTTCCAATGCCCTCATAATATATGACGAACTGTCTTTGCTAGTGGCTGGCTACGGACTTGCAATATGATTAGTATATGTGGATACACTGCATAATGTAAAATGTCATTTTAAAAATGCCTCTTTAGAAGATTTTTAAGCCATTATAAAATCTCACTAGTTCCGACATTCTGAAGTTAACAAGTCTGCTCAGCATGTCATGAGCGGTCAACAGTTAGACAAATGAAAGTGTCAATGACACTGTAGCTCAACTTTGTAAAGAAGGTAATTTTTTTGTGATGAGCAATGAATAGAGAGATTAAAAAGGAGTGTAAAAATGAGCAGTAAAGAATTTAGTCACACACAGAGTAAAATCCAAGATGGCTGCTGGCGGCCATGTTTTTTGGCCGAATGACCCCAAAATGACTCGTTCCCATCTACATGTTATTGTTAACAGCCATGAAAAATTTTATGATGATCTGAACAAAGGTACGAACTGTAGCCCGTGCTAAAGGATTTAGTCATACAAAGAGTAAAATACAAGGTGGCTGCTGGCGGCCAAGTTTTTTGGCCGAATGACCCCCAAAATGACTCGTTCCCATCTACATGTCAATATTAACATCCATGACAAATTTTATGATGATCAGACTAAAGGTACAACCTATAGCCCGTGTTAAAGGATTTAGTCATACAAAGAGTAAAATCCAAGATGGCTGCTGGCGGCCATGTTTTTGGGCCGAATGAACCCAAAATTACTCGTTCCCATCTACATGTCAATATTAACATCCATGACAAATTTCATGATGATCAGACGAACAATGCGACCTGTGGCCCGTGCTAATGGATTGAATTTTTTAAATAAAGATGGCCACTGGCGGCCATGTTTTTTGTCCGAATGACCCCAAAAAGACTCGTTCCCATCTACATTCTAATTTCAACAGCCATGACAAATTTCATGATGATCAGACTAAAGGTACGACCTGTAGCCCATGCTAAAGGATTTAGTCATACAAAGAGTAAAATCCAAGACGACTGCTGGCGGCCATGTTTTTTGGCCGAATTACCCCAAAATGACTCGTTCCAATCTACATGTCATTGTTAACATCCATGACAAATTTTATGATGATCAGACTAAAGGTACGATCTATAGCCCGTGTTAAAGGATTTAGTCATACAAAGAGTAAAATCCAAGATGGCTGCTGGCGGCCATGTTTTTGGGCCGAATGAACCCAAAATTACTCGTTCCCATCTACATGTCAATATTAACATCCATGACAAATTTCATGATGATCAGACGAACAATGCGACCTGTGGCCCGTGCTAATGGATTGAATTTTGAAAACAAAGATGGCCACTGGCGGCCATGTTTTTTGTCCGAATGACCCCAAAATGACTCGTTCCCATCTACATTCTAATTTCAACAGCCATGACAAATTTCATGATGATCAGACTAAAGGTACGACATGTAGCCCGTTTTACAAATAAGTAAAGTTGAGCTAACAATGGGGTAGTGACAGTCCACTAAGTTGATGATGGATTCAGATGTCAAATCATCCACGCAGCCAATGAGCGGTGGACAGGGCAAACAATGTGGTATACATCCACTGTTTTTACCAAATTTCAGGTAAACCATTCTGATCAGAGGTGATGTTTTGGACGATGTTGTGTTTTAAGCCGAATAATAGCTTCAAACTGTACATTATTCAGCAAATAGTATGATCTTTGCCTGCGGCTGATCCATTTAGGGCCCTGCGAATCAGAAATTCGGCAACTGAATCGAATCTCGAATCGAATCAGTTGTCCAATTTTGAAATCGACATAAAATCCGAATCAAATCGGGACAAGCACTAGATGAAGAAAATCATAGCTCAACATCGGACAGGCCTATCTTTCTAATTATTGTTCACTTAATTTTCATAAACGCTGAGACTTTTTTTTCAAATATGAAACAAATAACCAAGACAGAGTTCACTAACAAACGTTTTGTGACTGACATTGTTTTCAATTTATTTTTGAACGAAAATCAAAACTATATCACTTAGTATAACATGTGACATATACATCATCTGAGCACAGACCTTAACCACTATAAAATGAGTAAATACTACTGAAGATACCCTACTCGACTACTGTAGTATAGTGTATATATATAATAGTGCTTATTAATTAATTTGATAGTCGTCAATGACTATGACAGTGTATTCTAAGGATTTCAAGACTGATGTACATGCTGTATCATAAACAATGGCATGCCGCATCAGTACCCAGAAATTAGCCAACCTCAGTGATTTCTGTAGTAACCATACGCAAATATCTATTTCTGCCAAGTAGATAATCCGAGAAGTTGCGATTGCAGTACCTGGATGGGCTATACTTATAATAATGCCATTCGGCAATCCTCGTCAGAGTCCATAGACCCCAGAGGTCATAGGTCGAGGAGTCCAGAATGGTAATAATGCATTCCGTTTGATGGGAGGTAACTCTATATAATCACTATGTGCATTAAATATATAGGTGGATCGTTGGATATTAACATTATTGGGGAATTAAAATGATTAATATGCAATTAGTAACTGCAAGTATTAAAATTGTGTGGTTGAACTTACACTGCCATGATGAGGCTGGTATAGTCTATCACTGCTGCATGTAGAGGGAATACTATATTGCTGGGGGAGACATCACTGGATGGATACTGTATACTATATCTCGATTGGCATGGTCTTCAGCTGCAAAAGATTTTTTTTTACCAATTTATATATTTTTATTTTATTACATGTATATTAATCGGAAGATAAATCTTTTTCATCCAATAAAATCACAATTTTTTCTCTAATATCAGGGTGTTAGCTTTTCAAATTTCTTTATTTACAGTAATGCCCTAAATAATCGACTCCTTAACCACAGCAGAATTATGGGTAACTTTTCAGGATTTGGTCGGAAATATGGCTTGTTGCCATTCATCAGAAAGCTCTCAGTTCCCGAAATTCTCAACTGAATTTGCAGTCTCTAGTGACTAACTCGATTGAAAACAAATTATATAATCGCCATAGGGCCCTGCGAATCAGGGATTTTCATTTCGAATCGAATCATGTAAGAGATTCGAAATCGCATCGAATCTCGAATCAAAATCGCACGAATCTCGAATCGAATCATTATATTGAGTGTATTATTAGTAAAGAGGTGGAACAATTTGGGAAAGACTTAAATTGATAGCTGTAATGAACCGAAACCTCTTAATAACTCATCACAAATTGATTTTATATTACATGTACCTTATTAATGCATCTTCTGTGCAATATGCATGCATCTTATTTTCCTCATAAATACTAATGGATGTGTCTCATTCAATGCAATGAGTGGTGGATGGGGAGTAAAATGTGCTTTCAAACCATCACACTCAGCAAACTTCGTTGATCTCCGCATTGTACTGAAATCTGCTAAATTGTATCATTCTGAATGAACTCTTTGACCATGGCATGGCACTATATGGAATGGAGACTTGTGAGGTTTGTCTGTAATTCGCTTGTGACATTCAACTCCTGGAATCCCAGAGTCATGTTTGGTTTATGTCATTCTTACTGAGACTATAATTACTTAAATAATTGGGCGGTCTATTTATAAATCATTTGCGACAGTGTTATCTGTATGTGCATGTGTTCGCTAGTATCGCAAAGATTTCTCAGCACAAAAGAGATGTTGTAAGTAATCTGTAGTCTATAGAAACCATGGGAACGCAGTCAATGCACCCGAGAGAACAGATTCGATAAAATTTGTATCAGGGCAGCCGATTTTGAATCGAATCGAATCAGACAAACTATTCCGAATCACATCAAATCGATTCGCAGGGCTCTAAATTGCCTGAAAAAGTTACTGGAAATTTAAGAGCAGAAATATGGTGAAATTGATATGATAGTTGTTAAATTTCCAACCAATATTAGTGCAAAATATGCCAGTTTTAGGCCTAGAGTAAAACATTTTCCTACTTTCAGAAAACAATTTTAACTGAAGTGGCCATATTACGTTGAACAATTTCCAATCATTCATCTGAAAGTCGGAAATGTTGAGGTATCAATTTCAAATACCCTCAAGTCATATCTCAATACATTATGGACAGACACTGTTCTTTTATCTGATGCCTCAAAATTTTAGGTCTATTCAGTGATAGGGGTGGGTCAATTACTTTCAAAATAATGCATTATCATTACTTGCCATTTTCTGCATTACAATTACCAATTTACCATTCCCATTCAAAATGAAAAGTATTGCATTATCATCACCATTACTTTCAAAAGTAATTTTACTATTACAATTACTATCGGTGTTTGTTAGAAAAATGAAAGTGTCAATGTCACTTTAGCTCAACTTGAAGAGGTGATAATGTCATACATTAGTTAATGGAGTGATAAAGACTGCCGAAAGTTCAAATGTTTAAACAATATCAGAGGTCAACCCGATGTTTTCGATCGATTGGATTAAAAATGTTGGCTGTAAGGCGTGCTGAAGTATTTAGTCATGAGTAAAATCCAAGATGGCTGCTGGCAGTAATGTTTTTCTTCGAAAATCGTTCATATTTTATAGCTCCCATCTAGAGTGATACTAAACATGCCTGTAAATTTTCAAAACATTTCTCCAATAAATGTGGTAGCAGAATATGCCGATGGATTCAAATGTGAAATCCAAGATGGCCACTGGAGGCCTTGTGTTTTGTCGGATATGGGAACAAATTGGTGGCTCCCATCTTGAGGTCACACCGAAGATCTATATAAAGTTTGGTGACAATTGGATGAGGGGTGTGGCCTGTAGGGGTGATGGATTTAGATAAGCAAACAGTAAAATCCAAGATGGTTCCCAGCGACATTGTTTTCATAAAAAATCTTACCTATATATTTCAAAACAATTCTCCAATAAATGCGGGCTGCAAAATATGCCAATGGATTCAAATGTGAAATCCAAGATGGCCACTAGATGCCATATGTTTTGTCGAATAAGGGACCGTCACAACAGTTAGTGGCTCCCATCGTAAGGTCACCTCAAAGATCTATATAAAGTTTGGTGATTATTGGATGAGGGATTTGGCTGTAGGGGGATGCCAATGGATTTAGTCATGCAGAGAATAAAATCCAACATGGCTGCCAATGACCATGTTTTTCATTGAAAATCATTCAAATTTGATAGCTCCCATTTAGGCGATCCTAAACATGCCTAAATAAATTTTTTTCAATTTTCTCCAATAAACGCAGGCTGCAGGTTGTACTGATGGATTTAAATTTGAAAACAAATAAGGCTGCTGCCAGCGATGTTTTTTGACAAATTTAAGAAAAAAATATGGCTCCGATCTCCGAGGCCACCCAGAAGATCCATATGAAGTTTGGTTCGATCGGATGAGGGATGTGGCATGTAGGGTGAGCCGAGGATTTAGTCATGTAAAGAGTAAAATCCAAGATGGCTGCTGGCAGCCATGTTTTTCAAAGAAATGCGGAAAAATTTGATGGCTCCAATCTAGTGGTCACCCGAAGATCCATGATGATGATCATATGAGGGATGTCATCTGTAGGCTGTGCAAAGAGTAAAATCCAAGATGGCTGCCGGCAGCCATGTTTTTCATCAAAAATCCTTCAAATTTGATAGCTACTACCTGGAGGTGATCCTAAACATGCCTGTAAATTTTGGAGTCACCACTCTGTGTTAGCTGGTATTCAGTATTCACCCCCATCTGTTAACTGGTATGCAGTAGTCACCCCTGTATGCTAACTGTTATGCAGGAGTCACCCTCTGTTGACTGGTATGCCGGAGTCACTCCTCTATCTTAACTGTCATGCAGTGGTCACCCTCTGTTGACTGATATGCAGGAGTCACCCTCTGTTAACTGGTATGCAGGAGTCACCCTCTGTTGACTGGTATGCAGGAGTCACCCTCTGTTACTGGTATGCAGGAGTCACCCTCTGTTGACTGGTATGCAGGAGTCACCCTCTGTTGACTGGTATGCAGGAGTCACTCCTCTATGTTAACTGTTATGCAGGAGTCACCCTATGTTGACTGGTATGCAGAAGTCACCCCTCTATGTTAACTGATATGCAGGAGTCACCCTATGTTGACTGGTATGCAGAAGTCACCCCTCTATGTTAACTGATATGCAGGAGTCACCCTCAGTTGATTGGCATGCATGAGTCACCCTCTGTTAACTGTTATGCAGGAGTCATCCCTCTATGTTAACTGTTACGCAAGAGCAGGGCCCAAGCTAGGGGTTGAAAACAGGGAGAAGTGACTTCTCCCTCTGGAGATTTTAGGGAGACTTCAGCCCAAACTAGGGAGAAGTGGCGAGACTTAAGAAAAACATAAGAACACTTATCAATTTTCAAATATCGATTTATTTATAACATCAATAAAAAGATTAAATAACAAGATAAAACATACATGGTTACCAAAAATAGAAAGATAGCACAAGTAGAATAGCTGTATAGATAGATAACATGAACTTGTATTTCCTAAATTTATAACTTTAATTTAAAAATAAAAAATGTTGACTTAATGACTTTTAACTCGTTTGGGACGTGATTATTTTGAGAAACTAGACCTACAGTACTAAAAGTGTTATGAACAATTATTTTTTTCCCATAGACTGATACAGAGCTCTCAAGTTTTTAAAACTTTGAAAACCAAAGTTGTCTTCCCATGCAACCAACAAAATTCCAATGGTAATGCTATTAAACAATGAAACCAGATTATGCCTTTAAGATGAAATTTAAATAACCATGCATATAAAATATAATAGTATAAACATTCCACCTATGATATGGCCAGAGATACTTATAGAGTATAAAGTATATCTGATACAGCCAACACATCTCCTAGCAGTTAATTAACTCAATACAAGAGAGAACCAACTGCATGGTATTGTAACAGGATACTATCTCTGTGTGAGAAGACAACTTCATAGCATCCTGAACCTGATTTATTAGATACTATCTAGACAGTGCCACCTGTGTATCTTTGATATATTTTAGCGATTAATAAAATAATCAAAGGGCCATAACTCCAGTAAAAAGTACCGGATCAAACCCATATTCGAACTTGATCTGTATTTTGAGTTGAGAAACTCACATACAAAATTTGGTTCCTATCAGTTGAAAAATTGTTGATTTATCGAAGCATTCATGAATTCTATGTCAAAGGGCCATAACTCCATTAAAAAATATTGAATCAAACCCATATTCGAACTCGATATGTATTTTGGGTTGAGCAACTCACATACCAAATTTGGTTATGGTCAGATAATTTCTTTTTGAGTTATGGCAGCATGCATAAATTCTAAGTTGAAAAAGGGCCATAACTCCGTAAAAAAAACTCGGATCAAACCCATATTCGAACTCGATCTGTATTTGGTGCTGAGAAATTCATATACAAAATTTGGTTCCGATCAGATGGAAAATATTTCAGTTATCGCACCATGCGTAAAGTGTCTACAGACAGACAGACAGACGGACGGACTAACGACGAGTGGTCAATCCGGGCAACGACACTATGTTTACCATACTATGGTATGGGTAAACATAAAAATTACTCACAGACGAGATTGTTTGCAGAAATGCTTACTTTTATATAATTTTTTAGCAATTTATGCGTTTATTCATTGTTGGGTCAGACCATTTGCTATGGCCGAATTCTCCGCGTGACAACTCATACTATATGGATAATCATCCATAGTCTATAAATCTTCTAGAAATTTTGGGTAGATACCACCAAATTGCGACCGGTTGCCATAGCAACCTATTTTCGGAAATGTATGCGTTTGGGGGCTGTAATTTCGCAGTATGACGATATGTTTGCGACATCAAATATAAATCATTTCGAAGTTAATTGATCCAGGAATATTTTGCCAACATCTGGAACTAGCCTTGCTCGAAAATCACCCAACACCGACAGAGGGCGCCATTCAAAATGGCCACCAAAGCCCCGTTTTCTAACGTTAAAATGCTTACTTTTATATCAGTTTATAGCAATGTATGCATTAACTTAATGCTGGGTCAGACCATTTGTCATGACAGAATTCTCCACGTGACAACTAATAATATATATATATGGGTGATCATTCGTGTTCTATAGATCTTCCAATTTTTTGGGTAGATACCACCAAATTGCAACCGGTTGACATGGCAACCGATTTTCGGCAAATTATGCATTTAGTGGGCTGTAATTTCGCTATACGAGATATCTGCATGCAACATTTTGAATCAAATGTAATTATTTTCCAAAGAAATAGGATCCATGAATATACTTAAATTGCCCCCGCTTCTTGTTCCTTCCGCTGAGGTGGTCAATATTCACCTGCCATGGTGATTGCCAACCGAAAACTTGTCTATGCGTCAATGGCTTAGGCTACTGAGCGCCACCATTTTGGAGCAATGACGTCACGAATCACGGCACGCGACCCCCCACGTGACGCCAAAAATAGGTTACACCTTCCTGGACCCCTCACTGAGTGATCGGCCTATATTGAATACTTGTTACTAAACGGAAAACATTTAATTATAAAAGAATCATTCGCTGATAGCAAGTCCATTATAAAGTGGGAAACGGATATATCCGTTTCCCGTCCTGTAGGTAATGTTTTGGGAAACGGAGGTATGCACCTAAACGAGTTAATATCTGAAAAAATTAATTGTTATTATAAATTTGAAATTTTTGGAAAAGGATTTTGGTCACTGCTGTAATGTGGGTGTCCGTTAAAATAAACAATAAGGACTAATCAAGGAGTTGTGAAAAGCTTGTAATATTATTGAATACCAACGTCGATGGTATGATCAGTGATGATAATCCGATTAACAAATGATTAAAGCAATAAATTTGGCAAGTTGGATAGCTGTTACAATAGTGATTAATGTGTTCTTAACAAAGACCAGTGGAGCTTATAATATACAAGAAAAAGTTATTTAAATACCTGCATTGTAACCAAGTACATGTACATGCAATTAATTTACAACAGTTGACAGATACGTTAACTCTCACTATTTTGGCGTGAGACTCACGATTTCACGACCCTGTTTTTAATAGTAAGCGAGCACGTGCTATTGTTTACATAATAAATCTGCAACTCCCAAACGTAAAAAAGTTGGATTGGGAAAACGGAGTCAGATGCAAACTACTTTCTTAAAATTAAAAATTCATGGATATTTTTAGAGTTTAAATGCATAGACATTAAAAAGACATCATGATTTGTTTTACATAGGCTAGTGCATGCGCGGTGGTGACCATGCATGGCTGTACAATTTGCGGTTAAAAAATGACCCGGCGGAACAAAATAACGACTAACTTCTTCTTAAGATGTTCGAGTAGCTCATCATAAACTTCATTGCAAAGCGTAATTTGCCATTTCCAAAAGCACACAATGTGAATAGAATGGCAATATCATACGACTTCCCCGTCGAGAAAATTTGTCGCCCAATGTTTTGAGTTTTTCAAAGAAATGTAACTCAAACATACCCGTTATTTAGTAAAAAATCACCTTTACTAAATAACGGGCATACCCAAAGAATCACACCACAGAGAGACACATTTCAAGAATACAGTATTACTATAGGAAATAAACTTGGCAGGGTGGGTGGTCTTGGGGAGGCGGGCGGCACTGTCTAACAAACTTCAGCCCAAAATGTTCTCGACGGGGAAGTCGTATGAGATTGCCATTAGAATATGTGGATACAGTACACAATGTACAATTTATAATTAAAATTGCCTCGTTAGAACAGTTTTAAGACTCTATATTTTTTGAAAAACAAGTCAAATTTCCACCAGTAAAATTACCGTAAATCCCAAGCTTGTTTGGTCAAATTTGGAAGGCGACTTCGTTTTTGCCTTGTGGACATCCGAGGGTGAAGTCGCCGGCGAGAAGGCGATAATTTTGCCCCCAGTCGCCTCCTAGCTTGGGGCCTGCGCAAGAGTCACCCTCCGTTAACTGTTATGCAGGAGTCACCCTCTGTTAACTGGTATGCACGAGTCATAATATTCGTGATGGCCTAATAATAGTGATGGGTGGGGATTTAGGCTGAAATGAATCAGGGGTTATCCCTTTTGGTTAACTGTGATACAGACTTTAGAGAGGGTATGGGTGACACCCTCCTACAGTTCATAAACAATGTCCAGTATACAATAAATGCAAATCAGTGGTACAAAAATCTTTTGCAATTCCAGCTGTGAGGAGCTGTAGTTAAACATCATTCCACTGGAGCTGAACTGATCCCTTCTATAAGTCTTTACAATTTAATTAGCATATATATATGCACTAAATACTCAAAATAATTATGTAATTCCACTTGATGTTGAGACAATAAATTAAAATATAGCTAAATGTTCAGATATGTCCTCAAACTGTCAATCGACATTGTACAGAATAATAAATGCGGATTCATGCAACTGACACACTGACACACATGTGTCACCAGGTGCCAGGTCAATAAGCCAAACGAGATCACAGTTTACCTGTGCGCTCTCTGATTGTATGCCTAAATCACACTTCACTTTTGATTTTGTTTTTATTTGGTTATCCGGTCACACAGTTAAACACACGATTGCCCATGAGAAATAGGGAAAATCCCCAGTTCATTTTTTGGGCCTATAAAGGATTTTCCACATTTTCTGTAAACAAGAGCATATGTTAGGATATAAACGTAGTTTTTGTAGACATAAAATTAGCTCTACTCCCCAACCAAGTTCGGAATGTGGTTTTAAATTATATAATATTCTTCTATTGAATATAGCTTTTGATCATGCAACTAACCCCCAGTTTATTATTAACAGAATTATGACATAGGGAAGATGCCACCTTCGCTACTAGTATGCACACAGTATAGAAGGTGACAATGTCACTAGAGGAGAAATTTCTCTCAGGTGGAAATATTGGTCTTTATAGAACCACCTTAATAAATAAAGAGGAGTAACTCTATCACATCCCAGCATATCCTGGTATAAATCTGACCGGTGCCTACAGTGGAGTAAATATTTTCCATGGTCCTCTGTGGTCTCTCAATACCAATGTTTTAGTATCCAAATATGTTGTTGTATTATTGATTGATTTATAAGGGTTTTATCACCATTTAAAGTGATATGAAACACTCCGGTAGGGTGATCAAATAGAAATGGAGAACAATCTTGCTCAAATTAGTTATTTTTACGAATATTAATCCAAATTTACAACACACACCGTCATTCTTATATATAAATTAAATGCTATGACTCTCGACGGCGAAATCATTTGCATTGGTTTATCGCTGATAGTTGCGTCCCGAATTAAGATGTAAATATTTACAATTGAGGTTAGTTAATACGATGTTTTCTATGGAGTGGTATGGGGCATTTCTTTAAGCTAATATCGATGATGTTAGTAGAATGCTCCATTCTCCCAGTTGGCATAGCGCCTGAGTGCTAAATAATCAGTTTCACGCATCCGAACATGTCCATAATATGTCTTTAATGTCTTTAACTCTTTCTATACTGAATGCATTCTCCCATTCATGTATAAAAGTATATACTGGAATGGTCTATAAATTTATTGAGAGGGGTGTTCAGGAAATTTAAGCAGACGACAGCCAGCTGAAAATATAATACAATTGCAGAAGGGTTCATATTTATTGGTGGGAAATGTTGTGGTTTCAAACTTTTCAACACTTGGAAATTCCATGCCTGAAACAGCGGCTGGAAATTTTAGACAAGAAAATGGTGAAATTGATCAGATAGTTCTTAAAGTTCCAAACAATATTTAGTGCAATATATGCCAGTTTAGACCAAGAATCATATAACTTCCTACTTTCAAAAACAATTTCAACTGAAATTGCCATAATAAGTTGAAAATTTTCCAATCATTGGAGGGGATGTTCGGACAGATTCATCTGACAGTTGGAAAGTCAAAATACCCTCAAGCCATGTCTATACATTATGGATTATTGAGAAATAGCCATATGAGTCTTCTAAATACGATAATGGTAAATCACGGGTATAAATTAATGGCAAATTAACACCTTTTTAGACTCATGAGATATATTATTGTGCAAATATCCCATATAAAAATGTACCATGGTAAACCTAGATATTACCAAGGTTTTACCAAGGTAAATCAATATATACCTCGGTAAACCAAGTATTACCTCGGTAAACCAAGTATTACCTCGGTAAACCAATATATACCTAGGTGATACCATGGTAATATGTGATTTACCTTGGTAAGTTTACCAAGATATACCGAGGTAAACCAATATATACCTAGGTAAGTCAAGATATACCTTGGTAAGTCAAAATATACCTTGGTAAGTCAAAATATACCTCGGTAAGTCAAAATATACCTTGGTATATCTCGGTATATCTGGACTTACCTCGGTATATATATTAACTTACATTGGTATACCTCGGTAAGTCCAAATATACCTTGGTATATCTCGGTATATCTGGACTTACCTCGGTATATATATTAACTTACATAGGTATACCTCGGTAAGTCAAAATATACCTTGGTATATCTCAATATTTCTGGACTTAATTACCTCGGTATATATATTAACTTATATAGCTATATTTTACATTTGACTATATATGCTTCCACAGTATAATACCATATAACAAGGTACCGTAGGCCTACTCTATTATGAGTATTTAACACAGCATACTACCATAGTAAACTTTCCAGGTACTCCAGTTATCACGGTCAGACTGCTGCCACAGTATTTTCCCCATATATAGTGTAGAATGCCATTGTGAAATTACCACCTATACTATGTTCTACCATGATAAAAGTAACGTCAATGTGGTCTCATGAAGTCATCTTAGTTACTGAGTTTTCACCAGAATTCTACCAAGTACCATGGTAATTTTCCACTTATTGTGGTCTACCATGGTAAAAGTTACTTTAATAATGTGTTTACTTTAATAATGTGTTTGTAAACAGGTAAATGTCCATGTATTGTGTGGTGAAGGTAAAATGTCTCCCTTTGTTTGTTTACCGTGGTAGGCCTAGCTATTACAGTTTCCCAATTAATAATTGTTAATATTACTCTAATTTAATCCAGAAAAAAGAGTACACGAGTTCAAAACATAAACGAAACGAACCGCGCATAAATTACTGTCCGAAATCGCCATTACGCAATCACGAAAATAAAAAAAAACTGATATTTCATGAATTATATAACTAGTTGGTTGGTTGATTATTTAATGTGTGTCATGTATACATTATATGATACTAATATGAACTGCTTTAAACATGTTCGTTTTTAATTGTCCGTTTCGCTAATTCTCAGTTATCGATCGACGACCTCCACTCTTCACTTCCGTCAGTTCCAATGTTTTTGGCGGTATAGATTTTCATTTTGTTTTCGAAGCTAGTAACGAATCATTCTCCTCGTTATGTCGAAGGACAAACTTAAACATTATAAACGATACTTGGAGGACCCACTGAGTGAGAATATTCCAAAAAGCACAACTAGACGCTGGATGTGTGAGGCTGATCGTTTCGATTCGACTGCAAGTGGAACTTCAACTTGTGAACACACAGTGACAGTGAAACTGCCGGCCACAATTCTCAAAGTGAAAGTGTCTCAAATACAGTGTCAAATGACTCAGACTTAATTTTTTGCAACACCTAATGAAATGGAACAAGTTGAACATAATGATAATGAACAAGTTCAACTAAACATGCTAAATGATCAACAAGAAACACAGGATTCAATGGTTCCGCGGCCGTCAGTTCCGCAGTCAGATATTGAATATGAGCTTCAAGTTGAAGAATATATCGACTCAGAGGAAGTATGTTTGGAGATTGGTGATAATGTGATATTTCAAGACTACGGATTTGCTAACGATGGAAATGAATCAGTCCAAATCGAACTTGAACAACTTCAAGCCAGTGACGATGAGCGGGGAATAATCGACATGAACTAGAATTAGAATATTAAACAAAAATTTCTCAATTATACTAATTTATATCATTGTGGTGAATGTCGGTTTTGGAGAACTTGGCTTATGTTAACTTTCATGTCTGTACGAACAGAGACCAACTGCGTCAATGTAAACAGAACAGCTACAGTGTGTCAGTATGCCATAATTCGTGACCCAGTGTTGTGACTAGAGTGGACAAAGCGGACTGCTCACGGAGTTCTACTCAGCACGCAATGTGTGTGAACTGTGACGCGGTCGGCTGACCAGGAGAACAATAACATTAGAACTCGGCTATCGATCACGGTCGGATGTGGAGTTGTGGACGTATTTCTAACATCACAGTTCCATCATGGAGACACTAAAAGACATTGACGGTGATATTGTTACCATCTTATATACCTTCATACAATTAAACATCTCATTATTTTAAACACATCGCTGTCACTTCGATACGTTTACCCCAAATGAATACCATTAGAACTTTGGTCCATCGCAACTAGAAATCATTATAGGCAAAGTTCTAACATCATTGATCAATTCCCCCAAAACTGGCGAGCAATATTACATCACAGATGCTTAGTACCAGTACTAGATATTATAGATGTGTGTATATGGGTTCAATTAAATTAAATGATCGATGTACGTATCTACCAGGGTAGATTCCAATATTTATTTACCATTTTACCTATTAATTATCATGGTACTTTCAACTGACATACCGGTACCCTAGTACTTATTCATTGGTAAATCGATACTGCGTCAAATTTCCTTGGTGGATTTTTACCATTCTAGATTCACATATACATGTAAACTCTGGTAATACATGTATACCTTGATATATTCAACTTTTTTACTAGGTACTCCAGAAAATACCACGGTTAAAGAACCTGGGTAAACTGTTGAAATACCTCAGTATTTTGCCACAGTGAATATAGCGTGGTAAATTTTACTAAGGTGTTCTACCAAGGTCAAATACCTTGGTAGAACATCTTGGTAAAATTTATCATGCTGAATTCACCGTGGTAAAAATACAGTAGTATTCCAACAATTTACCGAGGTTCTTTTACCATGGTATTTTCACCATGGTAAAGTTTTACCGTGATTTTTTCACCTTGGTAAAATTTACTGACGTGATCAATTGACCAGGGTAAAGAACCATGGTAAAATTTACCTCGGTAAATACCTTGGTAAATTTTTACCTTGGTAAAGCACTAAAATTTACCTTGGTAAAATTTACCGACGTGATCAATTGACCGTGGTACAAATACCATGGTAAAATTTACCTTGGTAAATACCTTGGTACATTTTTATATGGGATATGCCAGTTTTAGACCAATATTTGGTATAAGAACAAAGGTCATTGCACCTTTGTACATGTGTATATATGAAAATAAACACTTCAAACTTTTAAACATGTCGATTTTTAACGGTACCGGCTCCAATACGCATTGTGTAACATTATATTTGCAAAATAAAATATCTCAAGAGGCTAAAAAGGTGTTATTTTGCCATTAATTTATACCCGCGATTTACCGTTATTGCATACATTATGGACAGACACTTTTTTCAGATGTCTCAAAATTGTAGGTCTATTCAGTGATAGGGGTGGGTCAATTAGTTTCAAAATAATGCATTACCATTACTTGACATTTTCTGCATTACAATTACCATTCAAAATGAGAAGAAATGCATTAACATCACCAAATATTTAAAGATATCTCCAATTTATTTGGAGGTATCTCTAAATATTTGGAGATATCACAAATTATTAAGAGATCTCTCTAAATGATTTTAACTTCTTTTCAAATGAGTACTTATCCATTATAAAGAAATCTCTAAACGAATTGGAGATATCTATAATTCATTATGGAATAGTGCGACAAATCAAATGTGCTTAGATATCTCCAAATATTTGAAGGGGACAGTGCGTTAGTCCGAGGGTCAATAGTCCGAGGGTTCGATAGTCTTGAGTGTTAGTCTATTATAAAAGCGGCACAGTCTGAGGTTTCAATAGTCCGAGATTTCGATAGTCCGCTAGTCCTAGGGTTCGATAGTCTGAGAGTTCAATAGTAAGAAGGTTCAATAGTCCGAGTGTTAGTCTAAAGCGCACAGTCCGAGGATTCAATAGTCAGAGGGTTCGATAGTCTGAGGGTTTGATAGTCCGAGGGTTCAATAGTCCAAGGTTTCAATAGTCCAAGGGTCCTATAAAAGGGGCAGCAAGGTTTTGGGTCACACTCCCAACTTTGATAAACATTTTCAACAGCTGGAATATATCAGGGTTGTAGAATCACAAAACTCAAATACAGATGGCACGTATTCATGAATGAAAGGTCAAATACAGATTGCAGCGATCATCATTGCACCTTTGTACATGTGTATATACTAAAATAAACCCTTCAAACTTTTAAAACATGTCAATTTTTAGCGGTACCGGCTCCAATATGCAACCAATGTTCTTATCCCGTTGTTAAAAGCCATGCTGCAATCATAATAATGTGATCCTAACTGCCATAAACAGAAAGAATATTCAAATATTGGCAGACTTTTTTCTTATACCAATCATAAATATCGCGTAAATAGTACAGTAATGCTCTAAGTAATCGACTTGTTAACCACAGCAGAATTATGGGTAACTGTTCAGGATTTAGTCGGAAATATGGCTTGTTGCCATCCCTGAGAGCTTTCCGCTGAATGGCAACAAGCCATATTTCCGACTAAATCCTGTTACAAATGTTACAAAACTTGGCTTTTGTTTACAAAACCTGACTTTTGTTTACATAACAGAGCATATAAACTTGACAATAACATACTATTTACACAATATTTATGATTGTGATAAGAATAAAATGTCTATATTTTAATATTCTTTCTGTTTATGGCAGTTTTAACGGGTGTTACTATTTTAACAGCATACCCGCTGCTAAGATCATTCGTGCCTTTAAACTCAGTTTTCAGGTGCCTGATTCTTGTTTAATTTCACGCTAAATGAAATTAACTTATGAGAAAGCAAAGAAGCATCACACAGATTTAATACTATAGTCAACGTCATTTTTCCTCCCTTGTCACTCTTAATTGGAAATGGGTGGTGACCTGCAACAGGCAACCACACATAATTGCACAATGGGGCCTATATATATGTGTGTGACCGACTATCGAACCCTCAGACTATTAAACCCTCAGACTATTGAACCCTTGGACTATCGAACACTCGGGCTATTGAACCCTCAGACTATTGAGCCCTCGGACTATCGAACCCTCGGACTACTGAACCCTCAGACTATTGAAACCTTGGACTAACGTACTGCACACATATTTGAAGATAGCTCCAAATATTTTAGAGATATCTCTAAATAATTTAGAGATATCTTTAAATCCATTGATGCCCTTAAAGGAGTACTGTACGCCATTTTCATTAAATTTCCAGTGACAACAACGATCTAATATCGATAATATATAGAAAACATAAGTAATTTGATTCGAAGATGTATACTGTAAACGCTCAGGTTAATAGGCTATCTTAAAATTTAATAATTTAAAAGTTAATAATTTGATATAAATTTAATTTATGACTGGAGCCATAAAATGGCGTCAATTAAATTACGAATTTCCGTAATCAAACAAAGTAATTGAGGGATACTGGATTGTTAAACTGATCGCTCACACGATCGCTTAAAATATTATGATGATACGGGGAGAACACTCAAGCCACTCACTGACTAGCGACGATACAATAACTTAAATGATTATATGGGACTAGTATGCCTATAATATAACTTTTATTTGATTCATTTGGTTGAAAACTGTACAAAAATTACTCGACAACGACAATTTGTATTTTTGCATTCCGGTAAATTTGTCATCCGTAACACTACTTTGTACTCAACAGACTTTCAAATAATGAAAAAATTGTTACCTTATTCTCCGACTTGGAGACTATAGAAACCAACAACAACATTTGGCGTACAGTACCCCTTTAATACTTAAAGGTATGATTTGAATATTTATATATATCTGTAAATGATTTACTGGATTTTACTATAATACTAGTTGAATCTAGACGTCCTGCATATATAAAGGTTTCACAAAATCCGTCATCTGGTATGGCAGAAGGAACAAATGGCGATTTTTTTTCTATTAAAAATATACTGAAATTTGATCTCATTGTGGTTCAACACAACCGCACATCATTGTCCAATACTTTCTATATGCTCTCAGAACATTCGTTAAATAAAAATTATACTTATTATAAACAATTACAGCAGCACCTGTCATGAAACCTCATCAAAGTGACCATTGCTTTCCTTTCAAAATATGTATATTCGACAACGATTTCAATTATATAATTGCTGCACTTTTAATAATTCACAGCGAACTCATTTACATTCATCAGTATGGAAACATGTTGTACTGAGTTCACTGTGAATTACACTTTTTAGTACAGGTATTATAGTTGCATCCACAAATTATCAGATAAACATTTGAAGTACATTGTATGACTAGTCTTTGTATGGGAAAACAGAACATTCACTGACGAAAAAACAAAACAAAATTAATCAAAAATAATAATTTGAGTCGGCAGCTGGAGTCGGCGGCTTTTAAAACATTCAGTCTGCGAGCAGAAACAAACAATCTATTAAGTGTGGCCCTAACCAATATACAATTGAATATCATTGAAGAATATTTTAAACAAGTCACATAATAAAAATTGCACTTGAGCATCATTCAATTTTCCCTCTAAAAAAATCAAGTGGGCTTCAACACAATTATTCATTAATTCTCCCTTTGAAACCACCAGAAACAGACCTCCAATTTTAATTTATTTTTATTATATACACACATAAACATACATCTAATATTGATTCCACTTGTCCAATAGAACTTTCCACAGCTGTCAATCAAATAATTATTAATAGCAGATATTTTCGACCAATCAGCGACTGAGCCAGTCGTTGGCTGCATTGCAAATTCTGATGCCATCTTTGGATATATCCATGCCACAGTTGTCAGTTGCAGTTGTTGGAAATTTGTGTCAAAAACCCTGAAAAATAAATATCTGCACCTCTATATATCTATTCTATAATTTATTACACGCTTGTTCCTAGAAGTACAGTGTTATTGCTGTTCCATATTCACAAATCCGAATGCAACGTACGTTCCATACGCATCTCGTTGACGTAAAATGACGTAAATGACGCTCGCCTCAACCACGAAACTGGAACTATTTAAATAAAAGAATCATCACACATGACAAACACGCCCTGTATGAGCCTAAATAAACCTTCTAATCCTGTATTTTTAATGCACGGATTCTAGGACGTGAAGCGTGTAATAAACACAGAACTACACGATGTGTAAATGGGTTTGTCGATACGGCACTCGTGCTGTCGCGGAAGGATAGAACTCGAGGCGCAAGCGCCTCTCGTTCTATCCTGACGCGACAGCACTCGTGCCGTATTGACAAATCCATTTACACATCGTGTCGTTCTGTGTATATATTGAGGTGCAGATATTTATTTTTCGGGGTATTTGACACAAATCCAATAACTGTGATCCATGCATACATTCAGTCTTAAATAAATAGGCTATATTCAAACAACTTTTGTTGTTGTCAAATCATAATGTACTGACATTTCTATTTGCGCCATGATGTTTATTTGTCCATGGTTATAACACTTTGTTTCATTTTGCATGACACATACAATTAAAGTTCTCCAGTGTATATATATAAGAGTAGGATCTGTCTGTTCCATGATTTTTCTCCAAGACCCCTGAACCGATTTCAACCAATTTGTTGTGGTGACTCAGGGTACCTCGATGGATCTTACATGTTTACTTTTCCTATTTTGATTTCTTGTAACTGTTTACTCCCCATAAGCGTCCCTGGATACTTTGCAATATATCCCCAGAAGCGCCTATTGACGCCTCGCATCATATCCCTAGAAGCGCCTAAGAGCGCATTACCAGATTTCCTCACAAGCACTCGAGAGCGCCTCACTGGGGACAGACTGTACTAATGAGTTCGCCCATGTGTCCCTGCTATTTTCTAATCGAGACCGTCAGGTTATGTTGACTCGTTATTTGCCTATATAATGGCAATAAATGTGGCACCATGGGCATCGCGCACGATTCTGCTGTGTTATTTGGGCTCTATATATTGCATGGAGCCAAGCGTCAGTCATATCATTCCAAGTAGTGGCAAACAACATGGCTGTAACATTTTAATGGGAGATGATATCGTTTTTAGCATTTTACTTGTACATTGTACCTAGTCATCAGAATATTCAGATGACGATAACCCACCCCCCGGCTACCGACAATGTGTCGCCCAGCGCCGATAGCTTCGTGACTATTAACCCGATTGGCTGGTCAAATACACTTCGAAAGGAATCACTATATATTCATTTACCCAAAAGACAGGGCCAGTTATACCAGAGGAAGTCAATACTGATACGGCAATATGTTTCTGATGCCACCAAATGACCTATGTGGTAAAATAGGGTGTATTCGCATATGCTATATATATGGATTGTCAAATTTCTCTTATATTATATTAATGATATGGCATCAAATATACATGCATGGCACCAATCTCTCAGGACTTGGTGTGCACGGGTAGCGTACAAGCTCCATGTAGGTAAACTTTGACCCATTCCGATTTAACTATTCCACTTATTTATCACAGAAGTGTGTTTCTAAATATTGGTTCAGTGTTACAACTTACACGCTATCACAAATTATCCACAACTATTTCTCTGCTACAAGTTACACGAACACATCCTCCAAGTGGAACCTCACTATATACATGTATATGTACAGCTGGAATCTTATTTTCGAACATGTACCAGGTAATTGACTACACGTCGCACGTATTCATTGTGTACATGTATTTAAATCCTGACAAGTATTCATACACATTTATATTGGATAGGGTTTGTATTGGAGCCAGATTCGGCATAATCTTACGATAACAATGACAGTAACTGTAGGTCACTGAATATAATTTTGACAACAAGGGTAACATTTGGGGTTGCAGTGTTTGCCTCTTATGCATCAGTAACGTAATCCCCTTACTCCAAAACCGCCGGGACCACAAAGATAAACATTTTCTTCAAAACATGAATGATTAGCAACCAAATGTTGGTGCTACTAGTAAATTTTAAATGGTGATGACATAATGTGTTTGCACAAAGATGAACTTCCAAATTCCTCACTTAGCAAGATGTGATAATACGTGTCTTTTTGAAGCGAAGCAAAGTTGACATCGAGTAATTAAACAACCCACCGAAAATTCAATGACATACATGTATACCTATATTCCAGTCTGCACATTGATATAGGAAGATTAGATCACCATTGATTTGTGCTAATAAATAATAGGCCGTTCGAGTTAAAGACATAAGAATTACACATGCTAGAACCAGATTATGTAGAATTAGTCGGAATTATGACGTCACAGATCAGTCATGCATGACTCATGAGTCACAAGTTTGTTGGCTACTAGTACAACATACAAGTACAAGTAAAAAGGACGATGGATCATAATCTTCAATTTTCATCGAAACATGATTTGAGAACCATGTCGCCATGACATATCGCCCAGTTACGGAGTCTGCTATTATTTTGATCGGAACGCCAGTGATGCTGTGATATTGAAATATATTTATGACGGATAATCTCGGAGATACAGATCCAATCCTGGGACACACATTATCACTGAATCCATCACAATATTTTAGTAACGTACGACAGCTATTCTTCAATTTTCATCGCAACGTGATTTGAGAACCATGCCGCATGACATATCGCCCAGTTACGGAGTCTGCTATTCTTTTGACGCTGTGATATTGTTGAGATATATTTATGAAATGACAGATAATCTCGGAGATACGGATCTAATTCTGGGACACACATTACTAGTAATACTGAATCCATCACAAGCTTTTAGTAACTTGCTACAGCTATGTCATTTTATTGGTTTTAAATAAAAAAAATCAATCTATTAACGGACCGACCGCACTTAACCAAACTGTGTACACTTGTGGTTCCATTTGATCTGTTTCGCCTCGCGAGATAAATGATATCTTTGATATATTTATATATTTTGACGTGTATGGATAATTGTATAAACTTATAAAATATTCAGGTGTTTGACTGATGCCCAAACAAAAAACAATTATGCGCACATTCGAATATTCACATTCGAATATTGTCCAAATATATATTTTTTTGTTTAGGTATCAGTCAAACACTTGAATATTTTATAAATTTAAGCAATAAGCAATACACGTCAAAAACTACAAACTGTCCTCTGCGCCACTCCGCAGTTCTGAAAAACAAGCATATAGTAGACGACATTGTGTTTTACTCGGAAATTTTTGTGACGAAATTAGCGGTCACGTGGCGGAGTTTCCCGGCCCTGAAAACAATAGTGACAATTTCAGTTACGACGAAACTCCCTGAGAACACAGGTTTTTTCAAATAAATAATAATGCTAATTGTTGCTGCCATTCTCAAGGTGTATACTCGCAATGTTAACAACTTTGCTCTAATAAGTCTAAGATCTGTTATCAATGATCTTTAATTGTTCATTACATTTAACACGAACATGCTGATCCACAGGAGCTTGTAACGCGCTCCGCTATACACCAACCCACAACATACGCTGAACCTCCTACAGTAGAGAAGGAGCATGATGGCTGAATTTTCTGAAATGCATAGCAACTGAATTTTGATAAATAAAAGTTACTCGGCTCACTGGGAGTAATGCCGATGGTTGTTATCGATGCAATCCGGTATCATCTGAAAGAAAAATCATTTTCATATCGATCACAACTATCGACATTACCCCCGATGAGCCGATAGTAACTTTTCTTGATTAAAATTCAGTTGATATGCATTTCAGAACGTTAGCCATCGTACTCGTGCATTCTCAACATGAGCTTAATATGTGGGTGGGGTGTATAGCGGAGAGCGTTATGAGCTCCGGTGTACAGATCGAACCACAGAATATTTAATAATTTACATGGCTGTGGATGGAATCTCATGAAATGGTAACATGTTGCAATATTGCAGTAAACTGCCATGGTTAACCACAGTAAATTACCATGGTTAACAAGTGTAAACCACCACGTTAAACCAAAGTATAGCACCATGGTAAACCACAGTATACCACCATGGTAACACCATGGTAAACCACAGTATACCATCATGGTAACACCACGGTAAACCAAAGTATATCACCATGGTAACACCACGGTAAACCACAGTATACCACCATGGTAACACCACGGTAAACCACAGTATACCATCATGGTAACACCACAATAAACCACAGTATACCACCATGGTAACACCGCGGTAAACCATGGTAACACCACAGTATACCATCATGGTAACACACTGTAAACCACAGTATACCATCATGGTAACACCACGGTAAACCTCAGTATACCATCATGGTAACACCACGGTAAACCACAGTATACCACCACGGTAAACCATAGTAACACCACGGTACACCATCATGGTAACACCACGGTAAACCAAAGTATACCACCATGGTAAACAATGGTAAAAAAACCGAGATATTTTGGCCACCCATCGTGGTGTCACCATGGTGGTTTACCAAGATGGTAACACCTCGGTAAACCACCACGGTATTACCACCACGGTAAAACTATGGTAAACCACCATGGTGACACCACGATGGGTGGACAAAATATCTCGGTTTTTTTACCATGGTTTACCGTGGTGTTTTACCATGGTGGCACCAAGGGGGATTTTTATATGGGTGGAAAAAGTTTTTACACAAGAGGGGGGGTCGAAATGAACTTTCTATTGAGCTGAGATTATTGGTCTGCTTTATATGTTTGCAATTGGAAATCAGTTCGTAATTGGATATCTCTGTCAAATTAACCCCCCCCCCCCCCCCCACCCCCACAACCACAGCCTCAGAAACGTAGATCCGCTGGCTGCGTCAAGGCCGGTCTACGATATTGTGTAAACACGCTGCATACTAACTTGAAGAGTAGACATCAAAGTATGGATATGTCCTACTTACCTATATATATATATGCGGTAGCGTATACATTGACGATTCCACATTACCAGTTCTGACTCGAATTCCAAGTAACCTCGCACCTGCTGTCATGGGAAATCTCCGGCTGGAGTGGCGGGAAAAATATATGAGAACGTCATCGTCTGAGTTCTATTTATAGCCCTAATATCTCTACGGAAGGCCATTGTCATTATTACTTCCAGCTGAATGGTGCGAGGCACAGGATGGATCTGGAAGATAAAAAATAGACACACGGTAAAAATATCTGCCGGCCTCGAATAAAAATCATCTCGCAGATGCTAATTTTATACCTAAACTCGAAGGGGTACACTGGATTACGTCCGTCCATCCATCCGTCCGCCTAGACGCGTCTTAGAAGATACGGTATGTACTGTAATGTACCGTCACTATCTCAGCCATGGGCAGGATCCTAATGGCATTGTGTATGGATGTTCACCATCAGGATGCGTTTCAAAGAAGTGTCCCATTGCGATACGTACACATCGTACTGTGCACATGCATTCCGTTGTAGAATTTTTTCTTATTTATTTATCTGGCAACGTTGATTTGTTTCCCCGTCCAAATAAATAGCAGGCTCCATCTTAAACATGATTGTGCTATCGGATTCGGATCCCAATGCAATTTGGTGTGTGTCATTGTAATGACTGCATATCATTACTGTTACACACATTTTCCGTTTTGGATATTATACTTTGTTTGTACAATGTATGCACGTTTCTTACAATTGGAAAACTAACGAGATTTCAAGCATAAATAAAATCTTCAATAATGTAAATCTTCGTTCGCTTCGCTGCAAACGTCATCGTTGTTTGTTTCGGTGTAACTTTAATCTTTCTATTCCTTTTTTTTTTCGTTGTGTGGAATTTTATATCCATTTATTTCATATATATAGTTTTGATGATTTAGAGGGACACCAATAATTGTTTTTGCTAATTTTTCAATAAAAAAAATTATATTCTCCGACATATAAAGAGGTCTATAGTTTATATCATGTCATAGTTCGTCATCAGCGGAACAAAGAAGAATCTGGTGTTAAATTAGAGTGTTGTATGTAGACCAAGTCTTCTTGGTCCACAACAGCTTGGAATATATGTTAGGTTGATGCTGCTTTGACCTATAGTCCCATCTCGCTATACTTTTCTATATATAACGGACTTTACGTCCATAATCGTGGGCGGGAGTTATATCTTGTCTGTATGTCTTCGGATTATAGGTCAAATGGAAACTTTGCGTATATGAACATAGAGGACAGCCTTTCCCAAGCTTGATGATATCAAACATGCATATATCAGAGGTCCGTTAAATGTCAAAGCAATGAGATTTATAAGTAAACAATGCCTTGTTTTCCATATATAGAATTTTGATTTGTCGCGCTATCAGAAAATGCATGTAAACAATACATTAAACGATCGTGTCATCACTATATATACCTTATTCTAGACCACGGTAAATGATAAATTATTTTTTAAGACAGGTTAATCTCGGACATGTCAGATGATTAATCACATTCACGGCTTTACGTGAATCCCCGGACCCCAAGTGTACATGTATAGTATACGTACGTAGGTCTTTTGAATGAAAGTCCGTTCTAAAATATAAACAAAAAACAAAAAATAGCATGAACCCAACCTATATCACAAGTTGTTGCGGGCCGAGAAGACTTGATCTAAGTCAAATATGTTGTAACCGGAGATCTTGAACCATGAATAACTCTTTAAACTCGCGTTTAAACTGTTTTATCTGTGAAGATTTGAGATGGAGGGCGGTTGTCCAGATATAATGTCATATCGGCTCATGCATGCGTATACGCTCTATAGCTGCATGGTACTCTTTCTATGCATGCAATTAAATCACCACAAAGCAAACGGTATATATGCTAGAACAAGTATATAAATTGTGTTTGGCAGCTCAGCTTTTATTAGCGCAGCAAGGGGTGTTGACATTTTGTTGGGCGCCTAAGTGGCATACATTGTATCACTAAAGTTGAAAGAGCGTCGACCTCAAAATGATCGAACATAATGATTCAATTAGCACGTATACCTGTCAAGACCACTTGAAAATATGGTGTAATAACACTTTCTATTGAGCATGCTGAAACACATTTTGAATTCGACTATCCACAATGATCACCATTTCACTATAAACTAACGGGTTTTCCAAAGGCATATAATTTTAGCCCAACGTCGATTCGAAAATCCGATGGCCGAGTACTAAAGAAACGACGGGGAAATACTTACACAATTCATTCCAGCCCAATTCTACACACTGATCGATAGATATTTCATACCTGTCTGCTTGGAACAATATTCTTTGTATCGACTGTGACATTTATAGAGATATAAATATCGACGACTGCCAAGTTTGCTTTCAAATGTGATCCTCGGTCAACCAAAAGAAAGAACTTTAAAAACAGCCTTCGGCTTTTCTCTGGTGCACGTTTTCTCAATACGGTAGCATTGAAGTCGGGTTGAAGCACTGTACTGTGTGTGGAGCGTATTGATAGAATTGTTTGACACTGCACAGTGCACACAAAAAGGCGACAGTGCATGTTATGGTCCAATATTTCAGCCCGTTACTTTATTTCCATGAAAATATCGATTGTCGAAACGGGATATTTGCTTCTGGGCTTTATATTCTTGAAATCAAGGATACAAACTGATCAGACGAGGAATAGTGACAAGTTGAGGAGGACGAGAGTCAAGTAAAAAAACAGAACTACTGTGCGGATGGGTCAGACAGCATAAGTGTATAAACTATTTTTCCGGAAGAGATATTGGAGACAGCAAGTTCCCGATGGTTGACAATAATTATTATTGACAGACAAGATTCTTTGGTTGCAGGCGTCTGGAATGACTTGATCAACGTGAATGTTAATTTGGACTGGATCGTATATATGTGAATCAGTGAGCTATGAGTTTAGCGGATCAACAATTTATTCGAGTGAAATATGGCGGTGAGTAATTTTCAAAAAGACACCAATGTTCGAATATAATAATTAGTATAGCAGTTGAAATATAATACGTCAAACGTAATTGGCTGGTGTAAACACCCGTGTTATGTTCATATATATATATATACGTAATTTGGGAAGATGGATATATAGGCTTAAATTATGAAAAACTACCTAGTCTATATAATTATGCGGAATATTGCCGAACAATCTCGTCAATATATATATAGCGCTGAAAAGCGTGCTTTCTGCAAATGGAAAGTTTCATGCAAAAATGGTCCCCACTCGGTGGCAAATTCGATCCGACAAAGTATGATTGAGATATCTACTCGGAGGAGAAAAAACCCCAATATTTTCATATAAACAAAGATAAATAACTCTAGAACGGAAAACATGAACACGACGATTGAACTCTCAATTGATTGTTATCATAGTATATATAGTGAACATCCATATACCAAATTGATAACCGTCAACCGCGGTGGTGGATATACCTGGGACTAATATAACTATATTAGTCCCAGGATATACGGACAAAAAAAAACACTTCCAAACAAAGACAAAAAACTCTTAAACGTAAAACTTGAAGAAAAAAAAACGACTGAACACTCAATTGTTTGCCCTCATAGATAGTGAACATCCGTACAAAATTTCGTTGAGATTCGTCAAGTGGTGGTGGATATATATATCAGCTTTGACGGACAAAAAAAGCATTTCCAGATAAACAAAGAGGAATAAGTCTACGGAAAATCCTGAAAAAAACAAAACAAAACAAAAAACGATTGAACACTCGTTGAATGCCCGCACAGTAGTGAACATCCATTCCAAATTTCATTCAGATCCGACAACCGGTGTTTTGAGAATATCTCCCCGGACGGACGCACGCACGCACTCACTATATACGGGTGTCAACCCATGGCAACAGCTTCCGTTGTCAAGTATATTAACGTTAAATATTAAAGAGCGCTTGTAATAATATGCTTATGTTGATCGATTTGCAACTAAACAAATAAGTTAAATGTTTCTGATAATTTAGTTTCCAACTAATATTGAGTGTAATAAACATTAGGTCATGACATGAATCTCTAATCTGGCTACGGCCGTCGATATCATATTCCACCCGTTCAAAACCTGGAACGTTTGATGTTCTGATCTGTTTTAACGGGGAACTTTAGAGCATTGGGGAAATCATGCAACGCAAAAGAAATATTTCTTTGTTGATACTTGTTCCTTAATTATCTATTTCACAGTAGGGGTGATCCCATCTCGATTCTCGAGATTTCATGATTTTTGTAAATCGAAATCTGAATTGAATTATCAAAATGTATTATACCCCAGAAAACTTACTGCATGATTATTATGAAGCGACGCAAAATCGGCTCAACAAAGTCACAATAAATCACATACAATCTAGAGCTGGAACCTTCACCTTCTGTGAAAAAAAAACATTATTAAGGAACAGGTATTATATAATATATAAGAATATAATACCTGTATTGTTTATTCTATGTTTATAAACTTTTGTGTCAGGACATCAAAACGTTCCCAGGTTTTGAACTGGTGGAGTATGATCTCTACCGGGAAATCAGAGTTGAGGTTCATGGCATGATCTAAATAAACATGTTGTTTTAGGTTAAAGGTGAAATCAGTCTAATTTCTTTTAGTAAAATGCTTCTCTCAATTTCTGCAAACATATTTCATTTCTCAAAAATACCTTCCATAGTTAACAATTACATGTAAATATAAATGTCAATTAATGAGAAATCGATTTGAATCACAGGGAGTACAAAATAGAGAATTGGTCTGGGGTATGTTCCATTTGGGAGGGGTGGGGGATGGGTGGTCAATTGAAAAATCAGTTTGACACCCACAATGAAACCGGTAGCTACAAAAATCCAATCAAGATGCTAGGGATGCAGACTGGATCGCAAAAAAAAAAACAGTCTGAAGTCCGGCACTGGACATTGCGGTCCAGTACTTACCGGTTCGCGAACTTGAGTACATAGATATATGCCTAGCATAAGCACTATACTGGGGTTAACTGGTGTGGAACTCCTCAGTTCCAATCACCAGCCAATGCACGTCGCAAATGTATGGTCACCTGGTGTCCGATCACCAGCAGCTTGTGAGATACATTCAAATGACAGCGAGTACCTCATATGTCTGTTGATTCCACCGACTTCAAAGATTGCCCTGATTGGCACATGCTTGAGTTAGTGACTATGTATTTGGCAAATATGCACACATAACTATTTCCAATCATGATGATGTCAGACTGACACTTTGGGTATATATGCATATTGCCTGTGACAATGATTGATGTCAGGCAAGATAGCGAATTACCATCAATACCATGTTAACTAACCCTCATTTACATTTCAATGTACTGAACATATGTCGCGAATGTTGCACATATTGTGTCTGAGTAATAAACCATTACATTACATTAAAAAAAGAATCGCGATATACTAGCCTATATATAGTTGGCAATATCTAACTCCATGTAACTTCATCCAATACCAATATGGTGATACGCATACCTGCATTTCGGAAATTGACCAATCTATCTGGAATATTTGTCAGTCGGCAATGCTAAGAACAAAAGGTTATGAGTGCTGAAAGACTTGGAGCATTTGCACTCAACCCAATCATAGCATGTGGGGGATAGCAGAAACATTGACTAGACTCCACACTCAGTCATAATACCGGACCACCAAGAGCTGACCAGACCGGACTGGACCGCCTCTTTACTGGACTGGACCACTGGTGGTCGGGTCTGTATCCTTACAAGATGCCTAGTCTTATATCATGGACCAGAGTCACCCACTGATTAAAGATGGTCTATCTCTTCCTATAACAAGTTGTATATAGTTTCCTGAGTATAAAATAATAAATATGAATTGAAGACCCATGTCTGGAAATGCTTCTGTCAATTAATATTTAATTTATTTCACATTTTCTGGTATAGTATACAATACATAAAATCAATTTGGGACATTTTAAGGCTCACGATCGTTTAGAGCGTAGTATGCAGGATAACTCTATCTAAAAAATAGTATAAAAAAATGTCCCACTTGTATTTTGCATAATATACGAAAATATTGATATAAAATCAATATTACTTGGTAGAAGCATTTCCGGACAGGTGTCTTCGACTCATATCACCCCAGAAACTGTATAAATCATATTTAGGAAGATATAGACATCTTTAATTGTCTGGTGGTACCAAGCCTTGAAATAGTGTGTCTGTCATTTGCAGAATGAGATCCCCAGAGGGTGAATTTAGTGATGCTACCCCGCATCACCAAATTCACCCTCTGGGAACCTCATTCTGCTGAGGTGTAAGCAGAATGAGGTCCCCAGAGGGTGAATTTGGTGATGCTAGCTGCTATGCGGGGTAGCATCACTAAATTCACCCTCTGGGGGCCTCATTCTGCAAATGACAGACAGACTATTTCAAGGCTTGGGTAGTACTTCAGTATGGGCTGTGTATTTAATGCAGATCCACTCCAACAAGTAATATGCATGTCAGATTATTGGTTTAGGACTGGTCTGGTCAAATTTACAATGTGAAGCATGTTTAACCTTTAATACCTGTGTTTACCGAAGATCAATATCTATCTCATTGAGAATTTATGGGCATTCACCAGGTTAATTCTCACAAGTACCTTTTATATTTTTATTTCAGTCAGATATAGGCTAGCATACATTATTAATATTTGAACTCATGCAGGGCCATGACAAGGCAACTTCAGATATATGACTTCAAATATAAATTCAGGGTCAAACTGGGACGTGGTGGTGGAGATGGAGATGCACCCTTCCAGATGAAATTATCATTTGGAAATTTTATGCCTCAAAGTGGCAGAAGTATGAAATTTCTTGGGGTGGAAAATTCATTTTTCAGCTGATTTAAATTTCCTACATTATTTCGTGCAAGGTGACTAGTTTTATACACACATAAATTATATATATTTTATATACACTATAATAATATATAATCTATAGAGAAATAATGCAACACCAAGCATGGCATATATCAAAGATACAATGTACTGATAAAAAAAAACTATTGATACTTATCTTCAGTAACAATGCTAACTATGTTAGATGGAAAATAATAAACAACTCTTGACAAAAAACTATGGACAAAACCATGGCCGCCTGCATATTAGAATAATATCCTTCCATTAATGCTAGTGTATTAATAGCATTTAATTCTGACAATTGATATTGGACTTACATTGCATAAATATCTGTAATAATTGAGTGAAAAATTTGAGATCCAACAAGGGCTGTAAAAATGAATGGATGAACCCAGTAGTAAGTTGGTATCCCCCCCCCCCCCAACCAAGGTGGGCTATCACCATGCCAAAGCACAACCAAAGCTAATGATCCAGAACCAGCTACAATGTGAAATGTTCATACAGACACAAATTTCCAAGTCCTACAAGACTATAGTAATGCCCTGAATAATCGACTCCTTAACCACAGCAGTATTTTCAGGATTTATGGCAACAAGCCATATTTCCGTCTAAATCCTGAAAAGTTACCCATAATTCTGCTGTGGTTAAGGAGTCGATTATTTAGGGCATTACTCCATTGTTGGGGGCATAATAATCCAGGACTTGAATATTATGTGGCTCTTTAACCCTTTCTTCACTAAATGGATTATCCCATCAGTTATAAATAGCATACATTGGAATAGTCTATTATTCATCTGGAGAGATGTTCAGGAAAAATATGACAGATAGATGAAAAGACAATACAAATGCAGAACGATTCTTATTAATTGGTGGGAAATGTTCAGATAATTATTATGTGAACATTTCCAAAGGGTACCACTCATCAACAAGTATTTAGTAAAGAAAGGATTAAAGGTACTCAATCCGATCAGACGCTACTAAATTAATATTTCTTTGGCTTCGGGGGTTAAAAATATTTGATTTGAGTCGAGGAACCCACCACCCATCAAAGCTCTGAGTGACCAGATATCGATTTTTGAAGTTTGTTATTTCTCGAGATGTGTAATAATATGTGGCCCAGAAACACGTGGTCAAATCTTTGGATATGGGACAAAATTGTGATGAAGATGGATAACTCTAAAATCAAGTGGTAATTCAGTCAAATTTTGTGATACTTTAGTGATGATACGGTCATATTTTGTTGAACAAAATGTTGATAAATAACAAGTTTTGGGAAATTTGATACCATAGTTGACAGTGCTTAGCATTATTTTGTTACAATAAATCGATAACTGATAACTAAAGCGTATTTTGAATAAATGTTGTTGTTGTACCTTGATGGTATTGGGAGCCTCTGATCGGATTGAGTACCTTTAAATGGACATACGGCACTCACAATGGGTAAATGTGAAAACTCAGAAAAGTTTATACAAACATCGTCACTAAGAAGAACATGGAAAAATAGATAGACGTTGTTCTTATATTTATTACTGATAAATCTTCTATGAGACATCGCTTGTTAAGCACTTTTGTATACATTGTCAGCCATATTATTAACAAACGGTTGAGCAAATTTTGAACAAATCATGAAGAACTACAGTAATGCTCTAATTAATCAACCTCTTAACCACAGCATAATTATGGGTAACTTTTCAGGATTTAGTCGAAAATATGGCTTGTTGCCATTCATCGGAAAGCTCTCGGGGAGAGCTTTCCGATGAATGGCAACAAGCAGTATTTCCGACTAAATCCTGAAAAGTTACCCATAATTCTGCTGTGGTTAAGAGGTCGATTACTTAGGGCATTACTGTACATTACAAAATGTCAGAGCAATGAAAAATATACCAGAAAACACAGATCTGCAGCTAAAACATTTTATTTGTAATCACATTTGGCAATGTTTGTTGATAAAATGACTTTCATTGTAATAGTAATAGCAATGGTTTCAACATGCGAAATCTTGTCAATGGGGAGCTGTCAAGCCTGAGTTTAGTGTGCCTATCATTTGCTGAATGAGGTCCCCAGAGGGTGAATTTGGTGATGTTATCCCGAATAGGGGGCTAGCATCACTAAATTCACCCTCTGGGGACCTCATTCTCCTTAGGCCTCATCTTCTCTGGAAATTTCTTTATTATCCAATTTCTATAGAAACTTCTTGACATGGATTCTATTTCTTATTTAGTGAATAGTTTCTCTATATCCCCAAATTGGCAGACGACACATTGGTTAATCAAGGTTCCCAATGGGTGTCCAGCACAATATTCACCATTTGGGAACTTCAATCTGAGTCTATTTCTCCAATAGCAGATGAGGCCATGCAGAATGAAGTCCCCAGAGGGTGAATTTGGTGATGCTAGCCTCCTATGGAGGATAGCATCACTAAATTCACCCTCTGGAGACCTCATTCTGCAAATGACAGGCACACAAAACTCAGGCTTGAGAGTTATCAATAATAAAAATTAAGAAAAAAGTCTATCAATGTCTTCTTAGTGATGATGGTTTGTACAAACATTTTCACATTTACCCACAGCGAGTGCCTTATGCCCCTTTAAGACATTCAAGCCAGCATCCCTTTAACAGTTTTTCTCAGCTTCTCATCATCATAATGTCGTTGTATAATTCAGATAACCAGGAGGCGTTGTTTAACCCATTTTGTTCTGCAAATAATCTACTGGAATGGATGAGGAAGAAATGCAATTGTGAAGAAGATGGTAGGTACACCAATAAAAATCGCTAGATTTTCATTAATTGTTTTCCCAAAGTGAGGCTGGTGTGCATTCTTTATGAATTATTTTAATTTTATCACAATTGAATGCAAAATCAGGGGCCACAAATAAACTGATAGTTTGTTTGATAGTGGATCTGATCTATAAAGTTTGCCTTGCGCTAATTGATGGAATAAATCCAGTAAGGTTTTTTATATCATTGACCATACAACCATACCTGTTTTGGTCCTGAAAAGATGAACATGTCACACTATATTAATTAATTGGCATGTTCATGGAAATTTCTCAGGATTATATCCACATTGTAAATGCAAAACATCTTTTGCAAATGTCTTTTGTAAATATCACTACTGAATTACAGCATATCATAATCATGATAATTATGCTGTAAAATTAACTAATTAACACTAACTCTTTCTTCACTAAATACTCACCGACGAGTTGTAGATCCCTTAGGAAATGTTAATAATGAGTTGAACAAACTGTCAAGGGTGGGGGTGAGCTTTGGTCCAATTTTTTAACTGTTGGAAATTCCATGCCTGACACATCAGTTGAGAATTTGACACAAAATGTCTGCACATGTATCGATTTCGCCTGTTGTCGTATGCTATTATTTACTGAATATCTCTCCATTCCAATTTATACCTTTATAACTGGGTGGGAGAATCCATTTAGTAAAGAAAGGGTCAAATAATATTGAACAGTCAAACATTCGTTTCAAGTCTCTTCCAACTTTTTGTTAAACCATTGATAACTGAATGCTCACTGATGGCAGTTACTTGATTCCCATTTATTTATTTGTAGGGCTTTTCTGCTAATAAGTTTAACAAACATCCCTAGTCTGTTACATATACAGTATTAGCTGAAAACCATTGCAAATAAATCCAAAGACATTTCCCTGCTAATGTATGCTTATGTGGTCTAGACATCCCTATAATTGAAGAATGAACCATTCCATATTATACTTTTGTAATTGATTAGGCGACTCAATTCAGCAATCAAAGAGTTAATTATTATTAGCAATTTTACCTTACAGTTATCATTGATCTGGTTGATCTCGATGGACAAGTGAAGAACTTATCTGGAAAGCAACGAGAATATGCAAATGAAGTTGTTAATGGCCGAGAAACATATGTCCTCATTCGAGTTGAAAGTAAGTATTATAAAGCTTCAATATCTTCTCATCCTAAATATATTCTGTTAAAAATTCTGAAGTATTTTATATTGATTAAAAATCTGAGAAAAACAGACAATTGGCTGTATTCATGCAGAATTTTGTACTTAACTTGTTATGTAGATTCTGGGCTATAAAGTGTTTCCAAGATAGTTTTATATATCCATCAACAGAACTGTATGACTAGACTTTTTTCTACAATGTTTATCCACACTCTTAGTTACTATCCAGAACTGTCAAGACGGCAATTGTTACCATTTTTAGTGATACGTGTGTGGTCTTTTTTTAATCAATGTTTAACAATGAGTGATACCAAATACACCAATATAGATAGGTATAGGGATGATGCTTTGACATAAACAAGTACTGATACCTACAGATATCACAAGCTGGTTTTCAGTCAAAGGAAAATAGGACAACCAATATAATTAACACTATTGTGATTTGACATTTTCAAATTATCTATCAATACTGGGCATTAATAATCTCACCCAATTACAATTTAATTCTTTCTCATTCAGAATTTTAGGAATATTGGTTGGCAACAGTCTAAATAAGGTAAATCTCAGAAAAATCAATCTCGAAGTATAATACTAATAGATGTCTCAATCACATTGATATTGTTCTACTGTAATGACGTAAATAATCGACTCCTTAACCACAGGAGAATTATGGGTAATTTTTCAGGATTTAGTCGGAAATATGGCTTGTTGCCATTCATCGGAAAGCTCTCACTGACATGCAAATAGGCATGTTATGGCACCACATTAGTTACACGTGGAAATACTATGTGTTTACATTTGTGATAATATGCATTGGGGATTTCCAATTGGAACTAGGAATCACCATATATGGAAGTTATAAACAACACTCACGCATCCTACAAACTGCCAAGAAAAAACATTTTGTAGGACTTCTTCAACAAATATCATATCGTGATTGGTATTGTTGAGAGTATTTATTGGTAATAAACTTATTTGGATAACTAAATTGGCTTTTGGTGAAATTCCGTTGTTGTTGTTACTGGATGATACCTGGACTATCAAATTGGTTTGTGTATCTTTAATAGCTATTCCTAGCTGTTCAGTAGGCTGGATTCACTGCGCTTCACTCAGACTGGTCAGCTGAGTGTGCTGTATGGCAGAAGTTACATGTACAGTAATGCTCTAATTAATCGACTCCTTAAACACAGCATGGCAACAAGCCATATTTCCGACTAAATCCCCGAGAGCTTTCCGATGAATGGCAACAAACCATATTTCCGACTAAATCCTGAAAAGTTACCCATAATTCTGCTGTGTTTAAGGAGTCGTTTAATTAGAGCATTACTGTATGTGCAACCAAATATCTGAAATAATTAGACCTGATGCACAATGGAAGGGAAGTTTGTTATATCTTGATTATGTTTCTTGGTTTCCAGGTGATGCAGACACTGGGCCTCAGAAATATACATCGTTACTCGATAACTTACAGGAATTCAACCCAGATCTCATGGGTAAGATTCATAATGTTGTACTTTCATATGCTTGATACTGATTATGATTCTCCCATAGCGTTAAAATAGACACCCTCACTCTGAGTCAGTGTGGTCATAAACCTATGAACTACCTTGAGTCAATGTGGTTCACAGGTTTATGAACACATTGATTCCAGAAATCAGTGTAGATTGTCGGATATGAACGATCCATAGACTGCTGGAGTATTCAGCACATTTGGATTTGGCAATGTGCCAGGAGAAATGTTTTAGTCTATAATTAGTCTTATGAATTTATTCTGGGATTTTTCATACACACCACACCAAGCTATCAAGTGTAGATTGTCGAATATGAATGATCCATATACTGCTTGAGTATCCAGCACATTTGGATTTGGCAATGTGCCAGGAGAAATGTTTTGGTCTACAATTAGTCTTATGAATTTATTCTGGGGTTCACCAAGCTATCAACTTTAACCCTTTGATTAATAGATGGATTCTCCCATTCAGTTAAAAAAAGTGTACACCGGAATTGTCTATTATTCATTTATAGTGATGTTAAGATTATATAAGCAGATGATCGACATTGATATCCCCTTTGAATTCAATTCTTGAGATGTTCAGCTAATAAATTGAACAGTCAACCGAGTAACTACCTGTAAGCTATTCAGCTATAAGTATTCAGCTACAGTAGTGCCCTAAATAATCGACTCCTTAACACAGCAGAATTATGGGTACCTTTTCAGGATTTATAATAATATGGCTTGTTGCCATTCATTGGAAAGCTCTGTGAGAGCTTTCCAATGAATGGCAACAAGCCATATTTTCGACTGAATCCTGAAAAAGTTACCCATATTTCTGCTGTGGTTAAGGAGTCGATTATTTAGGACATTACTGTACTTATTTCAGTGAATCGAACTGTTAAGTGAGCAACAAGGCACCTTTCCCACTGAAAGAATGTAGCGTTAAATTGATATTACTGAAAATTCTAGCCATGCCGTTGGTACAAAGTCTGAACTCCACACAAATGCAAATATTTAGTCCTTAATTCTGCTTAATTCAGGAAAGTTTTGCAGACAAACAAACAGCAATGTTTCTGCCAAACAAGAGTCCAGGGACCACCCTAGAGGGTGATTTGGGAGACATCTTTTCCCTAAAATGTGCAACTTCTCCCTACATTAATGCCCTAAGTAATCGACTCCTTAACCACAGCAGAATTATGGGTAACTTTTCAGGATTTAGTCGGAAATATGGCTTGTTGCCATTCATCGGAAAGCTCTCACTTAGAGCTTTCCGATGAATGGAAAAAAGCCATATTTCCGACTAAATCCTGAAAAGTTACCCATAATTCTGCTGTGATTAAGGAGTCTATTATTTAGGGCATTACTGTATTTTTGACCCAGGTAGAAGTTACTTCTCTCTCATTTACTAACGAGAGGCCGATCACAATCGGCAGATGTTTAACCCATACCTTGGCGATAGTGATCAGCTATTTTCAGTTTGGACGCTAAAATCCATAAGCCATAACTCCGTTTAAAAAAAATGGATCAAACCCAAATTCGAACTCTATCTGTATTTTGGCTGAGAAACTCACATACCAAATTTACATACATCTCAATAAAATGAGATATATCAGATGAAAGGTATTTCTGCTAAAGTATCAGGAATGTTGAGAAGGGTTCATTTTAACTAAAAAAAATCGATATAATAGAATGATTACATGAAAAATATACAAAAGCAAAAAATTGATGACCAGGGTTAACAATTTTAACTCTATAAAATTAGGGGACTGTACCAGGTATGTCACTTGAATACTTCATTGATATGCTAAACCAGAGAGCTATGTGGGAGTTTATAAACCCTGGGCTAACACTGTCCACACACTATGGAAATGCAATAAACAACAGATGGCTATTAAAGTCATTTTATATGTGCAATAAAGTGAGCATCAGATATCATATTATAGGATTGTGTAACTTTATAAAAATAGTGCTACTAAATGGGGTTCTCTCCGTCTGCTCAAATTCTGAGAACATCCCTATAAATGAACAGTAGACTATTCCAATTTATACTTTTAGAACTGAATGGGAGAGTCCATTGATTCATGAATGGGTTACACCTTTCACACCTGTGCTGAACATATGGCAGCTAAAAATAACTCTAATTCTATAATACAGGTTTATCTCTTGTCTCTCTCTTAGAGCTAAACTGATATCACAGGTAATTAATTGTAAGCTGCTATGGTTATATTGTAAGCATAAACATCACAAATCTGTTCAATTCTTAGTTAAAAAAGGGCCATAACTCTGGTATAAAAATAGGATCTAACCAATATTCAAATTCGATCTGTATTTTGAGTTGAGAAACTCACATACCAAATCTGGTTCCTCTCAGATGAAAACTGGATGATTTATCGAAGCATGCATGAATTATATGTCAAAGGGCCATAACTCCGTTAAAAATAATCTGATCAAACCCATATTTGAACTGTATTTTTGGTGGAGAAAATCACATACCAAATTTGGTTCCGATCAGATAAAACAATTTGAGTTATGGCAGAATACGTTAATTCTAAGTGAAAAAAGGGCCATAACTCTGTAAAAAAAACTGATGAAACCCATGTTTGAACTCGACCTGTATTTTGGTATGAGAAACCCATATACAAAATTTGGTTCCGATCGGATAGAAAATGTTTGAGTTATTGCATTATGCTTAAAGTGTCTACGGACAGACGGACGGACGGCTGACGAACGGACGGACGAATGGTCAATCCGGACGTCGACACTATGTGTACCATACTATGGTATGGGTACACATAAAAAACATATTTAAAGTGTATTTGCTAGTACTTATTATAATGGTGTAATTACTCATTATAAATAGTTTTATAAATGTGCTATTGCATTGTATAATTCTTATTGCATTATAGAGGGTGATGATGGGGGTGCAAATTAAGCTTCAGACATTATGGCTTCTCTCTGATAACTGTCCACTTCTCCCTAAATTATCAAATAGGGAGAAGTGACTTCTCTCAATTAGAAACTTCTGGAATGATCCCTTGTATAATTCATATATGATTTTGCGTGCTGCTAATTAGGGTACACAAATTATGAAAATAACTGCTTATTTTAACCCTTTGAGTGCCAGGGGCCGATATTATCGGCCCCTCCACAATAAGTCTGTTAAAGAATATAATAAAATATATTAAAATTGTAAAAAATTGTAAAACAAAAAAAATAAAAAAATTGTTAAGCCAATGCATTCTCTTATATATGCGAGGCGACCTATGGTCGACTCGCATATATAAGAGAATGCATTGGCACAGGGTATATGGGTTGATACAAAAATCGGACCTGGCACTCAAAGGATAAATATTTTTGTATTTCCTTTTGATCACTCCAGCCGAGTGTTCCACATCACTTTAATGAATCAAAATTGCATTCTTTCAGTGAAACTGAACAACATGTCTCGGCCAATAACAAGAGGCAAAAAAGAGAAGGTTACTGCTGCAAGGAAAGTTACTAAAACAAAATCAAGAAATGAGTCACCTACCAAGAGACAATCAACAAAGTAGAAAATCAAAATATTGTTTTATTCACAAGATTAATGTTTTAAAGCTTTCATGATGTGAGCTGCGCTGGTGCAGCATTAAAAATCATGTGCCAGTGCATTCTTTTATATAAATGCGTTTCTGCCATAGGGAGCCTCGCATATATAAGAGAATGCACTGGCTTACAAGGTCAAGGTAAATATTGTTAGGCAAATGTATTCTTTTATAAATGCGAGGCTCCCTATGGGAGACTTGCATATATAAGAGAATGCATTGGCACAGAGATTTCAAGAAGCTCCAGTCATGGAAGGATTAACACCTAATTGCACTTCTTATAGTCTGAAATGTGTTGTCTGGAGGACCGGGAACCCACGTCATAATTTGCTTGAAAATTTTGGCAAAATATCAGGCCTGGCTATTTCAACATTCGTTATTTCTATATTAGACTATCAAACAAGCTATCCCGACAACTCGTCTCGAATACTGCAAAAAACAGATATCAAACAGATTTATTTATAAGGAGATTTTGGCCCCGAAAATGGTGACCAGAAGTCACTTTAACACTTATATCTTCTCAAAAGTCATATTTATATGAGGACAGGATTCATAGTGAACTAAACAGATGTGATACATTGCTCATTCGCTATCTATTTTGGTTGAGTTATTTATATAGGTGAAGAAAATGATGAATACTCACTTTGATGTGGGACTTGCATTGTCAGCACTATTTTATGTGGATTTATGTCATACTTCAATCCTTCCATTTTGTCCCCTTTAGTTTTTCCAGAGGCTGACCTGATCCGTTGTTCAGATCTTTTCAATCCAAAGTGAATTTGAAGTGACCATAGCTTAGTTTAGTAATTCTAAACTTATTGACCAATTTCCATGACTTTAGCTCCATCAATGAGAAAGTTGGAAACTGTCTGGTAGTTGCAACAGGCAATACCAAATTAAAACACTAAGATAAACCTGCATCTGATGGAACGCACAACATGTTAAACCTCAAATGAAATGATGCTCTGATTTGGGAATAGAGTCTCAGAACACATGCAGCCAGTAGTGGCTTCAATAGATGTAGGATTGTCAGGTTGACTAAAGTCGCTCACGCATCATTATTTCTGTTTTAGGACCTCCAATTCATGATTCCATTTTAATTTTAAGATAACCATAGGAAGAATATAATTTACTCTTCATTAATAAGAAAAGTATTATTAGTTTAGAAAGTGAACTGGTATAATATGGACACTATGACAGACAGTAACAGTCTCAAAATTATAAACAGGCTTCAAAATATGGTGCTGGACATTTGCAGAATGAGGTTCAATGAGTGCACATCGATCACCATCTTAAATCTGAGTCTAGGTCTCCATAGCACATGAGGCCATGCAGAATGAGGTCCACAGAGGATGAATTTGGTGATGCTAGTCCACTGTGTGGAGAAGCATCACTAAATTCACCCTATGGGGATCTCATTCTGCAAATGTCCAGCACCATATTTTGAGGCCCGTCTATGGCATACAGTAACAGTCTCAAAATTATAATTTACAAATCATGTTTCAGCTAGATATCGACAAATTGGCAGAAAATAAACATTGCGGGTAAGTTTGTGTTGTTCCAAACTTTGTATTTTTTCTTATTATAATAAATGTAGTCATTTCTAATTGAGCTTGAGACTGTTCTAAGTGTTGCCTGACAATTAGATGTAATTAGAGTATACTTTAATTACTTTGACAAATTTGGGTCAACCTGCTATCTCTAGATTATTTTATAAAACTTTCTATTGACATTTCTTGTTATTTCTGTTTTATTTGAATTAAAAAATTCCCATTTAGACAAATCATGAATTTTATCTCCCACAGATACGTTGACAAGAAGTTTTATCATCATTTCAAATGTTGATCACTGTTAACTATTTTAACCGTAAATGGCTTGTATTTAGACAGGGAGGGGAGTTTGGAAAGTTCATGCCTGACATCATTAGTTGGAAATTTCAGATAAAAAGTAGGTTGAACCTATTCTGATAGTTTGATATTCCAACCATTATTAATAATAACCATTATACAATTATTTAGTGTGAAATTTGTTGCATTTAGACCCAAACTTGAATATGTTCCTACTTTCAGTAAATGTTTTGGACTCAAAATGACAAGTCAGTTCTGACTTATGAATCATAAGTTATGATTATGTAGACCAGATGAAGATATTAGCCACTGAAGGTTGATCAGGAATATTTCAGAACTATGGACTAAGCGACTGATTTACTGATACTATATCGTATTCACAGTTGTTTGATTGATTGAAATTTCTCCAAGGCTACAGTAATGCCCTAAATAATCGACTCCTCACCCACAGCATAATTATGGGTAATTTTTCAGGATTTAGTCGGGAAAATGGCTTGTTGCCATTCATCGGAAAGCTCTCAGTGAGAGCTTTCTGATGAATTGCAACAAGCCATATTTCCGACTAAATCCTGAAAAGTTACCCATAATTTTGCTGTGATTAAGGAGTCGATTATTTAGGGCATTACTGTATGGGGCCCATTCCTCAACCCCTAGCGGAAACCCTGGCTGAGGCGACCAGTCTATTCATCCTCGCAGATACCTAAATTTCTCACAGCTGAAAATTAGTGCAACTAGAGATCATCAATTTATGATTATGGTAAATAGACTGGATATTTTTACTAATTATTGTTGGAATTCAAAGGGAGATAACTCATGGATCAGAATTATGTGACATGTTTTAAAAAGAAAAAAATCTCTTAAAAACTTAAATAGATCTTTAATAGTTGAATATTTATGAAAATCACAACAAAATGAAAGAGTCAATGACATTGTAGATCATGTGGGAAAGGCGTTAATTTTGTTTTAACATGCAAAGAGTGAAATCAAAGATGGCTGCTGCATGTTTTTCATCGAAATTTTTCAAATTTGATAGCTCCCATCTGGAGGCGATCCTAAAAATCCCTCTAAATTTTCAAATAAATTCATCAATAAATGTAGGCTGTTCCGATGAATTCAAAGGTGAAATCCAAGATGGCTGTTGCATGGTTTTAAGCTGAGCTGAGCAAGCCATAAAAATGGTGACGATTTATTAGAAGTTTCAGGTTTTGCGACGTGACAACAATTACATAACAGACAGTGGATTAGGACAATTAGAAACTAGCACACGCCATGCAGAAAAAGCAATAACAAATAAATTACATCAAATTCAAGACAACCGCTGATGATTTATCAAAAAAATATTAACAAGCAGTCGCAGACGGCGGTATCCCCCGCCGAAATGTGCAGTTGGGGAAATGCATTGTCAATAATGTTTGCGTTCTCAGTATGTGCTAAACAAGAGGTGGGATTTTGTCAAAAAGCCTGGCTTGCGAACTCATTTTAGGTACTGGTCATGGGAATGAATATACCAATAAACAAAGTCCAATAACTCTGCTCAAAATATCCGGCCGGACCTGGTTTGCGAACTCGTTCTAGATACTGCATGGTCATGTGAACTCGGATACTAAAAATCTTTGAAATCCGTTAACATTTGTGGAAATGAGCCCTGTGACGTCGTCCATTTGCACACAAAAAAATAAACAAAGTCCAATAACTCCGCTGAAAATATCCGGCCGGACCTGGTTTGCGAACTCGTTCTAGATACTGGTCATGAGAGCTCATATACCAAAAATCTTTAAAATCCGTTGACCTTTGTGGAAATGAGCCCTGTGACGTCGTCCATTTGCACCAAAAAAAAACAAAGTCCAATAAGTCTGCTTAAAATATCCGGCCGGACCTGGTTTGCGAACTCGTTCTAGATACTGGTCAAGTGAACTCATATACCAAATATCTTTGAAATCCGTTGAGATTTGTGGAAATGAGCCCTGTGACGTCGTCTATTTGCTATTTGGTAAATTCGACAAAAATAATAAACAAAGTCCAATAACTCCGGTAAAAATATCCGACCGGACCTCGCTTGCGAACTCATTCTAGGTAATGGTGAGGTGAACTCATATACCAAATATCTTTGAAATCTGTTGAGATTTGTGGAAATGAGCCCTGTGACGTCGTCTATTTGCTATTTGATAAATTCAACAAAAATAATAAACAAAGTCCAATAACTCCGGTAAAAATATCTGGCCAGACCTGGCTTGCGAACTCAGTCTAGGTAATGGTCAGGTGAACTCATATACCACAAATCTTTGAAATCCATTTACATTTGTTCAAGTTATGACTCTTACAAATTCCGGACGGACAGCTCGACAGACGGACGGACGGAACCCATTACTATATCCCCCGCAAATTTTTAATTTGGCGGGGGATAATAACTGGATGTGGTGACATAAATCTTAACATTTTATTTAAAACATTCATCTGGAAATAGCATGAACAGAATTAGAACATCTCATTGGCGATCATATTCCAGTTTGTTGTTTCATTCTGTAAATTGGTACCATTGAGTGGTTCGAATATCGTTCTCAAATCAAAGTGAAAGTTGATATATTTTGATCTAAAAACACATTTTCTTTCATAAAGCGATGCCCATTATGCTTCACCATCATAACGTTTAATCAGACAGCCAGAGTAACAGTGCCTGGTTATATCACAATAGGGATTAATTAGTTCACACAAAGAGATTACTAAGTGATGTGTAGCCAGAGTAACAAGACAGTCAATGACTGTGGAATCGTTCACCTGACTGCAAAGACTAAGAAGACTGGGATTCTGAAGACTACAACAGTCAGTACTTGACAAAATCACTTAAAACAAGTACTTCTAACCAGGGACATAGCTAGAGCGAGGAATTAAATCTAATAACATTAAAAAATTAAATTTAAAATGTTTTTTTTAAATCAAAATGGTTAAATGTCCAAATTCTATGTCCGAAACATCTTATGGTCATGAGAAGAAGTTGTTTTAAGAATTACTATCGCGGGAAAGAGTTATATCCCTGGCTCCGCCCATAATTGACCCGGTGACCCAATTTGAACAAATTAGAATCCCAGTTACACAAGGAACCTCTGCACCAAATATAAGCTAAATCGGCCTAATGGATCTTGAGAAGAAGTTGTTTTCAGAATTGCTATTGTGGGAAAGAGTTGTTCCAGGTCCCACGCATATTTGACTTGGTAACCCCATTTGAACAATTCTGAATCCCAGTCACCTAGTTATTATCCCCACCAAATATGACCCCATTCAGTCTTGCAGTTCTGGAGAAGATGTTTTAAGAATTACTATGGAGGGAAAAAAGTTACGTCCCTGACTCGGCCCCAAATCTGAATCACATTCACCCAGAACCCTCCATTCCAAATAGAAGCTAAATAGGCCTGATGGTTCTTGAGTAGAAGTCGTTTTAAGAATTACTATGGAGGGAAAGAATTGTGACCTTTTAAGCTTCACAGCTATTTGGCCTGGTGACCTCATTTGAACAAATTTGAATGAGTCACATAGGTAACATCCACACCAGATTTGAATCCAATCGGTCTTATGGATCTGGAGAAGATGACAAGTGTTGATGGATGGACAGAAGGACACCCTGACAGATGGATGGACAGAAGGAAACCCCAAAGAGCAAATTCAATCCAGTGTACCTCTCATACAGTAATGCTCTGAATAATCGACTCCTTAACCACAGCAGAATTATGGGTAATTTTTCAGGATTTAGTCGGGAAATATGGCTTGTTGCCATTCATCGGAAAGCTCTTACTAGGAATCAATTATTTAGAGCATTAATACTGTATGGTATAATGTGATCACCAAAGTGGGGGGGTTAACAAAATAATATTAGAGCAGCACATTTTATTAAAGATTTTAATGACAACACAATCACATCAGTGATATGTGATTGTTTATATTCCATACTCCAGTATGTCAAATGAGATTAAATCTCAATTAATGACATGTGTAGGCTAGATGGCGAAAGCTAATATCATTGACTGCACCTTATGGTGGGAGATGTATGTTGGGGGGAGAGGGGGTCTGGTCCATGTTGGGGGGGGGGTGCAGGAAAGGGAAAGTTTAACGAGTCTCAGTGATTTCATTAAAGATTTCATAACTTTTAAGTTTCTTAACTCTGCAGATGTTATAATGACTTCAATTTTTCTAAAAATATGACTGTGGAGTCGCTCACCTGACTGCAAAGACAGAGAAGACTGGGACTCTGAAGACTACAACAGTCAGTACTTGTCAAAATGACTAAAGACAAGTAGTTCTAAACAGGGACATAGCTGGAGGATCTTCGTTGAGCCGAGGCCTTCACCTTGAAATTTCTAATTGCACACCACTGACTAATCTTCAACCCCCAACTCTTTTTAAACAAGACAACCAGACTACATTCCTGAGTTCACAAAATTACTTTTGCACATCCCTCTTAGGTTGGATATATTGCAACTGGTACATCAATCTCTCCAAAGTTTTGAAACTTCCATCATGATATCCCCCATAAAGTTAAAATTGTTGGCCAACCTGACATCCCCATAAAGTTAAAATTTATAGCCAAATCCCACCCCCCACATAAAGTTAAATGAAAGTGTCAATGACACTGTAGCTCAACTTGGAAAGGGAATAATTTCATGTGTTACAGTCAATCGAGCGATTAGGAATGCGGAAAGTTGAAAGGTCCAAGTAGTACTAGATTATCAACATGAAGAGATATATAAAGTAAAATCCAAGATGGCTGCTGATGGCTATGTTTTCCAAGGAAATTCAAAAACATTTGATAGCTTCCATCTATTAGATCAATATCAAGATTAATATGAAGTTTGGTGATGATCGGATGAGGGAAGTGGACTGTAGGGTGTGCCAAAGGATTTACTCAAGCAAAGAGTAAAATCCAAGATGGCTGCCAGCTGACATGTTTTATGGCCGAATGACCCCCAAAATGACTCGTTCCCATCTACATTTCAATGTTAACATTCATGACAAATTTCATGATGATTCGACCAAAGGTACGACCTGTAGCCATGCCAAAGGATTTAGTCATGCAAAGATTAAATCCAAGATGGCTGTTGGTGGCCATGTTTTATGGCCGAATGACCCCAAAATGACTCGTTCCTATCTACATGTCAATATTAACATTCATGACAAATTTCATGATGATCTGACCAAAAGTATGACCTGTAGTCCGTGCCAAAGGATTTAGCCATGCAATGACATAAATGACAAATTTCATGATGATCAGAGGAACACTCCGCCCATGTACTACATGTAGCCCGTGCTAATGGATTGAATTTCGAAATCAAAGATGGTCGCTGGAGGCCATGTTTTTTTGCCTTATGACCCCAAAATGACTCGTTCCCATCTACGTGTCAATGTCAAGGACAAATTTCATAATGATCTGACCAAAGGTACTACATGTAGCCCGTGCTAAAGGAAATTGTTGACGAATCACGCACACACACGGAAGACGGATACCAAGCCATGGCAATAGCTCAAATTTGTAAAGTTTAGCTAAAAATGTGGTCATTTCGAATTTCGGTCCAACAGTTTAACAGGAAGTAGGAAAATATTGACTGCTTGTCTAAAAACATACTGGTTGGAAAATCAAACTATGAGAACAATTCTAACCTATGCTTGGTGTGGAACTATTGTTGTATCAGGCATGAACTTTACAACTGTTGAAAATTTTGACCCCAATGACCCTCTACAGTCCCTCCCATTGTCTCTAACATTGCCACCATATACCCCCCCCCCCCCAATCCCAACCTGTCAGCTTAGAAATCTTTAGTAATCTATATATTAATATACCAGTACCAAACTTGAATTCAACAGCATAGATACAGGTAGGTTGGATGAGTGAGATTTAAATCCCTTATCTCTGCCCTATTCTGCCCCTATTTGAACCAATGTAAATCTCAATTTATGAGATCCATTCATCTAGTAATTTCAAACGGTATATTTTAAGAGTTGAATTGAATTCAATTTCTTCAAAAGTAGTTACAAAATTTAGGGAAGGGTTCATATGCTGGCACACTGATACATTTTCCTTGACATTAACAGCATAATAGATCTACACATCATTAGCATAGATAAAGAGTTAACAGCCTGTATATACATAATATTGTAACACCTGTTACATCTACAACTAATAATTTATCAAAAATAGGACCACAGGAATTCATATATCAGTACCCAAATTGAATTCAAAAGCTCAATTAATTTGCGACGGTCTTGAGAAGGGGTTAAAGTATTTGGGGTGGGTGGGGGTAGTTTTAAAAATCATAGCTCTGCCCCTATGCACATTATACAAAGAGCTTTCACTATCATATCCAATGGTTTAGTGATTTCAAAGGATAGGTTAAGGAGTTGGAAGTCAACTCTTTGAAAGCAGAAGTGTTAAATCCCTATCTCAGCCACTTTTGACTAGCCAGATATTAAAATCAATCAACATAATAATTTATATGGTTTATACAAACACCATCTCACTCACTCAAGAGAAACGTTAATTTGTTTCAAGCCTGTCTAAGAAAACATGGGATTCTATCTGATATCTAAATTGAACATTAATACACTCTCCCCATTTATTTGTCTATCAAACATGTCAGATACGATCTGATAAATAAGGCATGCTTGTTGACAACAGCATTACAGCTATTGCAGTGCAGTACAAGTGTTTCATAACAGGTGTGTTATGTTTTCATGAAAAAAACATTTTGTTAAATTGGGTAAGGAGTTAAAGTGATGTGAAACACTGCGGTAGGGTGATCAAATATAAATGGAGAATAATCTTGCTCAAAGTAGTTATTTGTACAAATATTATATCCAAATTGGCAACGCACATCGTCATTCTTATATATTAATTAATTGCAGTGATTCTCGAAGCTGAAATCGTTTTCGTTAGTTTATCGCAGATAGTTGCATCCCGAATCGAGAAGTAAATATTTACAATTGAGGGTAGTTCAGACGATGATTTCTATGGAGTGGTATGGTCGATTTGCTTGAAATTTTCGGCGAGGTTACTAAAATGTTACATTCCTCCAGTTGACATAGCTTAGCGCCTGAATGCTATCTTATCAGTTTCACATACCCAAACAAGTCCATAGTATGTCTTTAAATCTAAATTAAAAAATAAAATAAAATGTAAATGTAATTTTTTTTCAAATAAAAATGACTAATTTTTTGTCGTTATTAAATTGAACAAGGTGTTCAATACATACAAAAAAAATGGATAATTTTTTTAAATTATGTCCCTGGCTAACCCCATATTTGATCCAGTGAGCCCATTTGAACCCCAGTCACCCAATGACCCTCCATACCAAATATAAGCTAAATCGGCCCAATGGTTCTTGAGAAGATGTTTAACCCAGTGACCTCATTTGAACAAATCTGAATGTGAGTCACCTGGGGAACATTCACACCAAATACGAACACATTCAGGTCTTATGGTACTGGAGAAGAAGAGTTGACGGATGGACGGATGAGGAGTGATGACTATAACTCCACCGGAGAGTTCGTCTGAGGTGAGCTAAAAAAATATTTAATTGAGCATCGTGTTAAATCTCAATTAAAAATAAATTAAAAAAACAATTTACTAAAATTCAAATTGTTTTATTTATTTATTTTTTTATTACTTTTTTTTTAAATTGAGCAAAGAGTTTAATCTAAATGTTTTTTTAAAGGAGTTATGATCCTGGATTCAAAACTCTTTGACTTGGTGACCTCATTTGAAATCTGAATGTGAGTCACCTGGGGAACATCCACACCAAATATGAATCCTTTTGGTATTATGGTTCTGGAGAAGATGATTCTTGACAGACAGAGGGCTAAATAAGGAGTGATGACTATAGCTCCACCAGAGACTTTATCTCAGGTGAGCTAAAAAGTGGCTGGTTAGACTAATTAGTTGGTTTTACCATACAATATGTATAATTTATTCTGTTCATTGAAATCAGTCCACAGTGCGGTGTCACTGATTAAACTCCCAGTTGGTGTATACTAGGTAATTATATAGAATGCATGCATATAAGAACTGAATTTATTGCCACTGGTAACAATATTTAGAGTGTGAAACTGGAAAATAAGTTGATAATATAACATATAAATTGGTACATACCCTGATAACAAGAATGCCCAAAGTAATCGACTCCATAACCACAGCAGAATTATGGGTAACTTTTCAGGATTTAGTCGGAAATATGGCTTGTTGCCATTCATCGGAAAGCTCTCCGATGAATGGCAACAAGCCATATGAAACATATGGCTACAATCTTAGACATCCCAGCATCCACCCGCCTGATAGTAATAATAATTACTATATGTATACATTTCTACCATCTGCCACACATGCTTGGAACAGCTTATCTGACTCGGCAAGGTCTTCAGAAACGTTAGCCGATTTTAAACGAAACATTAACACTGGTCGTTCAAAGATTGCTAAATTTTATTACCATAGTTATTCTCGTAAAGCTCATGTTTATCATACTAGAATCAGATTGGGGTGCATTAACCTGAACAAAGACCTTGTCACAAATCACCTCAAAGAGTCCCCGATGTGTCCTTGTGGTGGTTTTGAAATTGAATCAGCATATCATTTTCTCTTGAAATGTCCATTATATACTCAAGCAAGAACTGAAATGTTAGCTGATCTGCCATCAATTATAATATCACCTGATGTACTTCTGTATGGGTCTCCTGATCTCGCTGATGATTTGAACATTAAAATTTTCGATGTTGTACAGAACTTCATTGTCTGTACTGGGCGTTTCTGACTCACAGGTACGGTGGTTTAAGCCGAAACATGCGTGTTACTAATAACCTATATGTAATGTCTTAAATTGTAGTCACTGCGCGTGTTTTAGCCCTACCACCTCGCCCTCTATACTGGAATAATTATTTATGGTACATACACATTTCGTCACTTATTAAATACTTATTAAATACATTAACTAAAAAGCTCATTAAAGGAATGTGAATAATTCTGATATTCCGCCGATTTGGAATTCTCTCCAATTGGGTCGTAGCGTGCTCAAATTTATTTGCATTAAGACTTTTCACTGGCTTGTGACAATAAATGGTGATCAATTTAAAACGATACAATCCTCACTTATTTCTACGTGATATTTCTTATCCTACTGTTAATAGTAACTTCACCGACCCATTTTCAACCACCGCCTGCACTCCCTTTCTCTTTCCTATCCCTTCACCTAAACTTGATTATTCGGACCACACAGAACCAAACCCGTCTGCTATACCCCAATGGTATCTATTGGGGTAACATTTATTTCCTGAGGATAGGACTTAACAAAAGCCCCCAAGCTTGTTGCCCAATCCTCTTTTGAACACTAAATTTTTTTATATGTTTTGTATTTATTGTATGTAATTATGTTCAGTATTAGTTCAAATTAAATATTGTTTAAACCAAGCCATATTTCTGACTAAATCCTGAAAAGTTACCCATAATTCTGCTGTGGTTATGGAGTCGATTACTTAGGGCATTACTGTACCATGGAAATGGAGATGCAAATGTGTGAGAGTAGTGTTCTGTTTATCTAAACATGGTCACATCTGAATATTCACAGTGGTGTGGCTTCACAGATCGATGTCACAGAGCTGGCTTCACACTCGAATGAAAACACGATTTGAATAACAATGAGTTTAAATGAAATCAGATATGTTATTAAATATAGACCTGTTATTCCAGTAAAATAAACAATTGACAATTCGAGCCTTTGTGTTACATCAAGACATAATTATATCACTCAACAATGCACCACTAACTAACACATGGAGAAATTGTATCATATCATTTTGATGTTTTTGGTTTGTATTTGTTCACATTAATATAGTATGGGATTATGAGTATCCAAGTATTTAGTAAAAGTAATCAAAAAGTAATCATGATTACAAGTACATTTGAAAGTAATCAAATATGATTACTTGTAATAAAAAAATGTCATAATTATTTTACAGGTGATTACTCCAAATCGATTACTTTGATTACGATTACTGATTACCCTGGAGCAGTTAATAGTATGATGAAGAAAACACAAGCTATACAAAATCTTTAAAATGATATGCGGAGCAGCTCCCTCAATTTTAAGAAATTATGTACAACCAATTCAGGCAAACAATTCCAGATATAACTTCATGTTTGAACATATAAGACTACCTCCGAATATTAACTATGACTATTACATGGATTCTTTCTTACCAGCTGCAATTACTGGATGGAACAAACTGCCAGAAACTACAAAGAGCAGCAGAACATTCAAAAACTTCAAAATGGAACTCAACTAACAGATGCCCACCTGCCTATTTTTACCACAGTAAATGCAGTAATTTTATATCCTTCACACCCGGTTAAGACTAACTGCAGCCACCCGAGTTGTGACCTGACAGATAATCATGGCATGTAAAAAAATTCCCCCTTCTGTTTATGTGAGGAACTTGAGTCAACATACAGTAATGCTCTAAGAAATCGACTTCTTAACCACAGCAGAATTATGGGTAACTTTTCAGGATTTAGTCGGACATATGGCTTGTTGCCATTCATTGGAAAGCTCTCGGCAGTAGACATACATAATGAGAACAAAAAGATTCCAATAATGCTATCACTTGTATGGGTAACTGCTATGGATTTCGGCTGCATAATGTAACAGCATGATATTCCCCACAATATATGTAGTACTAAATGCCTTCCGATAATGATTATTTTGTATGTTATTGACTTGTTATTATCCTGTATATCCGTGCAATGATTCCACAAGAAGGACACTGTGATGTTCACAGTGAACACCCTTGAAATAGGAATTGTCCCATTTAAGGTTAGTACTGTTGAATATATCCTTGTTCTCACGGAAGATATATGGTCCACACATATTTTGATTATGAACACTTGTTGCTGTCTGTTTTTGTTTACTTACATTTTGACGGATGTAACTGGTTAACAACAATTGTGATTGACCCCCTCCCATGGCACCTAACGCATAACGATTACTTTATATGAGCATCATTTTTAATCATGCAATAACCCAGTCATTGAAAACTCCCAACCACTGTCATCTCACAATTTAATCTATCCCTTTTCATTTTCTCCTTCCCCTCTCTTCCTATCTTGTTTTCTCTCTCTCTCTCTCTCTCTCTCTCTCTCTCTCTTTCTCTCTCTGCCTCCTGCAATCCCTAACACTAACCTTCTTCCTTTTTTTCCATCCCTAACTGAAATTTTGTTATATATATCTCCAATTCCCCAAAAAACATTATTTCCAACCCTTCCCATCTGAACTGGAAGAGTACAGGATATGAATAACAGGATAATTATGAATTTAATGAGCATAGAAAATTGATTCATCTGCTGGGGCCAGAGAAAAACAGAGAGAGTGAGATACAAAGGGAGTGAGTGCCAATAGATCAAATTTGAAATCGAAGATGGCTGCTGGTGGCCATGTTTTTTAACAAATTTTCGGAAATAATTGATGGCCCCCCATCTTGTGGTCACAAAATGATCCATATGAAGTTTGGTGACGATCAGATGAGGGATGTGGTCTGTAGGGTGAGCCAAAGGATTTAGTCCTGCAAAGAGTAAAATTCAAGATGGCTGCCGCCGGCCATATTTTTCATCGAAAGTCATTCAAAATGGATAGCTCCCATCTTGAGCTGATCCTAAACATGGCTGTAAATTATCAAAACTTTTCTGCAATAAATGCAGGCTGCAGTGTGTGCCAATGGATTTACATTTGAATTCCAAGATGGCTGCCAGCAGCCATAGTTTTTTTAACAAATTTCAGAAAAAATTGATAGCTCCAATCTAGAGGTTACCCCGAACATCTGAAGTTTGGTGATTATCTCGGATGAGGATGTGCCTACATGTGCATACATTGGGTTCAGTTCAGTCATGGAGTTCACCGCCCGTGCATGACTGATGGCAGTGGCATCATTAAAGGAACAATGCAATGAAAGTGTCAATGACACTGTAGCTCAACTCAGGTAGGGGAATAATTTAATGGTTGACAGTAAATGGAGGAATAGGAAAGGTGCTAATTGAAATGTCTAATTAAGACAAGATATACATGTCCATATCAACATTCATGACAAGTTTTATAATCATCGGATCAGGGATGAGGTGATTATGGTGTGCCAAAGGATTTAGTGATGCAAAGAGTAAATTCTAAAATGGCCACCGGCAGCCATGTTTTTTTCCGAATTACCTCAAAATGACTCATTCCCATCTATGTACATGTCAATGTCAACAGTCTTTACAAATCTCATAATGATCTGACAAAAGGTAAGACCTGTAGCCTGTGCCAAAGGATTTAGTCATGCAAAGAGTAAAATCCAAGATGGCTGCTGGTGGCCATGTTTTTAGGCCGAATGACCCCAAAAGGACTCGTTCCCATCTACATGCCATTGTTAACATCCATAACACATTTCATGATCAGACAAACAGTACGACCTGTAGCCCGAGCCAATGGATTGAATTTTTAAATCCAAGATGGCTGCCAGCGGCCATGTTTTTTGGCCAAATGACCCCAAAATGATTCGTTCCCATCTACATTTCAATGTCAATATTCATGACAAATTTCATAAAGATTAGACCAAAGGTATGACCTGTAGCCAGCGCCAAAGGATTTAGTCATGCAAAGAGTAAAATACAAGATGGCTGCTGGCGGCCATGTTTTTTGGCCGAACGACCCCAAAATGACTCGTTCCCATCTACATATCAATATTAACATCCATAACAAATTTCATGATGATCAGACGAACAGTACGACCTGTAGCCCACGCCAATGGATTGAATTTTAAAACCCAAGATGGCCGCCAGCGGCCATGTTTTTTGGTCAAATGACCCCAAAATGACTCATTCCCATCTACATGACAATGTCAACATTCATGACAAATTTCATAAAGATTAGACCAAAGGTACGACCTGTAGCCCGCGCCAAAGGATTTAGTCATGCAAAGAGTAAAATCCAAGATGGCTGCTGGTGGCCATGTTTTTCGGCCAAACGACCCCAAAATGACTCGTTCCCATCTACATGTCATTTTTAATATCCATGACAAATTTCATAAAGTTCCGATCAAAGCTACGACCTGTAGCCCGCGCCAAAGGATTTAGTCATGCAAAGAGTAAAATCCAAGATGGCTGCTGGCGGCCATGTTTTTTGGCCGAACGACCCCAAATTTACTCGTTCCCATCTACATGTCAATATTAACATCCATGACAAATTTCATGATGATCAGACGAACAGTACGACCTGTAGCTCGCGCCAATGGATTGAATTTTGAAATCCAAAATGATCGCCAGCGGCCATGTTTTTTGGACGAATGACCCCAAAATGACTCGTTCTCATCTACATGTCTATGTCAACAATCATGACATAGCTCTATAAAGATTAGACCAAAGGTACGACCTGTAGCCCGCTCCAAAGGATTTAATCATGCAAAGAGTAAAATCCAAGATGGCTGCTGGCGGCCATGTTTTTCGGCCGAATGATCCCAAAATGACTCGTTCCCATCAACATGTCATTTTTAACATCCATGACAAATTTCAGGAAGTTCCGATCAAAGCTACGACCTGTAGCCCGCGCCAAAGGATTTAGTCATGCAAAGAGTAAAATCCAAGATGGCTGCTGGCGGCCATGTTTTTTGGCCAAACGACCCCAAGATGACTCGTTCCCATCTACATGTCAATATTAACATCCATGACAAATTTCATGATGATCAGACGAACAGTACGACCTGTAGCCCGCGCCAATGGATTGAATTTTGAAATCCAAAATGGCCACCAGCGGCCATTTTTTTTGGCCGAATGACCCCAAAATGACTCGTTCCCATCTACATGTCAATGTCAACATTCATGACAAATTTCATAAAGATCAGACCAAAGGTACAACCTGTAGCCTGCGCCAAAGGAAATTGTTGACGGACACACGCATAAACGCATACACGCACACACGGACGACGGACGCCAAACCATGGCAATAGCTCAAACTTACAAAGTAAGTCGAGCTAATAAGGCTTTAAAAAGTTAATATGTGTTAACTGTTACAGATTACATGATAATATGGCCCTGCAATGGCACTGCTGTCATGATAGCACATAGGTAGAGCTTTTTCCTGACTAATCGACTAGCAGATTTCGGGATCGACTAATTTAATAATCGCGTCGACTTCGACTAGTCGATTAATCGTTTCAAAACTAATCGACATCGAATGGAATCTCGAATATTCGCAGGTCCCTAATATTAATGATAATTGAAACATGAGGCTATAAAAACGGAGATCAAAAGTTGCAATTTCATTCAATTACCTGAGTGTGGAGGTTTTCAGGAGAGGAGGTTTATCTAAGTGGCCAGCAATTATCCCCCAATCACGTTAACAATGCATTGCATATGTGTTCGTTTTATTTAAATGTGTGTTAAAAATTAACCCTTTCCTTAATAAATACTAATTGACAAGTAGATCCCTTAGGAAATGTTCAGATAATAAGTTCAACAAACGGCCATATGCCATTTGTTAATGTTTATTTTCTGAACATTTCCCACCAATGCAAAGAAATCATTCTGCACTGTATTACCATTTTGTCTGTCAGTCATATGCTTAAATTTCTTGCACATCCCTCAAAATGAATAGAAGATCATTCCAATGAATACTTTTATAACTGGGTGGGAGAATCCATTTAGTAATGAGTGTTAACCCTTCGTGAGAATTTGCGAAAACCCTGTCCTATATATGTAAGTCTCTCAAAGAGAGCCTCACATATATAAGAGAATGCATTGGGCTAACAATATTTACTTTGACCATGCAAGCCAGGGAATTCTATTATGTGAGGCTCCCTAAAAGGGTAAACATGGAAAACTTCAAAGTGTATCTATTTATTCATGTTCTTTCAGACTTGTAAATTTTTTTCACATTTACCCACAATGAGTGCCTTGGGTCCCTTCAAAAATAATAAATAAAAAAACATATAAAATGGAATGGTGGGCACCCCCTCCACACAAAATAAATATTTAGTTCTAGTTTAATAACAATATTAATGAAAAAACAATCATTAATAACCGGCATACATGTAACAACAGTTGTGAAAGGGTAATGTTGAATACATGTAATATCAGTCATGAATTGGATAATGGGGTTATTGTCATTTTAACCGCCATTGGAAGTCAGAATATTATAAATTTGGTGCATGGTTTTCAAGGTTGACATGAGGATTTATCAACTCGAGGAAGTTAATATTCACCGTGGCCACATGTAAGCAATAAGTGGTAAGTGGATGTCTGACCAGGTAACACAGCATGTATGGTTAGCGAAGATCACACCTACCATCCCAGGATTACAGTAAAAGGTCATAATGAAATGCTGGCTGACGGCTTGACAGCTTTTTGATATGTCAAAAGCTGAAAGAACGAGAGGCCCATCCCTTGGCGATAGTAAATTACTATGATCTGAATCATAAATGAGAGTTTTGGTGTTGAATTATAGAGTACTAGCAGGTTAGCCCGCCACTGGCGGCATTCGTCCCATGGCTTTGTTTCAGAAACATGACATTTTTGTAATTATTTTGTTTTTATTTATTTTTGAATATGAATTTAATGTTTTTTAAATTCAATATATTTTGTTTCTGAATTGTTTTTTTATTGTTAATTTTTTTTAATTTTATATTGTTTTAATTAAATTGTAAATTGTTTTAATTAATTTTTTTGTTTCTGGCGGAAAAATTAACCCGTAGAAATCCCCCCTTCCTAGGAACGACAGACAACGCATTCTTTGTTTCGTGAAATCTCTCTACGATAACATTGCATTGAATTTAAAACAAACGCTTCCCGTCGGGAAATCTGTCTGCATAATATTTTGAGTCTGCCGTACCCGTCGTAATGTCGTCTCTCTGCATAATAGATAACATTGCATTGAATCTGTTGTTGGCATTCAGGGCTTCGGGTCGTTGTTGTTGGCATCACGGCTCCCCGAAAACTCTCACATTGCCGAAAACGTGTATTTAGTAATATCGTTGTTGTTGATATTTACGGCTTGGGGGCTATTTTCTTATTTAGCAAGTTTGAGCTCAATCGGTTCGAGTCTATAAAGGACACACTCATATATATGACACTTCCCGTGGGTAGCAAGTTTGAGCTCAATCGGCATTCCCTGGAATTTCCCGTAGATTGGCAGATTCCATTAGCTTTATAACGGTATATCTGGGGAGAAATCTGATGCTATATTCGTGATTATCTGGGATTAGTTCGGTATATAACTATATACTGTAAAAACAAAGCGCGCCATCCGTGCTCGCAGGGTTGGTCAGAAACAAATGTTTTTTAAATTTAATGTATGTTCCATATATCTCTCTGCAGATGCAAATAACGTTGAATGGCAAACAGACGCTCTTTATAGAGATGCGTCAAAAACAAACGCTCATTAAATAATCACTTGATTAACCCACGCCGTGCCTTTGCGGTGATTTGAGATTGGAGAACGGGTGCTCTGAGCTTCTCTAAACCACGACCACGGTCGTGTCGGTGGGATTTGACACTTACATAGGAAGTTTGAGCTCAATCTGTATACGCGTTTTGGATTCTATGAAGTACACACACACACACACACATATATACGAAGTCTCAAAATATATAGTATAGATAATGTTATGTACTATTATAGACAAATGTACATAACACAAATTATTGGAATTTATGGGTCACTCGCATTTATATAAGAGAATGCACTGGTACAGGACAGACATGTCTGTCATGTGATGTGTATTGTTGAATATTTATTTTAAATTAGATACCATAGTTTTCTTTATCAGATTATCTGCACATTGGCATAAGAGACATCAGAAAATAATATAGCCTTATCAATAGCTAGTAGTCCAAAGGCATGGGATGGAATTGGTCAATTGGATTTACTGTAATGTTGCTCCAAACAAATTTGCCATTACATAACACAAGATTTTGGACCGATTTAAACAAATTTGGTGTGGTATCCTCGGGGTACCCTTGGCAGAGTTATAATGGTGTTAGTTTTTCAAATTTGTTTTTAATTATTTTTTGTTTTTGTTTTGTTAAATTGAGCAAGGAATTTAAATCTAAATTTTTTTGTTTTTTTTCTAAAGAGTTGAATTTTTGTTTTCGAAACAGGGCCTTAACTCAGTTAAAATAGTCTGATCTCAAATCAAACCCATAATCGAACTTGATCTGTCTTTTGTGCTGAGAAATTCATATACAAAATTTGGTTCCGATCAGATAGAAAATATTTGAGTTATCGTACCATGCGTAAAGTGTCTACAGACAGACGGACGGACTAACGACAAGTGGTCAATCCGGACAACGACATTATGTTTACCATACTATGGTATGGGTAAACATAAAAATGGCCTGAAACCAATTATTCATGTAACATTTTAACACAAAGTGAAATTGGTACCTAATGTATGGACGACAAGAGAATGAAGAGGGAATCTGCAAAGCATATGAAAATAGGGGGGGGGGGAAATAATGGAACAGGGTCTGACAGGGACCCAATTTTGTGCAGATACCTGATTCCTTATTCACTTGTCATAAATTTAGGGTGGAGAGCAGTGGCCCAGAGTGGTTTTACTAAATTTGGAAAAGAAGAATTTTGAACGTACGCACCAAAATATCTCAACTAATAAAACCGAAAAGTTAGAATTTATAATTTATAAATGAAATCACCAGAGAAGGAAAAGAGACAAAGCCAATAAGATCATTACAAACCCATGCCATACTAAACATAAGAACACCAACTTTTCGACCTTACAGGGGTTGATAAATCCTCATGTCAACATCGGAACCATGCAACAAGTGTTTTTTATTATATGATCTAGCGGTATTCTTTACCTTGTAGCCAATTAGAGTACTACTGTAGGGACTGAAGAGACAAATATATTCAACAAACAACAAATTTAATGAAACTCTCTTCCGCAAAACAATGACAAATGAATTATGTATGAGCAATTTTGATTGGCTGGTTGCAAACGCTACATGTAATGTGATTGGACAGCGACCTCTCATATGTGACGTAACAAATATTTTGTTATTAACCCCACACCAACTTAATATCTTGATTTATCAACCCATCCATGCCAATCAATTACTATAGCATTTGCAGGAGAAAATTAATGATATAATAATGGTTCTTTATTATGCGCGTTATTACTTTTAGCCTTTTTGCCCAAAATCATGGTTGGTTTATTGTCATTTTAGTTGCTAGATCCTCAAGGATAAAATATACAATCATGATAATAGACAACACAAGGATTGTAACAAGGTAATAACACAACATTGGGACTATAGCACTATAAGGTCATCCTGAGACGGCTGACTAGAATAAAATCAGCAACCCAAATGTTATTTAATGTGTCAGATCTAACCAATCAAGAAAATATCCACTTCTATCTTCTAGTCTTCCCAGACTATCAAAATTCCCACATGATCAGCATAAACAATTCTGCTGAGACACTTCTTGGGGACAAAAACCCTTTTTCTACAATGGGCACAGCATGATTACTGTGCATTTAGTGCAGAATGTTTGTAAAATGGTCTATTAGATAATTGCCTTAATATACTTGGGTAGATTGTTACTGTGCTTCTACATTTGATAATGCTGTGCCAATTGGTGCCAAAGGGAAAAAATGGTGTTTAATGTCCCATAAGTGACACATCACTGATTTCTAACTTGTACTGGTTACTATCAAGAGTATTTTTTATATTTATAACTTTATATTTAGTCGATTTTTTCTATATGAGACCTCTGATCAGTCCATGCGTTCTAAATATTACTGGAAATGACGTATTTGATTAGGAAAAGTTTAGTTACAACATTAATTGAAGACATGAGAATCACAATGTTCACATAACGAGTATCATTGAGTACAACCTATCACAATTTTCATCACAGAATATAATAAATAATCATTAAAGAGCATGATAAATTTTCATTACAGAGTATAAAATATTTTCAGTGGTAATCTGAGAATTGATAAACAGAAAAGACATAAATGGGTCCCCTTTTTTATACCTGGCCTCATGATCGAAAAATATCTGTCTATCTTCATTGAGATCAAGTAACCCATGGCTAGACCCCGAAGCCACGACAAATAGTTTTCATGGCTGGCTCAACCGATTTTCGTGGCTGGTTAGCTAGCTAAGCCGGCTCAGTCACGACGTTCGTGGCTGACGAAATATGGCGGCTGAGCCGGCTGAGATGTTGTCATTCAGTGTATTCTCGTTTCCGAAATGTTCCTAATCCCCTGTTACCGGTTATAGACGCCGTTTTTTTTAGCGTTTGTGGTGAACCCGTAGAATTCCAGACCACACGTAATCTTTTGATGTTGGGCTTTTCCATTATGGCGAAAATTCACGAAGGACTGGTATGGATATACTATGTAGTTTCCCATCTAATCGGTATAAGTAGTTACATTTGGGACTTCTGTCGACTTCAGACTGCTACCATCACTGCCATCTTGCGATATATGCATGCATCATTGAATGATGAACCCGATAGTAATGATATATAATATTTCAAACTATTTTCTATTCTTATGTGTAATATATATTGACAAATGCCAGCGATGTCCGAGACTGGGTGTTGTCGATATAAACAATTTATATTTTAACCCTTTCAATACCGAATGGATGCGCCCATTCAGTTATATGAAAGCATGCATTGGGGTAGTCTATTCCACACTAAGGGGCCCGGTGTTCTGATAATATAACAACCATGCCGTGTCCATGCGAGTATATGCCAATATTAGGAAATGCGGTTTAGTTCTTTGCGATTCACAGTACAGTCGTGCTTGACATATAAGCCCATGCACATTGCACATGGCTCAGCCATTTTACAATTCTGGTGGCGGAGATTTTTAAATGTGGCTGGCGTTAGAGATAATATGGCTGGCGACGGCTTGTGGCCAATATGGCTGGCGGCGGCGGCGTGCGATGGCGGCTTCGGGCTCTACCCATGGCTGAGATATCTGCACAACGGGCAAAAAATTAAAATTTCTTTATAAACAAAAAACAAAACAATAAATCTAGAACCTGTCTAGAATGGAAAACAAGAAAACAATTTGACACAATCATGTGATGGTGAACATCCATACAACTTTTAATGTCACCTAACAACCTGTGGCTAGCTACTCAGTCCAATGGACTAATGGAAGGTGGGAGAGCACTGGGCGCAGCATGTAACCCAGTATACCCATCATTCACTTCGTTCTTGTGAGGATAAATCAGACAGATACATTGATTACACCAGACTCAATGAGCAAAGCAACTATAAGAAATATGACATAAAATGAAAGGAGGAAGATGCCGTATGGCCGTGACATTTTGAAGTTGCAGAGGGGGATGATGATGAGTGATGAAATAAGGCTGAGACCAAGTGATCCTGTCAGCATGAGCTCCTCGAATGTTAACTCCAACTGCAAGAAGAAAATATTTTCATAATACACTATTGTATAAAAATTGCTTTATATTTAAATTTAATATATCTATGATGAAAATGAACTGAAGTTTATGGGAACTATATATCTCGGCGGTAGACTTAAGAAATAACTCTTGTTTCGATTATGTTTATGCAGTGAACCCTTGACTAGAGCTTCCTGAAATTTAGCAAAAACCCTGTGCTAATGCATTCTCTTATATATGTGTCTCCCACAGGGAGCCTCGCATATATAACATAATACAGTGGCCAAACAATATTTACCTTGACCTTATAAGCCAGTGCATTCTCTTACATATGTGAGGCTCCCTATGGGAGACTTGCATATATAAGAGAATGCACTGTCACAGGATATTTAATGCTGCACCAGTGCAGCTCCCGTCATGAAAGGGTTAAATATAATCGCAAAGTATAAAGACAGAGTCTTTAACGCATTCTAGTAAATTTGCTTTCAAACTTTTTGGTTAACTCATAAGTTACAGAGAGTAATCACTTGATTGAACTGGTGATGTGAAATAATTCATGAGAGGCAGGGACATTGTACAAACACGAGAGCGCATTGCACCCAAATGTTTTACAAAATAGTCCCTGCCACAAACGAATTATTTCACATCACCAGTTCAATCAAGTGATTATTCTGTTTATTATATTTCACTATAAACATCTTCTTTACCAGAAATCTTAATAATACCGCCAATATAGCCATGACGCATACATTTTGATAGCGCGTATGAATACATAATGCACTAGTTAAAGTGAGATAATACACTAGTGAAATTATTATTTATAATCACTCGAGAAATCAATGTCAATCATACATAAGAATTGAATAAATAAACATAATTGAAACAAGAGTTATTTCTTATAATTTAATCTCAGTATTGGTTAAAAACCTCAAGCTTCCCCAATATGTTTCCATAAAATTAAATAAGTTCTTTGCGAGGAATCATTATGTTTTGTGAATAAGTACATGTCAATCATGCCTCCAGTTACAGAGAACCTTCATTTTCGTTGGTCAGTTAATTGAAATCAACAAGGCTGGCATCTTTCCAAACATATGTGGGGCTGACAAAGTCTAAAAACTAGTTGGTACACCTGTGCTTTTTGGACGAATGACTGACACCATCAGTTGATCGCGATTAAGTTTATCGACTTATAACCTGGCTAATTAAGCGATGACCAATTGTTTTTTTTATACTAATCTATGAATTGACAAATGTTTAACATAATATGACTTTGAAAGACAAAAAAATCCTTTTCCAAATAATCAAGAATCATACTCACATCATAGCTTTCCCCTTTTTGAATGATTCCTATAGTAAATGGGATACCTACACCCAATAGGACATCTATGCAAGTTAAAGAAATATTCAGACATGTAACATTTAAGTTTCAAATGGTTCTATTTCTAATAGCTTTTTCACACAGCAATTATATGTAATATCAAAATCAGAATCACCACTGACACAAATATTTTACATAATATCACATGTATATTAGTCAACTTTAAATCCTTTCATTACGTCTGAATCTATTTTGTCTCCTAGATTTTTCCGGAAATTCTCAAAGCACAGATTATATTCACTGATTACCATATGCAAACAATTTTAATCACAAGGTGCTGTGTCAGCAGTTTCATTGCGGGGTACATTTCTGGCAACACATTGCCCATGAAACAAGGTTGAGCAAAGAACTGATGAAGCAGGATGAAGTAGAAAAATGTTTCAATGTCATGGGTGACTACCATGGAAGAAGATATATGTTATTATTCACAATTACTTGCTCAAATAGGGTTAAAGCATATTGGTCCATGAATTATGGAATACTAGGCTAATGCTGGACTTGGGTGAGAAATTAGAAGGAGCAGATGATCTTTGAAAACATCTTTACTTAACGATTTTACTGCCTTGTAAAAACTAAGAAAATAAATGTGTCTGCCTTGAAGAAAAGGATACTGAAGAGTGGCCCACCAAAGCATGCTGAAATTGCCATTCGTGGGTATCCATTTCTCGCCATCACTGTGTCAGCAATGAAATCTGCAAAAATAACAAATATGGTGTTAATTTCTTCGCTGCTATGTCCTCTATGTTAAACTATTACGGATGTAAAATTGCACATCATGTGCTTCATGGTATAATAACTAGGGACCCATTTCAGTGTTCTAGCAGTCGGCCATCATTCATAACAAGACATCAGAAATTAGTGGATCTCAACCAGTGTATCTCAACGTTTTAAATGGTGTATGATGGTCCAGGATTTTGCATGATAATATCCTTCCTGGGATTCTGGGACTCAAATTTAAGCATTTTTGAGCCTATTGCATTATAATTATTATCTAATAAATATATACTTCAACATCAAACTACTCTCTCCTCAAAAACTTATCTGTATTCCCTTTATACATACCACACATATTTATTTCCTTTTAAATGCCATAACCCTTCCATGACTGAAGTTTCCTGAAATCTAGCAAAAACCGTGTGCCAATGCATTCTCTTATATATGAGAGTCCTCCATAAGGAGCCTGACATGTATAAGAGAATACATTGGTCTAACATTAATTAGCTTGACCCTGTAAGCCAGTGCATTCTCATTTATATGCGAGGCTTGCTATGGGAGACAACATATAAAAGAGAATGCACTGGCACAGGATCTTTCATGTTGCACCAGCACCTGTGAACATAGTTTTATGATGTTTTATGGAAGTGGGAAAACCCGGATTGTTATTTGTAATCTTCTTAACCTTATCGACAGTAATTTTTTTGTCCAAAAGATATTATGCCTATAATATTTTTTCAAAGACAGCACAAATTTAAGCACTTTAAAGATGGTCTATCTCTTCCGGGTCACAATACAAAAACAACACATTTTTTATAAATCCCTATTTCAAGACTCCACATAGCTATTTTGTGAATAAAATACTGAAAAAAACTGAAGATTGCATACAAAGCTTTAGTTGAAATGCAATTGGCCATGATTGATGCTAACATGATGAGTTCTCCTTCTTGATATGCTTTGAGCGTTTTTGTCCAGATTTCTGCTCTGAAATAGCCTCTAAAACAGCTGATTCTAAATAACATTTTTATTATTTGATAGAAACTTTTCCGGATAGGTTTCCTCGATTCATATCTATTATTTTATACCCAGAAATCTGTATAAACGTTCTGGGAAAAGATAAACATCTTTAAAGGAGTGGATAAAAATTTAAGCCTTGACATACTCTCTAGGCAGATTTCACATTAAATCCGAAATTGATAGCTAGTTTGGATTCAAACTGTTGACTGATTATAACCGAAGGGACCATATGTGTTGGTAATATCTATACCATTAATGACTTTTGATGGGTTTCCTGAACAAAATTCCCTATTCTAGACCATAGACTACAATCCAACAATAAATATCTGCAGTTCATCACAGTAATTGATTAAATTAAACTGAGACTCACCTCCAATGCTGTTACCCCAGGCCAAGAAGGTCAAGCCTAATATAGCATTACTGATATTAAACACAATTCCAAAAGTCTGAAAATATAAAGATAGGATAATCTATTTCAAGTTTACACACAGATACATACATTAACAGGAACATCGCTAGGGCGTGGCAAAATATGCCTGTGGTCATTTAAACAATAGCGAACAGCAAGATGGATGGACAGACCAATAACATATTACGTTGTTTTTTTTCAAAACTGATGTTTAAAAAGAAATAACAAGAGAAACAATTACATATTTCTATAGTTTATTGTGAGAGGACGGCACAATCTAACAAATCTTCTGGCCATCACATTCCTACCATAATGGATCATCAGTGGGAGGAGCTTCTGGTTGCTAGGAGACAAGGTGTTTGCTAATATAGTTTAATTAGTGCAGTGCCCATCTATATGCAATAATAAACCAGAGAACATTCTTATATATATGCAACCAATGTCGCTTTTCGATGCATCTGTCAGGGTATAGAAGTGTCTGATGCCGAATTACATACTGTATAATTTCGCTTTGCAAAATTATACTAAGTAAGTGGTTTGGCATCAGACACTTCTATGCGCCGTCAGATGCATCAAAAACGATGTTGATTGCTTATAATTATGACAATCCGCATAAATTAGTTGGTGATTAAGCTAGTTTTATGAAGAAATTATATTAAAAACACTAAAATAGTAAAACTACCCAAGTGATACTTGTGTCTGGACTTCATCTGCTTTTTTAACGGAAACTGGGATACTGGATAGAGAATAAATTGGGCGACCAACTGGATGTTCACACACAATTCAATCTCTGTTTCCAACTTTCCAACTACACAAAAGCAAGACACCACACCCTAAAACTATTAAACTGAACTTGGTGGTCTAAATTCCACTTATTTAAAAAGATTCTAGAACATCTATTGTCATCAAGACACTCAGAGTCGATAGCAATTCCGAAGCGGTGTTCCCACACTTCCCCACGGTATCCGGTGACAAACTTGAAGGTACGGTAAACAATTGCAACAAAGGTGCATTCTATGCTCTCATGACATATTGGTATTGGCACAAAGCTGGATAAATGCTAATAGTAATGGTGCAATAGTTATATAACACATTATTTATCCCCAACTAAAATATCGCATTTCATAGTTTCACTGATCAGTCTAATTCGTTAATTTTGTTTTCACGGTATGGTAACTATGGTCGCATTTAATTGCACAAGCGACAGACTCAGTTGCTGATTGGTAGAAAAAATCTGCTAATAATTATTTGATTGACAGCTGTGGAGAGATAGAGAGAGAGAGAGATAATTTATTGACAAAGAGCAACTCCAACAAAATATGCACAAATAATAATGAAGATAATAAAGTTAATACAGATTAAAAGAAAATACAACAAAATCTATGCTAACCCATCTGGGATAACTATCCACCAGATGGGCTGATTGCTCCTTGCCTGGGGAGGGCATATCCAATAATTGGCTGTCTTACTGCCCACCCCAATTAGTCATTAAAATAACACTCTGCTCTGCCTGGAAGCTGCGTGAACGATGGTATATTATATAGAATAACTGTGGTCAATTATAAAATATACAATTTTGTATATAGGATAATTTAGGAATGAATTCAAAATCAAAATCAAAATCAAAATCAAGGGAGCATACGGATGAGTGACCACGCGAGTTTAACCTATATATTTATATCGATTGGTCATATCACGCAAAACTTTTTATGTATTACTTGTATTTACAATCATTAATTAGAAAAGCCACGGTCATAAATTTAGGTGAATAACTCGCGAGGTTCCATTGGATGAGATCCAGCCAGAAAATCATACATTAGCTGGAGCAATGTACGACGGGAAATGTCATTGGTGTAGTTGAATAATATGGCACGAGAGCCATAAACATTTATATAATACGTGTATATATACATAATAGATGGGGATGTTATTATGGGCATTCCGGGCAATATGGATTTGTACAAGTTACTTCAGTGGGATAGGAACTAATACATTCACTAATGAACTTTCTCCTGAATATCTCCCGAAAGGGCTCTTCTCGAAGCTTTTTGTTTAAGTCATTCCATATGGCAGGAAATTTAAAAGTTGGAAAGGAGTCAAGCGATTTTATTCGTGATTTGGCAATTTTGAACAAACCCTTTTGACAAGTGTTCCGTTGATTAATTGCAAAGTAGAATTTAAACGATGCAGGCAGTCTATCATTTCTCCAGTCTAACATTAAAAGGGATATTCCAAGTTTGTAAATGTCATTTAATTTTAATATGTTATTTCTACTGAAGAGGGGGTCAGTGTGTGAATTATATTTTTTATTGTTGAGAATTCTTATTGACTTTTTTTGAAGTAGGAATAGTTTGTGGGCGTGCCTACTATGACCCCAAATTTCTATGCCATATAAGAGATAACTATGTACAAGCGAGTGGTAAAGTGTCTTCAGAGCATTAAATGGGAGAATTTTTTTTACTTTGTTCAATGCGAAATTTGCATTCGCTACTTTAGAGCAAAGTTTGGAGATGTGCGCATTATAGTTGAGGTTTTCATCCATTTCAATGCCTAGGAATTTTACACTTTTCTCCCTAAAATCTTCTCCTACTCGCTCAACAGGAATATTATTGATTACAAGATTAATTTGTGCGCTTTTCGGTACCAATTTCGAAGGATCAAATAGAATGTAGCGTGTTTTGTTAGCATTTAAGGAAAGGCGGTTCGCACAACACCATTGGAAGAGCTTTTGTAGTTCAAGGTTTATTTCACGTTCTAGTTTCAAGATATTGGTATCGGATTTGTACACTGTTGTGTCATCGGCAAATGAAAGGGATTTAAATTTGTTGAGTTTCGAATATCATTCGCATACAATAAAAAAAGGAGAGGACACAATATGGACCCCTGAGGGACCCCAAGACTAATATCCATAGTAGGAGACCGACAGTCGTGCATGGCAATGTATTGCTTCCGGTCAGTCAAGTAGTTCCGGAACCAATCGTTCGATATACCTCTTATACCATAATGGTGAAGTTTTTTCAAGAGAATACTATGGTCAATTGTTTCAAATGCTTTTGATAGGTCTAAGAAAACTGCCATGGTAAAGTCTTTTGATCTTTTGTTGTTCTCTATACAAATATTTTCGAGTAAATGGAAGATTGGATGGATTGTTGAATGGTTTTTCCTGAATCCATATTGATGCTGGTGTAAGATATTATGTTTGTCGACAAAGTGAATAAGCCTATTATACATAGCCTTTTCCAGTAATTTAGAAAACGAAGGTAGGATACTGATTGGCCTATAGTTGTCCAGAATTTGACGATTTCCAGATTTATGAACTGGTACTACCTTTGCAATTTTCATTTCCGAAGGAACTATTCCAGTTTCAAAAGATCTATTAATTATATGTGATAGAGGATTAGCAATTTCGGGACTAATCAACTTGACCAGTGAAATGGATATATTGTCGTGTCCACAACTCTGTTTGGAATGTAATGCATTTGACAATGTAACTATTTCTGCGGATGATGTCGGGAACATACAAAAGCTCTTCATATACGAACCCTTCAGATATGATTCTGCCGTCCTGCCAGCGATAGGTATATTGGAAGATACACGACTGCCTACATCTGCGAAAAATTTATTAAATTCTTCAGTAATATCATGGGCATTAGTTTTATCAACTCCATTAACAGATATTATATTTGGCATGCTTTGCTTTCGTCCCCGTTTAATAACTGTATTTAGAATTTCCCATGTTTTCTTCATATTGCGCCTATTATATTCCAAAATCCGCTTATAATAAGTTAATTTACAGTTACGTTTTGCTTTATTGAAAACTTTACAGTAGTTTTTGTATGTTTCTCTATTCAGGCTATTTGGTGTTTTAAGATATTTTTTATACAAACGATGTTTCATATCTGATGAGGCTAAAAGACCATTTGTCATCCATTTATGCTTCTTAACATGCTTCTTTGATTTGTTGGAAATTAATGGAAAGGATTTCTGAAATGCAGTCTGGACTATCTCAGAGAATTTAGTATATGAATAATTTGGATCGAGTTCATTGAGTATTGGAGAGAAGTCGGCAGCAAGCAAGCAGCATTTGAAGTCATCCATATGTTTTTTTGTGAATTGCCTTTTAGATTTCATATCTGGTATACATAAAGTATCATTGAAATTTTCCATGTAATAGACTCCAAAATGATCAGATACATCAGTCAGAATAATACCAGCTTCCATCTTGTTTTCGCAATTATTGCTATAAATATGGTCAATGAGTGTAGCAGAGTATCCAGTTACTCGTGTCGGTTTATAGATAACTGGTTGAAAACAGTCAGAGAGAGATTCATTGTGTCAACACTGATCATTATAGTATGTCTATGATTTCCACCTATATTGGACACCTGGTGTTGTATATAAGCTGAATAAACAACTATTTGAAGCTGTCCACCATGACATTAATTCAACATGTTGTTTCTAAGAATGGGAGCAAACATTGCTGTTGGTCTCTTGTGTCAACACTGCATTAAATCATTTGTATTTGTCATTGAGTTATATTTCTTAATTTATTATTTTGTTTTGGATCAAGTCTTAGGTAGGTTCAAAATATATATATATAGAACGTGTTTAACAGAATGTGTTAAAAATACATCAAATGTCAAGTAATCCTTTACATCCATACCAAATCTGTTCAAGATCAATCACTGGTTTGCCTGTTTATATGGTGTTTATAGGAACCAAAACCACCATCTGCATACATAACCTTGCATCCAGTATACAGTTATGATGAACATTTTTATATGGTGCTGAAATGATTTAGAATACTTCAGGAGTAAATTTGTAAATAACTTACCTGAAGAATATTTACAATTTCATTAGCTATACAGTATATCCATATCACAGCTATGAGAAAGCCTAGATACGCAAACACCTGGAAAACAAAATAGCAATTGTTCACTTCTTCACTGTGGGGAATCATGTGGTTTCGAGGTTGGTGAGTACCATGCATTCAAAATGTACAAGCGCACAAAATCATAAGATACGGGGAACTGACACAAAACATAGCAGTTTGACTGTTACGAGCATAAGCTGGTTTATTTTTGAAACAAGTTGATACCTTATTTGTTCGAAATTACTTAGTGGTTTTCTATAACATTCTGACCAAAGTTTTCAGTCGGGGTGCGTGGAATACACCAGTCCATACATCTTGGAAAATCCTTCGACTGACAACTTTGGTCAGAATGTTAGAGCAAACAAATGTGAATTTGTACATAAATGAGGTATCAGCTTGTTTGAAAGATAGCATCTGCTCGTAGCTATCAAAATACTATGTAATATGTCATATCTTAGTTTATTACCTTTTTCCTCGCTTCTGGTTGCGTTTTAGATCGCTTCGGCCATTTTGAATGCGTGATACTCATCAACTCAAAACCACGTGATTCCCCACCGTGTTCTTACAGACAGTAAAACATGCACCACATTTTTAAATGAAAGTGTCAATGACACTGTAGCTCAACTTGGAAAGGGAATAATTTAATGTATTACAGTCAATGGAGCCATTAGGAATGTGGAAAGTTGAATATCTAATACATGTTTATAGACATGAAGAGAAAAGTAAAATCCAAGATGGCTGCTGGCGCCATGTTTTCGGCCGAATGACCCCAAAATGAGTCGTTCCCATCCACATGTCATCGTTAACATCCATGACAAATTGTATGACGATCAGACTAAAGGTACGACCTGTAGCCCATGCTAAAGAATTTAGTCATACAAAGAGTAAAATCCAAGATGGCTGCTGGCGGCCATGTTTTTTGGCCGAATGATCCCAAAATGACTCGTTCCCATCTACATGTCATTATTAACATTCATGACAAATTTTATGATGATCAGACTAAAGGTATGACATGTAGCCCGCGCTAAAGAATTTAGTCATACAAAGAGTAAAATCCAAGATGGCTGCTGGCGGCCATTTTTTGGGCCGAATGACCCCAAAATTACTCGTTCCCATCTACATGTCAATATTATCATCCATGACAAATTTCATGATCATCAGACGAACAGTACGACCTGTGGCCCGTGCGAATGGATTAAATTTTTAAATCCAAGATGGCCGCTGGTGGCCATGTTTTTTGTCCGAATGACCCCAAAATGACTTGTTCCCATTACTCTAGTAGCTCATGGTGGTTTTGTATGCACTTGTATGTCCAGAGCAAAACTCTTCATGAATCCACTAATTGAAGGTACACAAACAATATTTGGTTGGTAACACATTTCCCATTGACGGCGAAATGGGTCAAATGGCCACGCCCCTTTTTGCGCGAAGTACTACCACCCGTCGTGACTATATCTCCAGAACCGTTGGACATAGGGGCTCGTGTGACCACTCAAAATGTGCGGAATGGCCACATTATTGGGGGTCAGTAATACATTTTCATATCCAAAAGTCAATGGTTTTTAAGATAATTGCCAAAAACCAAAAAAAAAAACATTTTTGAGGGCCTGAACCCCAATTTTGGGCTTCAGCACTTTTATCTCAAAGCTGAGCCCCCAATTAGAATTTTATTTATCTATATCCATCGGTGCCACATATAGGTATAATTTCTGTACCATTATCGGATGGGATTGACCTTCAAGGAGCTTTTGACCCTGAAAATCCACATTATGGGGGGTCAGTAATACATTTTCATATCCAAAAGTCAATGTTTTTTAAGATAATTGCCAAAAACCGATTTCAGCATGTAATGCACCACAAGTATAAAATACCACAAGGACACTTTTTAAAAGAACTATCCACATTCTCTGATCAACTTAAGAGCACAATTGACCACACACAATGGGGATTAGCTGGAAATTGCTGCTGAGGATGTGTTGACCCCGACACACAACATGAGCTCTTCCCGACTGAACATGCCTTGGAAACTGGTGTGCTTTACCAAAAATCAGGTAACAATTGTGCTCTAATCAACAGAAATGTACAGATTGAACAAAACAGGTTTTCAAAATTTGTTATCAACATTTAACAGACGATCTGATTTAAGTGACCAAGCTATGAAAAATGCTAAACACTTTTACTAAATGGAATGACCAGCTGTTTGCTTCATGCAGCAGCCACATGTTGCGATCTTAAAATGGGTATTGCATCTGGGCATAGTAAAAACATGTTGTAATCAGATGAGAGATGACCATATATACCAGTATATATTTCAGAAGTAATCAATTCTTCCAAAAGGACACCTCATCTCATCTCAAATGATGGAATCATCACTATTCAATCAATAGTAGAATGAGCATTTGTCGGTCCCACATTAGTTTTCATTGGCCATGATAGTTTCAGGTTGGAGAAGATGAGGGTGTATAATTTCACTAACATAATTCTTCATAATAGCTAATAGCCCTCATAACTTACCATGTTAAAGATATTTTCATTTTCAATACCACCCCAGGTTAAGTGGTCCTGCTAATTTTATATTTTGCTGATGGGTACTGCTGGATTGCTATGATCGATGTTTGTAGGTCAAGGTGATTCTGTTAAGAAATAGTACCATCATTTTACCTAAAGTTTTTTCTTTTTGCATTGTTTGGCTAATCCGAGCAATTTGTGCAAAAGTCAGTGTCTGTATGAAACATTCAAGAACATATATACTTCAAAATATTTAATGTCTACGCTGATGTTTGGTAAACAACAGGAATAGTCATCTCAATTATGGCCAGTTTGTAAAAACCAGCACCCATTATTAAAATATTTCACAATATACATGTTTTTTAATGTACACTACACATAGTGGCTTATCCTTGATTTGTTCAGATCGCTTTGTTCTACCTGACTATCATACCAAATTTATTAGTATCACCACTAAACTTGGGATGAATACTGCCAAATGAATATATTGTGATATATAGGGTAATGGAAAAATAATGGTTGAGTCTTTTCTAAATATAATTCTAGTAAAACCTACACAATACCGTCTTGGTCTGATAAGACTCAGAGTCATGTTTATTTAGGAGTATAGACATGAAGTCCACCAGTCTCATGAAAATTAAATGGGCTCTGCACTAGTAACATCTGGGCTCCTGGGACCCATTAATATTGACAAATGCAACACAAATGAAAAATACATAGTAACTTTCCTCAAACACAGATTATAACCTGACAATCATTGTGTTATAATCAGTGTACATATACATGTATATGTAGGCATGACCATATCATGTTTTTGAAATACTGCAGAGTGCAGACCATAAATTTCACTAGATTATACATGTAGTTACTGCATGTACATCACACACATAAGGCGACTGACACACATACACGTACCTGCAGAGTTCACAATATTTGACATGTAAAGTATATATATATATATCTCCTGTGCCTATAACATCAAACCGAACGGTTTACAGTACTTTTACTGACATTTTTGGAGTGGCACATATACATACATAAAAAATAAAAATCAATTTAAAGGGACGAAATGAAAAATAAATTTGTGCAACTATAATTGAGATCTATATTGCATTACAACATCCACAAATCTACAAAATCTACAACATCCACAAATCTACAAAATCTACAAAAACATCTGACTATCATAGTCATTGGTAATGTGATAATTTTTCCTTGATAAGTTGAAACATGAGGGAGGATTGCATAGCATGCATGGCTACCTGCAGAATGTAGATTTGTATGTATTTATATCTGCATATCAACTGATGCTTGTATTTTTCTTCTAACTCACTCTGAGCTCACAACGCAACAGGATTGCATTCGGAATCCATAAAGCTAGACACTTTAGAATCAAGCTTGCCAAATAAATTTCCATGAACCTCACATGAACTCACTCAGTTGAACACAAGGAACGATTGTCAAGTTGGAAAATATTCTGTATGTATGGAAGCCCTATATTTTTAATGTGTGGATTTATTATAACTGGACTAAAGCCCTTATAAAATAATCTGAAGGATTATTTTAGTCTTTATTACTGGATATCACACCAATAATCAATAGACATGTATTTGTTAGTTTTGAACAGGACAATATATTTTAATATTACTGCAACTGCATCTTTCTTATGACTTATTTTCTTACAAACTCCCAAATTTGAACCAGAAACAATTTAGGGCAAATATACATCTACGTGTACATATACATATATCAGGATATAAATATAGGCGATCATGCCAGACTAGCCATTATTTGTTCTAAAATAATGTACGTGTTAGGGAAATTGTAGAACCTTTATACAAAATGGTGATGCAGCCAATCAAAATTGATGTGGGACTGATAAAGACGCAACCTGCTCGACTACCGAATCATACTGATTGATCAAATTGTAGTAACTCAACATCACTAAACCTGCTTGTGAGCTGAGTATAATTAAATTCAACATTAGAATACCATAAAAACACCCTGTTCTCCCATAAGTTTAAAGAAAATAACACATTGAACTCATTTACATGTATATTGCTAATGTGATACATGTATATGTCATTCCATTTATAACCATTTTGGCAACCATCTCACATCAAAGGCCATGTAATCTAGATAACAAAAGATGAACTACATTCAAATTATATCACCAGGTAACCTTTTTGTAGGAGTTTTAGGTTACTGATCAAATACCCTGTAATTGATGATTTCCTCAACATCTTTGTTATTGGGAAAATGTCTGTTTTTCATTCTACGACCAATATATTCCATCCAAAAACCTTATTTTCAGGGTCAAGAGCTCCCTGAAGGTCAAATCCCATCCGATAATGGTACAGAAAATATCAGAAATGATACCTGTATGTGGCACCGATGGATATAGGTCAATAAAATTATAATTGGGGGCTCAACTTTGAGATAAAAGTGCTGAATCCCAAAATTGGGGTTCAGGCCCTCAAAAATGGATTTTTTTTGGGTTTTTGGCAATTATCTTAAAAACCATTGACTTTTGGATATGAAAATGTATTACTGGCCCCCCATAATGTGGCCATTCCGCACATTTTGAATGGTCACACGACCCCCTATGTCCAACGGTTCTGGAGATATAGTCACGACGGGTGGTAGTACTTCGCGCAAAAAGTGGCGTGGCCATTTGACCCATTTCGCCGTCAATGGGAAATGTGTTACCAACCAAATATTGTTTGTGTACCTTCAATTAGTGGATTCATGAAGAGTTTTGCTCTGGACATACAAGTGCATACAAAACCACCATGAGCTACTCTAGTACATCTACATTCCAATTTCAACAACCATGACAAATTTTATGATGATCAGACTAAAGGTACGACCTGTAGCCCATGCTAAAGGATTTAGTCATACAAAGAGTAAAATCCAAGATGGCTGCTGGCGGCCATGTTTTTCGGCCGAAAGACCTCAAAATGACTCGTTCCCATCTACATGTCATTATTAACATTCATGACAAATTTCATGATAATCAGACTAAAGGTACAACCTGCAGCCCGTGCTAAAGGATTTAGTCATACAAAGAGTAAAATCCAAGATGGCTGCTGGCGACCAGGTTTTTTGGCCGAATGACCCCAAAATTACTCGTTCCCATCTACATGTCAATATTATCATCCATGACAAATTTCATGATCATCAGACGAACAGTACGACCTGTGGCCCGTGCTAATGGAGTAAATTTTTAAACCCAATATGGCCGCTGGCGGCCATGTTTTTTGTCCGAATGACCCCAAAATGACTCGTTCCCATCTACATTCCAATTTCAACAACCATGACAAATTTTATGATGATCAGACTAAAGGTACGACCTGTAGCCCGTGCTAAAGGATTTAGTCATACAAAGAGTAAAATCCAAGATGGCTGCTGGCGACCATGTTTTTTAGCCGAATGACCCCAAAATTACTCGTTCCCATCTACATGTCTTGTTAATATCCATGACAAATTTTATGATGATCAGACTAAAGGTACGACCTGCAGCCCGTGCTAAAGAATTTAGTCATACAAAGAGTAAAATCGAAGATGGCTGCTGGCGGCCATGTTTATTGGCCGAATGACCCCAAAATTACTCGTTCCCATCTACATGTCATTGTTAATATCCATGACAAATTTTATGATGATCAGACTAAAGGTACGACCTGCAGCCCGTGCTAAAGAATTTAGTCATACAAAGAGTAAAATCGAAGATGGCTGCTGGCGGCCATGATTATTGGCCGAATGACCCCAAAATCTGGTCTAAATGTTGATGTCAACAGCTATGACAAATTTCATAATGATCCGACGAAAGGTACGACCTGTAGCCTGCATTGTTGACGCCTTACATACACACGTACACACGCACACACGGACGACGGACGACAAAGCCATGGCAATAGCTCAAACTTTACAAAGTAAAGTTGAGCTAATAATGGATAATTCAACATTGGGCGGGACTAAAAGCAGCCACTAGTTGACACAGCCATCTGGTATGTAAATTAATTTATTTATAGCCAGTGCGGATGGGGGTTTACAAACATAAAACATGCCTTGAGGTCATCTTCAAATTGGGAAACAAACTTACTGTCATGCAAAATGAAAGACTGTTATAATCCTCGATATATTTTCAACATTATTGCGCATATCGCAAAGTGGTATCCAAACAACCAATTTTATACTAAGAGTGATCGACTGACATCAATATTTCAGTGAAGATAGGTGGTGTAGAATGTTCAATGCAGTAAGGGGCTGCCAGCTCAGTTAGTGATTGGTAGAAAATATCTGCAAATAATTATTTGATTGACAACTGTGGAAAGGTCCATTGTTGTCAGTGGTTGCATAAAATTGGGTGGGGGGAACCAAAGTACTCCTTGACAAAAATAAAAGTGGTTGATAAAGATGTTTTTAGTTCACATGACATTTACATTTGCAGGTAAATTATAGATCTGAGTGCAATTAATAACGTTACAAGTTATACTGCCATGAATAAAGTATGCAAACGCCAAATTGTTCATCAGCAAAAAAACACGAAGTCGGATAGGGGTCAATATTTAAAGTATTCAAATTCATGTAACGTTAACCCTTTCTATACTAAATGGATTCTCCCACCAATTTAATGAAAGTGTCAATGACACAGTGGCTCAACTTGGGGAGGCATTCATTTTATGCTGAGCCGTCAATAGAATGATAAAGAATAAGGAAATCCAAAAAGTTTAAGTAAAGGGATTGTATTGTGCAGATGAAATTATTTTCATTTCAAGCATTTCTCCAATAAATGTTGGCTGCAGGGTTTGCTGATAGATTCAAATGTGAAATCCAAGATGGCTGCTGCATTTTTTTAACGAACTTTTTAACAGAAAAATTTGATGGCTCCTATCTAGTGGTCAACTCGAAGAACCATATGAAGTTTGGTGACGATTGGGTTAGGGATGTGGTCGGTAGGGTCAAAGGATTTAGTCATGCAAAGATTAAAATCCAAACTGGCTGCCAGCGAAAATCATTCAAATTTGATAGCTCCCATCTAAAAGTGATCCCAAACATGACTGTAAATAAAAAATATTTTTCTGATAAATGCGGGCTGTAGATTAAAATTTGAAACCAATGATGGCTGCTAACTGCCATGTTTTTTAACGAATTTCAGAAAAAATCGATGGCTCACATCTAGAATTCACCAGGAAGATCTTATTAAGTTTTGTGACGATCGGATGAGGGATGTCTCCTGTAAGGTGTGCCGAAGGATCCACGATGGCTGCTGGTGGCTATATCCATCTTTTTCATCAAAAATCATTCAAATTCGATAGCTCCCATCTAGTGGAAATCACGAACATGCCTGTAATTTCTTTTAAGATCAATATGAAGTTTGGTGATGATCGGCTGAGGGATGTGGCCTGTAGGGTTTGCCAAAGAAAATTGCTGACAGACGAACACATTAACAATAGATGCCAGCCCATGTCAATATCTCAAACTTGAATTAAACTAAACTTATGCTAAAAAGTGAACAATGGAATGGTCTATTATTGATTTGGAGAGATGTACAGGTATTATAAGCAGACGGCAGACAGACGGAGCCCTGTTTATTCGAGGGAAATGTTCAGATAATAAGTTCAACAACATGTTTGCATAATCTGACTGCCAGCATGTTTAGTGTCATCCCTTTCTATACTAAATGGATTATCCAATTCAGTTATAAAAGTACACATTCAAATAGTCTTTTATTCATTTGGAGGGAGTTCAGGTACAATAGCAGACGACAGACAGAAAAGAGATAATGCAAGCGCAGAATGATTCATATTCAATGGTGAGAAATGTTCAGATAATACGTTCAACAAACAAACCCATTAATGAACTTATTATCTGAACATTTCCTAAAGAATAACTACAAATCAATGGAAGGGTTAATTAGATGTATAATAATAGCTTTATACAAGTATAAATTATTTATTACAATCCTATGCGTGATTTACCTAGATTTCTCGAGTGATTATAGACGATAATATCACTACGGAATTATGTCACCTTAACTAGATTGTTATGTATGTATTCATACGAGCTATAGAAATGTATGGGTCATGTGTATAATGGTGGTATTACTAGGATTTCTGGTAAATCAGATGTTTATAGCGGAATATAATAAACAGAATTATCACTTTATTAAACTGGTGACGTGAAATAATTCATTCGAGGCAGGGACTATTTTGTAAAACACTCGAGTGCATTAGCGCAATGCACTCTCGTGTTTGTACAATGTCCCTGCCTCTCATGATTTATTTAACATGATTATCAAGTTATTATTATCTATATAACACATGAAATCTTTTGTCATACTCACTGGATGGTATCGAGGTTGTGTGTCATTTTTGGATGATAAGAACACGGCTATTGCAATGATAATGCCGATGATGAGCACCAGCAACCACAATGGAAACACTCCTCCAATTTTTATGAAAGCACCTATAACAGATTTATATGAAATTTTTATGTGGCAAGAATAATTGCATCAGAGATGTAAGATCCTGATTTGTTGCTGATGCCAAACTTAGGCTTGGACTAATTATTACGTTAACATCTTGGCTGCTAATGAATATGGACCTAATTCACCAAATGCACCAGTAGAGGACCATCATCTATATATTGTGGGAACTCAGAAATTAGTTCCTCGGAACCAGAGTATCTCAGCCTTTTAAATAGTGTATGACATCTCACGATTGTGCATGATAAAAGCCTTTGCATGGAATAAGATTGAGGGTTTTCGCGACATTCCCAATTTCCACTGCAAAAATTTATAATGTCAACTGCCAAACACACGATGTCATGATGACTTTCAGTAGTGAATAGGTTAAACCTATTAGTGACTGGTTTTTTATTTGAGTATTGTTCAGGAATTCTAGCTTGTCAAACATCAATCAAATCAGAAAATATTTGCTCGGGTTATCAAGCTCAAAATTAGCAAAAACTAATAGTCAAAGGACTGATACTCCACCGTAGTTGAAATGAGATGTGCCTGAGTAAATACCAAGGCCTTCGATTAATAAGTACAGTAATGTCCTAATTAATTGACTCCATAACCACAGCAGAATTATGGGTAATTTTTCAGGATTTAGTTAGAAATATGGCTTGTTGCCATTCATCGGAAAGCTCGCCCCGAGAGCTTTCCGATGAATGGCAACAAGCCATATTTCCGACTAAATCCTGAAAAGTTACCCATAATTCTGCTGTGGTTATGGAGTCGATTAATTAGGGCATTACTGTACATGTATATAGCAAGCATAATAAGATTTCAGGTCTACATAAACTTAGGAGCTTTAAATATGTCCACAGCAAACATAGACTCAGCATATTCTGAGCAACAAAATATTTCTGTATTGTGTTTTAACTGATTGAACGCCAGCCTCCTGATGGATTACGTCGCCCGGCGGCCAGCCTCCCTGGGGCGACGTCATGACGCCCGTCACATTAAACTTTGATGTCCGTTGCTTCATTTTCGCTAACACATTGTATGTAATATTTAACACCAATAATTTCTTATAAAACAATTGGACCGTCTTCACTACAACAAGTATCTTCACTACAACAAGTATCCAAAATAAGCGATACACATGGATGATCAGCTGACTAGCCAGTGATTTCACATCCCGAGATTATGATATCAAACCACGTAGGCCTATATATATAGATGGGAATTGAATTTGAATTATTTGAATATTATTTATTAATTTTATAATTTACAATGTGCATGTTGTTATTTGAATCGTTAATAGCAATGATTAAAATTCACATACCATGGTTTGGAGCAAAAAAATTATATAACCAACGATTTCTACTATCTCATTTCCGTCACATGATATATAGCCTATGGGTACAGGGAACGCAAACAGAGCATTCGGCAACGAAAAGGACGGGACGCAAATCTGGGCACCGAGATATCTCGTCGCCGGCGGGCAACGTCATGATGTTGGGCGACCGGCGTTCAATGAGTTAATATATACTCACTATTCGTAGCAAAAACTACAAGGAATGGTCCAAGTAGACATTGTAGAGAGTTGAGGCGTCTGTTCCAATTGTGATTCGGTTCATCATAGCATACAACAGGAACAGTGACTTTCAGAAGGAATAGGACAGGAGACTGTAATAGAAGATTAATCCAGATTACTACCTGTAGTGAAACCAGTCTTTTCCAAAAGGCTACGACAATCTCTCAGATTAACCCTTCCACGACTGGAGCTTCCTGAAAATTTGCGAAAACCCTTTGCCAATGCATTCTCTTATATATGTGAGTCTCCCATTGGGAGCCTTGAATATATAAGAGAATGCATTGGCCTAACCATATTTACCTTAACCTTGTAAGTACACTCTCTTATATATGCGACACTCCCAATGGGAGACTCGCATTTATAAGAGAATGCACTGTCACAGGATCTTTAATGCTGCACCAGCACAGCTCCCGTCATGAAAGAGTTAAGATCTCTGAAAGTTCAATCCCATTTCCTGGAAAGAAAGGGGTTTCCGAGGTGATGTCAGCATTATTTCAAATCAATTTCCAGTCAATTGGTCTTCCACGAAGACCTTAAACTACACATCTATATCAAATATGGAACAAATATGTAGTTTGATAGTAAAATCATAGTATTTAATAATATTAACCGTTTCTTCACGAAATGGATTCTCTCATTCAGCTATAACCGTATCCATTGGAGAAATTGTTCACGCTCACTGAGTTAAGCAAATATGAAGCAATGAACACTGATACTGAGTATGTGCCTCCATAACTCTGACCTTGTAGTCTGACGCATGTAGTAATGAAAGTGTCAAAGAAATAGTAATTTAGGAGTGTCTGATCGGATTGAGTACCTTTAACTCTCTTGATGCACAACATACAGACCCCAGCGCCAAGCATTCTGTTCATGAAAACATGGATTGTGGGTGTATATGGTTAATATGTGGTGTAACTCACGTATCCTTGGATATAATTTTTTCAAACTAACTTCACAAATGAGTGGACATATTGTTCAGCCACATTTAGCCAATTTTCCCACCTTATTGAGGTCAAGTGACCTTGGCAGCCATCTTGGATTTCTACTTGTATGACTGTATTTCAGGAATATACAGACAAATATCAGCGACAAATATTACAACCAATAGTCTGTTGCATTGAATATCATGCAACGACCTCTAACAACCTCTGAATGGGGTCAAATGACCATGTCCATCACACCAGTGCAGACCTACTAGTATAAATATAATCAGATTTATATGGATTTATGCAGGGATGTTAAGTCATATCTCATACATTTCCTTGTGTTATGTTCAGGTACGAATACCCCATGGCCTCTATGGGCCAGTATTTGCCACCCTATTATTATATTACAGTAAATAGCACTCAAATGTACATCAGAACTCACATAATTTGATGCTGCACATCAACAACAAAACTTACACCAACTAAAATTCTTGCACATTATTCTGGCTCTTACTGTACGACCAACTTCACTGAATGCAATGACCTTGACACCGTATCATCACAATATTGTCCACATAAATCAGGTAAATAGATAGAAAACAAATAGTCCACTGGGTGTGCCTGTCTTCACAAAATTACAATTCCTAGACCAGGGATACCCTCCATTTTCGCAACTTTGCGTGATTGGAATTGTATGGATAATTCACATAAATGAGCATTTGGCATCACAATGGGACCTAATTGTTAAGCAGTGGTAGAAGTAGTAATTAACAAGCAGTCGCAGACGAAGGTATCCCCCGCCGAAATGTGCAGTTGGGGAAGTGCATTCTCAATAATGTTTGCGTTCTCAGTATGTGCTAAACAAGAGGTGGGATTTTGTCAAAAATCCTGGCTTGCGAACTCATTTTAGGTACTAGCCATGTGACTTCGTCCATTTGCACCAAAAATAATAAACAAAGTCCAATAACTCTGCTGAAAATATCCGGCCGGACCTGGTTTGCGAACTCGTTCTAGATACTGGTCATGTGAACTCATATACCAAAAATCTTTGAAATCCGTTGACATTTGTGGAAATGAGCCCTGTGACGTCGTCCATTTGCACACAAAAAAACAACAAAGTCCAATAAGTCCGCTTAAAATATCCGGCCGGACCTGGTTTGCGAACTCGTTCTAGATACTCATCAAGTGAACTCATATACCAAATATCTTTTAAATCCGTTGAGATTTGTGGAAATGAACCCTGTGACGTCGTCTATTTGCTATTTGGTAAATTCGACAAAAATAATAAACAAAGTCCAATAACTCCGGTAAAAATATCCGGCCGGACCTGGCTTGCGAACTCGTTCTAGGTAATTGTCAGGTGAACTCATATATCAAATATCTTTGAAATCCGTTGAGATTTGTGGAAATGAGCAGCTGTGACGTCGTCTATTTGCTATTTGGTAAATTCGACAAAAATAATAAACAAAGTCCAATAACTCCGGTAAAAATTTCCGGCCGGATCTGGCTTGCGAACTCATTCTAGGTAATGGTGAGGTGAACTCATATACCACAAATCTTTTAAATCCGTTTACATTTGTTCAAGTTATGACTCTTACAAATTCGGGACGGAAGGACGGACAGACGGACATACGGACAGAACCCATTACTATGTCCCCCGCAAATTTTCAATTTGGCGGGGGATAACAACAAAAGCTAGGCTGTCGTCCAATGTGTACCCCCATCTGGCATACCGCCTAGTGTGGGCAAACCTGTAACCCATGGCCAAGATACTCTGGCAAACACTGTGGCAGATGAAAAAAAGCAACAGTTCCAGGTCAGAGATTAGACAACCTGTAGTTGAGGTACCTGCTCCGATGGACAAAAAATCTACATTTTTAGGTAAACAAAGATGAATAACTCTAGAACGAAAAACCCAAACAAAACGATTAAGCACTTCATTGAATGTCCTCATAGTGTTGAACATCCAACCAAATTTCTTTGAGATCAGACAACCGGTTGTTGCAATATCTGCTTGGATGAACAGACAAACAGACAGATGGCTACTTTTATTGGCTAGACAGAGGATAGAGCACGTGTAATCCAGTATACCCACCATTTCCTTTGATCATGGGGGCGTGTAATGAAGACAATGTCAATCACTATCACCTTGGATATGAATGCAGGGTCACAACCAAAGCAAACACCAAGCTGCTGGAAAACATATCGTCGGATGTGGAAAGCAAATTTATCAATTCGGATGGAAAAAAAATCATATTTCCAGACAAAGAGGGAAGCCAGGCTGATAAAAACATTTGACATTTTTTGAGTGGCATATTTTTAGTCAAACCGTATTTTATGAATTACCTTGAATATAGTGAATATTTTTGAATAAATTTTCATGGTTTTCCATCCATCAGTGTCAATTGGGCTAATAGCTAAAAGAAATTTTTGCCTCTCACTCAACTCGAGTTCACTCTCGCCGGATTCAGATGGCGGATGCTGCTCCAACAATGGCCTCCTCTCTGAAAAATACAGGAAATGTGTCTCCAGTTCATGGTATGTAACTATTACAAGAGTTAACCCTTTCATGGTAGAAGCTGCGCTGGTGCAGCAATAAATATCCTGTGCCAGTGCATTCTCTTATATATGCGAGTCTCCCATAGGGAGTCTTGCATATATAAGAGTATGCACTGGCTTACAAGATCAAGGTAAATATCGTTAGGCCAATGCATTCTCTTATATATGCGAGGCACCCTATGGGATTTGCTTGAGCAGTAATCTTGTTTCTATCTTTGTTCTAACCACCAACTATTTATACACCTGTTGCTACACATTGGGGCCGATATCTATAATCATGTGGGTTTTCGCGCTGTGATATCATGTGACTTTTACTGCCAAGTGCATCTCCGTAGCAATACCACTGTACCACACATTACAAGTTACATGTATGTGTCGCTGAACTTTACAATATATAACAGGGTATGTCATAACTGGGGTTGAACCCAATTCAGCGCAACAAATCAGTTGATATTCATTCCAAACTCGCGAAGTTGAGTGCCTTGAAAAGAGAGTGCTTTCAAAAGTGCTAACAAATGAAGTTTCAGAAACTAACAACTTGTGTCACAGCTGAAATATTTCTGGAACACATGTTCAGGTGCTGCCACAGTGGAGCAACCAGTTCACTAGGGCATGCACTGTTCACTAGCCAATCAAAAGCGACAAAATTATGACGCCACTTAATCAATCGAAAAGTGGATGTTTGATGGACAGCATGCATGTCAGTTTCAACTTTATGAGTCTTTTTTGTCGGAAATTATCTCAAAGTTTTATGGTCATTTTATACTTATACCTTCTAATTATGGTTGTTCTTCTGTGGAATAACGGATTATAAGAAATAACTCTTGTTTTGATTAAGGTTATGAATTATAACCAAAAAGTTTGAAGACAAATTTACTATAAAGCGCATTATAGAATTTGTCTTCAAAATTTTCGGTTACAGTGGCATAACCTTAATCGAAACAAGAGTTATTTCTTAATTAATTTTGAATAAGAGAGAGAACTGGGACAGAAAGTGTGGCTATTTTTAGAACATTACAACATATTTTGTTCTATTATATTAGAAATCTGTTTTAAAACACTTGTGAGAGAAATATTTGCAACACCAGACATTTCTATTGGTAATAACAGTTGAAACGTGCCTTGAAAAGGAGCCCCTAAAAATTTGTTTGTACATTTTACATGCTTCACTTCCATATTTTTCATGAATTCTAAAATAATTCCCACAATTTTAACTGAGTTAGCCAAGGATATAAACATAATGTGGTACATATCTTATGTAAAAGTAAATGTATAGTAAATAAGGTTACTCTATTTACCGTGACACTGTGGCAGTATTCTTTAAGGTGAAGTTTTTGGGCATTTTTCTTCGCTTCAGAACATGTAAACGCAGTTGCGTTTGTGTGACAAGCTAGAAATAGCATCAGGTTTGGAAAATCCGGACGGAAACAAGAGGTGTGCACTCGCGTGCTACCATAGCCCCACTGTGGCAAATTCAACCCGCATTATCCGTAAACCCAACAAAAAAGATTTTTAACTTTAAAGAAAAATTTGGATTACTAGTAATAATATTGATATGGTGTCGCAAGAAGCTTGTACAGAAAAAAATCGCTAAATTTTGTGAGTCAAAATAAGTCGAAAATGAAGTCTAATGTTAGGAAAAACAGTCCGAACCAACCCTGAGCCGTATCATGTAGAGAGGGTGTTGTGAGAAGCATGTATACCAAAAATTATTGAAATCGGTCCATATTTGTTAAAGTTATTAAGTCGGACAGAATTTTCTAAGTCAAAATAAGTCGAAAAGTAAGGCGTAACTTAAAAAAAGAATTAGCATCATGCGGAGAGGCGGTCCTATGGAGATTGCATACAAAAAATTATTGAAATCGGTTCATAGTTGTTCGAGTTATGAGGTGACGGACGGACGGACGGATGGACGGACGGATGGCTCGACACACAGAGGGAGAAAGTGTGACGGACAGACGCAGTCAATCCAGTATACCCCCCATTTTCTTCGAAAGTGGGGGTATAATTATTTCTAGTCCCCCGAACGTTGAAAAAGTTGGGGGACAAAATGTATTATCACACATGACAAAACAACCCAGCGTATGTGCCTGAATAAACCTTGTTAGTCTGTTTTTTAATTCACAGGTTCTAGGATGAGTGGTGTAATAAACACAGAATGACATGTGTGATAATGTGTTTGTCGACAAGGCACTGCTGCCATCGCCAAAGGATAGAATGTGAGGCTGCGTTCTATCCTTTAATCACTTGTGCCTTATCAACAAACCCATTTAACACACTTGTGTTGTTCTGTGTATATATCTGGGCTAGTTTCAAAGTTGCACACCAATGGCCGATGGTATCAAATTACAGAATAATAATTTCCAAAAGAAATTAGCATCCTGTTACACCAATAAAACTGATGTTGTGATATTGAGTAGCAGCTGAAACCACGATAAACCCACAACAATCTGACCCAATTCATTGTCTGGGGTTCTAATGCTCACCTTCCTCTAAGCTACTTGCAAACCTAACATCTGCAACGTCTGTAGACTCTTCCTCTTGTATGGCTGAAAATAAACATGAGCTGCATCAGATTGTATTGCAATTTGCTCTGGACCAAAGCCTGGAAATAGTGTGTCTGTCATTTGCAGAATGAGGTCCCCAGAGGGTGAATTAGGTGACACTAACCCACACAGCAGGCTAGCATCACCAAATTCACCCTAGTAAGTATCTATAGTCTGAAAGTTGACTAATGGTTGAACATCACCAAATTCAACTGCGGAACTTCAATCTGGTCCAAGGTCTCCCATAGCAGCAGTTGATTCCTAAGCAGAATGAGGTCCCAGAGGGTGAATTTGGTGATTCTATAGTCCATCATGTGGGATAGCGTCACAAAATTCACCCTCTGGGGACCTCATTCTGCAAATGACAGACACACTATTGCCTTGACTGGAACAAGTAAGGAGTAAACAGTAAACTATACAAATTTAAAGGGACCCAATTACGGCACTCGTAATTTATAAATGTGCAAAAAATTTAAAAGTCGGTAAAAAAATCACCACTATGAAGAAGAACATGAATAAATAGATAAACTTTGTTCACCATTGTTATGTTAATAAACTGTTACAGTAATTTGTCAACAAGCATCGTTTATTGCATAGTAAATTCAAATATTTCGTTTTTCAGAATATTTTTCACTGCTTTGACCTCTTTCAATATCTTTCAATTAAAACATGGTATAATAAGAATTAAAAAACATGGCATATTAAGACATAATACATGTATATAAATAAGACAGGAAACATGGAAACGATAAATTTTACAGTGATTCGAAAATGTCGCTGACAATATTAATGTAGCGCTATTGTAGTTTTGTATTGTTGAATATTCGTACCGCAGGATTTAATTAGTGTGTCTTTGGTCGGCGAACCAGGTGTCTATTTATATAACTGTGCTTATTTCACACATTGAGAGAACAATGTGACTTCACGGAGAATAGAGCACTGACACTATGTTTTTACATCAATCATTGCGCTGAGGTGGACTCTTATTTTTACGACCACTGTCCAAACAAAACACGAATGAAGATCGCCATTTCACCAATACACTTTTAATCAACCTGTCACAATGAATGAGCCATCACGAAATCAACTTATCAGAGTTTAATGTAGACCAGAGATTTAAACTTCTGAAGGATCCCCAGTTTTCACCAAAGCCAATACGAGCTCAGCATCAAGTATGTCAAATCTACACCATGTGCGTTCGGTTGGTGTCGATTTCTGTGATCGGAATTCGGAGGTAAAAACTAATGTATTTGTTCACTTATGGACTAGAAAAGCCGTCCGATGTTCGGAATAGAGCGTTTCCGGTTTATAGATGTAATTTTTAGTGAGAATTTGAGTGGTTTATAGAGGTAATTTTTAGTGAGAATTTGGGTGAATTTGGGACCAGACAAAACGTCGCCGCCATATTGCTTCTTGCGACCTCTCATTTTGCGTTAGGTCATATCACTTCGTTTAGAGAAATTCCCGCTAAATTATATAATTCGCACTTCGTTTATAGAGAGTCTGGTTTAGGGAGGTTTTACTGTACATCTTCAATGTGTCAGTAACAATGTATTGAAGTTTTAGGTAAATATGATAATTCATCCAAGTGCATATTCACTCCAAATTTTCCAAGTTGAGAAAGGGTCAATAACTCTTAAAATAAAAAACATTTTTATTCAACACAATACCTGATGCACACCTTCAATGTGTCAGAAACAATGTCCTGAAGTTTTAGGTAAATAGGATACAAATTGTAGGTGATGTTGATTTCACAGTTAACCCTTTGAACCCGGCTGGCCGGTATTCCGGCCATGACGTAATCTCGTTCTACCGTCGGCATCACAGTGTTGCGCTTTATTTTTTATATTTTTCGATAAATGCTCAATGTTAAAAAAAATAAAATAGTATTTCATAAAATTCATATTATAGTTGTTTTAGCTGTCCAAAAAATATCGAAGACGTGTTTGGCATAACGAAGTATCAGCCGATTAAACACTGGATACAGTCTCCATTTTATCACATTTCTGCAATTACGTCGCCGCCATATTGCTTCTTGCGACCTCTCATTTTGCGTTAGGTCATATCGCCTTATATGGGCCATAAGATATCTAAAAAGATATATTTATAGGTAGAAACTTTAATGACGTATTCTTGTGGTATTTATAACTCCCAATGTGTGAAGAAATTCCCGCTAAATTATATAATTCGTACTAACGATTGTCGGATATAAACACATGTCATACGAGTTTTGTTCAAGAATATGCAAACTTCTGAGTTCATTAATTCATAACTTTTTAAGGTACACGCTATATAGATTTACACGAGAATAAAGCTCAGAATCTTTTCTTTAAGATGGCATAAGCCAATACACCACACAATGCACGCATTTTAGTTATTGGTGGGGTATTCAGAGAACACCCAGAGTTTGTTTTGGCAAAAGCCCATATGACATCATGTATTTACGTTGGGATTGTGATGTTACGTAACATTTTTGGCAGTTTTTATAATAAATCCAATAAAGTTTTCAATTTTTTATAACTTTTTCTGGTTTTAAGATATTGAAATATTTTGTGATGTGCTGAATTCAGAATTTAATAATCTTTCCAATGGTGTAAACAATATGGTAGAAGAGAATGCATACGATACAGCACCATGCACCTGAACACAGTCTACAATAAGTCAAAATACCCCTGGGAGCCCAGGGTCAGGGCGTCGATCGTTGTGGGGAGCCAGGATTCAAAGGGTTAAGGCACCAAAGTGCATATTCACTCAAAATGTTTTAAGTCGAGAAAGGGTCAATAACTATAAAATGAAAATATTTTCAGTCAACACAATACATGTTGCACATCTTCAATGTGTCAGTAACAATGGCCTGAAGATTTAGATAAATAGAATACACAAACTGTAGGAGCAGTTAACTCGTTTAGGACGGGAAACGGATATATCCGTTTCCCAAAACATTACCTACAGGACGGGAAACGGATATATCCGTTTCCCACTTCATGCACATGTTATCAGCGAATTAATTTTTTATATTTAAATGTTTTTGCGCATAGTATCATGTATTCAATATAGGCCGATCACTCAGTGAGGGGTCCATGTAGATGTAACCTATTTTTGGCGTCACGTGGGGGTCGCGTGCCGTGATTCGTGACGTCATTGTTCCAAAATGGCGGCGCCCAGTAGCCTAAGCCGCAGACGCGTAGACAATTTTTTCGGTTGTCAATCACCATGGCAGGTGAATCTTGACCCCTTCAGCAGAAGGAACAAGAAGCGAGAGCAATTTAAGTATATTCCTGGATCCAATTTTTTGGAAATTAATTACATTTGATTTAAAATTTCGCACGCAGACATCTCGTATAGCGAAATTACAGCCCCCCAAACGCAAAATTTTCCGAAAATCGGTTGCCATGTCAACCAGTCGCAATTTGGTGGAATAAACCCAAATAAAAAATTTGGAAGATTTATAGATCACGGATGATCACCCATATATTATCAGCTGTCATGTGGATAATTCTGTCATGTCAAATGGTCTGACCCAGCATTAAATTAACGCATACAGTGCTATAAAATGATATGAAAGTAAGCATTTTAACGTTAGAAAACGGGGGTTTGGCGGCCATTTTGAATGGCGCCCTCTGTCGGTGATGGGTGATTTTTGAGCAAGGCTAGTTCCAGATGTTGGCAAAATATTCCTGGATCATTTAACTTTGGAAATAATTTATATTTGATTCAAAATGTCGCAAAGGTATCGTCATATAGCGAAATTACAGCCCCGAACGCATACATTTCCGAAAATATGTTGCTATGGTAACCGGTCGCAATTTGTTGGTATCTACCCAAAATTTCTAGAAAATTTATAGACTACGGATGATCACTCATATTGTATGAGTTGTCACGCGGAGAATTCTGCCATGGCAAATGGTCTGACCCAACATTGAATAAACGCATAAATTGCTATAAAATTATATAAAAATGAGCATTTCTGCAAACAATCTCGTCTGTGAGTAATGTTTTCTCAAAAGAATCACGTCCCAAACGAGTTAAGGCACTCAAGTGCATATTCACTCAAAATTAAATTTAGGTGCCCAAATTCGGATGGATGGATGGATGGACGAAGATCATTTCGGCCAATTTGGCCGGTTACTTCATGTGACTTTTTCATCTGACGTGTGTGTCGGATAATTGATCTGGAGGATTTATGTAAATGTTAGCCCAAACTACATTTCCAAGTAACGATGGTTTTGTTGTTTATTTTGAGGAATAATACCGCGTCAGATGAATTCAGCCCAAATATGTTAACAGTTGTCGTGTCAAACATTCGGCAGTAGGTTAGCGTTATTTAGTATTTGTGGATGTCCTTTAACATGGGGAAAATAGACTACTGCGCTTGAACGAGCATGTGAATTTGTCGTTTTTAATGTACAGCAACTTGATAATCAATAACAGAGGCATTCTCTGTCAAATAAGGTCGCTCTATTTACGGTATTAATTGCGGAACTTTCTAAAGTAAACTACGCGTAAACGGATACATACGGTAAATTATAGAATGTGCCGGAATCGGCCTAATCGCCCCATGGCCAACTCGCCCAGTCGACGTGTGTCAATTCGGTACCTACTATAACATGTACCCGAGTCCGATTCGGAATAAAAGATGTATACGGGTGTTATATAGCGTTTGGTCCGTTGTTTCTCAATGAATATTATTGAAATTTGGTGTATATGTCCGGGCTGGGACATGGAATACAACAACGTTTGAATTGTTTTTAAATTTACAAATTTGTTGATTTTATTCATTTTTTTTTCGTTCTGAAAACACACTATAAAGTGTATATAATATAATAAAGAACACGAGACATACATAATTTATAAACTGTTAACAAAAGATATCAAATTCAATACATGACAAAGATGACTCAGTGGAGTTTATAAAGTGAACATAAAAACATTGAGGTAAGAATCTTTTTAAGGAATGCAACTTTATTTAATGATAATAAACACATAAATTAAAATAACAAACATGAGACATACATGATTTATAAACTGTTAACAAAAGATATCAAACTCAATACATGACAAAGATGACTCGGTGAAGTTTATAAAGTGAACATAAAAATATTAAGGTAAGAATCTTTTTAAGCATTACTAAACCGTTTAGCACAGACCACAGTCCACTTCACTCATCCGATCATCACCAAACTTCATATTTATCTTGATATTGATCTATCAGATGAGAGCTATCAAATATTTTTTTAATTTCATAGGAAAAAATGGTCGCCAGCGGCCATATTGCATTTACGTTATATTTTATCGCGTCATGTCGATATCTAGTATTACTTAGAAATTTCACCTTTCCAGATTCATAATTGCTCCATTGACTGTAACAGATGAAATTATTCCCCTCTTCGGATAGAGTGTCACTGAAACTTTATTTTGTCAGACTGTCTGTATAATCACTGATTATATATGGCAATAATCTGTAATAAGATGTAGCACTATTTTATTTTATATTTACATGCAGTGCTGTTTTTATACATCAATTCTAATCCCCCTAGATCATCATGTGATCGATCATACATCGCGCGAGGACCTGGTTGAATTAAGGGGGGTTTTATGGATCACTTCTGTCCTCAAGCTAGATTATACTTATGACATTTGATGGCATGTTTCTAACGTGGAGGGTTAGATATGCTTGAGAAACCACCACTCTTTAATTCACACCAAGTTCTCAGCTGTCATGTTCGGATATTAGAACCCATAGCCATGATATATGGTTTATTTTGTGTATACTAGTAATATAGTTATTTTCAGTACCTTTATATACCAGTACTGTGTATAACAATGCATATAAATTAATCCATGTATACATGTATATTGATTCAACGGATTCAGTGGTTTTGTCCATCAGTCTATCAAATTTGCGGGGAAAACATGGCCACAAGCAGTACACCCTGCTAAATTTCGAATTTGAATCAATTGGCGCACCCTGCAGCCAGCTTTTATTGGAGAACTTTTTCTTATGTGGATATTTTGGGTCACCGCTAGATGTGAGCCATATTTTGTTCTCAAACTGTCCTTGTGAAGACATCACTGCCAGCGGTGATCTTCAATTTTACTATTTTTATGGCTAAATAATTTGGTGATCCTACAGACGACACCCTTGTCCGATCGTCATCAGATTCCACAATTATCTTCTGGATAACCAGGGTGAGAGTAATCTAATTTTCCCGAATTTCGTTAAAAAACATTACCACAGGCAGCAATTTGGTATCTTACTCTTTGATCCTCTTTTGCATGACTGAATTGTTTAGCAACTGTACAGACATATCCCTCATCTGGTTTTTATATACATGTATATCTCTTCATGCGGATAGCCAGTATTACGTAGGTACTTCAACTTTCTGCATTCCTGTCATCATTTGAAATATAAAAATTTACCTGATACATGCACCCTTCAAAATTTGTTTCGTCGTATCTATTTTAATGACCCGTATGGTAATATTGATACAGATATATTTGTCAAACATTTCTTTGTACAATATACAGGTATTTAGTTTGTAACTAAATCTAGAAATATATAATAGTAGCTCGTGGACCCCACTTCGTCCGGGATGTTCCCCTCTGATTTTCGGAGAAATGCGCGATTTAACCTTGAATTGACTATTTTAAAGGTGAAGGTCATGTCGGGGTCACGATTTGACCCGTCCAAAACACTCCCCGGACAAAAGTCACGACAAAAGTACCCGTCGAAATCCGCCCGGCTTTATACCCGATTTGACCTTGAATTGACAATTTTGAATGTCAAGATCAGGTCAGGGTCATGATTTGACCCACCCGAAACACTCCTGGGACAAAAGTAACAGTAGGTATCAAATTTCGTTGAAATACTTCCGTTTTACCAGATTTGACCTTGAATTGATCTTTTTGAATGTCAAAGTCAGGTCGGGATCAAGATTTGACCCGTCCAAAATACTCCCTGGAAATAATTTCCCCTAGGTATCAAATTTCGTCAAATCTGTCCGGCAGTTTTCCCGGCCATAGCTAACAGACAAACAGACAGACAAATGTCCAAAATATATATTAAACTAGCTGATGTACTCGACTTCGTTCGGGCTAGTTAGGGATTTTTTTTGTGATCGCCTCCATCTGGACAGTACCCAGTATATACAGCGTCTGGCCAAACTATTGTTCAATTGGTCCAGAAACATGCCTATATCAGCACGTTCGAGAACATGGTCCCACGTGAAATTGGACCCGTCCATATTGCTCCCGGGATCGAAGTAGTCCTACACACAAATTTTTAGTCGGATCGGTCAAGGTCCAGAAACATGCCTATGAGCGAGGTCAAGTTGACACGTTAAATACCAAATTCGAGCAGTGTTAGAGTCTATAACACATACACACATGCATTCACGCATACACACATACATACATACATACAGACAGGTGTTTCAAAATGTATAATCGATAGCTACAACAATTCTATGGTAGATAGTTCACGGCCGACCTGATGCATGCATCTTAGTTTTCTTGTTTCTTTTGTCCCCCGAACTTTGGGGGTCAAAATAGGCTGGGATATGACTACTCTGAGTGAAAATGTAAGTAATACATGTATGTAACAATGAACAGAAGGCACTACAAGCTCAAGAAAAACAGTTTTCCAAATTTAAGGTAAGAATAGAAGAGACAAAATTTGTATAACATCAATAATGAAAGTGTCAATGACACTGTAGCTCAACTTAGGTAGGGGAATAATTTAATGGTTGACAGTAAATGGAGGAATAGGAAAGGTGCTAATTGAAATGTCTAACCTGCGCCAAAGGATTTAGTGATGCAAAGAGTAAGATACAAGATGGCTGCTGGTGGCCATTTTTTTTTACCAATTGACCCCAAAAGGACTCGTTCCCATCTACGTATAATTGTTAACATCCATGACAAATTTTATGAAGATCTGACCAAAGCTACGACCTACAAATTTCATAATGATCAGACGAACAGTACGACCTGTAGACCGCGCCAATGGATTGAATTTTGAAATCCAAGATGGCCGCTGGCAGCCATGTTATTTGGCCGAATGACCCCACAATGATTCGTTCCCATCTACATGTCAATGTCAACATTCATGACAAATTTCATAAAGATTAGACCAAAGGTACAACTCGTTCCCATCTACATGTCCGTGTTAACATCCATGACAAATTTAATAAAGATCAGACCAAAGGTATGACCTGTAGCCCACGCCAAAGGATTTAGTCATGCAAAGAGTAAAATGCTGGTGGCCATGTTTTTTGACCGAATGACCCCAAAACGACTCGTTCCCATCTACATGTCATTGTTATAACTCATGACAAATTTCATGACCATCTGACCAAAGCTACGACCTGTAGCCCGCACCAAAGGATTTAGTCATGCAAAGAGTAAAATCCAAGATGGCTGCTGGCGGCCATGTTTTTTGACCGAATGACCCCAAAACGACTCGATCCCATCTACATGTCATTATTAACATCAATGACAAATTTCATGATGATCAGACGAACAGTACGACCTGTAGCCCGCGCCAATGGATTGAATCTTTAAATCCAAGATGGCTGCCAGTGGCCATGTTTTTTGGCCGAATGACCCCAAAATGGCTCGTTCCCATCTACATGTCAATGTCAACATTCATGACAAATTTCATAAAGATCAGACCAAAGGTACGACCTGTAGCTCGCACCCAACGATTTAGTCATGCAAATAGTAAAATCCAAGATGGCTGCTGGCGGCCATGTTTTTCGGCCGAACGACCCCAAAATCCCTCGTTCCCATCTACATGTCATTGTTAACATCCATGACAACTTTCATGATGTTCCGATCAAAGCTACGACCTGTAGCCCGCACCAAAGGATTTAGTCATGCAAAGAGTAAAATCCAAGATGGCTGCTGGCGGCCATGTTTATTGGCCGAACGACCCCAAAATGACTCGTTCCCATCTACATGTCAATATTAACATGCATGACAAATTTCATGATGATCAGACGAACAGTACGACCTGTAGGCCGCGCCAATGGATTGAATTTTGAAATCTAAGATGGCCGCCAGCGGCCATGTTTTTTGGCCGAATGACCCCAAAATGACTCGTTCCCATCTACATGTCAATGTCAACATTCGTGACAAATTTCATAAAGATCAGACCAAAGGTACGACCTGTAGCCCGCGCCAAAGGATTTAGTCATGCAAATAGTAAAATCCAAGATGGCTGCTGACGGCCATGTTTTTCGGCCGAACGACCCCAAAATCACTCGTTCCCATCTACATGTCATTGTTAACATCCATGACAAATTTCATGATGTTCCGATCAAAGCTATGACCTGTAGCCCGCACCAAAGGATTTCGTCATGCAAAGAGTAAAATCCAAGATGGCTGCTGGCGGCCATGTTTATTGGCCGAACGACCCCAAAATGACTCGTTCCCATCTACATGTCAATATTAACATCCATGACAAATTTCATGATGATCAGACGAACAGTACGACCTGTAGCCCGCGCCCAAGGATTGAATTTTGAAATCTAAGATGGCCGCCAGCGGCCATGTTTTTTGGCCGAATCACCCCAAAATCACTCGTTCCCATCTACATGTCAATGTCAACATTCATGACAAATTTCATAAAGATCAGACCAAAGGTACGACCTGTAGCCCGCACCAAAGGATTTAGTCATGCAAAGAGTAAAATCCAAGATGGCTGCTGACAGCCATGTTTTTTGGCCGAACGACCCCAAAATCACTCGTTCCCATCTACATGTCATTATTAACATCAATGACAAATTTCATGATGATCAGATGAACAGTACGACCTGTAGGCCGCGCCAATGGATTGAATCTTGAAATCCAAGATGGCTGCCAGCGGCCATGTTTTTTGGCCGAATGACCCCAAAATGACTAGTTCCCATCTACATGTCAATGTCAACATTCATGACAAATTTCATGAAGATCAGACCAAAGGTACAACCTGTAGCCCGCGCCAAAGGAAATTGTTGACGGACACACGCACACACGGACACACAGCCGACGGACGCCAAACCATGGCAATAGCTCAAACTTACAAAAGTAAGTTGAGCTAAAAAGTGTGCTATAGAATCGGCATGAGACAGATTTGTCTTTGTTGGTGTCCTGCTTGAACGATATCACTGGCTGACAAAGACAAATTTAAATTGGTCTGGACGAAAATGTATAAACATCTGATCAGCATATTGATCATGAAATTACCAGAATGTTGTTCCAATGTTGATTCCTGTGCTGAAAAAGAGGTGTTTAAACATCTGTGAGAAGTTCCAAAAACCTGGAAACATTTATATCATTATAAATATCCACATCCCAGTGCTTGCTTAACATAGTAGTAATAGTAATAATTATGTCAGGGGGTTGTGATTTAGAGCTCAGCAAATACCTAATTTTCACTTAAATTGAATGTCAATTGAATACTACTCCATTGTTTTAAAACTCGAAGCAAATGTATAATTAAAAATATATTGCTGTTGTTTGTGAGTGGATAAAAAAAATTATTTTATTTTTAAGCAAATGCTTCTTTTTTTTAAGTTCCGCAAGCCAGTAGCACAAGCTGTCATGTGGGACATCCACGTCTTACTTTATCAATGTTCTGGAGGTAATAAAAATTTACTAATTCCAAAACCAAATCAAATTCCAATTGAATCTCATTGTAAAATCTAATATTAAATATTTGCAGGCTCCTATTGCAGCCTCAATTCCACTATAGCTCTATTATCTTCTGATTTGTTGAAATCTAGCGTTTAAAGGCACGGATGGCCTTCGTTGTAGGTTATCATTTATAAACAAAAGTTACCAAATTATGAAAATTTCCCAAAGAATATACTAAAGTATAGTATAATGATAGTATAAATGCGATATAATCCACAAAAAACACTTTGGGTGAACCAATTGGTTGTTTGTATACAGCACATACATAGTTTGTGATAAGCAAAACACTCAACACCGTGGCTATGTTTTTGAGAGATTGGTTCACAGTGACCCATTCTGCACTGAAATCTTGAACAGAGAACATTAGCGAGGGCTATAGCAGTATGTTGAAAACAACATGGTGGCGGTTTTAACCAAAGATCACCTAGTTTGGGTCTTCTCCGGTATTGAGTGTTTTGCTTATCGCTCACTCTTTGCATACTGTTTGTTTACCTAACACAGCGTATGAAATACAATAACATGCTATTTACACGATATATATGATTGGTATGAGAACACAATCAGTCTATTTTAATATTCTTTCTGTTTATAGCGGTTTAACGGATATGAATATTTTAACAGCAATAGCCACCGCCAATGCTTACCGTATTTTTAATATATCCAGTTTGAAAACAAATAAGTTTTTAAAATCCTGTCAAGTTCCACGACATTTAATAATTGCTAGAAATACTGAGATAGCTTCATCTGATGTTATCCACTGAGGATAGAAATATTTGTTAACAGGCCACAAAATACATGTATGGTGCTGGACATTTCAGAATGAGGTCCACAGAGGGTGAATTTAGTGACAATACCCCACACAGTGGGCTAGCATCACCAAATTCATCCTCTGGGGACCTCATTCTGCTTGGCCTCATCTGCTATGGGAGACCTGGACACAGGTTGAATTTCCCAGATGGTTAAGATGGCGATGTGCACCCATTGAGTACCTTGATTATGCATGACAACCTGAACATTGTTGGTTTACACGATAAAAAGTTTTACTTCAAAATTCTTTCTTATTCTACTAAATTGCAGAAAATCTTGAACAAATCAGAATATTTAGAGCTTGTGGAAAAGTGGGTTGTTTATATATCAGGAAGATAGACATGCAATTACCGATTACTTCTGTATCACTTGCTGGAAAATCAACATAACATAGCCAATCATACATGCTTGATAATGGCAGTGGCAGACCTGGCATAATTATGTTTTATAAGAAAAATACTCTGTAGGAGAAGTCAGATGCACAGAAATAATTAATACATTATAGGTATAACATCTATTACGTTAATGAAGATATAGCAGAAATGTTTGAAGACAAATTCTGGTTATAGTGTTATCAGGCTGGTTTCAATAGCAAATGGTCAATATAAAAGATCAGCTGACCGCAGTGTCCCCCAGCAATGTGGCAAGTCGATGCCGCTTTGTTAAAGAAATTAAAAAAAATGTTGAAATTTTCTAAGTAGAAAAGGGTTCGTAAACAATATTTTTTCCGTCATCTATATACATGTTGCACATCTTCAATATATGGGCAACAATATTCTGAAGTTTCAAATCTCTAGGATGAAAACTGTAGGAGGAGTTGATTACACCATGAAGGTACCCTCATACTGAAAATGAAAAAAAATGGTGAAAGTCGAAAAGGGTTAATAACTCCGTCAAAAAAAAAAATCCGTCATCTATATACATGTTGCACATCTTCAATATATGGGCAACAATATTCTGAAGTTTCAAATCTCTGGGATGAAATCTGTAGGATGAGATGATTATACTATGAAGGTACTCAAAAGTGTGATGGACGGACGAACGGACGGACAGAGCCCGTTTCTATAGTCCCCCAAAAATTAATTTTTCGGGGAACAATTAGTATAAATAATATTTATATAAGGGCATACTTTAACTTTTTCTTTACTAAATTTATTCTCGCATCCAGTTATGAAAGTATACTTTGGAATAGTCTTATTTTTCATATGGAGGGGTGTTGAGGAATTGTAAACAGATGACAGACTGACGAACATATATTGAATTGCAGAAGGATTTCTATTAATTGGTGAGAAATGTTCAGATAATAAGTTCAGCGAACGGCTTATGATCATTTGTTGAATTTATTGTCTGAAATGGTACTAGTCATCATCAGTATTTAGGATAGAAAGTGTTAAGTCCTGATATTATAAAATAGATATAGGTATCCTAATCAATCATGCTTAAATATTACTCCAGTAGGTTCCACACTGAACCCCACAAAAAAAATCTCATTTATAGCATCATTTTAGCCTGGAGTGCCTGCCATACAAGTTGGTGCAATAAATGACGAATTCTGACTGTTCAGCTGGAACCTGTGTTGTATGAATTAACAATTTTATGACGGGAGTTGTGCTGGTGCAGCATTAAATATCATGTGCCAGTGCATGTCTCCCATATATGGAGCCTTGCATATTTAAGAGAATACACTGTCTTACAAGTTCAAGGTAAATATTGTTAGGCCATTGTATTCTCTTATATATGCGAGGGTCCATGAGAGACTCACTTATATAAGAGAATGCATTGGCACAGTGTTTTCACAAAAGGAAGCTCCAGTCATGGAAGGGTTAATGATCTCACTTTTTAGTCAGTTATATGTTGAACATGTAAGAAACCAGATGTTTCTTGTGTTTTTGCTGGGATACTAATACAAATATGTCTTCTAATCGAGTTTGGTAGAAATTACTTTTGGTGTTGTTAGTTTTATTACTATTGTCTGAAGAGAGAGAGACCACATCTTCAAGTAAATTTGTTCATTCCTGACATAATTCTTTGAACTATAGCCTATATATACACTACATGGCGCCCAGTCATTTGATATGCATATTAGAAGCAAGTCTGGATATAGTGTGTCTGACATTTGCATGTGGTCCGCAGGGGGTGAATTTAGCGATGTTATCTGGCACATTGGGCTAGCATCACCAAATTCACCCTCTGGGCACCTCATTCTGTTTAGGCCTCATCTTCTGAGAATTATCTTTAGTCTCAAATTAACATTGTTTAGTTTTTAGTTGTTTTCGGTTCAGTTTCAAAATCCCCTAATTTGCAGAAGATAAATTGCACTCTTGAGATTACTAATGGGTGAACATCACCAACTTAAACTGGGAACCTGTAATCTAATCCTAGGTCTCCCATAGCAGTTGAGACCTAAGCAGAATGAAATTGATGATGCTAGCCCTCTGTGCAGGATAGTCACTAAATTCCCCCTCTGGGGACCTTATTCTGCAACTGTTGTCAGAATAGGCCCCTGCGAATAGTGGGTTTTTTATCGAATCGAATTTCGAACTGAATAGCTCTAAAAGAATTTGAAAACGAATCGAATCGAATATTTCATAATCTTGTCCATGGAAATGATAAGATAAAGAAATGTTTCCCTTGTTCGTCTGTATGTCAGAATTACCTATCAAATAAAACATGTTGGCATCTTTTTTGTGAACGGTGGATCGTCAATTAAAGACACTATTTCTTCAAAATATAACAAACAATTAGGAAAATACACTTTTCGTTCACTGCAAATAAAAACTTCTGATGTCTATTAGTGGGGAATTCCACATCAATTCAAAATGCAGAATAGGAGAACAACCATTGAAGAATTACATCTTTCTCATCTATAAAACGGGGGTTTGATTAAAGGGCTTTGACCTGCAATTTCGCGAACGTCTTTGCAACTGCCACTGCTAGTCAAACTGAACAAACGCAATCAAATAATGAAAATATAATGCATCTAATAGCATGTATGCACAGTTATGTGAGGTACTATTCACCAGAGTTGTGAAGTATCATTCTGTCGATTATAAGTTAACTTAACTGTTATAATCTCAATAGGGTTAATAGAACAGTTAAAGTTAACCTAATACAACAGATTGTGAGGGTATACTGTTCAAATATTACCGATAAATGCATTACGTTCACCTTCACTGGTTTGGTGTATTTGACAATTACTATTCGTTGTTTCAAAGTCAAATCGAATACCGAGATCGAATCGAATAACAAAAGGAATATCGAATATTCGCAGGAGTCTATGTCAGATATACTAAATCCAGGCTTGATCAGAATCAAATTTAGAAGATACAACAATAGGTAAATAATAGCGATAATTGTGTTACTTACAGATCGGCACGTTAGGGGCAGGAAGAGATCTCTGGAGCTTATAAATATATCGTCCCAATACCACAACCAGCACATAAAACACGTAAAGTAAAATAAAACCTGAAATCAAATGAAAAATATAATTAATGAACACTCTGAGAGGAAGACAACATAAGTAAGAGAATGCTTAGTTGCTGGATATATCTTCATGTGACGTAAAGTAAAATATATATTCAACGGACATTGGTTCGACCGAACCCCAAAACTATGTACAGTAATGCCCAAAGTAATTAACCACTAAACCACAGCAGAATTATGGGTAAAGTTTCAGGATTTAGTCAGAAATATGGCTTGTTTCCATTCATCGGAAAGCTCTGAGAGCTAAATCCTGACATTCTAAATCCTAAATCAGAATATGTTTATCAGAGGACTGTGTCCTGTAGTCTGTGCATGTGTAACCTTTGTACGGTGACATTACAATACATCATGCCTTGTGACCTAACTTCCTAATCAAACATCGGATTAGTTTGTGCTGGAAATTTGTGTGCATCCATTTTGCAAGAGCTAATGTAAATCTTTGGCTGCCAGCGGCCATCTAGGATTTCTAAATTCAATCCATTAGCATGGGCTACAAGTCTTATACTGTTTGTCTGATCATCATGATGTTAATATTGACATGTAGATGAGAACGAGTAATTTTGGGGTTAATCAGCCATAAAAGATGGCCGCCTGCATTTTACTCTTTGCATGACTACATTGTTTGGCACGGGCTACAGGTCGTATCTTTGGTTGAATCATCATGAAATTTGTCATGGATGTTAACATTGATATGCAAATGGGAGTGAGTCATTTTGAAGTCATTCTGCTAAAAAACATGACTGCCAGTGACCATCTTGGATTTCAAAATTCAATCAATTATCACGGGCTACAGGCCGTACTGTTAGTCTGATCATCATGAAATTTGTCATTTAAGTTAATAGTGACATGTAGATGGAAAAGATTCATTTTGGGGACATTGTGCCAAAAAAACATGGCCACCAGCAGCCATCTTCGATTTTACTCTTTGCATGACTAAATCCTTTGTCACAGGCTACAGGTCATACCTTTGGTAGGATTATCATGAAATTATATATTCAACGGACATTGGTTCGACCGAACCACAAAACTATGTTCAGTAATGCCCAAAGTAATTGACCACTAAACCAAAGAAGAATTATGGGTAATTTTTCTCGGCGAGAGCTTTCCGATGAATGGCAACAAGCCATATTTCCGACTAAATCCTGAAAAATTACCCATAATTCTGCTGTGGTAAGTGGTCTATTACTTTGGGCATTACGGTATACCGTACTGACCCGGTTCAAAGCCCATGCCCGTGTTTAAGCCACCCATATATTTTGGCCAAATTCCATGCACAGGGGTATATTCGTGTTTAAGCCCACCCCAAATTTTTTTCAATTTCAGCGGTGGTAAGTAAGTATTTGCTAATGATACTTCCCAAATAAATAATTCCAATATAACGGGAAGTATATTCACAAACGATCGGTGACGGCGAGAATGCCACGAAAAATGAAAAGTTATACTTCGTAGGTATTAGCGATAATAAATAAAATAAAATAAAGTGAATCTTAAAATCTCATTTGTTTATTCAATTATACTTCCTGGGGGAAATCAAATACAAAAGAACGCACTCGCTAACGGCGTATATCTGAGAACGCGGTAAACATCAGTCACTTAAAAGTCACGTGCGTCCATCGTGCACATGTCAACAATGTTCAGTACTGTAAAAACATATTCTTTGTATGTCGGTATGTTCCTACATGTGGCCAAACACAAAAAGAACTCATTCCCTGGTTATGTAAACACACGGTGGGTATAATAATGGGGCAGAAGGGGGATTTGTCATCCACAACACCACAACAGCACAAGATGCCTTCAAAAAAAGAGATAACGATGTCGTATTGGTACCCGGTAAATAATCATTATTCAAAAAACATCTATTTTTCACGTTTTACGATATAGACTATAGTATAAATATTAATCTGTGTCAACGGTTTGGAAGCGATAGGCTAACTCCTAACATTCAAACACGTGTTTTTTTTGTATACGTATTTACATCGTAATTTCGTTAATTAACTAGACTCACTGGGGCCGTCACTATTGTATTGTAACTCTTTGTAGACAACGGGCCATGAATAGAGCACTGGGTAACAGTGGGTTCATTGTTATCCTAATCGGATTAAGTCACTCTCTTATATGTTGCATAATATTCCCCTGTACAATTTTCAGACCTTTTTTAATTATTATCTTTGGCTTCGATGACGACGGCAAAGTTATGTTTTAATTATATTGTTGTGGGGATCACGTACCGGTACATCTGAACATTGATATAAACTATAGATATAGACTATAGATAGTGGATTTACCCAGCTGTCTGAAATGGCAGAAATGCGATGACCCATGATGCTTACAAACTGTCATTTATGGGAATTTTGGGCAATAAAACAAAACAAGAAGTAATATTTTAATATACACATCAAAATGAAAAAAATACTTTCTCAAAGTAACTTATACTTAACTTTATTTAATCTGGAAGCCGTGTATATTTCCCCGAATCTCTGTTGGATCGACTTTATTTTTTGGATCCATTTCTTCAGTTTTACTCTCCCGATTTCTTGGGATTTTTGGTTTGCAAAGGGTCATATTCGAGTTTAAGCCCACTTGGATTTTTGAGCTCCAATAAAACAAAGGCCCCCTGTGCCTAAACGCGGGTCAGTACGGTACATAATTTGGTAAAATATATGTTTTGTTTCTTATATTTTTCGATAATTTTGCGATCGTTTCATTTGTGTCGATATTTTTAAACATCGGTCGAGTAACATCAACAACTGTCTTCACTCTGAAACGTTTACAGTACTACATAGTATTGACCATTTAAAAAAGAGACAGCAGTGTGTGCAGTTTAATAATTGTTTCATGTTAAGATAACAAAACATGCCTTTACCGGAAGTCATGCATTATTCCATTTCCATTTCCAGATTTCCAATGAATACCAATGTTGCAATGTTTGATTGGGACCGATTATCATTTTCTGGGACACTTAATACTCATGTAGTTCAGGGATTCATTGACTTATTTCGATACGGAGAAAAATTCAAAAGCAAATATTATAAAGGTGTATTTTGGAGTGTAAACCACCATGTGGTTTTAATATTGATGTTGTTGAGTGGCACATGACACTGTATGGTGCAGTAGTCCAGTGGTTAAGGCCCATGGAGACGTTAACACAAAAGTTTTCAATCAACCAAGGGCCGTAACTGTGGTAGAAATTAATGGACAGAACCTGTAGTATGTAGGGTATCCTTTCCCCCAACTAGGGTTGCCACGACTATGAGTTTTCAGAATCGACTAATCGATCATTATAGTCAATGGTTAGTCGATTAATCATTCATATATGCGGCCTATATTACAAACTGGTAAACAAGTGATAAATGCAAAATTACAATGACAATATTTCATCTTGCCTGAACACAGTTATAAACTGTCAGTGTTCCATGTTTATTTCATTTGTTGTTTATTATGGCAACAAGCCATATTTCCGACTAAATCCTGAAAAATTACTCATAATTCTGCGGTGGTTAAGAAGTCAATTATTTAGGGCATTAATGTATGTACTGATTCCTGATTAAACTAGAGGTGTGACTGTCCCAATGGGACTACGGATACCCCCCTTTTTTAAAAATACTAAGATGTTTGACATGTCAGTAAACATTTAGTTAAAATAATAAAATAACAGTTCCCATTGCAGGTGTACAACCATAACCCTAATCTTAAACCTATTGACCGAAAATTGTAGGAATAAAAGCTTGGACAAAATTATGTATGTTGCGAAAAAAATTCTAAGTCGAAAATGGGGAATAACTCCACACAAAAAATGTCGGACAGATGTCATAATTGCAGGTGCACAGGTTCCCATGGTACTAAATATCAGTGCCAAGATTAAAAAACATTGACCGAAAAATGTAGGAATAAAAGCTCGGACAAAATTATGCATGTTGCAAAAAAAGTTTCTAAGTTGAAAAAGGGGGATAACTCCACCAAAAAATGTCGGACAGATGTCATAATCGCAGATGCACAAGCTCCAATGGTACTAAATATCTGTGCCACGTTTTAAAAAAATTGACCAAAAAATGTAGGAATAAAAGCTCGGACAAAAGTATACATGCTGCGAAAATTTTCTAAGTCGAAAAAGGGGGGATTACTCAAAAAAAAAAAGTCCGACAGACGTCATAATCGCAGGTGCACAGGTTCCCATGGTGGTTGATGTCTGTGCCAAGTTTCACGGAAATTGATCAAAAAACAACTGAGAAAAACTCCGGACAAATTTGTGTCCACGGACGGACGGACGGACAAGCTGACTCCAGTATACCCCCCCTAACTTCGTTGCGGGGGGTATAATTAATTAAAACTTACCAACTGATTCCATCTTGGTAATTTTTCTGTCCCATAACACATAGAATGTCCAGAATGTTGCACCAAGGAAGAAGATTACATCACGAAGAAATGGACGTTGCATAATATGAAAAGGTTTAATGATGGAAATGGTCCCCGCAATAACGGTAGTCAGGAATACTCCAGCACCTACAAATAAACATTCGTCAGATGAATAATAGACCATTCCAACGTGTATATTTTTATATTTCAATAGGAAAATCCATTTAGTAATCAAAGGGTTAAGAAACATAGGCCAATCAATTCAATGTAAGTCCATTAAAATAAATTATCTCAGGCAATTAGATCTCAATTTTGCGCTTGTCGCGTCGTCTCTGCGGGGGCCACTGATTTCACCTCACTAGACTAGAATATATACCCATACATGCTTCAATTACTATAACAAGGGACATTCATCTAGAGAGTCGACTGGTGCCACGTAATTGCTTCTGTTATATCTGCTGTCTGCTTATTTTTCCTGGACACCCCTCCAAATGAATAACAGACCATTCCATTATATATTCTATAACTGAATGGGAGAATCCATTTAGTATAGAAAGGGTTAAGTTATAAGACTTTGATAAATCTTTTCAGAGTATATAAAGTCTATATATATAGTATTTCCTGCACTGATTGACCTATTTTAGTCACAGGAATGTGACAATAGAGCAAAATTACAAGGTTTAGTTTGACGACTGAAGTGTATGAGTCACCTTGAGGAGAGACTTGCTTAACGAGGTTAGCTTAATGAAAACCAGCGAAGATGTCATGACATGGTTCCTGACACCATTATGCCATTTGGCTTTGCGGGCCAGAATCCAGACAAGATTACACTTGTCATGTCGTCTCCGCCGGGGCCACTGATTTCACCTCACTAGACTAGAATACATACCCATACACACTTCAATTACTATAACCAGGGACATTCATCTAGAGAGTTGACTGGTACCACGTAATCGCTTCTGTTCAGAATTTGGAAACAGCTTATTTAACCCTTTCCATACTAAATACTCATTGATGAGTTGTTCAATTAGGAAATTTTCAGATAATAAGTTCAACATACAATAGTGATGACCGATTGTCAAATATAGCCTTGCGACGATTGCCGATTATTTGAGATCACAATCGGCCAATTAAGGTGCTTTTGATAACAATTCATCAAACAGCATTTTTCTTTCATCCCAATTCGAAGACATCACATCAAAGGAAATGAGCCGACTGAACTAGTTGCAAGTTACACCATGATCACGTCAATTTCGCAGACACGATTTGATTGTCGATTTCGGCGTGGTCATCAAAATAATCATTGGTGGTGACTGGATGGAGTGACATTGTCTTTGACTATTTAAAGTTAATCATTAATGAAAAGTTGTGTACGGTGAAAGTTACGCAGAATCATGTACAAGACAAAACTTAAAAGCAAACTATGGGAATGGTTTACAATCGACATGCCAGAGACAACTAATACACATGCTATATTATGCTCAATTTAATTGAACAAACAGTGAAGTCAGCTGCGTAATTAAATGTCACGTGACATGTACTTTCAGTTTCTACAGTTTATACCTGTGTTACGCTGTGTGTCTTATCTTACATGTACTATATAGATAGCTTTGTTGTACTGCGTATGCATATATTTTGATTTTAGATAGTCTGACATACATAAATCAAAATGTCTACATGTTGACGAACAATAAAGTTACTTATCGGCGTACATGAGTCCCATGAGATGTACTTTGCTAACGAAATCAATCGACTGAAACGACTGTTCCGGTATGCCAATAATTTATGATTATGCGCAATCACGGCGTCATCCTCGCAGCCTCGTTCTAACCCAAAGTGTCACGTGCTTCCCAGGGATCCCCACTGTAATATATTGTTCAAATATAGACCCAGGTACGGCCGGGGTATTGAAGAGGACATGGCTGTATTTCAAGTTTGTGTTTGGTATCACTTTCCCCATGTTTACTGGTCATTTACTCAACAAAACATCATCAAATTTAAAACAGTTTATTGAAGGAAAACAAGCACCTGATCATTATTTAGACAATCGGAAATGCGGATGTTGAAACCCGAGTACCGATTGTCATCCGATGGGCCACAATTGGCTGATTCCGATTGTCATTTCCGATCATCGGCTAATTAGTAATTACTAACAAACAAGTTATAGGTCGTTTGTTGAACTAATTATCTGAACATTTCTCTCTAATAGATAGGAGTCCCTCTGCACTTTTATTATCTGTCGTCTGCTAATTTTTCCTGGACACCCCTCCGATGAATAATAATCCATTCCATTGTATACTTTTATAACTGAATGGGAGAATCCATTAAGTATAGAAAGGCTTAAGTTATAAGACTTTTATAAATCTTTTCAGAGTATATGGAGTGTATATATAGTATTTTCTTTACTCACTGACATATTTAGTTACCAGAATGTGACAAAAGTGCGAAATTACAAGGTTTAGTCTTTTGGACTGAAATGTACGAGACGCCTTAATGAGAGACACGGCAGGGTTGAGGTGGGATTGGGCCATTGGGGTGTCTCACCCCATGTTTGGTAAAACATTTCAACAGTTGGAAATCCCATGCCTGACAGCCATGTTCAGTTGAAAATTTCAAACCAAGAATAGGTTGATATTGTTATGACAGTTTTATTTTCCAACCAATATTTAGTGTGGAATCAGGGGGGGGTCTGGAAAAAATTGCACATATAGGGCCCAAAAAGTGTTTTTCCGACCTCGAGGGACCCACCACCCCATTTTTGCAAAAAAAATATTTTTTTCCTCCAAAATTTTGGGGACCCACCCCCCGTTTCTCATGTTTTTATCAAAATTTCAGAGGTTGTTTTTAGCTGTTCTTCAATAACTGTGTTAACTGCCTTACTAATTGGTAAACACAGATCAGAAAAACGAAAAATATACTGTATTTCCATGTGTTTCCTGGTGTTTTCAGTATCTAACAACAATATTAATTAAGCATTGTGTATATAGGTACACTATATGTCACAAATTGCCCTAGACCCCATTATAACCTTAATATATCGAGTGTGTTGTGTCTGACAGAGAACACTGGCCAGTGTAAATAGTGGTAAACAGGTCAGGGGTTCCACAATTATATGTGCATGACCAAAGAACTCTTTAGTCTTATCCAACGGAATGGGGTGGGGAGGGGAATTGTTTTTTGGTTAGGTATACACATAGATATATGGTTATTATACTGCCCGATATTAGTCGGCGGGTATATAGTTGACGTCTCGAGCCGTCTGTCCGTACAAACATTTTGAATTTTAACTCAAGAGTCAGTTGTCATATTTGATGCCCTATGGCATGGTGACGGACCAGAAATGGGGGACGAATATGCATAATATTGCGGGTTGTGACCACTAATGCCTACCAGAGTTATGGGCCCTGTTCGACTTTATGAAATTCAGTCCATACAAAGATTTTGCAATATAAGTTAAGTGTCGGTTGTCAAATTTTGATGTGGTTTGGTATGGTGATAGACCAGAATGAAGAATTGAATGTCATTTCTCAATGCATCTGAATGCATCACATTATTTCAGTTCATCTATTTGTAAGTGATAACAGTATACAATTAGTATTTTCGTCTTGTTGAGCAGTAAAGCTCCCAGATGAAGTTCGGAAATTCAATGAGAATAGCATCACCTTCATTTGGGATTGTCTGAGCAGTAAACAGTAATGTCATTCATCATAACCAATTCAGTTTTATTTGGATAATTGTTGCAAATTAACATTACTAGCAATCATTCAAGATGAGAAATAACCAGAAGAAATTAATTTGATTACATGCCAGAACAAGACAGTATTTCAGACATTAGAAATTTATGAGATACCCTTTTCAATTTCATGTTATGCAACAATCAGGTTAATGATAACCTGATATCTACTAGTAGTCATCATTGAGTATTCACCATGTAGTATCCAATTTGTGATAAGAGTTTTTTTGTTTTATTACTTTTATTCAGATAATACAACTGGGTAATATATTAATTTTGTAAATACGGTGGTTCACTGTGAAGTGGTCCGGGATACTGTGAAATTCAGAATGTTGCTAAATATGAGGCTAAAGAGTCACTTTAACTGCCTATATAGCCCTATACCAACAAGCATGGTACTAACATGCTTACAAACAACATTACATGGTCCATTGGAAAAAAATTACAAGCACCATTTTTTCCGCCTCTGGACCACCCACCCACCCCGTCCCTATATACGGAATTTTTTTGCAGACACCCCCCCCCCCCCCCCCTGGTGGAATATGTTGTTTTCCACAAAAAATGTAATATTTAACTACTTTCGGTCAAATTTTCGAACATAGGGGTGCTATGTTGGAAATTGCGAGCAGTTGGAAACTTTGAAGAACCAATTTGAAAATTCTGATCCAAGGGTGATATGCAAATGAGATTTCCCAACTTTGGAACTTTTGATCTGGTTCAAGGGTGGGTAGTTAGAATTTCCAAGGTGGACATTCCCAATGAAGAGCCTCTAGCCCCCGTCCCTGGCTTTAAGTGATAGAAAACCATATCAAAGGTTTGCAAAGGTTTTAACACTTCTCAATCTGGGCAACACCAGGTAAACCTGCTATTGATATAAACTATAATGTTATTTCAACACACTTTCAAACTTGGTATTTTAATATGATGCTACAAACACGTCTGTATCTTCGGTTGATAGAGTAATAGTCGACTGTTATTTGTGCTGAAGCGGTCTTTGTCATTTTAACCCAGGTTAAAGATATTTATGGTATACAGATTGACCTTTGTGGGTTTATGTGTTACATAAATTAGTCGTAGTGTTATGTCACCAATAAAAATCAAATTTGAGGCAGGATTAATAATGATTATCCACTTGGCATGTGATCGGATGCAATATTATGGTAACAAATGTGTGCTGAAAACAAGCAAGGGTCTCAAGCGGGGTATCCAAAATACCTTGTCGTAAAGCTGGCTACCCAACACATCAAAATGTGGCAACAATGACCCCTTCAATGTTATTAGTAATGGTACTAAACACAATTATCATCCTATGATTATTGAATCAGAGCATGTGTGGTTGCTCCACTATGTGTCACGTGCATTCATGTGTCATAATGGCATCAAATTACATGCAGTAGTTGTCATTGTTGATGTCTTAAAATACAAAATATAGCACATGTGACACCCAAACAAGTGCTTCCGGTTGGGTGCCAGAAACGATAATTCAACTTATGATGTACTGCATTTAGCATATCGGCGGAACAACTAAACCACTGGAATTTTCTTTAAAAATATAGTTAAAATAGCTCACAAATGGAAAAAAAGTTATCAGTATGGGCAGGTCAGAACAAAGAGTAATTCTTTGGTCAAAACTAATAAAATGGAAGAGAGTCAGCAGGTTTTGGACACAGTCATAGGGGATAGCTTCAGTTTATTTTGGCCCAGGTCTGTACATCCTCAATTTTGATGTAATTTTCATCAGATCCTCACATTTAAATTAATATCTTAAGGAATAATTATTTTAGCCGATCAGAGGCTCCAACATCAGGTCACAATTGGTCAGAAGACTGAGGACTTATGATAAATCGAGCTGAAATCATCCAGACTATGATCATCCACAAAAGAATAACATTTGAGAACATTAAAACATTCGGCAGAATACTCAATATTGCAAGGAAAGCTAGATTATACTAATTGGTAACTTTGTGTAGAACTGGTTCGTCCTGCTGATTGAGAATTTTCTTGGTAAATCCTTATTAGGATAAATCTCAAGTTTCTAAACTCACCAAAGAGGGCTCCTATGGCCAGACCGGCATCGCCATTCTTGGAATTACCAACAGCAGCTATTGCCGAGAAGATATCTGGTGCTCCATTCCCAAATGCAAGGAAGGTTACACCGTACCATTGTTAAAGAACAAAATTAGTTTCAGTTAGGAGAGTAGCATCCACAATGAGACAAATCAAGCTGCAATGTTTTCATAGTATTTGAAAAAGTGAACTAGTCATCTTAAAGTGATATAATGCACTTACCAAGTATTGACCATCATAATATGGCATACACTATTAACAGAGCACAAAACGGATAAAATAAATACGATATGCTAAATATTAGCCACTAAGAACAACACAATTTAGAAGAAAAAAAACATATTAAAAACATACTCTGTAAAATTTCATATGTTCGCCCCACCAGAAGACAAACCAAACATAATAAAATTTGTAAAACAAACATAATTGGCACAAAGTAAACAGTTGATTCACATTGCTCAACATATTGCCACACCTATATATTGACTGTTGCAATGGGGTCATATCCACACTTCTGATTGGTCACTGATCCAGGTGAGTGGTTGTTTATCTACCAGTAAATATAATTTTTGAGTTATGTTTTATGTACAAATAATAGGTCATGAGTGCAGTGATGAGTATAGATATATTGCTTAAACTTACTTTTTGCTAATCATCTATATTTACAAACTAAATAAATTTGATATAACGAGCTATTAATAATAACTGTAAACACACTCATAGGGTTTATATTTTCTAATGATATGATGTGCTTAAAAGGAAATATCATTCAAAATCAGCCGCAGCATCATTGCTGTGGCTGATTTTGAATGATATTTCCTTTGTAGTTCAATAGAGTAAAAATAAATATATATTTAATAATCCTTTCTTTACTTTGGTGTAGTCTCGTTTTTTGCGTCTTGATAACACATGACAAATGACCTGAAATCACAAAAATTGAAGCTCAATGTTGCCAAGTTAGCCAACGTAGGTAATTATGAATGTATGCCGTTCAGAATAGACGTGCATTATGCAAATTATGTGCTTCAATCGCAACCCGTGATGGTGATCAATCCCCGCATATATTTGGAATCTGTATCGACACTATATAAATTGTCTACCCGGTGCTATAGATGTGGAACTCAATTGATAAACCGTATGTTTAGAAGTTCAGATATCCAATTCAGATTATATGAAAAAAATTCAATGTCAGCCGCCGTTATGCGCGACAAATAATAGAGTGGAATCGGTCTATTACGTTCTTAAATGGACATCATTATGTGCAACCAGTTATCTGCGACACTACCGGCAGAATTCATAGAATTCATAGCGTGTGGCACCAAGTTTCGATCCGTTGAATCTTGTTGATAACATTTAACACTTGTAATTTATGTCTGTTTTCAGGGACCCTCTCCGTGAAGACAAATACTGTGAAAAGGTGTTTGATCTATTGTGGGTTGTAAAGTTTAACAATAACATATAACTACTATTGTAATCGGACTACAACAATTATATAGCTGAACGTGTACCCATGTCCAAGTGTGTCAAATCTTTATTATCTTTATTAACTAATGTAGACAAGTGACTTCCATTCCATGGGGTTTGTGCTACATTGATTGAACTGTCTTTATGTGTCTTACTGTCACTTCTTGTGTCATGTTCGCCATGACACAACTAGATAGAAATTCAACGCAACATATCCCAAACCATCCATTAGACTGAGAGTGACTTGCCTAAAAATGAAACACAAGTTCCAACTGATGTTTATGGAGATTAACATTGTTATATAGTATCTAGTGAAATTTGCATTTTGTCATGAGACACAAAAATAAACACTGGTAAAAAATGTCAATCACTAGCTAATTCGATTCGAGATTCGATTCGATGTCGATATCAGGGAGGAGATTCGATATCGAGATTCGATTCGAGGCAAAATCCCCGATTCGCAGATCCCTATGTTCAGGATATATTAGCAGATGACAGTCAGGTGACAAGATAATACAAGTGCAGAAGGATTCATTTTCGTTAGTGGGAAATGTTCAGATAACAAGTTCAACAAAAGTAGGTTGTTTACTGAAAGTACATTGTATTATCTGAAAATTTTCTAAGGAAATTCAATTATTATATAATAAATAATGAGATATTAATGAAATTCCCTGTGCAAATATGGAATATGAACAACTTATTTTGTAAAAGGATATTGCTATGTTATGACTGAGTCTCAATGAGTGAGAGATTACTTCCAATGCTGGACAGAAACTGAAAGAGAAGAAACACAATTTATCATTATTTTTGAGCAAGTGAAAAATTTTGCAAAAATTATTGGGAATGTTCATCTGGTGATCATGGTTTGTTCTGTGCTTCTAACACTGCAAGAACCAAGGCCATCAACATCAAGTCTGCAAATAGTGTGTCCATCATTTGCAGAATGAGGTCCCCAGAGGGTGAATTTAGTGATGCTATTCTACATAGCAGGCTAGCATCACCAATTCACCCTTTTGGGAACCTCATTCTGCATACGCTTCAACTTCTATGGGAGACCTAGGATCAGATTGAAATTCCCCAGTTGAAATTGGTGATGTTCACCATTTAGTCACCTTGATTATACATTTTATCTTCTGTAAATTAGGGGGTATAGAAACTTCCCAGAAGGGAAAAGTTGACTAAAAACAATGTTAATTTGAGATTAAAGGTACTTCCCAGAAAATGTGACCTAAGCAGAATGAGGTCTCCAGAGGGTGAATTTGGTGATGCTAGCCCACTAAATTCACCCTCTGGGGACCTCCATCTGCAAATGACAGACACACTATTTGCAGGCTTGATCAAATAAGACATGTAACGATTGTATACTTAAAATATTTTACCAGGATCAGAACAAATATTTAAATGGCTAAATAGTTATTATTAATGTTTTATTTCAGACAATTACGTCCATATTAATACACAAATGCACAGTAACGCCATACATTAAGCATATATACATTCACAAAATATGGAAGGTTCCAACTAAATAAGTACATGTAACCCTGCATCAATCTCACTTGTACATAAACATATATTATAAATGCAACAGGTGCTCAACAGCTGTGGTGAATGACTTGACAGACAATACCATATAAATTTCATTTCACATAAATGGGCGACAGAAAGATGGCCCATTTGACCATGCCTCTCCTGTACAATATAATCATGTTTATTTTTGAATATTTCACTGTTAGCATTATGTTCGTAAATACTGTACAAAAGAAAAACATTTAATCTATGTCAAAGTGTGCCTTCGCAATTTTCACTTGATGCATTGTCAAGACTACTGGGTGTGACATGCTCTTACACCAGGCTTTCCGCCAGGTTTTGGGGAACGGGTCATGTATCCGCTGAGGGGAAAATGCAATCAATGTTTTCACTGTCGTGAAACACGAGTGGACCTACTTTTGTTGTATCGGCCAATAGAAGAATCAGAGAGTAGATTTGCTGATCGTTTTGCATCCATTTCTACCCAAGTTACTATGCTATCAACTGCAATAACTTTAAAACCAAGAAAATTTATTAGATAAAAATTAATTGCCAGGTGGTGAAGGCCTTGCTTTGTTCCCAGTATACGGAAACGCGCCCGTTGAAGTTAAACGACTCACTATTCAAGACTCGGCAGATAGTTCAGATGCATAACGTGCCAGAATATAACACTCAGCAGATAGACGATTAGCAGGTTCGAAGCAATGAAGGAATAGAATAAAGGCGCAATGTTTTAGTTCTAAATATCACGCTAAAATATAATAAACATAGATAAGATGCTTTGAAAAAATGGAGTGATATATATATTTTACAACATGAAGATAGAATCAGTGGGTATGATTAAATTATCGGCGGTCATTTTTCGTAACCTAACCACAGCAACGTAACCAGCGGACTCCAAAGCATGTGTTCTAGCGATGTTGGGTTGATCAGTTCATCTAACTGTGTCTGCAGGTTGGAGCTAGCGTGCAACGTGCAGAGCCGTGTGTGCTCGTTCAGAATCCGGAGCATTTCAGTAAAAACTAAATAAAGTGTACTCTATATTCTAAATGGAACACATCGACCCTGCACGTTGAATGTTAGCTCCGGCCTACAGACATACTGACATCCAACTTTTAGTGTTAGATCGGTCCGAGTGTGTATTCTCGCTAGAAATCAAATAAAGTTGTCAACTATTTAAATTTCTTAGTACTCTCCCAATAAAATTGAGAAGTAAACATCTTTATACCTTTATACATATGGAATATGTCCTGTGGTATGACAGAAGGGGGAAAATTGGCTGGGGGAATGGGACCCTTAAAGGGACCCCCTGCCCTACTAGCGGAAAGCCTGCTTACACCCAGCTTGCTTTACACTAATCAATGCCAGCTATAGTTACCGTAGTTTGATATTGTCTTTCTTTGACTGGGATTGTGTTTGATCATCCCTGTATGAGTCGGCATGTATATACCCACTGGGCAGTTTTAAATAGTGAGACTTGTGTCCACGATCGTGTATGTCTGAAGTTCCCTGAACCTTCCAGTTGAGTAGAAATCAGCTACTAGTATTTTAATTTACTTTGTGTCACTTACAGGCTTTGAGTTCATTAGCCTTTTAATAACGGGAGCTGCGCTGGTGCAGCATTAAAGATCCTGTGTCAGTGTATTATCTTATATATGTGAGTCTCCCATACGGAGCCTCGCATATATAAGAGAATGCACTGGCTTACAAGGTCAAGGTAAATACTGTTAGTCCAATGCATTCTCTTATATAAATACGAGGCTCCCCATGGGAGACTAATATATATAAGAGAATGCATTGGCTTACAAGGTCAAGGTAAATACTGTTAGTCCAATGCATTCTCTTATATAAATACGAGGCTCCTTATGGGAGACTAATATATATAAGAGAATGCATTGGCACAGGGTTTTCGCAAAATTGAACATCCGCAAACACTTCGCACAAGGCATTGAATTCCAAAAGGAAATTTTTGTTTATAAAACAATCTAAAATCTTAGCCATTCAAAAGTGATGTGATGGCTCAATTATTCTAAAAACCGAACACCTCTCTAAACCGAACACATTGGTCAGCCCGAAGGGTGCTCAGATTGGAGAGATTTTACTGTATTAGTTTGCTTACAATTCATCAGCAGTCACTCCCAATCCAACAATCAGGAACAGCCACCAGAAGAACTGAAAAATAACAATATTATATTTAATATAATATTTATTCTGTATATATGTATATAAACCGATAAAATATTGAATGGTCAAAACTGTAGAAAAAATATTATAGGTCTGGTCTTTTCAAGGAGTAAAGAGGTGCAGTGTGCATACATTTTTGAGAAGTGCAAAATTATTTTGCACTTGTAAGAATCCTTGAGTAGGAGAATTTTAAACCTCAAAGAAAAACATTCCGAATATTTGGAATCTCACATTGCTATCAACCATACACATACCATTGATACTATTGTACAAACCAATGAATATGATTTCAGACAGGTTTGACCAAATCTGTGTTTTCATCAGTACTTAATATCTGATACAGTATTATTTTTAATTCCATCTTGTCAAATGTCAGAAAACTGGTACATGTAGATCAATTAGTGCAATGGTATTCAGTGTACCGAAACTAGTAAAAAGTACTAGTAAAAGTAAGGTTAGTGGGGACAATATACAGTTATACACCTCTCGCTATAATCATTTAGATGTAAACCAAATGTCATTTAATAATGTTAATTACACCAAAAGTTGTCATCTGAAAACTTAATTGTTTGACTTTCTGATGAGTGTATGGAAAGCACTCATTTCTGTTGTCTCCAAAATTTTGAATTCTTTACAACAATCATGAATAATCCTAATTATCCTTACAAGCCTTGAAATAGTGTGTCTGTCATTTGCAGAATGAGGTCCCCAGAGGGTGAATTTAGTGATGCTACCCCGCTGTGCGGGATAGCATCACTAAATTCACACTCTGGGGACCTCATTCTGCTGAGGTGTAAGCAGAAGGACCTCATTCTGCTGAGGTGTAAGCAGAATGAAGTCCCCAGAGGGTGAATTTGGTGATGATAGCCCACTGTGCGGGATAGCATCACTAAATTCACCCTCTGGGGACCTCATTCTGCAAATGACAGACACGTTCTTTCAAGGCTTGATCCTTACCAACACTATGACTCCAAGGGGAAGCAAATCTGATGAAAAATAACAGTAGATGAAGTGTGTGTAATTGACGAATCCATCTGTGATTTGGCAGTCATCCGTGTTGTTCACAAATGCACAAATATCTGTGATGTTCATCGTATGAAAGTCTCTGCACTGAAAAATTCAAATAGTTCAGTTGTTCATTACTAAAGCCACACATAATCTTCAAAGCCACGGCATTGTGACAAATTATAATATATTTATCTACCATTAAAAGTGATTCATGGCCATTGAAGCGGGTTCATCTGGGTTCATGCGAAATAACATAACAGCCTGTAAAACAACTATTACAACAAGTATATAAAATGAAAGTGATAATGATGCTGTATTAACAATTAACTAATTTTGGTCTAAAACCGCATAAAATCATACTGCTATCATTCATATGATTGGGAAATTATCTCATTTAGTTCAAATGAAAGTTTAACCTGTTTCAGAAGCTGTTTTAATAGAAAAAATGGTTAATACAGGTAAATATGAAGTTTTTTTTCAAATATTGGCTGATAGGCATTTGTCTACCACATACATGTACATGCAATGGAGTGTTGATGTTAGTGTGTGATGAGAGTATGCTATAGGTCTTCCTGGGTGTTCAAATTCCATACTGCACATTAGCACATAAAACACTATTACAATTTTACAAAAACAAATGATACATATCCCAGCATATCCAGTGAGATATCATTTTCCTCTGCAAGCTATATACATGTACATGAACCAAACATGTGTTATTGGCTATTTGGCTGTGATACATTTTAAGCTGATAACATCTCAAGACAGTGAACTCAAAATCTTGACTTTCGAGTCACTGTTGACACTTTGTAGACATATCAGTTTTTAAGCTTCTATTCAACTATAGAGTTGACTTATATTTTGAAAATACATATCTAGAGAGGATATTTGCCAGGCTGCAATTGGAAATGTTATTTTATAAATTGCTGATACTTGGCCATTGTGCAGTAACACGCAATACCCTAATTTATAACTATTTCCTGATTAGTCTGTCAACCATCCCATTATCTAGCATTATTCGATACCACTTTTGTTAGTCTACTGGAGCAACTTCTTTTATACTAAATGACAAGCAGTCACCATGCCAGACTTGGATTCTTTAGGAGTTGTGAGATCAACAGATCATCTGAGTTGATAAACATACAAATAGTTCATTGATTAGCTTGATGCACTGATGACAGTTATTTTCTAGCCATTGATAGTCACATTAATGTTTGAGACAGCTGCTCGCTCTTATTCCATTCACACAATGATCTAGGCTTAAAGGTCTTAGTTACATGAGGACAACTTGACAAGTTTATTTATTTCAGTTTTAAATTTCTCAAAGCTTCTTTCGAAGTGTGTCGGGAAGGAAGTTTTTCACCTCACCATCCCATATGCAACATATCAGCTGAATGTCACCTCCAATGAGTACCATATAAGGTCCCAGTAACATAGATAAGGTGTTTTTTTTTACAGTTATAACATGTTTTAAACTGTTACAAATGTCAAATATGGGCACAAAAGGTCTTTAGTAAAACATTTGCATGAGGTTGTAAAAAATGTGTTTTTTGGATCTTGTACCACCCACCGCCGCGGCATATCTTCCTACAATTTTTGTATTACGCCCCCCCCCCCCCCAATCAAAATTGTTAAAATTTTATATATGAACTCCCAACTAGGTGATAGCCTAAACATGCCTTCACAGTTTTTAGACAAAAAGTTAAATATTTCCCAAATTGTGGTAATTTTTTTGGACTGAAGTGGCCATCAGTTGGAAATTAAGACTGTAGCGGTTATTATTGATGTTGGAAAGCTTGAGGTACCAGGGGGGGGCAATACCATTCATTATGCTCGGCTACAATGGGTAATGAAATTACATTGGGCAATGAATGGAATTATCAGGCATAAATGTGCCAGGCTAAGCTCGCTACATCTACGGCCATGGTAGTATAAATGCAAGTGTATTGTAATGTGACGTCACTTTCTGCACGAAGATCGGTTGTCAACTGAGAAAGCACATGGAAAATAATGAATTTTTGGCTTATTTACTTAAGTCTTCTTTTTTTGTCAAATTTCCTCAATAAAAAATTATGTATTTTTTGCAGTTGTAACTATGCAGTTTTTAGATTACTCCGGTCATTAAAAATAATTCCATTCACCTTTTCCCAGATTAAAATGTAGTCCAGCGTAATGAATATTAGGAATTGCCCCAAGTAAAAATTCCAATTCAGAGGGGATATGCTGGAGATGCAAAAAAAATGGAATTGGGAATGACAGTCTGTTTCAAGGGGGTGGTAGTTAATTTGGAAATTCCATGCCTACCCCCCCCCCCCCCCCCAACACACACACACCCCATGCAATGAAGACCCCTATAGCCATGCACTTATATATGCAGGGATGTCCCGGCTGCTTGGAAGACTAATAGTGGATATATATATGCCCTAGAGGTTTGAGTAGATCTATTCAACTTGATAGTTGGGCATAGAGGCACTCTGTATTCATAGCATAAGTATGAGACTTCACTTCAGTAAGTCAGGATATGTACGGCCTTCAGTTTTGGTATTAGAAGTACCGGTACAAAATATATCACGAAAATAGGGAACACACAAATCTGTCAGTAACGTTCTCACATCATTATTATCTGAGTCTGTCAGGCCCTTCCTCAATGCCGCACTAGTTTCCCGTAAAGACGACATGGTTCCCAAAGAAGATTCATCATATTCGATAACCTTATCACGCCAAATTTCTTTCTGTGAGTGTGACAGCGTTGACCGTTTTTCGGAGAACACGGTACCATTTCTACGGGACTCTTCTGTCACAGGATTCCATTGATCTGGCGGGAAAATCGAATAAGCGATTTCCACCTGTGCACAGGTGAGAACGAGAACTTTGTGAAGAAAGCTCGACAGAATTGTACGCATTTCTATGTGTACGGTGGCCGACTCGGAGTTACTATCTCATTTTCTCTGATTTGTGTTGTCATATTCATGTGATGGAAGTGACAAAGGCCGACAATCTGGAAGTCAAACAAATATTCGACACACATGTGGATTCACGGGTCTTAATTTGTTGATGGGGCGTTCTGAAAAATAATTGCTTACACAGAGCCGGGGTTGATGCATGGGGATCCGGGGGCCGGAACTACATTATATTGGTATCGATTCGAGTCACGTGTCGAGACTATAATAAGTATAATTCGTGACAACTTGTGTACAAGTATACTCTCCAGGTTCAAATAAGCATACCCGTTGTATTGGCATATGATCTGTAAAAAACAATATTAGGCACACTACTAGTAAAGAATGTCAGCTAACTGGGACCTTGGCTAACTGGGACCTTGGGCTAACTGGGACCTTGGCTAACTGGGACCATGACCAACTGGGACCTTGGCTAACTGGGACCTTTGGCTAACTGGGACCTTGGTTATATTTATTAAATATATTAGTAGAATAGAACATTGATAATAGAATATTGTTTGTTTTATTTATGTTATTGCTTCAAAAATGTTTTAGATTTGTTTCAACCTGACTTAATAAAAAAAAAATGAAAACAAATATATTGTCAATCTATAAAACTGAAGGTCACTATTTTAATTTCTTATTTGTATCTTATATATTTCTATGAATATTTATTGTTAATAAAGTCAATAAAGTGATGGTTATTATGGGCATTCACAGTTAAGATGCAATAAAGTGATTGTTACTCATGGCATTTACAGTGAAGGAGTCATCAGCAGTGAGTGTATTTAACAGTAAATCTATCCATGCCTTTGTGAGATCTGGTCCCAACTTGAAGCAGCTACCGTTGTGCTTCATTTTAATGTCTAGAAAGACCAAGCTTGACTACAACAAGGTAAGCTATATTTTAAATCAAATAAATAAAATCAAATAATAAAAAAAAAATTAATACAATTTGATGAATGAATTTAAATATTTATTATTATTGATTTACAAAATACAAATGAATTTAAATATTTAATGTTATTGATTTACAAATTTACAAAATAATAAATAAATAATGAAGCAGAATTAATAAAGAGCAGAACTAAATTTCAAATCAACTATAATTTATTTTCAGGTTTTCGAAGCCGTGTTAACACACCCTCCTTCAACGAGAGTGACAACGTTCGTGCTCGACTTTGAGGCTGGACTATGGCAGGGCATCAGAGCCGTCTTCAACGACCCAATCATCCACGGCTGTTCTTTCCACTTTGGGCAAGCGCTATGGCGACATCTGCAAGTCGAGAAGCTGCATATTTCTTACAACAGAAGAGACCGAATCCACAAACATCTCCGACGCGTCATGTCCATTTAATGTTATTTATCTAAAATGTTAACATTTCATTTGTTTTTAACTTTCTCATGACTTAATAAAAATTGATTTTAATGAAATGATTAATAATATATCTGAAGGTCCCAGTTAGCCAAGGTCCCAGTTAGCCAGAAGGTCCCAGTTAGCCAAGGTCCCAGTTAGCCTGACTTGAGGTCCCAGTTAGCCAAGGTCCCAGTTAGCCAAGGTCCCAGTTAGCTGGATACCCTAGTAAATACTCTATATAGGTCCCAGTGGGCAGGTTGGCCTATATATACAAGCAAGTTGAGTTGTTTGATGACCGTCATTCAGTGGCATCGACGCAACAAATGTCAAATATTATTTCCCATACAAGTCTGATGAATTACCTCATGACTTCACTTCATGTCCTTCATGGAAAATTACCCACCTGATACAGACCAATGTTACTCTGTAGTAATACAAAACTATTAGTTAAAATTCCTCAGTGATAAAGGGTATGTGGCATGCCACGCCAGCCGTTGAGGCATGTCAATATCCCATAATATGTCAAATATAGCGAATTATCGAAATATGAAATACCACGAAAAAGCGAAATAGGAAAATACAGCGAAATTGCGGAATAAAAAATGCATCGAAATGACGAAATAGCGCGAATTATGAAATAAGATATTATTTTTATTAACTAAATAACGGAGATATTTGAAGAAGTGTTTTTGACGAAATAACGGGCATATTTGGAGAAGTTTTTAAAAGTTTTTTTGCGTATAGGTCCCGGCGTAATTCCCTCAATTCGCGTAGGTCCCCGTGATATAGTATTGATCATGCCATGAATATATACTTTTTTAAAGTTTTTTTGCGTATAGGTCCCGGCGTAATTCCCTCAATTCGCGTAGGTCCCCGTGATATAGTATTGATCATGCCATGAATATATACTTTGGCTAACGCCCGTAGAGATCATATTCCACTAGTACAAAGCCGTGGAACTTTTTGAAGTTTTGACAGGGAACCTTATAAAGTCGAAAAAATAACACGGGGGAATATATTTCTTAGTTGGTATCTGTTCCTTAATAATATACTTCGCTGCAGGTGAAGTTTCCAACTCGAAATTGCCTTCTTTTGTGTGATTTTTGTGAGCCAATATCGCAATAAACACAGCTGATAAACATTTAATTAATTACACAGGAGAAATTAGTGACGCAAAGCAAAATCTCTCAATAGTCCTGATAATATATATATATATATATATATTATGTATACACACTTTCGATCCAATGGGAACTTTAAATATATTACCGTGAAATTGGGGGTAAGTAATAGTTAAATTTATATTGGAGTTATTGAGGCTATGGCATTTTAAAACAAGACAGTCAATGACTGTGTGGTCGCTCACCAGACTGCAAAGACTGATAAGACTGGGACTCTGAAGACCACAACAGTCAGAACTTTTCATAATCACTTTAAAGGAAGTAGATCTAAACAGGATATGTGGCTAGATAGACTTCATGTATGTAGATTGGTGAAAATCCACCTTGAAATTACCAACTGTACACTACTGATACCCCCCCCCCCCCCGCCCTCCTCCAGCTCAACAAGTCCCCTCCCGACCGGGCTCCAGACTCCCAAGTCTTAGGTTGGAATTTCACAACCGACACCTCAAACTTTCTCAATTGTTGGAAATTTCCAATCTCACAAGCGCCTTTTAATAAAACCATTTAGAGATGTTTTATACATGGACCCAAAAACCATACATGTAGGCCTATGTCAGATTAATCAGTCAGGTGGTTCCAAGATAGATGTTTTTATGAATTTGGTATTTCAATGATTTTATTAGACACAGAAGTGTTAACTCCCCATAGCCCCGCCATTTATTTAACAAATCTGAATCTCAGTCACTATTAAGGATCCTCCATACTATATGTAAGCTAAATAGTCCAACCTCTCTTGAGAAGACATTTTAAGAATTACTATAGAGACATATAGTTATGTCCCTTGTCCCACCCTATTTAACCTGGTGACCCCATCTGAATAAATTTGAATCCCAGACACCAAAGAACCCTTCATACTAAATATCAGTAAAATAGACCTGATGGTCCTTGTGAAGGAAGCATATTAAGAGAGAAACTGTCCTTCACTTGGCCCCTATTTGACCAGGTGACCCCATTAAAAAAAAATCTGAATTGCAGTCAAACAAGAACATTCCATGCTAAATAAGCCAATTAATTCTTGCAAACATATTTTAAGAATTACTATGTAGTGAAATAGTTGTCTCTGGCTCTGCCCTTATTTGACTTTGTGATCCCATGTTCACAAATCTGTCACCCAATGTAATTTCATACCAAATATAAGCAAAATAGGCCATTTGGTTCTTCCATAGAAGACATATCATGAATTACTATGGAGAGAAAGAGTAATGTAGCTGGCCTTGCACCTACTTGACCTGGTGACCCTGGTTGAACAAATCTGAATCCCAATCACCAAAGGACTCTTAATATTAAATATGAGCTATATAGAGCTGGTGGTTCTTTCAAAGGACACTTTTCAAATTTGCCAAATATGTTCTAGTGAGGTGGTGGATGTGGAGTGTTAAATGTCCTGTTGAAAGATTTGAACAATACATATGATAGATTGTTGTTCTAATTGGGAATTAATAACCTCTAATAACCTTCAGAAATGTAATGGCATTAGTTTTTCAATTTTCAAAAAATGTTAAACAATTTCTATATATAATTGATCATGGAGTTAAATACATACTTTTTTTATTTTTAATAAAAAAAACAATATCACATTTGTTTTTTAATTATAATTTTGTTTGCTTTTTTTTTTTGGTTAAAGAGTTCAATCTAAAAAATATTTTTGGAGTTATGTCCCTGGCCCCGCCCACATTTGACCCAGTGACCTGATTTGAACAAATCTGAACCCCAGTCACCCAAGGATCCTTCATACCAAATATGAACCCATAGTAATTTTAAGAATTACTATGGAGGGAAAGAGTTATGGCCCTGACTTCGCAATTATTTCACCAAGTGAACTCATTTGAACAAATCTGAATGTGAGTCACCTATGGAACATCCACACCAAATATGAAACCATTCGATCTTATTGTTCTGAAGATGTTTAAAAGAATTACTATGGTGGGAAAGAGTTATGGCCCTGGCTTTGCAACTATTTGACCCAGTGACCTCATTTGAACAAATCTGAATGCGAGTCACCTAGGGAACATCCACACCAAAGCAGGCACACATTGAAGAAGCGCTTACAGATAGCCATGCTGAGAAATTACCCAGAAAATGTACGATGTAAAAACAAAGGATGTCCCGACTGTGCTCTTAAATAATACGAACATTCACACCGGTGTTCACACTATCGCATTCTCGTTCCTAAAAATGCCCATATACTACCATGCATCATAATACTACCGTACATCATTAGGACTTCTCTAACAATGACCCTATACCACTAGACATACATATAAACATTATATATTTGTACTGTTAATTTGAATTATCCCTAAACCTCACTCAACACAAAGACTTTCCGGCGATCTATATAGATTCCTCTTATAAAAACTAAATACTTTGTTCTTAAAATACCCATGGAACTGGAGTCGAAACTGTTCATATGTGTTAGAAAATATGAAAAGTTCAAAACATTATTATGGAGAGATAATGCATTATCGATCTTATAACTAGTCTGGATTGTCTCACAACCACACCGATACTTGTTTGTGATATGCCCTAAATGCTATGTTCTAGATACTTTTATATGTATATGATTATAGTCTGTACGTGTGCGTGGATATGAAATACAAGCCATCGATTCAATTATTTATAGTGATATAGGGGGTAGCAGGAAGACAGCCCGATAGGGCTAGGCTAACCCCCAACAATATACAACATTACCTTTTATATGTTACTTCCAATGTATTATTCATGTGTATATTGTAAATAAATTATCCTATCCTATCCTATCCAAATATGAACCCATTCGGTCTTATGGTTCCAGAGGAGATGTTCAAAGAATTGTTGACGGACGGATGGACGGGCGATGGACGGATGACGGACGAGGAGTGATGATTATAGCTCCACCGGAGACTTTGTCTCAGGTGAGCTAATAACAAGACAGTCAATCCGTAGAGGCGGAATCGAAAAAAAGAACCGGCGGACGAAAAAGCCTGAAATCCGCACTTTGGCCGGTAATGACTGTGGGTCGCTCACCAGACTGTAAAGACTGAGAAGACGTGGACTCTGAAGACTACACGAGTCAGTACTTGACAAAATCACTTAAGACAAGTAGTTCTAAACATGGACATAGCTGGAAGTTCTCAGATGAGTAGGGCTCTTCACCTTGAAATTTATAATTGTACACCACTGACAAATCTCCAATCTCTTACATTTTAAAGAAGACAACCATACCACAGTACTAAGTTCACAAAAATCCTTTGGTACATTCCTCTTAGGTTGAATTTTACGACTGGTTTCAGTACTTCAAGCTCTCAAACGTTTGAAAATTACCAACCTGACACCCACCATAAAGTTAAAATTTGTGGCCAATTCGGTCCAACAGTTTAACCTGAAGTAGGAACATATGGACTGATGGTTTAAAAATATACATGTTGGAAAATCAAACCAAACTATGAGAACAATTCTAACCTTTTTTGGTGTGAACATCTAATTTACAACTAATGTAGTATCAGGCATGAAATTTTCAACTGTTTAAATTTTGATCAAAGTAGGGGGTCAAATCTCCACCCCTCTACACTCCCTCCCCATTGCCTCAAACATTGCCACCACCCAGGCTGCCTAGAAATCAATATTATTATAGCAGTACAAAACAACATGAGGAGAGTTAAATCTCTTATCTCTGCCCCTATTAGAACAAATGTGAATCCCCATCTATGAGATCGATTCATCTAGTAATATCAATATACCCCCCAATATCCAATATACCCCCCAAGTTTTCTTTGAAAAATCAGGGTATGATTTCACCTGGATAAGTGGTGGTTAAGAAAATAATATTGGAACAGCCAAGTCTGTATTTAGTGTGTCTGACCTTTGCATGTGAATTTAAAGACACTATTCCGCAAGGTGGACTAGCATCACCGAATTCACCCTCTGGGGACCTCATTTCCTAAACATTACCCCATTTGAACAAATCTGAACCCTGGTCACCCAAGGCCCCTCCATACCAAATATAAGCTATATAGGCCCAATGGTTCTTGAGAAAAAATTGTTTTAAGAATTACTATGGAGGGAAAGAGTTATGGCCATGGCTTCGCACCTATTTGATCTGATGAACTTATTTGAACAAATCTGATTGTGAGACACCTAGGGAACACGCACACTGAAATATATAAACACATTCGGTCTTTAATATGGAGAAGAAAACAATTGTTGATAGACGGATGGATAGACATCCCAACAGGCAGACGGATGGAAGCCTGACAGATAGAAGACAAATTCAATCCAATATATACACCCCCAATTTTTTCTTTGAAAAATTAGGGTATGATTTCATCTGGATAAGTGGTGGTTAAGAAAATAATATGAAACCGCCAAGCCTGAATTTAGTGTGTCTGACATTTGCAGAATGAGGTCCCCAAAAGGTGAATTTAATGACATTATTCCGCAAGCCGGGCTAACATCACCGAATTCATCCTCAGTCTGATTGGGCCTCAACGGCCAATAAAAACCTAGGAACAGATTGAAGTTCTACAGTTGAAGTTGGTGATGCACACCCATTGAGCACCTCAATTATGCATTTTATCTTCTGCAAATTAGGAGGACATTGAAACTGAACAGGTGTGAAAAAGTCAAAAAGTAACTAAAACAAAATTTCAATTTGATACTTAGGATAATTCCCAGAAGATGAGGCCTAAGCAGAATTAGGTCCCTGGAGGGTGTATTTGGTTATGCTAGCCTGCTGTATGGGGTAGCAACACTAAATTCACCATCTGGGGACCTCATTCTGCAAATGTCAGACACACAATTTCCAGGCTTGAAGAAATCTAAGCCATTCACAGTACCATTGTATGGCAGGGAAAACAATTCCCATCAGCCATCACCTAACCTTGGGAACAGCAGTTTGTTTTTAATTTGCTAGCAGTTATGTTTATACAAGCCTGACAGATGACATATATTATTCTAATCTAAATTAATGACCTGTGTCTTTGCAAATATATATCTGCTTCTGTGGTGAGAAGAGGTATTAAATTGGGAGATATGGGTTGGAAGGGATGTTGGTTGATGGCAGGGTGGGGGTGGGTGGGTCTGGGCCATGTGAGAGGGGGGATGGGTAATGGAATGTTTCCATAATTTTATTAAAGAGTTAAGTTTCATAACTCTGCAGATGTTATAATGGTGTCACCTTTTTCAAATTTTATAACATGTTTAAAAAATATTTTGTTTGTTTGTTAAATTGAGCACGGTCACCCTGAAAATTCCAAAAATGTTAATTTACCACATTTTTTTTTTTTTAGTTATGTCACTGGCTCCGCCCACATTCGACCCAGTGACCTCATTTGAACAAATCTGAAGCACAGTCCCCCAAGGACCCTTTGTACCAAATATGAACCCATTCGGCCCAATGAAATTCGAGAAGTCGCTGTAAGAATTACTATGGTGGAAAAGAGTTATGGTCCTAGCTTTGCAACTATTTGACCGGGTGACCTCATTTGAACAAACTGAATGTGATTCACCTGGGGTACATCCACACCAAATATGAACCCATTCGGTCTTACGGTTCTGGAGAAGATGATTCTTGACGGACGCGCAGACGGACAAGGAGTGATGACTATAGCTCCACTGGAGACTTCGTCTCAGGTGAGCTAAAAAGTACTATAAATGCCAGTAATATTAGATATAAATACACCAATACAGAACGCTTTAATATGTTAATTAGAATTAATGCAAATAGTCACAAAACCAAATAAATAATTTCCTAATTTATACTGCATCAAAAACCCTACAGTACTATTTGACCAACCAGAACGCAGAGATGACCGATAGAAAAATATACGTTCAATAAAAACACGAGAACTTGATCAGTTATTAAACTTATCTTTACTGATTTTAATCTAACATCAGATAACTGATAAATGTGGCAATCGTTCACCATGGACCCATCACTATCATGCAGATATGCATGTGTGTATGAAGTTTGTGCTATTAATGGCTAAACGAAGTGAAGTAAATACAATTGTAGACTATAATATCAAGGGCTGAATAAACAAGTATTGAAACAAACAAGACAGTCAATGACTGTGGAGACGCTCACCAGACTGGGACTCGGAAGACCATAAGAGTTAGTACTTGTCAAATTCACTTAAAAACAAGTAGTCCTGAAGAGGGACGTAGCCTAGAGGGTCTCTGTTGAGCAGTGGGGTGTCCACCTTGAAATATGGTCCAGATCCCCCCACTCCACATAGTCCATAGTCTGCTCCCTCCAAACTGAAGCAAGCACACTCCCAAGTTCGTAAAATTCCTTTACACATGTTGGAATTTTACAACTGATACCTCAAGCTTTCCTAACTGTGGCAAAGTTACAACCTGACATGCCCCCATTTTTTAATGGTGGACCCCATACAAACAAATCCCAACTCTCCATAGGCAATATACACAAAATGCCATTTCTTGATTGGTCGAACCCATTTTAACAGATCGTGTAACCCAGTCCCAAGTAACACAAGGACCCTCCATACTAGTTACTACATATAAGCTAAATAGGACTGATGGCTCTTGAGGAGGAGCCATTTTAAGAATTACTATGGGGGAAGAGTTATGTCCCTGGTCGCACCCCTATTTGACATGGTGAACCCATTTCAACAGATCTGAATCACAGTCACCCAAGGACTCTCTATACCAAAATGTATGCTAAATATGCCAAATGGTTCTTGAGAAGATGTTTTAAAAATAACTAATGAGGGAAAGAATTATGTCCGTGGCTCTGACCCTATTTGACCCAGTGATCCAATACTGAATCAAATCTGAATCCTGGTCACCCATTCCAAATATAAGCTGAATAGGCCTGATGGTTCTTGATAGGAAGACATTTTAAGAATTACAATGGATGGACAAGTTATGTCCCTGGCTCTGCCATTATCTGTCACCCAAGGACCTTCCATACCAATTATAAGCTAAATAGCCCCGATGATTCTTGAGAAGATGTTTTAAGAATAACTATGGATGGAAAGAGTTAGGTCCCTAACTATGCCACTTTTTTTACCATGTGACCCCCATTTGAACAGAACTGAATCCGAGCCATCTAGGGACCATTCACACAAAATATGTCTCAATTCTTCATTTCAGGTAAGCTAAGAAAAATGCCTCCTTCTTTCTCATCCAGTTTCCCATATGTATTTGCCTGAGAAAATAGGTATTTAGTTTTACTGGCCTAACTGTCAGATTCATCATTCACACTTGCCCTTGTGAGTTTGTTATCATAAGCTATGGGTCATTTATATACAAACTCTTTAACAGGCAGATAATTTAGGCTATTAATCAAAGGAGCTGTCTTTCCAATCAGATTTTGTGAACACTGCCATTTCATTTATTACTTTATAATCAATGTGACTTCTATATGGTGTTAAGTAAACATGTGATTGCAGACACCTTCCTCATAACTCATAGAGCTCTGTGTATCTGCTAGCTGTTTGCATGTTCTTGATTTTAGACTGATTTAAACCAAATTTGGTTGAGTCACCCTGGTGGATGTTATAATTTTTTTTAAATTGAGCAGGAAATTAATCTCAATTAAAAAAAAAATAAAAATTTAAGAGTTGTGTCCCTGGCTCTGCCCCTATTTGACCCAGTGACCCCATTTGAACAAATCTGAACCACAGTCACCCAAGGACCCTCCATACGAAATATAAGCTAAATCAGCCCAATGGTTCTTGAGAAGAAGTCATTCTAAGAATTACTATGGAGGAATAGAGTTATGGCCCTGATTTTACAACTATTTGACCAGTGACCTCATTTGAACAAATCTGAATGTGAGTCACCTAGGGAACATCCACACCAAATATGAACCCATTCAGTCTTATGGTTCTGAAGAAGAAGAGGTTTAAAGAATTGTTGACGGATGGACGGACGGATGAGGAGTGATGACTATAGCTCCACCAGAGACTTTGTCTCAGGTGAGCTAAAAAAGAAATTTGCACCATGCATTACCGGCTATTTGTTGGTTCTGTAGAGTAACCTTGCCATTGATAATATATGATATTTTATGTTTATAAAAAAATTGAATGAATATGGAAGTCTCAGTACTCAACTTAAGTACCACGTCGTTATTGTTTTAGAATCACAAAATGTCACTCATCTATCATATACATGTATCAGTCCTAAATTAAAAAAAATAAAAATAAAATCGAAAATAAAAAGAATTATCTAAGCTAAAAATATATATATAATTATATCAGTCTATTTTTATATAAAAAAAAAAACAAGGAAATGTCGTTTAAATGTTCACTTATTGATAATAGTAGGCATTGCTTAGTCAATAAAGCATGTATGTTTGCATTACTAAATGGACCTACACGAACTGAGGGACCTATACAGGATCTACGCAAATGTAGGGACCTACTGCATAATGCAGTCCCCCCCCCCCGAGACAGGGATGTTCCGACATAGCCTCTAGATATAGATATTGGTTGACAGCTATATATAGGCAGTGGGGAGGGTTTATTTGGTGAAATTTGTTGTTTTTAGACCAGCAGTCGCATATTTCCCTATCAAGATGTTGATCTAAAATTAGAACCAGCTTCTCCATTGCTGGATACCATGTATGCAAATATGCATGTATGATGGAGAATGTCACCCCCTCCTGGAATTTAATCCAGCTTTAAATGACAATGTAGCTCAACCTGGAAGTGGGATCATGTCATATATTACAGTTCATAGATGATAGGGAACTCAGACAGCACATATATGCTTAAGTAACTAGAGGTTACTCTGAAGATGCATAAACAGTTTGGATGAAAAAGTTTGGCTGTAGAGGTGATCCTAAACATGGCTGTAAATTTTCAAAAGAATTCTCCAATAAATTTGTGTCAGTGACACTGTAGCTCAACTTGGGGAGGCGCTAATAATTGTATGCTGAGCAGCCAATAGAATGATAAAGAAGGAAAGTCAAAAAGTTTCAGTAAATGGATTGTATTGTGTAAATGAAATTAATTTCATTTCAAACATTTATCCACTAAATGTGGGCTGCAGATTGTGCCGATGGATTCAAATGTGAAATCCAAGACGGCTCCAGGCACCCATGTTTTTTTTTAAATTTCAGAAGAATTGGACAGCTTCCATCTGGAGGCCACAATATGGCTGTAAATTTTCAAATCAATTCTCCAATAAATGCAGGCTGTGGTGTGCCGATGCCTGCTGGCAGCCAATTTTTAAAACAAATTTAGGAAAAAAATGATGGCTCCCATCTAGAGGTCAACCCGAAGATCCATATGAAGTTTGGTGATGATCGGATGAGAGATGTGACCTGTAGTGTGTGCGTTGATGGATGAACGGACGACAACACATGGCAATAGTAGCTCAAACTTGACTTGCATTCGATGCGCATAAGCATGGGTTCATGCAAAGCAACACATTTTATGAAAATCTGTAAAACAACTATACATGAATATCACAGTAATTTAAAAATAGATCGATTTCATTCTTATATTTTCATTATTGAAGATGGTCTATCTCTTTCTAAACAATTTTTTTTTTATAGTTTTCTGGGTATAAAATAATATTACTATTTTTTTTAATTTTAGATAGAGTTATCATGCATGGTATGCTCCAAACAAATGTGAGCCATAACAAATTAATTATATGTATTCTATACCAGAAAATTTCAAATAAACAGCATCAACTAAACAATAGCCCAAGCTGTTGTGGATCGAAAAGACTTTGTCTGGGTCCAAGTTAGCCATTCTTTAGTAATTGTGTCGCACTCTTGAAACACGGCTGTCCACCGGAGAGGATTGCCATTGTGCATTGGGTGTGTCCAGCTAGAATCCCCCATCTAGAACAAGAATCAAATTCCCAAGTCTGTGAAATTCCATATCCCCCCGAACTGGTTGGTATCTCCAACTGATACATCAAGCTTTCCAACCTGATACAAGTGATAGCCATTTCAGTTCAAACGTTTGACACATTTTTGGTCTATATCAATGGTGCAGTAAATATTAGAATAGTTGAAATTTCAACGTAATGTTTTGCCAGGCATGAAATTTCCAACTGTTGAAAATTTTGGCGAAAGTTGCGGGGTTACAAAAAGGTGTGGTTTAAAATTGCGATACAAGGAATCTAATGGTGTGGTTCAAATTTGCCAAAGTGGTGTATATGGAGTCAGGGGGATGTGGGTCGTAGATGGCGCACAAAACAGTTAGGGATGCATGTTATATATATATTCAGGGTTCTAGACCAATTTTTAAGAAAGCTAATTTACTTTTTATTTAGATTCTAGTGTAAAATAACACATTTGGAATGAGAAGTGCCATATGAGACCCTATTTTGCTTTCTATCTATTTTGTTCATACCATTTCAATGTTTTACAGTAATTCTTTGTTAATTTTTCAGTAACAAAATGAGTCAATGACATTATTTGGTTAAAACTATTTTTGTGGTTGTTCTTGAAGAGATATGGAAACTTTACCTGAATATGTCTTTAATCTTTGGCATCCATAAAGTATGCAGAATTATTTAGCCAATTATTAATGTGTATGTGTTAACTAATAAAACATCATATAAAAAGATTGCTACTTGTTAACCAGATACGGAAACTCATGATACATGTAACCCTGCTACTGTTCTATAGATCAGATGGTGAAATGATCTCAAAATGTAATTTTTTTTACTATACATGTATGTCTGGAAATGTGATATGGGGCACCATTTGAAACATTTGTATACGCAGAATCAAGCTTAAAGAAGGGCCAATAACCATGACAACCCATAAACATGACACAATCATGAATGAATCTAAATAAAAAATGTTGAGTCAAATGGTTTTCTCACAAAGAAATGACATTAATCTAATGAACACAGTCTTTATGTCTTGTAAACAGGTAAAAATACCATAGTAGCTATATTTTGGCAGAACCGTTATTTTTTGGACAAAACAGTGTTAATCAAATGGACTTACTAGTACATATACAAGTATCAATGGCCCAAATTGGGATAGAAATGAAACCCCAACAAATCCAAAAATGATTTTTCATTTTTGGTTTGATAATTTAGTTTATTTTTCCAATTTAAAGGGGTACTGTACACAGAGATAGACGATTTTTTTATTTACTCCCACTGAAATAACTTTCAAGTTAGATTGTGTTCGCGTTATACGAGTTTCGTATAAACCTAATTTAGCGAAGAAAATATTGATCTTGGAAACAAAAATATTACGATTTCAAACTACGCGCCATGTTTTTGACCTTCACCGGAGAAAACGCAGGTCGCATGAAGAACCGGAAGTTCGTTGTTCGCAGCTTCAATCTCTTTCATCGAACAATCTCACTCCCTATAAAAATACTTGACGCTTTGAATCTTGTTTCTTTCTCGTTTTTTTCCGAATCGGTTATAGCGGGCCTTTCTTTTGCAGGTAACATGTTTTGTTTGCAACTCAATAATGTTCGCGAACGGCCGTCGATAACAGTCACCCAACATATGAGATTTCAAGAACGGTAACTCGTAATGGCATAATTCTCCATTTTATGACTCCAGCCATAAATTGATTTATATTAAATAATTCAATTTTACTTTTATGATAGCCTGTTAACCGGAAGGTTTTCAGTAGACATCATCGACTCAAATTAGTTATTTTAAAATATAATATTGATATTAGATAGCTATTGTCACCAGGAATTTATTGAAATTGGGGTACAGTACCCCTTTAAGGTTATCCACAGCAATTATTTATATACTACATAAATAATTGCTATGGATAACCAACATGACATTGACTGTGACCATGTTATTAGATTAATTGAAATTTAATGAAAACATTGAATTGAATGTCAACTTTCTTAGTCAAAAATATGAATTTTTCAATTGTTATTCTGCAAATCCAAGGTTTAAATGTTAATTGTCATACATGCAGCTACTGGTAGTGAAGTATTTATGTAAAATGCATGAGGTGGAATGCAAGTAAAATATTCATAAGTTCAAATATTCTGTTAATTACAGAGTTCTATTAAAATTAGAATCTCGAGCGAGTATTAAATGCAGCATGTTTGAGGGTCTAATTGTAATTAGAACTGTTCATTACACTACCCTTGATCTCATAAATGTTGAGCTGGGTGCCTATAATCTCTGAAACAGTTAGTATTATTATATTTGAATTTTGGAAAATCAAACTCGCAAACATAGATACTAGATAGTACATGTAGTCTGTTCCTTTCTGTTTAATAACATATCAATATATGTAACAAAAGGAGGAAAAAACATGCATTAATCAACAAAATAGGTTGATGCCACTCATTGCTTGGTTTAAATGGTATCTTGACTTACATATCATTAGATGCCTTTCGCACAGAATTAAGAGTGTTTTGATAAAAGAATAAATGAATGAAAAGAGATTTTCTGAGTGGTTTTTCTACCCTTACACCTTGTGGATTTTTTCTTCATCTGGCTATCGGGCGAGATATATAATTTTAATCAATGTATTTAAGGTCAAGGAAACCTAGTTCAATCTTTTTTGAGATCTTGGGTACCTTAATCTTGAAACAGGAACATGATTACTTGATCAACTTCAATAGCTTTTGTTGGGGATGGGGTGTAACTTTGTACCTGTAGGTGGAAACCCCTACATTTTAGACTGTCTACAAATGTGAATGTTAGTTAAGTCTTAACTAACATTCACATTTGTTTTAAGATGACAAATATTGCAGTGACCTTTAAATGAATTTCATGTGTCATGGGATGGCAAGATCAAGTGAACTAATAATGAACCAATGAACTTATTAACAGTATACATGTATCTGCATTTTTAATACATGTAATGTAAAAAGATAGTTCAATCATATCTTGTTTCTATTTATCACTGAACTCTTTTTCCCATCCAGAACTTTGGTTTGGTTTGTATTTTCTCTGTAATTTCATGAGCTGATCGGCGGAGCTTCTTCCTCTCATGGTGATGAAGCTTGTTATCCTGTTGTCTCCTAGTTTCTTTCTCATGTTTTTTCCAGGTGAACGTCATTTCCCTATTTCCAACAGAACCACTGGTTTGTTTTGTGACAGATAAATGTTCAGCCTCTAACCTTTCGGACAATGTCTTTTTTGCTTCCTTCATTCTTTGCCTTCTTTCTTTCATATTTTTGAAATCCTCACCAGCCTTGAGTTCATAAAACTTTGACGATACATCAGCTGTTTGTGGCAACAAGTCCTGTCTGCTTTCCCTCTTCAATCTCCTCATCTTTAATTTCTCTTCTTTTGACCATGTATGTTCATCATCCGAACTTGAACTATCACTTACTACTTCATCAAACTGTTCTTCGATCATCTCTTTATCTTTTTTCTTCTTTTTCTCTTTTTCCAATTTTGACAAAACCGGATTAAGTAACCTAAAGTCTTCACTCTCTTTGTCAATTTGGAAATCAGGATTCTTGAACATGGCTGAGAATCTGTCATCCTTCAGGAGCCCTTCAGCACTCTTTTTAGCCTTTCTGCTCTTTGTGTTGACAGATTCATCAATATCATTCAATCTCTCTGCAAGATCAGTATTGACTTTTGGTAATTTGTTTAACCTCACTCTGTTGGCTCTTGCTTGTTCTATTTTCTCCTTTATTTTGCTCTTTCTGTATAAATCATATGCGAACGGTTCAACAATTGATTTTGCCTTTTGGTAGAGTCTTACATCAAGAAAGAAACCATGCATGTATGCTTTCACTAAATTAGAACCAATCAAGTGTCCCAATCCTATTTCCTCAAGTTCCTTCCTCGTTACAAATTTATAGTCATCATATATTGCAGCAGAATCACTTTCTTCTAATTCTTCTGTTAGGTTGTCCAAGAATGAACACCATTTAGGAGCTGTTCCTAGGGCTGGCACATAGTAGGTCAACATCTTTGGTGCTTCATTAGCAAGGAAAAACAGCCCTGAATTCTGATATGGACAAAGATTGTTCAAGTCAGTTCCAGGCTCGATTGCAGTGAAAGGTTTCCCTGTATTCTGATCCCACATTTTAACAATCTTTTTATCCATAGAAATCACAAGATCCATTGAATTTTTAAACTCAATATCTCTGATTGGTAGATCATACTGGTGATCTTTAACCAAGAGTGGCTTATTAGATCGGATATCATACAGAAGGACATGTCCTGTGCTCATACCAACTGCAATGTTCAGAGCATTCCGGTATTTCAGTGCTGTCACACTTGGGAATGTTCCAACATTCAATGATTCTATATGATTACTCAAAGCACAATCCAGTATGCCAGCACAACTACGAGATCTTGGGTCCCAACATTCAACGTTTCCTTCCTTGGTTCCACAAGAGAACAAATAGTGATCAGGATTGAACTGACAACAATTTATTTCAGAGCCACTTGTCAACAAAGGAGACATATACTGTCCCTGTTCCAGATTTAGACGAAATATTTCTCGACCGATACCAACAAAATAAACATCACAACTAGCATGGTGATAATCAAAATCTCGACCATACTTCGGTATTCTTGTCCGATAATGTCTACCGAACTGGGTGTGGAACTCAATGTATCTATTATCTTGCAGGAATAGCAACTTGGAATAGTCATCAGATAGAATCCGAAATTTTACAACTTCAGCATCCAAACCTCTTTCGAATTTCATGGACATATCTCGAACATCATAACACCTGACTCTAGGTTTGTATGTTCCAGCGATGATTATTTGCTCACCATCAGGTGTAATCTGACAGTATTTGCAGACAGTTGGCATCTCAAAATCCTGCAACAATTCGATTTTCCTCTGGATATCCACATCTTTCTTCAGCAGTTTTCGTCTTTTTTGGTCTGTCAACCAATCTGGCAATGATTTCCCAGCACTAAGGTTGTAGATCTTCACGTCATTTGGATTGGAAACTTGCATTTTCGCTATTTTTTGGGAATTCAAATATTTCGGGTAATCATTATCATAAATAGCACATATTGTTTTTAGTAAATTGAACAGCAAATCTCACTCGTGTAAGCACGTGGCTACGTACAGGAAGTAACGTGTTTTATTTACAATTTTGGAAAACTCAATTTGCGGAATTATTCATTATGTTAAAACGGAACTGTTTGGGGTTCACTTTAGTACACGATCGAGTTTTAGCCTTACATATGATCATAATATTTCAGGATTTTTGTGATAATCATTTATGTAACCTGTCATGTGATATCAAATAAATTTACTCTTCTCCTTTGATTTTTATCACGTTTCGTTTCGATATTAAATCTAAGATTTCACTCTCGAAACATCTCGCGAGAATATTTTTAGCAGGGAAGTTGACAGCGCGAAGTTGGGAGAGAACATCAAATATCCAACAAAAACTACCATATACGTGATTCGAAAATGCCCGATCATCTAGGTTCGGATCAGAGAAAAGTCAAAGAAACCGAAGATGAGAAAGAAAAACCGATACGAGGTATACACGCTTTTTTAAAGTCGAATTTACTGGAATTGTTTTTGGTGACTCGACAAAATTCCGAAATATCAATCTGATAAAATCATAAAGTCTTTATTATTATATTAAAGTAATAAAGAACTTGTCAAGAAATATTCAAATAGGCCTATCATCATGCATATGCATATTGAAAAAAACAATCAAAAATAAATTAACTTCTAATTTAATCTGAAGCCAGTAAAGCCTAAAGGAACAAATTCCAAGCTGAGCCACCAGATAAATCAATCATTCAATGTGTATTGTTTTCAATAGACAACTTAGTTCAGTAAACTAAACGAAAACACCTTAACGAGCAAAGCTCTGGTTTCCGTTTAGTTTCTTAACTCCAAAATGCATTCTCCATAATGTATTTGGATTTTGGAAAGATGAAATTTTATGCCTTTGACCTGACTTGGACGAAACAAATTGAATAAACTTGTCAACTAATACTTAACAGTCGTATATATACAAAGATCAAGCCGATTGGCCGACTTATATGTTTTTGAGAGCGAAATAACAAATATCGAAAAGTGTAAACAAACCCGATTCCACAGTCAAATTGGCTGTGGCCTAGAAATTTTACAACGCTGACACCCTGAAATAAACACCCAAATATAACGCAAAATTCAAACAATTCGTAACGGAGTCTTACCCTGATCGATAGAGAATACATGTAATCGTGCAAATATATTGTTCTAAACAGCACACACACACTTTAATTCGCAATTAAGAAGGTATTTATCGAAGCATAATTTGTGTTTACATCAGACTAATTTAAGCACGTGAAATTTTGGTTGTTACAATTTCAGGAATACGGGTCAAATGCGGCTCAGTCGGATACGAAACGAACACCGGTAAACACGAGTGTCATAACTTGATTCAGTCTTTGTGTGATACACTCCGTCATATTTAGTTTGTAATTTTCTTTGACGTCAACGCGGGAATGCGTATTGTAGCATATTAACCCACATGGTTAGGGCATATTGATATGCTTATTAAAGCAAACTGTTTTATACATACACGGCATGCATAAATTTGTGAAACAGATATATGCTTTGCAAATGTTCTTGGTCACTTCAACATACCATTTTAACTCATTCAGTGCGGTGACGTATAATGTCGTTTATATACATATATACGTCGCCCGAAAAGCGCCAACCATTTGCCGGCGACGTACGTCGCCCAGAACATCTCGTTTAAAGCATGATCTACTGTGTGAAAAAACTCATAATTTAATTATTGGTGTACATGTTTAAAACACTGCGGATTACAAGTTCCATCTTGGCAGAAATTTCATCGGGGGAGGGGGTGAGGGTGGGTGATGTGTTTATACGCGCATGCGCAGATCCGACTTGTAAACCATGGCGTAGCTGAGCATATCTCCGTTCAAAGGACGTATCGTGCAGCTCCGTCAGTTGAGGCATTCGGGATATATAGAGCCTGAAATCTGCAAGACTGTCAGCGAGTAAATAAATACATTTTTCATTGCATATTTTTTTGTTTTTTTTATTTTTTATTTTGGCAGCCTTTGCATGACTATTTTTTTTTATCACGTAACGGACCAAAATAACATTCGATCACGTTTTCAATAATCTGGCAGACATAACTACTCAATATTGATTCATCTTATTAGACGTTATGTGGTTTTGTGTGTATTTTTTCCTTAAAAAAATAGTTCTGCAAATTATGGAAAGGAAAAATGTGTGAGGTAGTCCGTACCGGCAGTATATATATACACGTTATTGAAACATAAAAGTATAAAACATCTGTACTCAGTCTTCGTTGTTCTCGCACACGGCCATATTCACACACTTACCACTTGACAAACTCCAGCCCAAACTCCGGGCAGAGTTATCTCCCATCGCTCCGCTGAGATACTATACTGTCATAATGACATTAATTGGTTAGAAATTCTTACGTGTTTTAGTTCTTGTTTTAGGATTAAAATTGTCTATGTCTGGCTCATTCATATTGTTCTTATATATCAATACCGAAAGATAGTGCTGTACCGATTATTGGCATCGGCTATCCGATCGGGACGACATATGTGATGTCGGCAAGATATCGGTATCGGCAAAATTTAGTCTCCTGACCGATATTGTCAACCGATACATGTCGCGTCCTTTGTGAACATTGTTACACCAATTCCGGCTTTAATATTAAATAAATGACGGGTATTTCTTTTTAAAATAGCAACTGTCTTATGTACGGGTCACCCCCCCCCCCCCCCCCCCTCCCTCCCCCATCACATACGTGATATACAATGATGACAACATCGACAGGAGACTGCTGGTACTCTCATGACCAAAATAAACATTTCAAAAGGTACCGTAGTTCCGTATGCTTATAATAATTAAAGTTAAAACATAAACTATACAATTAAAATTACTTGCGAGTGCCGAGTAGCATATGTTGAAAGCAAATAACTGACACCCCTGGTGTTAGCTTGATAATGGAATCTTCCTATGACGAATCAGACTGATGTATCATAAGTGACGTGCATGTATTCACGTGGGTGTGAAATTAATTCCGCGCCACGTGCGACAGTAACTTGTCACATGGTTATTATCTTCCCAAGGCGGGTGCCGGGCATGCAGTAATATCAAACGATTATTTGCATGCATTTGATGTCATCGAGTAGGAATCTCTAATAAGCCACGTGTTGACAGATGACACAGTAAACTAAAAATCACAGTGTTTATATAAATAGACGAGTCACACTTGACCAGTTTGCATTAAAGTCACCGTAGTCACGGTAGTCGTTACTCGCTATTCCTCGTTAGGCCTTTTTAGAAACATCACGTGTTGACAAAATTTAAGTGCGTGCATGTTTAAAGTGCCCTTGATTCAAATTGATTGATGTACTGGTATATACGATGACTGAAGATGGGGCGACTAACTTGTTTGATGGAACCATCCGAACCAATCAGAGTGCTCTATGGGCGGGATTTATATGTGCTGTCATGGTCAGAACAAATCACGTCAACAATTTATGCGGGACATTGCAGGTGTTATTAAACGCAAGTTCAACTTCTGAAATTGAGTTTGGAAAATTTAAATTGAGTTCCTTTGAGTCATCTTTGAGAATGCCAGCCCTGACCTTAATGGAGCCCCACGCAAGCACACAGGTATAGTGTGGGAACTTTGTCAATTTATCAATTTTACCAAAAACTTAATTATGTCGACCTTTTCCACATAAATATACAATGCAGAAAACAGTAAATAAACTGTCAATTAAAACATAATAAAAGAAACACGTCGTCGGCATCAATTGGCGCTACTGTTCTATCGATATGATGGGTTGGTCAAAGAACTCAACATTCCACATTTTTATCCGATTTGATAGCCGGAAAATAACACCTGGTTCGTTCCGCATTCCGGCTATAGTTTTGAAATCGTACAAAAAATGAGAAAACGTGATGTGTTTTGGAAACAAGAAAACGCTGTAAATGTTCAATAAATGAAAGTATTGTCAACTACCCGCCAGCCAATAATAAATGGAAGATACATATCAAACGGTAATATGACTCAATAATCTAGAAAGTTGTATTTAGAAAATTTCATTGTACAATTTGATGGATCACATGATTAGACCCTAAGAAATGAAACTCGGTATGCATCCTGATGCTAAAAATACCGAGTTCATATTATGGAACTATAGACAACTATGATAATGATTCAGGCAGTAAAGGGTCACTTTTTATGTTTGTGCTGCACCTGTCTGTATGCAAGTACAATGGATACAAATTTATATATCATTTTGTTCATAAATCCTAGCTCTATTATATATCCTATGTGATGTTCACAAATTTAGCTCTTTCTGTTTAAAATATGCGATCAAAGATAGCACGAAATTCAGGCAATAAGGGGTCAATTCAGGCAGTAAAGGGTCACCTTTCATTTGAGCTGTATATATCACAATTTATGGCTGTTTGTGTGTTATTAAACCACAAATAACATGTGCAAGATGTATTTATTCCAATTAAAAGTTTTGTATCAAACACAAACTTGTTTACTATAGACTCCATTTCAGCATCAACAGAATGTAATTGTAAACAAAACGTCCCGTAAAAGCCAGCTTTGGTCACTAGGACGTAACAACTACAGATACAGATGTTCAAAACAATTACCAAGGCACAGACGATATATGTGTACGTCAATCGTCATCATCGGGGAAACTAATTCTATGTTTTTGATGATGATAATTAGCGCTTATAGAATCACAATCAATAACTGATTTGTAGAAAAATTAGTAGCTGAGAAATATGTTTTTATTTATTTTTTATATTGGAAATACAAACTGAAATTAGTAATTACATTTGTTCCCAACATAATATGGCCCTATGTACAGTTAATAGCATTCACTCACAAGTCACAAATCATATGTAGTAGTGTTATAGAGTGTGATTGAATGTTTTGTGTTCATAATACAAACATATAGTAGTAGTTGTAGTATAATCAGAGCAGAGGTGGCAACAGTTGGGGTGAATGGCATTGGTGTGCAGTCAGGATAGGACAGCTTCATTCTTTCTATAGGATAAACAGGGGTAAAGGCAATAAACTGATATAAAACGCTGAAAAGTGGAAATTTACCAGAACAGAAGGTGGCGGACAAGATCATTTGATCGTTTCAAGCACCTTGAGAGATTGCATCCTGAATCCCAAGTGGATCAGTCATAAGATGCATTGTGGATTGTACTGTCTTGAGTTGCCTCAAGTTACTGCCTATAACTTATTTAATTGCATATCTTTAACTCACATTTTTCACTCATATTTAATTGTCAGTGAAATATCAAAGGGCAATATTTATTTTCGGACAGTACACATTTTATATGTAATGTAGTTTTTAAATTAATGACACAAACACACACAAAACTGACAATATATATATTTGGCCTACATGTTTATATGACCATGAGTTGCAAATGTTGTGTACTCATTTCATTGCAACATGTGCAGCACTTACCTGTGCCAAATCTGATTGACATATACATGTATCAAATTAATATCATTGGTTTGTGAGCTGGCCACTTAGGCCTAAAAAAAAAATACCTTTGTTTCCCCTAACGGAGCTGAAAAATATAGGTGCGGGCGAGCGGGAATTTTTTTTGTTTTTTTTGTGTGGAAATCTCACTTTCCCATGTATATATACATGTCAGGTGTGATTTGAATGCTGGAAGCTTCATTATGATATTGGAAGGAGATCAGCAAGACACAAGGCATAAAATAGAATAGCATAGTATTTATTTGTATTTAAAATCACAAAGTACAATAAAAAGACAATATTCAATGCCAATTCAATCAAAAATATCCTATACCAACATATGCTACTAGTACCATTTTCACTTTAAAAGTGTTTAAAATATCGCCAACAAAACACTCCTTTTCAACGTTAAACGTTTCCTTTGAATCCAAGTCCAAACTACATTTAACGACAACGTTGTCCGTAAAACCCGTATGGTGTTCTTGAAACACGTGTAAAAACTTCTTAGCATGTGAAACTACGGTAAATTTGTTTACCACGTCCATGAGAGAACATTTAGCCCTAACACACTGCTGCTAACCATGGTTTGTGACGCCATGACATAGGTGAATATTCCGGTTTTGATGGGAGATTTTAGTGATGAGCCGATTGTCAAATAGAGCCTTGCGCCAATTGCCGATTATTTGAGATCACAATCGGCCGATTCAGGTGCCGATTCCCATTATTGTAATAATTATACCAGAATATGTTATATGTGTTATATAATACTTAGAATTAGAAGCAAGCAACAACCGTAGTAATATGCCAGTACACAGTATATGGGTAAAAATCTCAAAATTACCATTTTTTTTGTAATGGCTCAATATCCATGATTTATACACCCCGAGATGTTGTATGCCATAAAACAAACTGTTTCAATGAAAAGGTTAGGGAAACACCACATACGTAAGAAACTCATAACTAAATTAAACATGAAAATGAACTTGGTTTTAATCTTGTTATCAGTGTTATCCCCCAAAAACCCAATGTAATGAACCTGGGTTCCCTTGAATACAACCATGAACTCTTTAGGTTAATGGAATTGTTCATTCTTATCTGCTTCCTACCATAACGTTTCAACCACAACTATCCCGTGAGCTCTAGTTTCTGAAATTAAGAATTGTTATTTCTCCCATATCTAGTATGTGTTTTGGTGTAATGAGTTTTATGTCAGTCCTGTTACCAAGTACTTTGAAGAGAAGTACAATCAATATGGAACAACACTATACTTTCTCGTTACTACAAGAAAACAGTAGCAGTGGAGGTCATTGCCTCTGAAAGTTTTATATCTGCTGGCTTCTCAAGATTTTCAAGGTTGAGTTGACAGAACATTTATTTTTGGCGAGTATGTTAATTGTGTGTCAGTCCTGTTACCACATTCTCTCAAGGAAAAACTGACAGGTATTCTATAACTCCATTATAGTTTGAAAACATACGTAGAAAGGTGCAAAGAATTGTATGTTCTATATCTGGATTTCCTTCACTTCTGTCATTAAGAGTCATGAAGCCACCGAAAATGTCAGTCCTGTTACTGTCAGTCCTGTTACTTTTAATGTCAGTCCTGTTACCAATAGGGGTAGAAAGTAACAGGACTGACATAGGGGTATCTGGGTTGAGTGACATTTTTACTGATAAAATAAATGTGCGAGCCTGTATACATACACAGAAATTTCAAGGGTTATGTAGATTCATGAGATTCACATAGAGATGATTGGTTGGCTGTGTTTACATGAAATCTCTGCTACCAAAGCCATTTAAAGATGTTGCCATATGGGACAAACCGGTATATCAACTTGATGATTTGGTAATGCCAACTGAAACCCCTTTCCACCCGATAGTCGCAGCCCGGGACACCATTGAAGACAAATACTCAGATCAACACCATATAATAACATCTGATACCATCATATCACCAGGAATTAGACCCCAGAAGTAGGGACAGGAATATTAGAAGGCTTGGAATAGAACACTAACGTTTGAGCCACCCAAATGTCAGTTTTGGAATTCACCAATAATTGTTGCTCAACAGCATCCAGTTGAGCAACAATTCTTGGTGAATTCCAAAACTGACACTTCAAAATTAATTTAAGATAAGGCAAAATACAACGAAGTAATTTAAATTCTTGAATGATTGTTCCATAATGCAAGCCATTATGAGGCCTCATATTTAAAGGTCATTATGTCACAACACATACACACGTGCACACCAATTCGCTAATAAAATTCGTTGGACTGAACACCCCCCCCCCCCCCCCCCCCCCCCTCCTCGGCACCCGAAATTTGAAACTTTCAGCTCAATTGGTCAAACCATCTTGTAGTCTACACCCAACAGTCAGACAGACATATACACATGCAGACAGTCTGCACATGACATATCATGTTTACAACTCTATGTTCATGTCATGAAGTTTTCCTGGACAGCGGTAACAGGACTGACATTGTGTCAGTCCTGTTACCACCAATAATAATGATGTTTCATTTATGTGCAACATAGATCTAACTGAGGTCATTACTGGCTATTCACACCGCAATAAGAAAGTGTTTACACAGAAATTATTCACAACTTCAATCATATTTTTGTCTCTACAATATTCTGAATAAGAGAATTTGGACAATGGTCAGTCCAATTGGCATTGGAAGGTCCATTATACTGAATATGAGGCTTGATTTTGTTAGAAACCTGTTACATATCCTTTTGTAGGACTGCAGTTAATCAATAACAATATTTTGTGTCACTTGATGTGGATTTTGATCACCACATTTTGCCCTCTGAAGGTTGGTAACAGGACTGACATAAAATCCAGCACTATAATTACTTGGACTGTTGCCATGGCAATGATAATGGAATTTGTGCTCTGCTAGGTATTGTCAGAACGTCCATAGTGCCTATACTTTTGAAAAAAGTAAATGGACTTGATTTAGAAGACAATTTATTTTTTCACTATTGTGGCTCCAAAAAATGGTAATTTTGAGATTTTCACCCATATATATACATATAAAGTATACGTTTGGGTAAGTATATATAGGTAGGTATGGGCGGACTTGTGATCGAATACAGGCACATGTCCTGCAGAGGCTGTGGTACGGGGCCTCGGTGTATTTATTGTAATGTATTGTATCGACGAATCAATGCATTAACTTACCCATGTATTCTAGGCTATTCCACAACAAATTGTTTGAAAGTTTGATGTAGCCACGTGTATGACGACATATCCACGGACCGTTTTTGATAACAATTCATCAAATGGCATTTTTCTTTGATCCCAATTCAAAGACATCCATCAAAGGAAATAAGCCGACTGAACTAGTTGCAAGTTACACCATGTTCATGTAAATTTCGCAGACACGATGTGATTGTCGATTTCGGCATGGTCATCAAAATAATCATTGGTGGTGACATATACGTTAGAAAGAAGTGTAGAATTTAAGAAAAATCGGCATTTTTTTTTTAATTTTGGCGGCCATTTTGGGATATTTTGGGGGCCATCTTGGGGGATGGCTAACAAAATGAGTTTAATTAAATGCGCATATGTCTGGCGAATACCTAACAATTAACTACACCATCATATGTCAAATATTTTTTCTGTTATCGCCGTATAACTAGAGATAGGGTCATAACCGGAAATTTAGTGACCCCCTTGGGCGCCATCTTGGATTTGGCGGCCATTTTGAATTTTTGAAATTAGGTCCATATCAGAAATTGATCCATATATGTCCATAATGATATGTGAGAAGTTTCATGCTTCTACTCAAAAGTGCATGATTCCAGATTTTATCTGCCTTAACCGCTCTACTAGAATGGGTTCTTCCACACAAATATCGGCAACAAAAGTTAGAGTTGCAAATATTTGGTTGGCGATTATCACAATACAATAGAGGAACACTCCTACGTTCGTACTCTTGCTGCCTAATAATTGTGATGGCCTAATAATAGTGATGTGTGGGGATTTAGGCTGAAATTAATAATAGTGGTGACAATTTGACTCTATGTCTCAATTCCAAATAATAGTGATCGTTGGGAATTTTCTCCAAAATTAATAATCGTGCTGACACTATTATTTGGCATCTGAGAGTACTCACATTTCACCAATTTTTTAACATAGCTTATATATACAGACCTTCTCGAAATAAGTGTCCCTTTAACGCGGTGCAGTCCTCAGCCGTTAACAACGCGGTCGTAACGTCAACGCAACGACCGCATTGAAGTTTAACGCGGACCGCGTAATGTCAGCGCTGAATTGCGTTAGCCTATTATGTAATATCTTTTAACTTTGTTTTATTTACGTTCACATTTGAATAATTCCGTGTTATTTTCCAACTCCTGGTCTCTGTTCGGACGTCGTTCAAAATGATGTCAGAAAAATATCCAAGACGGCACAATAAATAAGCCCTTTAAGGGAAATAAGTCGTCCTGTTCCCGGTTGATAATCTAATATATATTTTGGGACTTCTGTCTGTGTGTTAGCTATGGCCGGGGAAACGGCTGGACCGATTGAGCTCAAACTTCCAATCTAAGGTTAAAAAATCATGGGCAGTGTTTACCACCATTTTGGAGAAGCTCCGAGCACCCTTCTCCACTCCCAGTCACCAAAATGACCGCCCTTGGCACTGTGGGGTTAATCGCGTTGATTGTTAAAGAGCGTTCGTATTCGCAGTATCGTTGATAAAGAGCGTATGTGTGTAGTGTGATTCTATGTCTGGGGCCAGACGTGAGTGTGTCTGTATCCAGACATGGGCGTGTTGTGTGATTCTTATGTCTGTCTTCGTACTTAGGCCCTTGTATAATGTCCCTCCTATTTATAGCAGTCAAGCTAGCACATAGTGCTCAAAAGTTAATTTAAAGTTATTACGTGATCTTTTTCTGGTCACTATATAGACCCATAGGCATACATGTATATATAGTATACCGGTAAGTATATATGTTTAATATAAAGTAATTTATAGTAGGATATATACTTGTATGCATACTACTATACTAGTATGTGTGCACAACTTGCCAAGAAGATATGCTATTTGCAATTGACAAGATCAGGTTGTATCAAATAATCTGCACTGCGTATAATATCAAGTCATTATTGCATCAGCGTCTAATTAAGTAACCTGTGGGGGTTTCAATTTTGTGTGCATGGGACCCTCCATAACACGTGCTTCGATTCCACATTTTTCGAGTCCAACTTGGACACGGATTTGGCTCTGGAACGAGTTGCCCACACATTTTCCAGTTTGCATGTACACCGAAATGGACACATAACACTCGTGCTATAGTCAAACTTCCTGTTACACAGTAGTTACACTGTCAGTAATATGCTGCAAAGATCAAAGATGCCACCGGTCAGCTGTGCCCTTGATGTAACAATGTTGCAATAGACGAATAGTACTGACTTGATACACCATCTTATCAGAATTATTCTCCGATTCTCGTTGTCATAACATGTACAAAACCGTTCCCTTTTGACTGAGGTGTGTTAACCCTTGGGATCACAGTTCTACGCGGCTTCAAGTCGGCCCATTGTTTGAACTGGAGCATCCATGCTCAAAAGGGTCGGCTGGAAACATTTTTGCAGCACCAGGTCACTCCAGTAGAACCCTCTACTGGCCGTGGTCTTGTAGGACCGACCAGAATCCACCGGTCTGGAGATGGCGAGACCAATGGGAGGAAGAAGAAGACCCCTTCAAGACGCATTAGGGACGCCAACAGGGGGGGCCAAGTGGAGGCAGGGGAAAACTGAGAGATGCCCAATTCCCCTCACCTGGCCTATGTTGATGATGTCACCACCAGCGAATGCAGGGACGCCGTTGCCACCCCGGATGTTCCTGCCATCATCATCGAGGCCAGTGGAGACGGGACGCCGATGCCACCCCGGACGCCACTGTGTCAGACTTCGTGGAACCGATGATGGCGTCTGAATTTTCATTCACACCACAGACGCCGGAATACCACCACAGCCCGGCATCACTAAAGCTTCTTACCAAAAAAATAGTTTTTATGAGGCGATATGATTTAATGCTAAATGAGAGGTCGCGATAAGCAAGAATTCCAAGATGGCGGCACCCATAATTGCAGAAATTTGATAAAATGCAGACTGTATCTGGTTTTCAATTCGTGGTGCCAAACCTAATCTCGATAATTTTTGGACAGCTAAGACAGTTGTGATATGAATTTTATGAAACACTTAATTTATTTTCGTACCATTGTGTATTTATCGAAATATAAAAAAATTTATTTTAGCACTGCGATGATGGTCGAACGAGATTATGTCATGGCCAGTTTTCTGGCCAGTCGTGTATATATGTGCAATTACATTCTGGACGGAATACCGGCCAGCCATGTTCAAAAGGTTAAGCTATGATTTTTATGTTATCGTTAAAACTGTTTCTTTTTCAGCTCTTGATGAAGGTGATATTGCTCTGCTAAAAACATATGTAAGTGTTTGAATAGCATGCATCCCAGCTATGTGAAAAGTTACAGAAATGTTATTATGCCATATTCCAGGTACCAAGCTAACACGATTTCAGTCCCTTTCAATGAGCTTTTGCACCAATTTATTTGTAGAGATTGATGAAGACCACTGATAATGAATGACCTTGATTCCATTCAGTTTGGAACTGTCACTAGAATTGTTACATAATGGGGCTCCTACACAATGTCCATGTTGTCAATTTAGTAATTGGCAGATTGTTAGTAAGATTTTACATGTATTACCAAAAACATTGCAAATCTCAGTATTTTTTCAATTTAAATTCTTAACCCACAGACCTACTCACGATTGCCCTAATTTTATCCAAGATTCAATTGCCCATCATCTTGGATGAACAGAGATATTCTGTTCGATTACATCATTAATAATTTATGTGAATTTCAGGGAGCGGGCCAGTACAGCAAATTAATAAGAACTTGTGAAGATGACATACAGTCAGTATTAAAAAGAGTCAATGAACTTGCAGGTATGTGTACATGTATTCTGTACATGTTTTAAATTGTGTGTTGATGGCAATGATTGCAGAATACCTCAGAGAGACTTCCATTTTGATTTTCAACAAGATCATCATTAATAAGCAATTCAGAATGCCCCTCAGCCTGTTGTCCCAAACTCTATCATAAATCAAATATTGTAAGTTGAAAGGGTTTATGTTGGGTAGGTTTATTGGAGAGAAAATTCAACCAGATTTGTTTCATCCTTTTTACCCCGAGTTACGACCCTTAGTTCATCTATATTTAGCTATTTATGGAGTTTTTTTGTCCATTATTAGCTCAACTTACTTTGTAAGTTTGAGCTATTGCCATGGGTTGGCGTCCGTGTGTCTGTGTGCATGTGTCCGTCAACAATTTCCTTTGGCGCGGGCTACAGGTTGTACCTTTGGTCTGATCTTTATGAAATTTGTCATGAATGTTGACATTGACATGTAGATGGGAACGAGTCATTTTGGGGTCATTCGGACAAAAAAACATGGCCGTTGGTGGCCATCTTGGATTTCAAAATTAAATCTATTGGCGTGGTCTATAGGTCGTACTGTTCGTCTGATCATCATGAAATTTGTCATGGATGTTAATATTGACATGTAGATGGGAACGAGTGATTTTGGGGTCGTTCGGCCAAAAAACATGGCCGCCAGCAGCCATCTTGGATTTTACTCTTTGCATGACTAAATCTTTGGCGCGGGCTACAGGTCGTACTTTGGTTTGATCTTTATGAAATTTGGCATGAATGTTGACATTGACATGTAGATGGGAACGAGTTATTTTGGGGTCATTCGGCAAAAAAACATGGCCGCTGGTGGCCATCTTGGATTTCAAAATTAAATCCATTGGCGCGGGCTACAGGTCGTACTATTCGTTTGATCATCATGAAATTTGTCATGGATGTTAATATTGACATGTAGATGGGAACGAGTTATTTTGGTGTCGTTTGGCCAAAAAACATGGCCGCCAGCAGCCATCTTGGATTTTACTCTTTGCATGGCTAAATCCTTTGGCACAGGCTACAGGTTGTACCTTTGGTCAGATCATTATGAGATTTGTCATGGCTGTTGACATTGACATGTAGATGGGAACGAGTCATTTTGGGGTCATTCGGCCAAAAAACATGGCCGCCAGCAGCCATCTTGGGATTTTACTCTTTGCATGACTAAATCCTTTGGTGCGGGCTACAGGTCGTAGCTTTGGTCGGATCTTCATGAAATTTGTCATGAATGTTGACATTGACATTTAGATGGGAACGATTCATTTTGTGGTCATTCGGCCAAAAAACATGGCCGCCAGAAGCCATCTTGGATTTTACTCTTTGCATGACTAAATCCTTTGGCACGGGCTACAAGTCGTAGCTTTGGTCGGATCTTCATGAAATTTGTCATGGATGTTAACAATGACATGTAGATGGGAACGAGTCATTATGGGATCATTCAGCCAAAAAACATGGCCGCTGGTGGCCATCTTGGATTTTAAAATTAAATCCATTGGCGCGGTCTACAGGTCGTACTGTTCGTCTGATCATCATGAAATTTGTGATGGATGTTAATATTGGCATGTAGATGGGAACGAGTTATTTTGGGGTCGTTCGGCCAAATAACATGGCCGCCAGCAGCCATCTTGGATTTACTCTTTGCATGACTAAATCCTTTCACATAGGGTACAGGTCTTATCTTTTGTCGGATCATCATGAAATTTGTCATGGATGTTAACAATGACATGTAGATGGGAACAAGTCCCTCTGGGAGTCATTCGGCCAAAAAACATGGCCGCCAGCAGCCATCTTGGATTTTAATCTTTGCATAACTAGGCCTTTCAACTTTCCACATTCCTAATCACTCCATTGACTGTAACACATGAAATTATTCCCTTTCGAAGTTGAGCTAAAGTGTCATTGACACTTTCATCTTCAACAAGCATCATCCGATTCCATGGATCTTTCATGACAATAAGCGTCCCTTACTAAACCAACAAACATATACATGGGTGTTGGAATAAATGAGATTTTTCTTAATATATAGAAATAATGCATAGACATACGCAGTTTTCAAGAATTTTCTTCATTTAAAAAAATATTTATATACAAACAGTTACAACTTGTAAAAACCAATTTTGTTAATGATAGAATAATTTTTTTTAAATTTTTTTTTAGTTCTATGTCACAGTCCTTTGTGTCCATTTATTAGATCATGTATCCAATATAAATAAACTTTACCCTTCTTTATATTCATGCCATTTTCAGGTATCCGGGAATCAGACACAGGTCTTGCTCCACCAGCATTATGGGATCTTGCTGCTGATAAGCAGACACTACAGAGTAAGTATTGCTACTGATATGAATAAAAGGTGTGTTTACAGTGTCCTTCCCATGAGGAAAACACAGCGAGAGCACTTATTTTTGCTCTCGCAATTCAGAATTGTAAGTTGGGTTTTCTCAAACAAAATGTCATTGTTAGATAGATCTATGTCCAGTTGCGCTTTCACATTCCAATAATTTAACTGAGATGGGAAAGGTTCTAAATATACCTTCAAATAGTTCAATATTAAGTCAACGATTACACCGACCATGAACATTTTGACTAGAGTGACGAGTGCAAATTTTAGCACCCTTGAATAACAAATTGTGAGTGCAATAGCTCCCGTTTCCTGGGAAGGACTGTGTTACCTGTGTCAATCTCAGTCAGGTATGTCAATTTTTATTCAAACTATTCTACTTCATCTTTTTATGTAACCCTTATTGTAAAATAAATATATATTTATAAGCATTGTTTTGTCTATGCTAGTCGACTTTAAATAAATTTTAACTACTAGTACTTTAATACTAGAAGGTATAAACTTCAAATGTCTTGTGGTTTCTAATAACTGTTTAGTTTTTCAACATCAATTTCCCACAGAGGCACATCTTGGAGGCAGTTTGCTCACTTGATTCATGCAAGGCTGAATTACTTCTCAGTGGCAACTACATGCAACAATTCTGAATCATGATGCACATCTCATCCTCACAAAAACACATTGGCGTGCATTGCATTTTGAAGCTATACATCGTTGGAGTGACAATCCAGTCCTAATCTCAGTGCCTATTTAAAGATGCATTAAGAAACTTTTTATATAGTTTCCAGATATTGTAATAACTTTTGTGTTAAAGGGGAACTGTATACAGTACACTAAATCCGACCATTTATGGGGCGTCTCCTAATACACTAATGTGCTCTGTGACTGGAGTCATAAATTCATTTTCATTATAATTACCATGTTGTTAGCATCGTTCATAGAGCACACAAGTGTATTTTGCACTAATCCATGACTCAAATTCATTCATTTGTTGCATATATTCTGTTGAGTATAAAAGGAGATGGTCCCATAAATAGTCAGATTTATTGTACAGTACCCCTTTAAGGACATACTAGTATTGTTATGTCTGTAAGTTCAGTTTGGTTTTAACCTTAACTTGGAATCATCATATTATCACAGGTGAACAGCCTCTGCAAGTTGCAAGATGCACAAAAATCATCAATGCTGACTCAGACGAGCCTAAATATATCATCAATGTCAAACAATTCGCCAAATTTGTTGTTGATCTTGGCGATCAAGTGGCGCCTACAGATATTGAAGAAGGGATGAGAGTTGGGTATGTTTTAAATTTTATACACCCATTTTGAAAGATCTGTCTGTCTAGCCATCTGTCTGTTCGCTTTTTTTCTTTCTGGACGATAACTTAATAAGTTCAAATTAGTTCGAATTTGGATTCCACCCTCTAATTTTCACAAGAGTTATGGCCCTTTGTTGGAATTGCCACATGCATATTTTGCCATGCTGTAGGATGCTCTTGTTAGTCACCATTTTTAGATGTTAATTAAAACAAAATGGGACGTATTATGTTATTGGTCTGTCGATCCGGCAGTTCGCTTTTTGTTTCTGGATGATTTAGATTATCTCAACTGAATGGAATGAAATTTGGTATGTGGTTTTACTAGCGCTAAATACAGGTAAAGTTGGAATTTGGGTTCTGCCCGCCAATTTTCACCAGTTATGGCCCTTTTTGTTGGAATTTGCACTCAATTTTTGTTTTCCGGATGACAACTTTAGTAAGTTTGAACTAAATGGAATTAAATTTTGTGTGAGAATACTAGCCCAAACTACAGGTCATGTTCGAATTTGGGTACGCTCGACAATTTTCACCAGAGTTATTGCCCTTTGTTGGAATTACCACTGGCCAATTATGAGATGTTCTTATTTCTTTTCTGAAATTTTTTTCCTGCATCTTGCACTCTGACACTCAATAATATGGATTTATAATCATTCTATCTAATACAAACCTGCAAATAATCTGTCTGTCATTTGCAGAATGAGGTTCCCAGAGGGTGAATTTAGTGATGTTACCCCGCATGATGGGCCAGCATCACCAAATTCACCCTTGGGAACCTAATTCTGCTTAGGCCTCAACTTGGTGATGTTCATCCATTAGTCACCTCGTTTATGCATTTTATCTTCTGCTAATTTGGGGATATAGAAACTCAACAAAGGGAAAAGTAACTAAAAACAATGTTAATTTGAGACTATAGATACTTCCAAGAAGATGAGGCCTAAGCAGAATTTTGTTTCTATCTATTGATTATTCTTGAATGTTCATTAAAGATTATTTTCTATTTTACTTCTAATGTTAGACTTAAGTGCTGCGTTTGATACATGTGACCATCGCGTGCTTCTTGATAGGCTTCGTGACACCACAGGAATCGATGGACTTGCATTAAAGTGGTTCTCCTCTTATTTGTCAAACAGAAAACAGCGCGTTGTGATTGGCCAGGCTTATTCGGAGAGTGTGAGTCTTGATGTAGGTGTTCCTCAGGGGTCTATCCTGGGACCTCTGCTCTTCCTGATATATACCATTCCGCTTGGACGAATTCTTCAGAGTCACTCGGTCAAGTACCATCTCTACGCCGATGACACTCAGATTTACGTAGAATTTCATAGGAAGAGCATGGATGCATACCATCAGGCGATAAGTCGGCTAGAGAGTTGTTTTCTGGACGTGAAACAATGGATGCAGATGAACAAATTAAAATTGAATGATGATAAATCAGAGTTTATTGTAATAGGCACAAAACATTTTTAAAATCTACTATCACATCAAATCAACGGCAACGACAATGAACAGTTTTCTGTCCATTTGGCAGGTTCAGAAATTAAATCTTGTAACAACCTGAGGAATCTTGGTGCATATTTTGATTCGAACATGAATATGAACGTTATGGTGTCCAATATGCTACGGACCTGCTACTTCCAACTCAGAGTACTACGCAGGGTCCGATGTCATCTTAGCAAGGAAGCTATCAAACGTGCCGTTGTGTCCTTGATTCTATCGCGCGTGGACAGCTTGAACATTCTCTTGACACATATCACAAAGGATAACATCCGACGAATTGACATTCTGATAAACAACTGTACCAGACTTATCGCCAACGTGTCCAAATATGACCATATATCTCAAGCTAGATTTGATCTGCATATTATGTCATTCGAATTTCGTGTAAAATATAAGTGTGCAATAACTGTGTACAAGGCCATAAAGGGACATCTACCATCTTACATCTGTGACATGTTCCAACTTAAGATCGGTGGGCGTGTCACTAGATCAAGCACGTGTGGTCTTGACCTGAAAAACACCACGCGGAAGCCAGAAGGAAAGTACGGAGAGGATTGTGCACAACAGAAAGCAGTAAATGTGTGAAATGAACTACCCCTTACTCTCAGAAAAGCGAAAACTCTCGAAAAATTTAAGAACGCTCTCAAGACTCACCTGTTCATAATTTGCTTCGGTGTTAAACCTACTACTGCATTTTAACTGCCATTTTAACTGTGACTTTTAATCTTTGACTTACTTGTTACTGTTTTTCCGTTACCTTTTTATTCATCTACTTTTGTTGATAGTTTTTTTTTATCTATTTCTTTGGTTAACCTTGTTGTCTGTTTTTCTATTTTAATTAATTTTAGCCATAATCTTTTTTCATAATTTGAACTATTTTTTTTATTATGTTTTTTTTTAAATTATAAGTCGCATGCTTATGGTCGTTGGTTTTTTACTTTTGTTTTGTTTTTTAGTAATTTCTTAGTCACATGCAGATGGTCGTTATGAATTTTTTAATGCTCATTTACTACTTTTTAACTTTTACCTTGTATATTTTTATTTGTATTGATTGATGTAAGCGTATTGAAACTAATTTACTGTAGAATGCGTTTTAAATGTATATATAATAATAATAATAATAGGAAGCAGTCGCCATTATTATGACTCAGTTGGTATATGATTACTATTTGCAGGGTAGACAGAAATAAGTATCAAATTCACATTCCATTGCCACCAAAGATTGACCCTTCAGTCACCATGATGCAGGTAAGTAATAGCAAGTGCCAAGTAGAAGTGCCAAAATATAATAATTGCTAGGTATTCATCCTCGCCAGCCCCAATTAAAAAAATTGTAATTACCCTGCCTGCATATTGCAACCCATTATTATCAACTAACATCAATTTAAGCTTAAATTACATATTGTGAAGCTTGTATCTAAATTGGAGATTAAACTACTATCTATCCTATCATTTCACATTCCATATTGATGGTAATAATTCATTCACAACTTCATGTTGTTAAAAAACCTTGTACACATATAAAAATAATATAGTTTCTCAGGGACCAGCCTAGAGGCGACTTTGGAGATATCTTCTCCCTCGTATATGACCAAACAGAATATTCAAAGTGTAATATTACTGATTTATCAGATTTACTGGTGTACCGGTAATTACTCATTATAATGGTTTTGTAAATGGGCTCTTATATTCCATAATACTTATTGGATCACAGAAGGGTGACGTAGGGTGTAAAATTACCTTCAGCTATCATGACTTCTCCCTGATAACAGTCCACCTGCCCTTTATATTCAAATAGGGAGAATTGACTTCTTCCAATTAGAATCCTCTAGACTGGTCCCTGTATAGTAGTTTGTGCAGATGCTGTTACATTAAACTGCCAGTGCCCATGTTGTGCAGTGCCCATATTGTGTTTACAAGGTACCGTATGGTATGGGTGTGATCCAATAATTGGGTGTGATCCAATAAATTTAGTGGGAATATACCATCAAACTTAGAAGGCGTACTCACTAACATACTTCCCATTAGCAAACAAGCTATTAGTGGACTTTTAGATCTTTCAATTCAATATTTATATTGTCCAATAAAAATCATCTGTCTGCCCACTTTTTGAGAAAAAAAGTTGGATGAGAATTTAGAAATATATTTATTGTGGCCTTATAACATCATGTAGTTGAACATTTTTAGAATAATTCAATGAGAATCAACAATGATCAAGTACTTACTAATCAGTTTGTTTCAGCTGTCAATCTTTTAACAAATTCCTGGCTTGTAATTTGGTGCCTAACATTATATTGTTTTTTTTTGCTCATAAATTGACCCTAGGCTGGAGTTAGTAGTTAAAGGATATTTACCTTGATGGAGGCTACTTTAGAACAAGATTGAGTTCTCCCTCTTGCTATGTTCTGAATGTTTCTGCAGGTCGCCTGTTCTAAAAATAGCCCCTTTTTAATACCGTATCATTAGATGCAGTGTTCATGCTGGGCCCAAAAATCTTTTGGCCAATTATGATTTATTTTAGTACCAAATTAAAAAAACTTTGACCAAATTAAATCCTCATTTTTTGGTCTCACGATTAATCATTATTTCTGTTTTATTTGACATCTAACATTCTTTATAATTATGTGCATACCTTCAAATACTGTGTCTATAATTCTTTAATCCCACCATTTTACTTGACAATATACCACTACCCACCATCTACCATCCAGCCTTTAGGACAGACAAAGGATTCATTAGTGTTAATCCTCATTTCGGTTGTATTACATTTCGTTGATAGTGCACTGCCATGAGTGCCTTTTGTTATCTGTTAAGCTGTAATAAATAAATAAATAAATTAGCAGATGATGATAATATAAATTTGATTCTCATGTCGCTCCCTTTACAAAATAAATTTGTTTTTTTAATTAGTTTTCGGATTTTGAGGATAAAAAAAAACTTTGACCTAATGAATTCTTTTTGTGGCCATTTGAAAAAAAAATTGCCCATTTGCCAATTTGGCCTATGACAGTGTGAACCCTGGTTAGATGGTAGGTATTATATGAGAAAAATTATAAATAATATCAATACTAATTGATAGAAACTTTTCCAGATAGGTTCCTCGATTCATATCTATTATTATATATCCCGGAATCTATATTAAACTTTCTAGGAAGCTATGCACTATCTTTAGTATTTCTATACATATTTATTGCTTAACTATTTTCACGAAGTAGATTATTATTGGTTGTTAACCGATAATATGTGCTTTTGTTGACATTGTGTGATAGTGCTGAGGAGCAACATTTCTCCTTTGAATCAAAAGACTTGGTTTATAGAGGTACTCTGAAAGAACCAGGTTCTTTGATAGGAATACATGTATCTCATTTGTTCTAGGTTGAAGAACGACCAGATGTAACATACAGTGATGTTGGTGGATGTAAGGAACAGATAGAGAAACTCAGAGAAGTTGTTGAAGTGCCACTCTTACATGTGAGTGAATAATATCAACCATGTCTGATTTAACCCCCACTTTTTCGAAGATTGGATTGGATTTAATTTGTCCATCTGTCCATCCATCTGGGCTATATCTCTGCCAGGGGTTATTGGATATGATTGAAATTTGTTATAGAGGTTTGCCATAATGACTGTTTTCAAAAGAGGGGCCACTGACATTGTTCGCATTTTCCATTCAAGAATTATCCTTATCTGAATGTTTTTTTCTATCCATCCATGAAAATATCTCAGCCATGGTGCATCGGATATAAATTAAATTTGGTATGGAGATTCGTCGTCGGGAATGCTTTCGAAAGAGTACTCAATGACGTTGCGTGCATTTTCTGTTCTAGAATTATCCTTCTTTGTATTTTTGTCCCTCTGCCTGAGTAGCACAGCCATGGGTCGTAGGATCTCAATGAGATTTGATTTGGATATTTACCATCACAAGGACTTTCCCTTTTAGAGTTATTTATTGTTTGTTTATTTTGAATTTGGTTCCATCCTACCCATGTTTTAATTTGGCAGCATCTAGGTAAGCCAGCACAAGGTACAACATCTTGTTTTCTACATGTTTGCCCCGATGTTAGTATGGTATGTTCATGAACCACTATGGAAAGGATAGTATTAAGATGTAACTGGCTTTGCACATTCATATTTAATTGTCCCTCGAAAAACTAATTTTCGGGGAATATAAAAATTACCTCCGTCCACTCCTCCCACAGTTTTGAATGTAGAAAATTGAGACTTTCGGATATTGTTACCCATATATTGCTAATGTGCAACATGTCATTGTTCCATTCTAATTGTCAGTTTTTGTTAATGAATTTTACCAAATTTAATTTTTGTTTGTTCCGACAAAGCCAACCTCCTAAAACCTTCTTTATTCGGGGGACGTATGTTCGGTGAACTTTTATTAAAATTGAACTAAGTTTAAAGTCATGGTACTGCTGATTTGTCTTACATCTGAATGATAATTTCAGTATTAGTGAACTGATTGTAAATACAAGGAAAAGGTGAGTGAGAAACAAGTTTCTCCAGGGAAAACACCAGTAATCAACTGATCCTTTGCCGATAGGTCTACGTGTTTCAAATCTAGTGATTATCATTGATCACATTGGTGAAAGATTAGTCAATATTTTTCATTACAGCCAGAAAAGTTTGTGAATCTCGGAATAGAACCACCTAAAGGTGTGCTGCTGTTTGGACCCCCAGGGACAGGAAAAACTCTGTGTGCCAGAGCTGTGGCCAACAGAACGGATGCCTGCTTCATCAGAGTTATTGGGTCTGAACTTGTTCAAAAATATGTTGGTGAGGTAAGTGAATGATGATTTAAAAATTCACTGGTATCTGAACAAATTCAATGGAGTTATATATTTAACCCATTCTATACTAAATACTCATTGATGAGTAGTTCCTTTCGGAAATGTTGAAATAAAAAGGGTGGAACTTATTATCTAAACATTTCCCACCAATTATTAGAAATCCTTCTGCATTTATATTATCTTTTTGCCTGTCTGTCGCCTGCTTATAAATTACATGAGCACCCCTCCAAATAAATAATAAACCATTCCAGTCAATCCAATGTATACTTTTTTAACTGATGGGAGAATAAATTTATTATAGAAAGAGATATTATGCCAACTTCTGTTTAACTTCAAATGTGTATGTTGAGTTTGCAGAAATATCTGTTTAAAAAATAGTTAACTGATAAATATTTTGGTCGACCCTCTTTTCCTTGGGAACATGCTGCCAGAATTTAACGTTCAGTAACTATGAAGATCACCAGAAGATTTTCGATGGTTTCCAACACCTTCTGTATAATTACAGCTCTCCCTCTAAAACTGACAATTTTATTACCATAAATAAGTGGACAAAAGTTATATCTAACGATTATAACTCCTTGACTCAATATTTTGGTTTTAAAGCCTCATGGCAGTTTTCACAAAAAAAATACACCTAATAATATTTCTCCGGTCAGGGACATATCCAGGCCATTTTTCATACCGTTTTTTACTCCTTTTTTTTCAATTTAGGTCCCAATTCATATCATAACAAGATGCAAATTATTTATATATTTATATATATTGACATAAGACATTTAAGTTAACAAAAATATTTAAGTTTAACAGTTGGAATCATACTATAAAAGTATGTTTGGCTTTATCTAGCTTTCATCTGTTAAAACTCAAATAGTTTGTGTTCAGGTTTGTTATCATTCAGCCTTCAGACTTCAGTATTTCAATCAAAAACAGTACAGGAACAATGACAATTTGGTCAAATAAACCTGGTTATCAGGTGGGATCTCATAACACCAAATGAAAAATTTACATAGAGATTAGTACTAATAGTAATTACTAACTTAATAGACATTGTTTCTGTACTAGTATATTATGTATGTGTCTCTCACTTGAATTTTAGAAAATAGCATATTATATGAATTAAGAGTGATAATGGTAAGTCTCATTTCAAGCAGGATAAGCATAATCCATTGAAACCAAAAGATATCTGACAATAACTTATAAGCAGTTCCAATCCATACATATATAAAACATTTCCAAAGTTATGGTTGAGAAACTTTATCAAATTGACCTCTCAGTAAAATTCAAAATAGTGACTCAAAGAGCCCTAGATTAGCTCTCAATGCAATGGATTTTCAAAAAATTTCCAGGCGGAAGAACGTACCTCCACCATCAGCAGGGGTCACCCCCTCCCAAACCTTCCTCCGCTCAGGCCTTCAGGATATGTCTTCGGAATATCATTGCCCAAAAACAGGTGTCCCCAAAAAATCCCTGGATTTTTCACTGCCGGTATCAAAATAGGTTGATAAATACCTGAACTACTGTTCTACAAGCATTATATGTCACAGAAAGATGCAATGAAATCATAAAAATTACAAATTCAAACACAATGTACGGGCCCTGTATAAAACGGTGCCATTTGTATTCATCGGAATTCTGGAATTGGAAATGTGTCCGGAAAAGGTATATAGCATTATCTTAAAATGAAACTATTAAAAACACTTAACGCACTGCTTTCTCTTCCTTTTAATCATCTAAATTAAGTAGTAAAATAAAAGTTTCAGAGCGAAGACCACTCTAGATTTTCTTCTTCGTCTATCGGTGCAATTTTTACAAGACCGCTGATTAAAAAAATTGAACCGAACCAACAAAACAATATCAATTTATCAAAATATATAAGAAACAAAACAACCTATTTCCAACGCTATATCGACAAATCTTCCGCATTGCTACTTACCAATTTATGTATACGTAATTTTTGTGTTTGAATGAGCTATGTCCGTTTATATATCAGAAACAGTTTACGAAACTCCTTAAACCTTGAATACTTCTCAAGAACAATATGTCAACTGGAAAGTGAAAATTCAAACAGGCCTCAGGTTTCCACTATTTTGGTTAGGGACATCTCATGCGCAGTGTTAACTTATCTTTTCTTATGAAATTTCATTATTCAAACTCAGTTCTTTCTAGTATTTCTTATTTTTCATGATGTATCAGTGGGTGTATAACATATGGATAGAAAAACAAGATGCAGGAGATAAGAAAATAATACAACATATTCATCACCACAAATCAACAAACAGTGGAACTTGATTTTTTAAAACAATTTTCAAACCAGGCAATCAAATTTCTGTCGCCTGAATTGTTTTTCGAACTCACATCTCTAACATTATTTATACTGCCTTTTTCAGGGAGCAAGGATGGTTCGAGAACTTTTTGAAATGGCAAGAGCAAAGAAAGCTTGTATAATATTCTTTGATGAGATTGATGCAATTGGAGGTTAGTGGATATCTTTCAGTGAAAATATTTTACCTGTATTGATTCTTCTATTTAAGTTATTGCACTTTTATTTTGGATTAATACAAACATGGCATGAAAACGTTTTCATCTTGTATTAAATGACTGTTTTTATACGCCCTTTTGAAAAAAGGTTGTATTATGTAATCAATCCGTCGAGCCGTCCATCCGTCCGTCCACCGCCCATTAACATTTTTGGTTTCCAATTGTCCAACTTTGGTTTAGATTATTTGATCTGAATCAAAGTTGGTATGTGTATTTCCCAGCTAAATCTACAGGCAAAGTTTGAATATGGGTTTCGTCCAATTATTTTTACATGAGTTACGGCCCTTTTTCAACTTAGAATTTGACCCTCTGTTAACATTTTTGGTTTCCGACCGATAACTCCAGTTTGGATTATTTCATCTGAACCAAAGTTGGTATGTGTATTCCCAGCTAAAACTACAGGCTAATTTCGAATATAGGTTCTGTCTAATTATTTTCACATGAGTTACGGCCATTTTTTTACTTAGAATTTGACCGCATTTTGACAATGAAATTAGGGGTATATCAGATATTCTTCAAATATAATCTCAAATTATTATTTTATTTTGCTGTAGTACAATTCGAAATGGCTAAAGGGCATATTTTGCCATGCCCTAGCGATGTTCTTGTTTGTTATTGCCATTTCAAATATCAGGATGTTTTGCCTTACAATTAAAAAAAGTATAGTTAGATTTCTTTACCTTCTACTTTCACGCCCAGTCATTTTTAATTTTACTAAATTCTCCATGACAAGTATGTCCCTCAGGAAATCATGGTCGTTTGTTATACCCCACTCTCGAAGATAATGGGGAGTATACTTGATTGACCTCGTCCATCATTCCACCCAACCGTCTGGACATCTATCCCTCCACTTTTCATTCCTTCCGGGCAGATATCTCAAACACCAGTTGTCAGATCTGAATGAAATTTGGTATGGATGTTCACTACTATGAGGGCAATCAGTTGAGTGTGCAATCATTTTGTAGAGTTTCAATTGTTTTTTTTTCCCCCAGTTTTCCATTCTAGAGTTATTCATCTTTGTAGAATTGGAAGTGTTTGTTTTTTGTCCATATCTCCACCACCAGTTGACGGATATCAATGAAATTTGGTATAGATGTTCACTACTATGATGGCAATCAATTGAGTATTAAATCGTTTTGTTCATGGTTTCCATTCTACAGTTATTTATCTTTGTTTATATGAAAATATTGGGATTTTTTTCCCTGTCCAAGCAGATATCTCAACCATACTTTGTTGGTTCGAATTTGCCACCATGGGGGTATGCCAACACTGCCGGTGCAATCTCTTGTTGACCTTATTATTTAAACATTTCCCACTAATGAATTGGAATCCTTCTGAATAGTGGTGTACCGATTATCGGTATGGGCTATCGGATCGGGCCGATATATGAGGTATCGGCAAGATATCGGTATCGGCAAAATTTAGTCTCCCAACCGATATCGTCAACCAATACATGTCGCGTCCTTTGTGAACGTTGTTACACCAATTCCGACTTTAATATTAAATAAATTACGGGAATTTCCAGAAAAAATAGTGACTATTTTACCCACGGGTCAGCCCTCCATCACATACGGTGATATACCATGATGACAACATCGACAGGAGACTGCTGGTACACTCATGACCCAAATAAACATTTCAAAAGGTACCGTAGTACCGTACGCTTAATAATTAAAGTTAAAACATAAAATGTATATAATTAAAATTACTTGCGAGTTCCGAGTAGCACATGTTGAAAGCGAATAACTGACACCCCTGGCATCAGCGTGAGAATGGAATCTCCCTATGACTGAATCAGACTAATGTACCGGTATCATTTAGTGATGTATTCATGGGGGTGTGGCATTAATTCTATGCCACGCGCGACAGTAAGTTGTCACATTGTTATTATCTTCACAAGGCGGGTACCGGGCGGCAACATCAAACGATTATTTGCATGCATTTGATGTCTTCGAGTAGGAATCACTAATATGCCACGTGTTGACAGATGACACAGTAAACTAAAAATCACAGTGTTTATAAATAGACGAGTCACACTTGACCAGTTTGCATTAAAGTCGACGCAGTTGTGACTCGCTATTCCTCAATATATAGAAACATAACGTGTTAACAACATTTAAGTGTGTGTGTTTAAAGTGCTTTTAATTCAAATTGATTGACTTTCTGGTATAGTTCTCGTCTAGTCCAATAAAGTATTTGATTTGATTTGGTATACGATGACTGAAGATGGGGGAGGTGACTAACTTGTTTGATGGAACCATCCGAACCAATCAGAGTGCTCTATGGGCGGGATTTGTATCTGCTGTAATGGGCAGAGAAAATTTCAACAATTGCAACATTGCAGGTGTTATTAAATGCAAGTTCAACTTCTGAAAAAGATTGAGTTTGGCAAATTAAATTGAAATTGAGTCATTGACTCAAATGGATTATGGACTGATTCCGTAAGGCACAGTAACGGAATCAAACAAATATTGAGGAAATCTTTTGAATGCAATGAAATATTAAATCGTTTTGCCAGGGTTTTTGGGGAACGTAAACTAAATTTTTTTGCGACCAGGTTATCGGTTCTTTGCCGACAATACTTTGAAATTTAAAAGACAAATTGATATGGAGTTTTGTTCACGTACAAGACTTATCTGTATCGGATCGGCCGATAATTCTACTGAAAATATCGGCTATCGACTTTTACCGATAACCCCCGTATCGTTACATCACTACTTCTGAAATTGTATTATCTGTTCGTGTCTGAATCCCTCTAGATGAATAAGAGACGATTCCAAATATACTTTTATAACTGATGGAAGAATCCAATTAGTAAAGAAAATGTTAATTTTTAAGTTGACTATCAATGTTGCTGACACTTTATAATTATTCAGGTGCTAGATTTGACGATGGTGCTGGTGGAGACAATGAGGTTCAACGAACCATGTTAGAGCTCATTAACCAGCTAGATGGCTTTGACCCTCGTGGAAACATCAAAGTATTAATGGCCACAAACAGACCAGACACACTTGATCCAGCTCTTATGAGGCCAGGTCGGCTTGATAGAAAAATTGAATTTGGTCTTCCAGATTTAGAGGTAAGAGCTGTAATAGTAATTTGTGAAAATATCTTTTCCTTAGATTATTTAAGGAACAATTTTTGCGAAGCACTTATTGTCCGCCGACCCAACGGGTTCGGAGGACTATTATAATCAGCACGTCCGTCCGTCCATCCGTGCATCCGTCCGAGGTTTCCGGATGATAACTTTAGTTAGAGTGAACCAAATTAAATTAAATTTGGTATGTGGGTTTACTAGCAGAAAAGACAGGTCAAGTTCGAATCTGGTTCCGTCTGCCAATTTTCACCAGAGTTATGCCCCTTTTTGTCCGCCGACCCAACGGGTTCGGAGGACTATTATAATCAGCCTGTGCGTCCGTGTGTCCGAGGTTTCCGGATGATAACTTTAGTTAGAGTGAACCAAATTAAATTAAATTTGGTATGTGGGTTTACTAGCAGAAAAGACAGGTCAAGTTCGAATTCTGGTTCCGTCCGCCAATTTTCACCAGAGTTATGCCCCCTTTTCGACTTAGAATTTGACCGTCTGTTAACATTTTTGGTTTCCGACCGATAACTCCAGTTTGGATTATTTGATCTGAACCAAAGTTGGTATGTGTATTTCCCAGCTAAAGATACAGGCCAAGTTCGAATATGGGTTCCGTCCAATTATTTTTACATGAGTTACGGCCATTTTTCGACTTAGAATTTGACCGTCTGTTAACATTTTTGGTTTCCGACCGATAATTTCGACTTAGAATTTAACCATCTGTTAACATTTTTGGTTTCCGACCGATAACTCCGGTTTGGATTATTTGATCTGAACCAAAGTTGGTATGTGTATTTCCCAGTTAAAGATACAGGCCAAGTTCGAATATGGGTTCCGTCCAGTTATTTTTACATGAGTTATGTCCCTTTTTGACTTAGAATTTTTGCCAATTTGAGGTTTCCGCATGATAACTTTAGTAAATGTGTACTGAATGAAATTAAATTTGGTATATGTAGGTTTACTAGCCCAAAAGACAGATCAAATTCGATTTCGTGTTTTGCCATGCCAATTTTTATGCGCAAACAACGGTCGTATCAAGCCGACACTTAGAGGCGGACATGAGGTCTACCGACCTTTTATATAAGTTTGAAATTGGCACCATTGTTTTTATACTGTGTATTCATATCAGAAAATTAAGATATTACCTATAGTTATATCTAGTGAAAAATATGAACTAAAAAATTCATTTAGAGTTATACATATTGTTGAATATTTGAAACTTTATAATGACATTGCATGCTGTCAGGACGACATTTATTTATTTGCTCACTATTCACTTCAGACCTAATGTGATTATCTTATTTAAACACATTAGCTTTTTGGGTCGTAATGGAAAAATACTGTAGATATTGAACTGGATGTAATTATATTGGGTCAAATATACAGCTTTGTTGAATTTTGCCCACTAAACCTACTTTCATTGGTACTTTGTATAGCCCCCATAACGAGTTATGGGCTGGGGGGTATATAGGAATCAGCATGTACGTAGATGCAACTTTGTTCGAGCTTTTAGTTTTAGCTTGGCACAGATATTTAGTACCATGGGAACCTCTGCACCTGCAATTATGAGGTCCGTCCAACTTTGTTTGTGGAGTTTTCGAGTGAGTTATCACACTTTTTCAACCTAAATTTTTTCGCAACATGCAGAATTTTGTCTGAGCTGTTTTCCTACATTTTCCGGTCAATTTTTTAAAAATAAGCACAGTATCATTATGTCAGTCTGTCCATCTATGTGTGCATGCGACTTACCTTTACAGAGCATGACTTAGTCAGCCCTGGCAATTCAGATTTGTTTGCTATGGTAGTAGAATGCCGAAGCCAATTTGATGTGCTTCGGCAGTGACTATGGCATTTTCCTGTCAAAAAATGTGGCTCAATTGCTGCTTTATCAAAATTTGCATGAATATTAAATCATAAAACGTTTTACAAGAAGATGTGTACCACTTATTTCTTCACTGAAATATGTAAATTGTATATGTATTACCCATTAACAGTAACCAGAACCACGGCCGTGGGATCGAATGACTATTGAATGACAGAACCTGCCATGCCTCTTGGGGAAATTAAATCATAGTTTCTTGAATGACGTCGCCTCACAATGAGTCAACTGCAAGGCTAGTTCTGACCGAATTATGGAATTTGCCATACAGTATTCAAACAGTATAACTGTATTTGATATTTTATCAAACAAAAAATATTTTAATTTTTAACTCAATTTGTAACAAACACAATATGAGTGACTGATTGTTTGTGAAGACCCCGCCTTCCCCCAATTTGAAACGAATCGGCTCACTCGATTGGTTAAATACAATTGTCTGTCATCATGATCACTAAACTTCTGCACTGATTTTCAGGTCAGCAGCTGGCTGACCTATTTCCATCAATCAAACTCTGTTGTAATTCTTTTACCACGTGCCCTTGTGTATATTTGTCGACGATGCGACACAGTCAATCAAGGGTAACCGACATCACTCATTCAAGTCTTTGACACATTGTGATCAATTCGCACGTGCGTACTACTTGTTTGCTACATGGTTTAACACATGTAGCCAGACTGTCTCCAATGCTACTCCATGACTAAAATGTTGTGTATCGAGTCTAACTTTCTTAGAAAGCGCGGGGCACCTTCAAAGAAGCCGACATTGTCAATTATCTGGGATTGTTGAATTGACACAGGGCGGATAATATAACTTGGATTCAATTTCGTTTTGAACTTGTCAGTTTGAGTTTGCGGTAGGTGTTGGCTATCCGGTCCTTGACTGTTTTAACAGTTATTTCTTTTGTCATGGATGAAGTTAACCATGGATAAGAGAAATTCAACTCCCATTTTTGTAATTTGAATTGTTATTTGTTTTAGCACTATTCACTTTCAATCTTTGGAGGAATATTCAACTAGTTCAACACCATGCATGTCAGTGCCGGGTCAGCAATCCGCTATGGCAGTGTACTGCCGTAGTCGGAGCCGTTTACTTCAGCAAATCGCTTCGGCATTGCCGAATGCCGTAGCCAAATGTGAGGGCTGCTTAGTGCGTATAACATTTCCGCCACTGGCTGCCATGGGGGTATCCTTAGTCCCATTGGGGCAGCCCACCTCAAATTTAAAGCTGACGATGGAATAAGATACTGTAAAAAGGTTACAGTATTGTGGATGGTCTTAATTTTCTTTTTGGGATAATGGTTACAGTATTGGAATATTCAATATACTTTAAGCCAAAGCAACAATTGTGGTACAAGCTAATCAATGGCACATTAGGTGCATTTATTTTCATACCACATGGAAGAACCATTCTTACAATAATACATTGCTGTAATTTTCATACGCCCGTTTTGAAAAAAATGACGTATTATGTTATTGGTTGTCCTCTTTTTCTGAATGGACTGAAATTTGGTATGTGGGTTTACTATCCCAAAATACAGTTCAAGTTCGAATTTGGGTTCCGTCTGCCAATTTTCACCAGAGTTATGGCCCATTTTGTTGGAATTTGCACTTAATTTTCATTTCCGGATGATAACTTTAGTAAGTCTGAATTGAATGGAATGAAATTTGGTATTGAGTTTACAAGCCCATAATACAGGTCAGGTTCATATTATGGTTCCACCCGCCAATTTTCACCCGAGTTATGGCCCATTGTTTAAATTACCATGGGCATATTTTGCCACACCCTGGCGATGCTCTTGTTTTGCTTGTCGGACTGATTCAATGTTCAATAGTTAAGAAAGAAATGTCACAATGTATCTTGTTATTCCAGGGAAGAGCTCATATATTCAAAATCCATGCTAGGTCAATGAGTGTGGAAAAAGATATAAGATATGAACTTCTGGCCAGATTGTGTCCAAACAGCACAGGTATGTCCCACGTTTGTAGCATTTGATACAAGTGTGATGGTAATTTTACTTCTTTAAAGGTTCAGCATTATAAAGTAATAATTTTGAGTTGGAGATAACACCACAGTCATGAACCTTATGTCACCACAAATTAATTTTGCTTTAGATATTTCCCACACACTACTAAGACTGCAATAACAAATGTTACTGTATTCATAATACTATACTATACATTTGATCACTCTTAAGTTAAGTATGTGTCCCACAAGATGTTGCTGATGTATTTTTTTTCAGTATGATTTGGATGAGAATGTAGATATTTTAAGATTTTGCTATAAGGTTATAAGTTGGAAATTAGTATCAATGACTGGCCAAAAATGTCCAAATGATCGATGCATGTTTGTTTGTAAAAACGAAAACATTATACAGTTCTGTTAGATCACATTGCAGCACGCATGTTATTTTACCACTAGTTAATTAACATGTTCTTTATACATGAGATCAAGCGACTGTATTCGGTACTTCGCTGGTATGTAACTATTAAATTAAGAGAAATTTTACTCCATTTTTTTGGCTAACTGTTAATATTTTTTTCATTAAATGACTAAATTGTAGCATAACACTTAAATACTTCATGAAAATTTATTTGACAAGAACAATATTATTAATGACTGGAACAAACCAATTGGTGCCTCTCATTTTGTCCAGCACCAAAAGTTTGAGCTATTTCTAGGAGTGTTCCAACTTCAATAGAGATTCCTATTTCCAGGTGCTGAAATTAGAAGTGTCTGTACAGAGGCAGGAATGTTTGCCATACGGTCAAGAAGGAAACTGGCCACAGAAAAAGATTTCTTAGAAGCTGTCAACAAAGTCATAAAGGCATATGCTAAGTTCAGTGCAACTCCACGATATATGACATACAACTGATCCGTTTATATTTTCAGTCACATGTTTGTGTTTATAAATAAATTATTGATGTCAGATACTTGTTTTGGCATATATTCTCTGATTCTGATGTCGTCATTATCTTTTATACATAAATGCACACTGTGTGCATATCTGTATGCAGAGATGTCAGACCAGTCCCGCGTAATGTCACATGACATTTATCTTTGTATTGTTTTATACAGAAATGCATACACGATATTCATTTGTGTAAATGCAGCCCCCAATCACCTTGTCAGTCAAAACAACCAATCTGACACCTTTTAGTTTTATGATCGATGTGTGACCAATGAGCAACACAGATTTTTTTGCCATTATCGATTAATGAATTGAAGCAATCAATTCGGCAATTAAATTCGGGCAACATATTAATCTCACGCCAACCAAGACTGATGTGCATTTATGTATGCAGAAAACACCATCTGCATCTTCACGGCATTATCAGTAGTTAAAATGGCTTGTAATTTTCGATGATACAAACACTATTTATACTTACTACCTTATCAGGAAAAGACTAGCACATGCCAAAGAAAAGAAGAGATCCCTATTTTCTCTCCGTGGTATAATTTCAACCACAAATCCCATCATTGTATCATCATCGAGCTGTATCGACAAAAATGACATTAATAAGTGACTCATTTTTAGCTCAACTTGACATGGGTTGGTATCCGTCGTCCATGTGGGTGTGTGTCCGTAAATAATTTCCGCTAGCATGGGCTACAGGTAGTAACTTTGGTCGGATCATTATGAAATTTGTCACAACTGTTGACATTGACATGTTGTCATTCGGCAAAAAAACATGGCCACCATCAGCCATCTTGATTTTCAGCATTAAGCAATGTAAATCCATTAGCATGGGCCGTACTGTTCATATGTGCCAAATGATCGAACACTGCTTTCAGCAATGCCGAAGCAATTTGCTGAAGCAAACTGAGCCACGGCAAAGGGTTGCCGTAGTGGATTGGCGAAGACAAACAATCTGAATGTAGAGGGCTGCTTTGGCGCACCCTACAGACCACATCCCTCATCTGATCATCACCAACTTCATATGGATCTTTGGGGTGACCTCTAGATGGGAGCTATCAATTTTTTCCGGAAAAAAAAAACATGGCCGCCAGCAATCATCGAGGATTTCAAATTTGAATCTATCAGCACACACTGCAGGCCGCATTTTTTAGAGAATTGTTTTGAAATTTACAGGCATGTTTAGGATCACCTCTAGATGGGAGCTAATGAATTTGAAAATTTTTCGATGGAAAACATGGCCGCTGGCAGCCATCTTGGATTTTACTCTTTGTATGACTAAATTCTACAGATGACATGCCTTGTCTGATCGTCACTAAACTTCACATGGATCTTCGGGATGACCACAAGGTGGCAGTCATAATTTTTCTGAATTTCGTTAAAAAACATGGCCACCGGCAGCCATCTTGGATTTTACTCTTTGCATGACTAAATCCTTTAGCACACCTCCATACCACATCATTCATCTGATCGTTACCAAAGTTCATTTTGATATTCGGGGTGACCACTAGATGGGAACTATAAAATGTTTTTAATTGACACTTTCATATTTATATCTTCTGCAACATTTTCATAATTACCAAATGAGGTTTAAAAACCAGCTGTTGTCTCTTAGCCAATCAGTTTGTGGTTGAGGTAAATTGACTACTAAACACTGAATTCTTTCCTACATTAATAAGACCTTAAACAAAAATAGTGATGTTTCCAGTAATGGAGGGAAAATAAGTAGGGGGCAGGTGGAAATGAATTGAATTTAAAAAAAAAAGTTTTAAATATCCATTTATGGAATATATTCATTCTGAATATATGCCCTTGGCGCCACAAATGATATAACGGGTTACAATGAACACTACTACTGTGGGTATTGGCTGAGATAATGAAGCCTCGTAGTATATTTACTAAAATGCGACCACAACATCAAACTGGCCTGTATACACAAGGGCGCTGCCATCTTAAAACGCTGACTTCCATTGCAAATGATGCAGATCGATGACTGATTAGCACAGTTTTACTATTTTTTGTTTAGGATTTTTCACAGGGTCGATAAAATTATTAGGGACGGAGGCCTGAACTAGGGTCGTGCTGGTTACCGGAAGCATCACCTTTTATTTTTGTTTAGGCCTAACAGGGCCTAAGGGAAAAGTTAGTGAAGGAAAAACATCAACACATTATGAAAATAATTTATTTCATTAGCAATAACATAAGAAAAAAGCATATCTAAACAAATAAGCAGTTTCTACATTAGTTCATTATTTCCCCTTTGAGAATATTTTGCTTAGATTTTTATGTCGGGGGGCCAACTGCATGTCAAAGTGTTTTCATGAACACTACATGTTATATTGAATCAAGTTTGAGTTTCTAATTTAGGTTACTGCAGAGTCTTGAAAACCTGGAATATCATTGAATTTGACAAATAACCATTAAGGCCTGAAAAGTGTTTGAATTGCAGTGGCTGGCCTTGAATAGCTTTGAATTTTTTAGGCAATATTTGCACAGACTGCTGAACTCGTAATTAATTCTGATTGCATATGTCCAGTATTAATTGATGATCTGGGGTGGGGGAAATATAATTTTGCTAGGGAGCCTCGTATCTATAAGAGAATGCAGTGGCTTACAAGGTCAAGGTAAATATTGTTAGGCCAATGTATTTTCTTATATAGGTGAGGCTCCCTTTGGGAGAATCACATATATTATAAGAGAATGCATTGGCACAGGGTTTTCGCAAAATTTCAGGAAGCTCCATTCATGGAAGGGTTAAAGTCAGGAGTACAGTATCTTCGGAGTATTTAGAACATTTGTTTTGAGTTATATTCAAATTTTAATGTAGAAACCACTATCGTCAAAGCCACTGAATAGAATTTGTTCAAAGAATAAATCAATACTGACAACCTCAGCAGTACCCACAGACAACCAACAAATGGTTTGTGAAGGCGGACACTATCAAATACTTGTTAGCCAGGTGCGATATGAAATTAGAAACCGATTTACCTTTAACCCTTTCTATACTAAATACTCATTGATGAGTAGTTATCCCTCAGGAAATGTTCAGATAATGAGTTTAACAAACGTCTATTATCTGAACATTTCCCTCCAATAAATAGCCATCCTTCTGCACTTTTACTATCTGTTTATCTTTCCTGAAAACTTTTATAACTGAGTGAGAGAATCCATTTAGTATAGACGGGGTTAAAGATTCTCTATCTCTTCCCAGACAAATCCGCAAATAGTGTGTAATTTGCATAACAAGGTCCCCAGAGGGTGAAATTAGTGATGCTATCCCACACAGCAGGCTAGCATTCACCCTCTCAGGACCTCATTCTGCTTAGGTCTCATCATCTTCTGGGAAGTGTCTATATTCTCAAATTAACATTGTTTTTAGTTACTTTTTCCCTTCTGGGAAGTTTCTATATCCACTAATTTGCAGAAGATAAAATGCATAATCGAGGTGACTAATGGATGAACATCACTAACTTCAACTGGGGAATTTTAATCTGATCCTTGATCTCCCATAGCAGTTGAGGCCTAAGCAGAATGAAGTTCCCAGAGGGTGAATTTGGTGGTGCTAGCTCGCCATGACTCTGGGGACCTCATTCTTTAAATGACAGATGCACTATTTGCAGGCTTATTCGTGGCAACACTTTCAACAACAAAATTTCTATGAAAATTATTTTTGAAGACACATTCGCATTATTATTAAAAAAAACAAACATAACAGAAGCACATCTGCTGTGACACAAAATAAAAGAATGCATTAGCACAGGATTTTTTGCAAATTTTCAGGAAGCTCCAGTCATGGAAGGGTTAACAGGTAGATCATCTATTGAGTATGATGAGAGGCGTACGTACATGCAGACCTTCTATAATTATATTGGCAGATGATTGGTTTGTTGTTTTAAGATCAACTGAAGGGCGAAAAATGACTGGATGCTGCTGGTTATTCATTGTCCATTCATGCCAACTCGACATAGGCTATGGATGTATTGTATATCAATTCTTAGAATTAGCCATTGTCGAATCAAGAACCCATTTTCTATAAAAATTTTCAGCCCGATATCATTTTGCAACTTCTGAGAGAATTTGATAAAAAATATTATAACAAGACTTTTTGCAAAAGAAAATTTTGGGGCAGCGCTGAATCTTTTGGAAGGTCATTGGCTTGAAATCATTGCTTCTCAGGCAGGCGTGGGAATAAGGTGCCTTTCATTTGCAGAATGAGGTCCCCAGAGCGTGAATTTAGTTAATCTATCCCACATAGCGGGCTAGCATCACTAAACTCACCCTCTGGGGACCTCATTCTGCGTAGACCTCATCTTCTCTGGAAAGTTTCTTATCAAATTTCTATAGAAACTTCTTCACATGGATTCTATTTCTTTTTCAGTTTAGTTTCTCTATATCCCCAAATTGGCAGACAACATAATTAATTGGCATAATTGAGGCCCAATGGGTGTACATCACAATATTCACCATTTAGGAACTTCAATCTGAGTATGACTCCCATAGCAGATGAGGACATGAAGAATGAGGTCCCAAGAGAGTGAATTAGGTGATGATAGCCCGCTGTGCGACTAAATTCACCCTCTGGGGACCTCTTTCTGCAAATGACAGGCACACTAAACTCAGGCTTGTTCTCAAACAGATTTAGTCGTAGACTGGTTTGAACTTTGAGCCACTTGCACCCATATTGAATGGTGCATTGTTGCCCGATGGTTTCTTCGGATTTGTTGGAATAGAGCCTTCACCCTGTGTTAATGCCAAGTATCTTGATTCATCATCCTCTTGACCAGTTAGAGCAATGTTTCTCAACTCTGGCATTTCTGCAAATGGGAGATAGTCCACACCTGGAAATAAAATAATATTTAGATAAATGGGTACAAGAGTATTACACAAGCTAATATGAGTTACAGTGATCACTTTCATTTCTCCTAAGACCACTCATTAGTGAATAATTTTACATTGTATTTCATGCTTCATAACTTGCATTGCTATTATCTAGATGTGACTTCCAAAAGAAAAGAATTGTATCAGAGATGCAAGGTCGAATTGCGGTAGCTACAATAATGCCCTAAATAATCAACTACTTAACCACAGCAGAATTATAGGTAATTTTTCAGGATTTAGTCGGAAATATGGCTTGTTGCGTTTAATCGGAAAGCCATATTTCCGACTAAATCCTGAAAAATTACCCATAATTATGCTGTGGTTAAGGAGTCGATTATTTAGGGCATTTATGCCATACATGGGCTTGGATTGAGAATGCAGTAATTGTATAAACTGACTATCATACACAATACTGTTGAGGAAGTCTGACATACCAAATATTCCCCCTTGAACCGACCTCGCCAATGTTATTGTGCTATCACAATCAAAAATGAACTAATTAAAGGCTGTAACTCCACCCACAATAGTTGGACTTGAATGGTTTTCAAACTTGATCAAGACATCGTTGGGCAAGTCTCATATACCGTACTAAATATCAACAAAATCAGTTGATATTTGTTCAAGTTATCAGGCTATCGTGATAAAAATTCACGAAAATGGAACTAACTAAGGACCTTAACTCTGATCAAAGCTGGCCCATTTTTTAACTTGATCAAGACAATGTTGAGCAAGTTTCAAATACCGAATATCAAGTTATCGCGCTATCGCACCTGCCCTGGAAGAGACCTCTCCAAACTATTATTTTTTTTAAACTCAACAAAACAAAAACAACCAACCCTCTTCCTATTTTTGCCTTTACCAGCAATTGATTATTGTAGTGGTCAGTTCGAAACTATTGAGCAGCAGTTATTTTAATCTTCTCTGACAAGATTATTTTAGGGCTGATCACGGCGGCCCCAGTACTATAATGGTTAAACCCATCTTACCATAAGGTAAGCCATTTTGTCTCCTTATGTCTTCTGTCTCGAAGAATGTCTCATGTCTCTCCCAATGCTGGTCACAAGCTGCACACAGGAAGTTAGAATCGAATCTCCCGCAACTGCAGCCTGAGTTAAATATTAATGAATGAAGTGTTATCTCATTACCTCTAGTTAACCCTTCCATGAATGGAGTTTCCTGAAAACATTGTGCCAATGCATTCTCTTATTATAGGGAGACTCACATATATAAGAGAATATTTTGGCCTAACAATATTTACCTTGACCTTGTAAGCCAGTGCATTCTCTTATACAATGCTCCCTATGTGTTGACAGAAGTTGGTCATCGACTTGGGATCTGTGTGTGATTGGCTGCGAAACACACCGGTAGGGTGATCAAACATAAATGGAGAATAATCTTGTTCAAAGTAGTAATTTTTGCAAATATTATATCCAAATTGACAACACACACCATCATTCTTATATATTAGTTAAATGCAGTGACTCTCGATGGCAAATCGTTTTCGTTAGTTTATCGCCGATAGATGGGTCCCAAATCGAGTAGTAAATATTTACAATTGAGCGTAGTTCAGACGATGTTTTCTATGGAGTGGTACAGTCGATTTGCATCAGATTTTCGGCAATGTTAGTAGAATGCTACATTCCTCCAGTTGGCATAGCACCTGGATACTAACTTATCATTTTCACGCACCAGACCAAGTACATATTATGTCTTTAATGCAGAGGATCCCCTGATTTTTTATGAATTTACTTCCAATTTTCTGTCCAAGCAGTTATCTTAGCCATGGTTTGTCAGATCTCAATGAAATTTGGTATGGAGGTTAGCCATCAGGAGGCCTTTCAAAAGCGGGGCATGTGATGTTCGCGTTTTTACTTCTAGAGTATATATAAAATGTATGTCAATTTCTAGAGTATATATAAAATGTATGTCAATTTGGACTTCAAGGCACAGCTCTGAGGATTTCAAAAAGAGATATAAAGATACAATTCCATGCACCCAACAATGATGCCGGTTATAATGATTTTGTCCCAACAACAATAGACTTCAGCCCCATGTTGTGATTTCCATTGGATCTTCACATTTGCATCAATATTTTAAAGAATTCAATAGCGACCAAAGGCACAGACCTCAGATGACGTCAAACACAGTGTTCTAGATCAACATCAACTGCCAGTGCAAAGGTAATTCATGTACCTTGGATATTTCACATGCTCTTTAGTACCCTGATGTTTCGACCTTGCACTCTTAGTCTCCGCTGTCTCTGGTGACAAGAGGTAATGGTGACTTGAATGTGTGTTACAACCAGTTGTGGGGAGTCACTGATGGATGTCTTGATTAAGAACTGTGATGCTAATTGCATTTGTAGTATTTAAGAGCATTGTTAATAATTAGTTATACATGTACCACCACTCGATTGGGGGGACTGGATCACATGCCCCTGTCCAAGCAGTTATATTAGCCATGGTTTGTCAGATCTCAATGAAATTTGGTATGGAGGTTGGCCATCAGGAGGCTTTGCAAAAGAAAGGCCAATGATGTTCGCGTTTTTACTTCTAGAGTTATCCTTTGTTTATCTGGAAACAATGTTTTTTGTCCATTCACACATATATCAGCCATGGTTTATTGGATCTCAATGACATTTGGTATGGATGTTCCACCATGTTCGCCATTAGTAGTGCTTTCAAAAGGGGGCTTAATGATATTATCCGTTCAAAGAGACCTTCTTTGTTTTATCTCGAAATGAAAGTTTTCTGTTTCAATGAAATGTTAAAGATACATAACCGAATTAATGCTCCTAAATTACTATTTCTTTGGCTTCGGGGGTAAAAAATATTTGATTCGGGTCGAGGAACCCACCCATCAAGCTAAGAGTTATCAGACATTTATTTTTTAAATCTGTTAATTTTCACCACCTGGAATATGTGGTGGCCTAGCAAATATTCGACGAAATTTGGTCTATTGTTGACAGTGGTTAGCATTATTTTTTGGCCATTAATCGATTCTGATAACTTTTGAAGAAATGTTGTTGTTGGAATCTGATTATATTGGGACCATCAAATCGGATTATGTACCTTTAAATGGTAATGCTCGCATTTTCCCTTTTATTTGGGTTCTATTCTGCCCATGTTTCAATGTGGCACCATGACGATATGCCATCACCCGTGGTGCAACCTCTTGTTAGTCCTGCAGTTTTACCTTGAAATTTGCATCGTCGGAAACCACCAGGGTCATGTTGTTCATGTGTATGTTTACATCGACATTTGGCTCTCCATTCATCTGGATTAAAGTCACGTCGTCGCTGGAACCAGAATTCTCCGATATCTTCTGGACGTGATGGCATCCAGGCAAATGCTTTGCAAGCACACGGTTTCTGTTTGCATGGAACTCTCACACTGTGGCCTTCATTGAAAATGAAAAGGAGATAAATATTTTCGTAAGGTATGTAATTAAAGATAATCTATCTCTTCCCAGCACAACAAAAACAAATAATTTCTATTAAACCTGTTGTGAAGGCACATTTGGATAATCATTCCCAAAAAACACCAATACAAAAATTATGATGTTACATTTATTCCACTAAGTGGTATAAACCTTTCTATACTAAATACTCATTGACGAGTAGTTATCCCTCAGGAAATGTTTAGATAATAGGTTGTCTGTTGAACTTATTATCTGAACATTTCCCACCAATGAATAGGATTCCTTTTGCACTTTTTATTGTCTGTCGTCTGCTCATATTTCCAAAACATCCATCGAGTTGAATAATAGACCCTACCTATATATACTTTTATAACTGTGAGTGGGGGAATTGATATGGTAAGTAAAGGGTTAAAAGATAGATTTTCTATCGAAAAGCATACTGCATCACAGCTGAGCAGCACAAGCTCTAAAACTGCCAATTTGTTTCCCAATTCATGGAAAATAATGTTTTTAAATATATATTTCCTAGTAACAGAAGCTCCTGTTGACCGGACTTATGTCTAAAATTATAGTTCAATACCCCTGAATATATACACAAAGTTCAGGGAAGAGATACAGTTCAGCATCTTTAACTTTTCATTCAACTAAATGGATTATGCCAAGAGACAACAGCAAAGAAACTCCTTTGAAATCATTTCTGGAGACGCTCAGCTAATAAGTTCAAAATTAACCTAAGGTTGTTGAACTTATCCTTATAAAGAAACAATGTTTAACACTTCAATGACTGGAGCTTCCTGAAAGTTTGCAAAAACCCTGTGCCAATACATTCTCTTATATATGTGAGTTTCCCATAGGGTACCTCGCATATATGAGAAAATACATTAGCCTAACAATATTTACCTTGACCATGTAAGCCAGTGCATTCTCTTATAAATGCGAGTCTCCCTATGTGAGACTCGCATATATAAGAGAATGCACTGGCACAGCATTTTTAATGCTGCACCAGTGCAGCTTCCATCATGAAAGGGTAAAAAGGGTGTTTGTTGAACTTACTAGCGGAACATTCATATAAAGGAAACAATGGGAATCAAGTAACTACTTATCAGCATGTATGTTAAATGTAAAAACCGAGAATCTAAGTTCGAGATTGGCCACAGAGTTGTCTTGTTTTATGACCCCATGAATGGCATCCGTCTGTCCAACCGGTTTCTGGATGATGACTTGATGTTCCATGAATTTTTCTGCATGGATTTATGACCAAAACAAAAATATAGGTGAAGACTGAATCGTGAAGCTTGACTATTTTATCATAAGGTAAACTGATGCGGAACACTCTGCTTGGGTGATCGATTGGTAATAGAGAATAAAGTAGTTATTTTCATAAATTGTATATCCGAGTTGGGAGCAAGCAACGGGATTCTTACATATGAATTGTAATGAGTGACTTCATTTGTTCAAATTGTTGCTGTTTGTTTAGATGATAATTCATCCTGAATTAATGCGTATAAATATTTACATTTCAGCTGAGTTCTGATATTGTGTTTTCTGAAATGGTAAGATCGGTGCAGCGAGAGCCTAAATTTTTTGGAAATATTAGTTGAATGGCTACATTTATTCAGCTCCTGAGTACTCACTATTACTCAGTTTTATTGACTAAAATAGTAGGGTCCTGCGAATCGGGCATTTTAATTTCAAATCTTGAATCGAATCATTGCATCAGGCATAATAATAGTGAAGATGAAGATAATACATGACTCAGATGCCATACCAATATCAATTTTCTCACTTTGCAATGATGATAAATGATGGTCAGTATACAATGTAGATAGATCTATAAATGAATCAAATCATTCAAATGCGAGTCTAACCAATTAAGTGTGCATTATTTGTGGCCATCTCTGTTATACAATAATGAAACGGTATCAGAAGCATTATTGAAGCCATAAGGCAATCGCGTTCACAAGTTTGACATATCTATGATCAGTTGCATAAGTCATACAATGATTCGGTGGTCTATAGTATAGCTCAGTTGATGGAAATGTTCTTTATATGCGTTGATATCATAATATATCTTCGCAAAAAAGCAATGTGGTCCATTGAAGTAATGAGAATGCAACTGGTGCCACTGATTCGATACAATTCAAATCAGAACAGCCAATTTCAAATTGAATCAAATAAGATGAAAGATTCGGAATTGCATCGAATTGATTCAAAGGGCCCAATAAAATAGATACGTAATTTACGCCTTTATAACCCTTTTAGATTAGAGCATTTCTTTATAAAAAAACATTTTATTTTCCAGATGATAACATTGTTATTGATGTTATTGATGGGACAAATGATGAGGCAAATTTCATCTTGCCTTGCGAAACTATTACCATTGTATTTGTCATGTTCACTTAGAGAATGGCCGCAGAAACACCTCGACATCCTGTTTACTCTCTGACAGTCATGCTTAAATTCAGGACAACGCCATCCAATGTAGATACCTACAATAAAGAACAGACAAGCTTTGAGTGGGGTAATTTAAATAATTTCTGAGGTATTTAAATTTTTTATATTTTCTAATCGAATATATTTTCTTACCTTTGTGGGATGTTTGTAACCAAACACCTGTCCACTAGATCCATTACATGAAACCAGAATAAAAAAGAATCAACTACTTAGCATTTAAAGGGACAGAACGAACTCGCAGTGGGTAAAATTGCAACAAAAATATTAAGTCTGTAAGTACATTACCACTAAGAAGAATATGTTCCTATCGTTATTGATAGTTCTCCGATAAGAACATTTAATGTGTTTAAATCATTGTTGTGGTAACAAAACTGTTACAGTGATTTGTCAACAAGCAAAGCTAATCATGTAGTAAATTCAAATATAATTAGTTTATGATTTTCAGAATATTTTTAATGCATCAGAATGCATTTACCTTTTCAAATGTTTACCATAAATATATTTATTAAACATTGGTATCTTATTGGACTAACTGGACTTTTAATGTTTACATAATAATGGATTTGACATGCGAAATCTAATTATTGGAGAGTAATTAATAATGAAAATATGAACAAAGTCAATCTATTTCATGTACTTGTTGATGATAGTTGTTTCACAATCTTTTATGTCATTTCTCATGAACCCATTTCGAAGGCCTTTAGTCCCTTTAAAATCTTTTGATGTCATTCTTATAAATTCAGATCCCAATAAAAGTAATACTCAGCATCCGGTCAAGATTTGTTATTGGGAAGCATTGGGATGCAGAATTACAAAACTTTGAGCAATTAACTGAATTATTGATTTACAGTTTCGTCAATAATACATGGTACATTACATGATAGATATAAAATACATTAATCAGTAATAGTTATATATTAATTAGCTGAAACAGGCTCCCTTTGGGAACTTTTATTCAGTGTCAAAGGGGCCTGGGATCCCTTTGTGTGCTTCGTGCACATATTGATCTTATACAGAGCCTTTAATCAGTGGCCCCTTTGTGAGCTTTGCGCAGATTTTAATCTATATTCAGAAAGTAGAGTGGATCACAGCAATGGAAAGAAAGTATCTCGAAAATGTTAAAGGCACCGTCGGCATTCGTTGCAGAAATATTCATATTTGTTCAAATTGCCATCAACGGAAGGAATATTAAAATATATATAGTTTTGTTCATATGCCAAACATAATCAGCGAATAAATAGTATATTGTCGACAAGATGTACGATGGTGTAATTAAACAAGAACCTGCTCGTGTTATAAAGAAGTTTTGCTTCTGTTTACATAACACAGCGCAATTCAATTGGTTAATCACACACAAATGATATAAACGCTCTTTATTATTTCCATATCAGGAAACAGTAACAAATAACGCTCTTTATGTTTACCATATCCGGTTCTAAACAAGAGCCAGGCTCTGTAACGTTTTTACTTTTGTTTACATAACAAAGGCAAAACATTTGACAATAACATACTGTTTATGCCATATTTCTCATTGGTATAAGAACAAAGTCTGTCTATATTTTACTATTCTTTCTGTTTGTGGCGGTTTTTGACGGAGCTGAATATTTTAACAGCATACCCACCGCCAACGCCGCCCGTATCTTTAAATTATAAATCACAAAATATGTGTTTAAAATAGAGACAACATTGGTTGGATATCTTCAGAATACTCTCTGTCCAATTAACCCTTTCTGTTCTAAATGGATTCTCCCATTCAGTTATAAAAGTATACATTGGAATGGTCCATTACTCATTGTGTTCAGAGGGATGTTCAGTAATAAAGCAGACATTTGAAGAGCTAATACAAGTGCAGAAGGATTCATATTCTTTGGTGGGAAATGTTAATATAACATGTTCAACAAAGACTTACCGGTATTATGTGATCATTTCATCAGAGAATTACTTATCATTTACTATTTAGTAAAGAAGGGTTATTATATGGATATGTTGTAGAGCCGCATTTTGACTCTTGCCTGCTATGAGGATCTTTAATGCTGCACCAGCGCAGCTCCCATCATGAATGGGTTATTAATCATTCAATTTATCCCTAAACAAGCCCTGAACCATATAACTGGACATTTTATATATATTACTAGCAGGGTTACCCGGCGTCGCCCAGGTTAAAGTGATGTGAAACCCTCTGTGGATATTCGGTGGGAATAGAAAATACCCTTGCTCTCAAAGTGTTACACGTATTCTCATAAATTGTATATTCAAACGGCATCACAAAACATGATTCTTACACATGGAATATAAGTAGTGGCTCACCTTGTCAGGTCGGAGCGATTATCATTTTGTTTATCGCGTTTAATCCGTCCCACCAATAAAGAAGTATTTATTTATTTACAACTGTGTATACTTCAGACGTTATAGCATGAAACATGAACATCATAAACACATTAGTTCGAAAAAATAAAAGACGATAATTGTGTTTTACATAGAGATGTATCAATCAATCAATCAATCAATCTAGTCTATCATATCTTTATGAAGATACAGATGTTTTAAAGATATGCCCAGGTGCTCCTCTGTTCTGGTGCTATATACTGGCTAATCATTTTCAGTTTAAAAGAAATGATGTTATGCATGTATAGAAGCTACATGTGTCCGACACAGCGAGATTTTGAGTTGTTTATGTTAGGCGATGAGTCTGTTCTAAAAAATGAAAGAAATCCTCTGTATCGGGCAGATATACCCTTGTCAGATGTCACTTTTGGAGGATCCTGAAAAGACATGTGCTACGGTCTGCGTTTTCTTTTATCTCAGAAGTAACCATATTTGACTGCACACTGTGACCACTATTTTTTAACAGGCCTGCTCTACATTTCCATATCTCTTGGCAATTGTAACTTTTTTGTGGAAACTATATTGAATGGGACAGACTCAATCATGTTATAATATATACATGAGCCATTCTAATATGCAATCCTCTGACGATTCAAGGTCCCTCAGTTTGAAAGAATATACGTATCTCTTAAATAGATTGATATAAATATACTTTTAATGCTTTCTTCTATGTATCTGTGTTGCTAGATCATTATAGGAATGCCCTGATTTCCATCCCCATATAAATATGACAGTTGAGAAGATATAATTGTTCAAGTGACTTAATTCGGTCACCATTTGTCGAGATTGTGAAATTGGAATGCCAAAAACTCCTTAGAACGACATGGAGATGGCCTGTGAGATGACTATATATAACTTTGTTGGATATCGGCGAATTGAACAATCTTATAAATGCTAGTGAATCTCCTCTCGCCATCCATGACCCAAAACGACCCCAAATGTGATTTAATTCATCATATCATTTGAGAAGAACATGCATGAATTTGGTGGAATCAGTGCTAAATATATTTGTATCAACTTTGGTGCAACTCCCCTCATGCATGATTTGAACCGCGCCACTTTTGTCATATTTAAACCACGTCTATTAGACTGATGCATTATATAATGGAGATGATTATATATACGTTTGGTGGTAATCGGCAACTAAACAAATTCTTATCATAGTTATTACCCCCCCCATCTCTCACCCAAACGGCAGCAATTTCGAGTCTTCAAATCACACGTTTATATTCCTCGTATCACGGAGAAGAATAATATATCAATTTGGTCAAAATCTGCGCTAAAAATAGCCCCTCCCCTGACAACAACAACGTCACTTTAGAAAATATTAACCCGCACCATTATCTTACTCGTAAAAAGTTACCCCTGTTAGACCGTCTTGGTGCCATCTCGATTGTACCCTTAAAGTTATATATAGAACACAGACAGATATTTGCAAATATTTGATTCATTGTATCATTTGAGAAGAACGTGTATGAGTTTGATGGTAATTGGCACTAAACATATTTTTTATAAGTTTTTGGTGACCCTCCCGTCTCTATTTCGGACTCAAGCGACGCCACTTTTGACATCATTAAACCACACACTTAAGACTCATTATAGAGATGAATATATATAAAATTTAGGAAAATTGGCGAGTATACAAATTTGTATCAAATTTAGGGCCACCATTGCATATCTCTCACCCAAAAGGCACCAATTTGGCGCATTTAAACCACACGATTAGATTATTCATATCACGGAGAAGAATATGTATCAATCAGGTGGAAATCGGCGCTAAACATATTGTTTATCAATGTTTGTATCCCTCTCACCCTCTAGGCACCCCTGACTCGAATGGCCCCACTTTTGACATCTTTAAACCACACAGTTAGACTCCTGATATCATGGAGATTATTATTTGTAAGTTTGGTGCTAATCCGCGACTAAACAAATTTTTATCAAATTTAGTGCCCACACCACCCCCATCTCGTATCATGGATAAGAATGTGTATCAATTTGGTGGAAATTGGCACTAAAAATATTGTGTATCAATTTCGGTGCCCCTCTCCCTTTCAGTGCACCCCTGACTCGAATGACGCCACTTTTGACAGCTTTAAGCCACGCCTTTAGATACCTCATACCATGGGGATGAAATTGTATAAGTTTCGTGGCAATCGGCGACTAAACCAATTCTTATCAGATTTAGTACCCACCCACCGCCCCCACCAAATCTCTCATCCCAACGACACCAATTTGGCGTCTTTAAATCACACAATAAGATTCCTTGTATCATGGAGAAGATCTCAGAAGAATGTGCATCAATTTGGTGGAATTCGGCGCTAAAATTATTTTGATCAATTTTGGTGCCCATCTCCCCTTCCGGGCATCCCTGACGCGAACGGCGCGACTTTTGACATATTTAAACCACACCACTAGATTCCTCATATTATGGGGATGATTATATATAAGTTTGGTGGCAATCGGCGACAATCTTTTTTTCTGCCCGGCCTCCCCCTTTTCTGCCCCTGACAACAAAGGCGTTACTATAGAAAATTCTAACCCTCGCCATTATCTTTCTCGTAAAATTTTAGAATATTTTTTTATCATGACCAGGTATTTATGCAACTTCAGCTTGAATGAGGCCCTTGTGTGAAAAATAGCTTTCTTTTCACGCTATCGTGTGTCAAACAAATATTGAAAATGTTTGTGTCTGACCTGTTTTCTGAGCTTCAACTGCAGCTTCTGTTTCTGGGCTGAATAGTTTTTGTAACTTTGGAGCAAAGTCATCATTCATTGCTCTTGCCATGGATACAACATCTGCATTCTTTGCTGGTTTTATAGGTCTCATGGTATACCCTGACAAATAATATAACTATTCTAATTAGAATTATATCACACGTTTGATATTAAAACATGAGCATTCATTATATGGCTTATTGAACTCCAGTCTGAATTAATTAACTTTAGTCATTACTAATATCAATCATATTAAAGCTACACAATCGAATTTAATGGTCACTGTATCATCAGATTCCATCATGAATATTTCTTCAAAATACGCTTCAGTTATCAGAATCGATTAATTACCAAAAAATAATGATAACCACTGTCAAAAATAGTATAAAATTTCCCTAAATGTGTTATATATCAACAGTTTGTTCAATGTAATTTGGTATATCTAGAGTATGTCGGTCGGCTCGTTGAATAATGCTAGGCCGCCAAATATTCCAGGTGGTGAAAAATAACAGATTCAAAAAATTGTTATCTGATAACTCTTGTGCTTTGATGAGAGGGTTCCTCAACTCAAATAAAATATTTGTTACCCCAAAGCCAAAGAAATAGTAATTAAGGAGCATTAATTAGGTTTATGTATCTTTAATTCAAATAAAGTAAGAGTAACTGGCTCAAGTCAATACAAGTCGATATGTGATGGGAGCCTGCCGAAAGCCAAAGCTTGTGAGTGGCAGGAACCTTTAACAGAAAATAATTTACTAAACAAGAAGAGAAAAAAAATAACATGAAATTATTACAATGTAAACCAGTGTTGTCAATTGCTGTAAGCTGTATGAAGCCTTGTATTATGAAAAAAAAAAAAGAGAAAATGTTACATACCTATGTGTACTGACATGTAATGAATTGATCACATTCATAAATAGAATATATTGTATTAGAAACATACAGTGCAGGTTGAAGCTAATTCCCATATAAAATATCAGTCATTATTACTTGTTAAAGACATTACACAATAAGTTCCAATAAAATATTGATTTGTTAGTTTCAAGTAATGTTCTTGATTCATAACTATAATTATTGTACTTCAAATACTCTTCAAACTCTTTGTAGTTTACTATGGAATATAATTTTAAGCCTACTTTGACTAATCTTTCCGATTATGTAAAAGTGAGCTCTGATATCTCACCTTCTGGGGCTAATGTTCCATCTTTCTGTTTCACCATTTTCATTGGTCCTCTCATGGCAAGAGCATTTTGTCCTTTTACGGCCACAGCATTTTGTCCTTTTACGGCAACAGCATTTTGTGTTGGTTTCCGCCTGACCACCTGCTTGTTGGAGGCACCTGACTTGTCTGCGTTCTTACTCATGTTCTGTTTTACTCAACCTGATGGGGATGAGCATACGTATTAAACAGGGTTCATTATGGCTTACAATTTTCATTTGCCAGACATGATAATTTCAATATGAAAATATTTAAATTTTATCTAAATTCTCAAAAAAATACCATAGATACCAGGCATACCACCGTAACAGTTTATCTCCCACCCCCCCCCCCCCCCCCCCCCCGCCAACTGTTAAGAACACGGGGCTAATTGTTATACTGGTCTAAAGCAATAATATGTTGGCTTTATCGTGTCTATAGGTATGTTGTTATCAGGATTGGAAACAAGAGTTAGAGTGAACAAGGAATATGTTTGGGATGGTATTCCTAATAACAATTTAGTGAAAAAGCTTTTAAAAATTTCAAATATGTGATTGGGGGGGGGGTGGAGTGGGAGGGCTCCCAAAATTTAGAAGAGGGAAAAAAAATTGCAAGTAGGGGGGATGTGGGTACCTTGAGGTCAGTATTTTCTTTTTGGGCCTCGTGTCTGCAATTTTTTTTTTTCAGACCCCCCAGAGCCAGCAGTTACATATGTAATGTGGCAAAAATAAACTTATGATTTTATTGCTTTGTTTCCTTTATATAATCATGAAATGGCAAGAAATTAACTTTAGATCTATATGTGAAAAAGTTGATTGAGTCAGAGTTTGGGGGGGGGGGGATACCCAGGCCTCAGTATCCCCCCCCCCAAATCGATATCTGATCACTAAATTAAATAGTCTGGAACCCTGATTAAATGCATCTTTAAATTGTTTTTTTTTTTATTTTCTATTGTAGGAGGTCTGGAACCCTGATTAAATGCATCTTTATAAGCCATCACTATTTATAACTATTGGGCCTTCTCCAAGGCCTTTGATAAAGTGGACCATAGCAGACTTCTTCTTAAAATGAGACGACTTGGCATAAACACATCTGTTACAAATTGGATTGCCGCCTTCCTATCACATCGGACTCAAAAAGTCCAAGTCAATGGAAAAGAATCAAAATTTCTTCCCGTACTATCAGGTGTCCCCCAAGGGTCTGTCCTTGGCCCTTGTCTCTTCTTAATCTATATAAATGACCTCCCCACAAACCTCAGCTGTCAGGCCCGCCTCTTCGCAGACGATACTGTTGTGTATTGTGCTATCTCCTCTAAAAATGACTGTACTATCCTACAAAATGATCTGCACAAACTTGAAAACTGGGAGAAAGAATGGCTTATGTCATTCAACCCTAGTAAATGCGAAATCATACGAATCGCTCGTAAAGAAAACCCTATTCTCCATGACTACACACTCCATAACCAATTACTTAAATCAACAGAAACTACAAAATATCTCGGCGTAACCATCTCAAATGACCTATCATGGAAAACCCACATCACTACCATCACAAATAAAGCCAATGCTACCCTCAGATTCCTAAGACGTAACGTGAGAACAAAAAACTACAAAACAAAAGCCCTTGCCTACAAAACATATGTTAGACCACAACTAGAATACTGTAGCTCAATATGGGACCCATGGCAGCAGTACCTCTCAGAGAAAGTAGAAATTGTACAGAGACGGGCTGCACGCTACACTCTAAATAGATACAACTATGGTAGCGACGACAGAGACAGCATAACTGATCTGCTCCACACACTTAATTGGCAAACCCTCCAACAAAGAAGAATATTCTCCTCTCTAGTCATGCTTTACAAAATCCGCCATCAAGATGTAGACATCTCCCTACCATTTGTGCCTACTACTACTAGGGGCCACAAGTTCCTCCGTACTGCTAAAGCTGACAGAAACTATCTCGAAGCTTTCTTTTTTCCACGCACAATCATAAATTGGAACAAACTCCCCCGTGACATATTCTTAAACTGCCACAACACGGACAGTTTCAAATCCGAACTCACAAAACACATGTTCCCACCTGTAAACAAACAGACAGCTTCTAAATAGTATGAAGCTCCAGTATATTTTAATAAATTATCAAAATAACCAAAAAAAATATGCTTTTATGTTTTTAAATCTCATGCGCCTCCACATAATCCTCAGCACATTGAGGGCGATGGAGTACCAAGTAGATGTAGATGTGGGCTAGTACGTACTAGTGGTAGATCATGCCATGAATGTCTACTCGTACTCTGTCTAACACCAGTTACGGATGTTAGACAGTAGCGATTCATGGTATGATCTAGTAGTACTAGTGGTAGTAGTACCGTACATGTATTAGTGATAGTAGCACATGGTGGGCCCAATTAGATCATGCCACAAACCTCTACGGGCGTTAGCATAAAATTCATTGTGGCAAAAATTTGTCGGTTTTTATGGCCGTTTTGTGATAAAATAGACAAAAAAATAATATTCCTTTTGAAATTGGTGGTATTTGGACCAAAAAAGTCACATTTTGCTATAAAAACACAAGATTAAACACACAAAAAGCATTTTCTGTCTCAGAAAAAGGGCAAGTTCTGCCCCAGCTCGCCCCCCTTGGTCAAGGCAGGGGGGTCAGCTCCCCCCCCCCCCTTTTCCGGCGCCCCTGTCATGGCATGATCTAGGGCCCAATATGATAGATTACTGAAGACTCCTAAATAGTAAATTACCAAATGAATAAATGATGGAAATTCCAAAAATGGTTATAAAAAATCTTTGAATGTCGAGACGGACATTTTCATTTAGTAATAGCAAAGCATAAAGTAAAATTACGTGCTTGACTTCCTATGTCGCTGGAATTTTACTCTTTTGTGTGCCATTAAATCGAAAAACGCCATTTGTAAACATTGTGTGTTGTTAGTAACAACAAAATTACACACCTGAAACTAAAATAGACTCTTCCGTATTTCTAGACCAATGAATGGTGAAAACAATTTATCGCTCATGTCATCTCTCCAAAACCTACTTTCGGTTTCATTTTCCATTGGCCTGTTTCATTTTCATTTTCACGATTATTATGTAGAATTTTGTGAAATATTAATTCAGTTAATTTTATTTATAAGTTTTTGAAGAATTGGTTTACTTTGTACTGAACGAATGTCACTGGTCCACTTGCTCGTGAACTTGAAATGCAGCTCCATGTTTACAGTTTAGAATTGGGATTTCCGGGTTTTCCCCACTTCGGGTTATCATAATTCTTGGAAGTGACTTGGTAAGTTTCACTATAATTTTCTTGGAAAACAGATCCATGGGTACATGTACTACATGGATTGAGAGTTTGTTATCATATTCGCTGATTTATACGAATAGCTACGGGGGTTAGCCTTAGTAGAGGTTCATGGCATGACCTAACGAATAGCATGATAGGATCAAGGCTTCACCTATAAATGTCAACTAAATACGCAAGTGAGTATGTATGCATATCCAATATATTACACTCACTTAATTTTCTAGTTTCTACCATTACCGTACGTAGGGCTAATTGGCTATTCAATGTGAATTTGGCCTCCCATAGCTTTGCGGTCATACTTTATACCAAGCCAACAAAAATAATCAATGAATTCACTTATAATATGAATCTGACTGAATTGTAAAATAAAGGGATTTAAATATTGTAGGTTTATACACTTATAAATCTCATAGTGATAGTCCAGCCAGGGAACATAGAAAGAATTGTTGTCAGAAAAAACTCGACCAATGTGGAATATAGGCTGCGGAACTTTAATCCAGTTCAAGGAATTGTTGGAATACCGCTATGTTGATGTACAGTACGAAACAAACTTCACATAACATTTTATTGTTCATGTTATTTTGAAATGAATAAGCACTGGAATAAAAATGGGTTGGAAATATATGATATGATAAACTTGGACCATATGAAGGTGTTTTAGGCACCGGTCAGTGATGATCTGGTAGATCGAAGCAAGGCCTAAATAATAAATACTGACAAGCAATCATACTGTAAATTTCCCACTGGTCGGAAAATTTAAATCAATCTATCCTACCCCTTCTCCATTGGAAAATTTCCAGCTTCTGGCCATTTTAGTCCCAAAATTTGACGAATGTAGGATAATTTTATAGATTAATACAGTAATGCCCAAAGTAATTGACCACTTAATCCTGAAAAATTACCCATAATTCTGCTGCGGTTAATAGAGGAGCGGTCTTGGCCAGAATTTTGTTTTTTTAATTTTTTCTTTTACACACGGAAAAATTATATATCATATGAAAGTAGAAGATGTAGGCTTCATGTTCCGCCCTGCTGTAAAATGTGAAAGTGGTGCCGTTGCCATGGAAACAGAATGTAAACAATGTAGACACAGTTTGATATTAAACCATTTCCGCAAATGGTAAAAACTAATTTAAGCCCATTCTAGGACAGGAACAGACGTTGAAGATCATTTATTGATGATTTGTCCACTATAACTATGTTCCAACGATTCTATTATTAAATAGGATGCACATATAGGTTATACGGGTCTTTATTGCCATTTTGGGGTGAAAAATGGTGATTTTTGCCAAAAAAGCGATAATTTTGGAATTGGAACATTTATTGAATACTACATTGGTTACAGTAATAATTTATGCATTATTATGATGGCATCATACGTGTACTTAAAATTAATTTGGATAAAACTGCCGAAAAGGCCCAAGAGAAATACCTGTTACCATGGAAACGATATTTAAAAATACAAAAAATGCCGTTATTGGAAAGAAATGAATACCTATAACCCTTTCGACAGAATATAACTTTTTGAAATTTGTTTTTTATGACATGCACTTTTAATCCGGACTTCTGTATTGGGTAATTGATGCGGTTTATTCAGCTGTTGTCATGGAAACGGACCAAATGTCGCCAAATAATGATGTTTTTTTCCCCATAGAGCTGACATTTAAAGCATGTAATTTTATGAAGCAAAGCATATTATGACAACCCGTTATAGATGTCTCAAAACCTTTTTCAAAGATTACTATTTCCCAATTATCCCAGTAGTAGCTAGGATGCACATATAGGATATGAAGGTTTTATTGCCATTTTGGGGTAAAAACTGTTAATTTTTGCAAAAAATGCGATAATTTTGGAATTGAAACATTTATTTGATACTACATTGGTTACAGTAATAATTTATACATATTATGATGGCTTCTTACGTGTGCTTCAATATAGTTTTGATAAAACTGCAGAAAAAGCCCAATACCCTGAGAAATACCTATCACCATGGAAACGATATTAAAAAATACACAAAATTTCATTATTGGAAAGAAATGAAGTTCTATAACCATTGCGACACAAATTAACTTTTAGAATAATGAATAATGATGTTTTCCCCTATAAACCGGACATTTAAATTGTGAATTTTATAAAGCAAAACATTGTAACAACCTGTTATATGTATCTCAAAATCTTCAACTCATATATATAACACAATAGGGGATAAGAGCACCCCTAAGACGACTTTCCTGCAGGTTTGCCAGACAAATTTACCATTATGTGAACGCACCCTGACATGGTAATCATCAGACTCAGAGTCCACATGTTTTGATCATTTTATTCCCAATTTCTCAGCTGTTTCTGTGGATCTAGACGAAAATTGTCTAAATAGTGATGTGTTTTGCACAATTTGTTTTATTATTGGAAATTGTGTGAAAAATTACGGGTATGTTTAAAAACCAACACCACGTATCTGGAAAATGCCATGATAGGATTTTAAAAGATTCGCTGTCTGGGAATTATGAAACTGATTTGAAAGCAAATAGTTGATGATTATAAGCTACATCCCTAAATAGTAATTACCTGTACTTACTCAGAATAACGGCATAACAAGTTCCTGGAATATATCACATCCGAACCCCTTTGGGTCAAATGTAGACCTGCATGATTAAAATGGGTCATGTAGTGTGATAATAGTGAGGATTGCTATGCAAATGCGGTGATATGGTACGCCATAGCTGCCTTATGTCAAGCTCAGGCAATATATCCGGTTAATATATCAATATATGTGGTTAGTTAGTCAATAGACGCAGCCTCTTTGCAATTATATTTGGCTACTTTTGTCAATATTGGAGGTTAGTTAGTCAATATATGCAGATAATTTGTCAATATATGTGGTTAGTTAAGTCAATATATGCAGCTACTTTGCAAATATATGCAGCTATGTTTCCAATATATGTGGTTAGTTGGTCAATACTTTGGCCATTAATTTGGTTAGTTAGTCAATATATATAGCAAATTAGTCAATATATGCGGTTAGTTTAATAGTCAATATATGTGGTTAGTTAGTCATTATATGCAGTTACTTAGTCAATATATGTGTCAGTTAGTCATTATATGCAGCTACTTATTCAATATATGTGGTCAGTTAGTCATTATGTGTAGATAATTAGTCAATATATGTGGCTAGTTAGTCATTATATGCAGTTTCTTTGTCAATAAATGTGGTCAGTTAGTCAATATATACATCTACTTTGTCAAAATGTGCAATTGCATTGACAATATATGCAGCTAATTTGTCAATATATATGGTTAGTTGGTCATTCTATGCAGCTACTTAGTCAATAGGTGTGGTTAGTTAGTCATTATGTGTAGATACTTAGTCAATATATGCAGTTAGTTAGTCATTATATGCAGCTACTTAGTCAATACATGCAGTTAGTTAGTCATTATATGCAGCTACTTAGTCAATAAATGTGGTTAGTTAGTCATTATGTGTAGATAATTAGTCAATATATGTGGCTAGTTAGTCATTATATGCAGTTTCTTTGTCAATAAATGTGGTCAGTTAGTCAATATATACATCTACTTTGTGAAAATATGCAATTGCATTGACAATATATGCAGCTAATTTGTCAATATATATGGTTAGTTGGTCATTATATGCAGCTACTTAGTCAATAGGTGTGGTTAGTTAGTCATTATGTGTAGATACTTAGTCAATAAATGCGGTTAGTTAGTCAATATATGCATCTACTTTGTCTAAGTAGCTGCATATAATGACAAACTGACCACATATATTGACAAAGTAGCTGCATATAATGACTATCCAACCGCATATATTGACTAAGTAGCAAAATATAATGACTAACTGATCACATATATTGACTAAGTAGTTGCATATAATGACTGACTAACACATATATTGACAAAGGAACTGCATATAATGACTAACTAACCGCATATATTGACTAAGTAGCTGCATATAATGACTAACTAACTGCTTATCTTGACTAAGTAACTGACTATAATGACTAACTAACTGCTTATATTGACTGAGTAACTGCATATAATGACTAACTAACCACACATGTTGACTAAGTATCTACACATAATGACTAACTAACTGCTTATATTGACTAAGTAGCTGCATATAGTGTGACTAACTATCCACATATATTGACTAAGTAGCTGCATATAATGACTAACTGACCACATATATTGACTAAGTAGTTGCATATAATGACTAACTCACCGCATATATTTACCAAGTATCTGCATATAATGACTAACTGACCAAATATTGACTAATTGTTTGCATATAATGACTAACTGACCGCATATACTGACTAAGTAGATTAATATAATGACTAACTGACCACAAATATTGACTAAGTAGTTGCATATAATGACTAACTAACCGCATATATTGACTAAGTAGCTGCATATAATGACTAACGGATCGTATATATTGACTAATTAGCTGCATATGACTAACTGACCGCATATATTGACTAAGTGGTTACATATAATGACTAACTGACCGCATATATTTACCAAGTAGCTGCATATAATGACTAACTGACCAAATATTGACTAATTGTTTGCATATAATGACTAACTGACTGCATATATTGACTAAGTAGCTGCATATAATGACTAATTACCGCATATATTGACAATGTAGATGCATATAACGACTAACTAACCGCATATATTGACTAAGTAGCTGCATATAATGACTAACTGATCGCATATATTGACTAATTAGGTGCATATAATGACTAACTGACCATATATATTGACTAAGTAGCTGCATATAATGACTGACTAACTGCATATATTGACTAAGTGGTTACATATAATGACTAACTGACCGCATATATTGACTAAGTAGTTACATGTAATGACTAAGTAGCTGCATATAATGACTAAATAACCGCATATATTGACTAAGTAGCTGCATATAATGACTAACGGATCCTATATATTGACTAATTAGCTGCATATGACTAACTGACCGCATATATTGACTAAGTGGTTACATATAATGACTAACTGACCGCATATATTGACTAAGTAGCTGCATATAATGACTAACTAACCGCATATATTGACTAAGTAGTTACATGTAATGACTAAGTAGCTGCATATAATGACTAAATAACCGCATATATTGACTAAGTAGCTGCATATAATGACTAACGGATCGTATATATTGACTAATTAGCTGCATATGACTAACTGACCGCATATATTGACTAAGTAGTTGCATATAATGACTAACTCACCGCATATATTTACCAAGTAGCTGCATATAATGACTAACTGACCAAATATTGACTAATTGTTTGCATATAATGACTAACTGACTGCATATATTGACTAAGTAGCTGCATATAATGACTAATTACCGCATATATTGACAATGTAGATGCATATAACGACTAACTAACCGCATATATTGACTAAGTAGCTGCATATAATGACTAACTGATCGCATATATTGACTAATTAGCTGCATATAATGACTAACTGACCATATATATTGACTAAGTAGCTGCATATAATGACTGACTAACCGCATATATTGACTAAGTGGTTACATATAATGACTAACTGACCGCATATATTGACTAAGTAGTTACATGTAATGACTAAGTAGCTGCATATAATGACTAAATAACCGCATATATTGACTAAGTAGTTGCATATAATGACTAACTGACCATATATATTGACTAAGTAGCTGCATATAATGACTAAATAACCGCATGTATTGACTAAGTAGTTGCATATAATGACTAACTAACCACATACATTGACTAAGCAGCTGCAAACAATGAATAACTAATCATATATATATATTGATAAAGTAGCTGGATATATTGTCAATGCAATTGCACATTTTGGCAAAATAGATGTATATATTGACTAACTGACCACATTTATTGACAAAGAAACTGCATATAATGACTAACTAACCGAATATAGTGACTAATTTGCTACATATATTGACTAACTAACCAAATTAATGGACAAAGTATTGACCAACTAACCACATATATTGGAAACGTAGCTGCATATATTTGCAAAGTAGCTGCATATATTGACTTAACTAACCACATATATTGACAAATTAGCTGCATATATTGACTAACTAACCTCCAATATTGACAAAGTAGCCAAATATAATTGCAAAGAGGCTGCGTCTATTGACTAACTAACCACATATATTGATATATTAACCGGATATATTGCCTGAGCTTGTCATAATGCAGCTATGGCGTACCATATCACTGCATTTGCATAACAATCCTCACTATTATCACACTACATGACCCATTTTAATCATGTAGGTCTACATTTGACCCAAAGGGGTTCGGATGTGATATATTCCAGGAACTTGTTATGCCGTTATTCTGAGTAAGTACAGGTAATTACTATTTAGGGATGTAGCTTATAATCATCAACTATTTGCTTTCAAATCAGTTTCATAATTCCCAGACAGCGAATCTTTTAAAATCCTATCATGGCATTTTCCAGATACGTGGTGTTGGTTTTTAAACATACCCGTAATTGTTCACACAATTTCCAATAATAAAAAGAATTGTGCAAAACACATCACTATTTAGACAATTTTCGTCTAGATCCACAGAAACAGCTGAGAAATTGGGAATAAAATGATAAAAACACGTGGACTCTGAGTCTGATGAGTACCATGTCAGGGTGCGTTCACATAATGGTAAATGTGTCTGGCAAACCTGCAGGAAAGTCGTCTTAGGGGTGCTCTTATCCCCTATTGTGTTATATATATGAGTTGAAGATTTTGAGATACCTATAACAGGTTGTTACAATATGTTTTGCTTTATAAAATTCACAATTTAAATGTCCAGTTTATAGGGGAAAACATCATTATTCATTACTCAAAAAGTTAATTTATGTCGCAATGGTTATAGAACTTCATTTCTTTCCAATAATGAAATTTTGTGTATTTTTTAATATCGTTTCCATGGTGATAGGTATTTATCAGGGTATTGGGCTTTTTCTGCAGTTTTATCAAAACTATATTGAAGCACACGTAAGAAGCCATCATAATATGTATAAATTATTACTGTAACCAATGTAGTATCAAATAAATGTTTCAATTCCAAAATTATCGCATTTTTTGCAAAAATTAACAGTTTTTACCCCAAAATGGCAATAAAACCTTCATATCCTATATGTGCATCCTAGCTACTACTGGGATAATTGGGAAATAGTAATCTTTGAAAAAGGTTTTGAGACATCTATAACGGGTTGTCATAATACGCTTTGCTTCATAAAATTACATGCTTTAAATGTCAGCTCTATGGGGAAAAAACATCAATATTTGGCGAAATTTGGTCCGTTTCCATGACAACAGCTGAATAAACCGCATGAATTACCCAACACAGAAGTCCGGATTAAAAGTGCATGTCATAAAAAACTAATTTCAAAAAGTTATATTCTGTCGCAAGGGATATAGGTCTTCATTTCTTTCCAATAACGGCATTTTTTGTATTTTTAAATATCGTTTCCATGGTAACAGGTATTTCTCTTGGTATTGGGCCTTTTCGGCAGTTTTGTCCAAATTAATTTTAAGTACACGTATGATGCCATCATACTAATGCATAAATTATTACTGTAACCAATGTAGTATTCAATAAATGTTCCAATTCCAAAATTATCGCATTTTTTGCAAAAATCACCATTTTTCACCCCAAAATGGCAATAAAGACCTGTATGACCTATATGTGCATCCTATTTAATACTGGAATCGTTGGAACATATTTATAGTTGACAAATCATCAATAAATGATCTTCAACGTCTGTTCCTGTCCTAGAATGGGCTTAAATTAGTTTCTACCATTTGCGGAAATGGATTAATATCAAACTGTGTCTACATTGTTTACATTCTGTTTCCATGGCAACGGCACCACTTTCACATTTTACAGCAGGGCGGAACATGAAGCCTACATCTTCTACTTTCATATGATGTATATTTTTTCCGTGTGTAAAGAAAAAAATTAAACTCGAAAAATAAGCCCCGTTGGGGCCAAGACCGCTCATCTATAAGTGGCCAACAGTATCAACACATTTGGGCTTTGATATTTTCAACTGTTGTCACATCCCTGATATTATTTCTTTATAGTGTTATCTTTATTTGTTATTCATGTTCATGTTCGTCAACAATTTCCTTTGACACACCCTACAGGCCACATCCTGGGGGGGGGGGGGGGAGCTAGGCTCAAAATAATATTTTGACAGGCACAAATGGATGGAGCTGGTCATTTCAGAATGGTGCCTCTCAAATTTTCACAATGACAGGACATGTTGCTTACTGTCTCCGAATTCTTTACAATTTACAAATAACCAACAGTCGATGGTCCTTTATTAGCTCAACTTTACTTTGTAAAGTTTGAGCTATTGCCATGGCTTTGTCGTCCGTCGTCCGTGTGTACGTGTGTACGTAAGGCGTCAACAATGCAGGCTACAGGTCGTACCTTTCGTCGGATCATTATGAAATTTGTCATAGCTGTTGACATCAACATTTAGACCAGAATAATTAATTTTGGGGTCATTCGGAAAAAAAACATGGCCGCCAGTGGCCATATTGGATTTCAAAATTCAATCCATTAGCACGGGCTACAGGCCGTACTGTTTGTCTGATCTTCATGAAATTTGTCATGGATGTTAATATTGACATGTAGATGGGAACGAGTAATTTTGGGGTCATTCGGCCCAAAAACATGGCCGCCAGCAGCCATCTTCGATTTTACTCTTTGTATGACTAAATTTTTTAGCACGGGCTGCAGGTCGTACCTTTAGTCTGATCATCATAAAATGTGTCATGGATGTTAACAATGACATGTAGATGGGAACGAGTAATTTTGGGGTCATTCGGCCAAAAAAACCTGGTCGCCAGCAGCCATCTTGGATTTTACTCTTTGTATGACTAAATCCTTTAGCACGGGCTACAGGTTGTACCTTTAGTCTGATCATCATGAAATTTGTCATGAATGTTAATAATGACATGTAGATGGGAACGAGTCATTTTGAGGTCATTCGGCCCAAAAACATGGCTGCCAGCAGCCATCTTGGATTTTACTCATTGTATGACTAAATCCTTTAGCATGGGCTACAGGTCGTACCTTTAGTCTGATCATCATAAAATTTGTCATGGTTGTTGAAATTGGAATGTAGATGGGAACGAGTCATTTTGGGGTCATTCGGACAAAAAACATGGCCGCCAGCGGCCATCTTGGATTAAAAAATTTAATCCATTAGCACGGGCCACAGGTCGTACTGTTCGTCTGATGATCATGAAATTTGTCATGGATGATAATATTGACATGTAGATGGGAACGAGTAATTTTGGGGTCATTCGGCCCAAAAACATGGCCGCCAGCAGCCATCTTGGATTTTACTCTTTGTATGACTAAATTCTTTAGCATGGGCTACAGGTCGTACCTTTAGTCTTATCATCATAAAATTTGTCATGGATGTTAACGATGACATGTAGATGGGAACGACTCATTTTGGGGTCAATCGGCCGAAAACATGGCCGCCAGCAGCCATCTTGGATTTTACTCTTTGTATGACTAAATTCTTTAGCACGGGCTACATGTCATACCTTTAGTCTGATCATCATAAAATTTGTCATGAATGTTAATAATGACATGTAGATGGGAACGAGTCATTTTGGGATCATTCGGCCAAAAAACATGGCCGCCAGCAGCCATCTTGGATTTTACTCTTTGTATGACTAAATTCTTTAGCATGGGCTACAGGTCGTACCTTTAGTCTGATCGTCATAAAATTTGTCATGGATGTTAACGATGACATGTAGATGGGAACGACTCATTTTGGGGTCATTCGGCCGAAAACAAGGCCGCCAGCAGCCATCTTGGATTTGACTTTTCTCTTCATGTCTATAAACAATTGTATTAGATATTCAACTTTCCACATTCCTAATGGCTCCATTGACTGTAATATATTAAATTATTCCCTTTCCAAGTTGAGCTACAGTGTCATTGACACTTTCATTATTTATGTAATCACTATGGGAGGCCAAATTCACATTTATTAATAATTGAGCTGAAGCGCAATTCGTAATTAATTGCGCTGAAGCGCAATTGAATTGCGCTGAAGCGCAATTAATTTTTCATATATGGCTAAACCCCCCAGTTAATTAATGAATAAATCCAATAGAAAAATAATTGCGCTTCAGCGCAATTATTTTCCCAACTAAAACAGAAGGTACCGGTATGAATAAATCCAATAGAAAAATAATTGCGCTTCAGTCGCCCTGACTGAAACAGAAGATAATTTTTTAGCTATTGCCATGGCTTGGTATCCATCGTCCGTGTGTGCGTGTGTGTGTGCGTGATGCGTCAACAATTTCCTTTAGAACGGGCTACAGTTCGTACCTTTCGTCTGATCATCATGAAATTTGTCATGGCTGTTGAAATAGGAATGTAGATGGGAACGAGTCATTTTGGGGTCATTCGGCCAAAAAACATGGCTGCCAGCAGCCATCTTTGATTTCAAAATTTAATCCATTAGCACAGGCTACATGTCGTACTGTTCGTCTGATCATCATGAAATTTGTCATGGATGTTAATATTGATATGTAGATGGGAACGATTAATTTTGGGGTCATTTGGCCAAAAAACATGGCCGCCAGCAGTCATCTGGGATTTTACTCTTTGTATGACTAAATCATTTAGCACGGGCTACAGGTCATAATTTTAGTCTGATCATCATGAAATTTGTCATGGATGTAAACAATGACATGTAGATGGGAACGAGTCATTTTGGGGTCATTCGGCCATAAAACATGGCCACCAGCAGCCATCTTTGATTTCAAAATTCAATCCGTTAGCACGGGCCACAGGTCGTACTGTTCGTCTGATCCATCATGAAATATGTCATGGATGTTAATATTGACATGTAGTTGGGAACGATTTATTTTGGGGTTATTCGGCCAAAAAACATGGCTGCCAGCAGCCATCTTGGATTTTACTCTTTGTTTGACTAAATCAATTAGCACGGGCTACAGGTCATAATTTTAGTCTGATCATCATATAATTTATCATGGATTTTAACAATGACATGCAGATGGGAACGAGTGATTTTGGGGTCATTCGGCCAAAAAACATGGCAGCCAGCAGCCATCTTGGATTTTACTCTTTGTATGACTAAATCCTTTAGCACAGGATACAGGTCGTACCTTTAGTGTGATCATCATAAAATTTGTCGGGGATGTCAATATTGACATGTAGATGGGAACGAGTCATTTTGGGGTCATTCGGCCATAAAACATGGCCACCAGCAGCCATCTTGGATTTTACTCTTTGTATGACTAAATCCTTTAGCACGGGCTACAGGTCGTACCTTTAGTCGGAACATCATCAAATTTTTCATGGCTGTTGAAATTGGAATGTATATGGGAACGAGTCATTTTGGGTCATTCGGACGAAAAACATGGCCACCAGCGGCCATCTTTGATTTCAAAATTTAATCCATTAGCACGGGCCACGGGTCGTACTGTCGTCTGATCATCATGAAATTTGTCATTGATGTTAATATTGACATGTAGATCGGAACGAGTAATTTTGGGGTCATTCGGCCAAAAAACATGGCCGTCAGCAGCCATCTTGGATTTTACTCTTTGTATGATGACTAAATTCTTTAGCACAGGCTACAGGTCGTACCTTTAGTCTGACCAGCAGCCATCTTGGATTTTACTCTTTGCATGACTAAATCCTTTGGCACAGGTTAGACATTTCGATTACATGTAGCACCTTTCCTATTCCTCCATTTACTGTCAACCATTGAATTATTCCCCTACCTAAGTTGACACTTTCATATTGTGAGTCTATCCGACTAAAACAGAAGTCGCGAGTCACCCTGAAGTATACAGAATATAATGCTATCGCATGTATAATTTTTATTTGAGTGCAGGACAAAATGTCAGGTACCAGATGAGTGGTGCCTGACATTTGAAAATGGCACCTGACATATTATTTCTCTGTATGCTATTGCCCAAACTTACTAGTAATAGTCTATCATCCGATTTACATGGAAAAAATCTTGTTTGCTGGTACGTCTGTATTATCAGTGCTATCTTCTGTAATTTTTGTGTGAACAGAACTGAAGAAATCTGTCAATTATTTTGACATGACAACATTACCGGAATTTCAAAAACCTACATTGTACAACAGAAACCGAAACAAAATGCAGAAGTATGACACTGCCTGTTATTAGTCTCACGATCCACTGTGAGGAATGGAGAAAAATACTACACCTATGGCTGATAAACACAAGTTTTACGCAACAAAATTCATTTGATAAGATTTTCAGACAATGCCACGACATTAACCCCGATCGAAAAATATCTATTACCTTCCGCCATATTCCGGTGCTAGTTTTTAGAACAACTGTTTTTTCCAGATATTATTTTTATCGCCGGGGAAACCCAGCGCCCACACAGAAAAATAATTTTGCTTTTTGCCGGTATTCTTGCAAAAAGAAGTCGCCCAACACGACAATAAAGGCTACCCAAACAACCACATATAGAAACTGTTCAAATATAACAGAAGAGAATCACGACCAGCGTATTCAGATTTGCGTCGGGAAATAATAATGTCAATATTATTTACAGTGCTTAGCCAATGCAATTTTCGTACCGAACAAAACAGAAGGTACAGGTATTGCAAGTCACCCCGACTAATACAGAAGGTAATGCTATATTGCGAGTCTCCACGATTTATAGAGAACATAAAGAATAAAACAGAAGGAAATGCTATCGTGAATTGCCCTGATCACTAATACATAAGGCAATGGCAATGCCATCAGGAGCCGCCCCGATTCATACAGATGTTAATGGTATCATGAGTCACCCTGACTAAAACAGAAAGTATATACCGGTATCGCAAGTTACCCCGACTAATACAGAAGGTAATGCTATCGCGAGTCGCCCTGATTAAAACAGAACATAATGCTATTACAAGTCGCCATGACACTGACTAATCAATCCTATCGAGAGTAGCCCAAACAAATAAAGAAGATAATCCAAAAGTGAATCACCCCGACTAATACAGAAGATAATGCTATCGCGAGTCGGCCCAACTAAAACAGAAGATAATGCTATTACGATTAGCCCCAACTAAAACAGAAGCTAATTCTATTGCGAGTCTTCACGATTAATAGAGAATGTAATGCTATCACGAGTTGCACCGACTAAAACAGAAGGAAATATGCTATTGTGAGTCCTCCTGATTAATACAGAAAGCATGCTATCACGAGTCGGCCCGATTCATACAGATTATAATGCTATCATGAGTTGCCCCGACTAAAACAGAAGGTACCGGTGTCGCAAGTTACCCCGACTAATACATAAGGTAATGCTATCGAGAGTCACACCGACTAAAACAGAAGGAAATGTTTTGTGAGTCGCCCTGAAGGGAACGCTATTATGTGGTGCGGCAGGGGAAACTTTGTCTCCTTGCCTTTATTCCTTCTGTATGTGACTGAAGACTTCTAAAGAATTTTCTGAGATGTGGTTTTAAACGAATATAAAATGACTCAGTCCATAAATCATTTGATATTATCCTCTCAGCCCTTAATGTAAAAGGTAGGGGTGCTCTCATGATTGTTTACTGTCTTTAGTTAACTCATAATACTCATGATAAGAGGCAAGGAAGCAGTCTGAAGTGCAATTGGTTGGTATCGCATATGAATTTATGATAATGGAATAACCCACCTATTCAGGGAGCAAATTACTTTTGAAATTTTGATTAGCAAATAACCTCATAATGACATAATTAGATAGCATTGTTCTGAAATCATATAAAATTCATACCAAATTGCAAAATTTGGGTAGCAAATTGCGATACCAGTTAATTTTCTCCCTGCACCTATTCAACCCAACTTTAATAATAATAATTGCGCTGAAGCGCAATTGAATTGCTTGGGTAGTACCGTATGTGAAAAATTTATTGCACTGAAGCGCAATTAATTTTGAATTGCGCTGAAGCGCAATTAATTTTGCATTGCGCTGAAGCGCATTTGAATTGCGCTGAAGTGCAATTGGTGGATATCCCATATGAATTGATGATAATGGAATAACCTATCTATTCAGGGGTGTAAGCTTGTAACAATAATTGCGCTTCAGCACAATTGATATGAATTAAAGGGGTACTGTACGCCAAATGTTGTTGTTGGTTTTTATAGTCTCCGAGTCGGAGAATAAGGTAACAATTTTTTCATTATTTGAAAGTCTGTTGAGTACGAAGTAGTGTTACGGATGACAAATTTACCGGAATGCAAAAATACAAATTGTCGTTGTCGAGTAATTTGTGTACAGTTTTCAACCTAATGAAACAAATAAAAGTTATATTATATGCATAGTAGTCCCATATAATCATTTAAGTTATTGTATCGTCGCTAGTCAGTGAGTGGCTTGAGTGTTCTCCCCGTATCATCATAATATTTTAAGCGATCGGTTTAACAAGCCAGTATCCCTCATTTATTTTATTTGATTACGTAAATTCGTAATTTAATTGACGCCATTTTATGGCTCCAGTCATAAATTCAATTTATATCAAATTATTAACTTTTAAATTATTAAATTTTAAGATAGCCTATTAACCTGAGCGTTTACAGAATACATCTTCGACTCAAATTACTTATGTTTCTGTATATTATCGATATTAGATCGTTGTTGTCACCGGAAATTTAATGAAAATGGTGTACAGTACCCCTTTAAGCTGGATTGCGCTGAAAGCGCAATTGAATTGCGCTTCAGCGCAATTATTAATAAATGTGAATTTGGCCTCCCATATAATCACAGGATAATTAAATGTCAAATATCAGTCATACTTTTATGTGTTTAACTATTTATTGAATAAAATAAAAAAAAAATTATGTGAATAAAATCTCAAATCAAAAGGAAAAATGTCAATGTGTGACCCACTTACAATACAGTTAAGTTATAGCTCAATTGCAAATTTATGCAGTGATCTGGGACTTGTCATTTGTCAATTACATTATAGGCCCAAAATACTTGTTTGTTTCGAATTACTAGGCATAAAAATCCAGGTACATTTAAGAAGGTAGGGATTTTTAAAACTATATATAGATCCTTAATGTTGAAACTTTTCTCACATTGTATGTGAAGCCTGTCTATGTATTATATGGGAAATAACTGAATCCAGCTGATCAGAAAGGTGACTAGTTATATCAATGTTGACAGTATTACAAAATAACAGATAAATATTAAAAAGTCTCCCAAAATCAGATTAAAAAGCACCTTGCCACTGATCATAGAACAACTGTGTTCAATATTATAATGAGCCAGGAATGCTGTTATGTGATACCGGTGTGGTATGATGATATAAGTGACTATTTAGAGTTCATTCACTTGCAGTGGTTATCCGATAATAGCATACAACATTAAAGCATGTGTTCCCTGTATGTGAACAATATTCAACCTGCTAAAAATATCCCCACCAACCAACAGTTCTTACAAAAGCTCAATGTTTGAATCCATACTAGTGTTACACATTTTAATGCCTACCTATCACTCAAATTTAAAGGCCCACTTAATTTTCGAGTCTCCGATTATTTTTTTATGGTGACTTGATATACAGTTTTAATAACAATCTATGCCATAAAATATGATTAAAATACTATAATTCATCACTATTTGAAACATCTGTGTCTCAGAAGATGCCCAGAGAGAAATAGAAAACTGCTGAAATCATTTAAAGACCCCCCCCCTGTGACACTGTGACACCCAGAAAAAAATGCCAGAATGCAACAGAACTCAAACTTTTTCAATGGAAGGGGAAGAACTCTATCTTTAATATATAGAGTTATTCCCCCTGCATTTAAAATAATACTGATTTTTACTCAAATCTTTATGACAAAACGTGTTGGCAACTCAACAAAAACAACATGAGCCTTATAGTCACCAAACTTCATATGGATCCTTTGGGTGACCTCTAGATGGGAGCTTACTATTTTTTTCTCTGAATTTCGTTAAATAACAAGGCTGCCATTTTGTATTTCACTTTTGAATCCATCGGCACACCCTGCAGCCCATAATTATTGGCGAAATGTTTTGAAAATTTACAGGCACATATGGGATCACCTCTAGATGGGAGCTATTGCATTTGAACAATTTCCGATGAAAAATATGGCTGCCGGCAGTCATTTTTAGCTCAACTTTACTTGTAAAGTTTGAGCTATTGCCATGTCTTGGTATCCATCGTCCATGAGTGTGTGGAGATGTCCATCAGCAATTTCCGTTATGAAATTTCTCATGGCTGTTGACATGTATATGAGAACGAGTCATTTTGGGGCCATTTCACCAAAAAACATGGCCACCAGCAGCCATCTTGGATTTAAAAATTAAATCCATTAGCAAGGGCTACAGACCGTAGAGTTCGTCTGATCATCTTGGGTTTTACTCTTTGCATGACTAAATACTTTGGCATGGGCTACAAATCGTACCTTTGGTCGGATCAATATGAAATTTGTCATGGATGTTAACATTGACATGTTGTACCTTTGGTCAGATCATCATGAAATTTGTCATGGATGTTAACATTGACATGTACCTGGGAACGAGTCATTTTGGGGTCATTTGGCCATAAAACTTGGCAGCCGGCAGCCATCTTGGAATTTACTCTTGCATGACTAAATCATTTGGCATGGGCTACAAATCGTACCTTTGGTCGGATCATTATGAAATTTGTCATGGCCGCCAGCTGCCATCTTGGATTTCAAAATTCAATCCATTTGCACGGTCTACAGGCCGGAGTGTTTGTCTGATCATCATGAAATTTGTTGTGCATATTAATATTGACATGTAGATGGGAACGAGTCATTTTGGGGTCATTCAACAATAAAATATGGCTGCCGGCAGCCATTTTGGATTTTACTCTTTGCATGACTAAATCCTTTGGCACGGGCTAGAGGTTGTATCTTTGATTGGAACTAGTCATTTTGTGGTCATTCGGATCATCATGAAATTTGTCATGGCTGTTGACAATGACATGTAGATGGGAATGAGTCATTTTGGGGTCATTTGGCCATAAAACTTGGCCACCGGCAGCCGTCTTGGATTTTACTCTTTGCATGACTAAATCGTTTGGCACGGCCATTTTGGATTTCAAAATTCAATCCATTAGCATGGGCTACAGGCTGTACTGATCATTATGAAATTTGTCATGGCTGTTGACATTGACATGTAGATGGGAACGAGTCATTTTGGGGCCATTTTGCCAAAAATCATGACTGCCAGCATCCATCTTGGATTTTAAAATTCAATCCATCAGCAAGGGCTACAGGCCAGAGCATTCGTCACATCTTCATGAAATTCATTATCAAGGGCTACAAGCCGGAGAGTTTGTCTGATCATCATATGAAATTTGTCATGAATGTTAATATTGGCATGTAGATGGGAACGAGTCATTTTGGGGTCATTTGGCCAAAAAACATGGCTGCCAGCAGCCATCTTGGATTTAAATCTTTGCATGACTAAATACTTTGTCATGGGCTACAGGTCGTACCTTTGTTCCGATCATCATGAAATTTGTCATGATGTTAACATTGACATGCAGATGGGAACGAGTCATTTTGGGGTCATTCGGACAAAAAACATGGCCACCAGCAGCCATCTTTGATTTCAAAATTTAATCCATTAGCACGGGCCACAGGTCGTACTGTTCTTCTGATCATCATGAAATTTGTCATGGATGTTAATATTGACATGTAGATGGGAATGAGTCATTTTGGGGTCATTCGGCCATAAAACATGGCCACCAGCAGCCATCTTTGATTTTACTCTTTGCATGACTAAATCCTTTGGCACGGGCTACAGGTCGTAGCTTTGGTCGGACCATCATGAAATTTGTCATGGATGTTAATATTGACATGTAGATGGGAACTAGTCATTTGGGGTCATTCGGCCATAAAACATGGCCACATGCAGCCATCTTGGATTTTACTCTTTGCATGACTAAATCATTTGTCAAGAGCGACTAGTCGTACCTTTGGTCAGATCATTACAAAATTAGTCATGGCTGTTGACATTGACATGTAGCTGGGAACGAGTCATTTTGGGGTCATTCGGCAGAAAAACATGGCCACCAGCAGCCATCAAAGATTTCAAAATTCAATCCATCAGCAAGGGCTACAGGCCAGAGCATTCGTCACATCTTCATGAAATTTGTTGTGCATGTTAATATTGACATGTAGATGGGAATGAGTCATTTTGGGTCATTCTGCCATAAAACATGGCCACTGGCAGCCATCTTTGATTTTACTCTTTGCATGACTAAATCTTTTGGCACGGGCTACACGTCATACCTTTGTCGGATGATCATGAAATTTGTCATGGATGTTAACATTGAAATGAGATGGGAACTAGTCAATTTGCGGTCATTCGGCAAGAAAACATGGCCGCCAGCTGCCATCTTGGATTTCAAAATTCAATTCATCATTCCATTTATTAGCTCAACTTTACTTTGTAAAGTTTGAGCTATTGCCATGGCTTTGTCGTCCGTCGTCCGTGTGTACGTGTGTGCGTGTGTACGTGTGTACGTAAGGCGTCAACAATGCAGTCTACAGGTCGTACCTTTGGTCGGATCATTATGAAATTTGTCATAGCTGTTGACATCAACATTTAGACCAGAATGATTAATTTTGGGGTCATTCGGTAAAAAAACATGGCCGCCAGTGGCCATCTTGCATTTCAAAATTCAATCCATTAGCACGGGCTACAGGGCGTACTTTTAGTCTGATCATCATAAAATTTGTCAAGAATGTTAATAATGACATGTAGATGGGAACGAGTCATTTTGGGGTCATTCGGCCAAAAAACATGGCCGCCAGCAGGCATCTTTGATTTCACTCTTTGTATGACTAAATCCTTTAGCACGGGCTACAGGTCGTACCTTTAGTCCGATCATCATAAAATTTGTCATGGCTGTTGAAATTGGAATGTAGATGGGAACGAGTCATTTTGGGGTCATTCGGACAAAAAACATGGCCGCCAGCGGCCATCTTGGATTTCAAAATTCAATCCATTAGCACGGGCCACAGGTCGTACTGTTCGTCTGATCATCATGAAATTTGTCCTGGATGTTAATGTTGACATGTAGATGGGAACGAGTAATTTTGGGGTCATTCGGCCAAAAAACATGGCGGCCAGCATCCTTCTTGGATTTTACTCTTTGTATGACTAAATTCTTTAGCACGGGCTACAGGTCGTACTTTTAGTCTGATCATCATCAAATTTGTCATGGATGTTAATATTGACATGTAGATGGGAACGAGTAATTTTGGGGTCATTCGGCCAAAAAACATGGCCGCCAGCAGCCATCTTGGATTTTACTCTTTGTATGACTAAATCCTTTAGCACGGGCTACAGGTCCTACTTTTAGTCTGATCATCATAAAATTTGACGAGAATGTTAATAATGACATGTAGATGGGAACGAGTCATTTTGGGGTCAATCGGCCAATAAACATGGCCGCCAGTGGCCATCTTGGATTTCAAAATTTAATCCATTAGCACGGGCCACAGGTCGTACTGTTCGTCTGATCATCATAAAATTTGTCATGGATGTTAACAATGACATGTAGATGGGAACGAGTAATTTTGGGGTCATTCGGCCAAAAAACATGGTCGCCAGCAGCCATCTTGGATTTTACTCTTTGTATGACTAAATCCTTTAGCACGGGCTACAGGTTGTACCTTTAGTCTGATCATCATAAAATTTGTCGTGAATGTTAATAATGACATGTAGATGGGAACGAGTCATTTTGGGGTCATTCGGCAGAAAAACATGGCCGCCAGCAGCCATCTTTGATTTTACTCTTTGTATGACTAAATCCTTTAGCACGGGCTACAGGTCGTACCTTTAGTCTGATCATCATAAAATTTGTCATGGCTGTTGAAATTGGAATGTAAATGGGAACGAGTAATTTTTGGGTCATTCGGCAGAAAAACATGGCCGCCAGCAGCCATCTTTGATTTTACTCTTTGTATGACTAAATCCTTTAGCACGGGCTACAGGTCGTACATTTAGTCTGATCATCATAAAATTTGTCATGGCTGTTGAAATTGGAATGTAAATGGGAACGAGTCATTTTGGGGTCATTCGGACAAAAAACATGGCCGCCAGTGGCCATCTTGGATTTCAAAATTTAATCCATTAGCATGGGCCACAGGTCGTACTGTTCGTCTGATCATCATGAAATTTGTCATGGTTGTTAATATTGGATTTTACTCTTTGTATGACTAAATTCTTTAGCATGGGCTACAGGTCGTACCTTTAGTCTGATCGTCATAAAATTTGTCATAGATGTTAATAATGACATGTAGATTGGAACGAGTCATTTTGGTGTCATTCGGCTAAAAAACATGGCCGCCAGCAGCCATCTTGAATTTTACTCTTTGTATGACTAAATTCTTTAGCATAGGCTACAGGTCGTACCTTTAGTCTGATCGTCATAAAATTTGTCATGGATGTTAACGATGACATGTAGATGGGATACAATCATTTTGGGGTCATTCGGCCGAAAACATGGCCGCCAGCAGCCATCTTGGATTTTACTTTTCTCTTCATGTCTATAAACTAGTATTTGACATTCAACTTTCCACATTCCTAATCGCTCCATTGACTGTAATACATTAAATTATTCCCTTTCCAAGTTGAGCTACAGTGTCATTGACACTTTCATTGCTCATCACAAAAATTTAACTTCTTTGCAACGTTGAGCTACAGTGTCATGGACACTTTCATTTTCATTTGCAGATGATAAATTAAGTAAGTCTGTACTGAATGGTCTGAAATTTGGAATGATAGTTTACTAGCCCAAAATACAGGTCACGTTCGAATTTGGGTTCTGCCCACCAATTTTCACCTGATTATGGCCCCTTGTTAGCTCAACTTTACTTTGTAAAGTTTGAGCTATTGCCATGGCTTTGTCGTCCGTCGTCCGTGTGTGCGTGTGTACGGGCGGCGTCAACAATAGAGGCTACAGGTCGTACCTTTGATCGGATCATTATGAAATTTGTCATAGCTGTTGACATCAACATTTATACTGGAATGATTCATTTTGGGGTCATACGGAAAAAAAACATGGCCGCCAGTGGCCATCTTAGATTTCAAAATTCAATCCATTAGCACGGGCTACAGGCCGTACTGTTCATCTGATCGTCATGAAATTTGTCATGGATGTTAATATTGACATGTAGATGGGAACAGGTAATTTTGAGGTCATTCGGCCAAAAAACATGGCCGCCAGCAGTCATCTTGGATTTTACTCTTTGTATGACTAAATCCTTTAGCACGGGCTACAGGTTGTATCTTTAGTCTGATCATCATAAAATTTTTCATGAATGTTAATAATGACATGTAGATGGGAACGAGTCATTTTGGGGTCATTCGGCCAAAAAAGATGGCCGCCAGCAGCCATCTTGGATTTTACTCTTTGTATGACTAAATCCTTTAGCACGGGCTACAGGTCGTACCTTTAGTCTGATCATCATAAAATTTTCATGGCTGTTGAAATTGGAATGTAAATGGGAACGAGTCATTTTGGGGTCATTCGGACAAAAAACATGGCCGCCAGCGGCCATCTTGGATTTCAAAATTTAATCCATTAGCACGGGCCACAGGTCGTACTATTCGTCTGATCATCATGAAATTTGTCCTGGATGTTAATGTTGATATGTAGATGGGAACGAGTAATTTTGGGGTCATTTGGCGAAAAAATGTGGCCGCCAGCAGCCATCTTGGATTTTACTCTTTGTATGACTAAATTATTTAGTACGGGCTACAGGTCGTACCTTTAGTCTGATCATCATAAAATTTGTCATGGATGTTAACGATGACATGTAGATTGGAACGAGTCATTTTGGGGTCAATCGGCCAAAAAACATGGCCGCCAGCAGCCATCTTGGATTTTACTCTTTGTATGACTAAATTCTTTAGCATGGGCTACAGGTCGTACCTTTAGTCTGATCGTCATAAAATTTGTCATTGATGTTAACGATGACATGTAGATGGGAACGACTCATTTTGGGGTCATTCGGCCGAAAACATGGCCGCCAGCAGCCATCTTGGATTTTACTTTTCTCTTCATGTCTATAAACTAGTATTAGACATTCAACTTTCCACATTCCTAATCGCTCCATTGACTGTAATATATTAAATTATTCCCTTTCCAAGTTGAGCTACAGTGTCATTGACACTTTCATTGAAATTACCACGGGCGTATTTTGCCACGCCCTAGCGATGCTCTTGTTTATTTGACTCTTTGCATGAAAAAATCCTTTGGCACTACAGGCCATGTCCCTCATCTGATCATTCCCAAATTTTACATGGATCTTCGTGGTGACCACTCTTTTACATGATATTCAATATAAAATGTCAAAGTCGAAGAGGTGCAATTCCACATAATTTATATAGTAATTTATTACCAAGATACTTTTCACATTTAAATTATTATTACCAAGACACACAAGAGTAACATCTGTTCTTGCACATATTTCACTTAAAATTGTTTTAAGATATAGACTTCCAATCAAATATGTTGTAATGTTTTAAAATAACCACATTTTCTGTCCCAATTCACAGAAAATTATTTGAGTAAAATATGATTTCCTAGTGCCAGAAGTTCCTGTTGACTATCTGACTAAAAGTTATTATTTTACAGCCCTATTTATATGCAGAAAGTTCGGGGAAGAGATACACCATCTTTAATATTGAGTAGAACTGGAGCTTCCTGAAATTTTGGGAATAACCTATGCCAATGCATTCTCTTATAAATGTGAGTCTCCCATGTGGATCCTTGCATATATATGAGAATACATTGGCCTAACAATATTTACATTGACCTTGTAAGCCAGTGCATTCTCTTATATATGTGAGGCTCCTATGGGAGACTCGCATAGATAAGAGAATGCATTGGCACATGATCATTATGCTGCACCAGCGCAGCTCCCATCATTAAAGATACGAGCGGCGTTGGCAGTGGGTATGCTGTTAAAATATTCAGCTCCGTCAAAACCCGCCATAAACAGAAAGAATAGTAAAATATAGACAGGCTTTGTTCTTATACCAATCAGAAATATGGCATAAACAGTATGTTATTGTCAAATGTTTTTCCTTTGTTAGGTAAACAAAAGCAAAAAACGTTACAGAACCTGGCTTTTGTTTAGATCCGGATATGGTAAACATAAAGACCGTTATTTGTTACTGTTTTCCTGATGTGGAAATAATAAAGAACGTTTATATCATTTGTGTGTGATTAACCAATAGAATTGCGCTGTGTTATGTAAACAGAAGCAAAACTTCTGTAACACGAGATGGTTCTTGTTTACGTACACCATCGTAGTCTTGATGACAATATACTATTTACGTGCTGATTATGTTTGGCATATGAACAAAACTATATATATATATTAATAGTATTCCTTCAGTTGATGGCGATTTGAACAAATATGAATATTTCTGTAACGAACGCCACCCGTGCCTTTAAAGGGTTAATAATCACTTTAATATTTCTTATATTTATACTCAATAAATTGCCCTTGGCTTGTTTCAGGTGAGGGAAAAATTAGGAAGAGAGTCTATAACAGAGATTTTCTGGTGTCACTTCGATTTAGTAATGCATCAGTGAAAAAACCAAATAAGCTGCCATTTCTACCTGATGTTATATTGGATCGCCCAGTTATAACAACTGAGTCTGAGGTACCTGGTAACAATATTTCCAGCACTTGCCTGTCATATGACTAAATTTCATTGAGAAACATTTTGCTGTTGGGCCAAAATTAATAAATTGTTTGTTTGTCCACACCCCTACCCAAAACTTTTCAGGTGGGTAGGTAGGTAGGGATTTTTTTTTTTTTTTGCAAGGTGGAATGGCATACTAAGGGTCCCTCCCCTCCCCCATGGTGCAGGCGGAGGATATCAATATTAATAAATAGTCAGGGATTAATTTGATAACAAATTAAAAATTAATAGTTGGAAAAACACAACAAGAACAATAAATAATTATGCTGTTCAGTCACATTTGCTGGAGTTTCTGACCGAAAATGAGCTTCTCAGACAACATACCACTACTACTACTAAATTAGCGATCTGAATAAAAGAATTTCAAGTCGGCCGTTAAAATCGAGTCGGTCAGGGCGGGGACAAACAAATATCTTTTTAATTATGGCCCTGGTAGCATTTGATAGATGAGACTTATCCATTGATTTCTGTCATAGTTGTTGGATTTGGAAATTAGCAGGTATTTTCCATCTATGCAACACATTTAGCATGCTACTCGAAATAACGGTCTTTGATATATATATTTATATTTCACATTTGATTTTCACCAATTTTTCAGTGAATCAAAGCAAAAACTTGTGTTTAGTTTAGATGTTGTATGTTGTTGTAACTAGGTCTGGAACCTTGAATACTACATGTAGTAGGCCTAGAGAGAAAATGTTTTCACACATGTAGAAGACTTTTGATATTTGTTTATATTGTGCAGCTCTCTACTGACCTTTGTGGCCGAATGGCTTCCTCGGGGCCACAGAAAGAAACAGAAACAATGTGAGTCATTAACACTTAACAACTTGCAGTTAGTGGCGTGCTGATTTGAGGTGTTCAACCGTTCAGTTCACCTGAAGGCTACCTAAAATTGAAAAGTCCCACGCGGAATCCAGGTCATACAAATATCACAAAGTTCTCATGGTCACTGATACGTGTACCTGACTACTACCATTATTGTTCCATTGACTCATTAGCGCCGAAAGGGTCACTCTTACAAATAAACATGGGAATGGGTTCACAGGTTTTCAGAATGAGGAGAAGGGTATATACTTATTACAGATAAGCACTATACACATGTTATTATTATTATTACACAGCTCTTTATCTGGTTAAAAGGGTACACATGATTCCAGTAGTGTCATATGTAAGTTTACATTCTCTATCTTAAAGGTGACATGGAACAGCTTTCATCAATTGGTTAAAAACGAATTTAGTTGGTAGTCGGTTTGGTCAGGAAACATATCCCATAAACGCAATATTTTACTGATTCGCTTTTCTGGAGATATGTGGCATCAATGTTTCAGCGTTTTCAGATAGGTTTCCATTTTGAGTGAAAATGTCAAGACTTATCTCCCCATATCATGGATTGAGTTCAGGGTTGATTTATCTCAACACATAGCATATTTCTGCATAATGACTCAATGAGAAGCAGAGTGATACATGTATATATTATTTTCACATTTGAAAAGTGTATCTTCACATGGTGAATCGATCGGAGGAATCATTGTGAGCATGGATGATTCGATGTGATGCCAACAAGGGTTGGAGAGTTTTTGGTGCATTTTTATGTATACCCATATGATAGTATGAAACACATAATGTCGACGTCTGGATTGACCACTCGTTGTTCGTCCCACCATCTGTCTGTCTGTCCGCCCATAGACACTTTACACACAATGTGATAACTCAAACATTTTCTATCCGATTGGAACCAAATTTCCCATAAGAGTTTCTCAGCCCAAACTACAGAACGACTTCGAATATGGGTTTGATCCGATTTTCTTTTACAGAGTTATGGCCCTTTGACATTCAATTAAAGTAACTTACAATTAATACCTGCTTCTCTGTGAGAGAGACAAGAGATGTGTGGTTTATCGAATTGAGAGTTATTTATTGCCCTCATATGTTAGTCCTAAGAGAACTGGCCACACACAGAGTTCATTGTAGTGCAATAAATTTATTTAGCTATCTTTTTAACCACAACTTAGCCAGTTGAATTTATATAACATTAACAAGACCAATGGAGCTCTAGGTCCTTGGATGCTTGGACTTACATTGGATCAAACAGGGCAGATATAGGTGATCTAACCACTTTTACCCATTCCATGTCTTTTAATATTTTCCATTATTAAATAGCTATATATTAATTTGATATCTCACATGGCAATTTGCAACAACATAAATATAACTGCTTACACTATGATAGTGGTGGCAGGCTCTATATTTTAAATGTTATATTAACCAAAATGTGGTAACTCATACACAGAGGTTGACTGCTTAATAATAAACATGTGTGGATAGCACTGGATATGTAGATATCATGTTCACTAGTCAGGTACTTTTAAACAAAAAAATTCAGTGAACTTAATAAAACCCTTAGTAATTCCAACTAAATTATCACAGTTTTGCATTATCTTAAGAAGACATGTGCATATAGGCAGATCTCTTGCCAACACGCCCTGGGATTTTAAGCTCATAACTTGTTGAAATATCAGATATAATGTAGGAGAATTGAGGCAGGGTGTAACATTACAACAAACATGCCATGGACCCAAGGCACTGTGGCTCATTGGCATCTCACAAAGGGGGTTGGAGCTTCCTTTGGCCATGGCTCATTGTGTGTTTGTGGAAGAAAAAACAAACACACTATATATATTAAATTCCGGCTCTATGTGAAGATCAATTACATACAATATTGTTTAGCCAAGTCTACTGTGCTATGAGAATTTTCTTAATTGTGGTTAAGTATAACTCAACTTTGATGTTTTGTTTTGAGGAATAATTGTGCTATTTATTCCTCAAAAAATTCCCTCTAACATATATAACAGGCTACAGAAACGACATTAATATTCATCAATTTCATACCTTGTGAGAGCTCTTTTCCCAAGGAGCATAGCTAGCACCTGTGTCTTTTGAACAGCAAGCTAGGCTATTGGCCGAAGCCTCATAAGACCACCTTGAACATCCCCCTTATATGATGGCCTAGACAGGCAGGCCTTTTTATCCCATGAGTGTCGGTGTAGCACTCTTTTGTTGGTCACGCTATGTCATGTTTTTATTATTTTCTGTTTCTGGGTCCTTATAAAGGATTGCATGTTGACCGGGTGCCATGTCTATGTACATTTGCAATATATACTATTAAAAAACAAAGTCCTGCAGATGAATATATGTGGAATAGTGTTATAGTATACACCTATTGACTGCCTTTGGGTGAAATACTGAGAATTATTATATACATTGAGTTCACAGAGGGTCATTTGTTTGGATGATGCACCATCATGTGTCAGAGGGTATCTTTGACCATTACCTGGTGATCACACTGTGGCCCGGCAGAATGCGAGGCAAGAATTTTACGAAAATTATCGCCTGGGGTTATAGTCTGCAAACTATTTATTCCCATGTTGACGTCAAATTAGGCGCTATTCCGGTACTTGCATCAACCTGGCTGGACTCCCACTTGTTGATGTAAGTGCACACTACTAACAATGACCCAAACATGGTAGCAGTCAGAACTCATTTATGGATCGATCATTTTATAAAGGTCAAGGTCATCCAGAAACATGGACGACGTGGCGACGGGTCTAACCGTCAAAGTTTTCAACAGTTGGAAATGTCATGCCTGCATGACACAATATCAGTTGGATATTTCACACCTGAATAGATTGAAATCTTACTCATAGTTTGATTTTCCAACCAGTATTTATAAGGAAAGTGTTGCCTTTAGGACAACAGTCACATATTTTCTTAATTTCAGTCAAAATTGTTTACTGAAATGCTAATCAGTTGGAAAATTCCAACTCAAGGGGGGTTGGAGGTAATGGAATTTCGTGAAATTGGGGAATTTGGTCAGGTTCAAGGAGATGCAGCTGGAAATTTCAGAGACCCTCTATAGTCCGTGTATAGAACTCATCCCAATTGTTTATATTTTCATAAATGAATCCCATTGTCGCATGGCATCAACTCTTCTTAACCCATGTTTCCCCAATCCCCTGTTCAAAATAAGATACTAGTTCATAGTCTCAGTTAGTTGATGCATGTTGCAAACTATTTTTAACTTGGAAGCAGTTACTAATTATGCTCTATTTGGTGATACTGTGTGTACCAGCAAATACCTCTTTAATTTAGTAAAACAATCGGCTATCAGCCTATCATAAAAAAATGACATAGTAAATAATACACAGCCTTTACAGATGGGGTTATCAGATATTTCTGAAAACCTCACCAAGCTTCAAATGGATCCTCCGGGTGACCTCTAGATGGGAGCTTACTATTTTTTTTCCGAATTAAAAAACATGGCTGCCAGTGGCCATTATGGATTTTACTCTTTGTATGACTAAATCCTTTTGTACACCCTACAGGTCACAATTAGGCGAATTGTTTTGAAAATACATGGACATGTTTGGGATCACCTCTAGATTGGAGCTATTGATTTTGAATGCTGGCATGTTGACATTAATATTACTAGTACATAGACATACCAACTTTCAACATTCCTTATCACTTCATTACTGTAACATTTGAAATTAGACCATCTCCAAGTTGAGCTTCAGGGTCATTGACACTTTCATTTCTTCATAAACTTGGTTCATTTCCGGTAATTTTGCCAGTCTCTGTTCTTGTGAAAGTCAGGTACTGTCAAGTTAATGCATTTGAAGCACGAAGCTCCTTTAAAAAACATAATATCTCCATATGAGATATCATTTTCTTGCCAAAATGTCTGAAGTTATTAAACGTGGTATAGTAATGCCCATGCAGTGATGATCTGAAGATGATTAGATTTAAATAGATAGATCCATGTAAAAAAGAAATAATATTTCCCATCAATTTGATGGTCCCCATCCAAGTTACAACAATAGTATTTTTTCAAATGTTGCTTTGGTGATTAGAATCGGCATACATGGCATCATGAAGAATAGTTTAACCCTTTCTATACTGAATGGATTCTCCTACTTATATAAAAGTATACATTGGAACAGTCTTATTCATTTGGATGGGTGTTCAGATAATAAAAGCAGATGATAGAAAGAAAATAGATAATACAAGAGCAGAATATTAAGACGGCCAGTGTGCGTCTTGTTTGGGAGTGATAAACTCTACTCACGAGTGCAGAGCGCGATTGAGAAGAGTTTATCACTCCCTAACAAGACGTATGCCGTCCGTCTTAATTATGAAGACATTAGTGAGATGATTTATCCAATTTAGACGATGTATATAGAAACCCAGTGATAACGGGACTATCAATTAAATTTGTTGCACGGGATTAACATGAACTCGCCAGTGCATTATTATTCTGTCGGAAGTAAACTCCTGGACGGTCAACAGTAAAATGTCCAATTCTGCGATAGTGGCTGGAACAAATATGTGAAGATAAGAGAGCTGACTCATCTGTATCAGAATTGCAGTGAGCAAAGGTATATTTAAAACTTAAGGACGTGTCTAGAATGTCTCCGTTGAGGTGTAGTACTTGGAATTTATAACTGCACCTCCTTTGAATAATTTCCTTAACTTGGGAAATTCTATTTGTACCCTCTATCCACCTGTTGGAAATTTCTAATCGCTAACCAGGCACAACTGTAAGGTTAGGAATTTCCAACTGATGCCAATTTAGTCATGACAAATTTCACACCACTATATATGAATAGTGGTTGAAATGTTGAACTATGAAATCATTTGCAACCTATTTTCGATGCGAAATCTGCAACTGATGGTGTGTTAGGCTTGAAACTTCCAACCAAATTAATGTGGAATATTTTTTATCAAATTTTGGGGAGGGCGTGTCACCGCATCCATGCGTATATAGAACTCATTTCGTCAATGTTACAATGTTTCTCCCGCCGCAGCACAAATGTAAGTGGCATGGAGGGGTGTGCCCACTTACTATATTGTTCAGCCCAATAGCAGAATATTCTGCAAAAATATAATTTAAATTAATTTATGTGTGAGAAAACGGCATTGACATAATTAGTTCTATATATCAGACAGCATTTTCATCAAAATTAGTTTTATTTCCTTCGATCCCCCCCCCCCCATTTTCCCGTACAGAAGAATGTTGTGGTTAAGAAAGTCGCGCTTGCGTTATGAAATTAAGCATTTAACAGACAACCTGATTTGAGCGTCAGTACAACTCACACCTGCTTTGTAATTGTCTGTTGTCCAATGCTCGATTGCTGGTTCATTGATTTCTTGATAAGACAACCCAAGCACAGTGTCTTAGCCATTAAGAGCCACCGAAAGAACAAAAGAAAGTAGGGTCTGTATCGTCTTAAGAAAGGGTTAAAGGTACTCAATCCGATTAGAGGGTCCCCATCTCAACAGATTCCAACAACAACAATCCGATCAGAGGGTCCTATATTACTATTTCTTTGGCTTCGGGGGTAAAAAATATTTGATTCGAGTCGAGGAACCCATCAAACAAAGCTCAGAGTTATTAGATATTGATTTTTGAAATTTGTTATGTTCTTGAGATGAGTACTAATAATTGCCCTTAACTTTGTAATCTGCTCGAGATGTGTACACCAAAACACTATTCAAACAGACAAGGATGGATAACTGTAAAATTGAGTGGTAATAATAACGCAATTTTGACTGTGTTCTGGGACAGAAAGAATATAAATAACGAAACTTCAAATATCGATATCTGATCACCCTGAGCGTTGATTGGTAGGTTCCTCGACTCTAGTCAATTATTTTTAACCCCCAAAGCCAAAGAAATAGTAATATAGGACCCTCTGATCGGATTGAGTACCTTTAATAGGTTGAAAAGTGAATAGAACCATGTAGCCAATATGTTGGGAGCTAGTTTCAAGTGTAATGGAGTTAATTTCTCAAAGTTTTATGTTTGACACATAATTTTGTAACCCCAGGATATAATTGCAGTCTAATCCTTGAATGACTCATCATTTTCCAGATACAGTCGGAAGAAGAATAAAAAGAACCCAATTGCTAGCGGAGAAGAATCTGATTCAGCGCTTGGTGCTGTTGGTGGTTGCCTCAGGTCAACGCCGAGGTTTGTTTTCCCATTATTAAAGATGCCCTGTCTGTTTACAGCCCTCAAATACCATTTCTTCAGATTCAAGGGTGAAAAATATTTGATTTGAATCGAGGAACCCACCCTTCGAAGCTAAGAGCTATTAGATTTAGATTTTTGCAATCTATTTGTTGTCTCCACCTTAATTTCCATATATGGTATGCCTGGTTCGAACTGGAATTCTATAGCACGTCTATAAAAAAATTCTTCTTTCACGTGTGATCGGCATGGTATTATAACTTCTATTTTCATGCATAAAAGATGATTACTGAATTGGGAATAAGTATATACACAATGTGCCCTGTATATCCACATGCCAACTGTCACAACATAATTTTATTTCTGGCGATAATTTACATCATCTTTAATTCCGAGAATTATTTCAGATCATCAAAGCCATGGCTAACCGTAACCTCCCATAATGTCCGCGCATGTCCATATATATTTTCGATGGAATTTTTACTAGGCTGACAACAATTCAAGGTGGTTGAAAATAGATTTCAAAAATCAAAATCTAGTAACTCTGAGCTTTGAAGAGTGGGTTCCTTGACTCAAATAAAATATTTTTCACCCCCGAAGCCGAAGAAATAGTAGTTTAGGGGTGTTAATTTGATTGGACAGATTATCTTCAACTCCATAGTAATGTTTCTGATGGCATGTGATCTGCATGAATTGTGAAAATCCCCCAAATTAGAACACATGGTCGCAATGAGTGATTCACCAGTGAAGCTGGTGCCAGGTTAGATGCCTGCTCTAAATCGGCAGGAATGTCATTGGTGAACCACTTATTTCCATGGAAAGATCGAGTGATAATTTTGTCATTTGCATTGAAATAAAATGACAAAGATACAAGAAGAGTATTCAACATAGTAATTGTCATTCCTAGGGCTGGGCGATATTGATAAAAAAAAAATCGCGAAATTATGGAGACAACATCGCGATAAACGATATTATCACGATATTTATTTTGGTATATAACAATTGGTATGTACAATGTATAATATATGCAATATTTCATAAATAAAGTTTCATTTTTGCACTTACATCCCAACGTTTTATTTACAATTTGTGGGCCTGTGAGGTTTAGTAAATGTGTATTGCACATTGATTGTACATCACCGTATAATGACCACTCATCTGCAACATTTGACAGTTTGCCGACAGTGAACATAACAACTTTCAAAACTGTAAGCAGTGTTCAAAGCACCATTTCGATGACACAGTGTCAAAATTAGTGAACAGTGATGACTGATAATAAATACTATTCAAACAATCATGCATACTCCATTACTCCTGCATGTGTTATTGTTCCCATGTGTGAGATGTCAGGCGGATGAGCTGCTTTTATAAACAACACCTGTCGGCTTCTTTGATCCTTTAATAGGGGAATGCGTAGTTCCCACATACATACATGTATTTAGCATGCACATATTACTGACATCTAACATGAACTAGTGATTGAGAGTTAATCATCGGCATATGCATGCATGGGTTAAACAAAAGGGATATAAATAATCATATAACATGGCTCACATGCGTTTTCAGATCGCCTAAATTTTTAGAGTTATATCCCTTTGACCACAGAGCTTAACACTACATATTAAGCGCCGCATTCGGTTTCAAATTGTCATTTTATTTATTAGTGAGGAATTGGTTATTTGTCAGACTATTTATTAGTGGGAACTGGTAGTTGGTGGCATTGTGAGACTTCACTGTACATATACAGCAGCCCTAGAATTAGCGTCGGCAATCGACATTGCCAAGGCAAAAGCCGACATGAAATGAATTTGCGTCTGCACTATTTTAGCCGAGGAAAATAAATATAGACATATTAATTAGTTTGTGAAGGATGTGCTAGCAATTCCATGATCCATTTTACGCTTGCGTGTTGTATTAATTCCACAATTTGGTCATACGGCACATGTCCACAAAATAATTTAACTCGCGATTTGCACACATTGACACAACCAGCTAGTGGGGTCAATTTAAACTCTTAACAAGGTAATCCGTCTCCAAGCAACCATTTACGGTTGACAGAGCAAGCTGCACCAACGTGAAAGGAGGTCATTGTGCCAGTTGCATGCGCACGACATACTAATCATCTCACAATGTAGCCAACTGTTGCTAGCGCTTTGATGTTTCCGACAAAGCATATCCAACTTGACAAGCACGTGCTCCAATGTTCTAAAACTATTTTGACCACTTGTTTCCGGGAAGTTATTATACTTGTATATACTATTATACTTACTCTAAATTCCCTGTTTGTTGGGACCACATAATGGGTTTCAGCATACATGGAGAATGTTACAACTTGGACGGTATTACGATATTTTTGTTTCAGACGGTATTATTGACGATATCAAATTTAAAACTGGCTATACCCGATATATCGTCATATCGTCCAGCACTAGTCATTCAACTAAACAAACATAGTCAAGAGAGGTATTTTAAATTGAAGAAGTAAATTGAGTCATAATTATAATTTGAGACTTGACACAACAGAACTTCAATGAAATTTCTCAAAAATCCACAGCAGGCACTTAATATTCACAGAAATGCTGAAGAATCATAATTAACAATTATTCAGTCTGCACTTAGATGAAAAAATCTGAAATATTTCTTATGATTCCTTCCTTATACAAACATATTACTCCATTGAAACGTTCCATCCAATCAAATTAGCGCGACAAAGGAACATGCGCCAATGAGAATCGAGTATCTGGGATTCCTGGAAATTCCCATTTTGATTTTCAGTTTTCGATGTCCCGCCTTCGTCTTAAAATAGAATTAAAATTATTTTATTGCCCATGTTTACATGTAGATTCCAATGTTTATGTATATGGGCATTTGTTCCCTTATATACTCATTGAACCCACAGCCCCTATCGCATATCGTATAACCCTCGATACATCAGACTCAGACGTACTATAGTTATAAACGTATTTGCTTCTATTGCATCTGTGATCTCATAAATTCTCTCTCAATGGTCAGAATGGCTCTATTTACTTTTGAAATGAAGAATTAGTTTGTTAAATGTGTTAATAAATCAAACACAATGTCATATTCCATACACTTAGGTTCGTTTGTGTGAATTTGGTCAAAACTAAGATTTTCGCTATTTTAAGCCACCATCTTGGTGGCCATCATTGATATTTTATCAATCGTTGAGCTAAAATTGATATATGTCCATCCAGAAAACATATTAGTTGTGACAAATCGTTGTTTCCATATCTTTTTTTCAACTCCATGGGGTTAAAAGTCATTTTGTTTTGACAAATTCTGCCATTTTGACCACCATCTTTGTTTATCACGATTTCTCAAATTCCTCAAGGCTGATCGGGTGTTAGCTGGTGGATTATTCAGAAGGGGACCCTAGACCACCAGAATCCACCAAGAAAAAAACTTTATACGCAATAACAAGCATTAGCAAAAAATCACAGTTTGGTGGCCGGACTGAAGATATCACAGGTGCCGATTGAGAGTAGTGACTACCGAGTAACGTTATGGCCATGCGTGATGCAAATAGTAAATAGTAGTTTAGTGTCAATCATTTTCACTTTTAGCATGCGAGACATCACCACATGAATCATAGTTATTAAAGGTACTCAATCCGATCAGACACTCCTAAATTACTATTTCTTTGGCTTCGGGGGTAAAAAATATTTGATTCGAGTCGAGGAACCCACACATCACAGCTCAGAGTTATCAGATATCGATTTTTAAAGTTTGTTATTTCTCGAGATGTGTAGATGGATAACTCTAAAATCAAGTGGTAATACGGTCAAATTTCATGATACTTTAGTGATAATACGGACATATTTTGTTGAACAAAATGTTGATAAATAACAAGTTTTGGGAAATTTTATACCATAGTTGACAGTGGTTAGCATTATTTTGTTGCAATAAATCGATTCTGATAACAAAAGAGTATTTTGAAGAAATGTTGTTGTTGTTGTATCTTGATGGTATGGGGACCGTCTGATCGGATTGATTACCTTTAATAGCTTGGGGATGCCAACTCCTTTAGTAATGATTTTGTATGCAGAAGTAATCTAATATAATCGTATGTTCTAATCGGCTTGAGGGAGACTTATTTGCGTTGTACACATTCTGGAAAGACCTTTAACGTTTCTTTTCTAATGTGAATTATTTGCACAGCATTTACTCTTTTTATCAAGTGAACCTTCCCCAGTACCCAACCTGATGGCTCAGTAGGTAAGGTGCATTGCATGGTATGCCATCATAAGCCAACTGGAGATGGTAGTTTAACCCTTCCTGAAATTTTTTGAAAACCCTGTGCCAATGCATTCTCTTATATATGCGAGTCACGCATATATAAGAGAATACGTTGGCCTAACAATATTTACCTTGACCTTGTATATAAGCCAGTGCATTTGCATATATGTGAGGCCTCCTATGTGAGACTCGCATATATAAGAGAATGCACTGGCACAGGATCTTTAACTCTGCACCAGCGTAAGCTCCAGTCATGAAAGGGTTAAAACAATATTGTCATTTCAGAAGGAGAGATGAGGAGCTGGAGTTAGCTGGTTCATTTGGAGGTGGCGTCAGGTATGATACTTTTTATATGTACAGTAATGCCCTAAGTAATCGGGGAGAGCTTTCCGATGAATGGCAACAAGCCATATTTCCGACTAAATCCTGAAAAGTTACCCATAATTCTGCTGTGGTTAAGGGGTCGATTACTTAGGACATTACTGTAACTTATATTCTGTAAGCAAGAAATGTCGTCAATTATGTGGATTCTTTATCCAAGAAAGGGAGGATAAACTGGTTTGGTTGTAATATGGACAAGTATATCAGCTGCTTATCAGGCAATGGTGGTTTCTATATGCTTTGGAGTGTTTCCTAGTGAAAATATCCCTCTGCATGGGCTTTCCTCCACCAATATATCTGACTTCATGATTTGGCTTGCAGTGGCTGAAACAATGATAAGTTTCAATAAACCAAGTGGCCAATCACAGACAAGAGTCACCAGACTGGACACTTTTTGTTCACTTATCCATCTTTTATTATGCACTGTTGTTGTGTCATCAGTGACTGCATTGGTTGGCGCTGGTGTGAACATTTTTCAACAGATTGCCCAAGTGTGATCTTAATTCTCCATGAAGAATTACGCTTTAGCATAAATGAATTTCGCTTTAGCGCAATTGGCTGAATTACGCTAAAGCAGAAAATTTAATTATGCTAATTTTCTTGCCTTGGACAAAATGGTATGATGGACAAAATGGTATGATCTAAAGTGGAGAGTGCCTTCACCTTTTCTACTTTGAAGCATTATTTTTACTAAATGACTGAGATAACCATTTCAAACTGAGAAGAGTTTTGAGAGAGGGTGTCTGAATTATGCTTAAGTGTAATTTACTAAATAAAAATGTGAATTTGGCCTCCCATATGCTATGGCTGAAGGGTTCGTTGTCACCACATCATGCGGTGAGATGCACGAAGCTTGTGTATTATACTGACGTGCATATCCATGGCATATACTCAATAGTCCAGGCGCTTGGTGTTAGAATTGCACAAATTATGATAAAAGCATGAAACTTTCGACATAAGTTCCTTACCCCATACTGATCATTTTCAGATATGGACCCCATCGAGATTCTGCCCAGCTTAGCAACAGTTGCTAGGCAACTACCTGAAAGTATAAAATGCTCATATAAGGATGGATTACAGTATTTCATTCAATGTTAGCTGTTGTGGATTGCATATTTGAGTTCTATTTGTGACATAGGATCAATTACAAAGACTTGTGACCTTGTTTCCTATCATAATGTCCATAAAAACCGTTGCTATGCAGCTACCCAGACAGTAAAATGTATATTTGGCACTAGCTCTTCTCTGAGATTTTTGGACCAGAATTGATGGTAGATTAGTCTGAAATACATGTTATATACGCTAATACGTCACACAGTGTATATTATATGGGGATGGATAGTTTCTATGGTTGGAAGGTGTCATTGCGACCATTCTGAAGAGACCAACCCATATTATTTTTAAATTTCAAAAGCATCAATGACCATAATGCAAGTTGTGGCTGATGAACAAAATTGACCATTCTATCTTATATACATTGAAAACTAACATTTATGATGCACCTTTATTAATTGTTACTAACATTGAATGAAATACTGTAATCCATCCTTATATGAGCATTTTATACTTTCGGGTAGTTGCCTAGCAACCGTTGCTAAGCGGGGCCAAATCTCAATGGGGTCCATATCTGAAAATGATCAGTAAGGTCCAAGGAACTTATGTGGCAAGTTTCATGCTTTTATCATAATTTGTGCAATTCTTACATTTTCATGCACCGAGCGCCTGGACAAGCAATGCATATGCGAAGTGCTTGTTGTGTATTGTTCCATTGTGCGTGTATCCACAGCCTCTCATTGCATGATACGCCATGATTGTTTTATATTTGTTACATTGGCATTGAGGTTATTGCCAAATCGCGATGTTGCTGTTGGGTCACATGTCATGAAGGTTTGTCAATGGCGGAAATAGACGCTTTTTATAATGGGTCCATCAATTCACTTTTTTCATTTTTCGGATAATAACGTCTAAACTGAATGGAATGAAATTTGTTATGTGAGTTTACTAGCCCAAAGTACAGGTTACTTTCGAATTTGGATTCCGCCCTTTGTAGGAATTACCACTGGCATATTTTGCCATGCCCTACCGATGTTCTTGTTGTTCCCCGATAAATTTTGGAGGACTATGATAATCAGCATGTACATCTGTCTGTCAACCCGTGTTGTCTGCATGATAACTTGAGCAATATTGAACAGAATTTCTTGATATTTTGTACATGGTTCACATCTGAGAAGACGCAGGCCAAGTTCGGATTTGGTCACAGTCTTATGATTTTTGACGGATTTATGCCTCTTTTTTCGACTTACAAATTGCTGTTTTTGGGTTGTCCTTGTGGTAACTTGAGCAATTTGGTACGTGGTTCATATTTGAGAAGACGCAGGACAAGTTTTATTTTATTTGACTTAGGAAATAATATTTGTGTTGTATTAAAGGTACTCAATCCGATCAGAGGGTCCCCATCTCAACAGATTCCAACAACAACAATCCGATCAGAGGGTCCTATATTACTATTTCTTTGGCTTTGGGGTTAAAAAATATTTGATTCGAGTTGAGGAACCCATCAAACAAAGCTCAGAGTTATTAGATATTGATTTTTGAAATTTGTTATTTTCTCGAGATGAGTACTAATAATTGCCCTTAACTTCGTAATCTGCTCGAGATGTGTACACCAAAACACTATTCAAACAGACAAGGATGGATAACTCTAAAATCAAGTGGTAATAATAACGCAATTTTGACTGTGTTCTGGGACAGAAAGAATAGAAATAACGAAACTTAAAATATCGATATCTGATCACCCTGAGCGTTGATTGGTAGGTTCCTCGACTCGAATCAATTATTTTTTACCCCCAAAGCCAAAGAAATAGTAATATAGGACCCTCTGATCGGATTGAGTACCTTTAATAATAAATTGAGCAATCTTCAAAAAAATATCTTGATGCGCGGTGTGTGGTTCACCTTTGAGAACATGCAGGACATTGTCTAGTTGCAGTCAATTTTTTTTCTTAAAAAAAACTACCGTCCCAAAAAGCCACCTCGACATGGTCGACAGTATTATTGTAGAAATTGCTATCTCATTCCAACATTAGTGTGGCTCAATACCGACATATACAAAAATAAATTTTCAAGTTTGATCTGAGTGGAACTTGAGGGACATCTCAATGTTCCATTCCGATCGATACATGGTCATTTCAGTAAGAAATGAGAATTGGTTCTGCACGCTCACTGACGCAAGTAAATTTGAAGCACTGAACACTCATACTGAGTTCGTACCTCCATATCTCTTTATATCAATGTTGACAAAGTATGTTAACCCTTTCTTTACTGAATGAAATCTCATATCAGTTATAAAAGTATAAATTGGAATGCTCTATTTTTCTTCTGGAGGGATGTTCGTGGAAATATAAGCAAAAACAAACGAACAGATAATACAAGTGCAGAAGGATTCCTATTCATGGTGGGAAATGTTTAGATAATAAGTTCACCACTAGTTATCTGAACATTTCCCAAGGGAACTATTCGTGTTTAGTATTCAGTAACGAAAGGGCTAATGTTGAGTAGGGTTTGATATCTTATTTCAAATATACACACAGATATATTAATTACACATTAATGAGTTGACAATTGTTAACAAATTTTGTTGTGTATTGTGAGGTATCTAATAAATATAAAGTCACCCTCATGCTGTAGGTGCAGTAGTCATGAGAATACCAATCATGTTGTCATCTCTCTTCGTAAACTAACTGACTTATTGTGATAATCGCTAATCCCACTCAACTTGAGGGTGACTCTTTACATGTATCAAACAAGCTAAATTCATTGCCCAAATGATATTCACCTTTCTTCTTTGCAGAGGCGATAGAGGGAATGACTCTTCAGGCGGTGACATGAGGAGATATCAAGGCAATTTCCAAAGAGGCGAGACACATAATAGAGAAAGGAGGAATCAGACAAACAATGAGCCGCGAGAAAGGCCGGGATTTCCTGGTAATGCAAATCAGGGAGAGAACAGACCTAACGACAAAAGAAACAAACCACGTTTTGTGAGACCTCTCGGTTACCACAAACTCAAACAAATGCTGGGAGACAGTCCATCAAATATTGTTGTTGCCTTAGGAACACAAGAGAATGGGCTGCGACAAATATTGGAGAAAACCGACATGAAACGGGATATGATCATATTGCTGCTGCAGTTGTTTGTGAAAGCTTGTACATCTGAGTCAACACCTCTTGAGTTGAATGAGGTTTTAGTTCTCCTGCCAACTTCAGGATTTTTCACCAGGACGTTGACTGATTTCTTCATGGGGCTGATATCTGAAAATTCTCTCTTCAAACAACAGGTCTATAAACAGCCACTGATGGATTTGCTGGAACTTTTGCTTGAACTAACCAACAGAATGCCCACATCATTCACAAGCATTTCTGGGCTATTTGAAGCCCTCAAAATGATAGTAAATGCAGCAAGAGAGACTACCACAATCATAGATGAGAACATCCTGCAACAGATTAACACTTTAGAAGCACAGAAAGGGCGCATGTTCATTCGGCTACAGAAGGAATCGAGAGAAAAGAAAGAAGACTTCAAATTTGAGGACCAACCTCCTCCGGATAACTTCCGAGAAATTCCTGTTTTTCCTACAGCAAATGACCTTGTCACTGATGAGCAGCCCTTCCTTCGGAAAAATAAAGTAATGGGAAAATATGACGACCTTCAGCACTACTTGGATGTACAGTTCAGACTTTTGAGGGAGGATTTTGTATCGCCACTGAGATCGGGAATAAAAGATTATCTCGAAGACAGAACAAGTAAACTGGCAAATATCAGAATTTACGATGATGTGAAAATTGTTGCTCCTATTTGCAGTAATAATGACTTAACACACAGAATTAGCTTCAACATCAGTCGATTGAAATATGTCAAATGGCAGATGAGCAAGCGGCTTATATATGGATCATTTCTCTGCTTAACAGCCGATAACTTTCAAACATTCATCTTTGCCACTGTTGCCAACAGGGAACCAAAACTGCTAGCACAGGGATATGTTGATGTGAAGTTTGACTTTGGCAACAATGATAGAAACTTGCAGCAAATTTCACAGGATGAGAGGTTCACAATGGCCGAAACCACTGCTTATTTTGAGGCATACCGCCATGTTTTGTTAACATTGCAGAACATAAAGGATGAAGAAATGCCTTTTGAGAGATATATTGTCGACTGTGATACATTTGTTGATGCACCTCTTTATCTTCGCGATGAAGACGGTCAGAGGTATGATTTGAGTGTATTGACAGACAAAACATCACTAGTCAGACACCGTTCTCGTCTTGGAAATTCTGCAAATGATGACGATATGGATGATACTTTTAATGGGAGAGAGAACCAAAATGTTGACGTGCTGAACAAAAATAAATGGCCACCATGCCATCAGCTACATGTTGATGAGTCACAGTACAATGCTATTCAGACGGCTTTAACAAAGGAGTTTGCAATCATCCAAGGTCCACCAGGTACAGGCAAGACATATATTGGCTTGGGTATCGTTAAGCTGTTGCTTCACAACAAGAATGTCTGGAGTAGACACCCACAGACACAGCAACAAGACCATAAGCCGATGTTGATAGTGTGCTACACAAATCATGCACTGGATCAGTTTCTAGAAGGTCTTCTCGATTTCTACACTGGAGATGTGGTACGAGTGGGCGCCCGTAGTATTAGTGAAAAATTGAAACAGTTGAATTTGAGGGAATACAGAAGGAAATTTAGACAGAACAGGGCACTGCCGAGAGAAATATATAATGCCAAAAGAGAGACGTATGCAGAAATGACCAGACTGAAAGATATTTTGGACCGCATATCACAACGTGTTTTGCTTTGCGAAGCTGAAATTTTGCATGAGAATGTTCTGAAGCCATTCATTGGTACCAAGAAGTTCAACACGCTCACCTATGGCTATTCAGCTTTCAACAGGTCAATGAGAAATTCATCAGCTATGTCAACATGGCTTCAGCTTGATTACTTTCAATTTGCTGATGGAGATGGCGATAATGAGGAAATGAGGAATGAGGAGAATATGGATGCAGCTGACGAGTTGGTCAATATTGTGTATGAAGCGGAGGCCGAAGAGAACCAAAGGAGAATGAGTGACGATGATGATGACGATGATGGTACAGAATATTTGGTTGATTCTGATGAAGAGACAGATTTAGTGGAATTAACTAAGAAACTGCTTACAACTGCTGTTTTTGAGTACATAGCTGTCAATGTTTCTCACTTCGAAAAGGTTAGAATTATTGATGAAGACGGGTTTCAAATTCCTAAGAAATCGAAGCAAAAACTAAAGAATAAAATACAGAAGAAGCTTCGATCACAAGAAAGAATGAGTCAGGAGGATGCAAGTCGGGTCCATAATGTGTGGTCTTTGGACATAAAAGATAGATGGCGTTTATACAAGTTGTGGATACATGACCTAGCAGATCTTTTGCAAAAGGAGACAATTCAGCAGATACAGCAGTATCGGGCATGCACTGAGAGATACAGAGAAATTCTGATGCAGGAAGATAAAGAGATTTTGGCTCGAGCTACCATTATTGGCATGACAACAACATGTGCTGCTAGGTACCAGGGTATTCTACGGGAAATTGGGCCAAGAATAATTGTTGTAGAAGAAGCAGCTGAGGTTCTTGAAGCTCATATTGTTGGGACTTTGAGCAAGCAATGTCAGCATTTGATATTAATTGGTGATCATAAGCAGCTGAAACCAAGTCCAACAGTATACAAGCTCGCCAAGGAATTCAACCTTGAAATTTCACTGTTTGAAAGAATGGTTAGAAACGGTCTTCATTGTGACTGCCTAACACAGCAGCACCGAATGCATCCAGCAATATCTAGCGTCATGCGCCACATCTACCCAGATTTACAAGACCACGAATCTGTTCTGGCATATGAAAACATTAAAGGATTTGACAAGAGAATGTTTTTCATCGATCACTCCAATATGGAAGACTACGATGAAGATAGCAAGAGTCACAGCAACATTTATGAAGCGCAATACATCTCTGCTCTATGTCGTCATATAATATTACAGGGTTATTCAAGAAGTCAAATAACTGTTCTCACAACTTATGCTGCCCAATTATACCAGATCAGGAAACATATGCCTAAAGATTTCTACGATGGGGTGCGTGTTACAGTTGTTGACAATTACCAAGGTGAAGAAAACGACATTATTCTTCTGTCCTTGGTGAGAAGTAATGACGAAGGAAATGTTGGTTTTCTAAAAACTGAGAACAGAATATGTGTTGCTTTGTCGAGGGCGAAGAAAGGTTTCTATGTTATCGGCAATTTTGGACTTCTTGCAGATAAGAGCGACCTATGGAGAGATATTGTCTGCGATCTTAGGAAGCAGAAGCTTTTAGGACCAAAGTTGTTACTCAAGTGCGAAAATCACCCCAACGATGCTTATTATATAGAAGAGGGTGCTGATTTTATGAAATCGCCTGAAGGAGGATGTAAAAAGCCATGTGGTCACCGACTTGATTGTGGTCATGTATGTCCAAAAGTTTGTCACATCATCGACAAAGATCACAAAGACGTTGTTTGCTACAAACCATGTGGGAGAACAGACCATTGTCAGATGGGTCACAGGTGCGAGCGTAAATGTTTTGAGAAATGTAAACAATGCACAAAACCTGTAGAGAAGCTCATCAATCGCTGTGGACATTCACAATCAATGCCGTGTCACATCAATCCTGAGATGTTTAAATGTAATGCAAATTGCACGAAGATCTTGCCATGTCGTCACATGTGCAAGAACAGATGCGGAGAAAAATGCCTAACATCATGTGACAAGGACGTTAGTAAGACATTCCAACCATGTGGTCATGTATGCAACGTTAAATGTTCATTACAAATGGAAGAATGTCCGCATCCTTGCCAACAAAAACTTGAATGTGGCCATGAATGTCAAGGTCATTGTGGATCATGCCATACAGGGAAACTCCATGAAGGATGCAAGAAAAAGTGCAACAGAACGCTAGTTTGTGGACATCCATGTCAGGACTTTTGCTCAAATTGCCCGCCGTGTACGAAACTGTGTGTCAATAGATGTCCTCATAGCGAATGCCAGAAGAAATGCGGAGATATTTGCATTCCATGCATGGAGAAATGTGCATGGTCATGTGCGCACTATCAGTGCACAAATCTTTGTAGTGAACCATGCAATCGACCGCCATGTAATGAGAAATGTCGAAAACGATTGCCGTGTGGACATAAATGTGTCGGGGCTTGTGGTGAGCCATGCCCAACTTTGTGTGGTATATGCAACAGAGATGAACTGTATTATATTTTCTTTGGTACTGAAGAAGAAGGAGCTGTTTTTATTGAATTAGTAGACTGCCCACATGTCTTTGAGATAACTGGACTTGATAAATGGATGTTTGGAGACATGCACACAGTTGAAAATGAGGAGAACCAAGAGAGATCTACCGAGATCCAGTTGAAATGCTGCCCAATGTGTAAAACTCCTGTCCTTTCCAGTCTTAGGTACGGATCGGTGATAAAGAAGTCCCTTACGGAAATTGAAGAGGTCAAAAAGAAGTTAGTTGATCCTGAATCCACTTTTGATGAACTACATGAAGCTGTTAGGAATGAGAAAAGGCAGTTATCAAAGAATAATGAGAAGGATGTTGACAAGATGATGGAGATGTTTAAGACATCCGGCTGTGTTACTACGGGCAGGTCACTGACTGCAACTGTTAATGTCATAAGATTCCTCAAGGAGCTGCAGACAATAATTCAGAAACAGTCTGAGCTGAGACATACAAGTATGACACCTATAATTGGGCATGCTATTATTGATGAAATGGTTGAAGCTCTCAGAACATGGCTACTCAAACCTAGGAAAATCATGGCAGATCAGGAAACGAATGACGCCCAGAATGAATTGGATAGACTATCGTACATTGTTACAATATGTTTCGCAGAGTTTGGAGTGAAACATGAAAAACCTGCAAATGCTGACATGTTGCAAACCGCCATTAAGTCAGCACGGGACACACTCCTGAGCAACAACCCAATCACCAACAAGAAGCGAAGTCTGAAGATGCTGATTGACAAGCTGAAGCCATTCATTCCGACACATGGTCTGCTTACTGAGCAAGAGAGGGTCATGGTTCGTGATGCAATGGGACTTGCCAAAGGTCATTGGTTCAAATGTCGCAATGGTGAGTTGAATGATATATATTTTCATTGTCAAAAGTAATGAATTAACCAATTCATGACGGAAAATAATTATTTTTAGCTCAACTAAGTTATTGCCATGGGTTGGAACAAATTCCTTTGGCACACCCTACAGGCCACATTCCTCATTCGATGAGTCACAAACTTCATATGGATCCTTGAGGTGACCTCTAGATGGGAGCTTAGCATTTTTTTTCATGGCCTCATATTTAAATCCATCCCCACACCCTGCAGCCCACAATAATGGGCGAAATGTTTTTAAATTTTGCAGGCATGTTTTGGGTCACCTCTAGATGGGAACTAATAAATTTGCATGATTTTCGTTGAAAAACATGGTCGCTAGCAGCCATCTTGGATTTTACTCTTTGCATGACTAAATGCTTAGGCACACTCTACAGGCCACATCCCTCATCTGATCATCACCAAACTTCATATTAATCTCCGGGCGACCTCTCGGTGGGAGCTATTAAATTTGAATGATTTTCTATGAAAAACATGGTCGCCAGCTTTGTCAAAAGTAATGAATTAAGGTAGGATTCCCCTAAATTTGGGAATATGCATTGTCGGTGAGGGTGGGCCAGGTTCGGAGGCTCGTTTTTTTACGATAACTGCGAGCACAGACTAAAGTGATATATCAAAATGTAGGTCCAGGTTTGGAGTATCGGAAACCAGTGGCACTTTCCGCAAGAATGTATTATAAGTGGCAGAAAACTGTCTTGGAATATAGCCTTTGGCATTCGTACGCAAACAACGCGAAACCACATTTCACCCCAAAAAATAATTTAGTGACAGATGACCACGTGTCCCGACTACAATTCCATTTGAAAACATTTAACGTTTTTCACCTGCAATACCCATACAGCCGAATTCACCAAACCCACAAAACACGTGGAGTCGGAAGCCATTTTATCGATTTATTCGTTATCCGTAGCCAAAGTGCAAAGGTCAACTGCGGCGAGTGCCGATACCGGTATATATGGAAGACCATAATTGTCACTTTTAAAAGCTATTTGCGCCATATGAATGGGCATTGCTCAAATGGATGTGCGACGAGTAAGACGTCCTTTCTGAACGTGATTCCGGTAATAACTATATTATATTGCAGTGACTCCGTGCACAAACAACGTCTCCACCACCAACAACAACAACACAGTACTGTTTGGAATCTCGAATTACGTTCCCGTTTGTTAGAACCCCATTAGATCATAATTTACGTAACGGAATGTAAAAAAATGAGTTTTACTGTGTATCCATTACCCAATACTATACGACACAATATATTTGCATAAACATTAATAAAGGAGCAGTACGCTACAAAACAATACAATATAATAATACTAATAAATAAAACTCATTTCTGTTTTGTTTGTCTATCGGGCTTTGTTTATGTAGCGTTTTATTCCGAATACCCAATAATCCGAAGGTCTCATAATCCGAAGGTCCGATACTACGAATATCCGGTATATATTCTGCAAAATCCGAACACCTCCTGAGAAAGGTGACATTATAATTACACCAAGAGGCGTAATTGCAATGCATATTTGTGGTACAATTATGCTTTAAATATGGCCATTTGTTATTAGCATCTTTTGGATTAGTATAGTATCAGACTCAGGACTGTAAATTTGTGCCATTTTGTGGTTATCACAGGCGTCTACTTGTAGTTCAATCTGGTACTCGGTGCGGGGTCCAGAGAGTTTTCAGATAAATATTTAAGAATATTTCAGCACACATATCGCTGAAAAACAATTTGTGTAAGAACACCCATTGTCAGTGTTTGGCACAAATTTATTTGCCAAATTGCTGTTTGCTGATTTAGCAAATTTCTTAAATCAACCCATTGCGAATAATTGCCATTATTATGAATTTATTATCATTTAAATTTCTTCTAATGCAAGGTGAGTGTGTCTGTTTTTACATACACAGGGACCTATCAAAGCCAGTTTTCATACTTCTTACCGATGTGGGCACCCAAACTGCAGGTGCCAACAAAAAACCCAAAAAAATTCAGGTCCCAATTCATATCATAACAAAACATTTATATACCGGTACCAGTATATTGACATAAAAACATATTTTACAAAAAGTTGGTTGGAATCATATTGTAAAGCATGTTTGGCTTTCATCTGTGAAAACTTCAAATAGTTTGAGTTCAGATTTATTACCATTCAGCTACTTCTGTATTTCAATCAAATTCAAGTGAAATTACACAATACAGTGCAGGAACAGAGACAATTTGATCAATTCAACATCGTTATTATGTGGAATATCATAATACCAAATTAATAATTAACATAGAGATTAGTACTAATAGTAATTACTAACTTAAAGGTACTCAATCCGATCAGATGGTCCTATATTATTATATTATTGGCTTTGGGGGTAAAAAATAATTGATTTGAGTCGAGGAACCTACCAATCAACACTCAAGGTGATTATCGATACTTGAAGTTTTGTCATTTCTATTCTTTCTGTCACAGAACATGGCGTCAAAAGGATGTTCTCGGTCAAAATTGCTCTATTATTACCACTGGATTTTAAAGTTACCCATCCTTGTCTGTTTGAATAGTGTTTCTGGTGTACACATCTCGAGCAAATTACGAAGTTATGGGCAATTATTAGTACTCATCTCGTTGAAAATAAAAGATTTCAAAAATCAATATCTAATAACCCTGAGGCCTAAAAAAATACATTTGTTTCCGCTAACGAGCTGAAAAAAATTAGGGTAGGTAGGTAGGCTTAACTTTTTTTTTTTTGGTAGCTTTTTTTTTTTTCAGTATCTTTAAAAATAACTGTATAATACTTGTCAATAACCCAAACTATGCACTTCTTAGCCCCAATCAGGTTAACCCAAATGACAGAGGAACTAAAAACTCCAATTCAATCTTACATATGCTTCAATATTTACATATATACTAGTCTATATACTAATATAGTCTTTGATAATCCTAATATTTCCCATATGGCCTGGCGACAACTGGAGTCAGTCCAGCACCACTGCACTGTCACATATTGGAGTGACCGTCTTGTACCGATCTCTTAATGATGGCTTCACAACCCCACCTTCTCCTCCGCATTCAGTGAAGGATCTAGGTATTTTTTTGGGACACCTGTTTTTGGGCAATGATATGCCAAAGGCATAACCTGAAAGCCTGAGCGGAGGAAGGTTTGGGAGGGGTGACCCCCTGCTGATGGTGGGGGTTCTCCCCCTGGAAATTTTTTGAAAATCCATTGCATTTCAAGCTAATCTAGGGCACTTTGAGTCAGAATTTTGAATTTTACTGAGAGTGAGAGGTCAATTTGATAAAGTTTCTCAAGCATAACTTTGGAAATTTTTAGGATAGGATAATTTTATTTACAATACACACACATGGAAAGTACAATTACATGTACAAATAAATATAATATTAATAGACTATACATGTATATGCTAGGGGTGATATAGTCATGACTGACTGTCTTCCTATCACCCTTTGGAATTTTTGTTATATATGTATGGATTGGAAATGCTTATAAGTTATTATCAAATATCTTTTGGTTCCATGGATTATGCTCATATTATGCTTATCCTGCTTGAAATCATAAAATGAGACTTACCATTATGTATGTACTAGTATATGATTTATTTTCAGACTGAGAAGTCTATGGACCATATAAAGCATGTTTACAACATGAATATAAGAATACAATATATCAGTGTTAATCAATAGGTTATATATATAACAGATAATTCCATGACTTGAATAGTTTTTGCATCCCCAGCCGACTCAGAGAATGCAACGATCTAGCCAGGAAACTGTTCCGTGTGCTGCACTGACATAAGTAATTCATATAATAGGCTATTTTATAAAATTCAAGTGAGACACATACATAATATACATGTAGTACAGAAACATGACTATTTAGTTACTATTTTACTATTATAGTACTACTACCGGTATGTTAATTTTTCATTTGGTATTATGAGATCCCACCTGATAACCAGGTTTATTCGATCAAATTGTTAATGTCCTGTACGGTACTGTATTTGATTGAAATACTGAAGTCTGAAGGCTGAATCATAACAAACCTGAACTGAAACTACCGGTATTTGAAGTTTTCAGAGATGAAAGCTAGATAAAGCCAAACATACTTTACAGTATGATTCCAACTGTTAAACTTAAATCTTCTTGTAAACTTAAATTTCTTATGTCAATATATATAAATGTTTTGCATCTTGTTATGATATGAATTGGGACCTAAATTGAAGATTTTTTTTTTTTAAATAACAACAATTTTTTTTTTTTTTTTTTTTGGGTCCAATTTTTTAGGGTCGGGGGTTTAAAATAGGGTCGGTCGGGTTAGCGGAAACAAACGTCTTTTTTTTTAGGCCTGAGCTTTGTTTGATGGGTTCCTTGACTTGAATCAAATACGTTTTACCCCCAAAGCCAAAGAAATGGTAATATAGGACCCTCTGATCGGATTGAGTACCTTTAATATACATTGCTTCTGCACTACTACATGTAGTATATTATATGTACATGTAAGTGCTCGCACTTGAATATATAAAATAGCCTAATATATGAATTAGAGTGATATTAAACGGTACTGGACCTGGTAAATCTAATTTCAAGCAGGATAATCATAATCCATTGAACCAAAGGATATCTGACAATAACTTATAATCATTTACAATCCCATACATAATTAAAAATTTCCAAAGTTACACTTGACAAATTAAACCCTCAATACAACAGATTTAACAAAAAAGTTCAGGGGGACATCCGCCAGACCCGACCATCAGCAGGGGGACACCCCCTCCCGAACCTCCCTGCTCAGGCCTTTTGGATATGCTTTTGGCAGATCATTCCCCGATAACAGTGTCCCCAAAAATCCCTGGATAATTTACTGATACATTTACCGTATATGTAATGTATAGGCGAGTGGTTGCGCATGGTCCTTCAGCCGCCAAACACGTTTTTTTTTATCAAAATAATATTGTATTTGACCAATAAAACATTATAAATTAGTACATGTAAATAAACAATATAACATATAGCAGTCTGGAGTAAACTACATACCCACATATAAAAAATAGTGGCAGTATGAATCTGAGTGTATGTTTACATACTGAACATATAGCATCAGATAGTTGCTTAGTTCGGTTTCGAGATCAGATATCGGATGCTTCAGGTCGAGTCATGTTATGTACACAATATGTCTTAAGTATAGAATTGTGTTAAAATGCATTCGTTCAATTCATCACAACTGGAACATAGAATGGAATGATCTACAATGGGGTCTCGAGCAGTTTACCCCTTCGCATATTGAACAACGATGCCATTAAAATGGCACTTCCAGCCCGAGGACAGTAGCGAACCGTCATATTGTAGTCACCCGACTAAGTCCAGTTGATGAATTGACTGTAGAAACATTTTAAAATTATCATCCATACCAAGTTTCGCATGGATCTACTATAAAATATATCGGATCAAACCCATATTCGAACTTGATCTGCATTTGTTTCGTAATTTAGGTGTGATTAATTTACATACCAAATATGGTGTTAATCAGATGAAAAATGTTCGAGTCATAGCTGCATGTGTGAACCCTTTAAGTAAAAACAAGAGCAAAAATGGTTAATATAAAAAAATATGTACGGTATGTACAGATGAAGAACGTGATAAGAAAAACCTTGGTAAGAAATATGAGGCAGATCAGAAGAAATATGTTTGACTTACTAGTATGGCATCCGATAGCATGTGTGTACGTGAAGGGTTAATTATTTTCTAAACAGATCAATGAATCTATGCGGTAGCAAAAAATACACAGGTGAGGGGATCACTGGGGGTGTGTCATCACACATGAATTAAATAGGAACACAATCGGACAAAAAGTAAATAGGTTTATATGGTATCACTATCAGATAGCACATGCCAATTTGGCATTTGTGAATGCAATCTGTATTTATAAAGTGTTAATGATTTCTAAACAGATCGATACAAAAACTATACAGGTGAGGGGTGTGTCATCATAAACATGTACATAAAATTTGAACAAGATCCGATAAATTATACTTGAGTTATCGTGTGGATAGCAAGTGTCTACGGATGGACAGACTGACAGACGAACGATACATGTAGCTGGTTGATCCAGACATTGGCATGATTAATTTACAGTGTATGTGTTCCCACAGGTATTGGAATTTGTGTCAAAAATGGGTTTTTATGACAATTTGCTCCTCTGAATTCTATCCTCATTCAGAGGAGTAAATTGTCATAAAAACCCATTATTTGACACAAATTCCAATACCTGTGGTGTTCCATACATGCCTGTACACATAATTTCATAAACACATGCAACATACACTACTTTCTAAACGAAATATTTGGATCAGAAATTTGCCAATAAAAAAGATCGATAAAATTTGACATTGATTTACCAGCTTTTATACTCAATCGATCTGCAGGGTCAAATGCTTCATTTTCAGGGCGGAAACAATAGGTTTTCAATTAGTCATTTGAAATGTACATAGACCAATAAAATGTCAACCGATTGGAATTCCGAACTGTCAAAATTTTGTGTTGGTTCTGGCGATGACTAGAACATTGACAAAACGCTCCCAAACTAATATATGGCAACAAATCAGTATACTTATTATTAGATAACAGTTTAATAATACACTGAACTCACCTGAATGCGAATATAGATGATTAATTCCAATCCAAACAGAACACTAATACGACGTTATATCCAAACATCCATGCTTTGACAAACCGAATCACACACTTTCCACTTCACGAATTAACCTGTTCGATGAAAAATAGGGCGGTGGTCACTGGTTATTTCACAAATATAGTGACACATCACAATAGCCAGCGAATGATGCGAATGATATTTAAGTTATTGCGATCGAATATTGATTCGAATGCACGAACAATTCAATAAGACTATACGTACATGTGACAAATCAGTCCGCACGTGAAACCGCTGTCTGTGAACTGTAATTTTAAGTGTAAACACGTCGTGTTGATTTATGTCAAAGCGCTAATAACTAAACAATTATTGCGATCCCGAGACACAATCCTCAACTCACATATCCATGAATGAACGAGAAAATATCTCACATACACAATTAATAATTAGAACTGAAGGAATTCAGAAAATTTACAATGATTCGTTCCCGTCCGACTGGAAATTTCTATGAATGTTATTCATTGTCACGTGACCATGATTCAATCAAAATGGCGTCCCCATAGTAACGATTTCTTCCAACTTGCAAATCTTATTTCTACAATAATAGCACCTAGTAAATTGACCATACTATCGTATAATTGATCTACGGTGTCGGGGTGACAATACCGCTGGATAATTTGGCCAAAATAATGAAAATTAAAGGATTTGTGATTTTGTCATAAAAAAAATTCAAATACCATTTTCACCACCAAAAACACCGTTGAAATTTTTTTCAGTCTCGGCTATGACTTCAGATTACCGATTTATACAATATCTGAGCTTGGGAACTCTCCAGGTCCCCTATTTCAATATGTGGTCATTTTGTTTCTCATGGCATAATTTAGGGGAATCATACCTTAACCCTTTCATGTCTGAATGGATTATAGTTATAAAAGTATACATTGGAATAGCCTATAGTATTTAGGAGATATACATACTCTGTTGAATTGGATATTCAGGGATTCGAGCATGAAAACAACTTGTGATCAAGTAGGCAAGTTCACAAACTGTTTCATGCTCGAATCCCTGAATATACAACAAAAAATGTTAAACGTTTATCTCCTTTGTAATTCAATCCAAAATTTGTTTAAGAAATTGCATGAAATGCACTTATTGTCGGTATTACATGTCATAATGTGAGATATCCTTTTTAGCTCAACTTTACTTTGTAAAGTTTGAGCTATATTGCCATGGCTTTGTCGTCCGTCGTCCGTGTGTCCGTGTGTACGTAAGGCGTCAACAATGCAGTCTACAGGTCGTACCTTTGGTCGGATCATTATGAAATTTGTCATAGCTGTTGACATCAACATTTAGACCAGAACGATTAATTTTGGGGTCATTCGGTAAAAAAACATGGCCGCCAGTGGCCATCTTGCATTTCAAAAATCAATCCATTAGCATGGGCTACAGGGCGTACTATTTGTCTGATCGTCATGAAATTTGTCATGGATGTTAATATTGACATGTAGATGGGAACGAGTAATTTTGGGGTCATTTGGCCCAAAAACATGGCCGCCAGCAGCCATCTTGGATTTTACTCTTTGTATGACTAAATTGTTTAGCACGGGCTACAGGTCGTACTTTTAGTCTGATCAACATAAAATTTGTCAAGAATGTTAATAATGACATGTAGATGGGAACGAGTCATTTTGGGGTCATTCGGCCAAAAAACATGGCCGCCAGCAGGCATCTTTGATTTCACTCTTTGTATGACTAAATCCTTTAGCACGGGCTACAGATCGTACCTTTAGTCCGATCATCATAAAATTTGTCATGGCTGTTGAAATTGGAATGTAGATGGGAACGAGTCATTTTGGGGTCATTCGGACAAAAAACATGGCCGCTGGCGGCCATCTTGGATTTCAAAATTCAATCCATTAGCACGGGCCACAGGTCGTACTGTTCGTCTGATCATCATGAAATTTGTCATGGATGTTAATATTGACATGTAGATGGGAACGAGTAATTTTGGGGTCATTCGGCCAAAAAACATGGCGGCCAGCAGCCATCTTGGATTTTACTCTTTGTATGACTAAATTCTTTAGCACGGGCTACAGGTCGTACCTTTAGTCTGATCATCATCAAATTTGTCATGGATGTTAATATTGTCATATTGATGGGAACGAGTAATTTTGGGGTCATTTGGCCCAAAAACATGGCCGCCAGCAGCCATCTTGGATTTTACTCTTTGTATGACTAAATCCTTTAGCACGGGCTACAGTTCGTACCTTTAGTCTGATCATCATAAAATTTGTCATGAATGTTGATAATAACATGTAGATGGGAACGAGTCATTTTGGGGTCGTTCGGTCAAAAATAAACATGGCCGCCAGCAGGCATCTTTGATTTTACTCTTTGTATGACTAAATCCTTTAGCACGGGCTACAGGTCGTACCTTTAGTCCGATCATCATAAAATTTGTGATGGCTGTTGAAATTGGAATGTAGATGGGAACGAGTCATTTTGGGGTCATTCGGACAAAAAACAATGGCCGCCAGTGGCCATCTTGGATTTCAAAATTCAATCCATTAGCACGGGCCACAGGTCGTACTGTTCGTCTGATCATCATGAAATTTGTCATGGATGTTAATATTGACATGTAGATGGGAACGAGTAATTTTGGGGTCATTCGGCCAAAAAACATGGCGGCCAGCAGCCATCTTGGATTTTACTCTTTGTATAACTAAATTCTTTAGCACGGGCTACAGGTCGTACCTTTAGTCTGATCATCATCAAATTTGTCATGGATGTTAACCATGACATGCAGATTGGAACGAGTAATTTTGGGGTCATTTGGCCGAAAAACATGGCTGCCAGCAGCCATCTTGGATTTTACTCTTTGTATGACTAAATCCTTTAGCACGGGCTACAGTTCGTACCTTTAGTCTGATCATCATAAAATTTGTCACGAATGTTAATAATGAGATGTAGATGGGAACGAGTCATTTTGGGGTCATTCGGTCAAAAAACATGTCCGCCAGCAGCCATCTTGGATTTTACTCTTTGTATGACTAAATCCTTTAGCATGGGATACAGGTCGTACCTTTAGTCTGATCATCATAAAATTTGTCATGGCTGTTGAAATTGGAATGTAAATGGGAACGAGTCATTTTGGGGTCATTTGGACACAAAACATGGCCGCCAGTGGCCATCTTGGATTTCAAAATTTAATCCATTAGCACGGGCCACAGGTCGTACTGTTCGTCTGATCATCATGAAATTTGTCATGGATGTTAATATTGACATGTAAATGGGAACGAGTAATTTTGGGGTCATTTGGCCGAAAAACATGGCTGCCAGCAGCCATCTTGGATTTTACTCTTTGTATGACTAAATCCTTTAGCACGGGCTACAGTTCGTACCTTTAGTCTGATCATCATAAAATTTGTCATGAATGTTAATAATGAGATGTAGATGGGAACGAGTCATATTGGGGTCATTCGGTCAAAAAACATGTCCGCCAGCAGCCATCTTGGATTTTACTCTTTGTATGACTAAATCCTTTAGCACGGGCTACAGGTCGTACCTTTAGTCCGATCATCATAAAATTTGTCATGGCTGTTGAAATTGGAATGTAAATGGGAACGAGTCATTTTGGGGTCATTTGGACAAAAAACATGGCCGCCAGTGGCCATCTTGGATTTCAAAATTTAATCCATTAGCACGGGCCACAGGTCGTACTGTTCGTCTGATCATCATGAAATTTGTCATGGATGTTAATATTGACATGTAAATGGGAACGAGTAATTTTGGGGTCATTTGGCCAAAAAACATGGCCGCCAGCAGCCATTTTGGATTTTACTCTTTGTATGATTAAATTCTTTAGCACGGGCTACAGGTCGTACCTTTAGTCTGATCGTCATAAAATTTGTCATGGATGTTAACGATGACATGTAGATGGGAACGATTCATTTTGGGGTCATTCGGCCGAAAACATGGCCGCCAGCAGCCATCTTGGATTTTACTTTTCTCTTCATGTCCATAAACTAGTAATAGACATTCAACTTTCCACATTCCTAATCGCTCCATTGACTGTAATACATTAAATTATTCCCTTTCCAAGTTGAGCTACAGTGTCATTGACACTTTCATTCAGTGATCAAATCTAAGGGTACGTTCCATGGCAGGCTTGGGGCAATTACTTGTAAATGTAATTCATTTCAATTACAATTACTTCAACATTTTTCAATTACAATTACAATTCCCATTACATCTATTTCACAATGTAATTAATTACAATTACTTTGAAATGTAATTCAATTACAATTACATTTCAATACAGAATTGAAATAGGAACACTATTTATCTATATGATAAATACTTTATTTGATAACAAAACATAAATTTAACACAAGCAAGATGAAATACACGATGAAGCACACTTTGCAAAGAGCAGCCAATGTACTGAGTTCAGGATAGGACTGGTGTTCGTAGAACTGAGCTAACAATTCCAGCATGCTGTATTGGCAGCTAGTAGCCGGGTTTAATTTCTAGAAATTCAGATGATATCAGAGATTTGAGAACTTTGCTAACTATCTTCAATACTTTGGTTCTTGGCTGATGTTTTTTTTACATACTGAAAGATTCTAGGTTATTGATCACTTGTGTGTGACTGTGTAGATATCTCGATGCTTTCGCTATAAAATGAAAATAATAGAGTATTTTAGTAACATATACATGTATCCATCATTTCATTATTAGGTAAATAAGACTGTCTCAGTAAGTCAGTCACACAGCCAGGCCATTGTAAAGGACAATGAGATTATCAACACTCTGTTTGTTAATTAGAGTCATTAACATAATTAGCCTTTGTGGCCACCAGCTCACTGGTGACACAATTCCTCCACTTGACACTGCTAATTGGGGGATTACTGAGGCAGATATTTGTCACCACTTTGTCATTCATTCTGCTGTGGTTAAGGAGTCGATTATTTAAGGCATTACTGTACACATAGAATCTGGCGGCGAGTCGAGCGGGACAGTCATAATTGCTTTGTCTGTCTGCTGTTCCTCCCGTCAGACGTCAGCACGAGTGAGTTGTGTGGATTCGTAACCTTCGGGAAGCAGCCGCCCTCGTGCTAACGCCGGAGTGAGATGGATTTGGATTAGGCTCAGGACGGATTATGGAACTAATCCCCGACGCCGCGTTAGCTGCAATGCAAAGCAGTCGGATAGTGGACACTGTTAGCTGGCAACTCCAGGCTGACAGGGGCTATCTGGTCCTTTGCATTGAATTCCGGACAGAGGATGCTGGCATCCAGAGGTCTTCTGCACAGGACAGGAATGCCGAAACCCGCCATACCATGAAGCAAGGGCCTCCAAAAAAGAAGACTCCATCTAGACGGAGAAGGGACGCCGCCAGACGGGCGAAATGGAAGAAGAAGATGGGGGGTTACCGTTGATCTGCCGGTCACGCCTCCCCGTGTGGTCCAGCCGACGTCCAGTGTCACAGCCGGTAGGTCGGAGTTGTCTGAGAGACGCCCAGACCACCAGACCTGCATGGAGACAGGCGACATTGCACCAGCTAGCAGGGACTCCGTTGATCTGCCGGAGGTCCCTGCTGTCGTCGTCGAGGCGAGCGGAGACAGGGACGTGGACACCACCCCAGATGTTCCTGCCACCAGCTTCGACGTGGAGTTGGACAGCCTTCCACCTCGGACACCGGAATACCATCATGTCCCGGTGTCCCTCCAGCAACAACAACAGCACCAGCAACAGCTCCATCAGCATGACAACAGCAGAGAGAGACGCCACCTGTGCCAGAATAGACAAAATGCAGGCACAGTTGGACGTAGCTTTGGCATTATGCGAAAAGACCCGCAAGGAATGTCCACCATTGTCATCTCCATCTCCACCTACGTCATCGGAAAAAAAGAATCCGACAAAAAGAATTCGGACCTTTCGAAGATCCCGGGGTTAGCCCCCCAAATCACTTCATCATCATAGAATTGATTTAATGACATTGTGTAATGGTTCTCCTATAATACGTTTTGGAGTAAGTTGAATTAAAATCTTTAGGACCATGTTTATATATATACAGACATTCTAGATTTGCAACATGCATCCATAAAAATTATGTAAAATTGATTTTTGACAAGAATTATTCCCCTTCGTTGGCTTTCTTTAAGTTTCAGTATCTATAGATTTTGTAAAATATCTTCATGCATAATTAACTAAATGAATATTTCTATGTGAGCTTATTAGTTAGGGACACTGGCCAAGTTTGAATATGCTGATGTATGTCATTTTAGCAATTATAAAATACCCGATTGACGCTATATATATATCATAAGATAAAGTCATGACGTCGCTCAAGGGTGCTGGCGGCCAACCAATGTAATTAGCTGCAGGCTCGACTTTGAATGAGTTCATTACCATATAAGGTATACATTATGGCTTATGTTGTGTTGCAAGCATGAAAAGTTGGAAAACGACTGGAAAATTGCTAATAGGCAAGTTTTTGACAGAGTATGTAAAGTCTGTATATTGATATTTTCTGTATTTATCGATCCTTCTTATACCCTGCTTTGATTATTTAATGAATAATCTCGGTTTCTTAACCCTTTCATGAAGGGAGCTGTGCTGTTCTAGCATTAAATATCCTGTGTCGGTGCATTCTCTTATATATGTGAGTCTCCCATATGGAGCCTTGCATATATAAGATAATGCACTGGCCTATAAGGTCAAGGTAAATATTGTTAGGCCAATATTCTCTTATATATGCGAGGCTCCATGGGATTTGCATATACAAGAGAATGCATTGGCACAGGGTTTTCTCAAAAAAATTCAGGAAGCTCCATTCATGGAAGGGTTAATGAAATTACACAAGTTAAAGGTATCTTGCCAAATCACAAGCTTCACAATTTATAAACAGTTTGTGATTGTACAAGATGCTTTTATACTGTGGGTTTAAAATATCAACCAGAAAATGCATTTTTAATTGGAACTATTGTTGAATATTTGGATCTTTATTGTGACATTTCCTACACTCAAAATTCACTTGCGTTGAAGTGTAATTATTCTATTTAAATACATTAGCCTTTTGGAAACCAATGACAAAATACTATAGTAAATGAAATGAATGTAAATATAAATCTATATTGCAGGTCATTATTATGCTATTGGGGACTGTGGCGGTGCTACTGTGGAAGCTAAGTGCCCAGAATGTGATGCAATCATTGGCGGTACTCGCCATCAATTACGTGGGGACAATCAACTTGCCACCGACTTTGATGGAGCTGCTGAACCAGCATGGCCAAATGCTGTGATGTTTTGATACCAAATCAGCTGTATACAGTGTGTTGACCCTTTCTTTACTAAATGGATTTTCTCATCAATTATAAAAATTGGAACGGTCTATTATACAACTGGAGGGATGTTCAGGAAATATAACCAGATGACAGTCATACAAGTGCTGAAGGATTCCTATTAATTATGGGAAATGTTCAGATAATACATTGTGAATGTGGGTTCTACCATATACCAAGCAATACCTAGCTAGCACAAATAAAATAATAGGTAATGGGCGATGTATGTATTGTGTGTTTAAGCTTGTGTTGATTTGTAAATGAATGAAATTAACTATTTTAAACAAGCTTTGAGATCCCAACCTATTTAAAACCCTTTATTTTATATGTCATTGATTATTTTGTTGTGCTTGGTTTTGCTTGGTATATAGTATGTACTGTATGCCTGGTATTTCTGGAGGGCCATGGCTTTCTATTTGTGTAATTGTACCCCGAAAAAATTTCGGGGGACTACTAAATAGCCGGTGTCCGTCCGTCTGTCCGTCCATCCGTGCGTGCGTCCGGAAATGGTTTCCGGATGATAACTTTCGTTTCGGTTATTAGATCAAAAGCAAATTTCATAGGTGAGTTTATCAGACCAAAATACAGGTCAAGTTCGAATATGGGTTTGCTCCGCCCATTTTTGCGAGAGTTATGGCCCTTTATTTACTTAGAATCTTGTAATTTTCTGGTTTCCGGATGATAACTTCAGTTTGTGTGATCATATCTGAACCAAATTTGGTATGTGAATTTATCAGCCCTGTATACAGGTCAAGTTCAAATATGGGTTTGCTCTGCCCATTCTTGCGAGAGTTGTGGCCCTTTTTCAACTTGTTTTTTACTTAGAAAATTTCTCACTTTTTCGCTTTCCGGGTGATATCTCAAGTTTGGACCCTTTAATTGCAAATTCTGTTTTTATGTGGATCAGTCATATCAAGATACAGGTTGAGTTCGAATTTGAGTTTAATCCGATAATTTTTCCTAGAGTTATTTACTTTTTTCGACTTAGAAATTCAATATTTTTCCTTTTTTCTTTGGTTTCCGGATGATAACTCAAGTTTGGACTGTTCAATTGAAAATTCCGTATTTTTGTGGGTCGCTCATATCAAAATACAGGTCAAGTTCGAATTTGAGTTTGATCCAATGATTTTTCCCAGAGTTATGGGCCTTTCGACTATAATTTTCTGTATGAGGGTACCTTCATGGTGTAATCAACTCCTCCTACAGTTTTGATCGTAGATATTTGAAACTTCAGAGTATTGTTACCAACATATTGGAGATATATATATCTATATGTATATAGATGATGGAAAAATATTTCTTTACGGAATTATTAACCCTTTCGACTTCGAACATTTCAAAAAAAAAAAATTATTTCTTTAACAAAGCGGCGTCGACTTGTCACGTTTTCGGGGGACACTGTGGTCGGCTGACCTTTTATTTTATCCATATATTTGCTGCGAAATATTAATTATTTTATCCATATATTTGCCGCGAAATATTAAATAAGAGGAAATCCATGCAGATTTCATTAAAATACACGCAGCTACTAAAAAAGCGTAACAATTTATGTAAAAAAAAACCTTTGAAAATTTTGTTCCAAAAACATTTATTACCAAAACAATCTGGAGAATTTAGTGAAAATTTAAATATTTTCAGTTAGTAAAATGTTTGGCAAATGAAAAGTTTGAGCCAGAGTGAACCCTGGTTAAAACCTATTCTCTTACCCAGCAGGTTCAGTTAAAACAGAACATGAGTAAAAAACGCAGACAAGTGTGGCTTGTTGGAACTTATTATCTAAACACTTCCAAAGGAACTATTCATCAATGCGTACATAGTATAGAAATGGTTAGAATTTATTAATTTGATTCGGCAAATGGTTTCTTGTTAAATTGTCAATAGATGTGTTCTGGCAGATATTGTAATAATACAATGATTCAGTTGTATCAATTTGGTGCCACTTTATTACAGTTTAAAGATGTTCTATCTCTTCCCAGCAACAAGAAAACTTTCTATTAAACTCTTTTGATGATCATTTCCATTAATTTAATATTCCTACAGAATCAGGAGAAATATTTGGTGTAAATTTACACATATTTCATTAGAGAGTGGTTTAAAGATGGATGCTCAATAAAGAAAAAATGAACACATCACAGCTGAGAAATATCATGTTCTAAACATACCAACATTTCTTGTCCCCATTTTTGGAAAAGAATAAGCAAAAAATTTATTTCCTTGTCATAGTTAATCAAAACTATTAGTTTATACATTTGAGTGTAAGCAGAAAGTTTAGGGAAAAGATATTCCATCTTTAGTACAAATGTGCAACAATTGTGGAATACTTCAGTCATAGTACAAATGTAGTATATTAGATGTACATTTCATCAAGGACCAGCCTAGAGGTCTCAAAGTGGGAGAATTCCCTATTTGATTATTAGGGAGAAGTGGACTGTTACCAGGGAGAAGTCATAAAGGCACAGGCGGCGTTCGTTGCAGAAATATTCATATTTGTTCAAATCGCCATCAACAGAAGGAATATGAAAATATATATAGTTTTGTTCATATGCCAAACATAATCAGCACGTAAATAGTATATTGTCATCAAGACTACGATGGTGTACGTAAACAAGAACCATCTCGTGTTACAGAAGTTTTGCTTCTGTTTAAATAACACAGCGCAATCTATTGGTTAATCACACACAAATGATATAAACGCTCTTTATTATTTCCATATCAGGAAAACAGTAACAAATAACGCTCTTTATGTTTACCATATCCGGATCTAAACAAAAGCCAGGTTTTGTAACGTTTTTTGCTTTTGTTTACATAACAAATGAAAAACATTTGACAATAACATACTGTTTATGCCATATTTCTGATTGGTATAAGAACAAGGTCTGTCTATATTTTACTATTTTTTCTGTTTATGGCAGTTTTTGACGGAGGTGAATATTTTAACAGCATACCCACCGCCAACGCTGCCCGTATTTTTTTAATGGTTCAAGGTTAATTTTATCCCAACATCACCCTTCAATGATCCAATATTAAGTAGTTTGCATACAATAGCCCATTTGTAAAATGATTATAATGAATAAGGACAACATGCCATAAATAATCAGAAAATACATAGACAGAACACAACGCGCATCTTAATCGAGAATCTTTTATCGCATGAGTTGCGGATGGCGCAAGGATATATTTCGCGAGAGCGTAGCTCGAGCGAAATATAACTTTGCGCCGTCCGCAACGAGTTCGATAAAAGATTCGAGATTATGATGCAAGTTGTGTTCTGTATTTATTCTACACCGTTCAGTCAGATAAGTTCAATCCATGAATGTCACCTTCATTGTTACTATAGCTAACTTTATTGTGATTTAAGTCTGACAAATAACCAGTAATTATGGGGGGAATCACCGGAAGCGGATGATCGACGTAATGTACGTCATCTTTTTTGGCGACAACGTCAACGAGAATAGTTCCGGCTTGTATTCCACTAGAGGTATACACTAATATGTATTCATGGCTGGGATTCCATTGAATACATGTGACTCACGTCAATGGGTGTGGAATAAAGTTTAAATATGTTGTCGGGACATATGCATAGCGGTATACGAGAGAGAAGTCACTTCTGCCTAGGATACAATTAGGGAGAAGTGACACAAATTAGGGAGAAGGTGTCTCCCAAGTCGCCCTCTAGGCTGGGTTTGATCTGACTATTTTTAACTGAGTTATGGCCTTTTTTCGAAAAATATTCACTCTTAATAAACAAAAAATTAGTTTAAATTCCTTGCTTAATTTAAACAAATTTTTTTTTTTTAAATATATAAATAATAAAAAAAAAAAAGTTTTATATAAATTTAATTTAGATTGAACCCTTTGCTCAATTTTATATATTTTTTTAAAAGTCAACAAAATTTGAAAAACTAACACTAATATAACTCCGCCAAGGGTACCCTGAGTCACCGCATCAAATTTGGTTTAAATCGGTCCAAAATCTTGTGTTATGTACTGGTAAATTTGTTTGGAGCGATAATAAACCCAATTCCGTCCCCATGACTTTGGACTACTTAGCTATTAATATGGCTATATCATTTTCTGATGTCTGTAATGCCGATGTGCAGATAAAGAAAGCTATGGTATCAAATTTAAAACAAAAATTTCAACAATACACATTACATGCTGTTAACAGTAGACTAGAAAATCTTTGCTGCATTGCACAGCTGAGTATATCACTCTACAGATGGTCTGAGGTCATTATAAATGTTATAGGTTTAATAGAGATGCCAACCTTCAGCATAAACAATGCCAGTGATTAGTTGACAGCTCTGATAAATAATTGATATTAATGGGTCAGCAGTGAGGTGTCCTATTTTGATGGCTGTGTTGTTGGTAGAATTTGATACATTATCATTGTAAACTTAAATTGTACTCTATTAACCAAGTATTCCATGTCCGGGTCACCTTTTTACATTTAATCCAAGGCTGTGTTGGTGCAGCATTACAGATTATGTGCCACTGCATTCTCTTATAAATGCGAGTGACCCATAAATTCCAATAATTTGTGTTATGTACATTTGTCTATAATAGTACATAATAGTATACTCTATAATTCAACATCAAAACTCTAATTTATGATTCCGGTCATAGTAATTGACTCTCGCCAATGGATGGGTTAAACACCTGCCGATCATGATCGACCTCTCATTTTAAATTAGAATCAACAGTGCATGGTGGGTGTGATAACACAAGATAACTCTTGTCACTAAACCGTGGAGGTGTATCGTGAGTATAAGTTGAGAAAATATGGAATAAAAGCCATGTATTTGTTCTCTGAAAAAATTTGGAGGACTACCTGGTATTATAATCGGCATGTCCGTGCATGCGTGCTTCCATCCAGGTTGTACGGATGATAAATTAAGCAATATTTAAAAGAATTTCTTGATATTTGGTACGTGGTTCAAATTTAAGAAGATACAGAGTTATGTCCCTTTTTTTACTTAGAAATAGCTGTTTTTGGGTTGTCCATATGATAACTTGAGCAATACTCAACTGAATTTCTTGATATCTGGTATGTGGCTCTCATTTGAGAACCATTTGAAGGCCAAGTTTGATTTTGGTCATGTATTTATTTGACCGAGTTATGCCTCTTTTCTTTCTTTTTTTACTTAGAAATCAGTTGTTTGGTTGTCCGGAATGATAACATTAGCAGTATAATCATCAAAATTTCTTGATATTTGGTACGTGATTTACATTTGAGAAGAAGCAGCCAAGTTTGATTGTATGCAACTTAGAAATAATACTTTTGATGTCTAAATGATAAATTGAGCAATCTTCTTAAGAATATTTGGATACTTGGTGTGTGGCTCACCATTGATAACACGCAGGTCATCATCCAGTTGGAGTCAATTTTTGCCAGAATTTGACTGTGTTCTTAACAAAGCCAACATCCATAAAAAGCCATCTCAATTCAGGGGACGTGGGGACAGGGGTCTGCAACCTTTTATTTACCTTTATATGGCCTGTTATCCACATCTTTTAGCTCAACTTGACAGTCAAGTTTGAGCTATTGCCATGTGTTGGCATCGGTCCAATGCTTGCATCTAGCCATGTCCGTCTGTCAACAATTTCCTTCAGCACACCCTAAAAGCCACATGCCACATCCGATTGTCACCAACAAATGGATGTTTGGGGTGACCGCCATAAACATTTTCGGAATTTAAAAAAAACATGGCCACCAGCAGCCATCTTGGATTTCACATTTAACATCATTAGCACACTGCGCAGCCCACATTTATTCGAGAATTGTTTTGAAAATTTACAGCTATATTTTTGGAACAACTAGATGGGAGTTATGGAATTTCAAAGATTTTCAATGAAAAATATGGGTGCTGGTAGCCATCTTATATTTTACGTTTTGCATGACTAAATCCTTCGGCACTCGATCCCTACATAGGACACATCCTAGATCCGATCATCACCAAACGTCATATGGATCCTCAGGGTGACTTCTTTATGGAAGCTGTTGAACTTTTCCGAATTTTGTTGGAAAACATGGCCGACAGCAGCTGACTTGGATTTCACATTAGAATCCATCGGCACACCCTGCAGCTCACATTTGTTCCTGAGAAATGATTTGTAAATTTACAACCATTTTCACCTCTAGATGGGAGCTATTGAATTGAATGATATTTCAACGAAATACATTTTCTCTTTGCATGACTAAATTTTTCGCACATCCTAAATGCTATATCTGTCATGCGATCGTAACCAAACTTCATATGGATCTTTGGGGTGACTTCTAGATGGGAGCTGTATAATATTTCCAAATTTCATTGGAAAATATGTCTGCCAGCAGCCATCTATCTTGGATTTCACATTTGAATCAATTGACACACCCAGCAGAAATGATTGAAATTAAAATATTTTCATCTACGCAATACAATTTAATTGAAATGAAAATATTTTCATCTACGCAATATAATTTAATCCCCTCACTATAACTTTTTGACTTACCTTACTATTTTTAATTCTATTGACTGATCTGAAAAAAATTAATGCCTCCCCAAGTTGAGCTGCAGTGTCATTTACACTTTCTTTGCCCTTTGGGGGACTATTAAAATAGCCGGTGTCCATGCGTCCGTCCGTCCGGAAATGGTTTCCGGATGATAACTTTAGTTTCGGTTATCACATCAAAATACAGGTCAAGTTCGAATATGGCCCTTTTTAGCTCAACTTACTTTGTAAGTTTAAGCTATTGCCATGGTTTGGCGTCCGTCGTCCGTCGTCCGTGTGTCAGTGTGGCGTGGGCTACATGGGTTAAATTTACAAATCGTTCCTTTGGCGTGGGCTACAGGTCGTACCTTTGGTCTAATCTTTATGAAATTTGTCATGAATGTTGACATTGACATGTAGATGGGAACGAATCATTTTGAGGTCATTCGGTAAAAAAACATGGCCGCTGGCAGCCATCTTGGATTTCAAAATTCAATCCATTGGCGCGGGCTACAGGTCGTACTGTTCGTCTGATCATCATGAAATTTGTCATGGATCTTAATATTGACATGTAGATGGGAACGAGTGATTTTGGGGTTGTTCGGCCAAAAAACATGGCCGCCAGCAGCCATCTTGGATTTTACTCTTTGCATGACTAAATCCTTTGGCGCTGGCTACAGGTCGTAGCTTTGGTCGGAACTTCATGAAATTTGTCATGGATGTTAACAATGACATGTAGATGGGAACGAGTCATTTTGGGGTCGTTCGGCCGAAAAACATGGCCGCTGGTGGCCATCTTGGATGTCAAAATTCAATCCATTGGCGCTGGCTACAGGTCGTACTGTTCGTCTGATCATCATGACATATGTCATAGATGTTAATATTGACATGTAGATGGGAACGAGTGATTTTGGGGTTGTTCGGCCAAAAAACATGGCCGCCAGCAGCCATCTTGGATTTTACTCTTTGCATTACTAGATCCTTTGGCACGGGCTACAGGTTGTAGCTTTGGTCGGAACTTCATAAAATTTGTCATGGATGTTAACAATGACATGTAGATGGGAACGAGTCATTTTGGTGTCATTCGGCTGAAAAACATGGCTGCCAGCAGCCATCTTGGATTTACTCTTTGCATGACTATATCCTTTGGCGCGGGCTACAGATCGTAGCTTTGGTCAGATCTTCATGAAATTTGTCATGGATGTTAACAATGACACGTAGATGGGAACGAGTCCTTTTGGGGTCAATTGGCCAAAAAAACATGGCCGCCAGCAGCCATCTTGGATTTTACTCTTTGCATGACTAAATCCTTTGGCACAGGTTAGACATTTCAATTAGCACCTTTCCGATTCCTCCATTTACTGTCAACCATTAAATTATTCCCCTACCTAAGTTGAGCTACAGTCTCATTGACACTTTCATTGCGAGAGTTGTGGCCCTTTTTGTCCGCCGACCCAACTGGTTCGGAGGGCTATTATAATCAGCCTGTGCGTGCGTGCATCCGAGGTTTCCGGATGATAACTTTAGTTAGAGTTAACCAAATTAAATTAAATTTGGTATGTGGGTTTACTAGCAGAAAAGACAGGTCAAGTTCGAATTCTGGTTCCGTCCGCCAATTTTCACCAGAGTTATGCCCCTTTTTCGACTTAGAATTTGACCGTCTGTTAACATTTTTGGTTTCCGACCGATAACTCCAGTTTGGATTATTTGATCTGAACCAAAGTTGGTATGTGTCTTTCTCCCAGCAAAACACAGGTCAAGTTCGAATTCGGGTTCCGCCTGCCAATTTTCACCAGAGTTATGTCCCTTTTTGACTTAGAATTTTTGCCAATTTGAGGTTTCCGGATGATAACTTTAGTAAATGTGTACTGAATGAAATTAAATATGGTATGTAGGTTTACTATCACTAAAGACAGGTTTTTATGCGCAAACAACAGTCGTATCAAGCCGACACTTAGAGGTGGACATGAGGTCTACCGACCTTTTATTTGACTTGGAATCCTGTCAATTTCTCGTTTCCGGATGATAACTTCAGTTTGCCACGGTGTGATCATATCTGAACCAAATTTGGAATGTGCGTTTATCAGCTCGAAATACAGGTCAAGTTCGAATATGGGTACAATCCACCCATTTTTGCTAGAGTTATGGCCCTTTTTCGACTTAGAATCCTGTTAATTTCTGGTTTCCGGATGATAACTTTAGTTTGTGTCATCATATCTGAATCAAATTTAGTATGATAGTTTATCGGCCCAAAATACAGGTCAGGTTCGAATATGGGTTTGCTCTGCCCATTTTTGTTAGAGTTATGGCCCTTTTACGACTTAGAATCCTGTCCATTTCTGGTTTCCGGATGATAACTTTAGTTTGTGTGATCATATCTGAATCAAATTTGGTATATGAGTTTATCAGCTCGAAATACAGATTAAGTTCGAATATGGGTACGATCCACCCATTTTGTTCTGAAATTTAGTATCGGATTTAGGGTCCTTGTTATTTTTTTCAGAAAAGCTGATACCCCAAATAAAGCCACCTTTTCGGGGGACACTGTGGCCAGACGGCCTTTTATTATATTAGCCATGTTTTAGTAGTTCTCTGTGATGATCTTTTCACTTATTTTTACAGATTTACATCTCAGTAAGATTCATGCCAAAGATTGAGATATCCATCTATAAAAGTTTTGTTTTTCATTGGTTTTATAAGCAGGATTAATACCATTATTTTAAAAACAAGTAAGTATATACAAATGTACCCCCATTTTTCGAAGGAAAAAGAAGCAAAATGAGGAGCATACTGGATTGACCTCATCCATCTGTCTAGCCGTCTGGGCATATATCTCACACATTGGTTATCAGATCTGAATGAAATTTGGTATGGGGGTTCACCATCATTACATGACTGCTTTCAAATGAGTTCTCAATGACATTGTTTTCATTTTCCATTCTCGAGTTATCCTTCTTTGTTTATTTTGAATTTGGGTTCTGTCCTGCCTATGTTTTAATTTGGCACAGTGGGAGTATGTCAGTACCCAGCCGCAATTATAACATCTTGTTATGACAGCTATTCTTGCTTATTAGCTCAACTTTACTTTGTAAAGTTTGAGCTATTGCCATGGCTTGGTATCCGTCGTCCGTGTGTGCGTGTGTGCGTGATGCGTCAACAATTTCCTTTAGCACGGGCTACAGTTCGTACCTTTGGTCCGATTATTATGAAATTTGTCATGAATGTTGACATTGACATGTAGATGGGAACGAGTCATTTTGGGGTCATTCGGAAAAAAAACATGGCCGCCAGTGGCCATCTTGAATTTCAAAATTCAATCCATTAGCACGGGCTACAGGCCGTACCGTTCGTCTTATTGTCATGAAATTTGTCATGGATGTTAATATTGACATGTAGATGGGAACGAGTAATTTTGGGGTCATTTGGCCAAAAAACATGGCCGCCGGCAGCCATCTTAGATTTTACTCTTTGCATGACTAAATCCTTTGACACGGGCTACAGGTCGTACCTTTGGTCAGATCATCATAAAATTTGTCATGGATGTTAACAATGACATGTAGATGGGAACGAGTCTTTTTTGGGTCATTCGGGCAAAAAACATGGCCGCCAGCAGCCATCTTGGATTTTACTCTTTGTATGACTAAATCATTTAGCACGGGCTACAGGTCGTACCTTTAGTCTGATCATCATGAAATTTGTAATGGCTGTTGAAATTAGAATGTAGATGGGAACGAGTCATTTTGGGGTCATTCGGACAAAAAACATGGCCACCAGCAGCCATCTTTGATTTCAAAATTTAATCCATTAGCACAGGCCACAGGTCGTACTGTTCATCTGATCATCATTAAATTTGTCATGGATGTTAATATTCACATGTAGATGGGAACGAGTAATTTTGGGGTCATTCGGCCAAAAAACATGGCCGCCATCAGCCATCTTGGATTTTACTCTTTGTATGACTAAATCATTTAGCACGGGCTACAGGTCGTACTTTTAGTCTCATCATCATTAAATTTGTCATGGATGTTAACAATGACATGTAGATGGGAACGAGTCATTTTTGGGGTCATTCGGCCGAAAAACATGGCCGCCAGCAGCCATCTTGGATTTTACTCTTTGTATGACTAAATCATTTAGCACGGGCTACAGGTCGTACTTTTAGTCTCATCATCATAAAATTTGTCATGAATGTTAATAATGACATGTAGATGGGAACGAGTCATTTTGGGGTCATTCAGCCAAAAAACATGGCCACCAGAAGCCATCTTGGATTTTACTCTTTGTATGACTAAATCATTTAGCACGGGCTACAGGTCGTACTTTTAGTCTGATCATCATAAATTTTTTTATGGCTGTTGAAATTGTAATGTAGATGGGAACGAGTCATTTTGGGGTCATTCGGATGCAAAACATGGCCGCCAGTGGCCATCTTTGATTTCAAAATTCAATCCATTAGCACGGGTTACAGGTCGTACTGTTCGTCTGATCATCATGAAATTTATCATGGATGTTAATATTGACATGTAGATGGGAACGATTAATTTTGTGGTCATTCGGCCAAAAAACATGGTCGCCAGCAGCCATCTTGGATTTTACTCTTTGTATGACTAAATCCTATAGCACGGACTACAGGTCGTACCTTGAGTCTGATCATCATGAAATTTTTTATGGCTGTTGAAATTGTAATGTAGATGGGAACGAGTCATTTTGGGGTCATTCGGATGAAAAACATGGCCGCCAGTGGCCATCTTTGATTTCAAAATTCAATCCATTAGCACAGGCTACAGGTCGTACCTTTAGTCTGATCATCATGAAATTTGTCATGGATGTTAACAATGACATGTAGATGGGAACGAGTCATTTTGAGGTCATTCGGCCTAAAAACATGCCCGCCAGCAGCCATCTTGGATTTTACTCTTTGTATGACTAGATCCTTTAGCACAGGCTACAGGTCGTACCTTTAGTCTGATCATCATAAAATTTGTCATGGATGTTAACAATGACATGTAGATTGGAACAAGTCATTTTGAGGTCATTCGGCCAAAAAACATGGCCACCAGCAGCCATCTTGGATTTTACTCTTTGTATGACTAAATCATTTAGCACGGGCTACAGGTGGTACTTTTAGTCTGATCATCATAAAATTTGTCATGAATGTTAATAATGACATGTAGATGGGAACGAGTCATTTTGGGGTCATTCGGCCAAAAAACGTGGCCACCAGAAGCCATCTTGGATTTTACTCTTTGTATGACTAAATCCTTTAGCACGGTCTACAGGTCGTACCTTGAGTCTGATCATCATGACATTTTTCGTGGCTGTTGAAATTGGAATGTAGATGGGAACGAGTCATTTTGGGGTCATTCGGATGAAAAAAATGGCCGCCAGTGGCCATCTTTGATTTCAAAATTCAATCCATTAGCACAGGCTACAGGTCGTACTGTTCGTCTGATCATCATAAAATTTATCATGGATGTTAATATTGACATGTAGATTGGAAACGATTAATTTTGGGGTCATTCGGCCAAAAAACATGACCGCAGCAGCCATCTTGGATTTTACTCTTTGTATGACTAAATCCTTTAGCACGGGCTACAGGTCGTATCTTTAGTCTGATCATCATAAAATTTGTCATGGATGTTAGCAATGACATGTAGATTGGAATGAGTCATTTTGAGGTCATTCGGCCAAAAAACATGGCCGCCAGCAGCCATCTTGGATTTTACTCTTTGTATGACTAAATCATTTAGCACGGGCTACAGGTCGTACTTTTAGTCTGATCATCATAAAATTTATCCTGGATGTTAACAATGACATGTAGATGGGAACGAGTCATTTTGGGGTCATCTGTCCAAAAAAGATGGCCGCCAGCAGCCATCTTGGATTTTACTCTTTGTATGACTAAATTCTTTAGCATGGGCTACAGGTCGTACCTTTAGTCTGATCGTCATAAAATTTGTCATGGATGTTAACGATGACATGTGGATGGGATACAATCATTTTGGGGTCATTCGGCCGAAGACATGGCCGTCAGCAGCCATCTTGGATTTTACTTTTCTCTTCATGTCTATAAACTAGTATTAGACATTCAACTTTCCACATTCCTAATCGCTCCATTGACTGTAATACATTAAATTATTCCCTTTCCAAGTTGAGCTACAGTGTCATTGACACTTTCATATTAGAATTCCCTGAGGCTTCCATTTTTATTGACTAATTAACTAAACAACTATAAACTTCCTGTAATGCAAGATTCATTTCCTTAACTGTCTCCTAACTTCGATTACAGGTAGATAGATGAGATTAGTTCAGTTGATATGATAGTGGTTTCTTACTCAAAATTTGGTCCGTGTGTTTTAAGTTGGGAGTGACCTAGAATGACAGCAATTTAAAACAAGATACTGTTATAGTATTAAGGTCCTGAGTGTCTTCGAGCAGTAAGGATGTTACTGACCAGGGCCAGGAACCTATATATGGCAAGAAATGCGTCCCAGTCATTACTATGGACATTGGGCATTCTAATGAACATTGATATATTGTTACATTTGTGTTTTTATTCTCTTTTCCCTGTAAATTCACATGTGTTTTGTTGAAAAAATAAACCTTATTTAAACTAAGATAATTGTAATTTGAATATGTGACATATGTGAGTTTTATACATTTTTCAAGAACTTTGAATCCAGTTAAGACCTGTTGATATCGCGAACGAGTTCGGGTAAAGACTGCTGTATTTCTCTTAGAAATGCGTGCGTGCATCCGAGGTTTCCGGATGATAACTTTAGTTAGAGTTAACCAAATTAAATTAAATTTGGTATGTGGGTTTACTAGCAGAAAAGACAGGTCAAGTTCGAATTCTGGTTCCGTCCGCCAATTTTCACCAGAGTTATGCCCCTTTTTCGACTTAGAATTTGATCGTCTGTTAACATTTTTGGTTTCCGACCGATAACTCCAGTTTGGATTATTTGATCTGAACCAAAGTTGGTATGTATCTTTCTCCCAGCAAAACACAGGTCAAGTTCGAATTCGGGTTCCGCCCGCCAATTTTCACCAGAGTTATGTCCCTTTTTATGTTTACCCATACCATGTATGGTAAACATAGTGTCGTTGTCCGGATTGACCACTCGTCGTTCGTCCGTCTGTCCGTCCGTCCGTCCGTAGACACTTCACGTGTAATGCGATAACTCAAACATTTTCTATCCAATCAGAAGCAAATTTTGTATGTGGGTATATCAGCCCAAAATACAGATCGAGTTCGAATTTGGGTTTGATCCGAGTTTTTGTTACAGAGTTATGGCCCTTTTTCTACTTAGAATTTACACATTCTGCCATAACTCAAACATAGTTCGAATATGGGTTTGATCCGATTTATTTTAAAGGAGTTATGACCCTTTTTTTAAGAAAAAAAAATCGATTTAAAAAAAAAATATTTTTAACTTTTATAATAATAATAAAAAAAATGTCATTGACATTGTCATTTGTTTTCATTTAGATATTGATGATTATGATACAAGTTGATAAAAAGATTTCCAATGTGTCCCTTTAATTTTTTTAAATAATTAAAAACAATTATAACCATTTTAACTCTGCCAAGGGTACCCCGAATCACCACACCAAATTTGATTAAATCGGTCCAAAATCTTGTGTTATGTACTGGTAAATCTGTTTGGAGCAACATTAAATCCAATTCACCAATTGCATTTGGACTACTTAGCTATTGATAAAGCTACATTATTTTCTGATGTCTCTTATGCCAATGTACAAATAATCTGATAAAGAAGCCTGTGGTATCTAATTTAAAATAAAGATTCAACAATAAACATCACATGATATTAACAGTAGACTTGGATCTGTGCTGCAGATTTATATCTTCAGATGGTCTGATATCATTATAATTGTTATTGGTTTAATAGAGGTCAGTGTTCAACATAAACAATTCCTGTGATTTTTTGACAGCTGTGCTATATAATTTGATATTAATGGGTCAGTGGTGAGGTTGCTTATCTGTATACTAGGACACATTATTATTGTAAACTTAAATTGGACTCTCTTAACCCAAGTATTCCATTTCCAGGGCACACCTACACATTTAACCCACGGACTTGCTGGCTGTGGCGATTTAGCATTACAGATCCTGTACCAGTGCATTCTCTTATATAAATGCCAGTGACCCATAAATTCCAATAATTTGTGTTATGTACATTTGTCTATAATAGTACATAACAGTATACTCTATAATTCAACACCAAAACTCTCATTTATCCGATCATATTAAATTTTTATCGCCAAGGGATGGGTTAACATCTGCCGATCGTGATCGGCCTCTCGTTTACTTAGAATTTTTGCCAATTTGAGGTTTCCGGATGATAACTTTAGTAAATGTGTACTGAATGAAATTAAATATGGTATGTAGGTTTACTAGCACTAAAGACAGGTTTTTATGCGCAAACAACAGTCGTATCAAGCCGACACTTAGAGGCGGACATGAGGTCTACCGACCTTTTATTTGACTTGGAATCCTGTCAATTTCTCGTTTCCGGATGATAACTTCAGTTTGCCACGGTGTGATCATATCTGAACCAAATTTGGAATGTGCGTTTATCAGCTCGAAATACAGGTCAAGTTCGAATATGGGTACAATCCACCCATTTTTGCTAGAGTTATTGCCCTTTTTCGACTTAGAATCCTGTTAATTTCTGGTTTCCGGATGATAACTTTAGTTTGTGTCATCATATCTGAATCAAATTTAGTATGATAGTTTATCGGCCCAAAATACAGGTCAGGTTCGAATATGGGTTTGCTCTGCCCATTTTTGTTAGAGTTATGGCCCTTTTACGACTTAGAATCCTGTCCATTTCTGGTTTCCGGATGATAACTTTAGTTTGTGTGATCATATCTGAATCAAATTTGGTATATGAGTTTATCAGCTCGAAATACAGATTAAGTTCGAATATGGGTACGATCCACCCATTTTGTTCTGAAATTTAGTATCGGATTTAGGGTCCTTGTTATTTTTTTCAGAAAAGCTGATACCCCAAATAAAGCCACCTTTTCGGGGGACACTGTGGCCAGACGGCCTTTTATTATATTAGCCATGTTTTAGTAGTTCTCTGTGATGATCTTTTCACTTATTTTTTACAGATTTACATCTCAGTAAGATTTATGCCAAAGATTGAGATATCCATCTATAAAAGTTTTGGTTTTATAAGCAGGATTAATACCATTATTTTAAAAACAAGTAAGTATATACAAATGTACCCCCATTTTTCGAAGGAAAAAGAAGCAAAACGAGGAGCATGCTGGATTGACCTCCATGACTTGATGTAATTTGTGTGGCCCACTCCTCTATTATGTACATGTTATGTACATACAAACAATCTACTTTGGGTATCACACAAACTGAATGATATGTATCTATAATTTGATTTAGTGATATCAGTAAATATATCTTCCTGTGACAATTAAAGGTACTCAATCCAATCAGACGCTCCCCATACCATCAAGATACAACAACAACAACAACATTTCTTCAAAATACACTTTAGTTATCAGAATCGATTTATTGCAACAAAATAATGCTAACCACTGTCAAGTATGGTATAAAATTCCCAAAACTTGTTATTTATCAACATTTTGTTCAACAAAATATGGCTGTATTATCGCTAAAGTATCACAAAATTTGACCACATGATTTTAGAGTTGTCCATCTTCATCTGCAATTTTGTCCAAGACCCTCAGTTCGACCACGTGTTTCTGGGCCACATATTATCACGATTACACATCTCGAGAAATAATGAACTTCAAAAATTGATATCTGATCACTCTGAGCTTTGATGGGTGGGTTCCTCGACTCAAGTCAAATATTCTTTTACCCCCGAAGCCAAAGAAATAGTAATTTAGGAAATATATAATTTAGTAATATATAGGAAATATATAATTTAGTAATATATCGGATGAGTACCTTTAATGTTCATATTTCACATCAGTGAACTTGTATAAGCCTACTTTGATCCCCGGAATCAGACAGTGGGCGGCTATTTGGTAAAAACAATATGTAGAGAAATCTCTTATGAAAACCAGTATGGTGTCAAATAACAATCAAATTATATGTTAGTCTAAATGAATAGACATTGTTTCTAAATCAATGCTTATGTTTTTCGATCTGATAACGAATATTTAGAACCAACTACTTATTTACACAATGACTAATGTCACCATGGTCACGTTCTCTTCAATAGTTATCCATCAAAAATCATTGTATCGATTTCAAAATCAACAATTAATGATAAACCAATTCAGAAGCAATGTGCATAGTTTGTGTTATAATATATGGGGTAATTCCAAACTACAATACATGATGTGTCAAGAGTCTCAAGACCAAAATCAGTAATGCCTAATCTTTTATTAAGGTTTGGTTTTAAAAATATATCGAATGTAAATGAAGATTTAAAATAAAAATAAAATTGATTTTTAAACGATGTCTGTAAATTTAAACTGCTACATATTTTTATTTTAATTGTTATCTGACAACCATTGATTTTAATTCAACGCCGGTATATGGCAGCGCAACAACGTCATAATTAATACATATCATATGTGCGCCGACATCTTATCAACTGAATTGTTCTTCAATCTTCACCCAAGGAATATGTTCAATTAAAGATGCATAATCCTAATAAACGCTCCCAAATTACTATTTCTTCAGATTTGGGGGTAAAAAATATTTGTTTCATATAGAGGTACCCACCCATCAAAGCTCAGAGTGATCAGATATCGATTTTTAGTCGAGTTTTTTTCCAAAACTCGACTTATAGTTTGATGAGGGACGGTGGGCGGGCAGCGGACGGACGGGCAGCGTGTTTTGCTTATAACTCAACCGTTTATTGACGGATTCAATGTGTGTGTGAGTACATATCCATGCTCGTAAGCTGCAGACAAAAAATCGGGTTCGTCCGCACATTTATTACAGAGTTATGGCCCTTTGAATTTTCAGCTCGTTAGCGCGATAACTTCAACAAACGTTATCCGATTTGATTAAAATTTGGTATATAGGTGTCTCCCAAGAATATCTCGGATGAGTTCGAAAACCGGCCTGGTCCGATAAAATTTGATAGAGTTATAGCCCTTAATTAGTCATTTTTCACGAATTTTCAGCTCGTTAGCGCGATAACTTCAACAAACGTTATCCGATTTGATTGAAATTTGGTATATAGGTGTCTCCCAAGAATATCTCGGACGAGTTCGAAAACCGGCCTTGTCCGATAAAATTTTATAGAGTTATGGCCCTTAATTAGTCATTTTTCGTTAATTTTCAGCTCGTTAGCGCGATAACTTCAACAAACGTCCTCCGATTTGTTTAAAATTTGGAATAGACATACTTGCCAAGAATATTTCGGACGAGTTCGAAAACCAGCCTGGCCCGATAAAATTTGATGGAGTTATGGCCCTTAATTAGTCATTTTTCGATTTTACCTATTAATTAGTCTACCGATACTGATGCACACCAATTGGCGGTAGCCACCGGCGGTAAGCCACCGAAAACGAGACACAGCATCTCTGATGCCACATCTTGTTGAAATTTGTTATTTCCCGAGATATGTAATTTTTGGCGGCCTGGCAAATATTCATCAAGCCGACAGTCTCGGACCAAATTGAAGATGTAGATGGATAACTCTAAAATCAAGTGTCTCTGGGTGTTAGATATTTGACAATTCGGCCAAATTTTGTTCAACAAAATTTTATAAATAACACGTTTTGAGCAATATTATACTATAGTTGACTATGGTTAGCATTATTTTGGGGCAATTAATCGATCCGACAACTGAAGCGGCATTTCAAAAATGTGTGTTGTTGTTGTTGTTGTTGTTTTTGGAATCTGATGATATGGGGACCATCGAATCAGATTGATAACCTTTAAGTGTCAGACGCACGTTTTGCCAAAATTTCCTGGTATTTCAAAATCGGTCAGGAATTTCTTTGTGGCATTAGGTACAAGCAATTATTGTGACACCATATTTAAGAACCATCGACCCATTGGATAGTATAACCTAATTTACTTCATTTTTTTATAACATGAACCTGCATAAACAATATTAAAAATGTCACTGTTTCCGGTACCAAGAACATATGTAAAATACATTTTTTTCAAAAGTGCAGTTCATATATCCATGATCTATTATATATTTTGGAAGATCTGTGTGTCTGTCTGTCTGTCTGTCTGTCTGTCTGTCTGTCTGTCTGTGTTCGCGATGGACTCGAAAACGACCAAACCGATTTCGATGAAACTTGGTATGTGGGGGTACTTTCGGCCGTGGAGTGGCATAGGCCTATTAATTTGTGCCCGTGCGATGTGACCTTGACCTTGAAATCGGGTCATTTCAAGGTAAATCGATGAAACTTGGTATGTGGGTGTACTTTCGGCCGGGGAGTGGCATATGCCTATTAATTTGCCCGTGCGACGTGACCTTTAAATCGGGTCATTTCAAGGTCAAATCGCGAATTTTGATGGGATTTCGGCGAAATTTGATACGTGTGGTTACTTTTGTCCACTGGGTGTTTTGGACGAGTCGAGTCGTGACCCTGACCTTGACCGTCAAAATGATAAATTCGAGGTCAAATCGGGTAAAACCGGATGGATTTCGACAGGTACTTTTGTCGGGTAATTTTGTCCGGGCAGTGTTTTGGACGGGTCAAATCGTGACCCCACCTGACCTTCAAAATGGACAATTCAAGGTCAAATCGCGCAATTCGCCGAAAAGCAGAGGGGAAACAGCCCGGACCAATTCAAGGTCAAATCGGGTAAAACCGGATGGATTTCGACGGGTACTTTTGTCCGGGCAGTGTTTTGGACGGGTCAAATCGTGACCCCACCTGACCTTCAAAATGGACAATTCAAGGTCAAATCGCGCAATTCGCCGAAAAGCAGAGGGGAAACAGCCCGGACGAAGTCGGGTCCACCTGCTAGTATTATATATGAAGATAAAATTGTTCTTGATTAAAGGTACTCAATCCGATCAGACGCTCCTATATTACTATTTCTTTGGCTTCGGGGGTAAACAATATTTGATTCGAGTCGAGGAACCCACACATCAAAGCTCAGAGTGATCAGATATTGATTTTTGAAGTTTGTGATTTCTATTGTTTTTGGGACAGAAACAGACAGAAACTCGAGGTCAAACGGGTGGTCTTGCAGATAAAGATGTATAACTCTAAAATCATGTGGTTATTATTACCACTTGATTTTAGAGTTATCCATCTTTATCTGCAAGACCTCGAGTTTCTGTCCCAAAAACAATAGAAATCACAAACTTCAAAAATCGATATCTGATCAATCTGAGCTTTGATGTGTAGGTTCCTCGACTCGAATCAAAAATTTTTACCCACAAAGCCAAAGAAATAGTAATATAGGAGCGTCTGATCGGATTGAGTACATTTAATGAAATTTAATGATTATTTTAAATTAGAAAGGTAACAACCGTCCCATAAATAATCTGTATATATATATATGTTCGGAATTTTCTCACAGACTGCTGGTCCCATTTCAATCAAATTTGGTGTGGTAACCTGTGGTAACCCTGGCGGGGGTTATAACGTCATTAGTTTTTCAAAATTTTAATATAAAAAATTTAATTAAATAAATATTTCAGAATAAAATAAATGTGAATATTTAGGTTCAATATGAACCTGTTTGCAGACCAGATGTAAGCTCTTTATATGTGTGTTTTCACTGTGGCCCATGCTATCCAACAGAATAATGGGTATAAGTCCACTATGGGCTTGGCTTATTTCGGAATCAAATAAGTCAAATATGAACCTATGTGAATATTTATATCCAAATGTGCGCGAAGCGTACACAGGGGCCACAGGCCCATTCCGACGCTGAATAAAGGCTCACACAGGGAGTCTGTTTCGGGTAGTTTTCTATGACAATGCCCATGTAATATCTGTTGATCAATGAAACATTGGGCTGCTATGAGTTCGTGGACATCATAAACACATTAATTCGCAAAAAATAAAAGACGCCAATTTGGTTTTACATTGAGATGTATAAATCAATCTAGTGCTTAGACTAAAATTTTGAGGATACCAGGTGAAATCTCCGCGGAGATACAGATGTTTTAAAGAAATGGCCAGGTAATCCTCTGTTCGTGCATGGTGCTATATACTGACTAATTGTTCTCAGTTTAAAAGAAATGTGGCTATATATCAGCTACATGTTTATGTTAGGCCATGAATATGTTCTAAAAATTAAAAGAAATCCTCTATATCGGGCAGATGTCAGATGCCAGTATCATATGCTACGCAGCTACTCGCTGTTTTCTTTTATCCCAGAAGAACCTATATTTGACTGCACACTCTGACCACTATATTTGAACAGGCCGTCTATACATTTTCATCTCTTGTGACAAATTGTATCTTTTTTTTATGGAAAATATCTTTAATTGGCCACACTCTATAATTTGTTATAATACATGAGCCATTCTAACATGCCATCATCTGACGGTTCAATGTCCCTCACTGTTTTGCAATAATATGTGTGTATCTCTTAAATAGAATGATAAATATATATACTTTTAATGTTTTCTTCTATGTATCAGTTTTGCTAGCTCACCATGTGAATGCCACAATTCCCGTTCCCATATAAATATAACAGTTGAAAAGATATAAAGTAACTTCATTCGATCACCATTAATTATGGAGATGACTATATATTACTTTGGTGGACTAAAATATTTGGACTTATCAATGTTAATGCCGCTTCTCTCTCCATCCCTGACCAAATATGGCGTCTTTAAACCACATAATTTTATAGCAGTCTCATATCATCCGAGAACGTGTTTGAATTTGGAGTAAATTAGTGCTAAACACAAATGTAATTTGTAATCCGATTTGGTGCCCCACCCCTACCAAATGACTCGAACGGCGCTACTTATGATATATATAAACCACGTCCTTATAGATTCCTGCTAGCATGGAGGTGATTATTTATCATTTTGGTGGTAATCGCAACGAAACAAACTCTTATCAAATTTACGAGCCCCATCTCTCACACAAACGGCACCATTAAGTTTGCGTCTTTAAAGGGGTACTGTACGCCAAATGTTGTTGTTGGTTTCTATAGTCTCCGAGTCGGAGAATAAGGTAACACTTTTTCCATTATTTGAAAGTCTGTTGAGTACGAAATCATGTTACGGATGACAAATTTACCGGAATGCAAAAATACAAATTGTCGTTGTCGAGTAATTTTTGTAAAGTTTTCAACCAAATGAATCAAATAAAAGTTATATTATATGCATACTAGTCCCATATAATCATTTAAGTTATTGTATCGTCGCTAGTCAGTGAGTGGCTTGAGTGTTCTCCCCGCGTATCATCATAATATTTTAAGCGATCGGTTTAACAATCCAGTATCCCTCAATTACTGTTTTTGATTACGGTAATTCGTAATTTAATTGACGCCATTTTATGGCTCCAGTCATAAATTCAATTTATATCAAATTATTAACTTTTAAATTATTAAATTTTAAGATAGCCTATTAACCTGAGCGTTTACCGAATACATCTTCGACTCAAATTACTTATGTTTCTATATATTATCGATATTAGATCGTTGTTGTCACCGGAAATTTAATGAAAATGGCGTACAGTACCCCTTTAAATCACACGATTAGTTTCCTCGTATCACGGAGAAGAATATATATCAATTTGGTGGAAATCGGTGCTAAAAAATAGTTTTATAAATGTTGATGCCCTCTCCTGCTACGTGCACCCTGCTCGAATGGCGCCATATCACGGAGATGATTATGTATTAATTTGTTGGAAACAAAAATATTTCATCACTTTTGCTGCCACTCCCCCGTTTCTGTTTTTGACACCAACATCATCATTTAAAGGTACTCAATCCGTAAAGAGGGTCCCCATCTCAACAGATTCCAACAACAACAATCCGATCAGAGGGTCCTATATTACTATTTCTTTGGCTTTGGGGGTAACAAATATTTGATTCGAGTCGAGGAACCCATCAAACAAAGCTCAGAGTTATTAGATATTGATTTTTGAAATTTGTTAATTGCTCGAGATGAGTACTAATAATTGCCGTCAATTTCGTATCCTGCTCGAGACGTGTACACCAAAACTCTATTCAAACAGACAAGGATGGATAACTCTAAAATCAAGTGGTAATAATAACGCAATGTTGACTGAGTTCTGGGCCAGAAAGTATTCCCGATAACTAAAAATAATAGATTTCTAAAATCGATATCTAACAAATCTGAGCTTTGATGGGTGACTTCCTCGACTCGAATCAAATATATTTGACCCACGGAGCCATTGAAATAGTAATTGAGAGGAGTTTTATCGGATTGAGTACCTTTAAAGTAAAGAATATTCATTTGTATTTGACACCTATTGATTTAAATTCAACGTGTGATTTGATCCATTACAACTCGCCATAATATTGGGTGTTACTGATGATGGTCTTTAAACAACGTTCATTATAGTTTGGAATGACCTCTGTTATACAGCAGAACAGCACAGGCGATGTATGTTGCACATGAATTGGTTTATTATCAACTAAATTGAATTTTAAAATCTATATAATGAGTTTGGTGGATGATTACTGAAACATGACAGTGATATATATAGTTAATATTGGCTTCGAACTATTCGTTACCAGCAGAAACAGGCTCCGTTCGAGAGCCTTTTAGGCCAGGCAAATGTGGACATATGTGTCGCCTCGGGAGGGAATTTATGAGACCTACATTTTTGGTTAGCGTAAATACTAAACTTTCGGAATCCGCATGTTGGATTTGTCAGATAGGCGGACTTTTTTTCTCGCACCGCGTGGTTTTCGTGAGGCACCCGATGAAAAAACCCGTCATTTTTTAAATAAAGCCGACATTTTTGACAGAGTATATTTTCACACATTTTGAGAAGAAATATTCGTCCAATTTTGATACCTGATAGTGGGGCGATAACCAGAGTAGGGTAATATATGTAACCATTGAATCTCGGAATTGCAGTCATGACGTCATGTGACGTCAACTAATTTTTAGGGTGAGAAGAATATGACGATTCACGCAAAGCGCTGTCTTTCGTTTTTTTTTGGTTATAAAATCAGAAGTAAGATGGCTATGCCCAATTATTTTATACCATGGCAAACTACTGCCAATTAGACCCCGAAGCCACGACAACTAGTTTTCACGGCTAGCTCAACCAATTTTCGTGGCTGGTTATCTAGCTAAGCCGGCTCAGTCGCGACGTTCGTGGCTGACGAAATATGGCGGCTCAGCCGGCTGAAACGTTATAATTCAGGCTTTATTCAGCGTATTTCGTTTCCGAAATTTTCCTAATCCCCGGTTATAGACACCCGCTTGTTTTGGCGTTTGTTGTGAACCCGTAGAATTCCAGACCACGAATATTCTTTTGGTGTTGGGCTTTTCCGTTATGGCGAAATACACGAAGGACTCAGTAAATGACTGTCATTGCAGGGATGTACTATGCAGTTTCCCATCTATAAAATCAGTATAAGTAACATTAGGACTTCTGTCGACTTCAGACTGGCATCTTGCGATATACATGTATGCATACATCATTGAATGCTGATTCCGATATATAGTATTGATATATAATATTTCAAACTATTTTCTATTCTCTTCTACATGTTAGAAGCATATATTGACAAATGTCCGCGATGTCTGAGACTGAGTCGTGTCGAAATAAACAATTTATACTTTAAACCCTTTCAACACTGAATGGATGCTCCCAATCCGTTATATGAAAGCATGCATTGGAATAGTCCATTCCACAATGAGAGGCCCCGGGTGTTCTGATAGTGTAACAACCTGCATGGCCGTGTCCATACGAGTATGCCAATATCAGGCAATGCGGTTTAGTTGTTTGCGATTCGCAGTGCAGTTGTCCTTAACATATACGACCATGCACACGGCTCAGCCATTTTACAATTCCGGCGGCGGAGATTTGTCCATGCGGCTGGCGTCAGAGATAATATGGCTGGCGGCGGCTTGTGGCCAATATGGCTGGCGGCGGCGGCGGCGTGCGATTGCGGCTTAGGGTAGCTCTACAGTGCCAATTAGCTACGTTCTAATATATCACTTATCGCTGTTGGTCGCATTATTTTTTTATCAAAGGCAGAAAAATCAACCCTCCCCCTAATGTTAAGATGGGTTACGTAGCGTTTTTCCGAAGACCCATAACTCCGAAGGTCCGATTCTCCGAAGGTCAGATTCTCCGAAAGCCGATAACTCCGAAGTCCCGATTCTCCGAAATCCCATAACTCCGAAGACCCATAACTCCGAAATCCCATAACTCCGAAGACCCATAACTCCGAAAGCCCATAACTCCGAAGGTCTATAACTCCGAAGGGCCGATTCTCCGAAGGTCCGATTCTCCGAAGATCACGTTTTATCGCTTATTAAATAGTGTACAGTCCAGTGGCGGGGTCAATGGGGCCCTAGGGAAGACCGCCCCCAAAAAACATGTCAAATGTCTTGTAAACGTCAGGAAATCCCTCCTAGGCATTCAAATATTCACAGTGTTCCTGCCCAGGGGAGCCCCCGGACCAACGATTGGGGCGACCCCTCCCATGTATGCGCTCCCCAAATCAGGCCTTCGTGATATGCTTTCGGCATATCATATGCATGCTATATCCCCCACATATGCTAATTAATGTGCACCCCTAAATGGGAACCCTGGCTCCGCCACTGGTGTGCACCGGGTATATTATAACGAAACGCTGCAAGAATGTCAGAGTAGCCTAACATGCACAGGGGCGACAAGTTCTTCCCCGTTCACCCCTGTACATTTTACTCTGGCATCTCATGGGCCAACGTAACGTTATAGTATCTGGTGTATAGTCAGTGGCGGGCCAGGATTCCCATTTAAGTGGGGGCAGTAGGAAAAGTTTGAATATTTTGATGCCCCATGAACGATTTCCGGGCGTTAATTTACATGACATTGGACATGTTTTGGTAGGGGCCCATATTGTCTGAAATAGCAAGTAGAGGTTTAATGGGGGCAGTGGGAATTTTGGGACCCCTTGGCTTCGCCACTGGACTGTACAATATTTAGTAAACGATAATACCCCGATAAAACAAAATCTTCGGAGAATCGGACCTTCGGAGTTATGGGTCGTCGGAGAATCGGCCCTTCGGAGTTATAGGTCTTCGGAGTTATAGGTCTTCGGAGAATCGGCCCTTCGGAGTTATGGGCTTTCGGAGAATCGGATCTTCGGAGTTATGGACCGTCGGAGAATCGGGTCTTCGGAGTTGTGGGCCGTCGGAGAATCGGGTCTTCGGAGTTGTGGGCCGTCGGAGAATCGGGTCTTCGGAGCTGTGGGCCTTCGTAGTAATAGGTCTTCGGAAAACCGGTCTGACACCGTTAAGATGCGCCATGCTGTGGTGTAAGGCACACACAACTTTCGGTTACATGTCAATAGGCTTAATGAACACAATGGCCGTTGAAAGTCTGCTAAAGAATGTAATAATGTATAAGTTCTGTCTACAAACTCGAACATTAAAATAGAAACAATAGTAATGGACCCCCAGACCCGAAATTTTAATATATTTTAGAATAAGATATAAAACGCATTTTTTTTATTTTCTGGAAGGCAAAAAAAAACAGAAAAGAATTAGTGGGTGGAGATAACTGGTGTGTATTCCCAATTCTCTCATAATAAAAAACACACTCGTTGCAAACGAGCCGCACCGTTACCGGACTGGCGTTTATTGTAAACATGAAAACTGCATACCAGTGGGCACATGTCACATTTACATGGAGTACAATTTTACCATCTACCTGGTCTGCGACGACGGTCAGGAAAAACCTCCTTTTATTTAGGAGGAAACCTGTTTTCCGAAACCCAATCAAAGCCGCAGCTCAAATGTTCGGAAATTCATCTGTACAAATAATATCCTATGCTATATGAGTATAAATACATATTGTTATGACTTTACATGCAAAATCAATAGCCGTGCAACTTTCTTATATTGTATGTTATAAGCATAGTCTACTCTTTTACACATATGTCTCTGCATTGAATTTTTAATGAACTATCTCCAATGTAATTATAAGTTTGAGATCTAAATCCGGCGAAGGTTAAGACTAGAATGATACTACACTATCACTGTGTTATTGACCACCACTCATAACACAGCTCAGAATACACTCACATTGGCCACTGCCTTAACGCTTATCGCTTATCGCTCATGTCTAATTGTTCACTACTATTTATGACCCGCACTGTGAATACAAACTTTTTTCGCTAATCAAGCAAACGCGGAAAAGTACTAGTATTCCCAATTCTCTCATAATAAAAAACACACTCGTTGCAAACGAGCCGCACCGTTACCGAGCTAGAAATTTACAAAGACGACGGCTATCGAAAATGCATCGATCCATTCCACAGAATGGTTAGATAATATCGTATTCTGATATCAAACAATCATAACTGTATAGTAAGTTGTACATCAATCACAATGTATATAACAATTGTTACAAACAAACATATATATATATATTACAATCCTAATTCTTGTGTCACCATGAGGCGTTCCGAGATACTATCTTCCACGTAGCGATCCTTGCTACTTTCGGATGCCCATCTACCATGGCGTTTCCAACAACGCTCTTTAACATTTGCATTCGCAGCTGCCGTGGCCCCTCCGGCCCTGAGACTATGAAGTCCCAGATTCAAACCACTGCTAACCAAACGTAGCTTGGTGATCAATCTCTCACGAACTGTAGTATAACTCAGTTTCTTATTGATCGCTCTAAATTTAAAGAATCCTTTACAATAAAAACCTGATGTAAACAAATAATCATCTTTATCTAATTCATTCGCAAACTTTAAATATTTAATGTACATGTTGTAAGGACATGCCTTGCTGTTACCTTTAGAAATGAGAATACTGTCACCTTGCCTGTATCTATCTGTTTTGCTACCACGAATATTAAGTTTCAAAAAATCATCATGAATTTCAACATCACTCTTCTTTAGAGAAGATACTTCATCAAATCTTAAAAATCCACTAAATGAAAATAACAGCATTGCCAAATCACGCGTGTTAAAGAAATCATTTGAATTTTCAAATTTATCACACAATTGAATAAGCATTTCTACTGTAACCGGATCTTTCCGCTGTACAGGCTTGTAACAATTTCTTTTGGCTGACTGCACTAAATTTGTTACATAACCGTTATCAGTTGGATTAGCAAGATTATTTATTTCATGTGCCCACTGAATAGAATACTTAGCAGATACAACAGTATTATATGAAGCACCGTTTTTTAACAGATGAGTTATGTACAGAGCAATGTGTATAGGCATTGCTGGTAATGAGTCATAGTTCATCTCACCGGCAAACTTTTCCCATCGCTTGAATCCAGCGAAATAAGTCTTTGTCGTAGCGTCACTCTTTGCTCCAATAAGAAAACTTCCCATCGAGCTGATCAAGGAATTTTCCACATCCGTACAATCACGTGCACTATCCGATTCACATTTTATTCGAATACCAGACTCAATGTTCAGACCTGCAAGAAACATATAAAATAGTTCAAACTGTACACAGCTATTTATTTATTGAATCTTATTCTCAATGCTAACATTTTGAAAGGCAGTTCCCTCTTTCCAAATACACCGTTATTCCCTCTACCTGCCATAACCACGTTTTTACAATAAACATGGTGGTCCTTCACAAAATATTTGAAATTCCCATCTCTGTTTACTAATAGAGGCCAAAATGGTGCCGACTTCCACTCAGGAATAATCAGCGTGCCACGCGCTTTTTCACGTTCCATCTTCGATAGAACTAAACATGCCAATCGTGGCGGTGGAACCAACCAATTGTTATCATAACTCCAACATTGGCTAAAAGCATCAACGCCTTCAGTCTTGTCGCACCAAAATCTGGAATTGAATTTAGAGATCTTTGTATTATAATCGTACGCAAAACGATCAATTGAATGCGGACCCCATTGGTCGTCTAACTCATTAAAGAGCCAAGATTGCACAGCCCAATCATCACAATCCACGTTGCGACTTAAAGCATCCGCTTCTTTGTTTTCATTGCGCGGAATCCATTTTGAACGCAAATCAATTTTATTTTCATCACAAATTGTGTGAATATTCAAAGCAATACCATGCAACACAGGCTTCTTGCTGCCTGACTTCAAGATATTTTTGACATTCATGTTATCGGTTGCCCACTCAATCGAGGCACCTCGCAAGTTTGTATGCGCAAAACAATCTTTCAAAACGCGGTGCACCGCTTCCAGTTCTCTCCAAGTCGAACTGAGCGCCATCTCATCTGATGACCATGTGCCAAAACACTTCCGTATTGTATATAAGTCACAATTATTGACATTGACTTGATCCTTCAAAGCGGAATCAGATATCAAGAAATCGGAACGATTTACACCAGCACAATTGATGTGCTTTGATCCATTCAAAACGGAACCAGATATCACACCATCTGAGGGAATAACACCACCACAAGTGAAGTTTTTCGATCTGTTCAAAACAGAACCAGATATCACACCATCTGAGGGAACAACACTAGCACATGCAATGCTCTTTGATCCGTTCAAAACGGAACCAGATATCACACCATCTGAGGGAATAACATCAGAACAAGTGATGTATTTTGAACCGTTCAAAACGGAACCAGATATCACACCATCTGAGGGATTTACATCAGCACAAGTGAAGCGCTTTGTTCCGTTCAAAACGAAACCAGATATCACACCATCTGAGGGAATCATGTTCTTACCTGTGATACAACGTTCACTCAGCGGACGTTTAATCATTCCGCCATATCCAATCGCAGACGCATCGCTCCATGCTGCGAAATTAGACTGCGTTTCATGAACTGTTTGCATGTTTACTCCAATTTCATTCAGACTTTCGATATTCGCAGTCCAAAATTCCAATTCATCTAACACAGATGACGTAATCGGAACATTTGATTCCCAGCTAGCTCTTCCGCCCAAAGCGAAATACATATAACGTGTGAACATTCTAGCTTTGTCTCCGAATACTATCATACCAGAAATAATCTGGCCCGCTATTCCAGCCAATTTCTTGGCTTTAACAAAATTGTGCCCTTTTGATACTCGTTCAATCATGGCCAGAATAGAACCTTTTGTTCTATGTACTCTGTTATCTGAAATCTTTATCTTACCATCAACGGTATTCCAATTTAAACCAAGCCAAACTATTTCTTGCTTGGGCTCCCATTCACATTTTCTTTCGGACAGAATAAAACCAAATTTTATTAAATCGGTTTTAACAAGATGCGCATCCTGCTTCGCAGAAAATTCATCATAATTTCCTCCCAGACCATCATCCAAAAACATTAATATTCTTAGGCCTTTACTTCTCCAATGTTTGATTAATTCCCTCAAAATTTTGGAAAAAATAAAACCACTTGTTGCTAAACCAAATGGAAGAACTTGAAAAACAAAATATCTTTGTGACTGACACTCTTCCCCACCAAATGAAAAACCAAGGTATTCACGATACTCTTCGTTGATCAAAATATGATGATAAGCATCAGCCAGATCATATGAATACATGTAATCACCCATTTTGAACATATTTCTGGCCACCGAAGCATCTTCGTATTTGAACTTGAATTGATGCAAATGAGGATTAATATGCCTACAATCTAAAACCATTCGCGGCTTTCCGGATCTGTTATATGCAACGGATAAAGGATTAACCACTTTAGGTATGAAATTCAATTCTATTATTCGCCGTGAATCAATCAGTTTATCTATCATTTCCTCCACAAACAGTCGATTATCTAGAGCTGACCTGTTATTGTCCATTATTTTACATTCTGGGATAGTTTTAAAAGGCAACTTATAACCGTTTTCTATCACTTCAAGAACATGTTGATTTTCGGTTATCAATTTCCAATGATGTATGTTTTTGAGCAGAGGACCGACCGAGCCACATTTATCTGAGCCACTATTCGAAATCTCAACAATGTGCACCCGATTGGAACTATCTCGCGACAAACTTTTGCCATTGACACCGTTCTCATAGCTTTGCTCATGACAACGACCATCAACTTTTTCTGCGCCAAAACGCTGATAAGTGTTTTTCAAATAATTGATACTTATCTTATTTGCCTCTGTCCTAGGTGCCTTGCACTCTCTGAACCAATGTCCGTACTGCAGGCAATTATGGCACCGTCCTGGCTTTATTTTCTCCATTCTAGAAGATGCCGAAGAAGATCTGTCATTCGTGACGCTATGTTCCATAACCGGATAAGGTCGCTGACGTGTCACTTTCTTTTTCTTGCTTTTGCTGTCTTTTACTTTTCTGTTGGCTACGTTGATTGCTCTGCTGATCTTCTTTTCATCCTCAGAGTCTTCAGCTAGAGGATTAGACATGTATTCATGAACAACAGCCCAACCATTTTCATTAGAATCAGCTATTTTAATACATTTATTTCTAAAGTTTAAAATATCAATACCGTCTTTTATCTTCTCTCTTGCTTTAGCAACGTCTGTCAAATTTACAACGTCTTTACTGAGTGCCGATTCTGCGGCTGATATTGAAGATAATACTTTAGAGTTCGTGACATACTGGTCTTCGTTACTTTTTCTTTTGAAAACATATTGACTTTCTTTTAAACTGTCAATTTTATTCAATTGCTCTGTTGATATTTCCATCTGAGTGGTACTTATCTTGTTTTGTAGAGATGACATCTCTGCGTTCAACAAGCTCTTCATATCGGTCAACAGGGAATTCTGCGAGCTCTTTACTGCTTCGTTAACTGCCGTCTGTATGTAGCTTTGAATATGACTTGGTTCCATCGCTGAGCTTTGAGTGATTCCTATATCTGGCGGTACAGACGACTGGCTATCCATGAGCGTAATATGACGAGCAAAATAAGTTTGAGATCTAAATCCGGCGAAGGTTAAGACTAGAATGATACTACACTATCACTGTGTTATTGACCACCACTCATAACACAGCTCAGAATACACTCACATTGGCCACTGCCTTAACGCTTATCGCTTATCGCTCATGTCTAATTGTTCACTACTATTTATGACCCGCACTGTGAATACAAACTTTTTTCGCTAATCAAGCAAACGCGGAAAAGTACTAATATATGGGAGGCCAAATTCACATTTAATAATGAATTGCGCTTAAGCGCAAATTAATTTATACCACATATTGTGCTTAAGCACAAATAGGGCATTTACGCTTAAGCGTAATGAATTGCGCTTAATCGAAATTGTGACTACTATCTAACCTACCCATAAACTATTAGCATGACCTGGTGTATCACCTAGTAACACAAGAGGAGCATTGGGCTAATTTTAACCTGTTTTTATTAGCCTGAGTAGTCAACAATCAACTGTGAGTATGTGTTCAACAATGATAATCCCTAATTACATATTATCAGCATCCCTATATCCAAAGAATTGATGTCTCCTTCCCGGAACTCTAGTAATTTTTTATATGATGTTTTTAAATGTATTTTTGCACAGATTTGGGCCATTACTATGGTCATATACTATACTATGCGGGGGTCTGACATTAACTAGTGTTCTTGGGAAAATGTATGCCAGCATTCTTCTTGTGCGTCTAGACGAATACTTAAACGAAATGGAGGTTCCTTCCGAATATCAGTGTGGCTTCAGAAAGAATTACAGGACCACAGACAATTTATTTATTTTAAAATGTTTAATTGAAAAACGTATAAATGATGGCAAAAAATTATACACATGCTTTGTGGACTTCAAAAAGGCTTTCGACAGTGTCTGGCGAGAAGGATTATTATATAAACTATTAAATCTAGGAATTGGCGGAACATCTATATGTGCTTGAAAGAAATAATAACCAGTTATTCTTCAAGGTTAAAAATCAATGGAAATTCTCTTACTGCACCCATAAACAGCCAAATCGGCTTAATGCAAGGGAATAACCTTAGCCCTTTATTATTCAATATTTTCGTAGATGGTCTAGCAGAAGAACTAATGGCCGACGACATGCATGCACCTTGCATAGATAATTTTAAAGTACCGTGTTTAATGTACGCTGACGATCTCGTATTAACTTCGGAGTCACAAGACGGCTTGAAAAAAATGTTGACACAACTGAACATTTTTTGTACGCGGTGGAAACTAACTGTGAACAAAAATAAGACCAAAATATTGATTTTTAACAAAAGTGGAAAAAAACTAAAACACAATCCTTTTCAAATTGGTACTCATACGTTGGAAACGACACAACAATATACATATCTTGGGTTGAAACTAGCGGCGTCTGGCACTTTCTCACATGCATTAAACGATTTAAAGATTAGAGCATCGAGAGCTCATTTTTCACTACAAAGAACATGTGACGACTCGGCACTTTTTGATTCTTGTGTAAAACCGATATTGACTTATGCATCTGAAATATGGGGTGACTATTCAGAAAGCCGCAAGGAAAATCCCATCGAAAAATTCCACACACAATTTTGTAAACGAATTTTGGGATTATTTAGAAACGCATCTAATATGGCTGTACTAGCCGAAATGGGTAGATTTCCGATCTATATCAATGTATTAAGGAACATGATAGTCTATTGGCTTCGAGCTAACACTTTGTGTGATAAACGATTGGTGTATAAATGTTTAAAATTGATTTCTTGTGATGCAGATAATGAGTGGTTACAGTGTATTAAAAATAACTTATATAAATATGGATTTGGGTACGTGTGGGAATCACCAAAATCAGTCAACATAGATACTTTTGGGGAGAAATTTCAATCCCGATTAAAAGACCATTTCCGACAAGCATGGAGGCACCTTGATATAAAAGGTGCATGTGCAGAAAATAGTAAATTAGAATTTATGGGAAAAATCAAAACAGATTTTGAAACAGGGGCTTCTTATTTAACAACGTTATCTCGAAATGAAAGACGTCCAATATCGAAACTTGTTACAAGCTCGCACAAGCTAGAAATAGAAATAGGCAGACATGTGAAACCTAATCCAATCCCCGTAGAGGAACGAACTTGCAAACAATGTAGTCATAATATGCCCGCTAAAGATAAACCTATCGAAGATGAGTCTCACTTTTTATTACACTGCCCGAAGTACCACAATCCTAGGCAAGTCTTTAGCAGTTACGCGAAGAATGTGATATCAAATTACGATGTGTTAGACGAGCGCGGCCAAAAGCTTCAAGAAATATTCAAATCTAATGATAAACAACTGAGCAGAGCTCTAAGTAAATATTTAATTGAAGCCGAAATATTACGACAATAACACTGTAATCACTCAGCACAAATATTCTAGTCATATATTTTATTTGCATGTTTATGTATATATATATATATATTTTTTGTTCTTTCTTTGCCATATCCTGTATCCGTATAGCGATTGCGCAATAAAGTATCTATCTATCTATCTATCTATCTATAGCATGCATGTGGTGTCATGCACTGCATGAGGGTTTGCTTAATAATTGGTGTCTCATTCCTGGAGCTTTGGTGTCTCAGTCATCGAGCTATAGTTTTTTTTTATTAAATCAGCATCTCTTGCACAAATCTATAGTATTTCCATGGTCATATAGTGTGAATGTGGTGTCACCGAGGGCTTGCTTCTCTCATATGGTGTGTCTGTATACTCGAAAATTGAAGAAAATCAAAGTCGCCCCGACTAATACAGAAAGTAATGCCATTGCGAGTAGCCCCATCGCAACTAATATATACCGAAGATAATATAATGCTATCACGAGTCGCTCCAACTAAAACAGAAGGTGATACTATTGCGAGTCAGCCATTTTGATAAAGAAGTTGGGCTAGCTCCCTACCTATCCAAATCAATGAAAACAAGAGGTGATATGTCAATAGGAGTTAGGTTATGGATAAACCTATTTATTCACCAGGGGTGTTTATAGTTACATATAACCATGAATTGCGCGCGCAATTAATTATTAAATGTGAATTCGGCCTCCCATAATGTATACGGCAATTTCATTCCGCCTTGGATTAAAAAATGACATACTAACCCAAAATGGCTGCCAATATGGCAGCCGCAATATAGGTGGAAATTGGGAAATATGTAAGAACGCACAATTACTTGCTTAACTAACAAAGCGGTCGTTGATGAACTGCTAAACTATAGTTTAAGGTTTACATCCCGATCTACAAACTCGAACAATAACGTCAAAATATTACACAATGCACCTCCTGACACAATTTTTTAAAATAAAATTTAGGTATTTTTCTTCAAAAAATAACCTAAAGCAATTTCTGTAATCTTCTCGGAAGCCATAAAGCGCAGAATGTAGCGTGACGGAGATGTTTGGTGTATACGATAATTCAATGTCGTTTTCGGATTACAAAATGGCTTACTAACCCCAGGATGGCTACCAATACGGTGGTAAGAAATGAGAATTGTGAAATATGGTAAATGGTGAAATATGTCATGTTTCACTTTTGTCGCCGTCATTGCCGCCATCTAATGTCTCACACAACCCAAAGTATTATATTCATTGTATCATGTTTCTCCGGGACATCACGATGTGCAATTCTATTTAAAATTGCTACCAGAATGGTGCCCATTATTGACGAATCTGGCTTTCATGAGCATTCGTGCTCAAGTAATCCGTGTCTCTTGAAATATGTGGCAATTTGAGCGAGGCATTTACAGATGAACATGAACCGAGTAACAGTAATACATTGAATGCCTGATTGTTATTTATGCCAGTCACCTTTGACATAATGAATACGAACTTACTTAAACCCGACAATAGAAGGTCAATCTTTCTCAAATAAAGTTTAAAACAAATATTTTAGTCATTAATTGTGAACCGACCAGAAAACGATGAATTAATTTGGCCAAATTGTTTTTAATTTGGCCAAAAAACATTTTGCTAAAGTTTTTTTCATTTGGCTAATAAAATTTTCATTTGGCTAAACTTTTGGCTAAACTTTTTTTCGGTCCAGCGTGAACACTGTTCTCAATGATATTATTCCAAGTGCTACCAGATATGATGGTACATATGACGTGGATATGTCGTGGATATCATTATCGAAGTCTGGGCTAGACGAGATGTTGATGCGGGTTCACACCCCGACTTGATTGGGCGAAAATTGGGACCGATTTTAAAGCTAGATGTGAGATAAATACATGACCACTTCGATAAGAAATGATAATTTGTGCACACTTACTGAAGCAACCACATTTGAATAATTTGATTCTGAGACAGTGCCTACATTAATCTGTTATATATACAATGTACAATTGCTGCACAATAGCTTCGACCCGCAGAAGATGGTCGTGATAACACAGAGTGAATTTTTCCAGACCCTAAATCATCATGTCCGCTTTCATTGACTAGTGTCCAATAACGCAAAGAAGATGATATTCAGAAAAAAAATATTTATTCGGCGTCGGAGGGGCCTGCGACCGCCGCACAATAGGCCACTGTGTTAGTGGAGTAGATTAGTAAAAGAATTGTTCACTTTGTGACTAAAGCATGACATTTTGCACATATGTACATATTCACATACCAATTGATATTAGATATGGAGCCACGCTGAAATTTCACTTTCACTTTAACCCCTCTTTTAAGGGGTTTACCGAATTTAAAGAGCGTATCATGATTATATAATTTATTAAATAATGTCACAATTATTCTTACCATGGAATCTGCAATTTAAAATTAGGCATATACAGTAAGTATGTCTCTGTGAGATATAATGGCACATTTTTAGGGCGAATTTGCAACTCCCCGTTCAAGATGACCGTCAAATGTCAGCCGTAAGTAGAAAATTTGACGTTTTTTCACTAATATCGTCCATACCAGTTTCTTCTGTATGGAACTGGTTCGGAAATGTGACTTTATTTATATTATTCATGTTAATTGATCATTGGAGCAATGAAATATGCCATTCATGAGATCCCAACCCCTCCGATCCCTCAATAATTCGATTTTACAGAACGCTGTAACAAAAATCACCATTTGGATTCTAGTCACATTTCCACAAGAAATGAGCAGAACTGGGCAAAGTAATTGAGGCATACCATTGCTCATGAATATTTCAAATCAATGGAGCCAAAATGGTCACCTTTGCTCAAAATGACTGTCAAAATGGCAGCCACAATATTGAAAGTGGTAAATATTGTCCCAGAGTGCCATGCAATCGACCAAAAGCCGTGGATGATGAACAAAATTGGCTGTTCTGTCATATATACATTGAATACTAACATTTATGATGCATTTTGGATAAGTGTTACTATTATATTACCAAACTTATTGGAATTTTCTCTCAAATATCCGTCTTAAATGCATCACAGTGAGAACTATCTATGGTGTTTATTGTTTTGTTCCGTCTTAAATGCCTCACTTTGATGTATTTTTAGAAAAACATACTCAAGCTGACTTGCAAAATGTCCAAAATATTTGGTAGAAAAGTTGATATTTTCAAATATATGCCGGACATTATTCTCTGCTCCTCTGTAGACCTTTTAGAAAGTCAAACAAGGAGAGTTGTGAAAAACTGCTTAATAACATCAAATTCTGGGCCATTGGCATCAAGAGTGATTGACCCATGTCGTGAACACCGTTTCCTCCATTGTGCATATAAAAGGCCACCATGATGAAGAACTCTCTAACATTACCTCCCAATCGATTAACATGTACTTGAGTTATTATGGAAAGTGATAGCCACCAAAGGTTCAAATGTACAACTCACCCATGACAAAGCAATCATGTTATTTATACATGAACACCACACATATGACCTTGTAGCCATTCCCTTTATACACATACACCTCACCCATGACCATACAACCACGATTGGTTTTACACGTAAACCACACACGTGACTACACAGCCATGAGTCACCATTCAGGTACACCATGTATATTCCCACACTTCACCCATGACCATATAGTCACTTCCTGTATACATATTCACCACATTCGTGGTCGTACATTCACTTCTTGTATACCTATTCGCCTCACCATATTCGCCTATACATATACACTGCAACCATAGCAGAGTAACTCCGTGTATGCATATACTCATGACCAATGGACATACAACCATTTGATATCTACCAGTGCCCCACACATGGGGTCATTCACACACTCCAGGCTTGAATATACTCCTCACTCAAGACAATTCAGCCACAACATTCGTGGTCATACAGTCACTCCTTGTTAACAATTCATCTCACCATTGGCATCTAATCACTCCCTGTGTGCATATCGGTCACACACATGGCAATCTATATACACCTCACTCGTTACCATAGAGTCAATCCAGGTATACGTATACACCTCACCAATGGATATAGCAATATCCCGCACGAACATTCGTACACTCCAGATTTGCATATACACCTCGCCCATGAGAATACAGCCACTCGATGTATACTCACACACCACATCCATGTTCATACAGCTACTCTTTGTATAACGATACACCCACAAATGACGATACAGCCACCGCAGAGATGCATATACATCACATATACAACCATGACCGCAATGACACTTCATATATACCCACACACCGCCAATGACCATCCAGCAATACTTCAGGTATGCAAAACGCTTCAACAATCACGACAGTACAGTCATTCCATGAACAGTTGAACACCTATAAACATTACACATAAGTATACAACCACTCCCTATTTATTCATACACACACAGTCCCACACATGATCATACAGCCAGCATATGTATACATTTACATTCATCCATGACAATAGTCACCCAAGGTACGCATGTATATCCCACAAATGACCATACAGTCACTCTATATATACATAAACAGCACACAGATGAACATACAGCTACTGTCATTATACCCATAAACCACTTCATTAACCATACAAACAATCCTTGTATATATATTCACCTCACAAATGACCATACAGACACCCCTTGTATACCTATACATCTCACCATAGACACCACCCCATCGTCATATGACCACTCCTTCGCACATTCATGACCACACAATAGCTCCCTGTAGAACTATTCACCTTATCTATGTCCGCACATTCACTCCCTGACTGCCATTTGGACATACACTATAATTATATTAAGTTGATTTCTATGCTATTTGTCGAGAGCAGCCACATAATATGGTTTCACTCAGTTCCGTTTAGACGTTCTGCAAATCTCCACTCAAAACTATGGCCAGAGTCCCAGAAGACATTTTGGGGGAAATTCCATACTACAGTTCATTATTTAAAATGAATTTGTCATGCCTCAGAAGATACAGGGACAACGAGAATGAAACAGTTAGTTGTCATTGGATTAAACATAACAAGGAAATAACCAAGTGAGTTATAATTTGCTAACTCTTGGGAACAGAGAATAATGTTTGGGATATATGTGCAAAAAATCTACTCTTTTTTTTTACAAAATTGGTTGCCATTTTGGAAGCCATCTTGAGTAATTTTGTCTAAAAACACATTCGTGTGACGCATTTAAGACAGATCCCAAAGATAGTTCCATTACCTGAAAGGCAAATTTTTGCCAATTTTGATGTCAAGTTTGTGATAGAAAAATCTAATAATTCTGGTAATGTCAGTGGTTACATTAGTAACACTTAACCAATGTACACCAGAAATGTTAGAATTTAAAGTATATAAGACAGAATAGCCAATTTTATTCATCGACCACATCTTGTAAGTGATTACATGGCATGCTGGGCCAATATTGACCATTTCCCAGGTTTTAGTCGCCATTTTGGCAGCCATTTTCAGAACAAGTGACAATTTTGGTTCCATTGAGTTGAAATATTCATAAGTCATGGTATGCCTCACTTAGTTTGCACAATTCTTGGTGACTTTTGGTGAAATTTCATACCGATTTCTGTAAAATATAATTTTTGAGGGATCGGAAGGGACTAGTACCTCATGAATGGCATATTTCATTGCTCCAGTGATCAGTTAATATGAATAATACAAAAATAAAGTCACAATTCTGAACCAGTTCCATACAGCAGAAACTGATCTAGAAGATATCAGTAAAAAAATGTCAAATTTTCCACTTACGGCTACCATTTTGACGGCCATCTTGATGGGAGTTCCAATTTTACCCTAAAAATGTGGCATCAGAGTCATACTTACTGTATATGCCAAATTTTAAATCGCATATTTCATGGTAAGATTAATTGCGACATTTAATAAATTATATAATCACGAAACGCTCTTTAAATTCGGAAAACCCCTTAAAAGAGGGGTTAAAGTAAAATTTCAGCGCGGCTCCATATCTAATATCAATAAGTATGTGAATATAGTTAACTTGATGCACCAAGATACTAACTTGCTGCAGAAAGAGAGCTGACTTGCTGCAGAAAGTTCTGACTTGCTGCAGCATAATAACTTCCTACAGCAGGATACTTAGCTGCCGCAGAAATATACTAACTTGCTACATCAAGATACTAACTTGCTACATCAAGATACTAACTTGCTACAGCAAGATACCAACTGTCAGCAGCAAGTTAGTAATTAAAGGTACTCAATCCGATGGACGCTCCTAAATTACTATTTCTTTGGCTTCGGGGGTAAAAAATATTTGATTCAAGTCGAGGAACCCACCCATCAAAGCTCAGAGTGATCAATATTGATTTTTGAAGTTTGTTATTTCTCGAGATGTGTAATAAGATGTGGCACAGAAACACGTGGTCAAACGGAGGGTCTCAGACAAAATGGCGGATGAAGATGCGGATGAATAAGGCCATATTTTGTTGAACAAAATGTTGATAAATAACAAGTTTTTGGAAATTTTATACCATAGTTGACAGTGGTTAGCATTATTTTGTTGCAATATATCGATTCTGATAACTAAAGCGTATTTTGAAGAAATGATGTTGTTGTTGTATCTTGATGGTATGGGGACCGTCTGATCAGATTGAGTACCTTTAATATTGCTTGGCGCTTCAAATCTTCCGTATTCTGCTCAAGTTACTAAAAAAAAACAGATTATTAAACACAAAATTTAATTAAAGGTACTCAATCCGATAAAACTCCTCTCAATTACTATTTCAATGGCTTCGGGGGGGGGGTCAAAATTTTTTGATTCGAGTCGAGGAAGTCACCCATCAAATCTCAGATTTGTTAGATATCGATTTTAGAAATCTATTATTTTTCATTATCGGGAATACTTTCTGGCCCAGAACTCAGTCAAAATTGCGTTATTATTACCACTTGATTTTAGAGTTATCCATCCTTGTCTGTTTGAATAGATTTTGATGTATACATCCCGAGCAGATTACGGCAGTTGAAGATAATTATTAGTACTCATCTCGAGTAAATAACAAATTTCAAAAATCAATATCTAATAACTCTGAGCTTTGTTTGATGGGTTCCTCGACTCGAATCAAATATTTTTTACCCCCAAAGCCAAAGAAATAATAATATAGGACCCTCTGATCGGATTGTTGTTGTTGGAATCTGTTGAGATGGGGACCCTCTGTTCGGATTGAGTACCTTTAAGTTGTTTTTAAATCAAAATTTGAAGCTCTAACTCCGTCATAGCATCCGACCAGGGTACCCCGAGTAACCACACCAAATTTAGTTGAAGTCGGTTTTTGAAACGATGTTTATTAATTTAAACTGACATATTGATTGTTGTTTGACAGGTTTTGATTTTCATTCATATTCGTATTTGTGGCCGCTTACTAGTATATTCAAACAAATATGGAAATAAAATGAGAATCACTATAAACTTTACATTGGACATCTTTCACATAACGAATTACTACTGAATTACTACGAATAGTGTACTACATCACTAGAAGTGTTGTTCTTTCTATCAGTTGTCGTTTTGACATAATAGAGACCTTTCGCAAAACTCACGTTTACGATTACGGATACGGATAGGGTACTACGTCACCACCCTTTGTGTACTTTCTAATCGTTCTCGTATTTTACTATCCGTAATGACGGTTACGATTTCATGGTTTCTAATAAGCTCAAATAACACCTGAATTTATTTTCTGCAATATATCACTTTACTCCGTTCGAGACTGTAAATGTATATCATGTAAACCATCCAGTTGTATTGAGCTACGACCTCGATATGCTGTTTAGATTGTCAATCACTGTACTCGTCGTCGTGAATCACGAGCTTTCCGCGAAATAAGATCGCTATTCACAACGGATAGCCATCGCTGGCTGCGACAGAAAACTTTACAGTAAGAGGAGTGCACTATGAAACCAGTCTCCAAAAATACAGTATATAGTGTGCGATGCATGAGGAGTTTTGAGTGATTATTATGTGCAAGATAGTACACAATATATAGTGAAATTCAACAATTATTTAATTCAACAACACATGGTGGTGTCCTAGCGGATGCAGTTATAGAATGCCTCAGGAGAGCCTAAATAATGGCATAACCCTATTAATGAATAGTGAAAGATTTTGTGTTCTCTTCCCCTTTCCCGAATTGAATAGTTCATTCAATTTAATAATATTCGGTTTTCGGTAGAAGTTGGGTTTTATATATCTCTCTCGTAGAGTCTGTAATGCAGGGCATTTTAAAATTACATGGAATTCATAACCGATTTTAAAATTACATGGAATTCATAACCGAGTTCTAACTTACATAAAGTACTCTGTCTGAGTAATCTGAACCTACCCTGGATCCCGATTCAACTGGTAAGTAGTGATTTCTGCTCCTGAACCGTAACTAAAATTATATTTGGCACACCCACCGACATCACCAGAACTCAGCAGTCTCTGTCAGGTTTGTTCTTTGCATTTATTTTTAATTTAAAGAACACGCACAAATGCGGCATTTAAAGGAACTTAATCCGATTAGATGTCCCCATATCATCAGATTCCAACAACAATTTTTTTGTTGAAATGCCGCTTCTGTTATCAGAATCGAGTAATTGCTAAAAATTAATGCTAACCACAGTCAACAAAAACCTGTTATTTATCAACATTTTGTTCAACGAAATTTTGCCGGATTGTCAAATATCTGACAAAAAAGCAACTTGATGCACATCGCTTCTACCGTGTCGACTTTGTTTCGATTTGGTAGTAACAAATCAGAAGTGATGCACATCAGCGAGCTCACCAACCTTATGTCGGATTTCCTAAACCCAAAGAGGTGAAGCCGAAATCGCATTGAAATCAACTCGCGGACTTGAAGGGGCTTGAACGATGGCGTCGTGGTTAATATGAGGTCCAAATTCAGGAACCCCTCTTCCCCATCAGCATAACGTCTATCTGGTCATCCATGCTAACAACGAACTGAATTTCCACCACATATGACCTGGCATTTATACCTGTATTGCCACAAAATATCACGAGAATCCCGTGTCGTACGTTGTGACTGGTCGAATTATTGACAATATTAGCAGGTCATGATTATCGCATTGTTGCAAATGAGACGATAAGTGAAGTATTATATTAAGGGACTGTATACCAAACACACGCCTTGAGTTGTAAAAGTGGTACGAAATAATGATCGTACGTGTTCGTCAAAACTCTTACGCGTAATCGTTTTGCGAAAGGACTTTTTGGCCATACGGATAGACTTACGACTACGAATAGCTATCCGTATTCGTAATCGTAAACGTGAGGATGCGAAAGGTCTCTACTTATCCGTAAGTTACGATTACGGCTTCGAAAAGCCAATCATGCACGCGAGCTTTGCATGCATTTATCGAACTTACCACCGTCTATGACCTGATAGGAACACAACTAGGTACACAATCATCACCGCAAAAAAAAGAACCATATCTTTTTACTGTGAGCATCAAGAAGTTTGGATGGCATATTCTGTGAAAAGGTTTTTGGACTGTCCGAAAACTTTACGACTATTATTGGCTGTTCTTAATTCTCATCAATAGTAGTTCATTATGCGCAAGGTGTAATTAAATTAAATAAAAACCAAACACGAGTGCTATACTCTATATGGCCACAACATCAGGATTAATATACATTATGTGTTTTCTGACATCTATCATATGAAAAATTTTGTTCTTCAATCTTCATCCGAAGAAGATTTCGATTAACAAGCCATGTTATTAGCATGTGACATGGGGGCAACTCCAGCGTTGTTATGATTAAGGCACAGGTAGTCTGTTGTGGGGAAAACTTCATACACAACAACATGCTATGCTGATCGAGAGAAGTGAACAATTGGACTACAAGACACCCGAAGTGTTCCCCCGTCATAGTCATTATATATTGCTTGAAACAACAGTAGACCCTGTTTGGGATTTCGAACCATCTTGTGATCCTGTCGTTCTGGTATGTCTCTTTATTTTGAGTTTTTCGCGAAGAGCAGCCACTGTCTTTTTGTTAAAGAGAAAGGAAACTGCTATAAACGCACCCTGCATGCTGTTAGTGACAATGTATATATAGTCCAATACTTCGACATCAGAAAATGCCGAAATGAAACCGAAAACCCATGACCAGAGCAATACGACAATATGCAAAGAACCGTCGCCTATACGGTTTCCTATTGAGAGTTGCTGCCGAATAGCGCGTCTGCTTCTCTATTGCCATGACAATAGCGATAAAGCAATAGACATCAAATATTAGATGCGACAAAACCGGAAGTCCGAATAAGTATACGGTTGCCATTGAAACCCCGATCCAACACTTGCCTCCGTTGCCATAGCCCATGTGGAATCCTCCAGGTTTGGTGTATTCCAATGTAGCGGAAAGAGCCACGACAGTCGTTCGAACGACAAAGGATGCCAAACAATACCAGCGGAAAGTAGTCGAAGTGTCGTCTCCAATATTATTACCCACAAACTTGCGCTTGAAGTCATAAGCTATTACTGATACCCAAGAGAATGATTGGAGTAGGAACCAATGCAACGCAACAGCTATCACTGTACATATATGCGACTGACCGACAGCGTTGAAAAACAACAGGACTTGCGCTACCATCAAGCTAGAAGAGAACGCCATCAGACATTTCCCTGGGTAGTTTCTCAACTGCTCACACAATCCGTGGACGCCGATGGTTAATGCCAGACACACAACAGAGAAGCCTAGCATCACGATGGATACTAACTCAGGTAGACGGTGAAATTATTTTAAGCATATCAGCGCAGACATAGAGTATTCCTTCAGCGATTTCGAACTGACCAACTCTGACAGGGATGCGATTATTATTTATTGACAATACATCGTTGGTAAAGCGAAACTCATCTTTTTCATATTCAACCATTGGACAACCGAGATTTATTTTCTTGTGGAAACATATCAAACTTAGAGTTTTGCACGATATGTTGTTGGAGGAATGTAACACTTCTTGGAATGGAATATTCCTGAGAGATCCGTGAGTGTCGTTATCGAAATATAAGAAAACGTCATTGTCCCATAGGTTTTCAACGAACTCGCCATTGCATACCAATGTTTTATTACCATTTTGGCATTTTAGCGGTTTTCTGCCGACATTTCCAAATGATATTACCAGGTCTGGGTAGAGTGGTAACTTTGTGATTCCACTGCTATGAGCCAGGATTTGTTTATACAGGTCTGATATATTTCTTGCAAGGAATGATATTTCCACAACATGCGACCGCAGTTCATTACCTGCTTTAGCATCCAGATAAAATACATATGAATCATCACATGACAGTCGTTGGAACGACAAAGGATGCCAAACAATACCAGCGGAAAGTAGTCGAAGTGTCGTCTCCAATATTATTACCCACAAACTTGCGCTTGAAGTCATAAGCTATTACTGATACCCAAGAGAGAATGATTGGAGTAGGAACCAATGCAACGCAACAGGTATCACTGTACATATATATATATATGCGACTGACTGACAGCGTTGAAAAACAACAGGACTTGCGCTACCATCAAGCTAGAAGAGAACGCCATCAGACATTTCCCTGGGTGGTTTCTCAACTGCTCACACAATCCGTGGACGATGATGGTTAATGCCAGACACACAACAGAGAAGCCTAGCATCACGATGGATACTAACTCAGGTAGACGGTGAAATTATTTGAAGCATATCAGCGCAGACATAGAGTATTCCTTCAGCGATTTCGAACTGACCAACTCTGACAGGGATGCGATTATTATTTATTGACAATACATCGTTGGTAAAGCGAAACTCAACTTTTTCATATTCAACCATTGGACAACCGAGATTTATTTTCTTGTGGAAACATATCAAACTCAGAGTTTTGCAAGATATGCTTTTGGAGGAATGTAACACTTCTTGGAATGGAATATTCCTGAGAGATCCGTGAGTGTCGTTATCGAAATATAAGAAAACGTCATTGTCCCATAGGTTTTCAACGAACTCGCCATTGCATACCAATGTTTTATTACCATTTTGGCATTTTAGCGGTTTTCTGCCGACATTTCCAAATGATATTACCAGGTCTGGGTAGAGTGGTAACTTTGTGATTCCACTGCTATGAGCCAGGATTTGTTTATACAGGTCTGATATATTTCTTGCAAGGAATGATATTTCCACAACATGCGACCGCAGTTCATTACCTGCTTTAGCATCCAGATAAAATACATATGAATCATCACATGACAGTCGTTGGAACGACAAAGGATGCCAAACAATACCAGCGGAAAGTAGTCGAAGTGTCGTCTCCAATATTATTACCCACAAACTTGCGCTTGAAGTCATAAGCTATTACTGATACCCAAGAGAGAATGATTGGAGTAGGAACCAATGCAACGCAACAGCTATCACTGTACATATATATATATATGCGACTGACTGACAGCGTTGAAAAACAACAGGACTTGCGCTACCATCAAGCTAGAAGAGAACGCCATCAGACATTTCCCTGGGTGGTTTCTCAACTGCTCACACAATCCGTGGACGATGATGGTTAATGCCAGACACACAACAGAGAAGCCTAGCATCACGATGGATACTAACTCAGGTAGACGGTGAAATTATTTGAAGCATATCAGCGCAGACATAGAGTATTCCTTCAGCGATTTCGAACTGACCAACTCTGACAGGGATGCGATTATTATTTATTGACAATACATCGTTGGTAAAGCGAAACTCAACTTTTTCATATTCAACCATTGGACAACCGAGATTTATTTTCTTGTGGAAACATATCAAACTCAGAGTTTTGCAAGATATGCTTTTGGAGGAATGTAACACTTCTTGGAATGGAATATTCCTGAGAGATCCGTAAGTGTCGTTATCGAAATATAAGAAAACGTCATTGTCCCATAGGTTTTCAACGAACTCGCCATTGCATACCAATGTTTTATTACCATTTTGGCATTTTAGCGGTTTTCTGCCGACATTTCCAAATGATACTACCAGGTCTGGGTAGAGTGGTAACTTTGTGATTCCACTGCTATGAGCCAGGATTTGTTTATACAGGTCTGATATATTTCTTGCAAGGAATGATATTTCCACAACATGCGACCGCAGTTCATTACCTGCTTTAGCATCCAGATAAAATACATATGAATCATCACATGCCACTTCAATGTTGAGACGATATAAATGGTGAACAACCCTACGATTCCTATACCAGCCGCCTCCATTGTCATACCCTTGTACTTCTTCCGTATTATCAAATAACGAAACTTCACGGAACCACGTGTCATTCTCGACCACACTGTGACATGATTTGTTGTAGTACTTCATCGACAATATATCTACTCCTGTGCTAAAAAATGTCTTGTTCCAGAATTCTAACTCGTGGTCAAGGAATGAGTCGAACTCAGAAATACTGCCTCCCGAGAAAAGCGTCAAGTCATTAGAGAAGAAGTATTTTATGTAATAAACGTCAGAACCATTAGGAATTAATTGCCTCGCATTGTTTCTCTTGATTGATTCGTTGCATTTCTCGTCCTGGCTTCCCCTACATGTAACCTGCCTACACTCCCCACTGAATGGCACAAACGCGTAGCCATCGTTGCATCTCTCTACGTTATGCTGGTCGGTACTGAAGCTAAGAATGTCTTCGCCATCGAAATTGAATAGTAAGACAATACCAGAAGAACAACTTTCCATTGTTCGCTTATTCTCCTTTCTACATGCGCCTTTGGAAGTTCGCAATCGCAAAATTCATGTTTTGTATAATATTCTTCGTTTGTTGATAAATTAGTGGAGTGATGTTGCCATGTAATGTATCGCGACTGTACTAAAGCAGCAATGACATAAAATGGGGGGGGGGTATGAAATTATCTCTATCTCTATAGATGGCACCAGGATTATATAGAAAGGAATAGCAATTGATATACGTATACGGTATACTATAGTAATACCATAGACATATAAGTACAAGTACCACGCGATACAATATTAAGTAACGTGACTATAGCGATGAAAAATTAAATAAATTGGACCGGGATTAGAGGTTGGGTTGGTTATATGTGGATAATTGGATATGGAATTCATACCGATGAAACGATACAAATTAGTGGAGCGATAAAGACCAATGTTGACACTTAGTAACTAGTCAGGCTATACGCGGGAGAAAATAGGGGTTGATACGATAGGCCGAAATAAATTTGTCGGGTGATAATGACCAATGTTGACGTATAAAGTAACGCGACTGTACTGTCGCACAATTATCAGATATAACGGTCAAATATGGACTCTAGTGCTCAATATGGAACAGCTCAGAAAACATTTGCACGGCCCTAAAATTTATTTAACAAGGCAATTGGCATCTGCCATATACAAATCGATTTATGTCGATAAATCTCTTATTTTTCAAAAATTTTAGCTCACACTTGGTGTGTGTGAGTGGGATACTTATATATTCCTAAAATGACAGGGTACAGCACGTAATTATTTTTTAGATCGAAGAAATGATTTTTTTCGATGATAAAATTTAACACTCGATTTCCCATTAAAATCGATTTATGTCTATAAAACTGTCATTTTTTAAAATTTTGAGCTGAAATTTGGTGTGTATGTGTGTAATACTTATATATTCTTAAAATGACCGAGTTCAGCGCGTACTTATGTTTTAGATGGAAGAAATTGAATTTGTTTTCGATAATAAATTTACACTACACTTGTCTACAGACCGTGGACGGGTCATCGAGTACTGAGTAGACGCATTTTATAAACAGGATTTTGTCAATTGCCATTTTGGTCAAACTAAACCCATTTCGACCGGGACAGCAGATCCAAATAGTAGCTAAGATGTATTTAGATATTATTATCAAAAGAATTTGACCGATTCGGGTGCATTTTAAGAGAAGAGAATGGATAAATCTTGGTGATAATTCCAGAAAATAAAGATGGCGGAGAATATCACAATGAAACTACCCACAATTCACTTCAAGGGGTTCCCAATGGGTTACACATTATTTTCAGTCTATCAAATTATTTATATTTTCAAAAACAAGTTACTTTAAGTTTACAATTTCAGCCTATCCTGACTCTATCGATACGATTTATCATATTTTCATAAACATATTTAATATACACCGGTGGCGTTAACTTTACAATTTCGGCATCTACGTGATTCTATCGGTACGATTGAGTAATGGTACAAAACAAAATGTCCAAGAATGCGCCAGGGGCTCACAATGGGTTATATATTATTTTCAGTCTGTCAAATTATTTATATTTTCAACAACATATTATTACATCGGTGGCGTTTACTTTACAATTTCGGCATCTACGTGATTCTATCGGTACGATTGAGTAAGGTACAAACAATCTCCACGAATACATTCGCCCTGTCCACCACACAATATCAAAATCACAGAAGCTAGATACACCACATGTGGCGTAATAATGTTGTCAATTATTGGTGTGGCCATGTAAAATGCATGTATTTTGCATACAGAAATTACATGCATGTGTGTATCCACCCTAAAATCACACCCTCATCTACTATTGTTTGAAATAGATGCAGGTTAATCAGTATCTTAAATGTGGAATAATCCTAAAAAAAACTTGTGCCCCTTATCTAGATTATTCCATGCTTTGATATCGTTTCGTTTATGTCGGTTCGAATTTTTTAATCAATTATTTAGATCATTGGAAGGACGATTAAAACAAAGAGAAAGCAGTGTGTGAAGTTCTAAATTGTTTTATGTTAAGATAACGCAATATATGCTTTTCCGGAAGTATATAAAATCACAGTCTCCCTCGTCTACTAGTCTTTGAAATAGATGCATATCCCTTATGCCTATACATACAAGATCAACTAGCGCCTTATACATTTTGGAATTATATGTGTGAACAGTTCTCCACTAATGAATAGGCATCCTCTTGTATACTGTTATTTGTTAATCCTGAACATCCCTCCGGTTGAATAATACAGACCAGTCTTTGTATACTTCATAACTGAATTGACAATCCATCCAGTATAGATAAAAGACAGGCTAAATATATAGACCAAGTAAATCAACATAGGCCCGAGAAGAAAACTATGGTATACTACGGAAATATGGTTAGGCTTTCGGTGCGCGACTCAAATCAAATCAAATAGTTTTATTGCATACAAATGGAGTCAATACATTTATTGCATATACACATTTTTAAGTTTCAAAAAACAATTCAATTGAGTTAAGGTCCCTATCGGATGGAGGGCGTAACAGTTGCTCGTGTACCAGCGCGAACAGACCCATGAGTGACTCAGGATTATTCCGCATCCACGATTCACTGCATTTTCACCAACTAGATGGGGTCGTTGCTATAGTGTATTCATAATGTGACCGGAATGCCAGGAAAAAATCAGAATCACCCAAAGGGGGCTCGCGCCTGCATCAGGCAGACTATATATATATATATTAAAGGTACTCAATCCGATAAAACTCCTCTCAATTACTATTTCAATGGCTTTGGGGGTCAAAAATATTTGATTCGAGTCGAGGAAGTCACCCATCAAAGCTCAGATTTGTTAGATATCGATTTTAGAAATCTATTATTTTTCATTATCGGGAATATTATCTGGCCCAGAACTCAGTCAAAATTGCGCTGTTATTACGTGCGCTCGCGCAACAGTATGGCGATCAGACAGATTCGTTCGTAGCTTGGTGTCACTCTGTTCCGTTTCACTCCATGACGTCACCAAAAACGACGTAAAACCTCGTGGCGTTCTGACATTTTTACTGTGCCGCGTTTTTGCTATGTTTATTTTATGTGTTGTTTTCGATTATTTGTTTGTCGCCGATATCGCCATTTGTCGGGATTCCCTGTTTCTATATTTAAAACTGGTATGCTCGTAGTGAGCCTCGATTTCGATTTTTTCTCCCAGGTCAAAATACGTCAGAGTTATGACAAAAATGCAATTGGTAATATCCCGTAGAGAAAATTATCCCAGTTTCAAGTTAGGTAACCCTAAACATAACAAATACTCCGCCGTATGATGTGGCGCTCTATTCTTCCCGGAGTTCGCTTGGCGGTAATTGTAAGATCGGTTTATTACATTTTTTGTCTATATTATCTGTCGCATTTTGTGATTTTTTTTCTGTTCTTTCCTCGATAAGATCCCCGGAAACAGTCGAACGGTGCTCGATTGTAATCGGTAAATCTCCACTGGCTAAGTTCCCAGATGTACAGGAGGGATAACTCTAAATTCACGCAACACAACTTTTACCTAACTAATTTAACCATATATATGATCATCTTATCAATAAAAACTAGATTTTAAATATTTATTTTAACTTGTATAAATGTGAAAAAAGGAAGGATATCCTGAACAGAACATAAAAGAACACAACGTTAGAATAACATTGCGTTAGTCTCTGGGGAAAATCATTGAGAATTTATTTACGAACACCACGACATACTAAAACTATTTTAGAGTAGTGTTCATAAAAACTGTGTGAGGTATTTAAGTTTGATGGTGTGGTGCAACTGCCGTTATATAGAGTCCGAACTTTACAAAGTTAGTAATGTCGTGACTTTAATTTATTTGTTTTAATTAAAAGTGTATTCTTTTATTAATTTCATATACCCGGTACATTTCAATTTGAACAAAAATTAAATACTAGCCTACAACTTATAGTTAGACTAGACTCCTGGTTCAACTCAAGCATGCACTGACCCTGAAATGGCCCTTTTCATATGGTGGCCTATATATAGACTTGAGTGATGTGTTTAGCCTGTGCCAATTAAAATTAATTCAGGGGGGGGGGATCAATGAATATTAATTTTTATTTGCGATTAAGCGCAAATGATTTGTGTTTAAGTGCAAATGATTAACGCTTAAGAATAAATATTTACGCTTAAGCATAAATATTTGTGCTTAAGCAAAAATGATAGAAGTTATGTGCAATTAAGCGCAAATATTTGCGCTTAAGCGTAAATAAATAATAAATATGAAAAGGGCCTCCCATAACTATCACCGCCTTTCGTTCAGTTGGGTATACCCAGCTTTTATAACAAATTTCAGTTGGGTACCCAACTTTGATAAAATTTACATTTGGGTATCGGTACCCAAATTTACCCAAAAGTAACCTGCAGGACCTATGTCCCGTGCCTACAATTCTTCTCTCCGCTATTGTCAAGCTACAGGAGCCTGGAATTTGGTCAAAACCCCTCTTTTATTGGCGGAACCAGCACCCGGGACTGCAGGTTCCGCCAATAAAAGAGGGTTTTTGACCAAATTCCAGGCTCCTGTGATCAAGCGTATCGTGGTGAATAAATATATCATACATAAACAATGCAAGTATTCACAAATTTAACAGGTTCATTTAAAAAACTGATGGCAATCACTAATTAAATTACATTCTGTGTGAGATTTCATAAAGCTGGGTACCCAAATGTAAAAATTTTAAAAGCTGGGTACACAACTGAATATTTAAAAAAAGCTGGGTAGTGGGGTACCCAAGTTTGGTCACCCAAAAGATCCAAATGAAGTTTGGTGACATCGGATGTGGTCTGTATAGGGAACAAGGTTAGTCGCCATGTGAACGGCAGTTACGCCACACCATCAAACGCGAATACCTCACATAGTTTTTATGAACCCTTCTCCAAAATAGTTTTGGTATATCGTGGTGTAAATTCTCACTGATTTCCCCACGAGACTGACGCAGCGTTATTCTAAAGTTGTCACGGTTCTTTTCTGTTCAATTCAGAATATCCCTCCTTTTTCACATTGATACAAGTTAAAATAAATATTTAAAACCTAGTTTTTATTGGTAAGATTATCATATATACGGTTAAATTATTTAGGTAAAAGTTGTGTTGCATTGTTATGTTTAGAGTTACCTGACTTGGAAGTGGGATAATTTTCTCTACGGGATATTACCAACTGCGACAAAAATAGATCGACCTACATTTTCTCCATTAGAACTCTACATCAAAGAGTCTATAGACTCCTTCGGGACCTACACACACTCCTTCATTTGGGTATTTTTACTTATAATTGGGAAGTTTTATCATTTTTGGTTCGTGCGAAGACCTCTTTTTATCGTGCGGGAAAAGAGAGACATTCAAAACGCGATTTCGTAATTCGACGCAATAGGCTGAATAGCCCAACCTTCAGCCGAGTTCCGGGTCAAATACGACGAATGACGTAACACAAAACAAAACGCATTTGTTGACACAAACACCGTTTGAAGAGTTTATTATTACATAAAATGATCGTTATTGATTAATTATTGATTAATTATTCATATTTATTGTTGCATATTGGCTGCTATCAATATTTACACAAATGGTATTAATTATTTCTTATAATTGCTCCTTTGGTCAACTTTGACTATCGGAAAATGAAAATGAAAATATGCCGCTGAAAAAAATGTAATCGATATTAAAGGTACGGTTGGCCTTGACGGTGGGTATCCTGTGAAAATATTTCCAACCGTCAAAAACCACCACAAACAGAAAGAACATCAAAATGTAGACATACTTTGTCCGTATACAAATAAGAAATATCGCATAAACAGTGTGTTATTGTCATATAGTTGACCATTGTTATGTAAACAAAAGCAGAAAAAGTTACTTTTCTGGTGTTTGTTTATATTATAATGGTAAACATAAAGAGTGTTCTTTGTGGGTGAATTCCTGATACGGAACTACTAAAGAGCGTTTATGCCATTTGTGTGTGATTAGCCAGTAGCATTGTGCTTTCTTCTGTAACACAATCAGGCTCTTGCTTAGGTAAAATATAGTAGGTCTTTATGTTAACATGCTGTTTACGCGATGGTCTTGGTATATATGAACGAAACTGTATGCGTTTTACTGTTTTTTCTGTTTACGGTGATTGGAACAAATATGAATATTTTCGACAACTAAGGCCTCACGTGCCTTTAAAGTCTCATCCTTTCGGCAACATGGAATTGGTTTTAATTACTTAAATGATTAATATAGTAATTTGCCTTTTATCTGTGATGAAATGAGAAATGGTAATTGTGTTTTTTTGCTAACATTAAATTAAATTAAATAAATTAAGTAATATACAGTGAAATTATTTTTTTAATTATTTTTTATTACATTTTTGCGCACGTTGGCATCTCTCTGAGCGCATTCTAGTTACCACTTGATTTTAGAGTTATCCATCCTTGTCTGTTTGAATAGATTTTGGAGTACACATCCAGAGCAGATTACGGCAGTTGAAGGCAATTATTAGTACTCATCTCGAGAACATAACAAATTTCAAAAATCAATATCTAATAACTCTGAGCTTTGTTTGATGGGTTCCTCGACTCGAATCAAATATTGTTTACCCCCAAAGCCAAAGAAATAGTAATATAGGACCCTCTGATCGGATTGTTGTTGTTGGAATCTGTTGAGATGGGGACCCTCTTTACGGATTGAGTACCTTTAATATAAGTTCCAAATTCTAAATTGGAAACTTACTAAATCATTGAGGACAATAATTTATCTCTTCTAAAGCTCCTGTGGTATAAGTATTTTGCTAACCGATTCAATGAAAATCTAGATTCATTTTTCATTAGTGTATCAAATTTATGTATGGTTGGCCAGTGACAATAGAATGGTTTCAGATATCAACGTCGTATATCAATATAGGCGAGACAGACCAGTATAAAGTGAGCAATTATTCTAAATTTCGTCAGAGCCATTCTTCTCGGGCCTTTGTTGATTTCAGTTGCTTAACAGTTGATAAATATGTTTCATATTGGAACAACAATTTCATCTTGCCATAAGTACATATTTTTGATGAAGAATCTATAGAAGCGTGCCATGTTTGTAAAAACTGGTCGCGTGAACGCGATTTAATTACTTTCAAATCGGGTATGATAAAATCTTGATTATACCACATATACCCTAAACCAAGTTTGTCTAAAGTAGACTTCAACTGCGACAAACCGGAGTCACATTCGTTCCGAATTGATTCATATACATTACAGAGTAATGAATTTTGCTCCTGAATTAAATGAATCCAATACTTGAAGATTCGATATAATCGCAATATAGACAATGGGAAACGACCCAATTCACCCAAGACTGCATCGCTGTTAGCTGATGATTTTACTTTAAGAATTTGCAAAACGTTCTGTGCAAAATTTCAATATCAGGGGCGTCACTGAACCCCCAAATGTCACACCCATATGATAATACGGAACCAACATATATATCAAATAAGTTACAGGCTTGTATTGGATCAAAGGAAGCTTCATTCAGCAGATCATATATGTTATAGAGGGATCTATAACCATACTGTGTTAACCTTTTCTCTAACACTTAACATTTTCCGTTATTACACATTTCAACACCTAGATACATGAATGATTCAACAATATCTAGACAAACATTGTCAATATCAAATTTCAAGTTTTATTCCGATTTCTGGTCTGAAAATACCACTATTTTAGTTTTAATTGTGTTTCTTTTTAGACCCCATTTTTCACAAAAATTACTCGTTTCATCTAAAGCTCTTTGTAACTGTTCAGACGATTTTGCAATCAATAAGGTGTCATCAGCATATAGCAATGCAGGGATGGGAGTATCATTCGTTGTAATACAATTTTCATTATTTTTCAACAAATTTCCCACAAAATCATTAAGGTACAGACAAAAAAGTGTGGACGATAATGGATCACCTTGTTTTACTCCAAAACTCGAGTCGAAATAGTCGGATAATTGTGAATTAAATTTAATCCTTAACTTCACACAAGTATACAGAGATTGTATTGCCCGAATTAATTTTGAACTAATTCCATAAGTTGCCAATTTATCCCAAAGCAAATTCCTGTTTATCCTGTCAAACGCCCTCGTGTAGTCAATAAATGCACAGTAAACTTTCTCACGTCTAGATAATTGCTTTCTAATTATTGCATTCAAAATTACCCTTCCGAAAACCGAATTGGTACTGATCAAATATATGTTTTTAAGCCCATTCAACAAGTCTATTATTTAGTACTTGTGAGTACAGCTTTGTGATCACATTAACTAAGACTATGCCCCTCTGGTAAAGCCAGGTAAACCATGGTTCTACTCTGGAAAAAATATGGTTTACCTGGCTTTACTAGAGTGTTTTTAGACGGATATGTGCGATAGCTCTATTTCACAATAGCACATTTCTCAACTGATGTGTTTTCTGTCTCTTTTGTGAGATTAAAGTCATATTTTGTTCGTTAATCAGTGGAAACAATTGTATCCGGTGGCATACTCACAGGTTAACAGAATGGGGCATTATATTCTTAATAAGTAGGCTAAATCCAGAAAAGTTTAACACCCTATGTAATCACATGCGTGATTAATGTAGACTCCAAACTGTTATCTCAAATGTTAAAGTTGCTGAAAGCGCACCTCGGTAACTTTATCCTAATATGGAGGTAGAATACCCTGGTAGAATTACAGTAGTAGAATGCATACTTACATTCTAGTCATATACCATGGTGAAATACATGGGTGGGAACATTTACAAGAGTACAAATACATCAGTGGGTCTTCATGTGTGCGTATAATATGGTGACCATTCTTCGCTAGATAAATTTTACCAGAGTAAAATTACCTGGTTCCAATCACCCTAATACCAAAGTGTTTTACAATGGTTTACGAAATATGGTTGCCATCAGAGGGGATATATAAGATTGAAATTTTTCGTTTTTATAATATTTGGGACTCACCACATCGAGAACGCAAGTTTTTTCCTGTCCGATCCCTGAGACCTCCAAGGCAATTTGATTTCCAGTGGAAATTAGGGACCCACCCCCAAAAGTTAAATGAAAAACGGTGAATATAGCAGGATATGGGAAGACAAATGGTGTGAAATATTTTTAATAGCCATGCGGATGAAATGACAATCATGCATGTAAGCTTACTGAAAAGCACTAAAAATCTCTGAAAATCACAAAGCACCCGTAAATTAAACTTGTTCAACACCTATTCCCATATATAGGTTACCATATATAGCTATCGCACATATCCGTCTAAAACACTCTGGTAAAGCCAGGTACACCATGGTTCTACTCTGGAAAAAATATGGTAAAGTCAGATAGACAATGATATACTCTGGTAAAACCCAAGTAAAGTAAATGTAGAAATGACATACCCTTGTAAATTCTAAGTGAATGCATGCATGATGTACCCCACTTGCATTATACTCTGATAAATCCTGCTATATTTCAATTACATACATTGAGATTGGTTGGAGTCCATCAAGCAGCGTTGTTTCCGTTTTGGACAAAAACCCAACCCACCTAAATTCTTGCTCCTGATTAAAATAGTTGTGTGGGATCGGTAGTATAAGTCAGAACTGCTACAAGGACAACATGCCAGACTTTATTCTAGAAATGGGAATAAGATTCATACTATTATTCCCTTTGTTTCACCTGTATATTATTGTATGACGTTACCTCACTTCATTCGAAATCAAAGTATATGTGTTATTAGCTGCCACATAATAGTAATACTTGAGAACGAATGTAGAACTCAGTTATTCACAAAATCTGTTTCTGACTGGAACCAACCCAAGAAATTTATATTGATTAAATAACGGGATGTAAATGAAATGAAAAATGAGAAATGAAAAAATAATACAAACATTTAAGGAACGTTTTTAAAAATCGTTTTTCCAGAAGAAGTGATTTACTACAGTATGTTCTGTGATTTACATGATTTACATGGGTTTTACCCGCATGAATTTCCTGTTTCACTTGCATTTTACGAGAGTAAAGTGGGGTACACAATGCCTTTACTTGCATGGAATTTACAAGGGTATGTCTTATTTACATGGGTGTATATGGCTATATATTACCATGCAGAGTTTATCATTGTTAACCTGACTTTACCATAATTTACTTGGAATTTACAATGGTATGTCCATTTTACATGGCTTTTACCAGAAAATATCATTGTAAACCTGACTTGACCATGATTTACTTGGAATTTACAATGGTGTGTCCATTTTACACGGCTTTTACATTTTACATGGCTTTTACCAGAGTATATCATTGTTAACCTAACTATACCATGATATACTTGGAATTTACACGGGTATGATGTCCATTTTGCATGGCTTTTACCAGAGTATATAGATCATTTTAAACCTGACTTTACCATGCATTTACTTGGAATTTACAAGGGTGTGTCATTTTTACATGTTTGTTTACATGCCTTTTACCAGAGTATATTATTTTAAACCTGACTTTACCAGTGTAGAGCCTGGGGCCTATACTATAGAATTACAATTACCGTGTTTCTCCACGTGGACAAACTGTCGAATACTATGGATACGATAATTTACAAGTGTGTGCGACTCTCCGTCATTTACAAGAACAGACAAAATACAGTACTATGGATCTTCGTTTTCTACGCGTGGGGGCGAACGCTTGTTAATGGGTAAAGGGAACTTACTCTAATATTATACATACATGGATATAGTAATGCCTATATATATTTGAGTCATTTGGCGAGTGGTTTAGTGGATGTATAAAGTCAATGTTATGATAGGCAATGGGGAACACGAAAACTACTTGCGTGCACCATAATCCCAATGGCACAAGCATCGCGAAAATACACAAACGATTACAACATTTTACGCTGAACACGAGTACAAAATATCGTAAGCGAAAACAATCTGTATAAGAGATATATGTTTTATTGACCAACATCATAGAAGACAATATATAGCTTTTCATGACTTTCCTTGTATTTACATGGTTCATGGTCAAATATATTTAACGATGTATGTACGAACACAAAGGGATAGAGACGGATAGAGTGATCACAAATAAACCCCATCGACAGAAAAACCTACACATGGTGATTATAGTGTCAGATTGAGCAGGGAAATTTTAACTGGTTGTCGTATACGTACGATTTCGATACATGTACAATGTAATTGAAAACAAACTGAATTGCCGGAAATAATAGACTGATAAAAATATTTCCAAGTTAAAAGGGTGAAAATATATATTTCAAGTATATTTTCCAAAGGGTCGGTGTAACTTTTTGTTTAAGTAGAAACTTAGATTTAACAACCAAAATTACACTGAATGTAGGACAACATCATACTAGTAGTATAAATTATAATTTGCAGTTACATTAGCTGGAAAATTTAGTCATTGTAATGATTATAACCTATTCTCCAGTCTTAATTTTTAAATTCAGTGCCATTTTCTACCATGGAATCGCGTTAACATTCACGTATAAGGTCTTCGCTGCCCGAGTACACCTCCTCCCTGAACCAGAAAACTATATTTGCACCCCATTCGGTTGAAATTCTTCAATGGTTACTCAAGATTTCCAACTGTTAGAAATCCCCAAACCAACAATTCCAACCGATCGAAATTTCTGAACTAATTGCCATTTACCCCATAAATCAATCATCACTAACTTTGGGACGAAGATTATTGTGATGCACCAACACCCATTGAACGTCCCTGCGTGACATTCCCAATTGTTGAGTATTTTGATGAGAATCGCCCCCGTCACAACATAATTTATGTGCAAACCCTTATTTATCAAAGCCAATTTGTCTATGTTTATGAACCCCATCTCAAAATATATATATCTACGCCCATGCGTAATTTGAACCCATCATCTCAATATGACTACGATTTTATTGACCCGCTGAAACTTCGCACGTCGAGAAAGGGTTAATGCATGAGTGCATGCGCAATACACAAAGCGATAATCCGACATATCGACATTCGCACGCGTTTCATTGCGGTGACAACCACTAATTCAGCCTGGTATACTTGTAATGTTAACACCGTGTTCTACCCGATTTGTGTTATGTCTGTACTATGGAACTCCCTAAGTTGGTAATTTATCAGCCCGTCAAGCGAGTTCTTGTTTTCCCCCAAGTTAGACAATTCGAGTACTATAGAATAACAAAAAGATGCAGCGTTGGGACACTCCAAACATCACACAAACCGAGCAGCTTGCTGCTGAAATGAAACCCAGTTACAGAATGGCTCTCCCAGAACATTATATAAGTCAGTTCACAACGATGTATGGTGTGAAAAAGGGTAATCGCCTATTGTTAAATTCCAATATCCAATGCAAGGAATTTACAAGAACACAATTGCTCGAGTACTATAGAACACAAGTCTAGCTTTACAAGACTGGGAAATTACCGACTAACGCTGTCTACGTGGAGAAACACGGCAATTGTAATTCTATAGTATAGGCCCCTGGTAAACCACGGTTTACCGGACTTTTACCAGAGTGTTTTATTGTAAACCTGACTTTATCACATTCCACCAGAATAGAGTCTGGTAAACCATGGCTTACCGAGCTTTTACCAGAGCGTGTATTTATAAGGGCGTGGCCCGTTCACATGCATGGGCTTGTTGCGTAGAATATAAATTTAAACATTAAATTAAAAACAACCACGTCACTTTTCCAATAATTAAACAACAATTTCAAATTATTTTTGAAAATGAAGCTACTTGATGACGATCATGCACTGAGCAATGCATTCTGATTGTTAATTGGCAAAAAGGCACGCCCATTTTTTTTTTTGCAGCATTCGTAAACTCGTATGTTTGAGCAAAGATATACTCACAGAGATTATCCATAACCAATATTTAGAATGAGGCACGTTTCTCTGAGTTCTAAAGTCTCAGAAGTTCTGCAGCAAATTATCTATACGTCTGATAACCGAAGACGCGCGTCCGGAGTCTTCTGGTGAATTTCAACATAATCGACTGGTTTAATTTCGCTATATTTTCAAGTCCATATGTGAAGAGAATATCATTCGTACCTGTAATTACAGTCGCGTGTGTTTCTCACATTCAGACCAGTTGTTACAATGATAATTAAATTAAAGTCATTGGATGGAACTGTTCATTGGAAGAAGCTTACACATAATTACTGCATTATAAGTTTCTTCAAATCAACATTTCCAATGATTTTAATTATATCGTTCTGACAACTGTTGTCTCACATGGTGGGAAACAATCACAATTTCGTTAACTCTGTACATATGCTTATCAAGGTGGTGATTTCTTTGCTAGAGTGCCGTTTTATGAACATAGAACCACTGTACAATATATGTCAGGAATGTCTCAAAATATTGAAATTGTATTTACATTTGACAATAAATCTTATTGATGGACACGCCTGACTCAAACCAACACACATGATTGGAAATTTGTCTTTTATCCATATATTAAAGACACTTGTGATTGTTATATTTAATAACCCATGTAAAATAAGAGGATTGAAAATTTCCTTTATCTCTGTATAATGATCTATAATAATATCTGTCTAGTGTAACTATCCATGTATATCCATAACATATGTGTATATCTGATCAAAGAGAGATAGCCCGTTTATTAATATATTTCACTGTACTTATCTAGGTGGATTACAAGATTTAGGCGACTTTTGTCGGCCAATTTGGCGATAAACAGCATTTGAGCACCTGGGATAAAATTTATGGTCGCATGTAATATCGAAATAGGATATTCACATACTGTGAATAAGGTACAGGTATGACTAAGATATATATTAACTGCGTTATCTGTTTTATGGTATACGTTTTGCGTTGTATAATACATTGGTCGGGAAAAAGTGGCAACAGAAAGTACAAAGTGGCTATAAAAATAATGCAATTGGCAACCGTGTTGGCACCTGGGAATTTTGGGTCAAACAGAGACACAAGTATTGAAAGGACAATTGAAACAGATAAGATGATAGACAAAATAGTCATTTTATTGGTATATATCTAACAGCATCTAACCTCCCTAAATGCTATACTGATCATGCCTACCATGCACATAAATACAATCATTTGACGATATTAATTCTCTTCTATTTGAAAATGGAACAGGATAACGTCATGATTAAAAATATAATATGTTTTCCAACTTTCAAAATTAGTATATCACCATGATCAATAACACAATAAGCCTCTTGGTTAAGTGTGTTATAGGTGTGGTTCATTCATATAATAACACAGTTATCATCTTGTATCGGGATGTATAATACACGAGGAATTGTCAACCTTTAGAAGTAAATATTCACGACGGCCTTTGCGGCCTATATATATGTAGGAGAACATTGATTTTCCTTAAAGGGTTAACATATACTCGTGTCAACCATGAAAAAATACGATAATTTCGCGCTCCGCGTGTATAATGTTTCGCTGATTCTTGGTATACATGGGCCATGGGCATTTTATTTATAGAAATGGTAATTGTTTGGACGGATTAAAAGTCGAACTGCGACCCGGAGGCCGAGTTCGGTAAAAAAGTGCAGTTGGGAATTCTGGTGAGATGCATATGAAACCTTCAGTGAAAAGCCGTATATAGTTGTTGTAATAATTTGAAGGATTAGTTGTTTTAACGGAATTATGAGTTGGTCATTCGTGAAATATAATTACAATCATGGGTATATATATAATATATGATCTTGTGCGCATTACCATTTCTGACATTGGTTTTCTTGTTGTATAATGTTGAATAATAACTATATTGAAACAGTAGAAATAAAACCAATGTATCAAAGATACGTGTTCCATTCTCCCTCAGTCCCGGGGTCCGTACTATCACTTCTCTACACGAGTAATTGAGTAGCGGAGAACGTGGTCAGTACTAGGAACGCTGGAAATCTACTTGATTAAGCGACTCTGTGTAAATTATCACGTCATGCCAAATCGAGTGATATGAAATCCGTTTGTCAGAAGTTAGGAATGTCAGAACTTTTCAACAGTTACAAATTTCAAACAAATTTGGAGTGGGTAGACACCACCTCCTCAATGCCCCGTACTCATAGCAACGTCTCTGGTGACCCTCTATCAGGCCCTGCATGTTTGAGTTCTAATTTTTCTCATTTATAGACAGATTTTATCATCATTATAAGGTAAACATAAATAGATCATCCTCGGAAAACGGGTCCAAATCTTTTTCCGTTTTCGGTTTTTTCCTGACCATTTTTGGACACCCACCCCCCCCTTAACACTAAAACAGAGATTTGCGGGGGGGGGGATTCACTGTAAACAGCTGTATACGAATTTCTGTGCATACTATTTGTCATGGATGTTAACATTGACATGTAAATAGGAACGAGTCATTTTTGGGTCATTCGGCCAAAAAAACATGGCTGCCAGTGGCCATCATGGATTTCAAAATTCAATCCATTAGCATGGGCTACAGGCTATACTGTTGGTCTCATCATCATGAAATTTTGCATTTATGTTAATATTGACGTGCTAATGTGTTTTAAGCCAAACTCATTGCAAAAACAGTCAAAAAGACTTTGCAGGAAAACAAATTTGAGTTGCGGAAAAAAATGTTTGTTGGTCCCATCGACCACCCACACACCCCGGCATACGTGCCCGGAAACAATCACCCCCTGGCAACACCGGAACTTTAGTACCATGTTAATTAGAATATAATTATAATGTTCAATTTGTGTTGGGTTATTACGCCACCGTAGTGTGGTGTTTCTAGCTTTTGTTTTTTTTTGATATCGCATGGTCGATCGATAATTCACTGGGTGATTGTACATTCGGCAAACCTCGTCCACAGGGCGAATGCATTGTGGGGCTTTTATTTATTTATAGAGTTGGAAATTCCGTTTATTTAAAAGTCGGAACTACGCGACCAGTAGGCCAAGTCCAGTAAAACGGTTCGTTATAGGTGCTGGTTGTTATTGTTATTTTAACGGAATTCTGAGTTGGTCATTCGCGAATTAATATATTTTATATTCTATAATTAAAACCGTGGGTATATAATATATGATCCTCTTTATGGATATTGTAGGAAGGTAAATTTAGCTAAAGCGGTGGGATATTGCAAGACAACACATTTCGGTTTGCGCTATAACCGCTCAATGTTTTAAGGTGTTACACAACGTCTGATAAAAAGAGTTCTATCTGGAATATTCACACAATTTTTTCAGAGAACATGCATAGAGTAAACATAGTCCTATCGGACTATCGTAAAGTAGTTCCGTTTAATTCGGGATTAATTAACCCTCAGACTGCCGAAACCGCCGACAATAAATTCGCTTGTTTGTGTCCCCCGAAAATCAAACTTGCCTGTTTAGAGGTCCCATTTTCGTGGCTAATGGTGATAGAATCACAATTTTTCAGTCAAGTTCATGGATAAATTACATTACACTTAATCGGCTTATGTCCGCGGCCATAAACCTGCGTTTTGATAACAATTTATTTGAGACAAACTGTTGCGCGGGTATCAGTCGGCGCTTATCGGTTGAAGTTATTATGATCGTGCAGCCTGCACGTGCAACAAGTGTTCAAATACAACAGAAAAAAAAATACTATGTCAAATAAATAACGTGATCAATGGACAGACACGTTTCATTTCCGTGGGACACGAAAAAGCGAATTTAATGTCGTCAGTTTCGGCAGTCTGAGGGTTTTAATTAATCTCCTTTACGATATCCCGATAGGACTATGTTTACTCTATGTTCTCTGAAAAAAAAATGGTGTGAATATTCCCGATAGAACTATTTTTATCAGACATTTTGTAACACATTAAAACATTGAGCAGTTAGCGCAATTTTCTGAAATTTCGGACTATTTCGTCTATAAAAATACGATGAGCAACTGAAAATGTTTTTCAACATTCTGGAAGGGGTATATGTCCATGGTATATATGTTTAAAATTTCACGCATAAACTATGACAGATAACAAAGTTATAATTAGTTTTATAGGCCCACCATAAATCCCCTATAATAAACGCATGCCTCCGTAAGCACATGGCTTTGCTGTGGATACTTTCGTTCCCAGCATGCATCATTCTCGCTATCTGTAAAATGTCTATGAACAATGGCTGCATGTGCCATGCACTCTTAGCTTTAAATTTGATCCGCATTTAGAAGCATTCTGGTGTGGCGAATGAGAAACCTGCAGTAATTTATAAGCAGTAGTTCATTGTAATAATTTGAAGAATTACTTGTCTTAACGGAATTCTGATGCGGTCCATTCATGTAACCAATATATTTTATATTATGATTTATATTTATGACTAATAATACGATCTTGGTGGCGTTACCATTTCTGACTATGGTTTTCTTGTTTAGTGTTGGCCGTGAGATACACATGGATGATAAGGGTGGTTGAACATATTTTGTCAACACGAAAAGACACATTTAAAATGGAACTGTATGTTTTTTCTGAAGGTGTCTTTACTTCCTCTCTGGTTGCACAAGGTACACAAACATGCATATGCTATTTGGGATCAAACAAATGAAAGACGCTGCATATATAGAGAACGCCAAATGAATAATTTACAGCAAAAATCAAGCCAAGAAAGCTGTCGGCGGCCATTTTTTTCATCGAAAATAGTTCAAATTCGAGTAAGTCAAGAGGTGATCAAGATAATGCATGTGCTATTTACGAATCATGCACTCAGCTGATAGATATAGGCGTTGCAGATGGATTGAAATACGAAATCGGAGACGGTTGCTGCAAGCCATGTTTTTAAAAACAAAATCTGGAAATTTTCTGCACCCCTCCCCCGCCATTTCATCTCATCTCGATCTCATAAATGACGGCTGCAGTTTCAATGAAATCAAATGTAGAAATCCAAGATAGCCAATGGCGGTCATGTTTTTAAACAATAAATCAGATTAATCGGATGAAAGATGTGATATGTAGAGCGTCCAGAAATGTCCAGCAATTAAAATTTGCTGTATCTGTTGGAAGATTTCAACCCGAGGGGAGGGGTGATAATTAGGAGATAAACATACCACTGTTTCGTTGTACAACGAAACAGGGTACGTTATCTTCATTGTAATAAAATTTTACCGTGCTTAATTCAGATTTGATGCACGCTGAAGCGGCCGATGAACGGTATCTATAGACAACGCACGGGTGTGCTCGTTTCGCTACTCCGTTCTGCGCCGATGAAATTTTAACGTGCTACATTCAGATTTGATGCACGCTGAAGCGGCCGATGTCGGTGAATCGAAAACTAAAGTTAGTCACTCTTGGCCAATCAGAATGCTTGTTTTTAGTGACAAATACTCAATTGAATTACAATGACATTTGGAAAAATCGGTCTGCATGGTTCAAGAGGCGTGTAGTTAAGAGACCAGCCATGGGAACATACACATGAACTGTTCAAATAGACCCGACAATGTCCCATGCATACAATATAAGTACCATGACCCACATCAACCCCATCTGACAGGTCCATGTGACCTGTCTTGGAACATACACATGACTTTATAAAATAGACCCGAATGTGTCCCATGCAATATAAGTACGCCACAGACCCGACAGTGTCCCAAATAATAGGAGTATACGTGCACCTCAACCCCCTGTCGCCGCGTCCCTGTGACCAGCCTTGGTAGCAAGTTAGTAATTAATTTTACTTGGCGCCTCAAACCTTCCGTATTCTCCTCAATTTAACAAAACAGATTACAAAAAATAAAATAAGTTGTTTTTAAATCAACATTTTGAACATCTAACGCCGTTATAACATCCGGTCAGAGTACCCCGAGTCACCACACCAAATTTGGTTGAAATCGTTCATTTATTTTTGAAACGATGATTAATTTAAATTGACATATTGATTGTTATTTGGCAAGTATTGATTTTTAATCGACGTATTTGTTGACCGAACGGCTTCCTATATTTAAACAAAATGGAAATAAATTGAGAATCAATATGCTTTACATTGGACATCTTTCACAGAACGAATTACTACTGCTAAGAATTACGAATAGGGTACTAGTCTACTACGTCACTAGAATTGTTGTTCTTTCTATCATTTGTCGTTTTGACATATCCGTAAAGTTACGATTACGGCTTCGAAAAGCAAATAATGTACGCGAGCTTTGCATGCATTTATCGAACTTACCACCGACTATGACCTGATACGAACACAATTAAGTACACAATAATCACGACAAAAAGAACCATATCTTCTTACTGTGAGTGTCAAGAAGTTTGGATGGCATATTCTGTGAAAGGCTTTTTGACTGTCCAAAAAATGTACGATAAACTATTGGCCGTTGGTAATACTTATTATCAGTAGTAGTTCATTATGCGAAAGGTGTAATTATTTCAAAACAAAACACGAGTGCTATCCTCTATATGGCAACAACTTCAGAATTAATATACATTGTGTGTGTTTTCTCACATCAGATCTATCAACTGAAAATGTGTGTTCTTTAATCTTCATCTGAAGAAGATTTCGATTAACAAACCATGTTAATAGCGTGTGGTATATGGGGGAAACTCCAGCGTTGTTGTGATTAAGCCACAGCTAAGTAGTCTGTTGTGGGGAAACATCACACACAACAACATACTATGCTGAGTAAGTGAAAAACAAGTGTTTTCCCCATCAGATTCATTATATATTGCTTGGAACAACAGTAGACCCTGTTTTAGATTTCGAACTATCTTGAGATCCTGTCGTTTTGGTATGTCTTTTTATTTTGAATTTTTCGCGAAGAGCACCCACTGTCTTTTTGTTGAAGAGAAAGGAAAATGCTATAAACGTTCCCTGCATGCTGTTAGTGACAATATATATATAGTTCAATACCTCAACATCAGTGAATGCCGAAATGAAACCGCAAACCCACGTCAAACCCATGACCAGAGCAATACGACAATATGCAAAGAACCGTCGCCTATCCGGTTTTCTGTTGAGAGTTGCTGCCGAATAGCGCGTCTGCTTCTCTATTGCCATGACAATAGCGATAAAGCAATAGACATCAAATATTAGATGCGACAAAACCGGAAGTCCGAAAAAGTATACGGTTGCCATGGAAACCCCGATCCAACACTTGCCTCCGTTGCCATAGCCCATGTGGAATCCTCCAGGTTTGGAGTATTCTAATGTAGCGGAAAGAGCCACGACAGTCGTTGGAACGACAACGGATGCCAAACAATACCAGCGGAAAGTAGTCGAAGTGTCGTCTCCAATACTATTACCCACAAACTTGCGCTTGAAGTCATAAGCTATTACCGATACCCAAGAGAATGATAGCAGTAGGAACCAATGCAATGCAACGGCTATCGCGGTACATATATGCGGTTGGTCGACAGCGTTGAAAAACAACAGGACTTGCGCTACCATCAAGCTAGAAGAGAACGCCATCAGACATTTCCCTGGGTGGTTTCTTAACTGCTCACACAATCCATGGACGCCGATGGTTAATGCCAGACACACAACAGAGAAGCCTAGCATCACGATGGACACCAACTCCTTATTAGTATCTGTAGACGGTGAAATTGTTCTAAGCATATCAGCGCAGACATAGAGTATTCCTTCAGCGATTTCGAACTGACCATCTCTGACAGGGATGCGATCATTATTTATTGACAATACACCGTTGGTAAAGCGAAACTCATCTTTTTCATATTCAACCATTGGACAACCGAGATATATTTTCTTGTGGAAACATATCAAACTCAGAGTTTTGCAAGATATGCTTTTGGAGGAATGTAACACTTCTTGGAATGGAATATTCCTGAGAGAACCGTAATTGTCGTTATCGAAATATAAGAAAATGTCATTGTCCCTTGGGTTTTCAACGAACTTGCCATTGCATACAAATGTTTTATTACCATTTTGGCATTTTAGCGGTTCTCTGTCGACATTTCCAAATAATACTACAAGGTCTGGGTAGAGTGTGAGCTCTGTACTTCCACTGATATGAGTCAGGATTTGTTTATACAGATCTGAAATATTTCTTGCAAGGAATGATATTTCCACCACATGCGGCCACCGTTCATGGCCTGCTTTAGCTTCCAGATAAAATACATATGAATCATCACATACCACTTCAATGTTGAGACGATATAAATGGTGAGAAACCCTAGGATTCCTATACCACCCACCGTTATTGTCAGACCCTCGTACTTCTTCCATATTATCAAATAACGAAACATCACGGAACCACGTGGCATTCTCGACCACACTGTGACATGTTTTGTTGTAGTACTTCATCGACAATATATCTGCTCCTGCGATAAACAATGTCTTGTTCCAGAATTCCAGCTCGCGGTCTATGAATGAGTCGAACTCAGAAATATCGCCTCCAGAGAAATGCGTCAAGTCATTAGAGAAATAGTATTTTATGTAATAAACATCAGAACCATTAGGAATTAATTGCATTGCATTGTTTCTCTTGATTGAATCATTGCATGTTTCGTCCTGGCTGCCGCTACATGTAACCTGCCTGCACTCCCCGCTAAATGGCACGAACGCGTAGCCATTGTTGCATCTCTCTACGTTATGCTGGCCGCTACTGAAGCTAAGAATGTCTTCGCCATCGAAATTGAATAGTAAGACAATGCCAGAAGATACATCTTCCATTATTGGTTTATACGCCTTTTTACATGCGCCTCTTGGAAGTTCGCAATCGCAAAATTCATGTTTTGTATAATACACTTCGCTTGTTGGTTCAACAATACATTCATGCAGATCAAGTGTTGCTTCAAAGATAACTCGCTGATTTAGAGTCATCTCGCTGCAATTGCACTGGTTTGCAACACAGTTCCTTAGTTGAGCTGTATAATTGTAAACGTACTCTATTATACATCCTGGAGCCAGGAATGACAACATGTCATGGTCCATCCCCTTGACAGACTGTATACCCCCACAAACTGCCTTCTTTTGCCAACGAAGTAAATCGCCTTGATGAAAACCATGACATACCGCACAGTGTATATTTTTGAACACTATCCCGGGATTCGTCTTCGGAGATACTGGATAACTGTACAGATCATGAATATCAAGTTGTTCGCACTTGTTTCGCTGATTTGAGTCCACTCCTTCAGGGCAGGCACTCACGGTGAGCGTATCTACGAGTTTTGGCTTATTGTCCACAACCAAGTTAAGTGTTTCACAAACACTGTGATCCATGTACCGCCGTTTCAAGTCGTAATTCGATATAAGATAGTTATCATCCATGACAGACCGATATCCGCGACCGAGATATTCCACTAGTGTATCATCGTCGGCAATTCCTGTGCATGTCTGGAAATAATCAGCACAACAATCACCGTAAATTATACAGTCTCTGTCACACCAACACTCGCCATTGTTCGGTCCAACACAGAAGTATTCTGACGACAAAGATCTGCATGTGTTTATTACTAATTGGTTTACTTGGCATTCCCCTTCACAATTATGATTGTCGTTTCCTGATGGTTCGTCCATAGGCCTAGGTGTCAATGCTCCTCCGCTGTTCTGTCGTTCGTTGTTTCCACGTTGTGTGTCTCTCGTATTTCTTGATCCTCCGGTTGTTCTGTCTATTGTCGAGCCGACTGTGATTTGTGTAGTTCTGGCAGTTTTGGGGTCAGGAGATCTCGATGCTGCTCGCCCCTGATCAAAGTTGAGACTATTACTGGACGTATCCAGGTGAACCATCGGAATCAGCCATATCACTATGAAGATAATACCTGTAATATAAAAACGATACCTATGACATAATCTGCATGATTGTCGTACAAGTTTGCATCATATTTTCTGGTCAGGAATTTCGTCATAGAAAACCAGATGTTGCCAGAATATGAACGACCACAATGCGTATAAATGCATCTTATACCAAAGTTAACGACATTAAATGACATCTGTAGTTCACATGTATAACGGTGCTTCTGACATATACTTTAAAATAATTGTTTATATGATCGATTCTTGTAAGGTTATTGCATGCTATTTACAGGCAAATTTCTGTAGCATCGTTACGGTCGAACAACAGTTTTTACTTCTCACGCAGTTAGCTGTGGTATACATGTGTATTTTCTATTAGTTCGTTTTTGTCACATTATAGCTTTCTGCTTCGAAATGCCTGCAGAATAAAAAAAGCCAGGCAAGTTTGCGAGTTTGCGAACGAGACCTTAAACGCGCATGGCTAGAGCCCAATAGAAACCCAAAATTATGTATACATATTTCGGTAAGAGCTAGGTATTTCAAAGCATACATGCGCTGAGGATAGTACATTCATGTTTTGAGATCGTTTCCTTAGTGTGTGTCGGTTGGAGTTTTTAAAATCAATTATGTAGACCATGGGAAGGCCATCTACATCTATCGCTGGAACGTGTATTGTATGTACTACATAGTAATGACGATTAAAACAAAGAGAAAGGAGTGCGGGATTTTTTTTAATTGTTTGATGTTGTAAGATAACGCAATAAACCTTTTCCGGATGTCGCGCGTTATTCCGTTTCCGATTCCAGAATTGCAATGAATACAGACGTCGCAATATTTAATTGGGACCCAATCATCGTGTTGAAGTCGTATTTTTTATGACTTCAATGCGTCTTTATATGCAGACACATATATTGATCGTAGAAAGCATTGCAAGTCGTGTACCTATCGACCTTTATTTCGATATACCGGGAAAAATATTATTAGGTGTATGTTTGAGCGCAAACCGCCATGTGGCTTTTAACTATCGGCGAAAAGTATAACATCGGTTTATTTTAGACGTTTGTATTCAGAACCAGGACCCAAGCAAACACGTCCATTATTATGGACGACGCGCCATGGTGCACTCACGTGCTATAATTATACTCTCGTGTCGCATTGTCTAGCGATAATCTTTCACTTTCAGTTCGCGAACACAATTATTGTTAACTTTCTGTGAAATGCTAAGAAGGACATTATTCGGTGCATGCCGATCGCCAATCACCAAATTCCTGACTCCTTCGTCTGCTCTTGAAATTTTGAAATGTGTAGTAATCCCCAAGGCATTATATGGATGTGAAATGTGGTATGGCCTGACGATGGAGCTCCGTGCGCCGGTGGTTAGCGCGTCGGACTTGTGTTGCTGTCAACACATCGGCATGCGTTCGCGCCTCCAGCTGGCCAAAGTGAGTTCCACACAACAGTGGCTTGTCCAAAAATCGATTAGCGGGCAATTGTGAGATCGCACGCTGTTCGAATTTCGCGCCAAGTTGTGACCCCTGAGCAAGGTCACTCGTACTGTGTCTGTTTCGCTCCACCCAAGCGTTAACACGGGTACCCGATTATGAGCAGTGAAAGATCTTGTCAGTATGCTAGTCACATTGTGACTGTACCTCCCCCTGTCCCCGGGGAGCAGTATATAGATGGATTACTGAATGTTCAGGCTCATCGGGGTAATAATTGTCCAACGCATTGAAACTAATTCCATGTCTAATGCGTTTAATTAAATGTATGATTATTATTAAATACACAGGTTCTGCAACTTGAGAGAATCTATCGTGTGTGTATAAAACATATTCAATATTTGCCTACTAGAACAAGTACAGAACTTTCACTGTCATTACTTGGTTTAACACCACTGCATGTCGAAGTAGACCGGAAAAAACTTTTATTCTTGGGAACACTAATAAATATTCCAAACACTCGTCGCGATGCTCTAAGAGTGTTTCTGTTCAATGTTCAGGGCCACCTCTATAAACGGCCCCTGTCTGGCTTTGCGAAGGAAATATTCACACACCTGCACGCATATGATTTCATTGATTACCTCACAAATTTTATTGATTCTGGGTTCTTTCCATCACAGAAACAATGGAAAGAAATTGTAAAAGAGAAGATCGACAACTTCGCATATCAAGCACCATGGTGTGATTTGACAAATGAATCACTGAATTTCTTTAGGATGGTTAAATCCTATCCTATGTCGATCTGGAGAGGCTGGCTACTATGCAGGGAACACCCAAAGTACAAATCTAAAGCTCTCTATATGGCAAACATCATCTCCAGAACGACATATGACAACAACGCATTATGCAAGCACTGTGGATGCCAATACTCTGATCTCATGTCACACATGTACCTCCATTGCTTCTCTCCGCACATACAGGAACTCAGAAATGAATTCTGGTATAAAATCATAAACATATTCGGAATTCCTACATTTTCATTCCTGGATTTACTCTCGCCGGTAGGATTCCTCACTTATGCATGTGGATGTGGAAGTCACCCTACTCTGGAACTCATGTGTGATGAGAAACGCTTATTTATTCATTGTCTCATATTTGTGTGTGTCCTTTGCTCCATCTGACCAATGCAAAAGGTCAACCAACCTCATATAAGTGAAATTGATTTAGTTTGAATGTCACTGTTGTATTCACAAACATGTATATACCTGAACACATATCTCTCCTTCAAGGAGGCAATAAAGCATCTCTCGAACGACGAACATCCTAATTTTGCGCGCTCCAAAAGCGACACAATTAAAGATACGGGCGGCGTTGGAGGTTGGTATGCTGTTAAAATATTCACCTCCGTCAAAAACCGCCATAAACAGAAAGAATAGTAAAATATAGACAGACTTTGGTCTTATACCAATCAGAAATATGGCATAAACAGTATGTTATTGTCATTTTTTCCCCTTTGTTATGAAAAACAAAAGCAAAAAACGTAACGTTTCCTGGCTTTTGTTTAGATCCGGATATGGTAAACACAAAGAGCGTTATTTGTTACTGTTTTCCTGATATGGAAATAATAAAGAGCGTTTATATAATTTTTGTGTGATTAACCAATAGAATTGCACAGGGAACACAACTTCTGTAACACGAGCAGGCTCTTGTTCGCGTACACCATCGTACGTCTTGGCGACAATATACTATTTACGCGCTGATCGTGTTTGGCATATGAACAAAACTATATATATTTTAATATTCCTTCTGTTGATGGCGATTTGAACAAATATGAATATTTCTGCAACGAACGCCGCCCGTGAATTTAAGTGATAATATGTCCAACTATAATCGACGAAACACGGTTTGCGAAATGTCTCATGTTTTGGTGCGGGCAGAAAGCGACGACATCGAAAAACATGAGACATTATATGTTGCACATTTTGTCGCTTTGGACGCGCTACCAATGTTGCACATTGTGTAGTTTTCGGCGCGCGCCATTATGAAGTGGCCTTAATAGTATTCCATAGCAATTCACCATTGGATCAAGACAATTTTAAGCGCGTGCAGGGACGTCAACGGCACGGGTAGATGGCCAGAGGGAGCTGCTACCTTCGTGCCATTTTCTTGTACAGCTACCTCTTGCCCTCGAATGCTTCCGGCATCCATCAGGCTAAAATGTTCCACAGTTGAAAATTTCATACCTGACACAACAATTGTCGGAAATTTCAAACCAAAAGTATAGTTTGAATTTGTTCTAATAGTTTAATATTGCAACCAGAATTAGAGGCCCATTTAATTTTTCGAGTCGCCGATTATTTGTTTATGGTGACTTGATATACAGTTTTAATAACAATTTATGCCATAAAATATGATTAAAATACTATAATTCATCACTATTTGAATCATCTGTGTCTCAGAAGATGCCCACAGAGAAATAGAAAACTGCTGAAATCATAGAAAGACCCCCCCCCCCCCCGTGACACACAGAATGCAACAGAACTCAAACTTTTTCAATGGAAGGGGAAGACCTCTATCTTTAATATATATTCCCCCTGCATTGAAAATATTACTGTTTTTACTTCAATCTTAATGACAAAACGTGTTGGCAACTCGACAAAAACAACATGTCCACAGTATATTACACCGGATAAGTTGATAATACAATGTTTTGAAGCTTCCTCTTTCAAATGGTATATAATATGGCATATATTTTATATAATGTAATCTGGGGGTTCGAAAATTAAGTGTTCAACTTGTTGTTTTAGATCAAAATTCGAATATGTTCCTACTTTCGCAGCTCACTTTCGGTCAATTGTTATGCTGAAATGGAAATGGAAATTCCCATGCAACCAAGTTTGAGGTATACATACCAGTTGGAAAAAAAGACACCCCAAACGGAGACCCTCTAGTCATTTCCCTGCACTTCGGATACACACATAGCGATGCGATACACACAGCAACACCACGCATGTTAATCCACTGGATATAATTGTGTATATTACACGTGAGCTTTAAATACTTTATAGATGTGGGGACGCCCCTTCCGAAACAAAACAAATGGCCACGATTAAACCTTACGGGTGATATGAGGAAGATATTCTCTGTTTGTCAACAAATCCACTGATTGTAGATTTAATAATTTGTGAGAAACACCTCAATGATAAAAACCAGGATAAATGGTTGAGTGATGTAGAACGACTCAGGAACATTGTTGAGGATCAACTCCATTTCACGTTTTCATGTGGAGCGTACGATGACATCAGAGTTGACTACTTTACAAAGATAAATTTCTGTATAAATGGTGTAAATACTCTTAGTTTCATGGCTGGTTATTTAATGACTAACTTTCCACGTCAGACATCAAAATTTGTACATAGAGCGTTCGTGAGGAGACAGTCCATAGTTTCGACACCACGCAATGCAAATTAATGTAAATATTGGACTTAAAGTGACTTATAGGCCTTAACGGCCGGGTGTATTGGACATGTAACATAACTTTTGTACGCATATGTATTCTGATTATACACAGGTCACTATAATAAAATATATTCAATATTCGCTGGATTACTGCCAGATCTGTTTGTTTAATTGCCAAATAAAATATTATTTAAACTTTCCCCTGAATAAGGCTATATCTATGTTCCTGCTGAAGTGGTTATTGATACATTAATTCGTTTGTTTGAGCAAAGATATACTCACAGAGATTATCCATAACCATTATTCAGAATGAGACACGTTTCTCTGAGTTCTAAAGTCTCAGAAGTTCTGCAGCAAGTACTTTATACATCTGGAGAACTCGGCGTTCCCTAGGTCTTCTGATGAATTGTGACCTGTTCGGCCGCTTTAACTCGTCATATTTTCAATTCCATCTATAAAGTGATTATCAATAGTACCTGTAATTACTAAGTCGCACATATATAGAAGTTGTTACATTTGCGAGTAACAAAAACGCTAATAGCTTTCGCGTTGATAATTGAACACGGGACGAAGTACAGACGTGTAATGTAACTTTACGAAATGGAAAATGATGGCTGGAATGATCACAGCGCGTGACTCTGTCTATTATTGTTTTGTGTTCTCTTAATGGTCCGATGGCAATTCCCGCCCGTGAAAATAGAGTCACGGAACAATCATCAGAAAAACACGGAACAATTTCCTGCATGGTTCTATTGGCGACTGTGGGATTTTAACATCGGTTGTTATATTGTTTTGTTTAAATATAATGTAATGGAAAGTAATATTTTAGTCGTACATCGTCATAGTCACGTAGTCGTGAAAACAAGACTCCGTCAATCAATATACGCCGAGGGCGGAAAGTTTACGGTGCATGCATGGATATCAAGATTTATTTGATTTTGCTTTTCGGGATTGTTCTTATTAATCATTAATTATATATTGGATTATCAGGAACAAGAAACGACAGTCAATAAACTGTTGTGCGATATATAGTGTTTGGGGTGTGGAATTGATATCTTTTCATTCTAATGCATGTTTGCTGAAGAATATTATATTTAATATTTGATATTTAAAGGCCCACTTATTTTTCGAGCCACTGATTATTGTTTTATAGTGCCTTGATGTACGGTTTTAATAACAATCTATGCCATAAAATATTATTAAAATACTATAATTCATCACCATTTGAAACGTCTGTGTCTCAGAAGATGCTCATAGAAAAATAGAAAACAGCTGAAATCATAGAAAGATTGCCCCCGTTTGGCTCCCAGAATGCAGCAGAATTCAAACTAAAAATGTATTTTCAATGGAAGGGGAATAACTATATCTTTAAGATTGAGAGTTATTCAACCTCCATTGAGAATAATACAATTTTTGCTACAATCCAGATGAAAAAACACGACAGTAACTCAATAAACAAAAACATGTTCACAGTTTATTACACCGGATAAGTTAATAATACAATGTTTTGGAGATTCCTCTTTCAAATTGTGTTATAATATGGCATATATATTTATATGTGTGATCTGGGGGTTCGAAAATTAAGTGTGCATTTAACGCCTATCCAGATGAGATGTGACGGCATATATATACAGATGATGAGATAGTTTAACCCTTTATAATCTAAATACTCATTGACGAGTAGTTATCCCTTTGGCAATTTTCAGATAATAGGTTCAACAAACGACCGGTCTAAGACCTGTTGGGAAACACAACGTCACCCCTTTTCAAATTGATATCGAGGCAGTCAGGTGAAATCAAGCCTCTGCGTGGTCTTTCCTCCACCTGTAAAATTGACAACGTCGTGTGTGGCCTAGCGGCTAGAACGACGATAAACCCTAATAAACCAAACAAATCCAATAGGAGTGGTGGTCATTTTATAATTTCAAACTGTTTGACACCCTATATAGACATTCTAGACATTCTAGACAAGTTCCTTAACGTTGTAACTTTCAATAAATAGGGTAATTCAGTAGTTACAATGAACACATACTGCTACCTCACATCCAAGCTGACACCCCCCCCCCTAAGGTTTGACAATTTCTAAATATAGGGCATTTCAATCCAAAATTATGTTTCATAGTACTCGAACATTCTTTGTGATTGGAGATATTTGTAAATACAAAGAACACGTACTATTTGTGATTTATGTTTGTAATCGTAGGTTCATAGTACTGGCGGAACACCTAGTACAAACGCTATCGCATGCCAAATGGGGTGGGATGCTGAAAAATCGCAAGCCAATTTGCGCGCGATTTAGTTTGCCGTGTCCCGCGTGACTCAGCATCGCATGCGAATATGTTTCGATTGTAAAATTCAAAGAAATGTAACAGGTCGCGCCAGCGACCGCTGCCGCGGGGGCCTGATGGCTCATAAAAACAACTCTATATATAAGCGCCCGCGGCTACCACTTTATAGCATCAAGGGTAGACTGAGCAAATCGAGACGGGATGCTGGTCCCGCCAAACTCTCCAGACGGCATCGACATATCAAAACGCATGCGATTCTCGCCTATCGTATCCGTATTTGGACGAGATTGTAAGACCATAGCCTGGGTCGTGACTTAGCGATAAGGCTTATTCGCGTACGGCGGGTCACGAAGATCAAGCACAGAGAACGGGACCTTGACGACGCGATTATCGATAACTAACAGATAAAAGCGCTAACAATAATTCTAACTGAAGTTTCTCAGAAAGGTTTATTTTCAATATTGATCGATAAATTTGTCTGTTTGCGTTATTTAAGCGAGATCATTGAGTTGCGGGCATATTATATATTGGATTAATCGAAAATTCGAAATCCCGTTCCGCGGTTTAAAGGTACTCAATCCGATAAAACTCCTCTCAATTACTATTTCAATGGCTTCTGGGGTCAAAAATATTTGATTCGAGTCGAGAAAGTCACCCATCAAAGCTCAGATTTGTTAGATATCGATTTTAGAAATCTATTATTTTTCATTATCGGGAATACTTTCTGGCCCAGATCTCAGTCAAAATTGCGTTATTATTACCACTTGATTTTAGAGTTATCCATCCTTGTATGTTTGAATAGAGTTTTGGTGTACAAATCTCGAGCAGGAAACGAAATTGACGGCAATTATTAGTACTCATCTCGAGAACATAAGAATTTTCAAAAATCAATATCTAATAACTCTGAGCTTTGTTTGATGGGTTCCTCGACTCGAATCAAATATTTGTTACCAACAAAGCCAAAGAAATAATAATATAGGACCCTCTTATCGGATTGTTGTTGTTGAAATCTGTTGAGATGGGGACCCTCTGGTCGGATTGAGTACCTTTAAGTGATATACAGGTCAAAGTTCTGGAGGTGCATTCCATATTTCAATATTCATGAATCCATGGAATTCGTGAATATTCAAAAGCTCCATATATATGGAATTATGAATATTCAAAAGTTCCATAGATATGGAATGCACATCCAGAACTTTGGCCTGTAGCACTTAAACCGTGGAACGGGGGCTGGATGAAACCAATATGACCGCGAAACTCAGTGATCTCGCTTATAGACATGCACGTTATTCCATAAATTTAGTGAAGTTTCTCAAAGACAATTTATTTTCAATATTGTTCTGGACATTTGTCTCTTTGTTTTGTTCATCTGTTGACATGCCCGTTACTTTTTAAATGTCATTTTTAACGAAGTTGTAGCACAGTTATATATTTATTGTTCTTTTCATATCAGTCTTGTTTATTTTTTCAGCAAAAACCTGACTTATGGTTTGACGGTTGGCGAGCGGACGGGCGGACGTGGTTTCGTCCGGGCGGGCGTCCGCGAGCTCGGACGGACCTAAACATATATATATATAACATTAACATATAGCCGTTTGTTGATGGATTTTTACAATTTGTGGTTTTTGAGTAAATCGTGTCTGCTCCAACTTTCTGACCATGCAGAGTTGCTTTTAATATTACTGTATATCTCTATTTTAATTTTGTGTTGCGTAAAGTACCGTTTTCATCATTTTGCAAGTTTGTAAATGTTGATAATCGATTTCTACGATTGGGTTCTATATTACATTAACGCCATCTAGCGACGTTTATTAATTTGCGCACAAACATTAAAATCAACATCTACCATAAAGCGCACCAGTCAGATTTCCTTCATCAAGGAGATAAACCCTGCATGGAGTTTGGATTACATGTGTCTGTTTAAAAAATATGTTCACGATATAGTTATTCCCCATTGATATATATTGACAGCGGTGTCTGTTAGTTGTTGACAACTCTAATTATTTGAAAGAGACGTATATTGAAATTAAATTGACTTCTGTTAAGTTGGAATTGACTTCATGGCTGTATTTCGACTATTATTAATTTTCGTTTGTCGTCTATTAATTTTATAATGACTTCTGTTAAAATTGACTTACTGGCTGTAATTCGACCTGTATTAATTTCCATTTGAAGTCATATTAATTTTCATTTGACTTCTATTAAGTTGAATTAAGAGGGAGGTAAAGTGGAAAATTTATTATTTTTCTCCCATAGGGTTTCCATGTTAAAAATTTGAGACAAAATCCTGACTTCATAAATTTTACTACAGAATCTATGAATGTACCTTCATGTAATTCCTGATTCCATCTAGTGACAAGGCGTCGTCGATTTTCGAAAAACGTACCCATTATCTAAATATCACACTTCAAAAAACTTTACGAACAACAGAAATTGCGGAAATTATGTCCGCCATTGGTGGAGTTATCGTTCCTGTGTTGAGAAATGTGCTTATTTTACAACGTTGAAAATAAAACGAACTGACTGTTGTGACAACACAGGGTCCATAACACAATTGGATAATCGTTTGTTGCGTAACACTGTATTGTTTTCATAAGCGATCGCGCCATCGATTACTTACAGTCGGCATCAAGTTTTACGAAAAATCTCGCAGGAATTTCGACGTAAACATAACAAACTATGCAATAAACATATCACTCCGCCGAAATAGTTCGGAATATATATATACGATATTAAAGGGGTATTGTACGCCAAATGTTGTTGTTGGTTTCTATAGTCTCCGAGTCTGAGAATAAGGTAACACTTTTTTCATTATTTGAAAGTCTGTTGAGTACGAAGTAGTGTTACGGATGACAAATTTACCGGAATGCAAAAATACAAATTGTCGTTGTCGAGTAATTTTTGTACAGTTTTCAACCAAATGAATCAAATAAAAGTTATATTATAGGCATACTAGTCCCATATAATCATTTAAGTTATTGTATCGTCGCTAGTCAGTGAGTGGCTTGAGTGTTCTCCCCGTATCATCATAATATTTTAAGCGATCGTGTGTGCGATCGGTTTAACAAGCCAGTATCCCTCATTTACTTTATTTGATTACGCAAATTCGTAATTTAATTGACGCCATTTTATGGCTCCAGTCATAAATTCAATTTATATCAAATTATTAACTTTTAAATTATTAAATTTTAAGATAGCCTATTAACCTGAGCGTTTACAGAATACATCTTCGACTCAAATTACTTATGTTTCTATATATTATCGATATGTCACCGGAAATTTAATGAAAATGGCGTACAGTACCCCTTTAAGTAATAATATCACATAATACGTACTGTTAATGTCAAATACTTACACCGTATGGCAGAAAAGTTACACCTGGCTATTATTAAATGTTGATATCATCTTTCTTGTATGGTTTAAAATACCGACCGCGTGATTGAAATTTGGCGTAGTTACATATAACGTGGTTGTTGGGCGAATTCCGCCTTCCTGGTAAATTCTCCCCGCGAAATAAACATAAATCTAATAAATTGTCAACGTTTGACCGGTAAGGAATCAATATATTGATACAACATAGTATATACGTGTGTGTTAGATACATCAAAAAGTTATTGACGATCGCTTTATTGATCGACACGTACAGCTGAAGATTATAAAGGGAATTTCTTGTTTATTTTCAGCCGAAATCGAAACTCACGAAGATAGGTAAACAGGAAGTATGAAAAGCTATTTCGCTGTGCATGGTATTTGGGACTGTACATTTTTGCATACATGTATTTTTGATAGTAAAGTGGTGCTCCATAGTTTTCTGAAATAGTTCTTGCAAATGGCTGTCTTTTTGGGCGGTTTGTTTACATATATTAAGTTAAAATTTCTGGAGTTTAGGTTTGAAACTAGGAAATCCGCTACGCGTTGTCACTGCATTGGAGTATTAGCTACATGTTGATACCTCCTGTTGGCTATTTGATATTCTTACCAGTGAGTATTTTCATCTCAAAAATTTTGTGTTGTTTTGACATTCAAATGCATCTTTTTTGGATTGACAAATTTATTGCTTATCAGATATACTTAATCTTGGATTATTGTAGTATGTCTATCAACAAATATATTTTTTTTATTTTTTGGTCTTTTAAAACAAAAATACATGAATTTCAACCGGTTCCCATTTCTGGAATTGTGCCACTTTACCTCCCTCTTAACTTAATGATTATTAGTTAACACCTATTTATTTGTTGACCGTATTCTAGACCAAATGGCAGCCCATATACCTCACCCATATTTGAAGTTGACATCTGCCCCTGTCCAATAAGATTACAAACACCAAGTTTTGTTGAAGATATAATGCGGAAATCGTCGGACGCCCACACGGACAACAAGATCGACGCACGGGCGGACGGTCGGGCGGATATCCGTGATTTCCAATCAGCCGTTTTTTTATCGGAGGACAAGATGTATAAGTAATATATCGTTGATATGGCGCCAAAAAGCTTATTTTGCTTCTTTACTTAGGATTCATCGTAAGTTTGAGGTTGTTCCGTGTCCTGGTCCAAAGCTTCGATGTCGTCCGCATCAAAGATGGCGCTTGGAGAAGGCATGCAATCTCCTTACGACAGATGGTGCTCTTCTTTACGATCATAATTACCTACAGTGAAGAAAATTATTAAGGAACAGATACATGTAACAACTAAGAAATATATCCCTGTGTTAATTTTTCGACTTTATAGGGTTCCCTATCTAAACTTCAAAAAGTTTCAAGGTTTCGGTGGAATATGATCTCTACGGGCGTTAGCATGCAGAGTAGAGATTCATGGCATGATTTAGATATAGGGATGCTGATAATATGTAATTAGGGATTATCGTTGTAGTACACATACTCACAGTTGACTGTTGAGTACTCACGCTAATTAAAACAGGTTAAATTAGCCCAATGCTCCTCTTGTGTTGCTAGGTGATACCACAGGAGCCTGGAATTTGGTGAAAAACTCTCTTTTATTGGCGGAACCAGCACCCGGGACCGCAGGTCGCGGAAGGAACGAAACAGAAAATTGTTGACACCCATTTTTAACTCAACTGTATTCCTACAAAAAAAATTTTTTCACTAAAAATGTTGGTAACTCTTACTCCCTAGATGCCAATCTACAACATTCCATAGGTATATTTTTCCAGTTCTTCGAAAATGTCACTGTATTTCGGTAACTTATTTTAAATTCACCAACGAAGACAAATGTGCCGCATCTCCATCACCCGATGACGAATCGGAAATGACAAACGGCGCAAAACCATTTTTCCGGAATAACAAAGTCGGAACGAAATAAATTCGAAACCCGCGAAATTCAATAATATTTGAAAGCGCGTGCGGTTTTCGAACTTTGGCTCCAGAAAACTTAAATCGGTTTATGTTATGTTTAGAACTATCCGGGATCGATGAACTTAACAACCGCTCGTAACAACGATAGATTTAATTAATGATGAACATAAAATTGGTCGCGCCAATAAACCAGGTAGGAAATATCAGGGTACAATATAAAGCGTTAATCTCAAAGTCTAACATCTCCTTTTCCCATTGTCGAAGTCCCAAGTCTCCTTTCCCAACTGTACATCCACTCTCCCCCTTCCGAAATTAAAGTGTCAATTGCAGCTTATACTTGTGCAATGAGTATAACGAAAAATAATACATGTGAGTCTTATTTGACATGTATACAAATCACATTTCCTCGATGAGCCGTCTTGGAGGGCGAACTTCACGTACGCTGCGACGACGTTGAACGACATTTGGGAGGAGTGTTGAATTTGGCTCGATCAACCCGCCTTGTCCGGTCATAGGAGGTGGCAAAACCGGATAACGCTTTCGTAAGAAACGGCGATTTCGTCTCCATATCCGGCCGGACGGTAATTTCACCAAATAGTCCCTATTTGTCCCGACTTCAATGACAGTGCCATAGGCATCCCATCTTTTAGACACATGCGACTGCACTGCAACTTTCGAGCCATTGTGTAAAGGTGGCAAACTCTTAGCGAATGCATTATATCGTCTATCGAGCTTGTGTTTCTTGTTGGCGGCAATCTGCAGTCTTGATGGCGATCTGCCATTCTGGCGCGAAAGCTCGTTTATGTGCCGGAAGTGTATCTCTAACGGGACACCCAAATACCACCTGAGCTGGGGAACGTCCATTAGCTTTAGGGGCATTGCGCCACTGCAGCAGGCCTTTTGTCCATTTATCCATATCGCGTTTTCTGTCGCGTTCTGAATAACATGCATTAAGTAGACTTTTCATGGCTTTCACACTGGCCTCTGCATGGGAGTTAGATTGGGGGTATCGCGGAGACGATGTGATGTGCTTTATCCCCCAATCATTCAGAAAATTCTCGAATTTATGCGAGGTGTACTGAGGTCCATTGTCAGAATACAGAGTCGTTGGGACAGCGGTGTCCATGAATGCTCTTCTGAACGAGTCAATGAGAGCGCCAGTTGTCGTGTCCTTCCCAAGCGAACATATCGACGGTCAACCAGTGATCACAAGGTACATGCACCCATTAGTAGTGAACAAATCTGAACATATGTGTTCAAACACACGCGTATCTTGAGTGGTTCCTGACAATGAGAAGGTAGATTTCTTGCACACGCTGAACACGAACGCACAGTTTTCTCAATATCATTACCTATTCGCGGCCAGTAGACAATTAGACGCGCATGCCGTTTTGTGCGCTCTATTCCTTGGTGGCTATCGTGAAAGTTTTCAAGAATCCTTTTTCGCATGTTTGTGGGAATTATCAAACGACAACCGTAAACTATAAATCCCTGATCAACTGACAAACGGTCACGCACGTTCCAGTATGATCGGATAATCAGCGGCAGATCCGATTTGACATTCGGAAATCCATTTTCAATAACAGTATAGAGTTTGTTATATTCCTCATCATTTTGGGAAGCCTCTTTCACCTGCTGCAACTTCAAATCATCGCAAATATTGTCCAATCGAGTGAAACTCTTCAATGCACTCATGTGGTAATCGACCTTTTGTTCCAAAATTTGATCACTTTTGTCTGGGTCAGCTGTAGGATTGCGCGATATAGCATCGACAGCTTTGTGTTTCTCGCCTGGCGACCATATGGATGTGAAGTTGTATAGCATCAACTTCATGCGTAATCGTTGGAGCAGCGGATTGTCGGTCGATGTCTACTAAACTGTAGCTGTTCATTATCGGGATTAATGTGTCGACTCTGCTTATAGTAAAACTGTTCAGCGCCACAAAGCTAGTGGCCATCCCAGAAATATATTTTATAAAATATATTGGTGCCGTATCTGGAGGTATCGAACCATGAATACATCTTTGAATTCATCCGCCATCCTTATGTATATACATCATTCAGGGGCAGCAGGAAGACGACCAACCATGGTCATGCTGCTCCTGTACAATACTTATCATATACTTGTTAATAATTTTGTTGTTATATCTTTTGTTATTGTACAAATAAATATCAACCAATCAATCAATGGTCGGTCACAATGTCAAAGTGTTGCAATCCTTCAAGAAAAATCGGACATTTATTAACGGCCCACACAGCAGATAAAAATTCCAATTCGATCATCGCATATCTTGATTCAGCAGCTGATAAAAATCGGGACCCTGCTTGGATCATGTGCCATACTTTCGTTGTTTGATCCTGTTGGAACAACACAAAGCCTAAGCCATTCAATCGACTGGCATCTACATGCAGAGATGTAGGTTTCTTCGGGTCGTAAAAAGATAGGACTGGTGCAGTTGATAAGAAAGTTTTAGCGCCATTGAACGCGTTCTCGTGATTTTCGTCCCAAAGGAAACTATTCTTCGATTTCAGCAGTGAACGCAACGGATCAAGATACTTTGATATCTTGTCAGTGAAGCTGGCGAGTTGGTTTGCTAATCAAAAGAAAGATCGCAAATCAGTGATGTTTTGCGGCCTAGGAAAATTACAGGTGGATTTAGTTAAAGATGAGTTCACAGTGTAGCAGCTGCTACTAACGCGATATCCACAGAAATTCACTTCTGACTGACCAACAAAGAATTTGTCAACGTTCAGCGAGATACGTTTGTCTTGGCATCCGAGTCTCTGAAGTATTTGTCGAATGTGTGTGACATGATTTTCATAGCAATCATCATAGGCAACCAAATCGTCGACAATCCTACGGTATCGGTATACATGCCTGCAAGTGCTTCATCCATTCGGCGATTGTAATGTTCGGAGATTGAACAAATCCCGAATGGTGCACGGCGAAACATGAACCGCCCGAATGGCGTGATAAATGTCGTCAGACATTGAGACTCTTCAGCCAACGGGCACTGCCAGTTGCCGCTCAAGGCATCGAAAGACGCAAAGAATTGAACATTTGATGCTGCCATGTCCGCTACAGCCTCCTGTGGACACGGAGAACTGTACCTTTCACGTCTGACAAACTTGTTCAGCTTCGTGAAGTCTACACACAATCTGATGTCATCAGCATGGGAGCGCACCACGGTGTCGGTTCTGTTACTGGTACAATTATTCCATCTTCCACCATCGATTTTAGTTTTTCTTGCACTTTATCCCTGTATGCATATGGAACCGTTCTAGGCGCAGTAACACAGAATGGAGAAGCATTATCTTCTATTTCAATACGAAATTCTTCGTCAGGAATTGTCCGTACTGTACCATCAAATACAGTGGGGAATTCGTGCATCATCTGATTACGAAGTAACTCGCTGGATGACGATACGTGGCTAGTAGTCGATGTGGCACGCATATGGTCGGTTATGCTTTTCGCCTTATCGTGTGAATTATTAGCCAAAGTGTTCCCCTCCTTGATGCCTCCAGGTCACGGACAATTAGTGCAATTGGTGTTTCTCGCTTAAAAATGTCCAGGTCACCGACAATTGGTGCAATTGGTGTTTCTCGCTTAATGACCGTTGGAGCCGGAATCGCGTCCGTGTGGTCGTTCGGCTGTAACAATCCCTTACTCGCGTTTGTATGGGCGGTTATGGAGTTTTCCCGTTCAGTATCATGTTGCAGAACATGTGGCGAAACATTTGCATACAATGTCGCATCCGTGTGGTCGATATGCGTTAACGATCCCTTGCTCACATGCGTACGGGCACTTGTGACATCGTCTAGTTCAGCGTCTTTAGAATGTGTATCCACTCTCTGTGCCGGATAATCAGCCGGTATGAAGCCTAATTTTTGAGATGCCAACCAAGAGATATAAAATCCATTAGTCCCGTCCAACACATGCACTGTTTCTGGGCAAGTGAATGAACCACAACCCAGCATTGCATCGAATTCGCCAATCTGTCGAATATCATGGTTATCTGCAGCTTTAAGAGTCAGTGTGGGTGAACGCAAATTTGCGGTATCAATATTTAGTCTTTCTAATATATCAAGACCACATGCCGAACCCTCGGCCCCGGTGCCAGGCACCGCTCTAATCACAGATCCGTTGGCGATCTCACCACCTACAGTCAAAAATACTGTAGGCGACTGTCTCTCAACAATCGATGCGAGAAGGGGACCAAAACGAATACTTGACATCTGCTGGCTAGTATGTTGAGGCGCCCTGGATCCTGTGCACAGCTTTGATTTAGCCCAATGTCCCTTTCTAAGACAGACGGCGCATTTAGTGTTTGACGCAGGACAAAAACTGTCTTCAGAATGGCGTTTCGTGCAACGTGCACGCACAGAAGGATCCTGGTTCTTCATACTAAATTCTGGTCTAGGTTCGGTCTGTTTATTTGGTCTATTATACTTCTGTTGACGTTTGTATTTGGAAATTGCACTCATGTCAGCATTATCATTCTGGGTGATTTCTCTACGCCAGATAGGTTACAACTACAAGATTGAGACAACAAGATAACTGAATGTGAAACAAATCGGAAGTGTGACACGCAACTATCCGTGGCCGTGAGAGAAGTCAGAGTCCGATTAGAAAACGGGTTGTTGTTATTGGGGACAGTCATTGGTCGTGTTAACAAACGCAGTCCCATATCCAAGACACAACACTACTATGGCGCAACCACTTTTTTTCTCTCCTGTCGGATTTCCGCAGACCATGCCAGTGTAGCAGTTACACGATAACCTTAAGTACATAGGTGAAATCACCTATCACAAGAAATGTCAGCCTTGATATGCAAATACAAATCACTGTTAGTGAAAACAGCAGCAACTCTGGCATTAAAAGAATGAGTGTTCGCTCTCGCGACATTCTGGAATCGTAGGCTACACCATTTCGTTGGGCAACAACTTGAAACAAACAATCCGCCATGTCCACATGGAAAGTTAGGTGATGGTCACTTAGTGATTTGCGACGTGCAGCTTACACCCTTGAAATTATCGTCATGTTGAAACCCATAATTATATCCGTTGTCCATACACATTACAAACAACGAATGTAAACGTTCACTTGCGGTCTTCAATGGTGCTTACATTGCACTAAAGTTGAATCACTAAAGCGGGTTTCAGCGACAATACGATTACGTGGTGCTTAGGTGGAATCAAATCACTATTTAAAGACGTAATTTGCTCTGTTTACAGTATTTTAAAACAATAGATTAACATATAATGTGCGGAATGCGGACCAGTTATCAATATAACGTACGTCGCATTCCGATAAGTCAAGTGAAGTATTTAGAAGACTGTCTTTTTAACAAACACCTTCGCTGTCAGTGAATCCAGTCTGAACAACGGTGCAAACTGACTCCCCCCACTGCCACGTGCAGTTGAGTGGACAGTTCGATGAATTTCACGCGGCGTCTGAATCCATGCGACGAGCTTTTACGAAGGTCATCTTTGGCGGGAAATGCCTGTCATCACCAATCCCCCGTGTAGTCGAGATGTGATTGTAGCGTTAGCCGCGGCGCAGGTGTCGGTTCGTTGACGCTGCTACCACGCCAGATAGGTTACAACTACAAGATTGAGACAACAAGATAACTGAATAACAGACTTTAATGTGAAACAAATCGGAAGTGTGACACGCAACTATCCGTGGCCGTGAGAGAAGTCAGAGTCCGATTAGAAAACGGGTTGTTGATATTGGGGACAGTCATTGGTCGTGTTAACAAACGCAGTCCCATATCCAAGACACAACACTACTATGGCGCTACAATAGCGTTTGGCTGCTTCTTCAGCTCTGCATAACTCAACAGCTTTTTCAAGATTCAAATCTTTTTGGGCTAATAATGTTTCTACCGTATCAGCATAACATATGCCCGTAACAATGCGATCGCGCAAAAGAGATTCCTGGCATATATAACAAAATTGACAAGTCTTAGCAAGCTCGCGAAGACCGGTTACAAAGTCATCAAAACTCTCACCATTTTGTTGATGACGAAGGTTGAAATTCCGACGTTCTGTACAATGTTGACCTGTCCGCATACATGCAAACGCAAGGCTTCAATGACCTCCAGTGGTTTATCTTTTGTAGCATCTGATAAGTTCAGGTTCATCGCAACTTTCAGAGTATCGTCTGTGAAGCAAGAACGCAATATTGCCATTTGCATCGCGGCTGCCTGTCCATCCAACTTTCACAAATTCGCGAAATCTTTCCATCGCTGAATCCACAATGTGAGGCTTTCACCGCGTTCGCTGAGATGTCCAGCTGGTGTGGCATCAATCGAGACGTCGCAAAGTTGAATTCTGCCATTATTCCGGTGTCGAGGACGCCATGTTATGTTTAGAACTATCCGGGATCGATGAACTTAACAACCGCTCGTTACAACGATAGATTTAATTAATGATGAACATAAAATTGGTCGCGCCAATAAACCAGGTCGGAAATATCAGGGTACAATATAAAGCGTTAATCTCAAAGTCCAACAGTTTATGTTTCCGTCATATTATGCGCGTTTTTGAAGATATTATCCTGATGTTTTGTGTATTTTCCTGAAAGTTTTTGTATTTCCTGATATTCTGTGTCTGCTGTTATCATCTGATGAAAATGACGACTGCCCAAGAAGATATTCTTCATTTGACTGAATGGTATACACCTCGCCGAAAATTATCGACCCGTCTCCTGTAAGATCTTGGAGCACATCATTTGTCGACACCTACTAGACCATCTGGAGAAACATGAGATCCTTACAGAATTAAATCATGGATTCCGTAAAGGACATTCCTGCGTAACTCAACTACTTACTACAACACACGACATCTATAAATCTGTTAATGCCAAAATACAAACGGACTTATATAGTAATACTTGATTTCTCCAAAGCTTTAAATTTGATACTGTTCCACACAAAAAACTACTCTCCAAACTCACAAGCTATGGCATCACTGGCAGTATCCACATGTGGCTCACCAGCTTTCTCACACATCGCCAGATGAAAGTAGTAGTTGAGGGATCCTCATCAGAAGACGTTTCAGTAGACTCGGGCGTCCCGCAAGTAAATTTACTTGGACCGCTTCTTTTTCTCTGCCATATCAACGACCTGCTCAACAGTGTCACCTCGCAAGTTCGTCTCTTCTCTGACGACTGCCTTCTCTATCGACCGATAAAATCATTTGCCGACCATATCACTCTCCAATCTGACCTAAAAAATCTGGAGAAATGAGCAACGACTTGGGATATGCATTTCAACACAAAGAAGTGCTACCGCCATGTCAATCAAACCCACAAGCAGCTATATCTATACACTTGACGACCAGATCCTTAAATCAGTTTCATAAAACCCCTACCTCGGTATCACAATCTCAAACGACCTAAAATGGACATCTCACATAACAAGCATGGTCAAGAAAGCAAACAGCACACTGGGCTTTCTACGGCGATCCCTCAAAAGAGCACCACACAAAAGCAAGAAGATAGCGTACGAGGCAATGGTGCGATCCACACTGGACTATATGCAGCCGTCGTTTTGGGACCCTTATGAGGAAAAAGACATCACCAAGATCGAGAAAGTTCAACGACGAGCTGCAAGATTCATATCCGGCGATTATAGATCGAGAGAGATCGCCACAGTCACCAACATGTTAGATGACCTCGGCATGCAGCAGATGCAAGACGAAAGGACCAGCGGTTAGACCAATTCCGTAAGATTGTTGAGGGGTCGGTCCCGGCTATGAAAACTCATGATTTCGTAACACTTAAGAAAAAAGTGGGTCGAAAAATAAAAGCACGGAAATTCGAGGGCTATTCTTCCCAAAATATAGTCTCTCAGAGAGAGTGTAACAACTCAAATCCGTTTGAACTGTTCGACCTCGGTTGTCCGGAACACAACAACTCATTCTTTCCGAGGACCGTCCGGGAGTGGAATGTGCTCGACCATGCAGGACAACATCACAGCGCTGGACTCTACATCATCAGTCCTGCAGAGGCTTCAACACCAACAGCCTAACCTCATCCACCCGGCACTTATACGTCCGAAACGATACTGTGCCGTATAAACTTCAGATTCAGATGGTAATTAGTACAAATATTTTAAATATAATTTATTTCTATTTATGGCACGACCACGTGGTATTGGTTTTTCTTCTTCTTATTTTTTGTTCGTCATGTACCGGTAGGCCTATGCACTACTTGACTTTGTAATGCTACTGGTTGCAATGATTGGCCATAAATGACCATAACTCTCTAGCTCTCTCTCATAGGAGCTTGTGTCGCGCTCCGTTGTATAGACCTAAAATATCCATCATATAATAGTAATCAACCCACTGATTACTGGTCGAATATCACGAAGTAGAAGAAAAAGAAGATATATAGAGTCACGGGGGAGGCCTGGTATATATGCCTATGCATGAAGGACATGAAGCGATTCTTTTGTGTGTTTTGGTGCAGATTCGTTGCCAGAATATCTGAATTATTTGCACATAAAATGCTGTTTTTTACTAGTTCTGACGAACAAATATATGTCTTAGTTGATTAGAGGAGAACTGTTCTTGAGTTAGGTAACGATATTGGCTATGCATATATAGAACAAGTGTTTAGTTTCGCGAAATTCAAAATGCAAAGTTCTCAATGTAGGGTAAAATAACTCGCCATTAATATGCCAAATATAGTAACAAAATGTAATAAGATTCTTTAATTTAAGAGCACAAAATTATCCTGCGTATTCTTTACGGTATACGTTTTATTTGTGCATTTGCAAGTTGTAATGCAAACTGGTTTACCGAATAACTAGTTTATAAATTTGAGTTAGTGATAAACTCACTAACATAAATTTTAGTTAATAAGCAACTATAAGTATTGTCAATTGTAGCGGTACCAGGATCTATAAATAGTATACGTCACTCGTGACTCGTGTGTTGTATCGAATCAGCACCAAAACTCTCAAAGAATGGCTTTATGCATATGATTATATAGCCTGTGCTCATGAATTGGAAATTCAATTTTTAAATTCAAGACCATCGGCATTGTTTTTCTCAAAGTCAAAAATACCAAAAAAATATTAAAAACATTACTTAATGTAACTTTCGTGGTCGATGAAACGAGTGGCTGAAATCCGACGGCGGCCATGTTTCTTTGACTAATTTCACGATGATACGTACCTGATCAGGAGCTCTTCAAATTCTTGGTTCAAAATTGTGTGATGTCAACCACGACGTATGATTGACGCAGAATGACATATATTAAATTGTAGTTGACACAATTTATCAGTTTCGGTCATGTAATAGACATGTAATCAGCAGCTATCTTCGAAATTAGAAACGGTACTTTCATGCTATCCGTCTCCGGATCATAGTTTTAAAGTTTGCGCATATTTCCTTACTATTTCGGCTACTTTCCATTCGTCATCGGGTGATGGAGATGCTGTTACGCCGAGTTATGTAGTAACTGACGAGTTTTGTGGTAGCTCACGAGTTATGTAGTAACAATCGACGAGTTTTGTGGTAGCTCACGAGTTTTGTAGTAAAATCGACGAGTTATGTAGTAATTTGGGTTACGAGTTTTGTAGTAAAATATCGACGAGTTTTGTAGTAAAAAACAAGCTAACGAGTTTTATAGTAATACTCGTCGAGTTTTGTAGCAACAATTTTTAGTCAGTTTCATGAGGCGGGTTTGGACTTAATAAAATCGTATATAGTAAATGCAATGTTTGTTTGTGTAAGTGTTTGTGTGGTGGACGTTAATGACGTTGTAGCTCAACTTGATGTTGGTCCCTCGTCACTGCTGCGCCGTTTCTCATCAGATCTGAGCCAAACTTCGTACCTAGAAGTACTATCGCCATGTTATTAACTTGAACCTGGCCCCCATTACGTCAAACATCGCGTCCTGATGTTAATGACATTGTAGCTCAATCCGATGGTGGTCCATCGTCATTCATCCGCTGTTTATTGGCAGATCGGGACGAAACTTGATACATAGACGTATTTAGGCAATGTTATTAATGTGGACCTGATCCCGATTACATCAGACGTCGCGTTCTGACCTTAATGACGTTGTAGCTCAACTTGATATTGGTCCCTCGTCACTGCTGTGCCGTTTTTCGGCAGATATGAGCGAAACTTCGTACATCGAAGTACTATGGCCATGTTATTAACTTGGACCTGGTTCCCATTACGTCAGACGTCGCGTTATGACGTTAATGACGTTGTAGCTCAACCTGATGGTAGTCCATCGTCACTCCTTCGCAGTTTATCGGCAGATCTGTTCGAAACATGGTACATAGACGTATTGTGGCCATGTTATTTATGTGGACCTGGTCCCGAGTACATCAGACGTCGCGTTCTGACATTAATGACGTTGTAGCTCAACTTGATATTGGTCCCTCGTCACTGCTGTGCCGTTTTTCGGCAGATATGAGCGAAACTTCTCCCCTAGAAGTACTATGGCCATGTTATTAACTCGGACCTGGTCCCCATTACGTCAGATGTCGCGTTCTGACGTTAATGACGTTGTAGCTTTACCAGATGGTGGTCCATCGTCACTCATCCGCTGTTTATCGACAGATCGGGACGAAACTTGGTACATATACGTATTGTGGCCATGTTATTGGTGTGGACCAGGTCCAGATTACGTTAGCCGTCGCGTCCTGCATGGCGCAATGACTTTGTAGCTCAACGGATGGTGATCTATCGTCACTCATCCGCTGTTTCTCGGCAGATAGAGGCGAAACTTCGTACCTAGAAGTACTATGGCCATGTTATTAACTTGGACCTGGTCCCCATTACACCAGTCGTCGCGTTCTGATGTTAATGACGTTGTAGCTCAACTCGATGATGGTCCCTCGTCACTCCTCCGCAGTTTATAGGCAGATCAGTTCGAAACTTGGTACATAGACGTATTGTGGCCATGTTATTAACTTGGACCTGGTCCCGATTACCTCAGACGTCGCGTTCTGACGTTAATGACGTTGTAGCTCAACTTGATATTGGTCCATCGTCACTGCTGTTTTTCGCCAGATATGAGCGAGACTTGGCACATAGAAGTGCTGTGGCCATGTTAGTAACTTTGGCCTGGTCGCGATAATATTGGATGTCGCGTTCTGACGTTAATGACATTGCGCATCAACTTGACAGACCGGGGAGAAACGTCGTATCTAGAAGTAGCATGGTCACGTTAGTAACACGGACCTAGTCGCGATTACGTCGGACGTCTCGTTCTGAGGTTAATAACATTGTAGCTCAACTTGGTGTTGTTCCACCGTCTCCCGACAGATCGGGACAAAATCTTGTATCTAAGGGTACTTCGGTCAGGTTAATTGGATGGTCTTGGTAGTGATTGCCCCACACGTCGGGCTCTGACGTTAATGGCTTTGTAGCTGAACTATGTTGTTCATCTGCACTCCATCTATAAATCGGGACATAACCGAGGGGTATTTTGCGTCTCAAATTGAAAATAGAAAGATGGCGCGATTCGTCCCGATAAAAATCAGTTACAACGTGTTGATTTCGCTTTCAAGTTTTGCCGAAACATGCTTTATTTCAAAGAGGCGGCTTCGTAGACGTTTTGGTTTTCCGCGAACCTCGACAATCATTATGGTTTATGGATAATCTGGAGAGCGATCATGATTTTCAAATCAGGTACGTATCATAACAAAAACAAATTAACGGCTTGTTTAAAGTGGCATTGTCTACATGCTTTCGAAAATATATATGTGTCAGTTTCATTGCAGGTAATGAATTCAGCATGTCGGGAAACCCGGGCCCGGTGGGCGTTTTTGTGGTTTCATTACTGCAGCGATTAATGAAATATCGTGCGAAAAAGGTGTCCCGTGTTTTTTACAGTCACATTTTGGTTTTAAAACGCACACAGCTTGACTGCGTGTCTCTTTTTTCGTGCGTGTAAGACCAATGTGACACAAATGTGACTTCCGGGGGAGAATTATAGTTGGTCGACTTTTTCGATCTTCTTCTGTGCACGGTATCTCGTTAACCTCTCCGGGAAAAAAATCATAAACATTGTCGCAAAAGTTTCCTTAAATTGTCAAACTGACACTAGACACTGCCACTTTGACAAAAATCAAAAATGTGCAGTCACTTTTTATTACATCCGAATGTACACTCTTATATAGCAGCCGCACTTAAAATAATAATAAGATGACGCCCAGTGAGGCCGAGTTCGTTTGGCTACACATACATGTATATGTAAAATATTTACTGGTGTGTAACCTATTCCAACATGATGAATCCCTCTATAACAAAAGAACGAGTCAATCTGAATTGTCGCGATTCGCGTGGAGTATATATATGAAAGCTCAAATAATCATTTATTATGCCGACTATTAAGTTTGAACAATCAGCTTTCGTAAGTAGTGTGGCCGCACTGAACCATATGGGAAAACTTATGGGGTCTCCTCATGAGGCTTCCGCCATTTTGATTCGGAGAAAGACGACATCCAGCTTAATCGTCCTATAACGGATGTTGACATATGTGACCAGATAAAATTTCGTTATTTGGCTTGGCTAGCAATGTTTGTCTAGCAAAAGTAACCGGTAATCGGTAATGCCAATAAGGAGTTCGTCGCTAACAGCGCACCAAGGCTAATCGGTGATGACCTTTGCTTTTCTATTAGTAGTGACTACGACTGCTTTTGAATATTGTCTGTCTTAAATTAAAGTTTTTTTTTCAAGTATAAGTACTAATAACCATCTATTTCAAGGTTTTTATATCACTTTGAGATGTGTGTTGAAAGTTATATAATTGTACAATACATGCAAATAGTACTAGTACTACATGATTCAATGATGGATTCGCTGAATTTCATTTTACTTCAAATTGTTTACCAAAACTTAAAAGAGATGGCTGGGTGAAATGGGTGGCTGGCGGAAATGTTGGAGGACGATGGCGTGTCTCAGATGTGACGCCACAAGGACCACAGACCAGCAGTGGTCACCAAAAAAAAAACCAAAACAAAACACGGCCATTTTCAGGGCAACCTAGTCTTTTCTAAAGATTGACTCTGCACATTGCTTCAAATCTAAGAACCTTCTTGTAAGATTCGCACTTCCATTGCCAGTCCACACCCCTCAATAACACATAGATAAATGAAAATATGCCCCCGCCTATGAAAGGCAAAATTCACATTTATAAATAATTGCGCTTCAGGGCAATCCAGCTTGATTCATATCAATTGCGCTGAAGCAATTATTGTTACAAGCTTACACCCCTGAATAGATTATTTTCTATTGGATGTATTCATTAATTAACTGGGGTGCCCATATATATGGTAAAATAATTTTCTAATGGATTTATTCTTTAATTAACTGGGGGGGGGGGGGGGGGGGTAGCCATATAGGCCTATGCACAATTGAATTGCACTGAATTGAAAATTTACACTGTTGCGCAATAGATTTACACTGAAGCGCAATTGAATTGCATTGAAGCGCTATTTAATTGCGCTTAAGCACAATTATTAATAAATGTGAATTTGGCCTCCAATATCCGCCCAAATGCGAGATTGCAATGAATGCCTGTCTAGGGCCGGTGGCTATATAGGAATATAACATTTTAACTTTCATGTGAGATCACAATGAGTGCCTTGGTTCTCATATAATATTTTAACCTAACATGTGAGATTGCAATGAATGCCTTACTTGGCATGTAACGTAAATACCATGCAGTACGTATAGGCCTATACGCATCCTCCCCGATAAACGTCCCTGTCACACACGCCACACGGATACTTCGCATTCCAATACGTTAGAAATCGACCCATTGGAGCGTATTGTGTTTGAAATTGTGGCCCAACCCATCACCCCAAAATATTGTTACCAAAGTTGGGAGTACACCCATGTCGCCATGGCCATGCATGCCTAGGTTACCTACATGTATTTGTCTTTGGAAAGAACTAGACTAAGTGACACTATTGATAGGTGTAGCACTTGTGTACATACATATTTGGCATATATATCTAGATGTCAGGCAATTTAACCAGCTTGATTTGGTTTGAGGGACATATCGATGTACCATTCCGATCAACACATTTTAAAACACTCTGGGCGAGTCTGGGCTGTGATTTGTTGCATGAATTAAAAGTAAACTGTTGACAAAAATTCAAGGAATCATTCTCCCACAAACTTTATTTGCCAAGAGGCCCGTTCATTAAAGATGAAGTCTGTTGTGGCTTTTTAGAAATTTTATGTGTGATTGAAAAAATAACACTATTTTTGTAGTGCAGAACTGACCCTAGTGATATTATGAAAAAACGAAAATTTGAAGTGGATTTCCAGCCTGACGGTGTTGATTTTTTTTATTGGGAAAGTTTCCACAGATGTCAAGCTCACATAATCCGAAGGCAGTTTGAACAGTTTCCATTTGACCTCTGATGCAGATCAACAAACGTTAAAATTGAAGCCTATGGGAAATATTTACACCAGTGTAACCATCACACCCCATTGCCACGTCAGACAGTCGTCTGACAGTGGTAAACACATCCTAATTAATAACCTTATTTTGACGTTTGGCATAAACACAGGTCTTTATTATTCATCATAGACATAGTATCAAGATATATCTAATATATGGAAGCGATAGATTATGTTTAATGTCTATATGCTTCCCAGTTAGTGTTTGCTGGGACAAACATTGCCAGACTCAGAAATTATCTCCCTTGGAAACTCTCTTCCGTGAAAAGATTTATTTAATCAATAGTAATTCCCGGTTAGAGATACTTGAGAGCAGCTACTTTTCCTATATACCTGGTTTATATATGATAAAAGTGGCGCGATTCAAGTCATGCATGAGGGGAGTTGCACCAAAGTCGATACAAATATATTAATAGCACTGATTCCACCAAATTCATGCACGTTCGTATCTAATGATATGATTAATTATATCACATTTGGGGCCGTTTGGTTCATGGATGGCGAGAGGAGATTCACTAGCATTTATAAGAGTGTTCAATTCGCCGATATCCAACAAAGTTATATATAGTCATCTCCCAGGCCATCTCCATGTCGTTATGAGGAGTTGTTGGCATTCTAATTTCACAATCTCGACAAATGGTGAACGCATTAAGTCACTTGAACAATTATTTGAGTGTGTTTTATTGAAGGGCATAGCGCTGTAGTCGTCGAACATACTAAATGTACCCCATGTTGTCATTTCCTTTGCACAATATAAAATCGAACCCCTTCATCGTATGTGCAAGTAGGGTCTTGGTCGATGCATGCCAATAGGTTACTGTGAAATGTTCTGAACGCCCGCTGTTTTCTCCAATTCGAGAACCGAGGTTATTCGGGTTACACCATTAATATTTTAAAACGCCGGGAGTGCTAGAGTAACATCCAGCTGATTCGAACTTAGGAGGTTTCTTGTCTCTTCTGTAAATTGAAGATATATTTTGGTCGGACAATAGACAATTTTTCTTACCAATATAGTATGGTCGTTGTTATGTACGCAAAAATGGGGTTGACCCAGAAAAATTGTTAAAGAAGCGATCTTGGTGTCATTCAACGCGGGATAATCTCTGGTACAACATATCCAAAATCCGCTTTGGGGACAATCCAGGATCCAAGATGGCGCCCAACATGGCCGCACTTAGTCAAAAGAGAGCCTGGTTGAGAAATTATTCAATTATAATGAGAACAATTATTGCCATATGTATACAAATAACTTTAAGGGTACAATCGAGATGGCACCAAGGCGGTCTGACAGTGGTAACTTTTTACGAGTAAGATAATGAATGGTCAGGGTTAATCTTTTCTAAAGTGACGTTATTGATACGAGGAATATAAACGTTTGATTTAAAGACGCGAAATTCGTGCCGTTTGTGTGAGAGATGGGGGGGGGGGTAATACATATGATAAGAATGTGTTCAGTTGCCGAATACCACCAAACTTATATATAATCATCTCCATTATACAATGCACGCATGAGTATAATAGACGTGGTTTATATATGGCACAAGTGGTGCGATTCAAGTCATGCATGAGGGGAGTTGCGACAAAGGCTATACAAATATATTAATAGCACTGATTCCACCAAATCCATGCACGTTCGTCTCTAATGACATGATTAATTATATCACATTTGGGGCCGTTTGGGTATTGGATGGGGAGAGGAGATTCACTAGCATATATAAGAGTGTTCAATTCGCCGATATCCAACAAAGTTATATATAGTCATCTCCCAGGCCATCTCCATGTCGTTATAAGGAGTGGTTGGCATTCCAATTTCACAATCTCGACAAAGTGTGACCGAATTAAGTCACTTGAACAATTATATCTTCTCAACTGTCATATTTATATGGGGATGGAAATCAGGGCATTCCTATAATGATCTAGCAACACAGATACATAGAAGAAAGCATTACAAGTATATTTATATCAATATATTTAAGAGCTACATATATTCATTCAAACTGAGGGACCTTGAATCGTCAGAGGATTGCATATTAGAATGGCTCATGTAAATATTATAACACGATTGAGTCTGTCTCATTCAATATAGTTTCCACAAAAACAGTTACAATTGACAAGAGCTATGGAAATGTAGTGCAGGCCTGTTCAAAAATAGTGGTCGCAGTGTGCAGTCAAATATGGTTACTTCTGAGATAAAGGAAAACGCAGTCCGTAGCACATGACTTTTCAGGATCCTCTGACAAGTGTATATCTGCCCGATACAGAGGATTTCTTTCATATTTTAGAACAGACGCATCGCCTAACATAAACAATTCAAAATATCGCTGTGTCGGACACATGTAGCTGCTATATACATGCATAACATCATTTCTTTTAAACTGAAAATGATTAGCCAGTATATATATATATATATATATATATATATATATAGCACCAGAACAGAGGAGCACCTGGACATATCTTTAAGACATCTGTATCTTCATGAAGATGTGATAAACTAGATTGATTGATTGATACATCTCTATGTAAAACACAATTGTCGTCTTTTATTGTTTCGAACTAATGTGTTTATGGTGTTCATGTTTCATGCTATAACGTCTGAATTATACGCAGTTGTAAATAAATAAATACTTCTATATTGTGGGAGGGAATAAACGCGATAAACAAAATTATAATCGCTCCGACCTGACAAGGTGGGCCCTACGTATATTCCAAGTGTAAGAATCATGTTTTGTGATGCCATTTTGATATACAATTTATGAGAATACGTGTAACACTTTGAGAGCACGAGTATTCTCTATTCCCACCAAATATCCACAGAGGGTTTCACATCACTTTAACCTGGGAAACGCCGGGTAACCCTGCTAGTAATTCATATATACCGGTATAAGGGATAGGGGTGGTAGCAACTGATTTATAATAAATCATATAAACCGGTATTTCTTATTGTAAGGAATAGTTAGGGATGTTAGTCTCTGATTTATAGTAATTCATGTATACCGGCCATTACGTATTAAAAGGGGTAGGGGTACTACCACTGATTTATAATAATTCATATATACCGGCATTACTTATGATAAGGGATAGGGGTGGTATAGCCTCTGATTTATAGTAATTCATATATACCAGTATTCCTTATTATAAGGGATAGATGGTTGTAGCCTGTGATTTGTAGATTTATAGTAATTCATATATAACGGTATTCCTTATTTTTAGGGGTAGGGGCGGTAGTCTCTGATTTATAATAATTCATATAAACCGATAATTCTTTTTGTAATGGATAGCTAGGGGTGATAGTCTCTGGTTTATAGTAAGTACTATATAAGGGGTTTGGGTGCTACCACTGATTTTTAATAATTCATATATGCATTACTTATGATAAGTGGTAGGGTTGGTATTGCCTCTGATTTATAGTAATTCATATATACCTGCATTCCTTATTATAAGGGGTAGGGGTGGTAGTCTCTGATTTATAATAATGCATGTATACCGGTATTTACATGCATGGTATACACATACATGACAATTGGTTGCACATATAACATTGATTTGTAGCGCCTATTATAGTATATTATATACATATATATACTATATACATCCTCATATACATGTACAAATATAGTCGCACTGCAATTACGCACATACATATACATAAGTTGTACTGTATTTTAGTATATATGTATAATATACCGTTTATATAGGCCTTTACATTTACGCGTCACCATTTTGTGACGGTAACCGGGCTGCACCTTTAAATAAATTTACCGATGTATTAGATTCGACGCGACGAAGATGCGTCCGTCTGAAACAAAATTTACCGCAGTCGCGTCACTGACGGATTTAATACAATTAGATTCGAGTCGACAAAAATCCGTCGTTTGGAACGGGCCTAACCAGGTTCTCTTGTGCATGCACCTTAATATCGGCGTAGCCCGAGTTCCTGCCAGCCGGAGGGAACCCGGGCTAACATCTGCAGAGGGAAATATCACAACAATAATTGTCAGCCCGTTGGATCCATTTATGGCAACGAAAATTGCCTTTAAATTGTCGACGAGCGGACAATGCCACATTAGTTGTACTATTGTCAACGCATGTAAATATTCAAACCCCGGCCATTAATGTGTGGTATAAATGCATTCTTGACGCGACTGTCGATTTGCCATACATGGCCAAATATTTATGTAAACGCAAAGCGTCCAGACAAGTTAAGGTTAGATACGAAATTATTCAGTTGTTGGGCCCATGTAGGCATATTCTACCGCGATTTAAGACCATGCGCACTTAACGGGTAATACAACAGTCCACGTGAGACATCCATACATAATGAATTTTGTTTTTGGATTCCTGTCATATTCGCTACTAATACATGATTATGGTTCGGATCATAATCGTTAATGGGTGGAGGAGATGGTCTCCCGACGCTTTGGACCCTCCCGGGCGTTTCGTGCTCGAACTACTCAGTCTACTACAAGTTCGTTAATAATAAAAGATATCGCTCATCCGCTTGCGATATATATTTTACCGCGGTTTAAAATACCATGTGCTCGTAATATGTAACACGGTAACAGGTAATAACTAAATCCACACGAGGCATCCGCACCCATGGGATTTGTATATATATATTGTCACTTTGTTTCGGCTTGATTGGGATCTTATTTCTGCACAATAAGTCACATAGAACATTCCATCGCCCATTCGCGGCGCGATGGTATGTTTGACGTGATTTAATATACCGAGTGCCTCTAAGACCTCACATGAAGCAAATATTTTCGACCCGCCCATACGATTGTGAGTTATATGCCCAATATTCCTTCATTGAGATAATATAAGAAAGCCACTTAGCTGACTACTAAGAATATCGCCCATTCGCATGTGACATATACTTTAATAAACTGTGCCCTTAACGATGATAACAAATATTGAAATCCATACGAAGTATCCATATTGTACATGAATGGTGTCTGTATGTGTTCGGTTGTTATTAACGTATGATTCACATTCGATATGATAAATGTTCATTTATTTAGTATATAATATGTCAAGATAGAGAAATGTACCCATTCGCATCAAGAAAGCACCCATACAAGTGGGAATTAAACATGGACATATTCCTTTATTTGGGTCATATCTCGAAGCATAGCTATTCACACAGGAAATCGCCCATTCGCATACGAAAGTTGTGTTTGATGTGTCCAGTGCCTTAACGGTGAATAATCGGCACGAGGGGTTTATGTAGAAGGAGAAACTTGTTTCTTCACAAGTGGGCTCTTAACACTTTCGCAAACACTTCATTACTAGCTCACAACTTTTGTAATAAAAAGCCAGTTTTTTTGTAATAATCCGGGTTCTTTCAAAGGTGGACGAATATTGTTTTGAAAAGTGGGAGCTTATGGTTTTTCTTACAAAAGTGGATATTTCAGATTATTAGAAGGGGTAACCAACTTTGTCAAAAAAATGAATACGCCATGGCGATCGCCCATAACAATTTTACTACAAAACTCGTCAATTTTCACCACAAAACTCGTCAATTTTACCACAAATCTCGTCGATTTTACTACAAAACTCGTCGATGTTACTAAAAAAACTCGTCGATTGTTACTACAAAAATTGTCAATTTTACCACAAAACTCGTCAATTGTTACTACAAAACTCGTCAATTTTACCACAAATCTCGTCGATTTTACTACAAAACTCGTCTATGTTGCTACAAAACTCGTCAATTGTTACTACAAAGCTCGTCAATTTTACCACAAAACTCGTCAATTGTTACTACAAAATTCGTCGATGTTACTACAAAACTCGTCAATTGTTACTACAAAACTCGTCGATTGTTACTATAGAACTCTTCAATTTTACCACAAAACTCGTCAATTGTTACTACGAAACTCGTCAATTGTTACTATAAAACTCGTCAATTGTTACTACAAAACTCGTCGATTTTGCTACAAAACTCGTCAATTTTACAACAAATCACGTCGATTTTACTACAAAACTCGTCAATTGTCACCACAAAACTCGTCATTTTTACCACAAATGTCGTCGATTTTACTACAAAACTCGTCGATGTTACTACAAAACTCGTCAATTGTTACTACAAAACTCGTTGATGTTACTACAAAACTCGTCGATTTTTATTACAAAACTCGTCAATTTAACCACAAAATTCGTCAAGTCAACGTCAAGTTGAGTTACAACGTCATTACTTCACAACGCGACGTCCGAGGTAATCGCGACCAGGTCTAAGTTAATAACATAGTCATAATTCCTCTAGGTCCGAAGTTTCGCCCCGATATGTCGAGAAACGGACTGAGCTACAACGCCATTAACGTCAGGACGCGACGTTTTGACGTAATGGGGACCAGGTGTACATAAATAACGTGGCCACAATACGTTCATATCTGCCGAAAAACGGTACAACAGTGACGAGGGACCAATATCAAGTTGAGCTACAACGTCATTAACGCCAGAACGCGACGGCTGAGGTAATCGGGACCAGGTCAACATAAATAACATAGCCACAATACGTATATGTACCAAGATTCGAACTGATCTGTCGATAAACTGCGGAGGAGTGACGAGTGACCATCATCGAGTTGAGCTACAACGTCATTAACGTCAGAACGCGACATCTGACGTAATGGGGACTAGATCCAAGTTAATAACATGGCCATAGTACTTCTAGGTACGAAGATTCGCTCATATCTGCCGAAGAACGGTACAACAGTGACGAGGGACCAATATCAAGTTGGGCTACAACGTCATTAACGTCGGAACGCGACGTCTGAGGTAATCGGGACCAGGTCCACATAAATAACATGGCCACAATACGTCTATGTACCAAGTTTCGAACTGATCTGTCGATAAACTGCAGAGGAGTGACGAGGGACCATCATCGAGTTGAGCTACAACGTCATTAACGTCAGAACCCGACGTCTGGTGTAATGGGGTCCAGGTCCAAGTTAATAACATGGCCATAGTACTCTAGGGGAGAAGTTTCGCCTCGATCTGCCGAGAAACAGCGGATGAGTGACGATGGATCACCATCAGGTTGAGCTACAACGTTATTGCCGCCAGGACGCGACGGCTAACGTAATCGGGACCTGGACCACATCAATAACATGGCCACAATACGTCTATGTACCAAGTTTCGTCCCGATCTTCCGATAAACAGCGGATGAATGACGATGGACCATCATCAGATTGAGCTACAATGTCATTAACGTCAGGACGCGACGTTTGACGTAATGGGGGCCAGGTTCAAGTTAATAGCATGGCCATAGTACTTCTAGGTACGAAGTTTTGCTCATATCTGCCGAAAAACGGCACAGCAGTGACGAGGGACCAATATCAAGTTGAGCTACAACGTCATTAACGTCAGAACGCGACGTCTGGGGTAATTGGGACCAGGTCCACATAAATAACATGGCCACAATACGTCTATGTACCAATTTTCCAACTGATCTGCCGATAAACTGCGGAGGAGTGACGAGGGACCATCATCGAGTTGAGCTATAACGTCATTAACGTCAGAATGCGACATCTGATGTAATGGGGACTAGGACCAAGTTAATAATATGGCCATAGTACTTCTAGGTACGAAGTTTCGCTCATATCTGCCGAAAAACGGCACAGCAGTGACGAGGGACCAATATCAAGTTGAGCTACAACGTCATTATTGTCAGAACGCGACTGAGGTAATCGGGACCAGGTGCACATAAATAACATGGCCACAATACGTATATATATCAAGTTTCGTCCCGATCTGCCGATAAACAGCGGATGAATGACGATTGACCACCATCAGATTGAGCTACATAATGATATGCCTCACTTGCATTACAATGTTCTTTTCATTTCTAGTTGAAATATGACTAGAACCCCAATTGTGATTTTTTTTTTAATTTTGTACCGCGTTCTGTAAAATCGAATATTTGAGGGATTGGAAGGGGTTAGGACCCCAATAATTGCATATTTAATTGCTCCAATGATCAGTTAATATACAAAACACAAAATAAAGTTGCATTTCTCAACCAGTTCCAAACAGCATGAATTGAACTAGAAGATATTTGTGAAAAAATGTCATATTTTCAACTTCCGGCGGCCATATTGGCGGCCATCTTATGAAAATTTACATATGTTTTGGCCCAAATGAACCGTGGTCACCTCCCAACTATAATTGTACTGAGTAAACTGTGAGAAGATGCGATTTTCACAAGAAAATGATGGCATAAACCACCCAACCCAAAAACTGAGATTTTCAAAAAGGTCAAGGTCAAATTGAAGGTCAAGGTGACCTCCAAAATCTGGAACCAGCCAGTTTAGTAATACTCACCAACCACTTAACCAATTCTGAAAGTTTGGCGCTTCTATCACAAAGTGAACGATTTTTATGTTTTCCTGTAATTATCCCCCCCACTAACAATGTCACGTCAGGACGCGACGTTTGACGTAATGGGGGCCAGGTTCAAGTTAATAGCATGGCCATAGTACTTCTAGGTACGAAGTTTAGCTCGCTCAGATCTGCGAGAAACGGCGCCGCAGTGACGAGGGATCAATATCAAGTTGAGCTACAGTGTCATTAGCGTCCACCACACAAACAATTACACAAAAAACATTGCATTTACTATATACGATTTTATTAAGTCCAAACCCGCCTTTGAAACTGACTAAATATTGTTACTACAAAACTCGACGAGTATTACTACAAAACTCGTTAGCTTGTTTTTTACTACAAAACTCGTCGATATTTTACTACAAAACTCGTAACCTGAAATTACTACATAACTCGTCGATTTTACTACAAAACTCGTGAGCTACCACAAAACTCGTCGATTGTTACTACATAACTCGTGAGCTACCACAAAACTCGTCAGTTACTACATAACTCGGCGTAACAGATGCTGCACATTTGTCTTCGTTGGTGAATTTAAAATAAATTACCGAAATACAGTGAGATTTTCGAAGAACTGGAAAAATATACCTATGGAATGTTGTAGATTGGCATCTAGGGTGTAAGAGGTACCAACAGTTTTTGTGAAATTTTTTTTTTTGTAGGAATACAGTTGAGTTCAAAATGGGTGGCAACAATTTTCTATTTCGTTCATACCATGACCTGCGGTCCCAGGTGCTGGTTCCGCCAATAAAAGAGGGTTTTTGACCAAATTCCAGGCTCCTGTGGTGATACACCAGGTCATGCCAATAGTTTATGGGTAGGTTAGAAGCATCTATAACGCTATGAAATAACCGTTGCATGCATGGAGATAAATACCACACTTTTTTCTTCCCGAAGTAGCACTAAGGTCTTTCAATGCCATCATTGTATAATAAGTCTTCCCTATAATTATATTCTACATACAAGTAGCTCACGTATGCATCGACTCAACTCAATCTTCTGAACAAATTATAAAGTGACCATTAGCCTATTAAATATATACATATATATCTCACACTCATTGAAGTATATTCACAATCGAAGAGCGGAGAGTCTTATTGTTCTTCGAACTATTATTCTTCTCAGCCACGCATTAGCCAAATGAACAAAATCAATTAGTACCAAAAACATTTTGTTTATAATGAAAAGGGGCAATCATATTTCTATGCTATGCTTATGTCTTGGCTAATATATAATGGCGGTAAGTGAACTAAGAGTAAATATTTTACAATTAATTGACCGAAAGCATTTTTTCTTTGCTATTGACATTATCGTATTAATGTGAAACTTATTTGTCGAAGCATATGTATGTTTTTAACTTTTAAATCTCAGACCATTTCTTCTTTCTCGCACATTAAATGAATGTATACTCCGGCTATTTTCAATTGACACATACATATATCATGTCAAGCAAGCATCACATTGCGCAAAATAAAACCATTCTCTTGTAACAGACCCGCCTCATCAATGCGCGTGAAGCAAAGTTATGTGGAAAGACAATTTTGAAAACAGTTTTAGAAAACTTGAGTGTGAACTAAATATAAAGCTATACTGAGAGACAAACATCCATCGCGTTGAGGAGGCAGATCTCCAGCATGAGAGGAGTTTTGTTTACGCGGTGTGTTTTCCACATGGATAATGTGATTTTATCTGATTCAATATTGAATTTGGTAACGTTGCAGGTTTTACCAGGAATACTTGCACCCATCAACACCCATACATTATATTCTATACTATAATTGCATCTACATGTAGTTCAGTATCCCCCGCCAATGCAAACGAAGGGGATATAGAAATTGGTTCCGTCCGCCCGCCTCACCATGCTCACCGTCCGGCCGTCCGAAGGTTGAACCTCTACATCTTAGTAATCGGTTGACGGATTTGAACGATTATTGGTATGCCGATGAACCACCATTAGGGAAACGGATATATGTAATATAGAACGGGCTCGTCCAATAATTGTTTTGTGTGTGTGTGTGTTTGGAACTTGTACAGTCCATCAGAATTTGGAGCACATAATCCCGATCGGCACTGATGTGTGATCTTGAGTGAAAATAATATTCGAATATTTGGGCAAGTTTTGGGATATGTGGTTTCTGTGATGTGGGCAAGTAAATTGATCTCGCGCTGTATTTTCTCAACAAACAACGTCGTGATATGGTCCAGGTGCCATAAACCAAACTCTAAACACTACATTATCTATAGTTCAAGACTGATGGCTAGTGTTTATTGCGAATTGCAGCATGCCTGTCACTCTTTCAATTTGGTTTATGTTTGCTACTATCTTACAGTGTGCCATCATCTATCATCTGTTTCTAATTCAAATGCCACCTGACGCAAACGAATCACAGACAAAGCATCGATTTCCGGTGAAATGCTGGCTTGTTGTGAGTTGTCGTGCTTATGAATAAAATCGAACGAGGAATTATAAATGCACCAACAACGTACATGTTTCGGTGGAGATTATCGCACTGTCTCCTATATGTATCAGTATACCAATAACATGATTTTTTTGGTCGTTATGGTTTATTAACGGTCCGATCGACAGGAATGATTAACAGCCCGAGGGCATATTAACGGCATTCCTGGCGGGCCGTTAATAAACCACGACGCCCGACAAAATCATGTTTATTACTATTATTACCACCCGTCATGGCGCCGGGCTTTAATGAAAACAAAGCTTCATTAACGCTCGTCGCCCGCTTCCGGTCAATTGCCCTCAAAATTATGGCATCTTATCGTGTGGGTAAAATATAGTTAATTTACTAAAGAACGCCCTCTAAAATATGGCGTATTATAATAGTAATAATAGAGCGTGTTGACAGTATTGGTATGCAACATTTATTGGCATGCGAAATATTACAACAGACGTAGAAATATTACGTTCCCTTTCTAGGTCTTTAATTTGTCCGTCCACTTAATTTTAATATTAAAATTGGTCGGCATATTGGACGCCACCTTGGACGTGATTCTCTCCTAAAAGTAAATATGGGTGGAATACGCACATGTGTCACTTCATGTGCGTTATACTTTAACTAACACCAGATAGTGCTCATTATGCTTATCGTTATTGGTTCCAAGTCCCGGCGATGGCTTTACTTCGAAGTTTATGACATTGGGGAGGATTAAGTTTGTTCTTATTATTTCACCAATTGTTAAGATGGGTTAATGATGAAACTCTTTGGTGTGAAATGTTCTTTCGTGTAATCATTCCACTGCGATGTTCTTTTTCTGGATTTTTCGTATGTCCCTTCAGTGAGAGTTTAAAATAAAGTTGGCCACCATATTGGACGTCATCTTGGATTTTGATATCCTTCCTTACGTTGAATATGGATGGAAATTGCATTTGACATTTGTTATGTGCTTTTTATATTACATAAGACTAAATACTGGACATTATTTTATCATTCTTTGCTCCAATTCCAGCGATGGCTATATTATGACATTGAGGGAGGCTTCAGTTTTCGCCTATTGTTTCAACATTGCTATGGATATGACAATAAGGTTACAAATTTCAGGTAGGAAATGCTCGACTATTTCCCGAAAATATATATCATGTTGGGCTACATCCAGCGATATATTTTATGCAGACATTGAGACGTGGCGATAGAGGCTCATCCGTTAGGGGGTGCCCACCTTGAAATTTCCAACTGACCCACCCCCTTCAACAAGACCAAACACTCATATGTTCGTGAAATCACATTTGCACCCCCGCCTTTGGGCCATTTCAGACCAAAATAAAAGGTAGATAAATATGCTACGTGGTCTAAAAAAAAGTCCACTACTTACTTCTTGGATAATCAAACAAGTTTAATCTAAGATATGGTGTAACATTTTCAACTATTGTTGTGTAAAGCATGGAATTTCCAACTATTGAAAACGTTGACCAAAGTTGGAGTTTGAATGACATGTTAAATAATTGTGAATTGCTAGTCAACCAGGGTCAACCGTTGAAAATAGATAATAATATATATATAATCTAATAGTCGTATACACTTATACCATGCATAGCTGCCACCAATTCCGACAAGGCCGAGAATAATTTCGTAAATGATATAGATGTTGATTTCATTTTGTTATACCGTGGGTATGGGTATCTCTAAAGCTAAGGCCCCTTTTTGGATTTGGCCGCTCCGAATGAGTGGAAGAAAGGGCCCACGCATTGCTTAGTTAACCGGGTGGACACCCATGCATACACGGTCTCATTAGCGACTGTACTGTAGGGACATTGCCTTACGTCTCGGTGATTAAAATCAATTGATTAACGGCGTTGAATGTTTATCCTTGAGTAATATACCGTATCCGATAGATCTGAGTGCACACCTCCATTAGCACAAACTGATTAATTGTTTGATGGCACCGGTTATCGAGGAAGAGTTAGTGGTTGACTATATGGGACCCAGTATTTATAACTGACATTTTGGAATAAGTTCATCAGTTGTCACCTTGGATCAACGATTCTATCCGAAAGATTGGAATATGGCTATCATTAACTGGCTTCAACTTGGTGAGTTTAAATCTTCACAACAAACATCTATATCTACATGTTGCTACTATAGACATAGCTAACGCACGCTGCATGGTATCGGTTACATTTAAAGGGGGATTATAACCAGTTTGGAATAGGGATTTATGTGTGAATCTACAGTCGTAACATCTATATATACTTGAAGCGGTTTTCCAGAAACTATAACGCAACTATATTTCATTAGACAGTTATGGCATCTAAATAGGAAATGGGGACAGTAATTTATCAATTTTCTTTATCATTTAATTTATTTCTTTGAGAATTTTTTTAAAATTACAATTCCTGCAAGAACTACTTTTGAAAACAAATGAATAATTGTTCCCCGAAAAATATACAGAAATGATCCTTTCCCGCCCGTCTTACATTTACCTCCGCATTTTTTTCAAAACGTTTGTCGTCCGGGTGATGACTTGAATAATATTTGACAGAATTTCATGCTTGGTATGATATAAGTCCCGATCATGTTCGAATTTGGCGGAGTTATGCCCCTCTTCGACTTGGAATGTGGTAATTATTTTATTACTGTATGGAAAACTTAAGTTTTAGTTATCCGATAGCTTTCACATTTAGTATGTGGATTAACTACATGGATAGACATGTCAATTTAAAATTTGAATCCGCGACCCACGTACATGCAGGGGGCAGTGATGAATTGCCAAATAAAGAGGTGGCTGACGGTCCATTCATCGCGAAGCGATGACCGACGCGGTGGGGCGGTGGGGGGGGGGGGGGGGTGTCCCGGAGGACCTCCCCCGGGAAAATTGTGAAATTTTGAGTACAAACGAGGCCCTCTGGTTACTTTTCAGAACATTGTGACATTGTAAGTAGAACTTTCATGGTACCGCAAAATGTCTATAGTTGACTTTGAATTATAATAGACCATTCTATGATCAAGCAAAGAATGTCGATGTATTCTTGTCTTGCCAACTGCAAACACAATAAAATGAATACGTCCACATTGTGTAATCGATCAGAGGACGACCCATTCTAATTGCAAACCAACTCAAGAAATCTTATGAAAATTAACATTAGGTATTAACAAGAGCAATTTAAATTTAATTTACCGTAGAAGCAAATGTTTGATAATTGAGAGACTACATTAGTCACAGTAAGACCCGTTCCAAACGACGGATTTGTGTCGACTCGAATCTAATTGTATTAAATCCGTCGGTGGTGCGTCTGCGGTCAATTTTGTTTCAGACGGACGCATCTTTGTCGCGTCGAATCTAATACATCGGTCGATTTATTTAAAGGTGCACTCCATGTTACCTTCACAAAATGGTCACGCGTAGATATAGAGGCCTATATATACCGGTATATTGTACATATATATACTAAAATACAGTATAAATTATGTATAAATATATGCGCGATTGCAGCGCGAATATATGTGCATATGTTTATGAGGATGTATATAGTACATATAGTTATATAATATAATATAATAGGCGCTACAAATAAATGTTAGATCGTGCAACCAATTGCCATATATGTGTATACCATGCATGTAAATACAGGTATACAAGAATTATTATAAATCAGAGACTACCACCCCTACCCTTATAATAAGGAAACCCGGAATATATGAATTATTATAAATAAGAGGTTACCACCCCTATACCCCTCATAATAAGTAATGCCGGTATATATGAATTATTATAAATAAGATCAGTGGTACCACCCTACCCCTTATAATGAGGAATACCGGAATATATTAATTATGTATTATAAATCATAGGCTACCACCTATATATCCTTTATAATAAGGAATACCGGTATCTATAAATTATTATAAATCATAGGCTACCATCCCTACCCCTCATAATAAGTAATACCGGTTTATATGAATTATTATAAATCTGAGGCTACCACCCCTACCCCTTATATAATAAGGAATACCGGTATATGTAAATTATTATAAATCATAGGCTACCACTCTGCCCCTTATAACAAGTAATACCTGAATATATGAATTATTATAAATAAGAGGTTACCACCCCTTTACCCCTCATAATAAGTAATATCGGTATATATGAATGGTTATACATCAGTAGTACCACCTCTGCCCCTTATAATAAGTAATACCGGTAAATATTAATTATTATACATCAGAGACTACCACCCCTATTCCTTACAATAAGGAATATCGGTCTATATGAATTATTATAAATCGGTTGCTACAACCCCTACCCCTTATATCGGTATATATGGATTATTATAAATCATTGATACTATATCCATTATAAGATGTGAGTCAGTGACATGCCATGTTCGTTGAGGAATCAAACTACCAAAATAATTACAATTTGCACAATGTTACCTAAGCAATGCTTATAGATATATCTTTCTGTGTGACAAAGAGAGCGTGCGACAAATGACGTCGTGTGGGTATTTCCTCAGATAAGGGGAGCCCCCCCTCATTATTATACCATTATCATATCATTATCGTATCATTTGCATTCGTTCTTCGGCAACTTTCGGCTCTTCTCGTCACATGTATTAGATTCGAGTCGTCAAAAATCCGTCGTTTGAAACCAAGACGGATTTCAGACGCATCACCGACGAAGATTCGTCTAAATTGGACGGAGATTCGTCTGTGATGCGTCTGACACGGATCTAATTGTTTCAAACGTCGCATTTTTGACGCATTTAATACAATTGTGGGTCTGGTATTAGATTCGAGTCGACAAAAATCCGTCGTTTGGAACGGGCCTACCAGTTTAGTCACATTAACTTCCAGAACGGACGCTTCTTGATAGTTTCATCATCGGTATCAGCTTTTCCCTTCTTATAATTCACGCGAGTGTCATCAGCAGAGTGATGTTTCCTCAACCATGTTGTTGCGTATTTTTCTGGACTCCAATTTTCGATCGGTGGCCCATTCAACTTCAGGAACATTAACCCAGAAACATTCTCAACGAGCAGGCGATTCCTCAAAATAGTACATGTCAAGTTCATTTGGCTGAATCCTCTCTCACATTCAGCTGACGATATTGGAATGACCTGGACGCATTTCAGCAAAGGCGCAAGATCTTCAGAAAATAAGTTCACTGTTCAGTGAAGCTTTGATCTTCCATCACTAACCCTCCATAGTATACCGTAATTGTACTGAATGCTATTGTCACTCGTTCCATATAGGCCTAATATAAAGCAATATAAACTGGGCCCAGAACACAGGAAAACGCGGCGTTTTGAATGTAGTATACGAGAGGGGGTTAAACTCCCCCCTCGTGCTCTCCCCACTCGCCGCCTCGCGGCGAGGATGGTGCTACACATCATATATACAACAATATATAGCGCGCCCCCCCCTTCAAAATTTCTGGATCCGCCACTGATAGCCGACATCAATTGTGCCGATCTAGTTAAACTGTTAAAGCACTTTCATTGGCACCGTTATACAAAATTCTACGTATATATGACTCACAATGTGATCACCAAGTTCGATTTGGGCGGGTGCAGAGTATAAAATATTTGTTTCATTAATTCATTTTCGTCTGAACTGGACAAAATAAATGGGTGGACGGCGTTCCCCCGACGAAAAATGTGGGGGCGGCGTTCCCCCTGCAATTCATCGCTGTCGTGGGGCTTATAAGGTTTGGCAGCCCCGGCCCCAACCGCACTGCATGCTCTTGTGATCTGTCCCTATACACACACCTGCTATGTATGTCACGTACCATGCATGACTATATTGTGTAAGAACACAATAGACTCTTGTATACGTATATAAATATGTCATGAAATTAATTGCATACGCGGGGTTCACATGAGCAATAATATATATGCAAACGTTAGAGTGTAGAGTGATGATTCGTTAGAAGCACACTATAATAGTCAACTCATAGGTCACATTTGAGGCTGCCCCTGTGATCGTTTAAACATTTTGATACTTAATAAAAATGTTTATTGAAATTTTTTTTTTTAATTAAATTTTCTAAAAAAAGTTTTTAGATTGAACTCCTTGCTCAATTTATTTGCCAGAATACCCCGAATCACCGCACCGAATTTGGATGAAATCGGTCCAGGGGTCTGGGGGAAAAAACGTAAAAGAGTAGGATCTGTCTGTCCGTCTATCTGTCTGTCCGGATTTTTCTCACAGACTGCAGGTCCGATTTGAATCAAATTTGGTGTGGTGACTCAGGGTACCCTGGTGGAGGTTATATAACGGCGTTAGTTTTTCAAAATTTTATTTAAACAAATTTAATTAAATACTAATTTAAAAAAATGAAAATAAGCTCACTATATATGGGCCAATTTCAGAATCAAATAAGTCCAATATGAACCTATTTGCAAGAGGAATGTTGAAGCAGATATGTACGCTCTTTATATATGTGTTTTCACTGTGGTCCGCTCATCAATAATCAACATTCTCCATCTTATTCACAACTTAAAGGGGACCTCCGGGCATGCATATACGGGCACGTATATCGGGCACGTATATCGGGACCTCCGCAAATTCTTATCGCCGTTTTCAATCTCCGCAAAAGGGAGCTCCGCGAATATAATTGATGAATTGGGCCATGATTGTTTATTACGCCACATGTGGTGTATCTAGTTTCTGTGATTTTGATATTGTGTGGTGGACAGGGCGAATGTATTCTTGGAGATTTTTTGTACCTTACTCAATCGTACCGATAGAATCACGTAGATGCCGAAATTGTAAAGTTAACGCCACCGGTGTATAATATGTTTATGAAAATATGATAAATCGTATCGATAGAGTCAGGACAGGCTGAAATTGTAAACTTAAAGTCACCGGTGTAATAATATGTTGTTGAAAATATAAATAATTTGATAGACTGAAAATAATATATAACCCATTGGGAGCCCCTAATGTATTCTTGGACATTTTGTTTTGTACCATTACTCAATCGTACCGATAGAATCACGTAGATGCCGAAATTGTAAAGTTAACGCCACCGGTGTATAATATGTTTATGAAAATATGATAAATCGTATCGATAGTCAGGATAGGCTGAAATTGTAAACTTAAAGTTACTTGTTGTTGAAAATATAAATAATTTGATAGACTGAAAATAATGTGTAACCCATTGCGAAACCCCCTGGTGTAGTGAAGTGAATTGTGGGTAGTTTCATTGTGATTCTCCGCCATCTTTATTTTCTGGAATTATCACCAAGAGTTCTCCACTCGATTCTCTTAAACTGCACCCGAATCGGTCAAATTCTTTTGATAATTCTATCTAAATACATCTTAGCTACTATTCGGATCTGCTGTCCCGGTCTAAAAAGGGATAGTTTGACCAAAACGACTATTGACAAAATTTTGTTTGTCCACGCTGCAAATTTATTATCGAAAACAAATTCAATTTCTTCCATCTAAAACATAATTACGCGCTGGACTCTGTCATTTTAGAAATATATATGTATCCCACGCACATACACCAAGTCTCAGCTTAAAATTTTGAAAAATGACAGTTTTATCGACATAAATCGATTTTAATGGCAAATTTTATCATTGAACAAAATTCATTTCTTCCATCTAAAACACAATTACGTGCTGTACTCTGTCATTTTAGGAATATATAACTATCCCACGAAAAAACACCAAGTCGATCTCAGCTTAAAATTTTGAAAAATGACAGTTTTATCGACATAAATCGATTTTAATGGCAAATGCCATGTTAAATAAATTTTAGGGCCCTGCAAATATTTTCTGAGCTGTTCCATATTGGGCACTAGAGTCCATATTTGACCGGTTACACCTGATAATTGTGCGACAGTACAGTCGCGTTACTTTATACATCAACATTGGTCATTATCACCCGACAAATTTATTTTGGTCTATCGTATCAACCCCTATTTTCTCCCGCGTAGCCTGACTAAGTGTCAACATTGGTCTTTATCGCTCCACTAATTTGTATTGTTTCATCGGTATGAATTCCATATCCAATTATCCACATATAACCAACCCAACCTCTAATCCCGGTCCAATTTAATTTATTTCTTTCATCGGTATAGTCAAGTTACGTAATATTTTATCGCGTGATACTTGTACTTATATGTCTATGGTAAATTGCTATTCCTTTCTATATAATCCTGGTGCCATCTATAGACATAGAGATAATTTCAGACCCCCCCCCCCCCCAATTTTATATCATTGCTGCTTTAGTACAGTCGCGATACATTACATGGCAACATCGCTCCACTAATTTATGTCAGTTCATCGGTACAAACCCCTTTTTCTCCGAGTCCATATAACCAACCCAACATCTTATAGAAGTCCATAAATGACTATTCTGGCACTATATAGAGATGACTAAGATTCTGACACCCCCTATTTTATAGCCTTGTTGCAATGTTCAGTAGAGTTGAGATGCATGATAATATGTCAACATTGGTCATTATCGCTCTATAAATTTATATCGGTTCAACCCTTAGTTCCCTGTATCGCCCACCCCTCCCTGAATTTATTTTTCATTTGTATTATAGTCTCGTTACGTACACATTTTATCTCTTGTAACTTTTGCTTCAATGCGTCGAGTTCCGCTGCAGAGAATACAAAACTGACAACATTTTGAAATGTTAGCAGGCTTCAAACTCATCTTATCCAAGAAAAACTCTGGTTACATAAGAAATTTGTGTATATGGTGTACGCGCATTTGTTGAGTTAAAAACCAAAGGTCCCAAGTCAAGGTCCAAATCCCCAACACACTGTTGTGAGGTTTAACTCCGTCTACATACAGTAATGTCCAAAGTAATTGATGACTTAACCACAGCAAAATTATGGGTATTTTTTCATGATTTTAAATCCTGAAAAATTACCCATAATTATGCTGTGGTTAAGTGGTCAATTACTTTGGGCATTACTGTAACCAATATAAGGATTTGAGGTTTAATGATAACTCAATCCTCATACAGTAATGTTCAAAGTAATTGACCACTTAAGCACAGCAGAATAATGGGTAATTTATCAGGATTTTAAATGCTGAAAAAATACCCATAATTCTGCTGTGGTTAAGTGGTCAATTACTTTGGGCATTACTGTAACCAATATAAGGATTTGAGGTTTAATGATAACTCAATCCTCATACAGTAATGTTCAAAGTAATTGACCACTTAACCACAGCAGAATTATTGGTAATTTTTCAGGATTTTAAATCCTGAAAAATTACCAATAAGTCTGATGTGGTTAAGTGGTCAATTACTTTGGGCATTACTGTAACAAATATAAGGATGTGAGGTTTAATGAGAACTCCATCCACATAACTAATAAATATGTGTGAAAATTAAAACAAAATAAATTCCATGATGGCGTCCAATATGGACTGCCTAATTCTGCTCCAAAACATGTATATTGAATATATGGATGTTTATTGGGGGAAACCGATTATTTCAATGATATTTTCATTAACTGGTATCCAAAACCCGACTTACGGCAGCGTGCTTCGCGCGCGACTGTATCTTAAGCATATGTGCATATTTAATAAGCCAACAATTGGAATCCCAACAGAAGATTGGCGTGGGTCCCTTGTGCGATCTGTCCATCTAAAACTATTTAGACATCTCAAGACACGTAAGACCCAATAACTTAATATACAGAATAGATACATCTATTGCCTGAGTGACTAATATTTATATTTGTTACAATGAGGTCAAATAGTTGCGAAGCCAGCACCACAATTCTTTCCCTCCATAGTAAATCTTAAAACAACTTCTAAAGAATTATTAATTGACCTTATATTTGGTATGGAGCGTCCTTGGTTTACTGGAGTTCAGATTTGTTAACATCCCGTCACCAAGTTAATTACTTGGGAAGCCACAGCCATACTATTTCCCTCCATAGTAATTCTCAAAACAACTTCTTAAGAACAATTGACCAGGTCAGTCGCGCAATTATTGGAAGAGCCACGGTCAATCATTTAAAAAAAACCAAATGTTACATTTAAATTATTGCTTTATTTAACCAACAACAAAAAATTTAATGAGAAAATTAACTTTTACTACTTGCTAATTTTATCTTCTAATTATTTCATTTAAATTTTAGTATTTACAGTATACTAAGTCCAAGTCTTTATAATCTGTTGAGTGACCCCACAGTCGTTTACTTGCTTTGTTAGTAATAATTTGAAGGATTACTTGTTTAAACGCAATTGTTATCAAAATATTTTATGTATTTTTTATAATTTCTATTTATATGTAATACTATAATCTTGGTGGCGTTACCATTTCTGACTATGGTTTTCTTGTTATTCGTTGTATTACAGTAACTAGCCAATATGCACCACTTTCCTTTGTGTGATTTACCAATTATAGAGGGACCTCCGCGAATTGTGAATGCGAGTTGAATTAATTAGGACATCCGCGATTTAATTTGCGCGATCGGGACACACACACATCGTTCTCCTGGACTACCTGGAGTACATGCATGTAGGTACTCAAGTTAATGCATACTGTTATTTAATTAACTGAATAACACCAATAATCGATATTCTTCATCGTATTCACAAATTAAAGGGACATGCATGTATACGGATACGGGCCTATAGAGATCTCCGCAAAATGTTATCGCCGTTTTCAATGTCCGCAAAAGGGAACTCCGCGAATATAATTGATGAATTATGTATACTTATTATTTATTATTCATTGAAGAATATGTATCAACTATATATATAGCAAGTATACACCACTTGCCTTCTTTAAAGTTGTTCCTTTTGCTAATTTATACAGAGGGACCTCCGCGAATTGTGAATGCGAGTTGAGGGATCTCCGCGATATAATTTGCGTGATCGGGACATCCGCGCAGCATTCTGCGGGAGTATATACATATGCGCTATAGCTAATGAATAATATTATTTAATTGGCTGAATAACATCTATGCAGTATGTTTCATTTTATTTACAAATTTAAGGGGCTCGGCTGTGTATATGTCAATTGAGACGTATTTTAGTATAATAGTGCGATCGGGTCGACACCCATGCACACAGTGTTCTTCTTGGTATACATGTAGGCACTATAGTTAAAGGTACTCAATCCGATAAAACTCCTCTCAATTACTATTTCAATGGCTTTGGGAGTAAAAAATATTTGATTCGAGTCGAGGAAGTCACCCATCAAAGCTCAGATTTGTTAGATATCAATTTTAGAAATCTATTATTTGTCATTATCGGGAATACTTTCTGGCCCAGATCTCAGTCAAAATTGCGCTATTATTACCATTTGATTTTAGAGTTATCCATCCTTGTCTGTTTGAATAGAGTTTTGGTGTATAAATCTCGAGCAGGATACGAAATTGACGGCAATTATTAGTACTCATCTCGAGAACATAACAATTTCAAAAATCAATATCTAATAACTCTGAGCTTTGTTTGATGGGTTCCTCGACTCGAATCAAATATTTTTTACCCCCAAAGCCAAAAGAAATAGTAATATAGGACCCTCTGATCGGATTGTTGTTGTTGGAATATGTTGAGACGGGGACCCTCTGTTCGGATTGAGTACCTTTAACCGTTTGGTGTGGTATAATTGGTGCTGTAGGGTGGCCCCCAAGATATACTGAATGTCGTGGGTGCCCATGTAACACACCCCAGGACGGCGGCAACTTTGGATCGGGTTGGTGAAAGGGGTGATTACTTAATTTGTTTACGGGCCACCCTGCAACACGCTTTATCTCAAATCGCCGTGGCTCACACCAAGATGGTGGACAACTGCAACCAGATCATCTCTATCCGCTTCCATTACAACAGTGACTGACGATCGTATATCACAATTAGTTATTTAGTGGCCACGAATTATTTATTTCGTGACCACGAATTAGTTATTTCGTGGCCACGAATTAGTATTTCATGGCCACGCAATTAAAAATATTCCCATGTCCTAAAAGTTTTGACTGGCACTTACATAAATATGACTCCCATATTTGTTAGCACACAACTCCGTATTATGCGGTACTTCGTCCTGGCAATAAACATTAATTTTGTCAATTGATAAAACACCATCAATCAATTTTACAACGGCATCCTGAAACTTTAGTCTTGATAAACATTGCATTTGTATAATAGTGGACATTATCACAGAAGCACGTGATTGTGATGTATATGATTGATGTGAACCACATTTTTTCAACTACTGTATCTGACTATATTGCATGTTAATTTTGTAAAATCACATGTAGTTACGATAGATTACATGTAAGAGCCATGCATATATGATAGCCATTAAGTTCCACCACTGTGAACATTTGAGTAAATTGTCAAACTCTCTATAGGATCCAACGTTAGTTTTGTTCGCAACTGTGGTACTGTACCAGCGGAGACTTATCTGACGACACCATTCTCAAAAATACATTTCAGAGTCATACTTGACATATGTGCACAATTTCAACTTGCACAATTCATGAAAAGGCTAATCGTGTTAGTTAATATATGTATAGGGGTGATAGGAAGACAGTCAGTCATGACTATATCACCCCTAGCAATATACATGTATAGTCTATCAATATTATATTTATTTGTAATTGTACTTTCCATGTGTGTATATTGTAAATAAAATTATCCTATCCTATCCTATAATCAGGAAACGCTCTTTAAATTTTAAAAACCGTCCAAACAATTTGTTTCCACTAAAATGTCAGACTGGAACAAGTAGACTCTGAAAGTAAACCGCCATATAAGTATACTTTTGTTAATTTCAACACGCACAGTCCACCAGAAGGTTAGTTATGAGGATTAATATTTGTATATTAAGCAAACGCTCTTTAAATTCTTAAAACAGTCCAAAAACTTATTTTTCCAATAAAATTTCAACTGGACACAGGTAAACTCTGAAAGTAGACACGATATTGATAAATAAACCGTTCGCATGTCGTCTTAGACAATCCGAAATGGCGCGACCGTTGTTTTCGACCAAATGAATCTGACTTGTGAAATCAGAAAGGGTGTGGGTAGGGGTAGCTTTTCTGCGACATCTTTACCAAAAATCGATGTATCGAAGTTTTGTTTGTGGCATATGATCAATATATCCTTGTAGATTGTCCATGTTCGTCCATATGTGATATAGCTCATTTTAAGAATATACAATACCTTAATATTTGGGAAAGAAAATTGAAAATGCAGTCAGAAATGCAATTCGTCTGGTGATTTTTTTATAAAATTCCACATTAACATATGTAATTAAGTCATTTGTGGCAAGATCTCCCCATGTTTTTCGATTTCCAAGAACAAAGAAAGCCACTTACCGAACTTGCTATGCGTAATAGCATGTTTTTATTACCAGGTGGACGGGGGGAAATAGAGGGGTACACAAACAAAAGCCCCACACAAACCTGTTTCCACTAAAATATCAAGCTGGAAGCAGGTAGATTCTGAAAATAGACACACTGGTGGTATAGAAACTGTTCTCATATCGCTTTTAACATTCTGAAAACGCGCGATCATTTTTTGCGACATAAGGAATCCGACTATATATATCTATCTGTCAGGCCTTAATATTGACTCTGGTGTTTTGATATAAACTTATGCGTCGTACTATTTTTCGCTCATTTTTAAATTCGTGCCGATGGGGGGGGGGGGGGCACGAAATATAGTACAGCATGGGCGAATTTAAATACGAGTACGGTAAGGTGCCAACTAAAGCCGTCCAGTGGTCTGGTGATGGTGAAGTTGGTTATATAATCCAAATAAGCGCGAATTTGTGATACACATGCACATAGGGATTATTCACAGTAAACGTACAGACTGCCCACATCATGTCAAACTTTACGAACAAAATATAATTCAGTGGTGGTTCAAAGTAAATTCAGGAGGCCCGTTCAAATAACATAACACATTATAATACACTGAAGCCATTATGGTGTGCATACATGTTATCTCAAATAGATAACAGAAATAATTGCGATTAGCGCAAACAATGAGTGCGATTACATAAACAATTATTGGATTTGAATAGAATTAAAAAGAGAGACATCTATAATCGATAAAAACACCCACAAAGCAAAACAATGTATATAATGTTCTAAAACGGTTTTTATATATAACTAGTTGATTCAGCGTCGGCGAGACCTGCGACCACTGCACAAAGGGACCTGCGGACAAAGCTTCGCATACACGAGGATCATAATTATCATATTCTTTTATATAGAGAGATAATATTTATTCTGCTACTTCAATATATCCTCGTGCAGATAGGTTTCATATTGAACCTAAATATTGACATTGTTTCTCTTGTTTGATTCGCATGGAATAAGCACATCGTGGAATTATATCCGTTATTCCATTGGATGGCGCGGGCCACAGTGAAAACACATATTAAGTTCGTACATCGGGTGATGCAACATATCCTCGACCAAATAGGTTCATATCGGACCTAATTATTCACATAGGTTCATATCGGACCTAATTATTCACATAGGTTTATATTGGACCTAATTATTCACATAGGTTCATATCGGACCTAATTATTCACATAGGTTCATATTGGACCTAATTATTCACATATAGGTTCATATCGGACCTAATTATTCACATAGGTTCATATCGGACCTAATTATTCACATAGGTTCATATCGGACCTAATTATTCACATAGGTTCATATCGGACCTAAGTATTCACATAGGTTCATATTGGACTTATTTGATTCTTAAATAGGCCCACAGTGAGATTATTTAACACAAATTTTTAATCGTTTTCATTTATCTAATTAAAAAAAAAAATCAAAATCTTGAAAAACTAACGCCGTTATATAACCTCCACCAGGGTACCTCAAGTCACCACACCAAATTTGATTGAAATCGGACCAGTAGTCTGGGAGAAAAATCCTGACAGACAGACAATCATACTCTTTTATATATATAGATGACTAAACGATGTGTATGGGAATACTTTCATGCACTCGCAAGTGTACAATGTATATGTTTTGCAGGCAATCGTCATAGAACCCCATATGGTGCCAGAATATGAACGAAAACATGCATATATAACATACATCTTTATACCATATATAGCATACGAATTGAAACAATGAGACTCGGCATTCCAAAATTAAATGAAATTGTTCCCAATGCCTCAATTCACAAACAAATAAATGACATTAAAATCAAATTGAAAGAAAGCCTCATAGAGAATTATAAAACTGATATTTTCAACGATGACAAATGTTCGGGCGCGAATAAGTTAAGGACGTACCGTGTAGTCAAAAACAACATTACGCACAAGAACCTTATCTTAATATTGTCCAGGATATCGACACAAAGATTATGTTTTGTAAACTAAGAATTAGTAATCATAACTTGGAAATTTAAAGGGTCGCTATAAACAGCCAAAAGTGTCACTAGATTAAATAATTTGTAGGAAATGTATAACATGGAGGTTGAGAATGAAGAACACATCCCTATGCGCTGCAACACATATGATACGATGCGTAAACACTTCTTTTGTGAGATAGGGATGATGAGTGATAAATTTAGTGGATTGAATGATGCATACATATTACAAAACAACGAGCCTCATACATGCAACATAATCTGCAACATGGTCCGGACATTTTTCAAAGAAAGGTCAAATTCTACTGATATAATAATGAAATAGTTACTATAGTATATATATTATGTTTAATCATTTTTGACATTGTTATATATATATATATTTGTTATTTTGACATCGGTCTCGTGTGGACACTTTATGTCATTAAACTATCTATCTACGACACAAGAAGTACAATTTCTGTTGTTCCACATGCAACGGTGCAATAATGATAGTTGCATTATTGATTCTTGCGAGATAATTGCATGATAATTACAGGCAAATGTCGGGAACTATAAAGGTTTTTACTTCTCAGATGTAATTTATATGCATGTTTCCGTTCATATTCTGGCACCACGTTGTTTTCTACGAGGAAATGGCTGCAAACCATAACTTGCAAAATTACGAGTGAAAAACGCGCCCTTGGTGTGCACGTGGACAAATAATTGAAAATGTCAACATCAGTTGACAGAAAATTCTATCGATTGGTACATGTCCTCCTACCCAAAATATTTACCCGGTTTGCAGTACATTTTCTTTGAACTATTTGGTATATAGATTTTAGATAATTTATTGACAATTTACACCCACTAGGGGCAGATGCCTTACATAATAACATGAAATATATACAGGCAATATTAATGCATGTCAAATTATATATGAAATTGGTATAAAGCATATAATAATTAGCAATAAAGGGCCGTTTTTATCAGTTTAAAAGAGAGAAGGTAACTTTACCCGGAGAGTGTCGTGCAATAGGCGCTGTTTACCTCAGGGGCCTAATAATTATTTGAAATTACTTTAAGGGGCACTACTAATTTACTTCTTCACAAATTATTTCCCTGCATGTCATGTTTGTCATCCGTCATTTTTGACGGGCAACCCCCTAGTTAAATTATAAATGACGTTGCTCACCAATGAATAATCCATGTTACGATAAATCGGTCTGCCGTGGTCAACCGGGCAGCAGTTATATCATCCTGCCACTGTAAAAGGTTTCGTAATACGTTGACGCTAACATTGCAAACAAAATGCAAACACCACTACCTACGTAAATTAACGTAAGTGTCATGTACATGGTAACACGCACTTCTATTCTCATCGGCCGATTGCAGTTAAGCAACACCGAGCCTAGTTAGTATTTTGATTGAGACATGTAGCCTAATCGGTATAAGTACTGGAACTGGTCATACCAGAACCATAACATTAAGCTTAGCTGTGGTACCATTCACCAATCATAGTAGTTGCGTACAGTCACAGACACACTTTGAACAAGAAAGCCATAGTCAGTTTTGTATGTGTAAATAGTGTGCGCTTGGTGAGAAACCATGTGAAAACATTTCTTAAATCGGTCGTGCCAAACTAAAGTTATGATAATTATGAAATATTTACAAACCACGTATGATATATGTGTTCACAAAGGGTGAATACGTTCCAATTGGTTGAAAGGTTCATCGCCAAACATGCAACGACCATTGCATTGATACATGCATAACCACACACCCATTGTCAAAACAGTGACGAAAGCCTTGACGATTGACACGTTTATTATGTTGACGTGCTGCCACCTCGCGGCAAATACACTAAACTGTTAGTTTCTCGGTTCGCTTATATACGACATTTTAATTGTTTTCGGCCGGCATGTATATTTTCTCTGTTATTTCTATTATTGAAATAGAGGTCTGAATAGTGCATGCAATAGCATGCATAATACTACTAATCTGGCCAAAATTGTCGACCTTCGTTACATGGTTCAAGTACGCAAATACCGAGTACGTTTCTAATCATATTTAGTCCATCCAAGTACGAACAAAAATACTGATTCCCAGTGAACATATTATTTTTAAAAAATAATAATTTAATGACAGAAGTCAATCTATGGCGGCTGAACACTGAATGGTTTACAAACAATCTCGAGACTCGTTATCAATAAAATGGTTGAGAGATTCCATGCAAGCCTTGAAATAGGGTGTCTGTCATTTGCAGAATGAGGTCCCCAGAGGGTGAATTTAGTGATGCTACTCGGCATAGCGGGCTAGCATTACCAAATTCACCCTCTGGGAACCTCATTCTGTTGAGGTATAAGCAGAATAAGGTCCCCATAGAGTGAATTTGGTTATGCTAGCCCGCTATGCGGGTAGCATCACTAAATTCACCCTCTGGGGACCTCATTCTGCAAATGACAGACACCCTATTTCAAGGCTTGAGTCCATGGCTTCCGATTGTTGGAGACTGATTATTCATAATTCCTTCAATGTTTCATAAATGCACCACCCCAGAATTCCGTTAAAGCAACTATAATCCTTCAAATTATTACAACAACTACGGCTTATTACTGAAGGTTTCTCTTTAACCACACCAGCAAAGCCTCTAAATGCGGACCAAAAATATACTAATCGGATTAAATACACCCCGATACTTCGCAATACGACCTTTAGTCTACAATCCAACTGAGCCACAATTCAGCAATGTTATCTGTTATATTATGCATTGTATTCCCGCAATAAAATCTTCAAGAGTGGCCCAGCCATTCTTCACAACTAAATATCGAATGCAATTAACGCGGTCATAAAATTTACATACTGCTTCAATGAGACATCCGCGAAGATACATCCGCGAATACATACATCATGCAAAAATTTTAACCGGCACGGACTTAGCAAATACGTATTTAATAATATTTTCCCCACAGCTCCTATGACACCGCCAGATCAGCCTCGAAGTATACACACCTAGATATCGAAAGCAATTAACCTGGCTATAAAAGTTACATATTGCACCAATGAGACATCTGCGAATGCATATATCCTGCAAAAAGTCTAACAGGTACGAACATAGCGAACTATGTTGACTCGTACGTATTTAATCATATTTCCCCCATAGCTCCATTGTCAGGCCAAAAACACGCTAACACAAGAAAACTAAGATGCATGCATCAGGTCGCCCGTGAACTATCTACCATATAATTGTTGTAGCTATCGATTATACATTTTGGAACACCTGTCTGTATGTATGAATGCATGTGTGTATGTGTTATAGACTCTAACTCTGCTCGACCGATCCGACTCGGATTTGGTATTTAACGTGTCAACTTGACCTCGCTCATATGCATGTTTCTGGACCTTGACCGATCCGACTAAAAATTTGTGTGTAGGACTACTTGGATCCCGGGAGCAATATGGACGGGTCCAATTTCACGTGGGACCATGTCCTCGAACGTGCTGATATAGACATGTTTCTGGACCAATTGAACAATAGTTAGGCCAGACGCTGTATATACTGGGTACTGTCCAGATGGGGGCGATCACAAAAAAAATCCCTAAATAGCCCGAACGAAGTCGAGTACATCAGCTAGTCTAATATATATTTTTGGACATTTGTCTGTCTGTTAGCTATGGCCGGGAAAACTGCCGGACACATTTGACGAAATTTGATACCTAGGGGAAATTATTTCCAGGAAGTATTTTGAACGGGTCAAATCTTGATCCCGACCTGACTTTGACATTCAAAAAGATCAATTCAAGGTCAAATCTGGTAAAACGGAAGGATTTCAACGAAATTTGATACCTACCGTTACTTTTGTCCCAGGAGTGTTTCGGATGGGTCAAATCATGACCCCGACCTGATCTTGACATTCTAAATTGTCAATTCAAGGTCAAATCGGGTAAAGCCGGGCGGATTTCGACGGGTACTTTTGTCGGGAACTTTTGTCCGGGGAGTGTTTAGGACGGGTCAAATCGTGACCCCGACATGACCTTCACCTTTAAAATGGTCAATTCAAGGTTAAATCGCGCAATTCACCGAAAATCAGAGGGGAACATCCCGGACGAAGTCGGGTCCACCAGCTACTATTATATATTTCTAGATTTAGTTACAAACTAAATACCTGTATATTGTACAAAGAAATGTTTGACAAATATATCTATATCAATATTACCATACGAGTCATTAAAATAGATATGACGAAACAAATTTTGAAGGGTGCATGTATCAGGTAAATTTTTATATTTCAAATGATGACAGGAATGCGGAAAGTTGAAGTACCTACGTAATACTGGCTATCCGCATGAAGAGATATACATGTATATAAAAAACAAAATAGAAGATGACTGCTGGCGACAATGTTTTCCAAAAAAATTCAAAGCATTCGATAGCTACCATCTAGTTTTCAGCCCGAAGATCAATATGAAGTTTGGTGACTATCAGATGAGGGATATATGTCTGTACAGTTGCTAAACAATTCAGTCATGCAAAAGAGTAAGATACCAAATTGCTGCCTGTTGTCATGTTTTTTAACGAAATTCGGAAAAATTAGATTACTCTCACCCTGGTTATCCAGAAGATCATTGTGGAATCTGGTGACGATCGGATGAGCACCTGATACAGACCAATGTTACTCTGTAGTAATACAAAACTATTAGTTAAAATTCCTCAGTGATAAAGGGTATGTGGCATGCCACGCCAGCCGTTGAGGCATGCCAATATCCCATAATATGTCAAATATAGCGAATTATCGAAATATGAAATACCACGAAAAAGCGAAATAGGAAAATACAGCGAAATTGCGGAATACAAAATGCATCGAAATGACGAAATAGCGCGAATTATGAAATAAGAAATTATTTTTATTAACTAAATAACGGAGATATTTGAAGAAGTGTTTTTGACGAAATAACGGGCATAGTTGGAGAAGTTTTTTTAAAGAGTGTACCCCAAACCTCCCCCAAGCCCACCGCCCACCACCCACCCAAGAGAAGAATTTTACTTATATTTCACCACAGTTGATCTATTGTGGTGTTGTTATTTCTAATACAAATCGGCGTTATTTCGTAAATATACATTCTTTATAGAGTTACTACCCTGTGGCAATGTTACGATTTTAGCTTGTCAAAGAACATGTGGCATGCCTCAACGGCTGGCGTGGCATGCTACATACCCTATATCACTGAGGAATTTTAACTAATAGTTTTGTATTACTACAGAGTAACATTGGTCTGTATCAGGTGGGATGAGGGGTGTCGTCTGTAGGATCAACCAAATTATTTAGCCATAAAAATAGTAAAATTCAAGATCACCGCTGGCAGTGATGTTTTCACAAGGAAAGTTTGAGAACAAAATATGGCTCAAATCTAGCGGTGACCCAAAATATCAACATGAGAAAAAGTTCTCCAATAAAAGCTGGCTGCAGGGTGCGCCAATTGATTCAAATTTGAAATTTAGCAGGGTGTACTGCTGGTGGCCATGTTTTCCCCGCAAATTTTATAGACTGGTGGACAAAACCACTGAATCCGTTGAATCAAAATACATGTATACATGAATTCATTTATATGCATTGTTATACACAGTACCGGTATATAAAGGTACTGAAAATAACTATATTACTATAGTATACACAAAATAAACCATATATCATGGCTATGGGTTCTAATATCCGAACATGACAACTGAGAACTTGGTGTGAATTGAAGAGTGGTGGTGTCTCAAGCATATCTAACCCTCCACGTTAGAAACATGCCATCAAATGGCATAAGTATAATCTAGCTTGAGGACAGAAGTGGTCCATAAAACCCCCCTTAATTCAATCAGGTCCTCGCGCGCGATGTATGGTCGATCACATGCTAATCTAAGGGGGAATTAGAATTGTTGTATAAAACAGCACAACATGTAAATATAAAATAAAATAGTGCTACATCTTATTACAGACTATTGCCACATATAATCAGTGACTATACATACAGTTTGACAAAATATAGTTTCAGTGACACTCTATCCGCCTAGGGGAATAATTTCATCTTTTACAGTCAATGGAGCAACTAGAATGCACTCAGAGAGATGCCAACGTGCGCAGAAATGTAATAAACAATAATTTAAAAAATAATTTCACTGTATTTTACTTAATTTATTTAATTTAATTTAATGTTAGCAAAAAAAGACAATTACCATTTCTCATTTCATCACAGATAAAAGGCAAATTACTATATTAATCATTTAATTAATTAAAACCAATTCCATGTTGCCGAAAGGATGAGACTTTAATATCGATTACATTTTTTTCAGCGACATATTTTGATTTTCATTTTCCGATATTCAAAGTTGACCAAAGGAGCAATTATAAGAAATAATTAATACCATTTGTGTAAATATTGATAGCAGCCAATATGCAACAATAAAAAACAATAATTAATCAATAATTAATCAATAACGATCATTTTATGTAATAATAAACTCTTCAAACGGTGTTTGTGTCAACAAATGCGTTTTGTTTTGTGTTACGTCATTCGTCGTATTTGACCCGGAACTCGGCTGAAGGTTAGGCTATTCAGCCTATTGCGTCGAATTACGAAATCGCGTTTTGAATGTCTCTCCTTTCCCTCACGATAAAAAGAGGTCTTCGCACGAACCAAAAATGATAAAACTTCACAATTATAAGTAAAAATACCCAAAATGAAGGAGTCTGTGTAGGTCCCGAAGGAGTCTATAGACTCTTTGATGTAGAGTTATGATGGAGAAAATGTAGGTTGATCTATTTTTGTCATAACTCTGACGTATTTTGACCTGGGAGAAAAAATCGAAATCGAGGCTCACTACGAGCATGCCAGTTTTAAATATAGAAACAGGGAATCCCGAAAAATGGCGATATCGGAGACAAACAAATAATCGAAAACAACACATAAAATAATAAGAGCAAAAACGCGGCACAGTAAAAATGTCAGAACGCCACGATGTTTTACGTCGTTTTTTGTGACGTCATTGAGTGAAACGGAGTAGGGTGACACCAACGTACCTACGAATCTGTCTGATCGCCATACTGTTGCGCGAGCGCACGTAATTATGAATCTGGAAAGGTGAAATTTCTAAGTAATACTAGATATCTACATGACGCGATAACATATAACGAAATGCAATATGGTCGCTGGCGACCATTTTTTCCTATGAAATTCAAAAAATATTTAATAGCTCTCATCTGATAGATCAATATCAAGATAAATATGAAGTTTGGCGATGATCGGATGAGTGAAGTGGACTGTGGTCTGTGCTAAACGTTTTAGTAATGCTTAAAAAGATTCTTACCTTAATATTTTTATGTTCACTTTATAAACTTCACTGAGTCATCTTTGTCATGTATTGAATTTGATATCTTTTGTTAACAGTTTATAAATCATGTATGCCTCATGTTTGTTATTTTAATTTATGTGTTTATTATCATTAAATAAAGTTGCATTCCTTAAAAAGATTCTTACCTTAATGTTTTTATGTTCACTTTATAAACTTCACTGAATCATCTTTGTCATGTATTGAATTTGATATCTTTTTTAACAGTTTATAAATTATGTATGTCTCGTGTTCGTTATTATAGTGTATGTGTTTATTATCATTAAATAAAGTTATCATTTAAAATCAATCTATTCACGTCCTCAATTATTATTTCACAAAAAAGCTCAAATACCCCAAAACACAATAGTTTAGAGTCGCCAATTAGTTAATCCGATTACATATAACACTAAGCACATAAGCCGCTTAACTTTTAAATGGGTCCGACCGTTTACACTTTATAGAATGAAAGAACGAAAAGTTGAATAAAATCAACAAATTTGTGAATTTAAGAACAAATCAAACGTTAATGTTGTCCATGTTATAACCCGGACATATGTACTATATTTCAGTCTTGTCCATTTATAAACAAAGAAGATAATGCGACATCAAGTCCGCTCACACCTTTTATTTTGGAGCCGGTCGAAAAAAAAATGAATAAAATCAACAAATTTGTAAATTTAAAAACAATTCAAACGTTGTTGTATTCCATGTCCCAGCCCGGACATATACACCAAATTTCAATAATATTCATTGAGAAACAACGGACCAAACGCTATATAACACTCCGTATACACCTTTTATTCCGAGCCGGACTCAGCCTCGGGTACATTTTTAGTGTGTACAGAATTGGCACACGTCGACTGGGGCGAGTTGGCCCTGGGGAGATTTGACCGATTCCGACACCTTCTATAATTTACAGTATGTACCCGTTTACGCGTAGTTTACTTTAGAAAGTTCCGCAATTAATACCGTAAATAGAGCGACTGTATTTGACAGAGAATGCCTCTGTTATTGATTATCAAGTTGCTATACATTAAAAACGACGACAAATTCACATGCTCGTTCAAGCGCAGTAGTCTATTTCCCCCATGTTAAAGGACATCCACAAATACTAAATAACGCTAACCTACTGCAACTGTTTTACACGACTACTGTTAACATAATTGGGCTGAATTCATCTGATGCGGTATTATTCCTCAAAATAAACAACAAAACCATCGTTACTTGGAAATGTAGTTTGGGCTAACATTTACATAAATCCTCCACATGATTTATCCCGACACACGTATGTACACGTCAGATGAAAAACAGCCACCAGAGAAACGCCCAAATTGGGCGAAATAATACACTCTATACATTAGATGGCGTAATGATAGAGTCACCATACACTTCAACTAATTTCTTGGACTAACCTGACCAATGATGGGACATGTGTCCAGTATATTTAGTATGCCATATGTGTGTTATATAGATCATAACACAATGAAACAATCATGATATTGGGTAATTTGATTAGGTGAAGAACAGCCAAAAGGAAAAAAAACCCCTGATGTGCATGTATTATTTATAGGAAAAATGTGGTCAAATACAGATTGCATCTGCAAGTGTACATGTGTATATACGAACAAAAACACTTATGACATGTCAAGCTCTTAAAACGCTTTTTAATGGTAATGGGCGAGGCAATGCGTGACCGCATTCCAATATGCTACCAGAGTTCTTGCCTCGTTGCTGCATTAGGGTGGATACACACATGCATGTAACCTCTGTAATTATCGTGTATTTGGCATTTTATATGGATCATACAGGCGATGTAATATGTGTCCACTGACAACCCAATCATTGCCGACGTGTTGACCGCACTGAGTTCTAGTTCTAATTAAGTCGGAATGTGGAGATACTGCTATCCTTGGACCGAGTCGCCAGGACACTTACAATAATTGTATGTTCGTGGGATAACCGATATTATGGACGTTCTATTTAAATAATTACCAGTCCTCTCTTGAAAAGTATAGCAGTGGTGGATCAAGATTTCCCGACGCAGGGGCTATATATGATCCCCAACTTGGGGCTATATATGATCCCGAAAGTTACCAGACGGGGGTGGCTAACTCTGAGCTATTTAAGTAAAACATATTATATTGTACCTTCGTGCCCAGATTATTCCGACCGATACATTCAACTAAGTCCCTCAGCGAGTTGAATCTTTCGAGTCCCCACGTCAAACAACCATCGTGGTCGAACACGTTCTATATCAAGCCTGTATATGCCAGACGTGTCGCTTTTGATGTTCGTGCATTAATAAAATACCAGATATCACACAGACTTGACTAATTTCCGAATCCGTAAGAGAAGACATGTTTTGGACTGGCCTTAAATATCCTGATAGCAGACAGTTTGGCTTCGCTTATCACTACTCACTTGTCTGGCCTGTTAACAATGAACCGCTCGCGCGCATGTGATTAATGTTGTCAATTATTGGTGTGGCCATGTAAAATACATGTATTTTACATACAGAAATTACATGCATGTGTGTATCCACCCTTAGCCTATTTTCTTGTTCAATTTCGTTAAACGAAACTAACTTATGAGAAGCAAAGAGACATAACTGTAATCACACAGATTAAAGACATATTATGGACTTGTTCGGGAGGGTGAAACTGATACGTTAGTAGTCAGGCGCTATGTCAACTGGAGGAATGCAGGATTCTACTAACATCGCCGAAAATTTCAAGCAAATCTATGGGCAGCCATTCGGTCGGAAAATACACGAAATAAAAGTTAATGGTGGTTTGTAAAAACAACTACAATCTATTTCAAAACAATAGTCTCCATTTTCAAACCAATGGTCGTTCTTTGATTCAATAAGAGACAATTACGTGTTAACAGATATAGATTCACAATCAACGTTGACCGATGCAAAATTAATGTTCTATTTTAATTTAATAGTATTCATTGTTCAACTAATATCTAATAACAAACAATTAATACAGCTTTGTTCATATTCAGTAAACGTACATTCCGTTTCAATCGCCATATTTCAAACCAATAGACGATTTCTCACGATCAGTGATTATCGTTATCAAACTAATAGACCTTATTGTAAAACTAATAACTCATTGTAAAACTAATAAATAAAACCGTAATTAACTTATTGTAAAACTAATAACCTATTGTAAAATTAATAGACCTTATTGTAAAACTAATAAGTAATGGTTAGAGCACAAGAATAGTTCTTTACCAGAATAAATCGAGTCGGAGACGAGATTTATTCTGGTAAAGAACTATTCGCGTGCTCTGACCTACTTAGAGCACAATTGACCGCACATAATGCGATTATCTCGAAATACGCAATTGATCGTAAGTTGAACACGACGTACAATCCGTGCGCTGGCCGAGATGAACACAATGACCCGTTAGCCACACCAATCATCGTGATTACCCATACAGTGATCGCCGTTGAATGTGAATAAATATGTCCGAAGCGACACGGATTAACGTGTGACGCGTTTTCACAAACCAAGTCACTCGCAGATGTGTTTGGAAAGTCAAATGTGGAAGTCGCATGATTGTGTCTTACTATTATTATATACATTGTATAAGTGGATCATGAATTCCGAAGAAGTCTGTCTCCCAGAATGATGACATGGAATTTGGACCTGTAACCAACAACCAACTACTTTTTGCCAAAGGTAATGCTGCACATCATTATTATGTGACAAACGTGTCGCCTTTTCAAGAAACTGTTTCGAAATTACTACCATAATAGTCCATTGGTTCCTCCAGATTCTCCAGATACAAGTTCTATTGTTAGTTATATCGGATATGTGGAGCGCTATATAGTGAAGTGGTGATTCTGTTGGATTATTGGATATATCACTATTTAGTTGTTCTAAATGTAAATGTTAATTCGTTTACTTTCATCGTTGGATTAGTGGTCCTGAGAATATTTTCGGAACTGGATTAGTTTTGTGGAATAATTATAATAAATGTAATTATTCTACTAGTTAATAAATAATTCAACCAATGCATTTGTTACTATTGCCACCCCCTGCGTTCGTCCTGTTGATGTATGTATATATATTGTATTTTTGGTAAATCACACCCAATTCCCAAGGCTGGCAAACTAATATTTCAGTGATATCCCATTGTTCGAGACGCGCCACTCTTAACAAACAAATCGCGCGGTCGTTTCAATGTAGCTTCAGTTATTATACAAGAGAACGTGCATCCCCCCACCCGCACTCCCCTTATACGCCGTCCCTATATATGTGCCTGCTTAGTATATTAGAGGTGCATACATAGTAACGGCGTATAATGGCAGTGTGTTTGGGGGAAGCAGAGCGCTGTTCGTGTCCCTGGTAATTGAAGCTACTTCGAAGCGACCGTGCGATTTGTCTGTTGTGAGTTGAGTGTGCCTAACAATGGGGTAATCATTGAACTATTCATTCGCCAGCCTTGGGAATCGGTGTGCTTTACCAAAAATCAGGGAACGATTGCAACAATGGGATTGTGCTCTAACTTATAGTAAAACCTATATCTAAAACCGTCATTAACTTATTGTAAAACTAATAACTTATTGTAAAATTAATAGACCTTATTGTAAAACTAATAATCAATAGACATATTTTAAACCAATATACTATTTCCCACGATCAATGATTATCGTTATCAAACTAATATCTAATAGCGGAATCAACTATTTCAGGTCAAACCAATGAGCTCATTTGAAATTAATGATTAAAACACAAACCTATAAGCAATTCGTAAATTAACGCTAGGGGCGCTGGCCACCAATTTTGTTCGCAAAATCCGTGACGTCAGAAATATAGAAATAAACATGGGAGTTCCCAATGTCATGTCGATGTGACGATTTGGAATATGAGTTCACTCGGTGCAAATCAAACGACGATAAATATTCACTATAATATATAGGACATATAGTGGAGTAGATTAAGTCAAATTTTCAAAGCAGTTGTTCAAATTGTTACTAAAGCATGAAACTTTGCACATATGTACATCTTCTTTAATATTAGATATGGAGCCACGCTGAAATTTCACTTTAACCCCTCTTTTTAAGGGGTTTTCCAAATTTATAGAGCGTTTCGTGATTATATTATTTAATAAATGTCGCAATTAATCTCACCATGAAATATACGATTTAAAATTAGGCATATTCAGTTCGTATGACTCTGAGAGATATAATGCCACATTTTAAGGGTAAAATTGGAACTCCCCACCCAAGATGGTCGTTACAATGACAGATGAAAGAGGGAATTTGACGTTTTTTCGCTAATATCTTCTAGATCAGGTTCTGCTGTATGGAACTGGTTCGGAAATGTGACTTCATTTTGTATTGCTCATGTTAAGAGATAATTGGAGCAATGGATATATGTCATTCGTATGATCCAAGTCCCTCCCGCGATCCCTCAATAATTCGATTATACATAACTCGGTATGAAATTTAACCAAATATCACCGTTATGAATCTAGTCATATTTTAACAAGAATTGGACAGAACTTTGCAAATTATGACATACAATTACTTATGATTTTTTGCGCTTAAGTGCAAATATTTTACGTTTAATCACAAATCATTTGCGCTTAAGCCTGCAAATAGCGTGTCTGTCATTTGCAGAATGAGGTCCACAGAGGGTGAATTTAGTGATGCTACCCTGCATGACCTGCATAGCGGGATAGCATAACTAAATTCACCCTCTGGGGACCTCATTCTGCTTAGGCCTCATTTTCTGGGAAGTAACTATGGTATCAAATTAACATTGTTTTTAGTTACGTTTTCCCATCTGGGAAGTTTCTATATCCCCTAATTTGCAGAAGATAAAATCCATAATCGAGGCTCCAAATGGGTGAACATCACCAACTTCAACTGGGGAACTTCAATCTTATCCTAGGACTGCCATAGCAGTTGAGGGCCCTAATCAGAATGAGGCCCCCAGAGGGTAAATTTAGTGATGCTAGCCCACTATGCGGTGTAGCGTCACTAACTCACCCTCTGGGGACCTCATTCTACAAATGACAGACACGCTATTTGCAGGCTTGCACTCAAGTCTATATACCTGTAGGCCCATCATACAAGGGAAGCAATCCCCAGTGATCCCTAGATACCAGTACCTTTTATGACCATGGAAATGGTATATATCTGTACAGGATATGTCTCTTTTATAAAATGTAATAGATCTCTGGGATGGAGGCACAAATTCTTAGGGACAGGGATGCTGATAATATGAAAATATGTTTTTCCCCTATTTCTATTCAATAAGTACTAGTACATGTACACCACGAGGGAAGCAAGCCACCAGTAACCCCCAATTCCCCTTCTATGACCATGGAAATGGTATATATTTGTGCAGAAGATGTCCCTTTAATAAAATATACTAGAGCTTTGGGAATGAGGCACCAATTGTTGGGACACCAGAGACAGAGATGCTTTTGACTTTTCAACTTTCGAGTCTGTATGGGCTACTACTATGGGCCCATAATAATATACTATGAGATGGACTCCATCATTCACAATCAGAGGGAAGTAAAGGAGTGTTAGGTATTTGCGCTTAAGCGCAAAGCATTTACACTTAAGCGCAAATGATTTTCACTTAAGCGCAAACAAATTGATAGACACATATTTGTGCTCAAGCGCAAATGACATTCGCTTAAGCCCAAATGATTTATGTTTAAGCTTAATATTTGTGCTTGAGCGCAAATAAATAATAAATGTGAAAAGGTCCTCCCATAAGTAAGAGGGGACTCTAAATTTCTTGAACATTGAAATTCCCTTTGTTTGAGAATTTGTATATGTTTATATTGAATATTCTCAGTAAATAATTATTCTGTGTGTTTCAAAAGAAATCAGAATAAATTGTTATTGTTTTTAAGTATTGGTTATAGATAACAGTTAATTAGATTGACTCCCCTCTTCCAAGATGCATCCTTACTGTGGAAAACCGATCGCCCAAGCGATTCACCCAGGTCTGTTGGATGGCTCAAACGACTTTTCCTACTATGGCCAGTTTGTACCCTTGATTTGAATGACACATTTAATTGTTTCGTACCATGTTTTTGGTCATTTCACACCATATATTGGTATGTTTCATTGATTCCCAAAAATGATGAATGGTCATTCGTATATGTGAAAAATTATATTAATCGTGTTAACTTAATGAGAGTGAACATGATCATGATTTGGCGTTCGTGATGATGACAACCCAACATTTACATGTTAACATATTTCTTTCTTTTTTTTTTCGAAACAAAATGAACCAATCGAAATTGTCGCGACAAAGTTAAAGATGCATAATCCGAATTAACGTTTGAATATTACTATTTCCTTGGCTTCGGGTAAAACATATGTGATTTGAGTTGAGGAACCCACCCATCAAAGCTGAGAATGATCAGATATTGATTTTTGAAATCTATTATTTTTTACCATCGATAATTTTTAGTGGCCCAATAAAAAGTCGAAAGAGGACGGATGAAGATGGATACCGGTAACTCAAAAAGCAAGTGGCTTTTGTTGTGTCAGATATTTGACAAACCCGCAAAATTTCATTGAACAAAATATTGATAAATAACAGGTTTTGGGCAATTGTATACTATCTGGTTAGCATTATTTTTGGGGCATTAATCGATTCTGGTAAACGAAGTGGCATTTAAAAAAATGGTGTTGTTGTTGAAATATGATGATATGGGAACCATCGAATCGGACTGAGTACCTTTAATGTCATTTAAAAAAAAAATAATACCGGTATACTCAAAGGTACGAATTGTCGAAATGATACAGGAACTGGTATGAAATGTCCAGAACCCTGGTGCGAAACATCTCCATGTCAAACTTCCATGGTATGAAATGCCAGCAACCTATTCATCCATTGCACATTATCATTTATTTCCAATGGGCATGGATACGAGTCTCCCATTGGGGAGGGGGTCCACCTTGATACATGTATGTTCCGGCAGCACCCCCTTGGAAGGAAGTTTCCTACAGATGGCTACAGGGTAAATGTATATCGGTCCAAAATTTGTTCGAAAATTATTAATTAGATATGACATTTTTGCACGATATGGCTTGTTATCAAACTCCATTTGTACTTAGCTGAATATCACTTCAATTTGCCCTAAATCGAGTATTATAAATATCATTTTACGACATCACTAATTAAGAGTAATACATGTATGATTTTATGACATCACGATATGAGTAATACACGGTATGGCTTTGACATGGTGTAATTCTATTTCACTATTAGAATAGGCATAGATACCAATTTTTTGTGATGTCACTCATTAGAAAAAGTTGTCAATATTACACTGTTACTAAGAGGCGAACTACCGTAATTAATAGATACATGTAGGGTATTACTTGGTTGGTTACCTCAGGGTGATATAGGGCCTAATATCAAACCAACGATGTCGGCGCTGCTAGTCTACAGGGTCACTGTCTCGTTGTTCCCCTTGCCGAGGAGATATAAATGGGTACAGGACGTTTTGTATCATCTTAAGTCATTTCGTACCATATTTTTGGTAGTTTCGTACCATATTTTTGGTAGTTTCATACCTTATTGTTTGGTCGTTTCGTACCATGTAGGAAATCAATTGGTCATTTCGTACCATGTTACTACATGTATGTCACACCATATGGAAACAAATAAATGATTTTCTACAAAGTACGAAATAAAAAAATGTAACCAAACAATCCGGTACCCTACCATTATGTAAAACCAAAAATTATGGTATGGATTACTATGGAACGACCATGGTTATGGTATCAAATACTGAAATAATGAAGAAGTCACTGCAGTTGTATATATCATTTATGTGGTCACAATATATGCATGTATAATGCAACCTGTAAGTTGACATGACCTGTGTTCTAGTTGGCTTATGATTGAGTTCTGAAGTGCTCTTCGCACTGTCAGGTTTACTTGATCAATACTCCAGTAATGTTCAGAATCCGATTCCACGACGCTCGTATGCAACGTCTAGAAAATAGAATCCATATTTAATAAATCCTTCAGACATTCAATATTACCGATCGCCTGAATCAACATCTGACTGTTTGAAGCGGTTCCACTCAATGGTTGTTTTCAGAAGAAGTCGTCGCAATGTACAGTGCTAGTACGCACTACACAGTAGATCGAACGATTATCTTACGGTGTTAGAGATGTTGTTGTTGTTGTTATTGTTGACATAATCATATTCATACTGCTGTTGTTAGTACTTGTCGAACACATCCTGAGTTCTCCACCGGATTTTGACAGACAATCCCTGCATCTGGATCTGGATGGTGTACGGCGTATGATCCTCGCGGATGTGTAGAACGCCGGGAGAGAGAGAATTATGTTCTTTGCGGGACTGTTGAGTTGTCCGCTGCTGTTCTATTTTGAATTTCGCATGCGTCCATCTCGTTTAGAGTGTTCCACTGAATAATTGTCCGTGGGAAGAATGAATTTGAGTATTCAGCAGAGTTTGTCACCAGTGGCTCTCACCGGTAGGACAGTGAATTATTACATTCCTATTTTGAGACTATATTTGTGGCACTGAAATCTGCAAATTTCTTGGCTCGGATTTTGCTGCCCACCTTTTTTGGTTTAATTAAGCACTGAGTGTTTACAGCCGACACCTGCCCCTTATCCATCTTGTGAAAGAGCTCCAGCCTCTGGTCTTTCCTTCTTTCTTCGAGTGGTCTTATCTCGCAGTCATTCATCAGTTTGGCCATGTCCTTCGATTGGTAATTGCCGGTCATGAGCCGTACAGCTCATCTCTGTATTCTCTCCAGGGCGTCGATGTTCTGCTGCTGCATGGTGAGGATCCCACATGACGGCTACGTATTCCAGCGACGATCTTACGAGTGTCTCATACGCTACGCATTTACTCTTGAATGGTGCCTTCCTAAGGTTTCTTCTGATGAATCCGAGCGTGCTGTTAGCCTTCTTCGTGATCTTGTCTATATGTGGCAACCATTTCATATCGTTTGAGAGCATGACTCCAAGATATGGTGATTGAGTGACGCTTTGTATGATCTGGTTTCTGAGCTGGTACATGTAGGTCAGTTGGGAACAGTGATAATCACAGTAATACTGACAGTGATTTCAGATACTGACAGTGAATGAGTGATACATCAAGTGATCAACATCATACTAGTACAGTCCTCAAATTCGGTTGCTTAATTCAGATCTTCTGGGTCAATAATAATGACATTATTAAAAACAAGCTCTCAATTGGATCTTCGGTATCTGCTACAGGTACAGGATATAGTCCACAGTCCGTATATCATCGCAGTTTTCATGTTCAGGGTCACTTTCTGACGCGAAAATTTTCGAGAACATGCATATTTATTTTTGGCAGGGGGGTATCCCATGTTGACGTCACGGATTTTGCAGTTTGGTGGCTCCAACAAGATTCATGGTGGCGCTCCTAGCGTTAATTTGAGATTGGTGGCGACCATAGCGTTCATTGGTTTAAGAATTGATCATTGGTTTGTAAACGGAAGTTATTAATTCGAGAAATGATCATTGGTTTGTAAACGGATGTTAATAATCTTCAATTATTATTCATTGGTTTGACCGGAAATAGTAGATTTGTCTCTTATTGAATCCAGGAACGGCTATTGGTTTTGAAATAGATTCTATTGATTAAGAAAATATATCTATTAAAACGGAATTGTCTCTTATTGAATCCAAGAACGACTATTAGTTTGAAAATGGAGACTATTGGATATTGAAATATCTTTATTGATTAAGAAAATATGGCCATTGAAACGGAATGTACGTTTATTGAATATGCGCAAATCTTACTAATTGTGTGTTATTAGATATTAGTTGAACAGTGAACGCTATTAAATTAAAATAGAACATTAATTTTGCATCGGTCAACATTGATTATGAATCTTTATCTATTAAAACGGAACTGTCTCTTATTGAATCCAAGAATGATTATTGGTTTGAAAATAGAGACTATTTGGTTTTAATCTATATCTATTGAAACGGAATTGTCTCTTATAGAATCCAAGAACGACCATTGGTTTGAAAATGGAGACTATTTGGTTTTAATCTATATCTATTGAAACGGAATTGTCTCTTATAGAATCCAAGAACGACCATTGGTTTGAAAATGGAGACTATTTGGTTTGAATCTATATCTATTGAAACGGAATTGTCTCTTATATAATCAAAGAACGACCATTGGTTTAAAAATGGAGACTATTGTATTTACAAACCACCTTTAACTTTTATTTCATGTAATTTCCGACCGAATGGCTGCTCATACAAATCGACCGTGCCACTCAATAGAAAACATCGTCCGAACTACGCTCAATTGTAAATATTTACTTCTCGATTCGGGACGCAAACATCTGAGATAAACTAACGAAAAATATTTGGACACCGAGAATCACTGCATTTAACTAATATATAAGAATGACGGCGTGTGTTGACAATCTGGATATACTATTTGTAAAAAATATCTACTTTGAGATTATTCTCCATTTCTATTTGATCACCCTGCCGGAGTGTTTCACATCACTTTAAGGCGACTTTTTAACAGACAACAAAAAATAATTCACGTTGGGCCAAATTTATATCGAACCATCGGACTATATTGAACCCTCGGGCTATTGAATCCTCGGACTATTGAACCCTCGGATTATTGATTTTGAACCCTCGGACTATTGAAAGATCGGACTATCGAATAATTGGACTACTGAACCATCGGACCATTTAACCCTCGGAATATTGAACCCTCGGACTAACGTACTGTACTCTCTTTTCATTTGTTACTTCAACGAGGGCCTTGCGTTTATGAGCTCAACCAAACTAATTCATGATGTGGGCAAACCGGAGTGTGGCTTAGAGCGAAATATTTCATTGGTTTTGATATTTATTCTAAACTGACTTTGTTTTGATGTTACCGCATATCAGTTTTACGCAATTTGTATCAATTGCAGTGAATTATGGACGAAAACATACGAAAATCACAATGACGTCATTTAGGCAGGTTGACGTCGATCCCCATAGTTCCCGCGCAATTTGCATATATAACTAGAATGCACTCAGAGAGATGCCAACGTGCGCAAAAATGTAATAAACAATAATTTAAAAAACAATTTCACTGTATTTTACTTAATTTATTTAATTTAATTTAATGTTAGCAAAAAAAGACAATTACCATTTCTCATTTCATCACAGATAAATGGCAAATTACTATATTAATCATTTAAGTAATTAAAACCAATTCCATGTTGCCGAAAGGATTAGACTTTAATATCGATTACATTTTTTTCAGCGGCATATTTTGATTTTCATTTTCCGATAGTCAAAGTTGACCAAAGGAGCAATTATAAGAAATAATTAATACCATTTGTGTAAATATTGATAGCAGCCAATATGCAACAATAAATATCAATAATTAATCAATAATTAATCAATAACGATCATTTTATGTAATAATAAACTCTTCAAACGGTGTTTGTGTCAACAAATGCGTTTTGTTTTACGTTATTCGTCGTATTTGACCCGGAACTCGGCTGAAGATTAGGCTATTCAGCCTATTGCGTCGAATTACGAATCGCGTTTTGAATGTCTCTCTTTTCCCGCACGATAAAAAGAGGTCTTCGCACGAACCAAAAATGATAAAACTTCCCAATTATAAGTAAAAATACCCAAATGAAGGAGTCTATGTAGGTCCCGAAGGAGTCTATAGACTCTTTGATGTAGAGTTATGATGGAGAAAATGTAGGTCGATCTATTTTTGTCATAACTCTGACGTATTTTGACCTGGGAGAAAAAATCGAAATCGAGGCTCACTACGAGCATGCCAGTTTTAAATATAGAAACAGGGAATCCCGACAAATGGCGATATCGGCGACAAACAAATAATCGAAAACAACACATAAAATAAACATAGCAAAAACGCGGCACAGTAAAAATGTCAGAACGCCACGAGGTTTTACGTCGTTTTTGGTGACGTCTTGGAGTGAAACGGAGCAAGGTGACACCAACGTACCTACGAATCTGTCTGATCGCAATACTGTTGCGCGAGCGCACGTAATTACGTCACCTATACCTGATAATCATAATAATATAAAGCTACATTGACCTAACACAGCTACCTTTGTGTAATAAACGTAACGTGTATTAACGTGTATTACTATAGTCAGGATTTTTGTAGACAATAGAGGTACATGTATATATAGTCAGCGGTGGATAATTTTATGTGATAGCCAGTCAAGCTTCCACCATATATATACATACCACCGCCTTATAGTGTGAAGTTAACATATTCAGTAGTGCATGAAAACAATATTCTATTTCCAAACGAATTCCGTTCAATATTTCACAGCGAGTTATTTCGTCAGTAAACACGAAACATGCCCGTCATATTATAGTCATATATTATAGTCGTATCTCAATGGAATAATATGAGCACCCCAGTGATAAACGGAATGGTGTATAGCAGTTTATTGGTCTATTTAGAGATTCACACAAAATAAGCGTGTTTGCCCGCCTGTATAACAATTGCTAATTTGTTTATTTAATTCTTTCTCATTATAGGCCAATGTCAATTTTTTTTTCATTTTCAGTGTTCCTGTTCCATCTTGGACAGATCGCCAAAATTGATAGTAATGATTATGTCGACAGTCCATCGGTGAACCTGACCGAAACGAACACCGGGGCTGAATCGGAATCGAATAATGCTAGTGGCACGGAAACAAGATCGGAATCTACTGGAAATTGGAAAAATTGGATTAGCACCACACCCCAAAGCAACACGCCAAAAGATTCAGTCGCAAAACATCAAACCTTTGGCGGCGACGACGCCTGCTCAGCAATGAGCGTACACCTCTGGTGTGCCGGCTACTCTGAACGATGGGGCTGTTGGTGTGATTCAGATTGCATACTATACGGTGATTGTTGCAGAGATTTCTTTGCCACCTGCATGGGAACAAAATCCGACGAGGCAACATCAGAGCTGATTAATCGCGGATACTGGAGAACCGAGGGAGATCATTTCGAAATCGACGACTTTAAACTGAAGAGTTGGTATCACACCAGCAGCACATGCAATGAGATATTAACTATGAAAAATGGAGAGCGATCCATCGCAATGGTGTCGAAATGTACCACATATAAATCAGATGGCGACAACAGTGACAACTCACTATGTGGATACACAAGCCTCCGTGACGTGTACGCTGTTCCGGCTTCGTTGCAATCGGTTCCTAGTATAACTTTTAAGAGCACCCATTGTGCATTGTGCAATGGTTTCAAAGCAGAAGAACTGGCACCGTGGACCAAAAGCGCTCACTGTCCAAACTTAACGTCAACAGAAGGCTTGGATCGTAGAACACTGTTGGATGAACTTCAAAAATGCGTCTTTCGATATGACTCCGTACATCTTTCACGTTCGAGAGGTTGTAGCTCCTTCGATTACCCATGTGGCCGTAAGGGTGTATTCTGGGCTCAATGCAAGTCTATCCGACAGCCTCTAACGTGTAATACTGGCAATGGGACCATAATTACAACGAAGAATTCGTTCTGCTATCATTGTGGTGAGAAAACGAACTGCAATATCTTAAGCGGGCCCATAGTTGAGAGTGGTCATGCAAATGCTTTAGTTCCACCAGGCGCACAGGGTGGTGCCGATTTTGCTGCAAAAGGCGGAATTGATATATTATTCAATTTTGATGGTTCCGATCTAACAAGTTTTCGCAGCGGTGGTAAAATAATTCCATCGTGTTTGGAGGGACAAGTATATATCGGGCTCACTGGTGAATGCAAAGACGTTATATGCACACAGGACACATGCGCAGAGACCGAAAACCGGAATAAAACTGGACAAATCTACAGCAATGAGACTGTGACATTCTATATAAGATTCTATGAAAGCGTGTCCATGAATAATGCTGAGACCAATGGTATCGATCGAAAGTCTATGAATGAAGCAAATGGTAAATCAGATTCTCAGGATGGTTTAGTGACGCCTTTGGATTCCACGATAAGTCGTGTCAACAGCATCATTGAGAAATATTCGAACACAACCACGGTTTTGGTGACGCATTTCAACTCGACATGTAGACGTCCAGTGACTGGCGTCTCACGAGTAATAACCCTCAGAAATACGTCGTTCCGAAGGTCAAATGCTACTCAGATTGAGGGAAATCTTGACGCCGAAGCTGACGTGAGCAACTGTGACGGTTCCTTCACGCTTGCAGTCAATGGATCTTTTTCATCAGTTCTCTGGCCAGCACGTGTGGTGGAGATATCGTTCCGCACAACAAAACTAGCGGAGATAAGCAAACAACTCGCCGAAACAAACGCTTTTAGTGGCAATGGATCAAGTGAAATAGCAATTCTAAGTAACCTGGGTTATCGATCATTAGATTGTCGAACTGGTTCAAAGACGTTGCTCTGCAACCCCGATTTCGTATTCCGCGGCAGCGACCAGGACGTATATCTGTATTTTGACAATGACACTTTTGGTTCCCTTGCCAACATTCCGTTCGAAGAAATCATCTCATCAGAAACAGATGTACCATGCAAATCAATGGCTCTAGTTTGTTTACACAACAAAATCGAACTAGATTGCGAAGTCGTTTCTTTTGAAGGTGACATCAGATTTCTTGACAACTTCACCGTCGAAGTGAACGGAACGCGGATAGATCTATCCGAGAAGAGGTACGTTGCTGAAGATGGTATCCTCTATGTGTGTGCAGAGGACGTTTCCGATAGAGAACCATGGGCTTCACTCTTTCAGCAAGATGGAACATCTGCTCTCGTCTCAAACATCTTGTTGGGGTTCTCTATTGCTTCTCTGGCAATAACGGCATTTGTTTATTCGAACTGTAGATCGCTCTTAAACTTACCAGGCAAATGTCTTGTGGCATTTTCTCTCTGTCTGATGGTGGCTCAGATATTGTTGTACCTCACATCCATTGGGCCATATGGCTTGTGTTATACCATAGCCGCCTCACTCCACTGGTGTCTCTTGTCATCCTTCTCGTGGGTTGCTGTTATATCTTTTGATTTCAAGCGCACGTTTGTCGACTCAAAAGTAACGGATGATCCTACTAAGATCTTCATCTCATATTGCTTCGTTGCGTTCTCGATACCAACTGTCCTCGTCTGTGGTTGTATAGCCGTGAACGAGCTTCGCCCCGGAGGTTTCTACATCGGATATGGCGAGAACGGAGTTTGTTGGATTACTATCCCAATGGCTTCTGTTTACACATTTGCACTCCCAGTTTTACTCTTTTTGATGTACGGGGTTTATTGCTTTATCAGAATCATCGTATCCATTGAACAGTTGTCCGCTTTATCGACTAAAACCCTTAACAAATCGCCAGATAAACGTCGTTTCTTCGCTTATGCCAGAATAGCGTCAGTTATGGGTTTGACATGGATATTTGGATTTCTTGCATCCTTCACTGGTGTTGAATTTCTTCGGTATCTGTATATTGTCACAAACAGCTTGCAGGGTGTTTTTGTCGCCGTATCTTTTCTCGTAAATGTGAAGGTTTTGAACGCTATAAAGAGAAGGTTGGGTGTTTCAAGATCACAAAGTGCGAACAGTTTCTCGACCAAGAGTACCAACATGTCCTCAACAAGAACTGATTCGAGGATGTGAACGTCAGTAATACGCAACTATACGTCGATGGCAACTGCAAAGGACATGTGTTCATCTGACTGGCCTGGTGACTTTGGTCGGATTTATGAGCAGAATGCGGTCGTTACATGTACATATCTCATTCAGGTAAAGCCAACACACTTTGGAGTACGTTCACACGCCGACAGTTGTGCCTGGCAATAATGCATATGAACGATGAGCACAATCTCAACAGCTCGCCATCTATCTATAAATACACCTCTCATCTTCATAGAAGACATTTGCGCAATGATACAGACCGGATATGCCAAACGTAGATTTAATTTTTTTTAATTAAATGAAGGTGATACATTTACATTTTTTATATATAAAACAATAGTTTTCACAAGTGTGAGTTTATTTCAAACGAGTTTACTATACATGTATAGATGACTCTGATTGTTTTTTTTTTTAACCCGTTTCGCTTTCAAACTTGTTATAGGAGTGGGTGCGTATCAATATTCACCACAAATTGAACAACTGTCCGGATTATACAGGCTATAAAATGTAAAATGACGATATTAATTAAACAGCTAGTATAGGGCTTACTTAATATACACTTTAACATCATATCCGTACTATTTTGTGCACTGCATGTTTACATCTAAATTAAATAGAGCGGGAAAAATTATCACATGACCGGTCAGGCGACTTGAAGTATATGGCAGATATGGTTCCTATATATAAGTATGAGAGTCTAGTTTTGGCTACGGAAATGGACGAACAGTTGAGATTGGGGTGTACACGTGGACGACAGTATACTGCATGCGCAATGAGAACTATCACACCTACCATTCGAAGGTTTGCCTCTCTGGTCGTCACAGATGATTCGTGGTGACGTGGCATGCACGGTCGCTTGTCTGGCTAAAACGTTGTTTGTTTGTTTTCTTCGAGTGGTTGCATGCGGATGTTTCACAAAATAAATAGAGAATGGACAGGTATATGTATACTTATTAACGTATTCATCCTGTAATATAACCCCAGAGTAACGGAAATATATACTTTTAAGTCAGACAAGCTTCACACAGCGGGTGTGTGTGTGACCCTTTCGCGTCCGCGTATATACTGTCCATTTAAAGCTCTGTTTGTCTGATTGAAATAATTGAACAGGCATATTTTAAATCCCTGACGATCATCGTCGAAGATAAATGTCTCAAAACATAAAATTCACTCTTTGGCACTCACAAACCTCGTTATAATTAAATTGAAAACTGTCCGATTTCTGACGATGTTGTGCAGCATAAATGTAAAATGCAGAGTTTACCGTGCATTTTACTGCGCCGTCAGAAATGAACGTTTTTCATTAATTATAACGATTTGTGTTATGTCATGCGAGTGTCATTGTGATTTGGAGGCACTCGTATTCCGTGATTATCGTCAGGGAGTTGGAATAATATATGTCGGTGGCATGAGATAAATTGGACTTTCAAGTTCACGGTGGAAGTGAAAGAGTATACCCATTCGCTTTATATGGTGTCTACTTTTTGGTCTTAAAAGGTATTTCTGTTGTCGGGGATGATATATGTGTGGTCAGGCAATCAGTTGTAATAACAGCACAGGGTGAATGTATGATTTGGCATACATCACTATCTACTCTCGTTTTAACCTATACATCACACGGGACCCTCTCGAGAGAAACAAATAACGTTTTAGCCATATGTATAGGTGTGGCATGAGGTATATGTGCCAGCCACGCAGAGAGGCATTTAAGGTCGAATGGTAGTTGCGCATGACTATATGTAATTCCTTTCCCGAAATTAGCCTTGAAATATGATAATAATCAATCGTGCAATAAGTCGTGGCATTTCATCGCTCTAATGAGCGATAAAACGATCGAATACACATAATCTTCTGTTATTTCAATTGATGTATTGTGGTTTTATGTCGCTTTATGCAACTGAGTCCATATCACGACATTGCCAGTTTTAGTGGTGGAGGAAATCCTCACACTTATGGCTAATCTAAGTTCTAACAGTGATTTCAATGGCTGATAAACTCGTCGACCATGTGCGGTAAACCACCGGCCAACGGCCAGTAACTGGAAACTCCACCAGACAACGATTTCGAGTTACAAAGTATACTGTGGAAACATGTGGATTTGCGCCCTTATCGCCAGCGTTGGACGGTGAAACGGCTTGGGGTTGTACCCCTGACCGATTGAGCCACCGAGACCCGCTGTTATTTCAAAATGTATCATTCTGTTATTTCAAAATGTACCATTTAATAGTGTACAATTTAATGTCGTGATATGCCAATGGCATCTATTTTCATAAATGGCTATGGTATAGGAGTTGGTGCGTATCAATATTCACTATAACTTGAACAACAAGTTATTTCAAAATGAATAATTCTGTTATTTCATAATGTATCATTTAATAGTGTACAATTAAATGTCGTGATATGGCATCATTTTTCATAGATAGCTATGTTATATCTATGAAAATTAATTCCAGGCGATTTTTCCTGCTGCATGAACTTACGATTAGAATTGATATAGTATATGCTAAATAGAGTGTGTACCATATCATTGCATGCATATACCTAGGTTTTTTGCCCCCCCCCCACCCCCTCACGGGGGGTATGGTTTGTATATTAAAATTGAATACGTCTAAAGAAATATTATTCAACCTATTGTTGATCCCACTTCATGGAAAACGTGGCTACCAGGAAATTGGGTTCCTGTAAACAAAAGTCGAAAGGTTCGCAGATATTTGTTGGCAGTTTTATTGCATTTCAATTCCCAACTTCTTCGAAAAATAAATAGAGTCATCAGATTATTTGCACTGAATGACTATATACTTCAAGGCATATTTTCCAATTGTATCTCTTATCTATTGGGAAATGTCAACGACAAAGACTGAGTTATGTGTACCACAACAACGAATAACTCTTCTAGTATAGCGATGAGCAATGTTCTACTATTTATTGCAGCATACAAAACTTTTACTCCGATTGCAAAGATAGCTTAAGCCTATATCATTCAAGGGGTACATATTGGGTGATTTATCGAGGGCCAATTATTCCCACAACTTCATAAAAATCCCATTGAAATGCATCAATCTATCGGTCAGAGATCCAACCTCAAGTTGATATCGGGTATGTCAGATCATGTCATTTAATAAAAAACGTTCGCTAATTTGGACGAAATTAATGATTACCGAGAAAATACAAAGTTATTTGAAGCAGCAAAGGCCGGCGGATGTATGCTATTGCTATTATAACCACAATAACTACACCACTTAGATAGAAATTCGACGATAAGTAACAGCCATAAAAATGTTATGTCATGCAATGTTCTTTCATGCGTACTAAATCATATCAACCACGTGTCTGCTCAATTTTCTGGTAGTCTCGTTTTCCCGGAAGTGGGATATATAGGGTTCTAGACGGTGATGTAAGTTGTGTTATGTATTTATTCCACACCATTGTCTCGGATAAGTTTAATCCATCAGCTTATTTGTACTGAACAACTATACTTTATGGAATATTTTACAATTCTATTGGCCGGACAGATATCTTATCTATTGGCAAAATGTCAGTGACAAATACTGAGTTTTGTGAAATACTGGTTTTATATATAACTTTCTATTTTGTTTTTGTTTTTGTTTTTTTTACAAATACCACTTCCAGTATGGAGCATGTTTTTCTATTTATTGCAGCATAACACACTTTTACTCCGATTGCAAAATTAGCTCAGGCCTATATCATTCAAGGGGTACATATCGGGTGATTTATCGAGGGCCAAATATTCCCACAACTTCATAAAAATCCCATTGAAATGCATCAATCTATCGGTCAGAGATCCAACTTCAAGTTGATATCGGGTATGTCAGATCATGTCATTTAATAAAAAACGTTCGCTAATTTGGACGAAATTAATGATTACCGAGAAAATACAAAGTTATTTGAAGCAGCAAAGGCCGGCGGATGTATGCTATTGATATTATAACCACAATAACTACACCACTTAGATAGAAATTCGACGATAAGTAACAGCCATAAAAATGTTATGTCATGCAATGTTCTTTCATGCGTACTAAATCATATCAACCACGTGTCTGCTAAATTTTCTGGTAGTCTCGTTTTCCCGGAAGTGGGATATATAGTGTGGTATGTATATTGTGTAGTTATATGCAATGTAGACTGAAACTCACGCGAGGCATTTTTTTTATTACTATATTGATATAGACAGAACACAGCGCGCATCTAATCGAGAATCTGTTATCGAATGGGTTCGGATGGTGCAAAGTTATATTTATCGAAAGCGGAGCTTGAGTGAAATGTGACTATGCGCCGTCCGCAACGATCGAGTTCGATAAAATATTCTAGACGGTGATGTAAGTTGTGTTATGTATTTATTCCACACCATTGTCTCGGATAAGTTTAATCCATCAGCTTATTTGTACTGAACAACTATACTTTATGGAATATTTTACAATTCTATTGGCCGGACAGATATCTTATCTATTGGCAAAATGTCAGTGACAAAGACTGAGTTTTGTGAAATACTGGTTTTATATATAACTTTCTATTTTGTTTTTGTTTTTGTTTTTTTTACAAATACCACTTCCAGTATGGAGCATGTTTTTCTATTTATTGCAGCATAACACACTTTTACTCCGATTGCAAAATTAGCTCAGGCCTATATCATTCAAGGGGTACATATTGGGTGATTTATCGAGGGCCAAATATTCCCACAACTTCATAAAAATCACATGGAAATGTCTCAATCTATCCGTCTGAGATCCATATTCAAGTTGATATCGGGTTAATTAGATCGCATGTGCGTAATGCATTGTTGGTTATTTGAAGCAGCAAGGTCGTCGGATGTATGCTAGATATAACTACAATAACTACACCGTGCATTTAAAGAATTAGATAGAAATGCAACGGTAATTAACAGCCATAAAACGCCATGAGGTGTTCTTACAAGCGTGCTGAATCATATCGACAACCTGTCTGCTCAATTTCCTGGTAGTCTCGTTTTCCCGGAAGTGGGATATATAGGGTGGTATGCATATTGTGTAGTTATATACAATGTAGACTGACATCATGCGAGGCATTTTTTTTAATTTTACTACGTGGATATAGACAGAACACAACGCGCATCTATAATCGAGAATCTGGTATCGATTGGGTTGTGGACGGTGCAAGGATATATTTTACGAAAGCGGAGCTTGAGTGAAATGTGACTATATGCGCCGCCCGCAACGAGCTCGATGAAAGATTCTAGATTACGATGCATGTTGTGTTCTGTATTTATTCCACACCATTATGTCGTTAAGTTTAACCCATGACGGTGACAATACCATTGATACTATATTATAGCCTTCATTGTGGTTTAACTTTGATGAAAAAGCGCGGTAATTGTTCGCTGTGCATCACTTTGTAACTCCCTGCTCAATAAAAAAAAAACAGATTTAAATTATTTTTAATTAATATGTTTTTAAATTAAGATTTTGAAAATCTAACGCTCTTATAACATCCGCTAGGGTACCCTCTTGTGTACTCCGAATCAGCACACCAAATTTGGCTGAAATCGGTCCATGGATCTGGGAGAAAAATCGCGAACAGGCAGACAGACAGACAGACCCTACTCGTTTTTTATATAGATTAAATTGCGAAACAGTTAATCCAGATTATAAGTGTGTTTGGCAGATTAGCAGGTTATCTTCTTATACATCAGGGATGTGTAGGAAGACGACAAGTTGGTCATACATATCCCGGCATATGTATATGACGAGGCAATATTGAAACGACTTTCCATTCTATATTTATAAAACTTGCATTCAAAATGATAAAATAGTATAATATTACATTATGGGAAGCAGTGAAGTTTGAGGTATACAGAACATAACGGACAGAGCTATATATGCATTTCGGTTATGTTGTGTAAATCCTGTTTCATTAATTGTTGAAAATAAAAATGCCATGCTGCAGTGAAACTGTTCATCAAAGTGTATACCCAGTGTCACTGAGCCATGCATTTCAGTAGTATCAATCTCTGTATATATAGAGGATCTCCAACGAGTTACGTTGGAATGATTTTGTGAAACGAGTTTGATAAATTTGATTCACAACGAGTCTTAGACATTTATTAAACGAGTTTCATAAAAACATATATCCCAACATAACGAGTTGAAGATCTTTTATATCACATGAAATTAGCTTTATGTCCTTTAACAATATCAAAATCCTTAAAAGGAGTTGCAAAATGCATACATACACACCGTTGGCTGAGACGCTTCTCAATCGTATACGACAGTATTGCGCGCTCTGGTTGGCGATGGAAAATATAGTCCCACAACTTGCCTCTTTGTTTCTTGTGACTATTTTCGTTAGTGCAACGAAGTGGGACAATAATTTAACTCTAATGAACAAAGCAATAATTTTTGAATTGTCTGGTGTTGTTATCATGCGCGGGTTTTCGAAATAGTATTAATCTGCCTGAATCATTGTAAAGATCTGGGTCATTTTGTTAGCGCGATGCCAACTGATGTGCGGGAAGCACGCGCCTATTCGTAACTTGTGAAAGATACGGAAATATGTAATGGCTTTTTAATGATATAATAGGGGTTGCATTTACGTGCTATATGTATATATATATATATTATTGACTAATGTATTTTATATTCAAAATTATTCATATATGTACTATGTCATATACCATGCATGCCTGGTTGTGTTATTGGTGGTACAATAAATCAATGAATCAAGTAAAAGAACCCATCCAATAATATCAGTTTAGTATTCATACCTTAAATTATCTCCCTCGATGTATACTTTGTTTTCTGTTTACTTTGGTTATTTGATGAAATACATATTGATTGATTGATTGATTGATTGATTGATTGATTGACAGTCATGTTACTAAACATATTGACGACAGTTTTCTGTATTTGGATTTGGCACATACTTATTATGGACAACATTAACATTCACATTAACGTTTTCAAAATTCTAATACGCCAAATTGAACTACCGGGTATACCTCGACTGATAAAGGATCAGACGCACGTTTTGCCAAAATTTCCTGGTATTTCAAAATGGATTTGATCAAAATGTGCCAGGTATTTCTTTGTGAAATTTGGTACAAGCGATTATTGTGACACAATATATATATATATATATATATTTAAGAACCATCGACCCATTAGATATCATAACCTCATTTACTTTACTTTTATGGCATGAAAAATATTTAAAATTTCACTGTTTTCAGGTACCAAGAACTTCTGTAAAATAGATTTTTTTTTTCAAAAGTACAGTTCATATATCCATGATATCATATCTCAAGATCATGAGAGGTGAATTAATTATTCTTGATTCGTGAAATTTAATGATTATTTTCATTTAGAAAGGCAACTACCCATAAATAATTTTCTATATTTGAGAATTTTCATGCCATGCCTGTTGGTCAATGGAAAATTGGGCTGAGATGAGTTGTGGGTATGGATTGATAACCAAGTTAAACCTGGCCACCATATCTCTTAACTATGTGGCCTAATTCAAGTTTATCAGTCTCTGCTTGGGTGGACCACCATGCATCTCAACATTTATTTTCATTGGCTGGAATGTTTGTGACTGCTTTATTCTTCATTATAATATATGGGGGTATGATAACAATGAAGCCTCCTCTCAGAGAACCAAGACAATAAGCTATTTGGTGATTGGAGTTTTCTGTGAAATTATTAATTATTTTAACAGTTCTTGGTACCGAAAGGGACAAACAATTAAATAATATTTTTAACCTCTCAAAAGTATTAAAATCCATTGTTTTTGTTGTCTCTTGATAATGGCTCAGATTCTATATACAATGACGATTTTTTTGCCAGAAAGATCCAGAGATGTTCTTTGTTGAAAATCTGTGCCATTTTTGGCTGGATTTATGCAAAACGTGCGTCTCCCCCTTAACGCATCTAGAACCGCTCCATTGCCATTTCTTTGACGTGTGAATGGATCATTAGCAATTGTTTACTATGATACAATACTGCATTAAAACCAGCTAAAACGGGTAAAATTACAGTAAGCGCAACGATCCAGTATTGCACTTTCAAAGGAATGTCCGAAAGGCGATAATGCGGATAATGTTTGTCTGTTGATTGATTGGAAATGGCACACAAAAAGTCACTCACCCGAAGTTATCGCGAGGACGAGTTGATTGGCGAATACAATGGACGACAAATACAATAATACAGCTCTGCAGTATAACCACCCCTGGTTAAGTGGTCCTGCTAGTCTGCTATGATGTTGGGTGGATCATGTTGAATTGTCATATATATATACCACACAAAGGTCACACCCAGAAATCTTTGCAACTCTGTAACTTTTCCTCCTTAAGAGTTTACACACACACACACACACACACACACACACACCAACGTCTTGGTATATCTTATGTTAATTACTGTTCTAAAGCCACACTTATGTGTGTTACTTAACCCTGTATTTACTAAATAATATACTCGTTGACGAGTTCCCTTAAAGGAAATGTTCAAATAATAAGTGCAATAAGAAGTTGCACCTCGGATGCTGACATATATACCTACACGGTGCCAAACTGAAACCAAGCTGCAAAACAGAGTTCATTGCCCTCGCTACACCATCATGTCACCATGTATATTTTCTTAATTAATTATATATTTTTGATTGAAGTGCTTTTTCAGTTACAATTCATTCTGGCTTGATCCAGACAATTTTCAAATGCATATGGACAGTTCAGTTTCTCAGAATAATGCAGAATGAAAAATCTCAAATAAAACAATGCGTGATTTCCTCTCATTTTGCGTATATGTGTTGGCAGCGGTAAGTCCTGCGTATAGCATGCGACTGAACTCTGCTTGGAGCTTGAACTGAAACATTATGCAACAATATTTTGGCCCTCTTTTGAAAGTAGTCATGGTGGCGAACTGTGTTTCCAAATGTTATGTACACCGATAACACATGGCTGAGATAACTGCACGGACGGATAACAAAAATTCAGATAAACAAAGAAGGATAACCCTAGAACGAACGCGAACAATGATATTTGCCCTTATTTCGAAACAGTCATGATGATGAACCATCATACCATTTTTTTTTTCAGATCCGATTACCCATGACTGAGATATTAGCCCGGACGGACGGACAGTCAATCCAGTATACCTCCCATTTTTCTTCGAAGAGTTTGGGTATAAAACACGGCTATATATAGACCATAAGGCCGTTTGTTGAACTTATTATCTGAACATTTCCCACCAATAAATAGGAATCCTTCTGTATTTGTATTATCTGTCATCTGCTTCTTTGTATATCTTAAGGGCTTTGTGGACCCAATTTTTCCAAAATTTCCCTAAATTTTATAGAGTCAGAATAAAGGATTCTGTTCATGTATATTAGTAATAATAGAAACCATGCCCATTGATGCAGCATTTTGAGAGTATACTTCATGGTGGATTATGTTAGAAATACAAAATGTGAACTTTATTGAGATTTAAAAAAAAAAAAATTTAGAGGCAATGGTCCAAGAAAAACAAAGTCCAAATTTAAGAATCAAATATGGGAATATGTACTGAACACTGTGATGAATGATGTATTACAAAAAGAATATTATATTTCTTGAGTGTTCTTTGATAAAATGACTTTGAACCGGTTGTTGACAAATGATATACTAACTTCAGAATATGGTTGACTGAGAGGCAGCAGTTAATGGGTCAACCTTTCATGGCTGATGTCCATTCCGATTTGAATGGCTTTTTACCAGTGTCAACAGGTGTCAAACTACAACATGCCTGTTCACCCTGAGTGAGTGGTGACCTACTTACTAGAATTACTGTGGCTATGGCAGGGGTATGATTGAGGATTAGCATTCTATTGTCAACAGAGTCCAGAGCAGTTACAATGGCCAGCTGTTAACCCGTGCCTGCTGCCACCCACATAGCCAACATGCAAGCAAGTATATATCATTTGTCAACAACCGGTTCAAAGTCATTTTATCAAAGAACACTCAAGAAATATAATATTCTTTTTGTAATACATCATTCATCACAGTGTTCAGTACATATTCCCATATTTGATTCTTAAATTTGGACTTTGTTTTTCTTGGACCATTGCCTCTAAATTATTTTTTTTTAAATCTCAATAAAGTTCACATTTTGTATTTCTAACATAATCCACCATGAAGTATACTCTCAAAATGTTGTATCAATGGGCTCGGTTTATATTATGACTAATATACATGAACAGAATCCTTTATTTGGACTCTATAAAATTTTGGGACATTTTGGGAAAATTGGGTCCACAAAGCCCTTAAACATCCCTTCAGATGAATAATGATGGTCCATTCCAATGTATCATCGTTAGTTTTATAACTGAAAGGGAGAATCCATGTAGTAACTCAATGGTTAAATGATAGTAAAGAGACACATTGCTGCATGATAAAGAGACACATTGCTGCATGATAAAGAGACACATTGCTGCATGATAAAGAGATATTAGCTAAAATACACAACCCATATGTAGCTTTTTTGTTGTTGGAAAAATTATCGGTTTCTCACTTTCTTTCACCTATAGTCAAAATGGATAGTTTTTCCTCACAGTCAAGGCTAAGAGTTGTCTTTTATATGTTAAAACCCAGTTCCTTTGTTCTACCTCGACTTTCTATATCTCCGAATGGGCATTGTATACTATGCTTTGTACAACAAGTCGATACGTTTTACCACAAGTCGACATTCGTACTTTAGAATGGTCATGTCTCCCAACGTATGCACAACGAACTCCCATGGGGACCTCTATTCGAGAAATAGTTCGCTCTCTAACACCCGTTCACAATAACATACATCTGAATTGTGCTTATAAACCCCACTTAATACAATTCTTGTAAGAAAAGGCAGCATGCCAGTTAATTTGCATACCAGTTGTATCTATCATATTCAAACACAACACGCCATCATAATATATAGTTACTGTTCCTCTGCGCCGAACGATATTACTTTGATAATTCCTGAGTCAAATATATCCTAAAATGCGTTCGTGCCCAAAAATACAGATAGTTGCGTCGAAAATATACATTACGCATATATACTACTTATATTTACAGCGAAAACAAATATTTTATTATATGTTTGCGTATATCGAAGTTTAGTTTCGAACAACGCTGTACTGGACAACTGCATGCATATGCCTGGACAATTTTGTTAACGCGACAAAATCCACGTGCAATTTCCACTCACACGAGCCATGTCAAGGGGCGTGGTTTTGTTGTCTGCCAAGGACTATTTTCCCCCATGCAGAAAAACGTTCGTAAACGTCTCATTTGTCGATATTTCATCCGTATCAATGTAATTTATCCTTGTGTATTATTACGCCACCTAGTGTGGTGTTTCTAGCATTTGTTTTTTTTATATCGCATGGAGTACAGGGCGAATGTATTCTTGGAGATTGTTTGTACCTTACTCAATCGTACCGATATAATCACGTAGATGCCGAAATTGTAAAGTTAACGCCAGCGGTGTATAATACGTTTATGAAAATATGATAAATCCTATCGATAGAGTCAGGACAGGCTCAAATTGTAAACTAAAAGTCACCGGTGTAATAATATGTTGTTGAAAATATAAATAATCTGATAGCCTGAAAATATTGTATAACCTATTGGGAGCCCATAATAAATGGGAATAACCTATTGGGAGCCCCTGCATGTAGTGAACTGAATTGTGGGTATTTTATGGAGTTTGTTTGTACCTTACTGAATCGTACCGATATAATCACGTAGATGCCGAAGTTGTAAAGTTAACGCCACTGGTGTATAATATGTTTATGATAAATCGTATCGATAGAGTGAGGACAGGCTCAAATTGTAAACTTAAAGTCGAAAATATAAATAATCTGATAGCCTGAAAATATTGTATAACCCGTTGGGAGCCCCTGGTGTAGTGAACTGAATTATGGGTAATTTTAATTGGAGTGCGCATGTCTGTTTTTTTTGTAGTAACGGCCATCTTTTATTTTCTGTAATTATGGTAAGAGTTTATGGTTTAATTTATTTATTATTTAAGTTTGTTTCAATTTTTGAATGGTTTTATGTTAACCCGATAATTTGTATTTTGTAAAGAATAAAATTGTTTGAAGAAAAATGGCGAATTTCCAAATTTGCGGCTTCGGATGCTGTTCTGAGTGTCAGCTCGATAGTGAGACTGAGTGAGACTGTGACGGTGTGAGTGACTGAGAGTCTCAAGTTAGTTTATTTACAGTTGTGTTCCGAGTATTTTTTGTAGTCAAATATTAATGAAATACGCTTTGTTTATATATACTAATTTGCTTATTTATAGAAACGTGTAATATTAATTTGAAAGTTATTTCGATAGACTATTTGTTTTTAGTTGAAGATAAAACAAATTTGGAAAACAAATATTATAACCCATTGAGAGCCTCGTGAAGTGTATTGTGGGTATTTTAATATAATTGCGCATGCGCAGTCTATATGCGTTCTTTTGGGGAAATTCGCTATTTTGGTTAAGTGAAACAATGGTATGAGTTCAATGTTTGTTTGTATATAAGAAAGTATATTGAATTTTGGAGGCCGACAATTGTATCTATTTGAAGATTAAAAGTTGCTTGTGTGTATTTAGCTGTGCATGGTTCGTTAATTAGGCCAGCCTATTGTCATATTAGAACGTCTCCAATAACATACAACCTCTCTGCAGTTAACATTGTGAATTTGGCAACAGTCCAAGCAGGCCCTCTAATGGAGCACTGTGAATTTGGCAACAGTCCAAGACACGTGGGGTATAATAACTGAACACCTGTGGCCAACTTGATCTCCAGAATGTTTTTAAGTGGAAGGGACAGTGTAGTGGGGTGGGGGTGGAAGTTAGATTTTGAGTGTGTATGATTCACAACTTTTGTAAAAAAAAGTTAATGCACATGTAGTTGGAAATTTCATACATTATTACACTACAACATAAAGGTTAAAATACATGGTTACCATTGCCTGGTATCCCAACTAGTAATTATTGTCCCCATTATGATGGGGACGGGGATCGAATGATGGAGGTATTTTGAGGGGGTGGGAGTCACAACTGTTATAAAGAATTTTAACAGTTGGAAATTTCATACATGATTACACTAACTTTTTGTCCCCATTTATTTTACTGCTGTCTTGTTTGTTACTGTATTCCTGATATGGAAATAATAAAGAGCATTTATTACGCCACCTGTGGTGTATCTAGCTGCTGAGATTTTGATATTGCGTGGTGGACAGGGCGAATGCATTGTGGGGCTTTTATTTATAGAGTTGGAAATTCCGTTTATTTAAAAGTCGGAACTACGCGACCAGTAGGCCAAGTCCAGTAAAACGGTTCGTTATAGGTGCTGGTTGTTATTGTTATTTTAACGGAATTCTGAGTTGGTCATTCGCGAAACCAATATATTTTATATTCTATAATTAAAACCGTGGGTATATAATATATGATCCTCTTTATGGATATTGTAGGAAGGTAAATTTAGCTAAAGCGGTGGGATATCTTGCAAGACAACACATTTCGGTTTGCGCTATAACCGCTCAATGTTTTAAGGTGTTACACAACGTCTGATAAAAAGAGTTCTATCGGGAATATTCACACTATTTTTTCAGAGAACATGCATAGAGTAAACATAGTCCTATCGGACTATCGTAAAGTAGTTCCGTTTAATTCGGGATTAATTAACCCTCAGACTGCCGAAACTGCCGACAATAAATTCGCTTGTTCGTGTCCCCCGAAAATCAAACTTGCCTGTTTAGAGGTCCCATTTTCGTGGCTAATGGTGATAGAATCACAATTTTTCAGTCAAGTTCATGGATAAATTACATTACACTTAATCGGCTTATGTCCGCGGCCATAAACCTGCGTTTTGATAACAATTTATTTGAGACAAACTGTTGCGCGGGTATCAGTCGGCGCTTATCGGTTGAAGTTATTATGATCGTGCAGCCTGCGCGTGCAACAAGTGTTCAAATACAACAGAAGAAAAAAAATACTATGTCAAATAAATAACGTCATCAATGGACAGACAAGTTTCATTTCCGCGGGACACGAAAAAGCGAATTTAATGTCGTCAGTTTCGGCAGTCTGAGGGGTTTAATTAATCTCCTTTATGATATCCCGATAGGACTATATTTACACTATGTTCTCTGAAAAAAAATGGTGTGAATATTCCCGATAGAACTATTTTTATCAGACGTTTTGTAACACATTAAAACATTGAGCGCAATTTTCTGGAATTTCGGACTATTTCGTCTATAAAAATACGATGAGCAACTGAAAATGTTTTTCAACATTCTGGAAGGGGTAGATGTCCAGGTATATATGTTTAAAATTTCACGCATAAACTATGACAGATAACAAAGTTATAATTAGTTTTATAGGCCCACCATAAATCCCCTATAATAAACGCATGCCTCCGTAAGCACATGGCTTTGCTGTGGATGCTTTCGTTCCCAGCATGCATCATTCTCGCTATCTGTAAAATGTCTATGAACAATGGCTGTGCCACGCACTCTTAGCTTTGATCCGCATTTAGAAGCATTCTGGTGTGGCGAATGAGAAACCTGCAGTAATTTATAAGCCGTAGTTCATTGTAATAATTTGAAGAATTACTTATCTTAACGGAATTCTGAGGCGGTCCATTCATGTAACCAATATATTTTATATTATGATTTATATTTATGGCTAATAATACGATCTTGGTGGCGTTACCATTTCTGACTATGGTTTTCTTGTATTAAACTGTGTTTTAAGTCGGTCAATGGACTCGCTGCTGGACATTCGTAAACAAAATGGTCGCGGCTTACGCCATCGACCATCTAGTTCACGAATGTCCAGTATCGAGTCATTACCCCTGACCTAATATACCAGATTGCTTTGACAAAAAAACATAGTATTTTACTCCATACGGTAATTCGTTCGATTTAGTTATTGTAATGTCACTTAAGGACTTTTCTAACCCAATTTTCCCCAAATTTAATGGAGACCAAAATAAAGGTTTATGTTCACTTTTATTAGTAATCACAGTAATCAAACCCATGGATGCAACATTTGAAGAGTATAATTCATGGTAGATTATGTTAGAAATTCAAAATGTGAAATTTGTAGAAGTTTTTAAAATCTATTTTTTCGAACCCAAATTCAACAAACACAAAGATCATATCTAAGAAAAAGATATGAGTATGTGTACTGAACACTGTGAAGAATGATGAACAATAAAGATATAACTCACATTTCTTCAGTATTAAGACTTTTGGCTTGGAAGCAGTTGTTTACAAATGGTAGATTTCATTGCTCAGAAAAGCTATTTGGGAACTGAATTTGATGGGTCAAGTTAATGTTCACTCAAGCCAGCTGGGATTATGACCAGCAAGTGCTGAACCATGAGAATATTATATCCTATTCAGGCTGATTGGTGACCTAGTTTCTGGGCTATGGGGTACCACCAGATTGGGGATTACACAGTTCTTTTGTCAAGAGATTCACAACACACCACTGTCCACAGATATTAACACTTAACTGTCACCTCTCTACAAGCGATGTCCGGCAAGTTTCTAAATTATTTGTAAACAATTGGTTCTTAGTAATTTTATCAAAGAATGCTTGATAAATATAAATATTATTTTATTGTTCATCGTTCTTCACAGTGTTCAGTACACATTGCCATATTTTATTCTTTGATATGGACTTTGTGTTTATTGATTTTGGGTTCGAAAAAATAGATTTTAAAAACCTCTATAATTTTCACATTTAGTATTTCTAACATATTCCACCACGAATTATACTCTTAAAATGTTGCATTCATGGGGTTGGTTACTGTGATTACTAACAAAAGTGAACAGAAACCTTTATTTTGACTCCATCAAATTTGGAGAAAATTGGGTTAGCAAAGTCCTTAATCTAAAATGGACCGATGACAATATGTTATAGACAAAGGGGGCGTCTGTTTTTAACATCAGGGGTTGTTGGGAATCAGATTTGTAAACATATTGAAAATGTAATATCTGTTGCGACTTTGTGTCTCTTATCAAAAGTACCCGATCAATATGTTATAATGCACTATCATATTATATATAATTCAGCATAATTAATTTGTTATGTATATATTGTTGAATATTGATTACTATCGTATGTTATATATGAGGTTTACGTGTTGAATAAATAAACAATTGATTCTGAAGCTGATCATTTTGACTGTTTTTCGTGTCTTGAAACATCATAATACTGATGAATTGGTCCCGGGATTTTTTTACCCAGGTTCGCAAAACAGAATTTTCTTTACCCGAGTTTGCTGAAACTGGCATTTTTTTTATAATTAGGTTGGACAAGTCTCGTTTATAGAACAAGTAACAATAACAATGGCGGCCTCCACCACTCCATGATCTTAAGATGAACTTAAACCAAGGCGTAAGGTGGATCTTATGATGTTTCTTTTCCGTTTCACGAACGCGTTTCATAAAACAATCTTAAGTCCATCTTAAGTAGAAAGTTAAAGATGCATAATCCGATTAAACGCCCCTAAATTACTATTTCTCTGGCTTCGGGTTTAAAAATATTTGATTCGAGTCGAGGAACCAAAACATCAAAGCTCAGAGTCGTTAGATATCGATTTTTGAAATATGTCACAAAAATGTTGATACTGTCTTGATTAATCAACTTAGCTATCTTGATTAATCAAGATCGCTAAGTTGATTAATCAAGATAGCTAAGTTGATTAATCAAGATAGCTAAGTTGATTAATCAAGATAATAAATAAAGTGGTGTTGCGGTTCTACGCCACCGTACATCCCTGCAGTAATGCAAGTCCTCAATAAAGTCCAATGCTAGAACTCAGTATAAACAACCCATCTTGTACTAACCCATTTCATGCAAAATCCGCAATATCGACCGCCTAACAAGACTAACAATAATATCAAAACCTAGGGTATATAGCGGGCTCAGGCCCTAGATGGCTCCTTGGGCCCTGATGAATGTCCTCGGGCGGCGTAGATACGCTTGTTGTCGCCGTCTTATAAGCCATTGGGTAATTATCTCCATCAAACAACCAACTAACCTGCTAACCTTGTAAAATCATTACACAGAACAACAAGTTCACATACCTGAACACAAAACACGACTAACACCAATAACAATATCTAGGTTAGCGGGCTCACGCCCTAGATGGCTCCTTGGGCGCTGATGAATGTCCTCGGGCGGCATATATACGCTTGTCGTGGTCGTAGTATAAGCTATCGAATAATTATCTCTTTCAAAACTATACTAACAACTACATATACAAATTTGCAAATACACGCTTTCACCCGCGCCTGTGCTTATGAGAGGACGGGTGGGACATTATAATTATAAACACTACTTGGCACTCCAAACCTTCAGAGACACAAACCAACACAATCTGGCCTCAGCTGCTTCCTCATCCGCGAATGCACAACACAACCAGGTCAACGGGTTCTGACACTCGCACATGAGTGGAAGGCGGGCATTGCACCATCAAGAGTTGAGGCGCCCCAACCGACCTTAAGTCAACCGGCTGGCATTGCACCCTCTTCCTAGAGTTGAGCCCGTAGTACAAGCCCGGACTACAACAGACTAAGGCAACTGGAGTGCATGCAAGCACTAAATAGGACAATAAGTACAACTATTCACAACTAAAAACAATTGATATATATATCAACGCACAAAACCCACACAGAGAAATCAAGGTAAGTCTTAATTCCCCGGCGGTCCCGGTTCGGAATGGGGGTGGGGCTTTGCTTCTTGCTTTGGTGGCATCCACCCCATGCACAGTAGGCAAACCCCTACTGTGCATGGGTATATATCAATCTCACAAACCCTACAAACGCTCTTCAGCGGAATTACGGCATTCAAACGTGGGTTGTAGGAGAGGGCCGACGGCCCTTTCAAATCTTCCCGGGTATCATCCCCAAACTCCAAACTTTCTTTACGCTGCCGCACAATTCCATTATAGTACTATTTTTTGTTTCGGCACCGATACACCCACCCACCCCCGCGCCTTGTGTCTGGAAAAAACTGCACCACCCACCTGAAAAAAAATGGGTAAAAATAATCAAATTTTGCCAACCTGGGTAAAAATATTTCCGAAACCATGGGAAAAGATCAATTTAGCCATAATACTGGGTCAGTCAACACAGAATATCTGAAGGATAATGTTGAAGTAAACCTATTCTATATATTGAGAGAAGATCAAACGTCTTAACCTGATTTTTTGAAGTTTTGACAGGGAACCTTATACAATCGAAACAATAACGCGGGTAATATATTTCTTATATAGTGTATGTATCTTAATAATGTACTTCACTATAATTATGTCAATGTCCCAACTAAAAATTGCATGCTTTTCTGTGACATTTGTGAGCCGATATTGCAATAATAAACATTGAATTAATTACCCATGAGAAGTGCCATAATTGTCAGCAACGCAAAGCAAAATCGCTCACAGATTCACGTAAATCGTGAAATTTCAAGTTGGGACCTTCACCTACAGCGAAGAACAGATAATAACTAAGAAATATTTCCCCGCGTTATTTTTTCGACTTTATAAGGTTCCCTGTCAAAACTTCAAAAAGTTCCAAGGTATTGTACTGGTGGAATATGATCTCTACGGGCGTTAGACAGAGTATAGAGATTCATGGCATGATCTAATATAGTGGGCCTGCATGGCGGTGTGTCGCAAGCTGTGACGCTGAAAACCAACATATTGCCACTTTTGTTGGACAGACATATACGAGCACACACAGAGCGCTTTTAATAGGCATTCCATAGCCGTGGATGTATGCAGTCTGTGTATATAAACTACATGATGCCAATCTAGCTGACACTTCAACAAGTATACCTTTTAAACTAAGCGATCTAGAATATTGGTGTTATCGACCATACTGTTGACAGACATAAAAACCTACTCGAAAAGTTCATATACATGAACATGTCTTATGATCGATTAACTATTTCATTGTTTATATACCTCGATCTATATATACGAAGATCAAATACGATTATACTTCTTTCAATAGTTGGTGTCGTGTCTGTTATTGTAATATCTCATACGGGTCGTAAAGTATAAAGACACGGGTTGTAAAGTATAAAGACAGATACTTAAGTATGTGAAAGCCTTGGGAAAGAAAGCAATCGCCAGTGGTTAATGAGGTAATACATGTTGGGCTGGGCTCTACACAAACAACGACGATCTGATGAAACAAAGTTTATTCGACGAGATACGATAACACGATAACACGATAAGTGCCACTACGTTGACGCGATGTATGGTTTTTGAAATTTATTACGCCACCGTAGTGTGGTGTTTATTGCTTTTGGTTTTTTTGTATCGCATGGGCGATCGATAATTCACTGGGTGATTGTACATTCGGCAAACCTCGTCAAATTCCGTCACCGTTTCATCGTACCGATAATTACGAGAGTACAACTAAGATTGGCACATGTGTTTACGTCACCGGTGTAATTGTGGGGACATGCTTCTATTATGAAGGTTTGCTATCCCGAAGATCCGCTATTCCGAAGGTTCTCTATTCCGAAGGTTTTTGTTATTTTTAGGTTAATTCTATATTTTAAAGTATTGAGACTAATTTGAGAGGGTTCATTTTCACAAAGATTCTTTATATGGAGTGTGCGCTCACATCCGAACTGATCATGCGCGCGCACCGATACAGATACAGGAGGAAATAACTTAACTTAGAACATTAAATGTGATTTTGTTTTGTTTTCGCTGGTTTTCTTGAGATTTTATGTCATTAAGTGGGCCCATACCTTTGAATTCTTGGCATATACTATGAATGTTGTGGTATATATGGACCCTCCCGCATTGGGACATGACATAGGTTCAGTTGACTTAAGTGGTGTTCTGTGTGTGCTCCAATTTGGAGTTCATTATTTTAAGGGCCAAGTTTAGAATTTTATGGGTCCATACCTTTGAACTCTGGGCATATAATATGAATATTGGGGGGCATGGCTCTATTCCGAAGGTTCACTATCCCGAAGGTCCACTATTCCGAAATTTCTCTGAATGTTCGCTATTCGGAAGGTTCACCAATCCGAAGGTTCGTTATTCCGAAGGTTCTGTGTTCCAAAGATTTTTTTTATTTTAAGGTTAATTCTATATTCTAAAGTAACGAGAGGGTTCATTATCACGAAGATTCTTTTTATGAAGGAAATAACGTAAAACATTAAATGTGATTTTGTTTTGTTTTCGAGGGTTTTCTTGAGTTTAATGTCATTACGTATGACCTTATTTCTCATTACATATTCACGCCAAGGAGCCCACACAATTGCTATGTTACGATGCGATTTAATGTGATTATGTGTGACCTAATATCTCAATAATCTGAGGCAAGAGTACGCCTGCTAAAGGCGAATTATAACAGTTGGGGGTATAACGCTCAATAAATACTGGAGGCTATAACAAACTGCGCAGTAGAATATCGCTGAATGGACGAGTATGAGATGAGCCTAAATGCAATTGTGACTTTGTTTAAAGGCCCACTTAATTTTCGAGTCATTAATTTTTTATAGTATATACGGTTTTAATAACAATTTATGCCATAAAATTTGAATAAACTACTATAATTCATCACCATTTGAAAGGCAGAATACTTCTATCTCCTAGTTTGAAACACCTTCAAAATACCGCGTCGTATATCTAGCAATTAGCAACCAACATGTCCTCCTCGGCTTTCCATAGATTTCAACGTAATTTGATACCTATGGGTATTTGTGTCCGGGAAGTGTTTTGAACGGGTCAAATCGTGACCCCGACCTGACCTTGACCTTTAAAACTGTCAATGCAAGGTCAATTTGGGTAAAACGGACAAATTTCGGCGAAATTTGATACCTAGGGATACTTTGGTCCGAGGAGAGTTTTGAACGGGTCAAATCGTGACCTCGGCCTGACCTTGACCTTCAATATGGCCAATCAAAGGTCAACTCGGATAAAACGGATAGATTTCGACGAAATTTGATACCTATGGGTACTTTTGTCGGGGGGGGGGGGTGTTTTGGACGGGTCAAATCATGACTCTGACCTTACCTTGACCTTCAAAATTGTTAATTAAAGGTCAAGTTGGGTAAAACGGACGGATTTCGACGAAATTTGATACCTATGGGTATTTTTCTACGGGTGGGGGTGTTTTGGACTGGACAAATCATGACCCTGACCTGACCTTGACTTTCGAAATAGTCAATTGAAGGTCAAATCGCACCTTTCACCGGAAAGCAGATGGGAAACAGCCCGGGTGAAGTCGGGCCTATCAGCTTGTGTAATAAAGACAGTTTGATGAAAGTAATGTATGCCACGAGAAACGGGAAAACTTGAAATATGGAAGTACGCAAATTTCCCGCATAAAATTTGAAAGCTAGTTTATAGAATAATTGTATTATTATTTATATTTATGGCTAATAATACGATCTTGGTGGCGTTACCATTTCTGACTATGGTTTTCTTGTTCAAGTTTGAACACGAGGAGGTGGTGGCGGTGCCTTACTCGAGAACCGGATATAATTGACGAATTACGAAGGACTGAATCTGTGATTCCAAGCGTTTGTTGGACAGCTCTAATTGTTCAAGACAGAGCTATTAAAGTGGCGACAGCGGTGTACATAAAAGTGGTTTGGCAGCATTCTTTATTATTCAGATCGATATTTTGCCAATCTGTCCGAGTCTGAGTACACTTGTGTCAGAAAGCTTAAATACGTCGGTTCGCTCTACGACTTGTCACTGGAGTGCTTAAATAACCGATGCACGTGACTGACATAAGACAATAAACACCGTGGACTCAATAAAATACATAAACGCAGGACTGTTGAAATTATATACATAAATTGGGCACATTACAGAAGGGACTTAACCGGGATCGTGGTTTCCTATATCACATTACCAAAGTCTGAGACTGTAACCAAGACATTGACGTCAACGCATCATGTGGTCACGTTAACGCTTCAATGTTATTTATAAGCTGTCATTCCACTTGAAAAGGGCCACTAGAATGGCCGGAGACTTGTGATATTAAAACTATAAACAAGTCTTAGGAGTTTGTTCATGTTGTTACGTGAATCGGGACAACTCGGCAATCCGAGTTGACTGTATATTATTTTAGTGGATATCTGCGACTAATACATTCTTATAAATGTTAGTCCCTCTCCTCTCTCTATCCCTGACCCAAAGTGCACCAAAATGTCGCAACTTTGGTGCCAATCTCCCGCTACGTGCACCCAGACTCGAACGGTGCCATATAATGGAGATGATTATCTGTGAATTTGGTGGAAATCTATGGGCGGCCAGTCGGTCGGAAATTACATGAAATAAAAGTTAATGGTGGTTTGTGAAAACCAATAGTCCCCATTTTCAAACCAATAGTCGTTCTTGGATTCAATAAGAGACAATTCTGTTTTAATAAATATAGATTCATAATCAATGTTGACCGATGCAGAATTAATGTTCTATTTTAATTTTAATAGTATTCACTGTTCAACTAATATATAATAACAGACAATTAGTACAGCTATCGTATATTCAATAAACGTACATTCCGTTTCAATAGCCATAATTTCTTAATTCAATAGACATATTTCAAACCAATAGACAATTTCCCACGGATTATCGTTATCAAACTAATAGACCATATTGTAAAACTATAACTAATAACTAAAACCGTAATTAACTTATTGTAAAACTAATAACATATTGTAAAATTAATAGACCTTGTTGTAAAACTAATAACTTATTGTAAAACTAATAACTAAAACTGTAATTAACTTATTGTAAAACTAATAACTTATTGTAAAACTAATCGACCTTATTGTAAAACTAATAGACCTTATTGTAAAACTAATAACTTATTGTAAAACTAATAGCTAAAACCCGAATTAACGCTAGAGGTCTCTGGTGAAGAAACTTTGTTCATGTGACGTCAGAAATATATAAATAAACATGAGAATTCCCAATGTCATATCGGTGTGACGATTTGCAGTAGGTCCCTTTGCGGAGGCCCCCGAATTCGCGGACGTCCCCTAACATGGGCGAAATATGTTGATTTTAATGAGGGAACGGGTGCGTATATGTCAATTGATACGTATTTTAAACAAATAACGACACGATCATCATAATAGTGGTTTGTTCTATCAATTATATGCGCCGAGTGCACTTGGTGCAAATCAAACGACGATAAATATTCACTATATAGATCTATATGTCCTCGTATGCCAGAAGGACTCCTTAAATTTGTGAATAAGATGAAGAATGTTTATTAGATGTTATTTATTAAGTCAATCAAATAATATTAAAATAGGACATTAATTCTGCTTCGGTCAACATTGATTATGAATCTATCTATTAAAACGGAAATGTCTCTTATTGAATCCAAGAACGACTATTGGTTTGAAAATGGAGGCTATTGGTTTTCACAAACCACCTTTAACTTATATTTTATATAATTTCCGACCGAATGGCCGCCCATAGAAATTTGCGACAAAAATATTTCATCATTTTTCCTGCCCCTCTCCATTTTCTGCCCTTGACACCAACACAGACAGACAAACATTTGCAAATATAGGCACCACATATGGAGTCTTTAAACAACACGATTTGATTCCTCGAATCGTTGGAGAAGAACGTGTATTCATTTTGTGGAAATTGGCGCTAAACATATTTGTATCAGTGTTGTGACCCTCCGCTCCCTATCCCTGACTCAAGCGGCGCCACTTTTGACATCTTTAAACCACACAATTTGACTCATTATAAAGATGAATATCTCATATATATTTTGAAGACCTCTGTCTGTATGTTTGTTTGTTTGTCTGTCTGTCTGTCTGTCATTAATACAAATCTACGATTCTCGACCGATCGGGACGAAACTTGGTACGTGTGTGTAGTTTGACCAGGCGGTGAACGTTGTCGTATTGGCGAGCCCGTGCGGCGCCCGCTTCGCGCATGCGCAGACGAGATCTCGGAAACGGGTGGAGCTATCGACTTGAAATTTGCTATGTGAATGTATCTTTCCCCGGATACGAAATTTATCGGGTCGCCGAGCCCGTGCGACACCAGCTTCGCACATGCGCAGACGAGATCTCGGAAACGGGTGGAGCTATCGACTTGAAATTTGCTATGTGAATGTATCTTGCCCCGTATACGAATTTTATCGGGTCGCCGAGTCCGTGCGACGCCAGCTTCGTGCATGCGCAGACCAGATCTCGGAAACGGGTAGAGCTATCGACTTGAAATTTTGTTTTTGAATAGCCCGGACAACGTCGGGCTCATCGGCTAGTCATATATATTTTGAAGACCTCTGTCTGTTTGTCTGTCTGTCATTAATACAAATCTACGATTCTCGACCGATCGGGACGAAACTTGGTACGTGTGTGTAGTTTGACCAGGCGGTGGTCGTTGTCGCATTGGCGAGCCCGTGCGACGCCCGTGCAGCGCATGCGCAGACGATATCTCGGAAACGGGTGGAGCTCTCGACTTGAAATTTAGTATGTGAATGTATCGTGCCCCGGATACGAATTTTATCGGGTCGCCGAGCCCGTGCGACGCCAGCTTCGCGCATGCGTAGACGAGATCTCGGAAACGGGTGGAGCTATCGACTTGAAATTTGGTATATGAATGTATCTTGCCCCGGATACGAATTTTATCCGGTCGCCGAGCCCGTGCGACGCCAGCTTCGCGCATGCGCAGACGAGATCTCGGAAACGGGTGGAGCTATCGACTTGAGATTTGGTATGTGAATGTATCTTGCCCCGGATACGAATTTTATCGGATCGCCGAGCCCGTGCGACGCCAGCTTCGCGCATGCGCAGACGAGATCTCGGAAACGGGTGGAGCTATCGACTTGAAATTTGGTATGTGAATGTATCTTGCCCCGGATACGAATTTTATCGGATCGCCGAGCCCTGCGACGCCAGCTTCGCGCATGCGCAAACGAGATCTCGGAAACGGGTGGAGCTATCGACTTGAAATTTGAAATTTGGTATGTGAATGTATCTTGCCCCGGATACGAATTTTATCGGGTCGCCGAGCCCGTGCGACGCCAGATGTGCGCATGCGCAGACGAGATCTCGGAAACGGGTGGAGCTATCGACTTGAAATTTGCTATGTGAATGTATCTTGCCCCGGATACGAATTTTATCGGGTCGCCGAGCCCGTGCGATGCCAGCTTCGCGCATGCGCAGACGAGATCTCGGAAACGGGTGGAGCTATCGACTTGAAATTTGGTATGTGAATGTATCTTGCCCCGGATACGAATTTTATCGGGTCGCCGAGCCCGTGCGACGCCAGCTTCGCGCATGCGCAGACCAGATCTCGGAAACGGGTAGAGCTATCGACTTGAAATTTGGTTTTTGAATAGCCCGGACAACGTCGGGCTCATCGGCTAGTCTATTATATATTTTGGAAGATCTGTTTGTGTGTCTGTGTGTCTGTGTGTGTGTTCGCGATGAACTCGAAAACGGCCGAGCCGATTTCGATGAAACTTGGTATGTGGGGGTATTTTCGGCCGGGGGGGGGTGGCATGGGCCTATTAATTTGTCCGTGCGACGTGACCTTGACCTTGAAATCGGGTCATTTCAAGGTCAAACGACCGAATATCACGGGATTTCGATGAAACTTGGTATGTGGGGGTATCTTCGGCCGGGGAGTGGCATAACCCTATTAATTAGCCCGTGCGACGTGACATTGACCTTGAAATCGGGTCATTTCAAGGTCAAACGCCCGAATATCACGGGATTTCGATGAAACTTGGTATGTGGGGGTACTTTCGTATGGGGAGTCTCATAAGCATATTCATTTGCCCGTGCGACGTGACCTTGAACTTGAAATCGGGTCAATTCAAGGTCAAATCGCCAATTTTGATGGGATTTCGACGAAATTTTATACATAGGGTTACTTTTGTCCACTGTGTGTTTTGGACGGGTCGAGTCGTGAGCCCGACCTGACCTTGACCTTCAAAATGATCAATTCAAGGTCAAATCGGGTAAAACCGGATGGATTTCGACGGGTACTTTTGTCGGGTACTTTTGTCCGGGCAGTGTTTTGGACTGGTCAAATCGTGACCCCACTTGCCCTTGACCTTCAAAATGGACAATTCAAGGTCAAAGCCCGGACGAAGTCGGGTCACCTTCTAGTATATATATAAAATTGGAGGAAATCGGCGGCTAAACAAATTTAGTGCCCCCATCTCTCACCCAGACGGCACCAATTTGGCGTCTTAAAATCACACAATTAGATCTATTTTTGATGGAGAAGAATGTGTATCAATTTGGTGCCCTATCCCCTACCGTGCACCACTGTTTCGAACGTCGCCACTTCTGACATTTTTAAACCACACTATTAAATTCCTGATATCATGGAGATGATTATGTATACGTTTGGTGGTAATCGGATACTAAACAAACTCTTATCAAATTTTGACCCCCCCCCCCACATCTCACACCCAAACGGCACCGATTTGGCGTCTTTAAATCACACGATTATATTCCAGAAGACTAATTTAGCTATGGTATGCGCTTGAAGACGTTTTAAATATGCACCGATAGATTATTTATGTATCGTTTCGTCTATACATATCGATATTATGACAATAGTGGAAATTAGTATGTGGAAATATGGACGACACACTGGACGACATATCAATTTCTGGCCACCATCAATTGCCAAAATCAAACAAATAATTCGCATCAATGTCCCCTATCCACACGTAATTGTGAGTAGAATTTGCGTAACAAGAACACCAATTGTCAGAAAGTAAAGGAATACAGGAGTGTTTTCAAATTTCGGTCGCCATTTTAACCGTCATTTTGGATCCGGAAACCTTTTCTTGGATGAGATGTAAAGCAATTATTTCGCCTCTGTCTTCCAAAACTCAACTGCAAGCATGGACGGAGTTGACAATAATGGCCACTGAAGTGAATGTGAGGGATTTTCGGTGATTTATCAAAATATGTCCACCATTTTGGATTTGGTGGAATTTTTGTTGAATGAAATATAAGGAAAGTACTTCGCCGCAGTATTCCCTACTCACAATAGCAAGCATGGGTGGAATTGTCATGACAATAGCGCTCATGCACGATGTGAAAGTCAGCGATTTTCGGTGAATTTTCAATTTCGGGTCGCCAATTGGGCCGCCATCTTGGATAAGTTTGGTGAATATTCCTCAAGTTTAGTATTAAGAGGAATCCTAGCCGGGGTATTTCCTATGCATATATTATACACTATACTAACAATAACACCGACTGATTGATTCGAAACAGACATTAGAGCACAATCCCATTGTTGCAATCGTTCCCTGATTTTTGGTAAATCACATGTCCCAATTCCCAAGGCTGGCGAAGGAATAGTTCAATGATTATCCCATTGTTAGGCACACGCAACTCATAACAGACAAATCGCACGGGAGCTTCAAAGTGGGACCAGTTCGTGTTGTTTCGGACATATCTATTCACATTCAACGGCGATCAGTTCATGATAATCACGTTGTTGGGCGCAGTTAACCGGCTATTGTGTCCAATCGCGGCCAGCGCACGGATTGTGCGTCGTCGTCAAAACACGCTCAACGGCACATATCCAGTTGATTGCATTATGTGGGATCAATTGTGCTCTAAGTCGGTCAGAGCACGCGAATAGTTCTTTACCAGATTAAATCTCGTCTTCGACTCGATTTATTCTGGTAAAGAACAATTCTTGTGCTCTAACCATTACTTACAATATGAGCGTCGATTAAGCGTTGACCGGATTATAGCGGCATTTGGAAAAAGGGGATATCGGGCAAAAATATCCGACCAGGAATGCATATATGGTTTGATTATGTGTTTAAATGACTCTTCTATAAGATAAATGTATAAAATCATGCCAAGATGACCATGTTCCCCCCACAGAGACAAACGATAGATGGTTAAATTTCGGCCGCCATCTTGGCCGCCATATTATATTTTGGGGTTGATTGTTTGACTAATTTGTAAGCGTGGTATATTAGTATAACGAATCGAGTTGAAAATAAAACCGCATGCGACCAAAGAGACCTGGCACCGTGCATATCAAGCAAAACGGACGCCATGATGGACGCCATCTTCCTGGAGTCTCTGCGGCCATTATTTGTTCTTGTTAACAACTGACAAAAATTTAGAGGAGACATTAAGGAAGAAAAGTTGAGTCCGGGGGTATAAAGGTCGACCAATATCTCCTGGACCAACTGCGTGGCTTTTCTCAAATCGCTCGGATTGGTCAAACATCCCGAAAATGACAACTTTAGAAATATAACGGCCCTTGTTCTTAACCTTCCAGCATCATAGCAATTCAGCAGAACCCATCCACCAGCATACATCATAGCAAATATTAGCATGACCACTTAACCAGTGGTGATCCATTGTAAAAGTTATCGCGTGTACAGTTAATACTAACTTAAACCGGGTGACATCAGCTGTACAGTTTTATAGCTAAACCACAGGGGCCTGTAACGCGCTCCGCTGTCCGCCCCCATTTTGCGCTGCCCATATACGCCGCTGCTATATACGCGCCTGCTTCACGCTAATGGTATAATAATAACACAAGGGTAACTGTAGAAATTCACCTTTTTACCATCACTCGCCGATCGATCAAATATAGCTCATTCACACCAGTAATGCCACAGATATAACCACGGATGTATCGGCGAAGAATTCATCTTTCAATCAATACCACAAACTCCCATCAAAACCATTCATATGCATAGCATTTGATAATTTTTAACCACCGAATATTGTCTCCGAAGACCGTAAATTTTCATTTTGATCCGGCTCAATACAAAATGTCGGAAATCTTCTTATAACTTCATCCCCGCGCGGCTTACTATAATTAAAAATCGGCCAAACGATCAACTAAACGTTTAGCGCTCAGTGATTTCTTGTCGGCTAATAATTTATTTACTCATACAAATCAACAGATCGTCAGTAAACAATTTCTATAGAGGAGAAATCTGTCGATAATTCCAACTTTAAAAAAAAGCCCCTGTGGCTAAACGGTTGACAACGCATGCGTGTGAGTCTCAGCGCGATCGTCAGTGGTGTGAGCTGCCTCCTAGCATAATAACTGGAATTTACGGCCCAGTTTCATGAAAGCAACTTATGATATAGTTGGGACTTAAGATGGTCATAAGTTCAAACTTCAGTCATAAGTGCGATTCACGAACAAGGTCCTAACTTAAGATTGTCTTAACTTTGGTCTTAAGGGGGAGACGCACGCTTTGCATAAATCACAGTAAATCCAGCCAGAAATGGCAAGTGATTTTCAACAAAGAATTTCTCTGGATCTATCTGGTGAAAAATCTTGAATTTTACATATGATAATGTTCATTATATATAGAATCAGAGCAATTATAAAGAGACAATAACTATAATGGATTTTAATACATTTGAGAGGTTGAAAATATTTGTTTCGTTTCTGTCCCTTTAGGTACCGAGAACTGCCAGAAAAATTTATAATTTCAAACAACATGTCAACCATCAAATAGCTTATTGTCTTGACTCCATGAGAGGAGGCTTCATTTGTATCATAATGTTGAGTTAGCTTTATAATTGCATATTATAGCATCATACCCCATGTATTATAATGAAGAATAAAGCAGTCACAAATATGCCAGCCCAATGAAAACAAATGTTCAAATGTGGTGCTGTCCACTCAAGCAGGGAGCAATCAACAGAAATTAGGCCACAGTGTTAAGAGATATGGTGGTCAGATTTAACTTGGTTATGAACCCGTGACACAGAACTCAACTGAGCCCAATTTTCCAATGAAAATAATCATTTAATTTCATGAATCAAGAAAAATTAAGTCTCCTCTCATGATCTTCAGATATGATATCATGAATATATGAAATGCACTTTCGAAAAAAAATCTGTTTTACAGTAGTTCTCGGTACCTGAACACAGTGAAATTTTAAAGATTTTTCATGCCATAAAAGTAAAGTAAATGAGATTATAATAACCAAATGTCCAATGGTTCTTATGTATGGTACCACAATAATCTCTTGTACAAAATTTCACAAAGATATTCCTGATAGATTTAGAGAAAATACATTTTGAAATACCAGGAAATTTTGGCAAAACGTGCGTCTGACCCTTAACTTTAAGTCTGGGGTGAGGTGTCTTAAGATAATCTTAAAGTTAAGACCCAACTTATTATCCGCCTAATTATTCGGAAAGATGGATGAGATATAGTATATGTATATTATTATAAAAAAATTAACTGAATATCATCTTGGGAACACGGAGGGATGTTTCAGAAATGGCAGTAATTAATAACCAACTGACATACTGACAGGGTTACGCGATTGGATGGGTGTCCACTTCTATAACTGTATAAACCACCAAGACCCGACTACACAATTCTAACTGTTGTTAACAAAGACTATACTTCCACAGACTTGGACATCATTTGTTTTAAAAGGAGACATGACCCATTCGAGCTTCCATATTATGTCTACGTAAAAGATATAAGATGGGTTGACAAGTACATGAACTATTGACATACCGGCTTCATATGCTCTGAAAAATCCATGACATGGCCACAGCCAGTTCCCAGCTGTTTTCAATTTTTCACACAGAAATTAAATAAACGCTCTTTATTTATACCATATCAGGAATAGACCATAACACGGAACGCTCTTTCCATGACTGTTAATTGGCAATTAATAAAGAGCGTTTCGCTCGGCCCCTGATGCCATTCCATGCTTGAATCCATATGGGGAAATATTCGGTTCCCAGAAATAGATCTATGTTTCAAAGGGACGTATAATGTATTCGAACCCAATGCTATAGCAACCCCAAAGGAGCGAACATAATTATATATAGGCCCTTGACTCGGTTGAATATGCTATACATATGAAGGTTCACCTCTAACCTTATGGTGTGTATATGGACCTCGTTCTCTTTCAATATGATAGGCATTAGAAGTATTTAGTTATGTGTATGTGAACACATGCAGTTAAAAAGCGCACACAATACGTATATATGTACCAGTCACTATACTGATTGTCGCCCTTTCATTGCAATATCATAATTATGCTTAGACACGCCCTAATACATATCACCAGACAACGTACCTGGGCATCTATCATACACGGAACCAATATTTTCTGAGCATAGCTGTAATAAATGGACGCGGACAAGTCTAAAAGCGCGGAACTTAACATGGATTTAAGACTGTTTTGTGAAACGCTTTCGTGAAACGGAAAAGATCATCTTAAAGGGATACTGTACCCAAAATGTTGTTGTTGGTTTCTATAGTCTCCGAGTCGGGGAATAAGGTAACAATTTTTCCATTATTTGAAAGTCTGTTGAGTACGAAGTAGTGTTACGGATGGCAAATTTACCGGAATGCAAAAATACAAATTGTCGTTGTCGAGTAATTTTTGTACAGTTTTAACCAAATAAACCAAATACAAGTTATATTATATGCATAGGGCCTACTAGTCCCATATTCTCATTTGAGTTATTGTATCGTCACTAGTCAGTTAGTGGCTTGAGTTTTATCCCCGTATCATCATAATGTTTAAACGACCGTGTGTGCGATCGGTTTAACAATCCAGTATCCCTCAATTACTTTATTTGATTACGTCGTGTACACGGAAATTCTTAATTTAGTTGACGCCATTTTATGGCTCCAGTCATAAATTCAATTTATATCAAATTATTAACTTTTAAATTATTAAATTTTAAAGGGGTACTGTACCCAAGATGTTGTTGTTGGTTTCTATAATCCCCGAGTCGGAGAATAAGGTAACAACTTTTCCATTTTTTGAAAGTCTGTTGAGTACGAAGTATTGTTACGGATGGCAAATTTACCGGAATGCAAAAATACAAATTGTCGTTGTCGAGTAATTTTTGTACAGTTTTCAACCAAATGAATCAAATAAACATTATATTATATGCTTAGCAGTCCCATATACTCATTTAAGTTAGTGTATGGTCACTAGTCAATGAGTGGCTTGGGTTTTCTCCCCGTATAAGCATAATGTTTCAAACGATCGTGTGTGCAATTGTTTTATTAATCCAGTATCCCTCAATTATAATTTGATTACGTTTTGTACACGAAAATTCCAATTTTAAGAGACGCCATTTTATGGCTGGAGCCATAAAATCAATTTATATTAAATTATTAACTTTTAAATTATTAAATTTTAAGATACCCTATTAACCTGAGCGTTTACAGAATACATCTTCGACTCAAATTACTTATATTTCTATATAGTATCGATAATAGATCGTTGTTATCACCGGGAATTTATTGAAAATGGCGTACAGTACCCCTTTAAGATAGCCTATTAACCTGAGCGTTTACACAATACTATGGGCAGCCATTCGGTCGGAAATTACATGAAATAAAAGTTAATGGTGGTTTGTAAAAACAATAGTCTCCATTTTTAAACCAATGGTCGTTCTTTGTTTCTATAAGAGACAATTCCGTTTCAATAGATATAGATTCAAACCAAATAGTCTCCATTTTCAAACCAATGGTCGTTCTTGGATTCTATAAGAGACAATTCCGTTTCAATAGATATAGATTCAAACCAAATAGTCTCCATTTTCAAACCAATGGTCGTTCTTGGATTCTATAAGAGACAATTCCCGTTTCAATAGATATAGATTCAAACCAAATAGTCTCCATTTTCAAACCAATGGTCGTTCTTGGATTCTATAAGAGACAATTCCGTTTCAATAGATATAGATTCAAACCAAATAGTCTCTATTTTCAAACCAATAATCGTTCTTGGATTCAATAAGAGACAGTTCCGTTTTAATAGATAAAGATTCATAATCAATGTTGACCGATGCAAAATTAATGTTCTATTTTAATTTAATAGCGTTCACTGTTCAACTAATATCTAATAACACGCAATTAGTAAGATTCGCGCATATTCAATAAACGTACATTCCGTTTCAATGGCCATATTTTCTTAATCAATAAGGATATTTCAATATCCAATAGTCTCCATTTTCAAACTAATAGTCGTTCTTGGATTCAATAAGAGACAATTCCGTTTTAATAGATATATTTTCTTAATCAATAGAATCTATTTCAAAACCAATAGCCGTTCCTGGATTCAATAAGAGACAAATCTACTATTTCCGGTCAAACCAATGAATAATAATTGAAGATTATTAACATCCGTTTACAAACCAATGATCATTTCTCGAATTAATAACTTCCGTTTACAAACCAATGATCAATTCTCAAACCAATAAACGCTAGGGTCGCGACCAATCTCAAATTAACGCTAGGAGCGCCACCATGAATCTTGTTGGAGTCACCAAACTGGAAATTCCGTGACGTCAACATGGGATACCCCCCTGCCAAAAACAAAAATGCATGTTCTCGAACATTTTCGCGTCAGAAAGTGACCCTGAACATGAAAACTGCGATGATATACGGACTGTGGACTATATCCTGTACCTGTAGCAGATACCGAAGATCAAATTGAGAGCTTGTTTTTAATAGTGTGATGTTGATCACTTGGTGAATGATGTATCACTCATTCACTGTCAGTATCTGAAATCACTGTCAGTATTACTGTGATTATCACTGTTCCCAACTGACCTACATGTACCAGCTCAGAAACCAGATCATACAAAGCGTCACTCAATCACCATATCTTGGAGTCATGCTCTCAAACGATATGAAATGGTTGCCACAGATAGACAAGATCACGAAGAAGGCTAACAGCACGCTCGGATTCATCAGAAGAAACCTTAGGAAGGCACCATTCAAGAGTAAATGCGTAGCGTATGAGACACTCGTAAGTTCGTCGCTGGAATACGCAGCCGTCATGTGGGATCCTCACCAGCAGCAGAACATCGACGCCCTGGAGAGAATACAGAGAGGAGCTGTACGGCTCATGACCGGCAATTATACCAATCGAAGGACATGGCCAAACTGATGAATGACTGCGAGATAAGACCACTCGAAGAAAGAAGGAAAGACCAGAGGCTGGAGCTCTTTCACAAGATGGATAAGGGGCAGGTGTCGGCTGTAAACATTCAGTGCTTAATTAAACCAAAAAAGGTGGGCAGAAAAATCCGAGCCAAGAAATTTGCAGATTTCAGTGCCACAAATATAGTCTCAAAACAGGAATGTAATAATTCACTGTCCTACCGGTAAGAGCCACTGGTGACAAACTCTGCTGAATACTCAAATTCATTCTTCACACGGACAATTATTCAGTGGAACACTCTAAACGAGATGGACGAATGCGAAATTAAAAATAGAACAGCAGCGGACAACTCAACAGTCCCGCAAAGAACATAATTCTCTCTCTCCCGGCGTTCTACACATCCGCGAGGATCATACGCCGTACACCATCCAGATTCAGATGCAGGGATTGTCTGTCAAAATCTGGTGGAGAACTTAGGATGTGTTCGACAAGTACTATAACAACAGCAGTACATGTATGAATATGATTATGTCAACAATAACAACAACAACATCTCTAACACCGTAAGATAATCGTTCGATCTACTGTGTAGTGCGTACTAGCACTGTACATTGCGACGACTTCTTCTGAAAACAACCATTGAGTGGAACCGCTTCAAACAGTCAGATGTTGATTCAGGCGATCGGTAATATTGAATGTCTGAAGGATTTATTAAATATGGATTCTATTTTCTAGACGTTTCATACGAGCGTCGTGGAATCGGATTCTGAACATTGCTGGAGTATTGATCAAGTAAACCTGACAGTGCGAAGAGCACTTCAGAACTCAATCATAAGCCAACTAGAACAGAGGTCATGTCAACTTACAGGTTGCATTATACATGCATATATTGTGACCACATAAATTATATATACAACTGCAGTGACTTCTTCATTATTTCAGTATTTGATACCATAACCATGGTCGTTCCATAGTAATCCATGCCATAATTTTTGGTTTTACATAACGGTAGGGTAGATTGTTTGGTTACTTTTTTTATTTCGTACTTTGTAGAAAATCATTTATTTGTTTCCATATGGTGTGACATACATGTAGTAGCATGGTAAGAAATGACCAATTGATTTCCTACATGGTACGAAACGACCAAACAATAAGGTATGAAACTACCAAAAATATGGTACGAAACTACCAAAAATATGGTACGAAATGACTTAAGATGATACAAAACGTCCTGTACCCATTTATATCTCCTCGGCAAGGGGAACAACGAGACAGTGACCCTGTAGACTAGCAGCGCCAACATCGTTGGTTTGATATTAGGCCCTATATCACCCTGAGGTAACCTCATATCACAATCAGCCTGACGACGAAGGCTGATATGAGGCTACTGAGGACTGAAATCAGGCCTATAATATCAAACCAACCAAGTAATACCCTACATGTATCTATTAATTACGGTAGTTCGCCTCTTAGTAACAGTGTAATATTGACAACTTTTTTCTAATGAGTGACATCACAAAAAATTGGTATCTATGCCTATTCTAATAGTGAAATAGAATTACACCATGTCAAAGCCATACCGTGTATTACTCAGATCGTGATGTCATAAAATCATACTCTTAATTTAATAGTGATGTCGTAAAATGATATTACTCGATTTAGGGCAAATTGAAGTGATATTCAGCTAAGTACAAATGGAGTTTGATAACAAGCCATATCGTGCAAAAATGTCATATCTAATTAATAATTTTCGAAAACATTTTGGACCGATATACATTTACCCTGTACTAGTAGCCATCTGTAGGAAACTTCCTTCCAAGGGGGTGCTGTCGGAACATACATGTACCAAGGTGGACCCCCTCCCCAATGGGAGACTCGTATCCATGCCCATTGGAAATAAATGATAATGTGCAATGGATGAATAGGTTGCTGGCATTTCATACCATGGAAGTTTGACATGGAGATGTTTCGCACCAGGGTTCTGGACATTTCATACCAGTTCCTGTATAATCATTTCGACAATTCGTACCTTTGCCCCAAAAATAATGCTAACCAGTCAAATATAGTATACAATTGCCCAAAACCTGTTATTTATCAATATTTTGTTCAATGAAATTTTGCGGGTTTGTCAAATATCTGACACAACAAAAGCCACTTGCTTTTTGAGTTATCCATCTTCATTTTTTTTTTAATTGGGTTGTTTGGGGTAGCTAGCCCCGGGATTGTCGAAATGGCCGTCCTATTTCGACTTTTTATTGGGCCACTAAAAATTATCGATGGTAAAAAATAATAGATTTCATAAATCAATATCTGATCATTCTCAGCTTTGATGGGTGGGTTCCTCAACTCAAATCACATATGTTTTACCCGAAGCCAAGGAAATATGTTAACATGTAAATGTTGGGTTGTCATCATCACGAACGTTAAATCATGATCATGTTCACTCTCATTAAGTTAACACGATTAATATAATTTTTCACATGTACGAATGACCATTCATCATTTTTGGGAATCAATGAAACATACCAATATATGGTGTGAAATGACAAAAAACATGGTACGAAACAATTAAATGTGTCATTCAAATCAAGTACAAACTGTACATAGTAGGAAAAGTCGTTTGAGCCATCCAACAGACCTGGGTGAATCGCTTGGGCGATCGATTTTCCACAGTAAGGATGCATCTTGGAAGAGGGGAGTCAATCTAATTAACTGTTATCTATAACCGATACTTAAAAACAATAACAATTTATTCTGATTTCTTTTGAAACACACAGAATAATTATTTACTGAGAATATTCAATATAAACATATACAAATTCTCAAACAAAGGGAATTTCAATGTTCAAGAAATTTAGAGTCCCCTCTTACTTATGGGAGGCCCTTTTCACATTTATTATTTATTTGCGCTCAAGCACAAATATTAAGCTTAAACATAAATCATTTGGGCTTAAGCGAATGTCATTTGCGCTTGAGCACAAATATGTGTCTATCAATTTGTTTGCGCTTAAGTGAAAATCATTTGCGCTTAAGTGTAAATGATTTGCGCTTAAGCGCAAATACCTAACACTCCTTTACTTCCCTCTGATTGTGAATGATGGAGTCCATCTCATAGTATATTATTATGGGCCCATAGTAGTAGCCCATACAGACTCGAAAGTTGAAAAGTCAAAAGCATATCTGTCTCTGGTGTCCCAAAAATTGGTGCCTCATTCCCAAAGCTCTAGTATATTTTATTAAAGGGACATCTCCTGCACAAATATATACCATTTCCATGGTCATAGAAGGGGAATTAGGGGTTACTGGTGGCTTGCTTCCCTCGTGGTGTACATGTACTTATTGAATAGAAATAGGGGAAAAACATATTTTCATATTATCAGCATCCCTGTCCCTAAGAATTTGTGCCTCCATCCCAGAGATCTATTACATTTTATAAAAGAGACATATCCTGTACAGATATATACCATTTCCATGGTCATAAAAGGTACTGGTATCTAGGGATCACTGGGGATTGCTTCCCTTGTATGATGGGCCTACAGTTATATAGACTTGAGTGCAAGCCTGCAAATAGCGTGTCTGTCATTTGTAGAATGAGGTCCCCAGAGGGTGAATTTAGTTATGCTAGCCCGCTATGCAGGGTAGCATCACTAAATTCACCCTCTGTGGACCTCATTCTGCAAATGACAGACACGCTATTTGCAGGCTTAAGCGCAAATGATTTGTGATTAAACGTAAACTATTTGCACTTAAGCGCAAAAATTCATAAGTAATTGTATGTCATAATTTGCAAAGTTCTGTCCAATTCTTGTTAAAATATGACTAGATTCATAACGGTGATATTTGGTTAAATTTCATACCGAGTTATGTATAATCGAATTATTGAGGGATCGCGGGAGGGACTTGGATCATACGAATGACATATATTCATTGCTCCAATTATCTCTTAACATGCGCAATACAAAATGAAGTCACATTTCCGAACCAGTTCCATACAGCAGAACCTGATCTAGAAGATATTAGCGAAAAAACCTCAAATTCCCTCTTTCAGCTGTCATTTTAACGACCATCTTGGGCGGGGAGTTCCAATTTTACCCTTAAAATGTGGCATTATATCTCTCAGAGTTATACGAACTGAATATGCCTAATTTTAAATCGTATATTTCATGGTGAGATTAATTGCGACATTTATTAAATAATATAATCACGAAACGCTCTATAAATTTGGAAAACCCCTTAAAAAGAGGGGTTAAAGTGAAATTTCAGCGTGGCTCCATATCTAATATTAAAGAAGATGTACATATGTGCAAAGTTTCATGCTTTAGTAACAATTTGAACAACTGCCTTGAAAATTTGACTTAATCTACTCCACTATATGTCCTATATATTATAGTGAATATTTATCGTCGTTTGATTTGCACCGAGTGAACTCATATTCCAGATCGTCACATCGACATGACATTGGGAACTCCCATGTTTATTTCTATATTTCTGACGTCACGGATTTTGCGAACAAAATTGGTGGCCAGCGCCCCTAGCGTTAATTTACGAATTGCTTATAGGTTTGTGTTTTAATCATTAATTTCAAATGAGCTCATTGGTTTGACCTGAAATAGTTGATTCCGCTATTAGATATTAGTTTGATAACGATAATCATTGATCGTGGGAAATATTATATTGGTTTAAAATATGTCTATTGATTATTAGTTTTACAATAAGGTCTATTAATTTTACAATAAGTTATTAGTTTTACAATAAGTTAATGACGGTTTTAGATATAGGTTTTACTATAAGTTATTAGTTTTACAATAAGGTCTATTAATTTTACAATAGGTTATTAGTTTTACAATAAGTTAATTACGGTTTGATTTATTAGTTTTACAATGAGTTATTAGTTTTACAATAAGGTCTATTAGTTTGATAACGATAATCACTGATCGTGAGAAATCGTCTATTGGTTTGAAATATGGCTATTGAAACGGAATGTACGTTTACTGAATATGAGCAAAGCTGTATTAATTGTTTGTTATTAGATATTAGTTGAACAATAAATACTATTAAATTAAAATAGAACATTAATTTTGCATCGGTCAACGTTGATTGTGAATCTATATCTGTTAACACGTAATTGTCTCTTATTGAATCAAAGAACGACCATTGGTTTGAAAATGGAGACTATTGTTTTGAAATAGATTGTAGTTGTTTTTACAAACCACCATTAACATTTATTTCGTGTAATTTCCGACCGAGTGGCTGCCCATACAATACATCTTCGACTCAAATTACTTATGTTTCTATATATTATCGATATTAGATCGTTGTTATCACCGGAAATTTAATGAAAATGGCGTACAGTACCCCTTTAAGTCCTTGCTTCATTAAACTGGGCCCAGAATTAGAAGGGGAGCTTCTCCAAAAGCGTGAACATATACGCATGGTGTAGATATTCTTCTAGTCGGTGACTTTAATGCCCGCACAGCGCGCCATGCAGCACGCTTAGATGATCGTATTGAGTTAACAACTGATTCACATTCTGAGATCACAAATCCTCTCTTAAAAATTGTGCGAGTACATGCATGTTCGACTATGATACTATGACCACTTTTGATATTCCGGAAAGATGTACCGATGACACTGGTAAAGCTAATACATTTGGCTATAAACTAATTCACACCTGCAAATTTGGGAACATATATATACTGAATGGTCGGGTTGGAAAAGACAAGGGGGTTGGCAAACGAACATGCCGCAATGCAAGTTTGGTTGATTATGCCATTGGATCGAAAGCTGTTTTTGATTATGTTACTGATTTTGAAATAATAAATTTCTGATCTCTTTTTTTCTGACGCCCATTGTGGAATTAGTGTCCAACTAGACGTACGACATTTGAGTATCACGCGTACAGTCGAGGTGGCGAATGACAAGGTAAATTTTGCGTTGGGACCGAGGATAAAATCGTGGGATATAGCCTCAAGTTTGAAGAATATACGAAACACGTCAAAGATGCATTACGTAACATGATGAACTGTGTGGAAACGAATCATACAAGACATGGTATAAAAATTTGGCCCATTTGATTTCTCGTATTTCATCGGAATCGGCAGTTGATACATTTGGGACTTACCGCGAACGCAACAAGCGTACAAAACAAACATGCAAACCAGATCAGAGGTGGTTCGATTATGAATGCCGTAGTTATACCGAAAAAAATTCAATTCTGCGCGGAAACGATATAACAAAAATAAGTCGAAAGCCACCAAATCTGATCTAAGATAGGTGAGTACAACGTATATAAGAAAACTATGGACAGAAAACGGTCGGAAATGCTCACAAACTGTAATAAGGGATAGGGGGAAATTCCCAAGAAGTCTACGAATACATTTTGGAATACGTTCAAAAGATTCTCAAAGTATAAAGTTCAGCAAATGGATGACCCGATTAGTTTAAATACCATATTTGAGCACTTTAAATCCTTGAATGATTCAGATATGGAAACCGATTTGAGCAGTTTGATTGGCAGTATGGAAGAATTGGAATGCACAGACCACCTTAACATACCAATTAGTTCAGAAGAGATATCTGCTGTTGTCGGGGTCACGAAATCAAACAAGGCTGCAGGTCTCGATAATGTGAACAACATCAGTTACATTAAATCCACACTTAATATATTACTGCCATTTTATACTAGGTTATATAATTGATTCTGGGTACTGGATTTTCCCCTGATGTCTGGACAACCGGTATGATTATAAGCCCTTATAAAATAAGGGCGACAGATTATGTCCCAACTCTTATAGAGGCATAACATTACTGAGTTGCGTCGGTAAGTTATTTGCTGGCATTATCAACAACAGACTTAGTAGTTACTTAGAAGAAATCCACATACTTAAAGATAATCAATCCGGTTTTCGGAAAGGTAGATCTACATCAGACAACATCTTTATTTTATACAGTTTGACAGAAATATATATTTGCGGAATGGAGAAAACTTTATTTCTCATTTATAGATTTCAAAAAAGCGTTTGATACTGTTTGGAGACAGGGCCTATGGGTAAAACTTTTACGAAATGGCATAAACGGTAGGATTTTCAAAGTTATTAGTAACATGCATCAATCAACTAAATCTTGTGTATTGAAAGTTGACGTAAGATCTGAGTATTTTCCATCTAATATAGGTGTTAAGCATGGAGTAAACCTGTCACCTCTACTCTTTTCAATGTATTTGAATGATCTTTAAGACTTTTTAGAAAGTTGCGCTGTGGATGGACTCAAGTACTTGAATGATCAAACCTTTAAACAGATTGGTTGTTTTCTGAAACTTTGGTACATCTTGTACGCTGATGACACCGCTTTATTGGCGGATAACACAACGGATATGCACCTTTTTAAAAATTATTATTATTATTTTTTATTTTTTTTAATTCTTTATTGACAATATATACATGGACATATTCATATATTTAAAATACAGCATAATGACAATAACAAAAATAATGTCCTGGTATTTTCAGGAGGGGGGACTTTCGCCTGCAACTCACACACGCCTTACACACGTTCAAAATCGAAGACACCTCATGCGTGTTTTTGATTACACAGACTATGTTTATGACTGGAATGTCACCAGAAATCGTTTTGTATGCTTTTAAGTATACATGTAATTTATAGTCTCCGATATGACAAAAAATGCCTCTATCCGTGCCCGGAATTTATATAGCGTTAATTCGACCAACCATCAACAAGTGCACCGACTTCTTGATGCGTTTGCAGACTATTGCGAATCGTGGGAACTTGCGCAAAAGACAAAGGTTATGGTTTTCGGAAATAAACGTCTCCACCCGCCCCCAAAGTAACGGTAACGAGCTTGAAATTGTTGACGAATTTACATACCTTGGTATTGACTTGTTCTTTAACGGCAGATTTTGTCGTTAAGTCAAGAAAACTCGGACAAAAGCTACCAAAGCAATGTATGCGCTACTTTCGAAAGTGCGCAATCTTCATTTATCTGTAGATTTGTCTTTGAAACTGTTTGACTATCTAGTCCAACCGATTTTATTGTACGGTTGTGAGATTTGGGGGTTCGAAAATAGTCGCGATATTGAAACGGTACACCTAGGATTTTGTAAAACATTGACGAATATGAAAAGTAGCACGCCGAGGGCGAGTTATATGGTTTACGGAGAGTTAGGTCGGTGGCGCCACTCTCTATTGAAACCAAGAAGAGAATGATCTCATATTGGTGTCGGATTGTAAAGAAAGATATAGGTAGGGACATGACAATCTGCGGGATGGGATGGGATATGGGACAAAACGACAATCTGCGGGACAGAATTTCAAATTGCGTGGGACGGCCTATATCTCGAGGAATACAGGGCGTAAGGGGCTCATTTTGGTGTCTAACGAAAGGCACACGTTCGCCCTATCCAAACATATTAACCCCGCCACTAACCAAACACCAGAAGTTGCATTATTTGATCGACAACTGACCTAACATGGGGTGGATTTTGGGATAGCATGACAATCTGCGGGACAGGATTTTCAAATTGCGTGGGACGGCCGATAGCTCGAGGAATACAGCGCATAGAGGGCTACTTTTGGTGTCTAACGAAAGGCCCACATTCGCCCTATCCACACATATTAACCCCGCCACTGCCCGGACACCGGAAGTTACATTATCCGGTCGACAACTGACCTAACATAAAATGCCACAAACACGAAAAACTGCGTTCGACATTAATGTTTAGAATTTAGATTTCTCGATGAATACACTAGCAAACAACAAGTTTTAGGTATCAAATAACGCAGTGGAATACTGTGCATTCGTTTTTAGCTACAATAGGGCTGTTTTAGTGCGAATATTGTAATGGCGAACACGCAAACACGCTCCGATAAAACAGCTAAAAACAGACTCGATGTTTACAATTACAGGATCGATTTCAGCCGGTATATTCAATATAATGGGGCGTAATTAGTATATCAAAATGTAGAATTAGACACAGGGAATGTATTTTTTTCCAAATGGGTCCACCAGGCGGTGAAATTGTTGCAGAAATTCGCTCCAAGATATTCGCACTTATTTTTATTTCAGTTGTGACTAAAAGCCCAGATGCCGGAGCCCAGCGACTAAAAGCCAAGTTACAAAATAGATCAACTGGTTTGAACGAATGAATATGTCAATGGTAAGACTATTCAAAAGAATATTCAAATCAAATAGTGTTTATAGACTTAAAAACTTATGTCTCCGCCATTCATATATGCGGTGAAGTTTTCATATTATCTGCCAGTAATACGCGGGGGAGGTTCTAATATGAACATATTATCTGCCGGTCATACACGGTGGAGGTTCATATTATCCACCGGTCATACGCGAGGGAAGTTTTCTTATTATCCTCCAGTCATACGCGGGGGAAGTTCTGATATGAACATATTATCTGCCGGTCATACGCGGTGGAGGTTCATATTATCCACCGGTCATACACGAGGGAGGTTCTCATATTATCCTCCGGTCATACGATGGGGAGGTTCTCATATGAACATATTAACCGCCGGTCATACGCGAGGGAGGTTCTCATATTATCCACCGGTTATACGCGAGGGAGGTTCTCATATTTGAGGGAGGTTCTCATATTATCCACTGGTTATACGCGAGGGAGGTTCTCATATTATCCTCCGGTCATACGTGGGGGAGGTTCCGATATGAACATATTATTCGCCGGTCATACGCGGTGGAGGTTCATATTATCCACCGGTCATACGCGGTGGAGGTTCTCATATGAACATATTATCCACCAGTCATACGCGGTGGAGGTTCATATTATCCGCCGGTCATACGCGAGGGAAGTTCTCATATTATCCTCCGGTCATACATTGGGGAGGTTCTCATATGAACATATTATCCGCCGGTCATACGCGGTGGAGGTTCATATTTATCCGCCGATCATACACGAGGGAAGTTCTCATATTATCCTTCGGTCATATGTGGGGGAGGTTCTGATATGAACATATTATCCGCCGGTCATACACGGTGGAGGTTCATATTATCCACCGGTCATACGTAGGGGAGGTTCTCATATGAACATATTATCTGCCGGTCATACGCGGTGGAGGTTCTCATATGAACATATTATCCGCCGGTCATACGCGAGGGAGGTTCTCATATTATCCTCCGGTCATACATGGGGGAGGTTCTGATATGAACATATTATTCGCCGGTCATACGGAGTGGAGGTTCATATTATCCACTGGTCATACGCGGTGGAAGTTCTCATATGAACATATTATCCGCCGGTCATATGCGGTGGAGGTTCATATTATCTGCCGGTCATACGCGAGGGAAGTTCTCATATTATCCTCCGATCATATGTGGGTGAGGTTCTGATATGAACATATTATCCGCCGGTCATACGCGGTGGAGGTTCATATTATCCGCCGGTCATACGCGAGGGAGGTTCTCATATTATCCACCGGTCATACGCGAGGGAGGTTCTCATATTATCCTCCGGTCATACGTTGGGGAGGTTCTCATATGAACATATTATCCGCCGGTCATACGCGGTGGAGGTTCATATTATCTGCCAGTCATACGCGAGGGAGGTTCTCATATTATCCACCGGTCATAAGCGAGGGAGGTTCTCATATTATCCTCCGGTCATACGTTGGGGAAGTTCTCATATGAACATATTATCCGCCGGTCATACGCGGTGGAGGTTCATATTATCCGCCGATCATACGCGAGGGAAGTTCTCATATTATCCTTCGGTCATATGTGGGGGAGGTTCTGATATGAACATATTATCCGCCGGTCATACACGGTGGAGGTTCATATTATCCACCGGTCATACGTAGGGGAGGTTCTGATATGAACATATTATCCGCCGGTCATACGCAGTGGAGGTTCTCATATGAACATATTATCCGCCGGTCATATGCGGTGGAGGTTCTCATATGAACATATTATCCGCCGGTCATACGTGGTGGAGGTTCATATTATCCGCCGGTCATACGCGAGGGAAGTTCTCATATTATCCTTCGGTCATAGGTGGGGGACGTTCTGATATGAACATATTATCTGCCAGTCATACACGGTGGAGGTTCATATTATCCACCGGTCATACGTAGGGGAGGTTCTCATATGAACATATTATCCGCCAGTCATACGCAGTGGAGGTTCATATTATCCACTGGTCATACGCGGTGGAAGTTCTCATATGAACATATTATCCGCCGGTCATATGCAGTGGAGGTTCATATTATCTGCCGGTCATACGCGAGGGAAGTTCTCATATTATCCTCCGATCATATGTGGGTGAGGTTCTGATATGAACATATTATCCGCCGGTCATACGCGGTGGAGGTTCATATTATCCGCCGGTCATACGCGAGGGAGGTTCTCATATTATCCACCGGTCATACGCGAGGGAGTTTCTCATATTATCCTCCGGTCATACGTTGGGGAGGTTCTCATATGAACATATTATCCGCCGGTCATACGCGGTGGAGGTTCATATTATCTGCCAGTCATACGCGAGGGAGGTTCTCATATTATCCACCGGTCATAAGCGAGGGAGGTTCTCATATGATCCTCCGGTCATACGTTGGGGAAGTTCTCATATGAACATATTATCCGCCGGTCATACGCGGTGGAGGTTCATATTATCCGCCGATCATACGCGAGGGAAGTTCTCATATTATCCTTCGGTCATATGTGGGGGAGGTTCTGATATGAACATATTATCCGCCGGTCATACACGGTGGAGGTTCATATTATCCACCGGTCATACGTAGGGGAGGTTCTGATATGAACATATTATCCGCCGGTTATACGCAGTGGAGGTTCTCATATGAACATATTATCCGCCGGTCATACGCAGTGGAGGTTCTCATATGAACATATTATCCGCCGGTCATACGTGGTGGAGGTTCATATTATCCGCCGGTCATACGCGAGGGAAGTTCTCATATTATCCTTCGGTCATAGGTGGGGGACGTTCTGATATGAACATATTATTTGCCGGTCATACACGGTGGAGGTTCATATTATCCACCGGTCATACGTAGGGGAGGTTCTCATATGAACATATTATCCGCCGGTCATACGCAGTGGAGGTTCTCATATGAACATATTATCTGCCGGTCATACGCGGTGGAGGTTCATATTATCCACTGGTCATACGCGGTGGAGGTTCTCATATGAACATATTATCTGCCGGTCATATGCGAGGGAGGTTCTCATATTATCCACCGGTCTCACCCGAGGGAGGATATGACCGGCGGATAATATGTTCATATGAGAACCTCCCCAACGTATGACCAGAGGATAATATGAGAACCTCCCTCGCGTATGACCGGTGGATAATATTAACCTCCACCGCGTATGACCGGCAGATAATATGTTCATATCAGAACCTCCCCCGCGTATGACCGGAGGATAATATGATAACTTCCCTCGCGTATGACCGGCGGATAATATGAACCTCCACCGCATATGACCGGCAGATAATATGTTCATATGAGAACCTCCCCCGCGTATGACTGGCAGATAATATGAGAACCTCCACCGCATATGAATGGCGACACATAAGTTTTTAAGTCTATAAACACTATTTGATTTGAATATTCTTTTGAATAGTCTTACCATTGACATATTCATTCGTTCAAACCAGTTGATCTATTTTGTAACTTGGCTTTTATTCGCTGGGCTCCGGCATCTGGGCTTTTAGTCACAACTGAAATAAAAATAAGTGAGAATATCTTGGAGCGAATTTCTGCAACAATTTCACCGCCTGGTGGACCCATTTGGAAACAAATGCATTCCCTGTGTCTAATTCTACATTTTGATATACTATACGCCCCATTATATTGAATATACCGGCTGAAATCGATCCTGTAATTGTAAACATCGAGTCTATTTTTAGCTGTTTTATCGGAGCGTGTTTGCGTGTTCGCCATTACAATATTCGCACTAAAACAGCCATATTGTAGCTGAAAACGGATGCAGAGTACTCCACTGCGTTATTTGATACCTAAAACTTATTGTTTGCTAGTGTATTCATCGAGAAATCTAAATTCTAAACATTAATGTCGAACGCAGTTTTTCGTGTTTGTGGCATTTTATGTTAGGTCAGTTGTCGACCGGATAATGTAACTTCCGGTGTCCGGTCAGTGGCGGGGTTAATATGTGTGGATAGGGCGAATGTGGGCCTTTCGTTAGACACCAAAAGTAGCCCTCTATGCGCTGTATTCCTCGAGCTATCGGCCGTCCCACGCAATTTGAAAATCCTGTCCCGCAGATTGTCATGCTATCCCAAATTCCACCCCATGTTAGGTCAGTTGTCGATCAAATAATGCAACTTCTGGTGTTTGGTTAGTGGCGGGGTTAATATGTTTGGATAGGGCGAACGTGTGCCTTTAGTTATACACCAAAATGAGCCCCTTAATTACGCCCTGTATTCCTCGAGATATAGGCCGTCCCACGCAATTTGAAATTCTGTCCCGCAGATTGTCGTTTTGTCCCATATCCCATCCCATCCCGCAGATTGTCATGTCCCTATAGGTATAACATCAGTACTTTATAAATTATTGCTTGAATTGCACAAAACTAAACGCGTACGTTATATTGATCACATTTCAGGAGTTATCGAGTCCGCGAATCTTAATGATAACTGGGACAACCAAACTCGATCCTCTGTCATGCAGCTACTTTAGAAGATTTAATGATACACTAATTGAAGAGTTTAGAACTCAGTGGCGGAACGATGTTGATTCTTCAGATAGAGGGGAGTTTTATAAACATATGAAAGTACAGCCTTCAATACATGAACATGCCGTTTGGCATGATGGTCTACGGTCAGAAAATGAGAACGTCCAATCATAGATTAGGTATTGAGACCGGCAGATGGAGAAAACGGAATCGCAAACATAAAAGCAGTAACACAGATAGTTTATGCGCACTTTGTGACGCCTTGCTATGCGATGAATTCCATTTTATTATTCTGTGTCCGCAACTTGAACAATTACGAGAAAAATACATTCCGAAGGCATGTTATGACGAACCTTCGAGGGAACTCTTATTCGAACTTCTTAACTCGACCAGCCCTGACATATTAAACAATTTGGCGATCTTTATAAAACTCGGGTTGAAAAAAATTCCAATAAAAAGGACACAATTATGAATGATGAATAAGATACGTAATAAATGCAAATATTGTTTGTTTGTAGCTTTATTTTGTGTGTTTTGTATATGTTTAGTGTATGTTAATGCTGCATGTTTGTTTATTTCAATGTGTCAAATGTTCCTTGTATGTTTACAACCTCTAGTTTATTGTGAGCATTTATATAATGTATATATGTGTAAATAGTGTAAATAGATAACTCATCGCTCATGTTCCATGTACAAATGGCTGAGATAAAAGCATCATTCATTCATTCATTTCATATATATATATAAATGACATTGTAATTTAAAACAAAGTATAGTTAAAATAGCACCTTCTTTAGAATTGTTTCTTTGTGGTATGGTTCTTTATTCCGGTTGCTAATTATTCCGAAAGTATCAAGAAGTTTCTTTATTCTGAAAGTAGGCCTACCACAAGATATCTATATTCGACTAGACGGTTCTTTATCCGAATTCCGAAAAAAAAAGAGGAAATTATGCATTGTTGAAAATCCGATATAAAACAACTCAAGATACTTTATCCAATTTGACGTAACGAGAATTCTATTATATCAACTGCTCGAAAATGATTAGCTCCAACTTACATGTATGATGGACAAATTCGTCATGTTCGTGGCAGATTTGGAATATCAGGCATGTAGACCTACTTTCAAAATGGTAGTTTCACAATGTTTAGACTTAAATTTGTCAGGCACCAAAATGATTATCCGTGATAAAGAGTGTTACACTTCCGTTGTCCAAATATGTTATACGATTCGAGCTGGTTATAACTAGAGGTGTGACTGTCCCAATGGGACTAAGGATATACCCCCACCCGTGTGTTTAAAACACTAAGATATTTCACATGTCGGTTAAAACATTTAGTTAAAATAATAAAATAACACATTCCAATTGCAGGTCCACAACCCTAACCCCTAACCCTAATCCTAAACCTACTGACCGAAAAATTTAGGAATAAAAGCTCAGACAAAATTATGCATGCTGCGAAAATTTTCTAATTCGAAAAAAGGGAATAACTCCACAAAAAAAAAGTCGGACAGACGTCATAATCGCAGGTGCACAGGTTCCCATGTTACTAAATATCTGTGCCAAGTTTAAAAAAACATTGACCTAAAATTGTAGGAATAAAAGCTCGGGCAAAAACAATTCTAAGTCGAAAAAGGGAGATAACTCCACCAAAAAAAGTCGGACAGACGTCATAATCGCAGGTGCACAGGTAGTCCAGGAGATATTGGTCAACCTCTGCACCCCAGGACTCAACTTCACCCCACTAATTTTCTTTCTTGATGTCTCCTCTAATTTTTTTCGGTTGTTAACAAGAAAAAACAGTGGCCGCAGACACTCCAGACAAGATGGCGTCCATAATGGCGGCCATTTTTTGTATATGCACCAGGACTCTTTGATCGCCGTTATAGTAAGGATGATGTCACATGCGGTCTTGTTTTCGTTATGGTAATATACAACCCTTACAAATTAGCCAAAAATCCGACACAAAATTCCAATATGGCGGCCAAGATTGCCGCCGAAATGTGAAAAATTACTATTTTTCGGACATTTCACCACCTTTCTTTTGTCTCTGTGGGAAAATATTGGCATCTTGACGCGATTTTATACATTTATCGTCTAGAAGAGTCATTAACGAGCACACGGGGACTATAATATACATTCCTTGCTGGATATTTTTGTCCGATATCACGTTTTCCCAAATGCCGGTATAATCAGGTCAAAGCCGAAACCACGCTGATAACGCAATGTCTATTGCGAATCAATGAGTGTTATTGCTATTATTACTCCAGCCATGATTATATATGTGTAGGATATAACAGGGATAGGATTCTTCTTTTACCTGAGTTGGGGAATATTCATCCAAATTCAAGATGGCGGCCAAAATTACCACCAGAAATTGAAAAATTGCCGACAATCGCTGATTTTAACATCAGCAAGCGTTATTGTCACGACAACCACACCTGCTTACTATTGTGAGATGTGACTCTCAATTGGCTATCACATCCATTTTCGAATTCAAACCTAGTGACAAATCTTATTCGATTATACGCGACTGCTGGCACACTATTCACCAATTGGAACTCCTCAAGCCATTAATATCTATGGTGTTAAAGGCAATGAACTAGCCGATCAGGCTGCTAAAGAGGCAGCAAAAAACACACTTATTTCAAACAAGGTCCTTGTACCATCTGACGGAAAATCTGTAAAGGAATTCAAGTTGTTTGTATCTGAAGTCATTAAAAACAAATGGCAATTTAAATGGGATCTAAGTGAAACTGCCAGACATTCATACGACATATTTCCTTCGGTTTAACATGACTTTAAAGGTCTCCTGGCTAAGCAGCATCCTAACAGAAAGACTGAAATAATGATCAACAGAATTATTATTGGACATACATTACTTAATGCACACAAACATAAACTAGGCTTATCAGAATCTCCAAAATATGCATGTGGTTGTGCTGATACTATTAACCATTTCTTCTTTGACTGCCAGTTATATTCCACACAAAGAGATGCCCTGTTTAGTAACATTTCCTCTCTAAATGATACAAAAGACAATTCAACAAACTCATTAATGGACTTCAGACACTTGTGGGTTACCAAACCAACCCAAACACTCTTGTGGAAGTACTCCGGTTCATCAGTAATACAAACATTTCACTATAAGGAAGCTCAGCTTCATTCACTTTATGGAACTGTTCTTTTTACAGCACCATCTGACGTCACACACTCTGGTAACAGTGTACAGCACTAAAGTGGAATAAGCATTGAGGGCTCAATTGCACCAGTGACCTTGGAGCTACCTTACAGAGCGAAGTCTCCTTTAAAGAACTTCATAGACACACCAACCAACCAACGGAACACTGAATCGAAGAACTGTCATTATATCACATCCAAATAAAAGTCCTCCAAATCCAAAATGGCGCCCACAATGGCGGACAGATTTAGAAAATTCATCGAAAATAATCCCTCATATTCATATCATTGGGCACTATTATCCAGACAACTCCACCCATGCTTCAGTTGAGTTGGAAATATTGTGGTGCAGTAATTACCTTACATCCCATGCAAGAAATGGTTTTCTAAATCTAAGATGGCGGCCAAAATGGCGACCGATATTTGAAAACACACCTACATTCCTTTACTTTCTTACGATGGGCGTTATTGTTTCGCGAGTTCTACCCACAATTACATGTTGATATGGAATATTGATATGTAGTATTCATTTGAGTTTGGCAATTGATACTCAAGGTCAAGATGGCAGCTAAACTGGAAGCCACAAATCGATATTTTCACATACAAATTTCAACTTGTTGTCATAATATCGATATGTATGGACGAAACTGTACACAAACCATATATTAGTTCCACTTAAAACGTATCGAAACGCATAAGGTTGCTCGTGTCCTTCTGGAAGTACAAAAACGCACAATTAAGATCGCCATGTGGCATTTCCAAATCCATTCGACACTTAGCTCCAATAATGGCCGTAACCGTAGGTGCGCCGAATAGCCATATTAGAACAATTACCTGATAACAGATTCTGATTTGCCACGTCCATAATGATCTGGACCAGTTTCCATTTCTTTGTCTGATAAATCTAGGTCGCTCACACCGACAAAGTGTTCAACACTTCCTGGAGAAGGGTCCCTCTAATCATAACGTTTCAAACAATTAATTTTCCGGTGTCTAGCTTAAGATTTTAAATACTTGCTAAATATGGGACTTTTGCATCATCTTGAACAAGAAAGGCATATGGTCGATAACTATACACGCTTTCAGGAGGTCATCTCTATGTGTGTCTTTCTCATACCCCATGGGGATAACGACATGTACACCCGGCGAACTTCCCAGTTAACTAGTCACTTCTCAATAGATGGTTCGTCAACTCACAAACTTAGCGAGCGTACACGGACAACTTCGGCAGTGTTTCGAAGGTTGCTAGCTGTCTCATTCCCTTGGACAGAATGATGCCTATCTGCTAAGGAGAAGACCATAATGTACCGACTACCCATACTTCTTGACCATGATCCTAAGCAAACTGTGTGACTTCCCGCAGTCGTCTCGTCGAATCGCTCCCAGCAGAGAAGAACAATACTCGCAGTGCTAGTTTGTGGACACGCGCATGGTAGTGGGAATGAAATGGGCTACGGTATATATCCCTACAGCAGGTGCATGTTTCAGATATAGAATGTCATGCGTGTTGGTGTTTTTGGTGTGGTAAGATTGTATTTCCACATCCGTTTCAAGGCCGTTCTGAATCAACTTGACCAGCCGTATAATTTTGTCTGGATAATACTATGCTAGCCTCCCCAGAACAGTCGGATGGGCTGAAGGATAATGTCTTTATAGAATGAAGGTATGCATTGTTGTTATCCTCTCTTAGGGTTAGTGTCAGTATGTGTGCGGTATTATTCAAGAAAATGTCAGGAACTGTGGTGCATTTATTTCACTATGTGTTTAAAGAACAATTTATAGTCTCGACGGCAATAGATGTGGACGTTGGTTAACGTGACCTATATGATCATATAGCTTTATATTATATAACTTTAGAATATAGTAGTTAATATGCCTCATGCAGGACAATGGTCGGAATGGTGATGTTACCAATAAATCACTTGGTGTACCCAACGTAGGTTAAACTGAATTGAAATCTCACCAAAGTAACATTCCTCTAGATGTTCTTCGCGTTGAACATTTCACCCTTGAGTTGATGGCATTGCACTTTCTTGAACCATACCGACCACCACCCAGCTATCAAAGACATCGTCTTTAAGACTACATCCCAGTCTGAGTGGGGCTTATATAGTAGTATAAAACGGTGACCTGGCTGGAGGGTAACATTGCGGATTGTCTCCCTGAGGAACCAATGTCTCCCGAGGCGGAGCTGAGGGAGACATTGGTTCCTCGGGGAGACTATCCGCAATGTTGCCCTCGAGCCAGGTTACCATTGTTTTTATTATACCGAATAACCATGTCAGCAGTTCTGAAAATATCCGCGAATCGCTTCGATTTGACACCGGCATCCATGATGTTTACTTTGAAGAATGGGGAAGTCGTCTGAATCGGGACGATTTGGGGTTTCCTGTTTGAATGTCACGGTCAAAATACGTCATAAAATTTCGTTCGGGTGCTTCCGTGAACATGTTCGGGCTCTTTCGGTCGGAGCGGTAAACATTGCAAAAAATGGTGACCGGCAATGTTTCATGGGCGGGAAACATTGCAAATTGTAAAATCACACCCTATGGGAAATTAACATAGGCTTTTAATATGAGGTATAATAATAGCCAATGTACACGCCTGGTCCAGTTGATTAAGAACGGCTTCCAAACGGATGGGAAGATACAGTCTTAGCATACAAGGAAAAGCAGAGCCACATGAGATCATTGTCTTAATCTAAAACATACCCAAAGAAAGGGGGTGCAGTCATGGTCCAATTTCATTTCCACTATCATGACACATGTCTACAAACTAGCACTGCGTGTATTGTTATCTGCTTGGATCTGTACGGTGAGACGATTGCTGGACGCCACCAGGACTGTTCTTATGATCATGGTCAATAAGTGTGGGTATATTATGCACTATGGTCGTCTACGCCTTAGCAGAAAGGCATCCGTCAAATGTTAGGCTTTCAACATTCGAAGCCATATTCAAAAGTTTTCCGGGTACGTCAGTACGTGAATATGTGAATTGATTAACAATATATTGAGAAGTTGCTGGATGGGAAGATCACCAGGTGTACATTTTGTCATCCCCATTAGGTAACCAAATCTGAAAAATACGCCGATAGAGAGGCCCTTCTGAAATCTAGTATACGCATCGACCGCATACCTTTTTAGTTTATCGCGCAAGATGACGCTCAGATCCCATATGTAGCATCTGAATTATACCATAAGCTACCACGAATGAAGCTCGCCAAGAATAAGTATAAAAATTCCCAGCTTTCGAGACAAACACGTGAGCTTGACACCGGCATATGTGTAGTTTGAAACATTCCGATTAGTGGGACCCTTCTACCAGAAGTGTAGAAAACTGTGTGAGCGAGATAGATTAATGTGACGAAGAGACGGATGCTGGTCCAGATAATGCTGAATATGGCAAATCAGAATAAGCTCAGGTACTAGCTGTTGTTTTGATTCTTTGATGTCATAATATGTGTATTCGGCGCACCTATATACGGTTACGGCCATTATGGACGCTTAGTGGAGAATGGATTTCGAAATGCCACATCGCGAATATTGTGGGTTTTCATCCTTCCGGAAGGCTACGACCTATGTTGGACCTAATAGATGGCTTATGTACCGTTTCGTCCAATCCATACATATTGATATAATGACAAAAAGTTGAAATTAGTATGTGACAATATCGACTTCTTTTCAATTTCTGGCCGCCAGTTTGACTGTGAGAGTTGGTCAAACTCAAATGAATACTTAGTATCAATGTTCCATATGAACATGTAATTGTGGGTAGAATTCGCGTAACAATAACGCCCATAGTAAGAAAGTAAAGGAATGTAAGCTTGTTTTCAAATTTCGGTCGCCATATTTGCCGCCATCTTCGATTTGGAAAACAATTTCCTGCATCGGATGCAAGGTAATTATTTCGCCTCAGTATTTCCAACTCAACTATCAGCATGTGTGGAGTTGTCTCGACAATAATGCCCAATGATGTGAAAATGAGGGAATTTTGGTGATTTTTCAAAATATGTCCGTCATTGTTGGCGCCATTTTGGATTTGGGGGACTTTTATTTGGATGTGACATAAGGACAGTTCGTCGCCTCAGTGTTCCCAACTCACAATATTAAGCAGGTGTGGAATTGTCGTGACATCTTGGATTTTGGTGAATATTCCTCAAATCAGGTATAAGAGGGATCCTAGCTCGAGTATCTCCTGCACATATATATGCATGGGTTTTGTTATGATAGCAATACCATTCATTGATTCGAAACAGACATTGCGTTATTGGCGTCGATTCGGCATTGACCAGGTTATACCGGCAATTGGGAAAACGTGATATCGGACACAAATATCCAGCAAGGAATCTATATTATGGTCCCCATCATTATTACTTACTTATACAGCCACCATCATTATTACTTACTTATACAATCACCATCATTATTACTTACTTATACAGTCACCATCATAATTACTTCCTTATACAGCCACCATCCTTATTACATATTTGTACAGCCACCATCATTATTACTTACTTATACAGCCACCATCATTATTACTTATATACAGCCACCGTCATTATTACTTACTAAAACAGGTAGCAATACACGATTAGCGTCGATTCGGCATTGACCAGGTTATACCGGCATTTGGGAAAACGTGATATCGGACAAAAAATATCCAGCAAGGAATCTATATTATGGCCCCCCATCAGTATTACTTACTTATTTAGCCACCATCATTATTACATACTTATACAGTCACCATCATTATTACATACTTATACAGTCACCATCATTATTACTTACTTATACAGCCACCATCAGTATTACTTATACAGCCACCAGCATTATTACTTACTTATACAGTCACCATCACTATTACTTACTTATACAGCCACCATCATAATTACTTACTTATACAGTCACCATCATTATTACTTACTTATACAGTCACCATCATTATTACTTACTTATACAGTCATCATTATTATTACTTACTTATACAGTCACCATCAGTATTACGTTATACTTATACAGTCACCATCATTATTACTTACTTATACAGCCACCATCATTATTACTTACTTATAGTCACCAGCATTATTACTTACTTATAGAGTCATCATCATTATTACTTACTTATACAGCCACCATCATTATTACTTACTTATACAGCCACCATCATTATTACTTACTTATACAGCCACCATCATTATTACTTACTTATACAGTCACCATCATTATTACTTACTTATACAGTCATCATCATTATTACTTACTTATACAGTCACCATCATTATTACTTACTTATACAGCCACCATCATTATTACTTAATTATACAGCCACCATGATCATTACTTACTTATACAGCCACAATCATTATTACATATACAGTCACCGTTATTATTACTTACTTATACAGTCACCATGATTATTACTTACTTATACAGTCATCATCATTATTACTTACTTATACAGTCACCATTATTATTACTTACTTATACAGCCACCATCATTATTACTTACTTATACAGCCACCATGATTATTACTTACTTATACAGCCACCATCATTATTACTTACTTATACAGTCACCGTGATTATTACTTACTTATACAGCCACCATCATTATTACTTACTTATACAGCCACCATGATTATTACTTACTTATACAGCCACCATCATTATTACTTACTTATACAGCCACCATGATTATTACTTACTTATACAGTCACCATCATTATTACTTACTTATACTGCCACCATCATTATTACTTACTTATACTGCCACCATCATTATTACTTACTTATACTGTCACCATCATTATTACTTACTTATACAGCCACCATCATTATTACTTACTTATACAGTCACCATCATTATTACGTACTTATACAGTCACCATGATTATTACTTACTTATACAGCCACCATCATTACTACTTACTTATACAGCCACCATGATTATTACTTACTTATACAGTCACCATGATTATTACTTACTTATACAGTCACCATCATTATTACGTACTTATAGTCACCATCATTATTACATACTTATACAACCACCTTTATTATTACTTACTTATACAGCCACCATCATTATTACTTACTTATACAGTCACCATCATTATTACTTACTTATACAGTCACCATCATTATTACTTACTTATACAGCCACCAACATTATTACTTACTTATACAGCCACCATCAGTAATACTTACTTCTACAGCCACCATCAGTATTACTTACTTATACAGTCACCATCATTATTACTTACTTATACAGTCACCATCATTATAACTTACTTATACAGCCACCATCATTATTACTTACTTATACAGTCACCATCATTATTACTTACTTATACAGCCACCATCATTATTACTTACTTATACCGTCACCATCATTATTACTTACTTATACAGCCACCATCATTATTACTTACTTATACAGCCACCATCATTATTACTTACTTATACCGTCACCATCATTAATACTTACTTATACAACCACCATCATTATTACTTACTTATACAGTCACCATCATTATTACTTACTTATACAGCCACCATCATTATTACTTACTTATACAGTCACCATCATTATTACTTACTTATACAGCCACCATCATTATTACTTACTTATACAGCCACCATCATTATTACTTACTTATACCGTCACCATCATTAATACTTACTTATACAACCACCATCATTATTACTTACTTATACAGTCACCATCATTATTACTTACTTATACAGCCACCATCATTATTACTTACTTATACCGTCACCATCATTATTACTTACTTATACAGCCACCATCATATTACTTACTTATACAGCCACCATCATTATTACTTACTTATAGAGCCACCATCACTATTAGTTACTTATACAGCCACCATCATTATTACTTACTTATACAGTCACCATCATTATTACTTACTTATACAGTCACCATCATTATTACTTACTTATACAGTCACCATCATTAATACTTACTTATACAGTCACCATCATTATTACTTACTTATACAGTCACCATCATTATTACTTACTTATACAGCCACCATCAGTAATACTTACTTATACAGTCACCATCATTATTACTTACTTATACAGTCACCATCATTATTACTTACTTATACAGTCACCATCATTATTACTTACTTATACAGTCACCATCATTATTACTTACTTATACAGTCACCATCATTATTACTTACTTATACAGTCACCATCATTATTACTTACTTATACAGCCACCATCAGTAATACATACTTATACAGTCACCATCATTATTACTTACTTATACAGTCACCATCATTATTACTTACTTATACAGCCACCATCAGTAATACTTACTTATACAGCCACCATCATTATTACTTACTTATACCATCACCATCATTAATACTTACTTATACAGCCACCATCATTATTACTTACTCATACAGTCACCATCATTATTACTTACTTATACAGCCACCATCATTATTACTTACTTATAGAGCCACCATCACTATTAGTTACTTATACAGCCACCATCATTATTACTTACTTATACAGTCACCATCATTATTACTTACTTATACAGCCACCATCATTTGTATTACTTACTTATACAGCCATCATCGTTATTACTTACTTATAGAGCCACCATCACTATTAGTTACTTATACAGCCACCATCATTATTACTTACTTATACAGTCACCATCATTATTACTTACTTATACAGCCACCATCATTTTTATTACTTACTTATACAGCCATCATCGTTATTACTTACTTATACAGCCACCATCATTATTACTTACTTATACAGTCACCATCATTATTACTTACTTATACAGTCACCATCATTATTACTTACTTATTCAGCCACCACCATTATTACTTACTTTTACAGTCACCATCATTATTACTTACTTATACAGTCACCACCATTATTACTTACTTATAAAGCCACCATCAGTATTACTTACTTATACAGCCACCATCATTATTACTTACTTATACATGTAGCAATACACGATTTCATGGCTTTTAAGCATATAAGGGATATAACTCTCAGGTTGGCCTCTGTTATACTTGGGAGTAATGGTTTGATGGTTTAATTAATCATTGTGATCGTCAATGACTCTTCTAGACGATATATGTATAAAATCGGGTCAAGATGCGGGGGGGGGGGGGGTCTGGAAAAAAATTGCACATATAGGGCCCAAAAAGTTTTTTTCCGACCCCGAGGGACCCACTACCCCATTTGTGCAAAAAAAAAAAAATCCTCCAAAATTTTGGGGACCCACCCCCCTTTCTCATGTTTTTATAAAAATTTCAGAGTTTTTTTTTAGCCGTTCTTCAATAACTTTGTTAACTGCCTTTCAATCCCATTCCACTATCATGTTTTGGTGCAAACTATTGCTGTGTACCGTTAAGACTCAAGCAATAACATGCTTAATTGGTAAACACAGATCAGAAAAACGAAAAATAAACTGTATTTCCAGGTGTTTCCTGGTGTTTTCAGTATCTAACAACAATAATAAAGCATTGTGTAGGTACACTATATGTCACTAATCGCCCTAGACCCCATTATAGCCTTAATATATCGAGTGTGTTGTGTCTGACAGAGAACCCTGCCCAGTGTAAATAGTGGTAAACAGGTCAGGTGTTCCACAATTATTTGTGCATGACCAAAGAACTCTTTAGTCTTATATCCACCGGGGTGTGGTGGGGGAGGGGAATTGTTTTTGGTTAGGTATACACCTAGATATATGGTTATTATGCCCCCCGATATTAGTCGGCGGGTATATAGTTGACGTCTCGAGCCGTCCGAGCGTCCGTCCGTACAAACATTTTGCATTATAACTCAAGAGTCGGTTGACATATTTTGATGCCCTATGGCATGGTGACGGATCAGAAATGGGGAACGAATATGCATAATATCACGGGTTGTGACCATCAATGCCTACCAGAGTTATGGGCCCTGTTCGACTTTATGAAATTCAGTCCGTACAAAGTTTTTGCAATAAAGTTAAGTGTCGGTTGTCGAATTTTGATGGGGTTTGGTATGGTGATAGACCAGAATGATAGGGGAAGGATGTATGCACATATTATACTGCATATCACAGGTTTCGCCTATCATTGCATACCAGAGTTACTGGCCTTGTTCCATCCGTAAACACGTTTTGCATTATTATAACTCAACCATGGGTTAAGTTTCCTGAACGCTATTACGGTGGTCCACTGTGAAGTGGGCCGGGATCCTGTGAAATCCAGAATCTTGCTAAAGCTGAGGCTAAAGAGTCACTATAGCTGCATATATAGCCCTATACCAACAAGCATGGTACTAACATGCTTACAAACAACATTACATGGTCAGTACTTGTAAATTGTTTGAAAAAAAGCCATTTTGGAAAAATTTACAAGCACAATTTGTTCGGCCTCTGGACCACCCACCCCGACCCTATATACGGAATTTTTGTGCAGACTCCCCCTGCAAGATGCCAATATTTTCCCACAGAGACAAACGAAATGTGGTGAAATGTCCGAAAAATAGCAAATTTTCACATTTCGGCGCCCATCTTTGCCGCCATATTGGATTTTTGGCTAATTTATAAGGGTTGTATATTACCATAACAAATCGAGCAGAAAACAAGACCACATGTGATCTCATCTTTACTATACCGGCGATCAAAGAGACCTGGTGCATAAAAAAAAAATGGCCGCCATGATGGACACCATCTTGTCTGGAGTCTCTGCGGCCACCTTTTTTTTCTTCTTATTAACAACCGAAAAAAATTAGAGGAGAGATTAAGAAAGAAAATTAGTGGGGTGAAGTTGAGTCCTGGGGGGGTGGGGGGGGGGGTGCAGAGGTCGACCAATATCTATGGTGGTTGATGTCTGTGCCAAGTTTCATGGAAAGTGATTAAAAACAACTGAGAAAATCTCCGAACAAATTTGTGTCCGTGGACAGATGGACGGACAGACAAGCTGATTCCAGTATACCCCACCCCGCAACTTTGTTGTGGGGGGGGGTATAATTATTATTTTTATTACTTTATTATTTGATTAGAGGAAAATTTACTGTTAATTCGGATGGGGCATTTTAATTCGAAATTTTCCAATGGATTTCCGTGAACCCTGGTATAGATCTAATTCAGATGGGGACATGGGTGCAGTTGGAACTTTCCAGGTGGACACATACACCCCCCCCCCCCAACGGAGACCATATGGATGTAATCACTCACATATGGACTAATAATTTCACACAATTACTGTGTACCATTTTAATAAATGCTTCATACCAGCTAGTAACATATCAATGTAATAAGAAGCTGCAGGTTAACCCTTTGATTACTGAATGAATTCTCCCATTTAGTTATAAAAGTATACAATCAAATGGTCTATTCCTCATTATGGGGATGCATGCACAGATCATACAATAGAAGCAGAACACGTTGCATTTTAGGGATGTTCAACTGATAAGTTCAATAAACAACACAAGGCTCAGCAATTCAACAAATGAACCAGTTAATCAAGTAACTACCCATTAATATGTATTCAGTCATCAAAGGATTAATATAATAAATATATAAATAACTTGGAATAAGATGCAAAATATCAGGACAAACACAAAGTACATGTAGCAATAATTTCAACATCCCTATTCACTATTAAATAAATTATAACACAGTCGAATACTTTAAGTGACCAGATTTATAAAGGAAGTCTAAAATCATATAATACATGTTGCACAGTGTAATTGCCTGTAATTAGCAACACCAGCTCGAGTACTTTGTAGCAGGGATCAGCCTAGAAGGTGACGTGGGAGACATCCTCTCCATAAAATGTGTCACTTCTCCCTATTTTTGCCATAGGGAGCTGTGACTTCTCTCTCATATACCAGTATGCATATTTCAAAACAGCATATTTGAAGCGTATTAAAGGTACGGTTGGCCTTGGCGATGGCTATCCTGTGAAAATATATCAACCCGTCAAAAACGCTACAAACAGAAAGAACATCAAAATGTAGATAGACTTTGTCCAAGAACAAATAAGAATTATCGCATAAACAGTATGTTATTGTCATATTTTTGACCATTGTTATGTAAACAAAAGCACAAAAAGTTACTTTTCTGGCGTTTGTTTATATTATGATGGTAAACATAAAGAGCGTTCTTTGTTGGTGAATTCCTGATATGGAACTAATAAAGAGAGTTTATGCCATTTGTGTGTGATTAGCCAGTAGCATTGTGCTGTCTTCTGTAACACAATCAGGCTCTTGCTTAGGTAAAATATAGTAGGTCTTTATGATACCATGCTGTTTACGCGATGGTCATGGTATATATGAACGAAACTGTATGCTTTTTAATGTTTTTCTGTTTACAGTGTTTGGAACAAATATGAATATTTTCGACAATTAAGGCCTCACGTATGGAGCCCCGGAGGTGACATCCGAATTTTTTATTTTAAGTCGTGGCCACGAGAATAAAGTCGTGGCCACGAGAATATGAAGTCGTGGCCACGAGCATATGAAGTCGTGGCCACGAGAATATGAGGTCGTGGCCACGAGACTACGAAGTCGTGGGCACGAGAATAAAGTCGTGGCCACGAGAATAAAGTCGTGGGCACGAGAATAATGTCGTGGCCACGAGAATAAAGTCGTGGCCACGAGCATAAAGTCGTGGCCACGAGAATAATGTCGTGGCCACGAGAATATAGTCGTGGCCACGAGAATATGAAGTCGTGGCCACGAGAATATGAAGTCGTGGCCACGAGACAATGAAGTCGTGGCCACGAGAATATGGTCGTGGCCACGAGAATAAAGTCGTGGGCACGAGAATATGGAGTCGTGGCCACGAGAATAATGTCGTGGCCACGAGAATATGGTCGTGGCCACGAGAATATAGTCGTGGCCACGAGAATATGAAGTCGTGGCCACGAGAATGTGAAGTCGTGGCCACGAGACTATGAAGTCGTGGCCACGAGAATATGAAGTCGTGGCCACGAGAATAAAGTCGTGGCCACGAGAATAAAGTCGTGGCCACGAGAATAAAGTCGTGGCCACGAGAATATGGTCGTGGCCACGAGAATATGAAGTCGTGGCCACGAGAATATGTATGAAGTCGTGGCCACGAGAATAAAGTCGTGGCCACGAGAATAAAGTCGTGGCCACGAGAATATGGTCGTGGCCACGAGAATATGGTCGTGGCCACGAGAATATGAACTCGTGGCCACGAGAATATGGAGTCGTGGCCACGAGACTATGAAGTCGTGGCCACGACCATAAAGTCGTGGCCACGAGAATATGGTCGTGGCCACGAGAATATGGTCGTGGCCACGAGAATATGGTCGTGGCCACGAGAATATGGTCGTGGCCACGAGAATGTGAACTCGTGACCACGAGAAGAAGCCTACTCAGACAGGCACTCGATTCGAGAGGATAGGGACTAACAGTATATTTTAATCTCGTGGAGAAATGAGTTCAAGGGAAGACATTGTGAAGTTTCTGTTTCATCTTGGACTGAAATACAACGATATCATCAGTGCCTTGGCTACACGGTTTGGAATTGTCTTGAGTCTCCGGCATCTCATGAGATTATTGAAATCAATGGGTTTATTGCGTCGCAGTGACTACTCAAATATAGCCGATGTTATAGCATTTGTCCGTCGTGATATTCAATCATCTGGATGCTTGCACGGCTACAGGTGGATGCACCAAAAAATATTGGACAACGGGCTGAGAGTTCGCAAAGAAGATGTGAGAGAGCTCTTAAAAATACTCAACCCAAAAGCAACTGACGACCGGAGATCACGGCGACTTCATAGGCGTTCATATTATGCAAAAGGACCAAATTACGTTTGGCATGTCGATTCGTATGACAAATTGAAGCCATTCGGCATTTGTGTCAACGGCTGTGTTGATGGGTTCTCAAGGAAAGTGATATGGTTGAAAGCATACTCGACAAGCAGCGACCCCAAACTGATTGGTGGTTATTTTTTGGAGGCCGTTGGCGAAAGAGAAGGCTGTCCAAGAATTGTTAGGTCTGACAAAGGGACAGAGAATGGCACTGTTTGCACCCTTCAACGTTTTTTTCGCCGGAATTCGTCAGATAATTTTGGGAGAGAAAAGAGTTTTCTATATGGGAGAAGCACGGCAAATCAGCGCATTGAACGATGGTGGGGCTTTTTGCGGAAGGAGTGTGCTGACTTTTGGTTGGATGTTTTCCACAAACTGAAAGAGAATGGGGATTTCGATGGCTATTTTGTTGACAGGAACTTGATAGTTTTCTGCTTCTTGGCCTTGATTCAGGTAATTTGGTTGAAATTATACACAATGGCTTGCATGGGAATATACATATATATTTTCCAAAACTATACTCGTGTGTTTGTGCTTGAAATTAGAGAAACAATCATATTTACCGATATGTTATTTTCATACGAGCATGTGTTGGGAGGAGATTTCCGATAAATTATCCTTCGCGAGTTTCATACGTCTAGGTTAAATTCGGAATATATATATGGGCCATATCGTATATAATGGCGATTGACAATATTTCGCCGTTCAAACTGCCTTGGAATAACGTGAATATATGACCTTTTTTAACCAACTTGATATATATAGCTGGTCGTCGTTGGCGTTATTATGTAATTAATCGATACTAATCACCAGATTGCATGGGTTTTGGAGAGTTACCATTGTTGTACACGTATATCTGGATGATATATGGGGATCTTCGAATCGGAAGTGGGATCTTTAAATCATAATACTTTAATGATTAGACTCTTGAAAACAGACCATACGATGTGGACGAAATAAATTATTATTATATATTTATATTTATTGTGCAATTACTATGCATGTTGAAATTCGTTAAGGACGTTGTGTGCATAAGATGTGGTAAAATTTATAATGATACCGTGACTGTTCTTTTCTGATGGACTCAAGAAATGACACATGGTATCGTTTCCTCTCACATTTCCACGTAGACTGTTATATGTGCATTGATAATCTCCCAGTGGACAAACAAATATGCTCATGTGCATTGGGTATATCCCAAACTCGACTCTTCAGAAATGGATGAATAAAAGATATATATATATATATATATATATATATATACTAAACGCGATCAGTAGAGTAATTGGGCGTACTTTTAAAGATACGGGTGGCGTTGGCGGTGGGTATGCTATTGAAATATTCACCTCCGTCAAAAACCGCCATAAACAGAAAGAATAGTAAAATATAGACATACCTTGTTCTTGTACCAATCATAAATATGGCATAAACGGTATGTTATTGTCAATTGTTTGCCATGTGTTATGTAAACAGAAGGGAAAAAACGTTACGTTACCTGGCTTTTGTTTTGATTTGATAAACATAAAGAGCGTAATTTGTTACTGTTTTCCTGGTGTGGAAATAATAAAGAGCGTTTATATAATTTGTGTGTAATTAACCAATAGAATTGCGCTGTGTTATGTAAACAGAAACACAACTTCTGTAATACGAGCAGGCTCTTGTTTACGTACACCATCGTACGTCTTGACTTTATATATATACTATTTTTATGCGCTTATTATGTTTGGTATATGAACAAAGCTATATATGCTTTAATATTCCTTCTGTTGATGGCAATTTGAACTAATATGAATATTTCTGCAACGAACGCCGCCTTTAAATCTGAAGCCAGTTATTTTTATCGATCACGTTATCATCGCCAAGAGTTTGGAAATCTTATATTGGGCTGATATAATGTGCTGCGTGTGCTAATTTAAAATTCCTGGCAGATTTTGTGAAAATAAATAAGAATTCTCTCATCTTTATTATTGGAATTAATCATCAAAAAGCAAAATAAATATAAGAAATGAATGTAGTCGGTGTATGTGGTATTGTGGGCTCAATTAGTGTAAACCGCATCATATACACTACATTTATTTCTTTTTGTATTGCCATGCAATATTAAATGTTGAATGATCATCATTTTTATTGTTGACAAGATGTCCTAATGTGTCATTTGTTTGTGTTGTAGGACGATATGGATGCTATGGCTGACGTTTGGGATTCCCATTTGATACGACCATCGAAGAATGAAAATGTGCCACACGGCCGGCCTAACGTTATGTACACTATGCCTGAAGTGTATGACTCTAACGACTGTCTTGTTGGGGTACCTGAGGTGGAAAGGCGTGGTTGCAGAGGCGAGTGCCGGTTTCGAAGTTCCATAGCGTGTGACACAGACGTATTCAAACTTTGCACTTATTTTATGGCAGTTCGTAACCTGGGTGTACCCGGGGATGTGTATCATAGGATAAACCTTTACTTGGAATTGCGTCGATTATTCAGAATGCACTTAGATTTGTAAATATATTGCGGTAATAACAAATACAGAAATATGCACCAGGTTCACATTCGTGTTCTTGTGTTAAAGGTACTCAATCCTATCAGGCCCTCATAAATTACGATTTCTTTGGCTTCGGGGATAAAAAATAATTGATTCGAGTCGAGGAACCTACCAATCAACGCTCAGAGTGATCAGATATAAATTTTTGAAGTTTTGATATTTCTATTGTTTCTGGCCCAGAAACACGCTGTCAAAAGGATGATCTCAGTCAAAATTGCGTTATTAATACACTTGATTTTAGAGTTATCCATCTTCGCCTGTTTGAATAAGTGTTTCTGTGGAAATTATTAATACACATCTCGAGAAAATTACAAACTTAGGGGCAATTATTAGTACACATCTCGAGAAAATTACAAACTTCAAAAATCAATATCTAATAACTCGTTCCTCGACTCGAATCAAATATTTTTTACCCCTAAAGCCAAGGAAATAGTAATTTAGGGGTGCTTAATCGGATTGCGTACCTTTAATGATATATATTTACAAAATCCAAAATGGCCATATTTTTTTTGCCGAATGACCCCAAAATGACTCGTTCCCATCAAGAGGTCCATCCGATGATCCGTCCGTTTGTTGATGATCAGATCAGGGATGTGGTATGTAGGGTGTGTCAAAGTATTTAGTGCTGCAAAGAGTAAAATCCAAGATGGCCACCAGCGGCCATGTTTTTGGCCGATTGATCCTAAAATGACTCATTCCCATCTACATGTAAATGTCAACATTCATGACAAATTTTATGATGATCAGTACGGCCTGTAGCCCGCGCCAATGGATTCAAATTTGAAATCCAAGATGGCCACCATGCAGCGGTCATGTTTTTTGGCCGAATGACCCCAAAATTATTCGTGCCCAACTAGGGGCCATCCCAATCATGAATATAAAGTTTGTTGATGATCGGATCAGGGTTGTGGTCTGTAGGGTGTGTGAAAGTATTTAGTGATATGCAAAGAGTAAAATCCAAGATGGCTGATGGCGGCCATGTTTTATTTTGCCAAATGACACGTTCCCATCTAGAGGTCACCCCGATGATCCATGTGAAGTTTGGTGATGATCGGATCAGAGATGTGGTCTGTATTATGCGTCAATGGATTTACTGATGCAAAGAGTAAAATCGGATTGAGTACCTTTAATGTTATATATTTACAAAATCCAAAATTGCCATTGGTGGCCATATTTTTTTTGCCGAATGACCCCAAAATGACTCGTTCCCATTAAGAGGTCACCCCGATGATCCGTCCGTTTGGTGATGATCAGATCAGGGATGTGGTATGTAGGTTCTGTCAAAGTATTTAGTGCTGCAAAGAGTAAAATCCAAGATGGCCACCAGCGGCCATGTTTTTGGCCGATTGATCCTAAAATGACTCGTTCCCATCTACTTGTAAATGTCAACATTCATGACAAATTTTAGTACGGCCTGTAGCCCGCGCCAATGGATTCAAATTTGAAATCCAAGATGGCCACCATGCAGCGGTCATGTTTTTTGGCCGAATGACCCCAAAAATGTGACGGACGGACGAACGAACGGACGGAGCCCGTTTCTATAGTGATCTGGGGTCAACAGCAGCTATTGCATGATAAAGTTACATGATCTATATCTCTTTATTGCTAATTATTAGTGCACCTTGAACTCGTTTAGGACGGGATCCGTTTCCCAAAACATTATCTACAGGACGGGAAATGGACATATCCGTTTCCCACTTCATGCACTTGTTATATCAGTGAATGATTCTTTTATAATTAAATGTTTTGAGCAGATTAACATGTTGTAAATATAGGCCGATCGCTCAATGATGGGTCCAGAACGATGTAACCTATTTTTGGCATCATGTGGGGGGGGGGGGGGGTCGCTTGTCGTGATTTGTGACGTCATTTTATTCCAAAATAGGGGCGCCGGTAAGCCACATACGCGTATAGACAAGTTTTATGTTGGCACTCACTCTTATTGCTGCACATTCTATACTTGCTTAGGCTAGCATGATTGCCCAGAAATTCGAGGACATTAGGCGCAATTTGACCGCATGCACACAATGCGAAGTAACACCATATTAACTAATCACACACACGCACCCATAGTATGAACTTTAATATAGAGTTACTTCACATTGAGTGCATGCAACTAAATGTCCTCGAATTTCTGGGTAATACAACCAAATGCCACCGTTGTGAACCACCAAATTGAAAGTACACGCGAGCCAGACTACACTCCTGTAATAAACTTTTCACATGCCAGGACATTAAATATAAGCACAAATTGCACGCTGGCGACTTGAGAGGTCGGTCCATGGCAGGTGGATCTTGACCCCTTTAGCGAAAGGAACCAGAAGCGAGAGCAATTCAAGTATATTTCTGCGACGGTATCCTATAATTTTAAAATTAATAGCAATTTATTCAATATGTCGCAAACATCTCGTCATATAGCGAAATTACAGCTCCCAAACGCATTATTTTCCGAAACTCAATCGGTCGCAATTTGGTGGTATCTACCCTAAAATTCTGGAAGATTTATAGACTATGGATGATCACCCATCATGTAGTATGAGTTGTCACGTGGAGAATTCTGACATGACAAATGGTCTGCCCCAACATTAAATAAACACTTCAATTGCTATAAAGTGAGATAAAAGTAAGCATTTCTGCAAAAAATCTCGTCTGTGCATAATGTTTTCCCAAGAGAATCACGTCCGAAACGAGTCAAGTCATTTGAGTTTAACAGCACCTATCCCATGACAATGGGGATTTCGATGGTTATTTTGTTGACAGGAACTTGACAGTTGTCCCACATAGCATCTGTGCTAATAATAAATGCTCTTTATTGATCATATAATTTAAAAGCACCCATTTAAGGCATGAGATCAAAGGCGTCTATCACATTAGAATTCCATAGCTGGTCAGGTGACCCATCTGTATCAATGTTCCTACACATCTTCTAAGCTAATACGATACGATCTTTATTGCTCATATTCCCCCCTTTTAAGTCATCTGAGGGCAACGGCATCTATCTCCAGACACTATACGGGTCAATATATCCCCCGTGCTTCAATTTTTACTTACCAGATTGCAACCATATTGGGTATATAGTTAATTATTTAGTTAAATTAATTAGTAGTGCCATTTTAAGACATCTGAGGTCAACGGGACCTATCTAATAAGATTCCCAGGGTCAACTTACCCATGTATAAAATGTTCAGCTCCGAGGGTCCAACCATTTGGTCACCTCAGCCAAAATATATATAAAATGAAAGTGTCAATGACACTGTAGCTCAACTTAGGTAGGGGAATAATTTAATGGTTGACAGTAAATGGAGGAATTAGGAAAGGAGCTAATTGAAATGTCTAAGTAAGACAAAATGTAAATGTGAAGAGAGACCAATACCCCCAAAATGACTCGTTCCCATCTACATGTCAATATAAACATTCATGAAAAGTTTCATAATGATCGGATCAGGGATGTGGTCTGTAGGGTGTGCCAAAGGATTTAGTGATGCAAAGAGGAAATTCTAAAATGGCCACCGGCGGCCATGTTTTTTTGCCGAATGACCCCAAAATGACTCGTTCCCATCTACATGTCAATGTCAACATCCATGACAAATTTCATGAAGATCAAACAAACAGATCGGTCTATAACCCATGCTAATGGATTTTGTAGAAATATTTAGTCATACAAAGAGTAAAATCCAAAATGGCCATTGGTGACAATATTTTTTTGCTGAATGACCACAAAATGACTCGTTCCCCATCAAGAGGTCACCCCGATGATCCATATGAAGTTTGGTGATGATCAGATCAGGGATGTGGTATGTAGGGTGTGTCAAAGTATTCAGTGATGCAAAGAGTAAAATCCAATATGGCTGCCGGCGACAATGTTTTTTTCGCCAAATGACCCTAAAATGACTCGTTCCCATCTAGAGGTCGCCCCGATGATCCATATGAAGTTTGGTGATGATCGGATCAGAGATGTGGTCTGTAGGATGTGTCAAAGGATTTAGTGATGCAAAGAGTAAAATCCAAGATGGCCACCAGCGGCCATGTTTTTTGGCCGAATGACCCCAAAATGACTTGTTCCCATCTACATGTCAATGTTAACATTCATGACAAATTTCATAAAGATCAGACCAAAGATACGACCTGTAGCCCGCACCAAAGGAAATTGTTGACGACACACGGACGACGGACGCCAAGCCATGGCAATAGCTCAAACTTACAAAGTAAGTTGAGCTAATAAGTGTTTGTGCCCTTTTAAAACATCTGAGGTGAACAGGACCTATCTAATAATGCTCCCAGGTCAAATTACTACAGGTATGCAAATTTTCAGTTCCCATGGTATAGCCGTTTGATTTAGGGGCTAATTATGTGATAAAATCCGTATTATGTTTGAATACATTAATCATTTGGTTTATTTTGGACTGCTTTGACCTAAGTATCTTTTAGAAGCTTGTTTCCATGGTTTATGATTCGACATAGTAATATTCATCATCCTATCGAGGTGATAAAGGGCGATAAATAAATAAAAGGTCAGCTGACCAGTGTCCCCCGAAAACATGGCAAGTTGATGTTAAAGAAATTAAAAAACATGTTTAAATTTTCTAAGTTGAAAAGGTTCATATGTTGACAAAATAAATCAACCACCCTTATCAAACATGTTTATCTCACAGTCAAAACTAAATATAACCCAACACATCTCCAATATGTGGGTAACAGTATAGTCTGAAATTTCAAATATCCACGATCAAAACTGTAGGAGGAGTTGATTACACCATGAAGGTACCCTCATACAGAAAATTATAAAAAATGTTGAAATTTTCTAAGTCGAAAAGGGTTAATAACTCTGTCAAAAAATAATTATTACGTCATCTATATACATGTTGCACATCTTCAATATATGGGCAACAATATTCTGAAGCTACAAATCTCTAGCATGGAAACTGTAGGAGGAGATGATTACACCATGAAGGTACTCAAAAGTGTGACAGACGAACGGACGGACAGAGCCCGTTCCTACAGTCCCCCGAAAATAAATTTATTTTCGGGGGACAAAAAATAATATCAATACACATAATTGCACAAAATTAATGCATGATCCCTCTTTAAACCCTCATGATAAAAACACTGAAATCTGAAATATTTCATTGAGACCCAATAACTTTAACAAGATAAACTCACTATTCACTGTGTGAGTGGGGGTATTATTAGAAGATATCCATTGCCTCAGATATTGATACTTAGATGATTCAATAATCACTCTTCATCAGTAAAAGTCAGAATCAGAAACTGCTCAGAGTAGAATGCAATGATTCTTTTAAGTTCCAACCCATTTCCAGTTGCAATCTCAAAAGTTTAATGAAAACATAACTAAACTTTAATATTAAACACTAACTTGAAAATTTAGTTTCCAGTTAATTGTCATTCAATATAACAGCTCATTTTGCTATGGTTTTGTGAGCATCAATAATGCAATATATTTTTCATTATATAATTTTATTAAGATTAAATAAGGATTAACTGTCATGTGGACTGTTTTTATGGAGATGTAACCGTGAGGTAAGTGGTTATAACTTGTGTAAAACCCGAAGGGTTTTACATACAAGTTATGACCACTACCTCACGGTTACATCTCCATAAAAACAGTCCACATGACAGTTAATTCTTATATTTATATTCATTTAGCGAAAAAGCCACTTTTGTAAATGTATTTAAATCGAAAAGTGTATCGTGACAAAACCAGCCCAAAATATCCCATAGCACCCTTGGCAAAAGTTAACAGGAACAATTGAAACCCGATGATTAATTAAGTCAATCCTGCGCGAATCCAAATGCGCCCAAAACATTACACGTTCGTCTTTCCAAACCCAAATGACGTATCGATGTTGTTAAGAGCTTGCAGTTATTAGCTGTTGTGCATTCACCGATAAATAATTGCAACTAGCCATGTGGGTGCCGACCGATCAGAATGCTGGATTTAGTGATGACAACACATAGTATGTAAATATTCTGTAATAAAACATGTAAAATGATATAACAATCTATGAATATGAAATAAAAATATGGAATTTTGATCTACCCAATACCAAATACCAATTATTTAACCATCAAACAGAAACAAGAAAACAGCTTCTTGTCATATGCATAAGTTTTAAAATAATCGCTGTTGCTCATTATTTCCAGGGAAATTACTTATATTGCAGTTGAGGGTAAATGACTTGTTTCCGCATACCACCCCTTCGCTATTGCTTTTTAAATGTCTAGAAACCAAGGAAAATGACAGCATTTGGAGTTCAACATGTAGTTAGGTCTTCGTTGGATGACACTCTTGTTGAACTTTTTTTTTTTACTGTTACAAGTTCTATGTGTTCAGATGGAATTTCTTAGTACCTGATTTACCATTTCTTCGGCTTTGGGGCTATTAAATAGCACTTTTCAGTCGAGGAAGTCACTCCGTAATGCTAAGCTATATTTTATTTCAATCTCTCAAAATTATTTTATCAGAGTTTAATGTCACTGGCTGGGTATTAAGACTGCCTCCTAAAACGTGGCTGTATATGACATTTCGCAATAACCTTTTATATTGTAGGTGATATTTGTTAGTAGTATGTAGAGGTAATGAACTAATTTCAAACACTTAAATTACTTTTGGGGTGTACCGTTGTTAATTGGCGATATAGGGATCCTTCAATCGGACTTATCTTTAAAGACTTGTTCGTGGTGTGTCAAACTGATAAATTAGGACTCAGGCGCAATGCCACTAGGAGAATGTAGCATTCTACTAACATCACTCAAAATTTCACAGAAATAGACCATACAACTCCATAGAAAACACCGTCTGAACTACGCTCAATTGTAAATATTTACAACTTGATTCCGGACGCAACAATCGCTGATAAAATAACGCAAATGACTTCACCATCGATAATCATTGCATTTAATAAATATATAAGACTGACTGTGTGTTGTAAATTTGGATTAATATTAATAAACATAACTACTTTGAGCAGGATTATTTTCCATTTCTATTTGATCTATGACAGACCAGATTCGATAGTAAATAACATATTTTAGAAAACAGCTATTTACTGTCGAATCTGGTCTACACTTCTTAATTACATGGCCTACATGTTCAGACCACTCTAACCTGTTAATTAATGAATAACACAAAGAGGTGTTAAAAGAATCTTCTTCTTCTGGTTACAGCCGTCGGTCATTTGCTGACCATTATTAGCCCTGCCAACTAACCATAAAGATGTGTTAAAAGAATCCATGCCAACTAACCATAAAGATGTGACAATTGCTGCTTATCAAAACATCATAATAATTTATATGCTGACCAATGAGTTCCTTCTTAAAAAGGAACAAGAGGTACGCTGTCGCGTGGCATTTGCCCCCGACCGTAGCAATTTGGATTAAGCATGGACGAAACTGCGGATATCCGAGGAGGTCTATATGACCATTCCAAAAGAAGTTCGTACAGAAATGTTGACTAAAAACCACAAAATAAGCGATCCGGAAACCCAAAAACAAGCGAAAATTCAAATTTTCTAAGTTGAAAAAAGGGCCATAACTCTGGCAAAAATCATCAGATCATACCCAAATTCGCACTTGACATGTATTTTCATATAACTGATCCACAAACATACGGGATTTGCAATCGTACCACCAAAGCTCACGCTATCATCTGGAAACCCAAAAAAAACAAGAGAAAAATTTAATTTTCTAAGTAAAAAAGGGCCATAACTCTGGTGAAAATGGGTGGACGAAACCCGCGCTATGCATGTAGCTGTTCCCCCATGCTGCTCTATCACCATACCAAATATCTGAGAGTTTAAATTAAGGTCCTATATCTTGTAGTTTTTATGATAGTCAGATACAGTGGTGATATATGATCACAGGTGAGCTAGATTAGTGAGAAAATGGAGTGTAATTGACCTTAATTGGGATCTGTTACTCTCCAGCACATCAATATATTGGCAGTAGCTGATGTATGGTGGTGCATTGCAACAAAATGCATTACAAGTTTCTATTTGATATGTCTATAAAAATTGGTCACCGCTCACCATCAAGAAGGCATTAGTGATTTGCATGTCTATAAGAAAGTTTATTGACAAACTTGCCCAGATACAGAAATCATTTTACCCTCCCTTTGTGTGAATCACAAATCTGCGCTTGTTGAAGTTTGATCCAGTCTAACCAGGGCTGGGCGGCTTATGACAACGTAATCATGTTATGAGCACTCTACAGACAGGTCCACTGGTGACCCACTCCCCATCATTTACCTTTGATTTCAAAAGCATATAACATGTTTTAAAACTTCTGAGATGTGATTTATGTGGAACATATGAGCAACAGTGAATACATGTAATTAACACAAAAGAGGGAGACAGTGAGAGTACCACTTTTTTCTAAGCTTTAAGATTGAAATGAGTTCCGAGTCTTAATCAATTCCTCGCAACTGTCTCTTCTGTGAACAATTGATTTCAACTGGGAATATAGATTCAAATTGAATTGTTAAAGGTACTCAATCCGATAAAACTCCTCTCAATTACTATTTCAATGGCTTCGGGGGTCAAAAATATTTGATTCGAGTCGAGGAAGTCACCCATCAAAGCTCAGATTTGTTAGATATCGATATTTTTCATTATCGGGAATACTTTCTGGCCCAGAACTCAGTCAAAATTGCGTTATTATTACCACTTGATTTTAGAGTTATCCATCCTTGTCTGTTTGAATAGATTTTGGTGTACACATCCTGAGCAGATTACGGCAGTTGAAGGCAATTATTAGTACTCATGTCGAGTAAATAACAAATTTCAAAAATCAATATCTAATAACTCTGAGCTTTGTTTGATGGGTTCCTCGACTCGAATCAAATATTTTTTACCCCCAAAGCCAAAGAAATAGTAATATAGGACCCTCTGATCGGATTGTTGTTGTTGGAATCTGTTGAGATGGGGACCCTCTTGTTCGGATTGAGTACCTTTAACTATTGAGTAAATTCTCTACATAATTGCTCTTCTGTTTGAGTTTGAGGAATAACAAATCAAGGAGTGACCAATCCAGCTAAATGTTTGGATAGTTCAAAAATATAAAAAACATAAAAATATAAATGATATAAAAATATGAATAAAATTACATCTTGTAATAATAAAATGGTTCAACACTGCACTGTTGCAAGTCGTTTCGGCACCTGAACATTTCTGCACCTTGTTTTGCAGAGGTTTTGCCACCTGGTTTTTCAACCAAACTTATGTACATTTCGTCCCAAATGTTTCGGTACTTATCTTTGAATTAACATATTTGTTGTGCAATTTGATATTCTGCGGGTGGAGCCAGACTTCACAACGTTAATAACAAAAGTTACTAATGTATTTATCAACCTATTTTATACCATGTAGTATGAACAAGTCACACAATTACACAATGTTTCTTTCTAAGATCAGGATCATATATGTTGCTCTGACCACATTAGTAGTTACAATGTACCACAGAAACTGCCGGAAAGGTATTCTATCCTATTCTTTTCAATATTCATGGATGAATAAAATAAAATGTTCACACCAATGTCAAGGGACATATGGGTATGAAAGTTTCTGCGAAGTATGAAAGAACAATCAATTAGGAACTAAGCCGATTACTTGCTGATTTGTGGTATCTGTATAGACATTATAAGCATGTTGTCCGATTTGTAAGCGAAATAAAGAACACAAGCCCCCGGATTATTATTGATTACAATAATTGAGTTCCTCCAATGAATTTCATGTTATACATGTATAAAAATATCACCAGAACGTGATGAAAGCGAAATATATTCATTCTTGACTGAGTAGAATACAAACAAACAATTACTGGTTCATAAATGAACAGGCATCATAACTGTCATTCCGAAAACAAGTACCGATGAAGTGGTAAATATATTTTGAAATACAAACACGATTACGTACATCAGTCAGTCACATCAATGTCAGTTAGGCGACACCAATTTTTAATTCTGGTTTGCGAACATGTGGGGAGAAAAAAAGTAGATGCAGGAGAGAAAAAAATTAAAATTAAAAAAATTGTCCCCCCAATTTATATCAAGTAAATCGTGGAATTTTACATAAATTTTACAAAAATTGTAAAAAAATGTTTATGAATGAAATTCTGAACAAAACAAGATATTTCTTGTCATGAAATACATGAAAATATGGATCTGTAAATGATGATAAGCAGAACCGGATGCGACAGCACATGAAAATCAGTACCCATGTAAAATGTTTTGGGAGAGAAAAGTTTTATTTTTTTTCATGAAATGGGAAAAAAAGTTGTAGGTGTTCGTAAACCAGACTTAAAAATTGGTGTCGCCTTACCTGATTAACGATAGATGTTTGAGTCTATTTATAACTCACCATACATTTTACACTTATAGCTTAACAGGATCTTATTTTGTCATATTGTTATAACGGTTGAAATGAAATATTCTAGTTAATAAAAATATTCTATTAAGTTGAATTATATATATTAAGTTCTATTATAGTATCAGGAGCTGAATTATCCAAAGTGCCAAAACAAAACCAGGTGCCGAGTCACAAGTGCCAAAATGTCTAACATTCACTAAACTATAGCCAGAAACATTACCTTGTAGCACATATCACACTGTAATCAGATTCAGCAGAAATCTGATTCTCGGTCGTTAAATAGGCACTCTTGCTGAACATTTTTAGTCAAAGTTGACATGATAACGATTTAAAAAATAAAATAAAATGAGCACACTATGAGCTAATTCTATAATTTTTATCAATTAGATGAGAAATCAAGTGGTAGCTTCATCAACGGAAATGGTCCTAATAGGTTCCTTAGGCTATTATGACACTATACTCACACCAACCCTACCCTACGAAAAATGTCAACATTCAAAAATGAGAAAGTGTCCCATTCCTATTAAAGGTACTCAATCCGATTAAGCACCCCTAAATTACTATTTTGGCTTCAGGGGTAAAAAAAATAATATTTGATTCAAGTCGAGGAACCCATCAAACAAAAGCTCAGAGTTTAGATATAGATTTTTGAAATTTGTAATTTTCTCGAGATGTGTACTAATAATTGGCCATAAATTCATAATTTTCATGAGATGTGTACACCAGAAACACTATTCAAACAGACGAGGATGGATAACTCTAAAATCAAGTGGTAATAATAACGCAATTTTGACCGAGAACATCCTTTTGACGGCGTGTTCTGGGACAGAAAAAATAGAAATAACAAAACTTCAAACATCAATATCTAATAACTCTGAGCTTTGTTTGATGGGTTCCTCGACTCGAATTAAATATTTTTTACCCCTGAAGCCAAAGAAATAGTAATTTAGGGATGCTTAATCGGATTGAGTACCTTTAATCAGTGTCCTAATCAGACTTTCCACTTTTATCGTTGCTAGATGACCTTAGTCATGTCCTCACTCTTAGAAAACAAGCATATAACAGTGTTATTCAGAGTAAAATTGAAGATTGTGCTGTCGAAAAATGAAAACAAAATTTACAATACTAAGGTTTGAAATCTGTGATCTGAACAACTACAGTAATTCCCTAAGTAAGTGACTACTTAACCACAGCAGAATTATGGGTAATTTTTCAGGATTTAGTCGGAAATATGGCTCGTTGCCATTCATCGGAAAGCTCTCGCCTCAGTGAGAGCTTTCTGATGAATGGCAACGAGCCATATTTCCGACTAAAACCTGAAAAAATACCAATAATTCTGCTGTGGTTAAGTGGTCACTTACTTTGGGAATTACTATATAGCCATGATAATTCTATGACTTGAGTGAGTTTTTTCAGAGCCATATCAGACAGTGAGACACTCGCGTCACATACTCCTGTTTGTGACCGTATGCATTCAAATAACATAACTACGAAGCAAACATCAGATATCAGCTTTCCAACTGCGGCATTGTAAACTTTTTTCGCAAACAAATTTTTCTCCGACTTTCATATGCTTGTTTTCTAATGATTGGGCTGGACTACGATCATCCAGCAAAAGTGAAAAGACAGATTGGAACACTGTTGATTAAGAATAACGACACTTTTATCAAGTTTTGTATGTGGACATTTCATAGGATTGCGGCTTGGTGTCATAGACCAGGGTGTGGCAGAGGTAGGTGCCACCGGAGAGCGCAGAAATTACGACTGGTATTTCCTGATAGGTATTATCCAGGGGCATTATGACATTGGAGGTGATCAGCGATCTGCTGGGGCATAGCGATACTACAGCCTGTTTACCATTTTTTTCTGTCAAAATTTGCCGAAGATATTTTAATTCACTAAAAAATACATATAAATTCACAAGTTAGGTTTAGAAACATATTCCAAGCGTTTTTATATTGCACAAGATCAATAAAGAACGGATAGCTTTATTTTAAGAAAAATATATATTTTGCTAAAAATTCTTATTTATTTCATGAAAAATATCGAAAATTTCAAAATTTTGCCTGCATATAAGATGCGATAACTTCTAAACAAAATAGACTAAGAAACTGAATGTGCATCACAAAACTGACACAAAGAATATGCTATAAGACGTAATGTGCAACTCTTCTCCGTTTAGTTGAGATATTAAGAAATATTTCCCCTACCCCAAAATTTCTGAGTTTTTCGAGATTTTTCAAAATATTACAAAAAGTGAATTTTTTGGCGCAATATTGGACCATCGTATATTTTTACGAAATTCACGTTCGTTTTATAGATGTATTCAAGTGTAAACAATCCACATCTTACACACTTTAGGAATATATTGCCTAATTATCTTTAAAAAAAAACAATCAAACCATATTCCTACTGTATTGCTGTTATAATGCATCGTAATTTCACAATCTCAATAGCATGTATAGCTTAATGCATCAGTAATTGACAAGACTAATTTGAAAAATATTAAATAAAATAAAATAAAACGTTTACTTTGCCTTCCTTCCTACATAAGCGGGAAAGTCATTACCACAAACCATTTTCTGTTGGTTCTCAGTCTGCATAATATTACTTGCCAAAACGAAACATATACAGGTAGCAAACAATTTAGCCATTGCATTGATTACAATTTAGTATGCAGTATCGAGAGACGCACAGGATGAAAAGGAACAGCTACTAGCAAGTGGGCATTGCCATTAAAACCATCAGATAAACATCAAACTGTTCTTTTGGGATGACAACTTTGGCATAAATTTGGAGAAACAAATTAGACATGGGGATCTTAATTCCACCCACATTGTAGCTCTCCAATAGGAGTACCATATTTAAAAGAAAGTCATGTTTGCCAGAACGAAAAAACAAAAAGTTGAACATGAAACAATGAGAGAAATTGAACATAATTGTGGCTCAAAAACGTTCACCTGCCATGGTTGGAGTTGATTTAATCAACGAGTCATTTTCCAATAAAACCTATGCCAATGCGTATGTTCTCTTTTTCATTGTTTGGCAAATAAAACAAAAGATGAGACTGTAATAAGATATGCAGGGTGGAATATCTTAGATCAACAAAATGCTTGTTAGTTTGTGTCTCCAAATTCATGTCAAAGTTGTCAACACAAAAGTATGTCAGAACAGTTTGATGTTTATCTGATGGTTTTTAACGGCAATGTCCCACTTGCAAGTAGCTGTGCCTTTTCAGCCAGTGCGGTCTCTCAATACTGCATACTAAATTGTAATCAATGCAATGGCCTGAATGATTTGCTGCCTGTATATAAGGTTTCTTTTGGCCAGTAATGTTATGCAGATCGAGAACCAAGAGAAAATGGTTTGTGGTAATGACTTTCCCACGTATGATTAGGAAGGAAGGTGAAGTAAACGTTTAATTTTATTTTATTCAATATTTTTCAAATTAGTCTTGTAGATTACTGATGCATTAGGCTATACATGCTATTGAGATTATGAAATTACGATGCATTATACAGCAATACGGTAGGTATTTGGTTTGAGTTTTTAAAAATATTTAGGCATATATATTCCTAAAGTGTGTAAGATGTAGATTGTTTACAGTTGAAAACATCTATTTAAAATTCGTAAAAACATACCCAGTGGTCCAATATTTCGCCAAAAAATTCACTTTTTGACATTTTTTGACATTTTTGAAATTTTTTGAAAAATCTCTGGGGTAGGGGAAATATTTCTTAATATCTCAACTAAACAGATACGAATTGCACATTAAGTGTTAGTACATCTTATAGCATAATTTGTGTCAGTTTATTAAATCACATTCAGAGTCTTAGTCTATATTATTTAGAAGTTATCGCATCTTATGTGCGGGAATTATTTTGAAATTTTACATATTTTTCATGAAATAAATGAGACTTTTCAGCAAAAAAAAAAAAATTCCTGAAATAAAGCTATCCGTTCTTTATTGATCTTGTGCAATATAAAAACGCTTGGAATATGTTTCTAAATCTAACTTGTGAATTTATAAGTATTTTTAGTGAATTAAAATATATTCGGCAAATTTTGACAGAAAAAAATGGTAAACAGGCTGTAGTATCTCTATGCCCCAGCAGATCGCTGATCACCTCCAATGTCATAATACACCTGGAGAATACCTATCAGGGAATACCAGTCGCAATTTCTGCGCTCTCCGGTGGCACCTACCTCCGCCACAACCTGGATATGCTCATAATTGCATGAAACCTTATTTTAGGACTTCTACGGCAAATATGATATCGTGATAGGTATTGTTGTGAGAGTATTAATCAATCAATCAAAAAACTAATTAAAGTACTATTACCGTTGATGAAACTATCTCAACTATCTGACGCCAAAACTAAATTATAGAATGAGTGTTAATGACACTATAGCTCAACTTGAAGATGGGATAAAATTCATGCAAAGAGTAAAATCAAAGATTTTTGCTGGCAGCAATACTTTCAATGAAATTCGGAAAAATTTCCTTAACAAGCCCATGAATTCAAATTTGAATAAAAGTCCACATGTCACCTGAAATAGGTAGCAAACTCTAGGTTTGGCTTTATTCAGAAGACATTAACTTATCATTCTGTAATTTCCAAGTGGAAAAACTGGCATAACTCTACTGTGACTATTTTCAAAATTAGCGGCTAGCACCTTCTCAAATATTCTTGTTAAATATTGTTCATGTTATCATCTGGATAACCAAAAATGCACTTCTATGTCAAAATGGGGCTTAACTCAACAAAAAATTGTCTGACTGGAACCATAATTGAACTTGATTTCAATAAGGTGATGGTTATTCCTCTTAAGAGGAATAACCATCACCTTATTGAAATCAAGTTCAATTATGGTTCCAGTCAGATCATTAATTGTCAAGTTTTGTCTCGATTGGATAATTTGAACGGGAGTTAATGTCTGTACAAGGATTCGGATTGACAGATGCACACATGTCCGCAGGTGATTACAATAACCCTCAGAAATTGTTTTGGGAACAAAGATGGCCACTGATGAACATTTGTTTTTAACATAATTTGGGGAAAATTTTATAGCTCCTGTCTGGATGTCACCCTGAACAGACATGAAATTTAGTGACGATTGAAAGAGAGATATGTGTTGTAGGTTAGCCAATTAAATTGTTAATGGACAAACAAATACATTCAAGGTCAGTTGACTGATAACAACCCATTTCGCCAAGTTGAGCTGAAAAGGAAAATTATGTTCACTCTAAAATGAGTTTCGAATCTAACTACCTTACTCGTATTTAAATTTGCGCAGGACTATTCAAAACTGAACGAAAAATAGTACGACTGAATATAAAACTGAGCGAAAAATTAGTACGACTCCCAAGTTGAATATATAGACAATTACGCATACACATATATGCATATATTTACATTCGGTTAACCGCTATCAAGACCATTTCTCACAATTCAAGTGACAAATCATGGTGACATTGTTGAAAAGATTGTATATATAAGAAATACTAATATTCCAGGTTGCCACAAAATTATGACGTATGTAGTTACTAGTTTATCTACATGATGCAAATCCGCCACGATGGTGTTTAATATCACACATATACCATCTCCAATGACTAAGAATCAAAATTGTCATCAGCTCCAAGATATACGAAAATATCACAGAAATATTACAAAATTAATTTTGTCAGTTTTGAATTCGCGCAGCTAGGTGTTCGAATTTAAAGTGCGCGAAGTCAAAACCGAGCGAAAAATAGTACTGCGTGAATTTAAATACAAGTAAGGTATTCAAATTAATAAAATTATCTCATACACATTCACATCAGAATATCGATTAGTATGATCTCTGTTCACAATTTTCAAAACAAGATTCTTCTACATTAAATTCAGTCAATTGACTTCAACACCCTGCTCTCTGGTCTATTGTCAAATGATTCTTTCAGGTACATATACTGGTAAAGGACTAATTAGCTGTTTTCGAGCTGCAGAGTTGTCAGTTGTGGATGGGGTTATCTGCTCCTACCAGTAGGCACATCTGGAGTGTAATATAAGCCAGTCTTCATTAATGAGCATTGGTCACAACTTGGGATTATTGCTAAATTTAATGCGCATAATTATATAGGTGAATTATCCTTTACTGATGCATGTTTAGACCACGAGTATTATTTGAGCCTAAATATCTGATTATATAGGGGACACATTATACCCAGATGATGTTATATATGTAGTCTTATATTATCCTGTAGTTTTTGCAAGTTTTCTGTGGGTAAATTGGGTTATCTATATTATACATTTTGGAACTATACTGTCTGTATGTTTGTGTTGTAGACTCAAATATTCAGAGACCGATCGGACTCAAATTTGGTGTGTAGGCCTAGTTTGATCCCGGGAACAATATGGGCAGGTACTATTTCAAGTGCGATCATATCCTTGACCTTGTTGATATATGGTCATATAGGCATGTTTCTGTAATGCCACAATAGTTTTTTCTTTCTTAATAACTGGGAAGCATTTATAGTTCCGCCTACTCAAATTTTGTTTTGCTAGACGGCCTCTGAGCTAAGCATATTTCATAGCGTATACCGTACCTTGTAATGAGAGCAACATTATAACAATGCGACTCGTGAAGCGACAAAAACATGTGCAATTTGGAACTACTTCTGACCATATTGTCCTTGACAGATGAAAAAGCTAATTATGCCCCTCCTCACGTTGGTCATTATTGAATACATTTCTGATCGCGACTACTAATTCATTCAGTTCGTGCTTCAAATTATTGACATAGCATGTGACGTCACAGCATGGCACGTGCTCAACCGGAAAATACAAGTGCATTGTAAAGAGGTCAGTTTTTGAATCTATTTCATATCCATGCAATTGAACTAATTGAACTTCATATTACGTGGAATATATCGGACAGGTGTATTGTCATGCTTATATATAATCATACCAGACTGTTTGGACGATGCCAACTACTTCTTTTTAGGTTGTTACAACTGCGCTTTACATTCAACACTACGGTTGTATTGCATATGTTTATTTAAAGCATGCATATAGCGCTTAGATACTTCAATGTTTTTGTTTGTTTTGACAATCGGTAAAAGTCGATGTTCAACTGTGAAGTACCATTAATATCCGATAGGCTATTATCGGCCAATGGTCGATTTCGATTATCGGACTATCACTAACGAGTTCGGGCACATCAACTAGTAAAACATTTAGATATAATGGGAATGGACTCGTTCCTGTTTGTATCATAACTGAATTGGATGATTCGATAACCCATATAGTTTACATCAACTTCCTTCAGGGCAAAACAATAGTGGTTTATGGTGCTCTAGCTATTTGATATCCCTCATTCGAGGAGTCAAACTAAATGAAATGTCAGCCTACAATAAATTGATTTATACCACAATTGCCTATTCTATTGTGTGTATAACACCTATTTTTTAAACTTCATCTTTACACCCTACTGTGGGTATATAGCTTCCTACCGTGGGTATAAAATTATACTGTGTGCGTAAATGTTCAAAAGTAATGTGGTAAATGTATATACCCATAGTAGAACCACATTATAGTTAGCAAAATAATTCCTGTGTCACATCCATTTAAAATTGTAAGTTGTCATGGTATAAAATAGATATGACGAAAATGTCCTGAATGTCAATCAAATGTAGCATTGTAGCTTGCTAGTGTTATATGAACTCGGAAACATATGAATGGTAATACCAAGTGGCTGATCGCTGAGAAACAGGCTGATGTCACATGTGACGTAAATGTATTAACTAGAGATGGGCTTGTCCCAGATGGGACTAAGTAATACCACCGGTATTCTAAATGTTATTCGAATGAAGTAGCCATTACCATATATTTGGCACTGAAATTATGTCAACAGGTAACCCTAACCCTAACCCCTAACTCTAATCCTAAATTTATTGTCTACATAAAAGCTGGGACAAAATTATGCATGTTGTGAAAAAATTTCTAAGTCGAAAAATGGGGATAACTCCACCAAAAAAATTCTGACAGACGTCATAAACGCAGGTTCACATGGTACTAAACAATAATAAGCAATATTCCATTAACACACAGCAGATTATACCTATTGGTAAGGAAAGATAACTATGTCAACGACCGACAACTATGCAATTCACAAATCTGTAATTACCCTTTCAAATAAAATCCATGCACCATATATTGGATTTCAGTATAGCCTCAAATTCAGATGCCAGTTCCACTTCGGACATATAGTTGTTAGGAACTTCCAACACACACCCACATGTGTGTGCCACCGGAGATCGGGTAAAATCACTCTTTGGTGGCACAAATTTGACTGTGATATTGTCACAAATGATGATATCAGCTCCTGTAAGAAATAGAGAAAAACATTTTGTATATACATGTATACCAGTACTGTACTCGGTATATTCTCACATCGTAAGATGGCTGCATGCTTACAGTTGCCACATATCTCACATATACATTTACCGGGAAAACAAATTATTGTAAACTTTAATATTCATATTTTCTTGCATTATTGACTGTTCCTGACCACAAATGTGGCCATTTAGCAAGACAAATTTAAGAAATTGTCAATGAGACAGTAGGTGAATGTGGTGGAGTGGGGTTAATATTACACAGAGCTATATACATATGTATGGATTGATATAGAATGATGAGAAATAGTAAAAACATTTAAGACACCAAAGGTCACTCTGAAGATCCATATGAAGTTTGGTGACAAACATATTAAATATATTGGTTGTAAAGTGTGTCGTAGTATTTAGTCAAGAGTCCAAAATGCACGCTGCCGGTGGATCTGTTTATTTTTCTATCAAACACTGAGAACAATAACTGTCATTTAGGGGTGATCATAAGGCCAAAATAAAATGGACCTATGTTTCTGGTAACAGACATGAAAATTAAAGTGTCAATGACACTGTAGCTCACTTGGAAAGGGAATAATTTCATGTGTTGCAATCAATGGACCAATTAGGAATGCGGAAAGTTGAAAGGTAAAAGTAATACTAGATTATCAAAATGAAGAAATATATATAAAGTAAAAAAAAATGGTTGCTGGTGGCTATATGTTTTCCAATGAAATTCAAAAACATTTGATAGCTTCCATCTAGTGGATCAAGATTAATATGAATTTAAATTTGGTGATGATCGGATGAGAGAATTGGACTGTAGTGCTGCCAAAGGATTTAATCATGAAAACAGTAAAATCCAAGACAGCTGCCAGCCGACATGTTTTTAGTGCCGAATGAGCCCAAAATGACTCGTTCCCATCTAGATGTCAATGTAAACAGCTATGACAAATTTCATAATGATCCGACCAAAAGTACCTGTAGCCTGCGAAAAAGGAAATTGTTGACAGACACATGTAAACACGGACACCAAGCCATGGCAATAGCTCAAACTTTACAAAGTAAAGTTGAGCTAAAAATAGTGGGATGGTGTTTTCATTTTATTTTATTTTTTCATTTTTTTTTATTTGCTCTTGGTCTCGTGTTAACCTCCAACATACATGGAAGTTGTAATTTAATCAACTATTTAAATGACAGCTATAAAAAATATTCAAGATGGTGCCCTTTATTTAATCCTTTGCTAACTGGATACTAGCTGATGAGTAGTTACATGATTGCCATTTGTGGAACTTATTTATGAATATCCCTACTAGTACAAACGAATGCATGGGAATGCAAGGAGAAATCTCAGGAAATATTTTCTGCCTATCGTCTGCTCCTATTATTGTAACATCCTCAGAAAAGAAGAATAGATTATTCTAATGAATAGCATGAGGATCAGCGAATAATTTTATCATCTTCTTAAATGTAGTGATCTACTGTATGTTGTACATCTATGTGTATCAAGGATGGATCCTCCAGGAGATGTTTTGGCGATACCTGTTTTCTGACCATGATACATGTACATGTACAGTATGCCAAGGGCATATCTCGAAAGTTGATTTATGAATTGATTCCCAAAAAAAAAAAATTAGTAACTCTTTCCATATTAGTATAAAATTTCATTTACCCGATGACACAAATGATTTATGACATTAACTGTTAAAACAATAATTATTTACAGTATTCTGGTACTCCACCGAGTTATTAATTAGACCCCCACCTCAATTTGAGGTAATATCTTGTTGTCGATCGGGTGGCAAAATTTGATATATAAAAAAGTTGCTAATAAAAGTTCCAACATGAAACAACAAGAGCACACCGTCGGGGCGTGGGCACAATACACCCTTTCTAAAGCAAAGTGGGGCAAGGTTTAATTCATTTGTTTGAAACTTGGTTCAGTTCACTTGATTCAATCTAAAGTTATCATCTGGAAACCGCATATCAGGTAAAATCTGAGTCATAAAAGGGGCATAACTCAGTCAAAATCATGCGGACAAAACCCATATTCGAACTTGATCTATATTTTGGGGTGGTTAACTAACATAATGAATTTGGTTCATTTCACTTAATTCAATCTCAAGTTATCATCCGGAATCCGCAAATCAGGTAAAATCTAAATCGAAAAAAAGGCATAACTCTGTCAAAAGCATGCGGACGAAACCCATATTAGAACTTGATCTGTGTTTTGGTATGGTAAACTAACATACCAAATTTGGTTCAGATCACTCGATTCAATCTAAAGTTATCATTCGGAAACCAAATACGGATGGACAGACAGACGACCCTACGGATGGACGGACAACCCATTTCCATAATACGACCTTTTTTTCTTCAAAAGGGCGTATAAAAAAGTTGGAAACTCTTGCAATCAACAGCGTTTAAACAGTGAAATTGACTTCATAAAGTTAAATGGAAAAAGGTACCGTACTGGTAGATATTTGTACCTAATGACATGAAGTCCAGAAACGAAATGTACGCTGGCAGTGGCCATGATTTATGAAAATTCTTAAAAATATATTTCATTTTAAAGTTTTTCTGAAAAATGATATATACTAGTAGGTCCTTCCAATAGTCATAAGGGCTTATATTTGGGAATTTCTGAATGTTGATAATATCATAAAACAGGTGATATTGCTGAGAAAATGAGTGCTTTTGATCATATGGTAAACAAAATAATTTAATAAATAATATAAAGTTATTCTACAATATTGTGTACAGTATGTATCTTTCTTGTACGAGTCCAGGTTGTGGTGAAAAGTCATATTGGACCAGACATGCAGTGTCTAGTCCAATATTACTTTTCACCACAACTTTGACGAGTACAAGAAAAAGACATACTGCATGTACACAACATTGTATAATGACATTTTTATTATCCATCTGTATCCAAATTTTTGGAATAAAACTTTTATGGTTATTTTTGGTATTTGTCGGCACTTGATTCTCTATAAAAGCCTGTATTTGATCATCAGAATGCATGATTTGGAACAGTAAACACGGAAGTAAAAAAAAAAGCAATGCAGATGTGAAATATCTGCTGAATCCACCCGAGTACATGTATTGCCATTGGCAATAGAGTTACTTCGTGATGTCAAAGAGTCCCGATTAAAAAGTCATACTGGACTCAATTGAGTCCAATATGACATTTTTATCAGGACTCTGGTGACATCATAAACTTTCGTGAGTCCAATATGACTTTTTCTCAGATTATCATGTGACAGCTTAAATTTGTCCAAGGGTTGGATAATAATAAATCTTAAAAACGATTCCAACTTGAATGTTTTGAATACACATACATTTTAGTTGCATTGAATTGACAGAAAAGTGATAACTTGTATCTTCTGAAACGATATATAAACTGAATCTGATGTGAATAAATTTTTCTGGAATGGATATTGTTCATTTAATTCTTCAAGGAACAATCATACTACATGAATATTCAGTTATCAGTTTGAAACATATGAAAGAGCGCGCAATATGTTTTAACATACCTGTACAAAACCTCAAAAAATTCCTCAATCTCTCACCATCACTCTTTTTGACAAATTTTTTCAGATAGTCCACCACTTTGTGATCATCACTACTTAAACTGTCAAATACCAACAGCGCCAGTACTTGCTTTGGCTTTGGAGTCAGACCTGATATGAGATCATCAATGTCATTTGGTAACTGTTTGGCAAATTTGTTTAACACAACAGACCAACAATCTGCCACATATGCTGGTTCCTGTATGAGTTCCTTGTGTGCTATTTCAATTAAAATTTTCGACCAGTTGGAAGAATTAACTAATGACTTCACATCATGGTTGCTTAGGAAGTCCAAAAAGTCTTCATCATTGTAATCTTCAATTGGGTTCGTTATTAATTCTTTTTCTTGTTCTGGAATAAAGTCTTTGTAGCATTTGATGATGCACTCATCACTTATTGACTTTCCCAAAACATGTTGGAGAAATACTGGAGCAATTCTCACAGGGAAATACTTAACAACATTGAATCCAACTACCATGATCACAGCCACAAGAGGCCACTCTTGCCTCATATCATGTCTAATGACAGGTACTTTTAACAATCGCCCACTTGTCCCTTTGCTGTAAAAAGTGTCCCAATACTCAGTCAGAGCATCTCTTAAAACACCTCCATTATCCTGGCCTTTCTCTTCAGTTCCATTTGGCAGAACCATTGTTACAGCTATATCATTTGTATTTGCATTTATAATATCATTTTTCACAGCATTATTAAGTTCGTTGAACACGTGACCTCTGTGCAATCTTATCTCTGGTGGAAATTTGTTTTTAAGTCGATGGGAATCCAACACTGGTAAAGTTTCATCAAGTTCATCTATGTCATTTTCACCCTCTCTTCTGCCAAATTCAACTGTACTATTTAGAGGTAGAGACGATTCCCTGATTGCAAACTGTAAAAGATCTTCGAAATCATTTGAGTCACTGAGTGAATCGATGTCGGGAAGATAGTCATCACTTAAACCAGACATGGCATCAGCAGAAGAATTCAAGTTTGTCTTGGGTGACGACTGTTCCTTTGAATGAACACTTTTAGATGACACACTATCATCAGATTGCTTCACTTCACAACTTTGTTTCTTTGGTGAAACACTGAAACTTTCCTCCTCCTCCGAAGAATGCTTATTGTTATTTGTTATTTCTTTTGAATATAAGTAAACCCGCACCATTTTCACCTTTGTTTCGTCATAAAGCCATGTCAGTGTTCTTTCACCTGGCAAATATCTTCCAGCAAAATCCCTCATAGAAAGTTCATGACAATCATGATCATTATCTGGAAAGAATAGTTTTGTACCAATGACTTTCATTTCAGTAACTGTTAAAGTTGGTTTGCCACTTAAGTGTCGTGTTCCACCCCCTACTTTCTCACGAATATACATGTACTCATCTTTTTTGTTGTCATAGACTTTCCACCCAAATTCATAGCGTCTTTCTTCTTTGGATGCATTTTTATTTCCAAATACGCCAAGTTTGATTTTTTTTTTACTGTTGAGCGATTCCGGAGCTTTCAGTTTTCTGCTTTCGATTTTATCTTGTAAGCGCTGCTCTATGCTTTTCAGTCCTTCATCTTCAGCAGCAACTGAGGTTTCACAGAATTGACGAACAGCTATCCTATCCCCAAATTTTGGAATAAATAAGCTTAAGTCTTCTTCTGACATGGTCTGTACTATTTGTTCATCAATCTGAAAGTGAAAGAGATAAAATAAATTTCTTAAAGTCAATACTTTAACTCGCGGTTGGTAGATATCCGATCAGTCTTTTAAAAAGCATTGGTGGCTCATATAAGTTACAAATATTGACATTACAGACTCACCAAAGAGATAAATAAAATTTAACATTTTACCTAAAGGGTATTTAATTAACTACCGAAAAACGACTGCTGTGTGTGCCAGCCTAGAACTTGTGGAGGATTTGTGTCAATGTTAGCCCAAACTACATTTCCAAATAACGATGGTTTTGTCTTGTTTTGTTTAATTTCGAGGAATCACACCGCATCAGATGAATTCAGCCCAAATATATTGACAGGTGCTAAGGGTCTGCCTATATACCGATCAATATAAAAGCGGTCCTCATAAAAGCCGAAAATTATTTCAAAATCAAGGCTGTGGAACAGCTGCAGAAAATGCATTTTTACAGCGATAACGCTATGCCCACAAGAAAATTTGGTATTAAAAAGTTTATCATCTATTGCACAACACAAATCTATTAATTCGAGTGAAGCTTCAATTAATGCACACATAGAGACCGATTAACCCACACATGCGAAGGCGCCACTAAACATGAACTAGAGGTGTGACTGTCCAAATGGGACTATGGATACCCCCCTGTTTTTAAAATACTAAGATGTTTCACATGTCAGTAAACATTTAGTTAAAATAATAAAATAACAGTTCCCATTGCAGGTGTACAGCCATAACCCTAATCTTAAACCTATTGACCGAAAAATGTAGGAATAAAAGCTTGGACAAAATTATGCATGTTGCGAAAAAATTTCTAAGTCGAAAAAGGGGAATAACTCCATACAAAAAATGTCGGACAGACGTCATAATCGCAGGTTCCCATGGTACTAAATATCAGTGCCAAGATTAAAAAACATTGACCGAAAAATGTAGGAATAAAAGCTCGGACAAAATTATGCATGTTGCAAAAAAATTTCTAAGTCGAAAAAGAGGGGATAACTCCACCAAATAAAGTCCGACAGACGTCATAATCGCAGGTGCACAGGTTCCGATGGTGGTTGATGTCTGTGCCAAGTTTCACGGAAATTGATAAAAAAAACGACTGAGAAAAACTCCGGACAAATTTGTGTCCACGGACGGACGACAGACGACAGACAGACAAGCCGACTCCAGTATACCCCCCCTAACTTCGTTGCGGGGGGTATAAATAGACTCGATGTTTACAATAACAGGATTGATTTCATTCAATAATCTCCAAACGGTATATCTAGTTTCAATCGTAGTTACACGTCACACCGCCCCCCACCATTTGCCAATTGTACATCATTCTTTGCTGCTGCCATATTGCAACTGCTGAATTTGTACTTTTGTCCTGGGAGTGTTTTGGACGGGTCAAATCGTGACCTCGACCTGACCTTGACCTTCAAAATGGTCAATTCAAGGTTAAATAGCGCAATTCGCCGAAAAGCAGAGGGGAACAGCCACGACGAAGTCGGGTCCACCAGCTAGTCTGATATATATTTTGGGACTTCTGTTTTTTTATATGAACGACCCACAAAAAAAAAGAATTTCCAATTAAGCAATCCAAACTTGAGTTATCATCCGGAAAGTTGGAAACCAAAGAAAAAACAAGAAAAATTTAATTTTCTAAGTCGAAACGCCCATAACTCTGAGAAAAATCATCGGATTAAACTAACATACCACATTTGGAAACCACAAATCAGGTAAAATTTAAGTAAAAAAAGGGGCATAACTCAGTCAAAATCATGCGGACGTCGGACGAAACCCATATTCGAACTTGATCTGTATTTTGGTGTGCTAAACTAACATACCAAATCTGGTTCAGTTCACTCGATTCAATCTAAAACCAAAATACCAAATACGGACAGACGACGGACGGACGGACAACCCATTTCCATAATACGACCTTTTTTTCAAAAGGGCGCATACAAATTGGAAAACATGATTGAAATGAAAGTGAAATGGCTGGGTCTCAGAGAGGTGTACAGTGCACTACAGGCCATCAGGGCCTAGGTTATCGAAGACGCCGAATCACAGTTACTGGAAAAAAAGTCCCAAACATAAGGTTTTAATCAAATTTATAGATTGGTATCCTAATTTAAAGATTCTTTATATAATATTAGGATACCGATTTTTAAATTTGATTAAAACCTTATCTTTGGAATGTTATTAAGAGTCAGTCTCAGAAGTGTGCTTTTTATGGGAAATGCTTCAATTTTTTAATAAGAGCATCGCTAGGGCGTGGCAAAATATGCCCTTTTAAATAGACATTTTGAATTACCTCAAAATATAATGAAAGTGTCAATGACACTGTAGCTCAATTTGTAAAGGGAATAATTTCATGTGTTACAGTCAATGGAGTGATTAGGAATGTGGAAAGTTGAAAGGCCTAGTTATGCAAAGAGTAAAATCCAATATGGCCGCTGGCAGCAATGTTTTGTTGCCGAATGACCCCAAAAAGACTCGTTCCCATTTACATGTCAATATTAACAGCCATGACAAATCTCATAATGATCAGACGAACAATTCGACCTGTAGCCTGTGCTAATGGATTGAATTTTTAAATCAAAGATGGCCGCTGGTGGCCATAATTTTTTGCCGAATGACCCCAAAATGACTCGTTTCCCATCTAGATGTCAATGTCAACAGCCATGATAAATTTCATAATGATCCGACCAAAGGTACGACCTGTAGCCCGTGCTAAAGGAAATTGTTGACGAGTCACGCACACACACATGCACACACGGCCGACGGATACCAAGCCATGGCAATAGCTCATACTTTACAAAGTTTGCAAAGCTAATAATACTTGGAGCTTACATTTGAAAAAAATCTGAAAAATATATACCCCTAAATTTAAATGCCAAAATGCGGTCATATTCTAAGTTGAATAAAAGGTCGGACTACCACAGTGTCCCCCGAAAACGTGGCAAGCCGAAGCCGCTTTGTTAAAGAAATTAAAATGAAAGTGTCAATCACACTGTAGCTCAACTTGGAAAGAGAATAAATTAATGTATTATACAGTCAATGGAGCGATTAGGAATGTGGAAAGTTGAATGTCTAATACTAGTTTATCAACATGAAGAGATATATATATATAAAAGTAAAATCTAAGATGGTGGCTGGCGGCTATGTTTTCCAATTAAATTCAAAAGCATTTGATAGCTTTAGTCATGCAAATAGTAAAATCCAAGATGGCTGTCGGCGACCATGTTTTTTACTCGTTCCTATCTACATGTCAATATTAACATCCATGACAAATTTCATGATGATCAGACAAACAGTACGACCTGTAGCCCGTGATAATAGATTGAATTTTGAAATCCAAGATGGCCGCTGGCAGCCATGTTTTTTGTCCGAATGACCCCAAAATGACTCGTTCCCATCTATATTCCAATTTCACATAGCTGTGAAAATTTTATGATGATCAGGCTAAAGGTACGACCTGTAGCCCGTGCTAAAGGATTTAGTCATACAAAGAGTAAAATCCAAGATGGCTGCTGGCGGCCATGTTTTTGGGCCAAATGACCCCAAAATTACTCGTTCCCATCTACATGTCAATAACAACATCCATGACAAATTTCATGACGATCAGACAAACAGTACGGCCTGTAGCCTGTGCTAAAGAATTGAATTTTGAAATCCAAGATGGCCACTGGCGGCCATGTTTTTTTCCCGAATGAACCCAAAATGACTCGTTCCCATTTACATGTCAATGTCAACAGCTATGACAAATTTCATAATGATCCGACCAAAGGTACGACCTGTAGCCCGTGCTAAAGGAAATTGTTGACGCATCACGCACACACACAAGGACGACGGACGACAAAGCCATGGCAATAGCTCAAACTTTCCAAAGTAAAGTTGAGCTAAAAAGGGCCCCGTAACTGATGTAAAAATAATTGGAAGGAACCCATATTCGAACTTGACCTGTACCGTTAGCTGGAAAATACACACTGTATACACCCGTCATACACTTCTGCATTATCAAAGGATCTTACAAAAACACTAAGTCATTACTCCACATCCCATTGGATTTAATCTGATAGAGGTGTGAACAATAAGTGGCACATCCTTTGATTTTATTGATTTGAAATTTTGAAACCTCTTTGACTGACCCAACAACTAAGAATAGAATAAGATGTATATAATTCAGAACAACATTAACACAGTGTATACTATTATACATCTTTATTATTTAAGAAACTGGACAAATTATAAAAGCACAGATGTGCTTGAGTATCTTCTCCTATTCTACAGGATAGAAAGACATGATTCTATTCACCTTCCAAGAGCTCAAAAATAGGGGTGGGCTTATCCACGAGGACCAGCCCATGTTTTGTTTAGGGTTAAAACACAGACTGGGCTTATCTTCGAGGATGGGCTTACTGACGGGTGTGTACAGTACCAACTTTAGTTCAGATTAAATAATCCAAACTGGCTTTATCGGTCGGAATCCAAAAATGTTAACTGACGATCAAATTCTAACTCGAAATAGGGCCGTAACTCATGTAAAAATAATTGGACAGAACCCATATTCGAACTTGACCTGTATCGGTAGCTTGGAAATACACATACCAATTTTGGTTCAGTTTAAATAATCCAAACTGGAGTTATAAGATCGGACACAAAAAATGTTAACAGACGGATGGCTCGACATTCGGACAGACTGATAATATAATACGACCTTTTTTCAAAAGGACGTATAAAAAGTGCCAAAATTTAATAGGGTTTTACAGACCTGAACCTGCCTGAACACTAATTTCAGGTTTCAGCCATTTTTCTCCTTTTGTGCATTGAACAGGTTCTGCTGCACACACTCCAAAATAGTGTGTGTTCTGCCTTCTGTCACAACCAAATAAACCCATAAAATATTCTCTCAACAAATAATGGCTGACAAAACAAATTCTTAATATACTCGATCATGAAGAGATATCTCAAATTCGACAGCATTAAAAAGATATCTCTAAATGACTAAAAGATATATCCTTGTTAATTGACAAGATATCTCCAAATGATTTAGAGATATCTCATAGCTGTATTAAGAGATATCTCTAAATCATGCCTATTTAGAGATATATCCTGTGAATTAACAGATATCTGCTAGTGATTTAGAGATATCGGCTAATAAAAAAGGACGGCTATTGAATTAAGAGAGATCTGCTAGTGATTCAGTGAGTGATTTAGAGATGAATTGGAGATACATGTAAATGAAAGTGTCAATGACACTGTAGCTCAACTTGGAAAGGGAATAATTTAATGTATTACAGTCAATGGAGCGATTAGGAATGTGGAAAGTTGAATGTCTAATACTAGTTTATAGACATGAAGAGAAAAGTAAAATCCAAGATGGCTACTGGCGGCCATGTTTTCGGCCGAATGACCCCAAAATGAGTCGTTCCCATCTACATGTCATCGTTAATATCCATGACAAATTTTATGACGATCAGACTAAAGGTACGACCTGTAGCCCGTGCTAAAAATTTAGTCATACAAAGAGTAAAATCAAAGATGGCTGCTGGCGGCCATGTTTTTTGGCTGAATGACCCCAAAATGACTTGTTTCCATCTACATGTCATTATTAATATTCATGACAAATTTTATGATGATCAGACTAAAGGTACAACATGTAGCCCGTGCTAAAGGATTTAGTCATACAAAGAGTAAAATCGAAGATGGCTGCTGGCGACCATGTTTTTTGGCCGATTGACCCCAAAATTACTCGTTCCCATCTACATGTCAATATTAACATCCATGACAAATTTCATGATGATCAGACGAACAGTACGAACTGTGGCCCGTGCTAATGGATTAAATTTTTAAATGCAAGATGGCTGCTGGCGGCCATGTTTTTTGTCCGAATGACCCCAAAATGACTCGTTCCCATCTACATTCCAATTTCAACAGCCATGACAAATTTTATGATGATCAGACTAAATGTACAACCTGTAGCCCGTGCTAAAGGATTTAGTCATACAAAGAGTAAAATCCAAGATGGCTGCTGGCAGCCATGTTTTTGGGACGAATGACCCCAAAATGACTCGTTCCCATCTACATGTCATTATTAACATTCATGACAAATTTTATGATGATCAGACTAAGGTAGCAATACACGATTTCCAGCAATTTTGCCAACCTGGGAGGGGTTACTGTACTTCAAATCAATGCTAAGCCATTATCGTTGGCATATATCCAATCGAGCATGTTTTAATTTCGACAGAAATTTTAGGTGTAATCATATAAATGTACTTTTGGTTCTTCGTACAGTTTGTCATTGAGTTATGCCCCTTGGTTAGCACACACGAACCGCTCAATTTTACCCATTTTTTTTTACTCAAATTGGCCATTTTCAACCCAAAAACAGACCATGATAGAGCGAATGTCAGTAAATAAGATTCTTCCACCTGATAGAGCTATGCTAGAGCTGAGAAATATTTGAAATAGAAAAAAAGTTATCGTATCAATTTGAAAAAAAAGTCTTGCGAGCCCAGATGACAGAATTCAGGGGAGAGAAATCGGGCTATTTTCCTGTAATCAATAACACAGAGTTGGCCTTCACTGAATACGAAAACCCTGTTGCGTATCCAAATTTTTCACTTTTTTGAGAACTTTCCCAGTTTTGTAAAATAAATAAACCTTCAAACCAGTAATGACACAGTTAACACAGGCTACACTGGCCGTTATGCCCCCCAGATACTTATATTTCTATTTTTCAGACGACCTACAACCCGTGAAATCGTGTACTGCTACCTAAAGGTACGACCTGTAGCCCGTGCTAAAGGATTTAGTCATACAAAGAGTAAAATCCAAGTTGGCTGTTGGCGGCCATGTTTTTCGGCCGAATGACCCCAAAATGACTCGTTCCCATCTACATGTGATTATTAACATTCTTGACAAATTTTATGATGATCAGACTAAAGGTACGACCTGCAGCCCGTGCTAAAGGATTTAGTCATACAAAGAGTAAAATCCAAGATGGCTGCTGGCGACCATGTTTTTTGGCCGAATGACCCCAAAATTACTCGTTCCCATCTACATGTCATTGTTAATATCCATGAAAAATTTTATGATGATCAGACTAAAGGTACAACCTGCAGCCCGTGCTAAAGAATTTAGTCATACAAAGAGTAAAATCCAAGATGCCTGCTGGCGGCCATGTTTTTTGGCCGATTAACGCCAAAATTACTCGTTCCCATCTACATGTCAATATTATCATCCATGACAAATTTTATGATGATCAGACGAACAGTACGACCTGTGGCCCGTGCTAATGGATTACATTTTGAAATCCAAGATGGCCACTGGCGGCCATGTTTTTTGTCCGAATGACCCCAAAATGACTCGTTCCCATCTACATTCCAATTTCAACAGCCATGACAAATTTTATGATGATCAGACTAAAGGTACGACCTGTAGCCCGTGCTAAAGGATTTAGTCATACAAAGAGTAAAATACAAGATGGCTGCTGGCGGCCATGTTTTTTGGCCAAATGACCCCAAAATTAATCATTCTGGTCTAAATGTTGATGTCAACAGCTATGACACTATAGCCCGTGCTAATGGATTAAATTTTGAAATCCAAGATGGCCACTGGCGGCCATGTTTATTTTCCGAATGACCCCAAAATTAATCATTCTGGTCTAAATGTTGATGTCAACAGCTATGACAAATTTCTTAATGATCCGACCAAAGGTACGACCTGTAGCCTGCATTGTTGACGCCTTACGTACACACGAACACACGGACGACGGACGACAAAGCCATGGCAATAGCTCAATCTTTACAAAGTAAAGTTGAGCTAATAAGGGATAAATAGAGGAACGGCGCCCCATACAAAAGACGATGATATAATGTGAACGATTGAACTACTGAACCCTATAATTTAGTTACATATTGTCATGAAATTTTCAATTCATTGGGTCTGCCACGTTTGTCACCAGAAAAATACATATATTCACCTTCTCATCCTCCATTTTCCTGATAACATCAGGGACAATCCCTCTTTTTGATAGAAATTCTTCTAGTTCGGGTTTCATCCTTATCTGCAATTCAAATAACATCGATCAGCATTATGATATGATATATCGGTAATATGTGCTTGTGTGTGAAATGTCTTCAATAAAACTTTATGATAAAAATTAATTCAAGATAACATCCCGAGTTAAGAAATGTCCGTTAAACCTGGAGGCTTGTTGTCAGATTGAGTTAGTTTTAAGTTACTTTTCGCTTCGGACAACATCAAACCAGCTTGGACAACCTCCACCACACCCCAATATAATTGAAATTCTAGTATTATATTCACCATTGCAACCACAATTTTGCATCTTCCACTACCTTCTAAAGCCAGGCGCCGTTTATTAATAACGTTTTCAGACAAATGCCCAAATACAATCACAATATGAGTAAACTATTTAATCAGAAAAATTCTACAAGCTAATATGACGAATATGTGATTTTCTTAAAAATTTTAAACCGCGAACTATCGAATATTGAATGATAATGGTTATAATACTCCATGCGGTATTATAAAGATAACTTGACGTGCTGCCTTATATATAAGGCATATACATTATTGATAAATTGATATATAACGGTGTGTGTATTTGTGCATAAATTTATATCTACACTTCTAAGCCAAGTATTGCTATAAACAAATAGTCCCATTAGGCCAAAACAAAATGGGGAAACATATAAAACAGATAACAGTAGACAGTTTACTAAAATTACTTTAATAAACCTGAAACAGACACTGCCTTGTCATGTGGCTAGGCCACAACAGGCATCAGCCCTGCATTGGAACAATCAATAGAAATGGGGAAAACTGTCCTAGGCAGTGCAATGTTTTTTAAGAGATGTGGGTTTTTTTCCCACAGCATATGCAACCGCCATCGTTGAGATGAACTTGTTCCCGCATTCAAATTTCGGTTCGAATCAACCTTCGGAGAACATCCATATTTAATATAAATACTGATACTCCATATCAACACAAACAAGTGCTTCTGGCCAGCAAAGAGGAACGATAACTTGTGATCTTCCACTTCCGGCTTTGCAAAAAACATATAAATATATCAGATATTATTTATCTCGCTAGGTGAATCAATCAGATAAAATGGAACCACACGTACATAGTTTGGTTATCAGTGTGGTCGGTCGGTTTATAGATGATTTTTTTATTTAAAGGTACTCAATCCGATAAAACTCCTCTCAATTACTATTTCAATGGCTTCGGGGGTCAAAAATATTTGATTCAAGTCGAGGAAGCCACCCATCAAAGCTCAGATTTTTTAGATATCGATTTTAGAAATCTAATACTTTTCATTATCGGGAATACTTTCATTCCCAGAACACAGTCAAAATTGCGTTATTATTACCACTTGATTTTAGAGTTATCCATCCTTGTCTGTTTGAATAGTGTTTTGATGTACACATCTCGAGCAGATTACAAAGTTGAAGGCAATTATTAGTACTCATCTCAAGAAAATAACAAATTTCAAAAATCAATATCTAATAACTCTGAGCTTTGTTTGATGGGTTCCTCGACTCGAATCAAATATTTTTTACCCTAAAAGCCAAAGAAATAGTAATATAGGACCCCTCTGATCGGATTGATGTTGTTGGAATCTGTTGAGATGGGGACCCTCTGATCGGATTGAGTACCTTTAAAACCAATAAAATGAACTTGGGTCGGGGGGTTTTGAAGACGGTCGGTCGGTCGGGTTACGGGAAACACGCATTCATTTTGTTTTGGCCTTAGTGGTATATATAACAATGATATTATTATTAGTTATAATGTGTTTATTTCAATTTATTTATAATATGTATATATATGTACCATAATATATGCAAATAGTGTACAAATGTTGTCTCGATACCTATGTATTATAATAATAGGTCAGGAGAATAAAGAATTAAAATTGGAACCAAAAAGCTATAATCTGATTGAATACACCCCAGACTCATAAAGGATATTACTTGGTGGATTTGATATTAGGTCTAATATCAGCCCATCTACATGTCAATGTCAACATTCATGACAAATTTCATAAAGATCAGACCAAAGGTACGACCTGTAGCCCGCGCCAAAGGAAATCAAACCAAACTATGAGAACAATTCTAACATATTTTTGGTGTGAACATCTAATTTGCAACTAATGTTGTATCAGGCATGGAATTTTCAACTGTTTAAATTTTGATCAAAGTGGGGGGTCAAAACGCCACCCCCTCTACACTCCTCCCCCCCCATTTCCTCAAACATTACCCCACCCAGGCTACCTAGAAATAAATATTATACCAATGCCAAACAGGATAGAGGAGAGTTAAATCTCTCATCTCTGCCCCTATTAGAACAAATGTGAACCCCCATCTATGATATCCATTCATCTAGTAAAATCAATATACACCCCAATATCCAATAGGGTAAGATTTCACCTGGATAAGTGGTGATTAAGAAAATAGTATTGGAACAGCCAACTCTGTATAAATTTAGTGTGTCTGAACTTTGTAGAATGAGGTCCACAAAAGGTGAATTTAATGAAACTATTCCCCAAGGTGGAATAGCATCAACAAATTCGCCCTCTGAGGACCTCATTTCCAAAAAAATATCCCATTTGAACAAATCTGAATCCGGTCACCAAACCAGGGCACATCCATACCAATAAAAGTTCGGCTGACCACAGTGTCCCCCGAAAACATGGCAAGTCGACGCCGCTTTGTTAAAGAAATTAAAAAAAATGTTGAAATGTTCTAAGTCGAAAGGGTTTATAATTCCGTAAAGAAATAATTTTCCGTCATCTATATACATGTTGCACATCTCCAATATGTGGGTAACAACACTCTGAAGTTTCAAATATCTACAATCAAAGCTATAGGAGGAGTTGATTACACCATGAAGGTACCCTAATACAGAAAATGAGAAAAAACTAATTTTCGAAGTTGAAAAGCCCACAAATTCTGCGAAAAATCATTGGATCAAACTCAAATTTCCAATTAAACAATCCAAACTTGAGTTATCATCCGGAAACAAAAGAAAAAACAAGAAAAATTGAATTTTCCAAGTCGAAAAGCCCATAACTCTGAGAAAATTCATCGGATCAAACTCAAATTCGAACTTTACCTGTACTTTGATATCAATGACTCACAAAAAAAAAGCGGAATTATCAATTGAACAGTCCAAACTTGAGTTGTCATCCGGAAACCAAAGAAAAAAGAAGAAAATTGAATTTTCTAAGTCCAAAAAAGACCATTACTCGAGGAAAAATCATTGGATCAAACTCAAATTCAAAATTAAACCTGTATCTTGATATGACTGATCCACATAAAAATGGTATTTGCAATTAAAGAATCCAAACTTGAGATATCATCCGGAAACCGAAAAAGTACAAAACAAGGGGTACGCATCTAAGATGCTTTTGTCGAGTTTTTTGGCAGTCGAACCAAACTTCTGCCAATAAGGTGCACAACCCCCGGGAAAAAAAGTTGGATGGTGGTATATTATTGCAATAGACCTATATACCAAATATCAATTGAATCCGTTAATATTTCATTGAGTTATCGCACGAACGGTGATAAAATTGTGATTAAATTAGACAAACTAAGACCCATAAATCCGGAAAAAAAATTCGGACAAACCAGGTTTTCGAACTCGTCAAAGATATTGTTGCAATAGACTCATATACCAAATATTGTTTAAATCGGTTAATATTTCATCGAGTTATCGTGCTAACAGTGATAAAATTGCTAAAAATAGACAAACTAAGACCCATAACTCCGCGAAAAAAATTTGGACAAACCTGGTTTTCGAACTCGTCCGAGATATTGTTGCAGGACACTCGTACACCAAATATTGTTGAGATCGGTTAATATTTCATCGAGTTATCACGCTAACGGTGATAACATTGCTAAAAATAGACAAACTAAGACCCATAACTCCGCGAAAACAACTCGGACAAACCTGGTTTTCGAACTCGTCCGAGATATTGTTGCAGGAGACTCACATACCAAATATTGTTGAAATCAGTTAATATTTCATCGAGTTATCGCGCTAACGGTGATAAAATTGCTAAAAATAGACAAACTAAGACCCAAAACTCCGCGAATTTTTTTTGGACAAACCTGGTTTTCGAACTCGTCCGAGATATTGTTGCAAGAGTCTCATATACCAAATATTGTTGAAATTGGTTAATATTTGCGTGAGTTATCGCGCTATCGGTGAAAAACTTAACTAAAAACCATCTAAGATGGATAACTCTTGTAAAAAAGTTCGGACATGACCCATTTTCACAGGCAGTAAATAGTCATTGGGAGTAACTGCCATACCAAAATTTTTTTGAATCCGTTCACAAATGTCAAAGTTATAAGGCATTCTTTAGGTCCGCCCGCCCGCCCGACCGCCAACCGTCCCTCGCCAAACCATAAGTCGAGTTTTTGAAAAACTCTGACTAAAAAGTTGAAAAAAGGGAAATGACTCCATAAAAGAATTTCGGATCAAACCCAGAATTGCAGATCACCTGTCCGCGTGGTTGAGACACATACATACCAAGTTTCAATAAAATTGGATGATCATTACTGGAGTTATAACTCCGGACGGACGGATGCACGGACGGACGCACGGACGGAGCTGATTACAATAGTCCCCCGAAAATAAATTTTACGGGGGACAATAAATGTCCAATGTGAGGCCATTTAATTCAATGCAGCGATGCCTGAGAATGAAGTAACTTTTTTGGCCTTATGAATAATTTGTAATGTTTCACATATATTTCTTTGGAGTATGTCTCAAACTTACAGTTTGAGCAGCAGGGAGTTGTCGGGTTTGATGTCTCCGTGTATAATCTGACATTGGTGAAGCTTTTCCACTATACTCAGCAGCTCTATGGACAAGTACATACTGATGGCTTCTCTCTCAATGTTAGGCAACAACTTCAAATTATTAGCACATTCCTGTAGAAAACGAGAAAACAGTAATAAGGTAGTTATACATTCTCTCGTGCTATCATTGGTGCTATGGTGACCGAGGTCGGTGGCCAAGTGGTAATAGTGTTTGGGTTAAAGTTGATGTTAACACAGAGATATGAGTTTGAGACTTGACAGTGTATTGCTGAGCTTCCTTGTTGTGCGCTATTCAAATCTCACACCTAGTTGTGACTAAAGTTGCTCGTACTGTGACTTCTTCGCACCATTCATCCATTAAGAAAGTACTCGGTGGGGAGTCGACGGATATTGTCGCTATGAAATCCTGATATGGGCACATTTTCGTTGCAACGCTGGGTTGCTTCCCGATTGAAGGATGGGACAGGCAATGGTGTCATGCCATATGGCTGGGTAACAATTGTTGTAAAGCGCATTGAAATAAATTAACTGTGGAATGCGCTATATAATTGGATCAATTATTATTATTATTATTACCTCTACGAGGCCAGTGCTTTGATTGGCAAGCCATGAAATAACTGGCCTGAATTTAGTGTGCCTATCCTTTGCAGAATGAGGTCCCCAGAGGGTGGATTTAGTGACGTTATCCCGCATTGTGCTTAGGTCTAATCTTCTCTGAAAAGTTTCTTTATCATGAAATTTTTATAGAAACTTCTTCACATAGATTCTATTCTCTTTTTTAGTTTAGTTTTTTCTATATCCCAAAATTGGCAGATGCCACATGCATAATCGAGGTTCCTGATGGGTGTACATCACAATATTCACCATTTGGGAACTTCAATCTGAGTATATGTCTCCCATAGCAGATGAGGTCATGCTGAGAATTTCTAAATTATTTCAAGGCCTGCTGACTGGATAACCCTTGCTATACTAAATTGTCATTGTTGAATAGTTACCTTATTAACCCTTTCTATACTAAATACTCATTGTTGAGTGATTATCCCTTGGCAAATGTTCAGATAATAAGTTCTACAATCGACCCTAGTTAAAGTATAGTAGACAATAGTAAAGGGTTAATGGTAGACTCCGATGAATCGGGTATTCGTGGCTCAAATCAAATCTCAAATTTTTTGTGCAAATTGTATGATTATATATATATATACATTACTTAAAATGTTATATTATTGTCTCTGAACTTCTGTTATGAATCTTTTTAATATTTGTGTTGTTTGTGGAAGTTAAATGAGATAACTCAGCCATATACACACAGGGAAATTGAAAACAAATTGTATTAACCAGTGTCAGTCAGTCAAATTGTTAATTATCAGAACTGGAGTTATACATCAGTTTAACATGCATGATTTCAAGTTGATGTGTGATGTTGGCTTATGGTGTTTGCAACTCAATCTTATCATATATGCCTGATGACTGTGATCAATGTATTATGTCAGAAGTTCACTTCTGAAATAAACCGAAATTGAGATTTATGTTGCAAAATAAAAATTAGTACTAGGAGAATCTGGAAATTAAATTTGTCGTTCTAAGCTAGATATTGCCAAAACAAAAATAGCCTGATTGTGAGGACTGGACTAGTTAGTAACAAGAGGTACGCTGTCGCGTGGCATTTGCCCCAGACCGTAGCAATTCGGATTAAGCATGGACGAAACTGCGGATATCCGAGGAGGTCTATATGACCATTCCAAAAGAAGTTCGTACAGAAATGTTGACTAAAAACCCACCGATTAAAGTCAGGAGGCATATCTTTTGAGTGCACAAAGGCCAAAACTCTCTTTGTTTATACTGAAACATTTCATACCACTTTAGTCTTTACCAATACCATTGGAAGTGTGAGTCATGTAGTAAAATTGTATATAAAATTATAAAAACAAGCGATCCGGAAACCCAAAAATTCAAATTTTCTAAGTTGAAAAAAGGGCCATAACTCTGGCAAAAATCATCAGATCATACCCAAATTCGCACTTGACATGTATTTTCATATAACTGATCCACAAAAATACGGGATTTGCAATCGTACCACCAAAGCTCACGCTATCTGGAAACCAAAAAAAACAAGAGAAAAAATGAATTTTCTAAGTAAAAAAAGGGCCATAATTCTGGTGAAAATGGGTGGACGAAACCCGCGCTATGCATGTAGCTGTTCCCCCATGCTGCTCTATCACCATACCAAATAACAGCTAAATCTGCCAAGCGGTTGCTGAACAATAATGCAAAATGTTTGTACGGACGTACGTACAGACGGACGGAGACGTCGACTATATACCCGCCGACTTCAAGTCGGGGACATAATAATACAGAATATATGTTAGTAATAATACAGCATATATGTTAGTAATAATACATTATATATGTTAGTAATAATACAGTATATATGATGTTTACCAGTAAAGAGCCATTGGGGACAAAATCTGCCTGGATAATGCTGCAGTCATTATACTCATAAAATCTGTGTGCCTTCGTTATAGAGTTTGTCTGGAAAAGAAAATAAGATGGTTATCAAAGATAGACCTCAGGTTGAATTATTTGATAGGTTTGATCATGACAACAAGCCTGAATAAGCGTGTCTGTCATTTGCATAATGAGGTCCCCAGAGGGTGAATTTAATGACACTATCCCACATAGCGGGCTAGCATCACTAAATTCACCCTCTGGGGACCTCATTCTGCTTAGGCCATCAACTGATATGGCAGACCTAGGATCAGATTGAAGTTCCCCAGTTGGTGATGTTCGCCCATTGGCACCTCAATTATTAATTATACCTTCTGCAAATGAGGGGATATAGAAACTTCCTAGGAGGGAAATGTAACTAAAAACAATCTTAATTTGATACTATAGATACTTCCCAGGAGATGAGGCCTAAGCAGAATGAGGTCTCCAGAGGGTAAATTTGGTGATGCTAGCCTGCTGTGTGGGATAGCATCACTAAATTCACCCTCTGGGGACCTCATTCTGCAAATGACAGACACGCTATTTGCAGGCTTGACCTCAAGTAGAACTAGAATGCACTCAGAGAGATGCCAACCTGCGCAAAAATGTAATAAAAAATAATTTAAAAAATAATTTCACTGTATTTTACTTAATTTATTTAATTTAATGTTAGCAAAAAAAGACAATTACAATATTCAATAATTTTATGAGTATATAATTAGGGGATAACAGTGTGGTGTTTTGTGATTTTGGAAAGGTACATGGCGAATATACTGTGGCAAATTTAGTTAATGGGCGACGGCGGAGCCGGAGCCGATTAATGGGTATTTGCCACAGTATATTCGCCATGTACCTTTCCGAAATCACAAAACACCACACTGTTATCCCCATTCTAATGCTCTTCGAACTTAAAAACGTTATTTAGACAAACAAATGCCTTGTAATTATCAATGTGCCGCCATAGAAAACACTCAGCCATTTCACGACTTTTTATTTTAAATTTAATTCGCCAGACAAAATATAGTCCCTCAATTACCATCGCTCTTATCGTTAAAAATGCTGATAAACATGAAAAATTGCCACCTCAAATATAAATAAATATGCACAACAATTAGTTTCTGCATGTACCTGATGTCTTTTTCAGATGTTTACCATTTACAAATTGCTGTTTTGATTTTACCGCAAACTTGAAGTTGAATTGAAACAATGGGAAATTGTTTACTCAATGCGATGTATTTCACGCCGTGTCTGTCAAGGTTTCATGTCAAGAAATGTGTTCGAATGATATCGAGACACTGACATTGGTGGGATATAACGGTGTGGTGTTTTATATTTTCTGAAAGTACATGTATACAGGGCGAACGTACTGACTTGTCAATTTTCGACAAAATCTGTGTCGCTGGTTTGTTTATATAGCAACGAGCTAGTAACAGACGGCACCTCGAAACAGTGCGCAGAACTGCGCAGGACTACACGGAGGTGCGCGGTACAAATGAAACAGTTATTATGCACAGGAGCAGGTGGGGGTTGATTTAAAACATGAACTATAGTAGTAGACAGTCTTCAGTTGCGAATTTGTAAGGTTATTTTAACGTTTTAACTTGTATTTGAGAGATAGAATGAGTGGTAGAATCTACCGCGCACTGTTTCGAGAAAAGCTTACTACGCAATATCTTCCGCGCATTGTTTCAAGAAAAGCTTACTCGTGGTTTCGGATTAGGGACCACACTTAGCCAACATGTCTTAATTAGTAATAGGCCTAGTATAGCGGTAGACTGATTAGAGGTGGCATGTCACTGTAGAAAATGTGTGAAGTTAAAATGTTGAAACAACACAACCATCATGCAGTGATTATTGAGTGATAAAATCTGCAGGGTATAGCCTAAGTATGAAGTCGACTCTGACAATTTCATACCCAAATGACCCTATACATCAAGTGTTCATATATAACCTAGAAAAATTGTGTTCCAAATGGAGAATAAAATTAAATCCACTGAAAACGCAATTAAAGGTATTCAATCCGATCAGAGTGTCCCAATCTCAACAGATTCCAACAACAACAAAATTTTATCAAAGGTCACTTTAGTTATCAGAATCGATTAATTATCCAAAAATAATGCTAACGACTGTGAAATGTCGTATATAATTGCCCAAAATGTGTTTTATAGCAACATTTTGTTCAATGAAATTTAGTATCGAGAGTATGTCGGTCGGCTTTTTCGGCAAACTTCTGGGACTGAAAGTATTCCCGATAATGAAAAATAATAGATTTCTAAAATCGATATCTAATAAATCTGAGATTTGATGGGTGGCTTCCTCGACTCGAATCAAATATGTTTGACCCCCAAAGCCATTGAAATAGTAATTGAGAGGAGTTTTATCGGATTGAGTACCTTTAATCGTATTTGGGAATAAACGTAATTACTCCAAAACCAAACTCTCTCTCTTTTTGACAAAACCATCACGCAATCTAACGAAGCCTGGGGAAGCCACTTTCCTGGGATTCACTCTAGACTCACGCCTTAAATTTAAAAAGCACCAAAATCGTTGATCGATTATTTTCCACGTCGAACGGAATTTTAACAATAAATAATAAATTTGGAAACATATGAGGAAATCTACACTGACTAATAATAACTGTGCAAGTTTAAACAATGTGATCAAAATAGAGACTGATTGGCACTCAAAGGGTTAAACAAAACTTAATGCTAGAAACTATTGGCTAGAAACTATTGATCACAAATTAAATATTTTTTGCACCTGAACCCGCAAAATAGTGATTTTAATATGGGTGTTAAATAGCTACATTGTAAAATGGCCATAGAAGAATAATGTGAATACACATATTCGGAATTTTTTTACATAAAACATCAACTCACTATGCTGACATCTGTCCTTAGCCGCTTCAGTCGATCGTGAAGTTCATTGCATATATAATATTCCCAAGGACAAGGTGGTGCCTGTTTCTGAAGAAGATACAATAAAAACAGGGATTAGTATCTGTGCTTATTAGCTAACACTAAGGTGAGACCAATTTAACTTTTTTACCAAAATTCTCAACAAAAAATTAGTTTTAAAATTTCATTTTTTTTGTACATGGTGTTAAACGTATGTAAGATTTCTCACCAAACCATTCTATCCGTCATAATGAGCATAAGAATTTGACAATAATTGAGATATTAATGTCTTGGTTTTATTTATATCATTCACAAAAAAATATTTTAAGTGCATACATGAGTTTTGCATTCATCAGGATAGTGTGGAATAAATGCCAATTTACAGCCTGGGTTTACTTACAATGAGCAAATGTGTAAAAAAAAAATTAAAGTCTTCACCAACAAGAAGAACATGGAGAAATATATAAATAGACAGAACACAACGCGCATCTTAATCAAGACTCTTTTATGGAATGAGCTGTGGATGGCGCAAGGATATATTTCGTGAGAGCGAAATATAACTTTGCGCCGTCCGCAACGAGTTCAATAAAAGATTCAAGATTATGATGCAAGTTGTGTTCTGTATTTATTCTACACCATTCAGTCAGATAAGTTCAATCCATGAATGTCACCTCCATTGTTACTAAATTTATTGCGATTTAAGTCTGACAAATAACCAGTAATTATGGGGGGAATCACCGGAAGCGGATGATCAATGTAATGTACGTCATCTTTCTTGGCGACAACGTCAACAAGAATAGTTCCGGCTTGTATTCCACGAGAGGTATACACTAATATGTATTCAATGGCTGGGATTCCGCTGAATACATTTGGCTCACGTTGATGGGTGTGGAATAAACTATGTTCTTATATTCATTATTGATAGCGCTCCAATAACAAAAGTTTATGTGTTGAAACAACTGTTATGTAGACAAAACTTTTACAGAGAATTGTCAACAAACATCGCTAATCACATAGTAAGTTAAAATATTTTAGTCTAATATGATCATGCATTTCATTTTTCAATGCTTTGACCTTTCTAATGTTTATAGGCTGAATTTTGACTGGTAATACCACTGTAACAGTAATGTTTACATAACATTGGTTTTGATATGCGAGCTCTCGTTACCTATTCAGCTACTGGTATTAATATGAAAATAAGAACAAAGTGGATATATTTTTACATGTATTTGTTGATGATAGCTGTTTTACAGATGTTTATAAAATTATGTTAATTCGCATTAACACATTTCAAAGGCCTTACTCCTCAAACATCTGTGGGGTAGCATTATCAGTCTATGATCATTTACTCTACTCTGGCTGCTTTATACCAATACAAAGGTTGTCAAATAGAAAAATTGAGAATGAAATAAAAGTAAATGGTTGAATCTATTAGGTAAAACATTAAAAACCCAATACTTTAAGCCTGATATCATAAACTTGTCATCTCATGCAAAACTGGACACCTGTCAGAAAATTATGTCACTAAATGCATTATTCAGAATGAACAATTTGTGAGAACAATTCACTGATATTTATTACTCTACCATTGCAATTAAATGTGTACACATTTATTAATATAATTTAGGCCAAAACAAAAATGATGCGTGTTTCCCATAACCCGACCGACCGTCTTCAAAACCCCCCGACCCAAGTTCATTTTATTGGTTTTAAATAAAAAAAATCAATCTATAAACCGACCGACCGCACTGATAACCAAACTATGTACGCGTGGTTCCATTTTATCTGATTCAACTCGCGAGATAAATAATATCTTTGATATATTTATATATTTTTCGTAAAGCCACATCGTCACTAACGCTGAAATGGTCACTGTCACCCCCCTTTCGTTCAGTTGGGTACCCAGCTTTTTTTTTATTTTCAGTTATAAAAGCTGGGTACCCAACTGAAAGTTTTAAAAAGCTGGGTACCCAACTGAACGAAAGGGGGTGACAATGACCATTTCAGCGTCACTAACGGCAAGTCAAATTTAATACGATCTGATGCAATACCGGAATATCACGAGTTATCGTTCCTCTTCGCTGACCAGAAGCACGTGTTTGTTGATATTTACATTAAACATGGATGTTTTCCGCGGTTGATTCGAATCGAACCGAATCGATCCGAACAAGTTCATCTCAACGATGGCGGTCGCACATGGGTCGATTCGAAGTCTCTGGGTGAAAATGGAGACGTGTTCTCTTTAATATTTACAAGCTGTATAACCACAGACTACAATGGATGCAATCAGGTTCCTCTTTCGGTGTCCGGTTCGGAGTTATATCGTCCGGTTTGATAGCACAAACTACACTGTTTTCGAATGTCGTTCTCAAGAATTGACAAGTTACTGAATCCGATTTTTGGCGCATTAATTAGAATGGTTTTTCGTCACAAGAACACAACAATGATCGGATTGCCATATCACAATTTTACTGGGTGCATACATAATTCAGGATGTGTTGACAAAAATCTTATAAATGTTGTCTCACATTCAATTATGTAATCGCTCGTTTCATATACATCTATAAAACCCAGAAATATCATTTACATCTAAATATTAACTCAAATAATAGTTATCTTCCTCATAAACATGCAAGATTTGCGATCGAAAACTCAGAAAGTTTGTGCCGATTGTTAGCAAGTGCAGGGCTTTGTATTTTTTTTGCATGCATGTTAATCGCAATTTACAACAGATATAAAACACAAAATGAAGCCCATGGAATGACTTTGCATGAACAGGATGTTGTATTGTGGTATGGTAAGATATATATATTACATATAGAATACCTTTACCAATTACTTTGTCCATAGTGTGCACAATTTGAATTCCACATGCCATGCATGATTAACTAACTGATAAGCTACATACTATGATATAGATACCAAACACTAACTAGTAATCAACAGAAAATCGACTTGCCACTTCAAATTTTCTGGTTACAAAACGTCCAACAGGACATCGAAAGTGGGCCTGTGATAAAATAATTTCGTTCATGGGGTGTAAGGTCCACTCATGGAGTGTTAGGTCCATTCATGTGGTGTTAGGTCCACTCGTGGGGTGTTAGGTCCATTCATGGGGTGTTAGGTCCACTCATGTGGTGTTAGATCCACTCATGGGGTGTTAGGTCCACTCATGGGGTGTTGGGTCCATTCATGGGGTGTTGGGTCCAATCATGGTGTGTTAGGTCCACTCATGAATATTCCCAGCTCAAAATTTTGCTTGGTTCAGGGGGTGTGAACTTCAGTTTGAAATAGGGGGTCCTGACATTTCCCAACAAAGACCCTGAAGCCAACTAATAAATTACTCATCTCTCCCCGTGCCCCCTGCAACAACTCATCTCTCCCCCGCATCCCATACAATGTTAACAGTCAACTAATCGATTACTTATCTCTCCCCCATGCCCCCTACAACTCATCTGTCCCCACTCCCCCTACAACGTTTGACTGTTCCCCGCAACCGCTACAACATTAACTGTCCACTAAAAAATTACTCATCTCTCCCACGTGCCCCCCTACAACGTTAACTGTCAATTAATAAATTACTCATCTCTCCCCGTGCCCCCTACAACAACTCATCTCTCCACTGCGCCCCCTATAACAACTCATCTCCCCCCGCCCCTACAACATTAATTCATCTCTCCCCCGTGCCATGCGGACATGTAAACTGTCTACTGTTATCTGTTTTATATGTTTCCCCTCAATATATCAGTTTTATCACCAATTTGTCGGTTGCTCTGGGTCATTGTATGGTGTTTGATGGTGGTTAGGCATGGCCCACACGAGACCATAAAAAAATAAAATGAAAAAATAAAATAAAATGAAAAGCCTACCGCGCCCGCCCCTATTTTTTTTGGGCTCGTTACGGGAAACACGCATTCATTTTGTTTTGGCCTTATCAAATTGATAAAATAATTATCAAAATTTCCACCCTGCACGTTGCTTATTTTGGTATACACGTTTATTTTATGTTTCATCCACTGGAAACTTGAGAATGTTTTGTTAAAAAAAAATAATGCAGGGAGGTGTGTATGTTTTGACACCAGCTGTAAATAATCATGCACCAATTTGCATGACTAGTATCACTGTCAGTGTTCGCGCTGTCGGTAGCCAAATTAGCCAATGGCTAATCTTTTTCGAATTTGGCTAATAAAAATTTCATTTGGCTAAACTTTTGGCTAAACGTTTTTTGAACCCAAATGGAGACTGAAAGCATGGAGGCAGAAAGCTAATTAATAAAAGCGCTCAATAGATCGACATTCAAGACGAAGTTAGGTGACGAAAGTATTTCATTATTTTCGTACTTATGAAATATCGTACAAAGGGAAACCCGATCGACAACTCTATCAACCAAGCGATCACAAAGTGATATGCAATCATCTTTAGTTTTCACAAGACGGACATTCAAAGACGCATGGACATTAAACCGACCGTGGTTGAATTATGACAATGTGAATAAAGCAATGTTTTGTAAGTGCATTGACGCCGGTATATAAGCAATTTGTTCGTACCAGGCTGTTTTAATCTGGAGAAAGATTACGTCACTCTGCACAAAGCAGCAAAAGGTCATTATTAATTTTTACATTTAATCCCCCATTCAGCCCATTGTCTGTCTGGTCACTCACGGCGCGCCTGCACAATGCATGTTTATGATGACATTGTATTTATGACGGTCGAGGTTTATGAGCACCAAGTGTAAGACAATAGCTTAATCAGCCAAATGTGAATCACGACAGATATTTTGTGGCCATTTGTCGTCAATACCGATACAGTCAAATTAATATGCATGCTTTTATGACAGATTGTAATTTGATAATGGCGTAACAATATTAAGTTATTAGTTTCCAGATGTCACTTAGATATTTTCGCAAGGATAAATATATAATGATTTAAAAAAAGATATTGATATAAAACAAAAAAATAATGACATTAAGAAGGACAATCCCGGGTTACCCCCCCCCCCCCCAAATCACTCTCACATAAAGATTAATAAATTTTTAATAAATGATATATATAAAAATACTTCTAGTTCATCAAAATTAATTAAATTATTGTGTATTTTACCTGTGTATGTTAGATTTTACGTTTTAGTCATTAATTGTGAACCGACCAGAAAACGATGATTTCAGTAATTTGGCCTAAGTTTTTTTTAATTTGGCCAAAAAACATTTGGCTAAAGTTTTTTTCATTTGGCTAATAAAATTTTCATTTGGCTAAACTTTTGGCTAAACTTTTTTTCGGTCCAGCGCGAACACTGATCACTGTATTGCACTAAACATATGACGTCAAATATACTTGTACATGTAAGTGTACTCCATTGCGATGAATCACTGCTGATTCTAAATGGCATAATAGTAAGTATATTACTTGCAGTGTTCGCACCGCTACTTGCCAAATTTGCCAATGGCAAAATTAATTCACATTCGGCAAAAAATATTTTTATTTGGCAAAAGTTTTGGCAAGTCACTTTTTAATTCCTCAATAAAGCTGAAAATTATCGGTCAATCAATACCATTCATTGGTAACTATTACAACAGAATTATATTGGTGGTGTTTTATATGGTTTCGGAAAAGTTAACACCTCCAATAAGATGCAGTTAACGTGGTAAAATTATTTTCAATGGGCGGAGAGATTACCAATATTTAGTGTGATGGTGGTGTTTATGTAGCTAATCTTCTTTGATGTTCCCTTCTGATGAAGCAACTCTTCTACAATTTTATTTTTCGGTGATTGGTTTATTGTTGTATGATAAACCACAATAGATATGCGAGTATAATTATTATAACTAAATGCTTTCCTAACGACATTCAAACCGTGAGTGTCGAAACATAAAACACAATCAAGGTTGCAGAAAATGATACTCGGCAAATTATAATGGAATTCAGCAAAAAATATTTTCATTTGGCAAATTATTTGGCAAAAGTTAATTTCAGTACAGCGCGGACCCTGATTACTTGCTATAATCAGAAGATGTGGTTAAATAATTCACTGCAAAAAATTACAATTGTGCAGGTTGGGTTAGAATAAATTGGGTTTCATTTATTTCTAACCAGGATTTGAGAACATGCACCTAGGATTTTATTTCTAACTCTAAGATGTCACGTTTGTTTATAATTTTGACAACTGTGCAGAAGAGAGACTCGGAACAGGTATAAGGATGTATAACATGATTTACCTTGAAGATAAGAAATCCTGATTCATGTCCTGAGAATGGGCTCACTTTGAAGACTGAAGCAAACCCACCGGTGGCTATCTTTGCAACAACCTGATAAAGAGTGGCCTCTGAAAAGAAAACATATTAATTATGTATAACCAAGCCTGGAAATATGGTGTCTGTCATTTGCAGAATGAGGTTCCCGGAGTGGGAATTTAGTGATGTTATTCTGCATGGTGGGCTAGCGTAACCAATTTCACCCTCTAGCTGGGAATCTCATTCTGCTTAGGTCTCAACTACTTTGGGAGACCTAGGATCAAATAGAAGTTTCCCAGTTGAAGTTGGTGATGTTCAACAATTAGTCATATCGATTATGCATTTTATTAGATACTTCCCAGAAGATGAGGCCAAAACAGACGAGGTCCCCAGCAGGTGAGTTTGGTGATGCTAGCCTACTGTGTGGGGTAGCATCACTATATTCACATTTTGGGGACCTCATTCTGCAAATGACAGACACCTTATTTCGAGGCTTGTGTATAATTAAGCTGGAGATTGCTTCTATTCATACAGTAATGCCCTAATTAATCGACTCCATAACCAAGTAGAACTATGGGTAATTTTTCAGGATTTAGTCGGAAATATGGCTTGTTGCCATTCATCGGAAAGCTCTGGGTGAGAGCTTTCCAATGAATGGCAACAAGCCATATTTTCGTCTAAATCATGAAAAATTACTCATCATTCTGCTTGGTTATGGAGTCGATTAATTTGAGCATTACTGTATTTGTTTAAATTAGGTCAAATAAATTAAAAAATTAGAGGAGAAATTAAGAAAAAAAAGTCCGCCGACCACAGTGTTCCCTGAAAACGTGGCAAGTCGACGCCGCTTTGTTAAAGAAATTAAAAAAAATGTTGAAATGTTCTAAGTCGAAAGGGTTTATAATTCCGTAAAGAAATAATTTTTCCATCATCTATATACATGTTGCACATCTCCAATATGTGGGTAACAATACTATCTACGATCAAAGCTGTAGGACGAGTTGATTACACCATGAAGTATTTTATATTTTCCTGTATATAACATAATAAATATGAATCAAAGACCCCTGCCTGAAACGCTTCTATCAATTAGTTTTATAATAAGCATACAATCAATTTCCAGTATTTTAGGGCTCGTGTTTATTTGGAACTTTTCCTAAAAATAGTAACAAATACATGTCCCACTTAATTCTTGCATTAAAAAATAGATACTGATTTAAAATCAATATTAATTGATAGTAACATTTCCAGACAGGTATCGCTGGCTTATTTTTATTATTTCATAACCAGTAAACTATACAACAGATGTTCGAGGAAGAGATAATCCATATTTAGTGATATCTGGAAAATTGTAAATGATTAAATTTCTTCTGTAAAGCAGCAAAATAAGATCTACAAAATGGACATGCAGTTGGAAGGACTTGGGAGACTAGAATATATAATAACCATTTCTTGTTGAGAGCTGCGCTGGTGGAGCATTGAGTCATGTGCCAGTGCATTCCCTTATATTTGCAGGTACCATAGGTAGCATCACATATATAAGAGAATGCACTGGCTTACAAGGTCAAGGTAAATATTGTTAGGCCAATGTAATGTATTCTCTTATATATTCTAGGATCCCTACTGGAACTACCATATATAAGAGAATGCATTAGCAAAGGGTTTTTTGCAATATTTCCAATGCTCTAATCAAGGAAGGGTGACTGCTGCTCCCATAATGAAAAGGTTATTTGATTTTATTCCTAAATAGACAATTTTTGTTGTAACTAGTTTTAGTTCCGACCCTCCAGGTTTGGTATTTTGTCTCATAAATGAACCACATAGTTTTGGTATGCCAGCACCTCCCACAACTCCTGAATAACAGAGGTGAATCATGATTACCGGATAAACCAATATAGGATATCAGCCATGGTTATTTCACACTATTATAAATATGAAAATAATTACATTTTTGCTGCTGAAGTATATATTGTCCATAACTCCAGCCCATCAAGAAGTATGAGACTGAATTATATCAAAATATGTCATTTCGACAAAAAATAATAAATTTGATGCTCAAAGACAATCATTCTCAGTGAGATATGTCTTACAGTTCCAGGAGATTTTCACTCCATTGTCACTACTAGTATACATATTTTCTTACCTGGTACCTGCTAGTACACAGAAAAATCACCTATTTGTTATCAGAATTCTGTATAGGAGTCTGGGGTCTGCCATGGGAGGGAGGGACACCATCAATATCATGAAGAGATATATTTAAGAAGACTTATTTTAAATGATTTATTAATAAGTTACTTTAAGTAAAGGTATAAAGATGTTTAAAACTTCTGAATTTTGTTGGAATAGTACTAAGGAATTTTAAAAGGTGAATTTATTTTATATCTTGTGAGTGTACACACTCTAAACGCGTTGTTATACAGAAAATTTAAACAGGAAGTGATCGGAGCTGACATCGCTAGAAGCTATGCCTTTGAGGCTGGTTAGTTACGTTGCGGTTAGTACCCGGTTATGTTATGCAAAAGAGCAGTATTTTAATCGTACCTGTCATGTTTTATACGGCAAAATATACTGATCACTTTGTAATAGAGCGAGAGAGAAATGTGGGAGTAGCCGCACCGGGCATCAAGGCATCTTACCACTGCACACAAAGAATACTCATCGGCCAGATATGTAATCAGCCTTCTATATTTACACTGCAGCTGCTTAAATATATTCCGATTACGTTATGCTATGCATCCGAAATATCTGCTGGGTCTTCCACAGTGAGTCTTTTAACATTAACGAGCACGTTTAACTCGGGATCCAAATTACTGGTGTTCTGTACTTCGTAAATTAATTTATATCTAATAAATTTACTAGTTTTAAAGTTACAGGTACATGTATACATAAGGTTTGATAGCTTGGCACTTGGGCAGAAATGGAACAAAACAATCTGCCATTTCTACACTCACACGATAATTCTATTGGCCGATATAACGAAAGTAGTTTACCCAGTGCTAAAACAGGCTACTTTTACCTGGATTTTTCCCCTTGACGGCTACCGGCCCCATTCCCCTACCCCCTAGCGGAAACCCTGACTTAACACATGTATGAATTTTCACTAATGAATTAAATTCAATATAAGTAAAAAGTCTGTTAATAACTGAATACCACAACTGACTGTCACTAGCTGTGATCACAAGCTTCTGGCATGATTTAGTCCTTGTTCAAATTATTGTTGAATGTTGGGTCGACAGCCTGGAGCTATCTACTTGAAATCAAAGAGTAACCCCCTCCCCTAGATCATGCCATGAATCTTTACAACATTTAAAAAAGAAATTATCATTAGGCCTATTGTTAACATTTGTTCAAATATTATGATCCTTATCATGGCTTATGACCTTAGTTATTAATAACTTGAATCTCCTCTCCAGTGTAAGTTGTGTTACGGTTGGTAAAAAATCTGAATACTTGCCGAGAGCTTTCCGATGAATGGCAACAAACCATATTGTCGACTAAATCCTGAAAAATTACCCATAATTCGGCTGTGGTTAAGTGGTCAATTACTTTGAGCATTAGTACTGTATTGCACAATGAAATCAGTTTCTTTTATCTAAATTATTAATTTTGCCTTGAAAATTGGTTGCTTGGCCAGATTCAACCTTCACCTGATGATAGCATTTTGAACAAATATAGTAACATATGTTATATGGCTTAGTCTAATATCTCTGGACTGGCACCATTGATATTGGTCTGGAAATAAGAAAAATGTTAGTGGCTATGTCTCACTCTGACCCATGTCTAACTGTGGCCCATATTCCCCCATATCTGGTGCTGAAACATATAATGCTCTTGCAAATATGTTTATATTGTACCTATTTATGTATGCACATACATGTAGATTCCTATTTTTTATTCATTTAAATCTGTTTAAATCAAAATTAAATAACTAACGCCAGTATAGACTCTACCAGGGCACCCTGAGTCACCACACCAAATACCGTTGAAATCCGGACAACAAAATTAACAAAGACGTATTGGTCTCAACTTTACTCCAGTCTTATATGTATATATATAAACAGTCCCGTGGACATGTATACATTTATTGATGGACGTGTCTTGGGCTGTTCATACATGATCGGGTTCATTATTCAATATTCCGAAGGGTTAATATTCCGAAGGTTAATTTTTCCGAAGGTTTGCAATTCCAAAGGTTCCTTATTCTGAAGGTTCGCAGAAATCAATTAAAATTCGCACCACCCCCCCCCCCCCCCCCCCCACGCGAAAACCAGACACTCATACACTCCATTCTAATTCCCAGATTTTCCCAGATGTCGGTTATTAATAGCAAGAATACAGTATCAGTTGAAAACACCATGACTGCATTATTGAAATAAGCTGCATGTAAGAAACATCAACATTAAAGGCCCACTTAATCTTCGAATCCCCAGATCACATATATAAAATATTTGCCATATATATATCTGCATTTGAAATAGGAAGCTCTCTGACATTGTATTATCAACTTACCCATGTATAATAAACTGTGAACATGTTTTGTAGAGTTGCCGATGTGTATCTGTGTTAAAGTTTCACCTGGTTTTGTTGTGCAAAGTATATTTATATCAAAATAACAAAAATCTTCGGGATAGTGATCGAACCTTAGGAATAGCGAATCTTCGGAATAGAGACATGTCGTCCATACATGTGTACGTACTGACGTGATCATTATCCCAAGTTGGCTGGAAATACAGGCACTAGTAGCTAGAGCTCCCACAAAATATACAATTATTAATAAGGAATCATTTTAATACTCCAATTCCATGCTGACATTGTTCATACCTGTTGCTTAATGATTTATTCATCGGTACGTGCAGTTCCCAGCTCAAAGGTTACATCATTTAATTGTCTTTTGAGACCAGATTCCGCGATAAATATATTTATTTTATTCCCGTCACGAAATTCAGGCCGCACGCGGAAATAATTCTGATTAGTCGACAACCGACCGAAAGTATAACTGAAAGTATAAGTTCCCGCAACCGAACCGGTTGCAAAACTGGTCAAGCTCCCCCTGCGTAACACATACTCACATTGGATTAATACACACTATAATATCTGCTGTATATTGCCATTGATTTGGAATAAAACATTGTTTCGTGCATGAATTGTTTGTATTTGTCTCTGTTGTGAAGAAACTTGTATCCTATGGCCTGCGGTGTCCCCAATTAGAGACAACTGTCACATTTAATTGTGTGAGTGAGTGAGTGTTACGCAGGGGAGCTTGACCCAGAATTGCTTTCGCATTATGTCGCTTACGACCATGGGGGACAGGCGTATCTAGTAAAAAATTAGCAGGAAGGTATGCCGGGTGGCCTGAGGGGCAAAAAACTTGTTTTCACACCCTCATGCCCTGAGGGGCAAAAAACGTGTTTTTCACACACTCATGCAATTTTTTTACTAAAGACTTTTTGTGCCCTTATATGACATGTGTAACGGTTTAAAACATACTATAAGAATTTATAACTGCAAAAACTCCATATTTATGTTACTGGGACCTCATATGGGCCTTAGGAGAGATGACATTGAGCTATATGACAATATTGTTGCATATGGGGTGGTGGGTTGAAAAATTCCTTCCCAACACCCTTCGGGAAGAGCTTCAGGAAATGTAAAACTGAAATATATAAACTTAATGTAACTAAAGCCAAGATCATTGTGTGCATGGAAAAAGAGCAACCAGTGCCTCAAACATTAATGTGATTATCAACGGCTAAAATATAACTGTCATCATATGATATGTTACTCTCAAAACAACTAAAATATCCAAGTCTGGCATGGTGACTGTCCAGTAGACTATAAACAAAAGTTTTAAGGCATAATGCTACTAGTAGATAATGGGCTGGTTGACAGACTAATCAGGAAATGGTTAGAAAAGAGAAATTATGGAATTGTGTGTATCCTATACAATGACATAAGTTTGCATTATGCATATGTTACAGTCAGATTGTGAAACCAGTCATTTCGCGAAACCATTGTGAGGGCCAGTCACTGAAATTTAGTTATATTCTTTACACAATCTGACTAATTTCAGTCAACTTGTGTAATTTCACTTGTATACTGCTATAATTCACAAAATGACTGGGTGAGCAGTTTGATCTTAAGAAAGCACTTCTGAATAGTAATCACCTGATCAATATTAAGATAGACAAACTGTATGATATCTTAAGAAAACACTTATGAATTGTTGTCACTCGATTACTATTAAGACATGTAGGTGAACTGTTTGATACTAAGAAAATACACTTGGTCACTTGGTCAGTACATGTATTTAAGACAGATCTTCTAGCTCATTTCCATTGTTGATTCAGTTTATTGCTCAAACTACTATTCCTTGCCTACAATTAAAATGTCAGTCAGTATAGAGTTTAGGTTCTGTAGTGATTTGTTTGAGAAGTACAGTAAATGTCAGAAATACCTTATTCCCAAGGATGATTACTTTAAGACAATAGAAGAAATCTAACTATTTCAATGTATATTTTATAGTTCTATTACATTTATGATTTATTATTATGAATAAAAATTAAATCAAGTCCTAATTTGATGTTCACAAATGAAGTCCCCGAACCAAAAATAGTATTCAGTCATTTCGTGAAAAGGGAGCCTGTTTCAGCTAGTTTAGTATAATAGAACTAAGTTGCACCAGACTAACATAAGTGGTATGGAATATGTTAGATAATGGGCTGATTAACAGACTAATCAGGAAATAGTTAGAAATTATGAAATTTTATGTATTCTGCACAATGACCTTGGTTTACAGATGATATTTATAACACTTTTTTTCAATTAAAAAAGCTTCTGAAATAGGTTAAACTGTTATTTGAGCTAATTGAGATCATTCCCATTCATAAGAGTGATATCAGTAGAGTTTTATGAGATTTTAGACCAATTTTAGTGAAATTGGGGGAGGGTGTCAAAATATTGGGACTAAATTTTTTTTTTTTGTGCAGGTTTGGGGGTCACCAGTGGTAGGTCCCGAGAATGCCAGATGCAAAAAAAATGACATACCTTCCCGGAATTTTTTTACTACCCCCCCGCCCCCCCTCCCGGGTTTTGTTCTGGTGGAATATAATCTCTGCGAGTGTTATAGCATTAGTAGAGATTCATGGCATGATCTAATATACCCCTAATTTAAATGCCAAAATGTGAAAGTCGAAAAATGGCTGTAACTCATGTGAAAATAATTAGATAGAACCTACTATATTCGAACATGGCCTGTAGTTTTAGCCGAGAAATACACATACCATTACAGGGACATATCCATGCCGTTTTTCATACCGTTTACCGGTTTGGGCGCCCAAAAAATAAATTTGACAACAAAACAATTATTTATATATATTGACATAAGGCATTTAAGTTTACAAAAATGTTTAAGTTTAACAGTTGGAATCATACTGTAAAAGTATGTTTGGCTTTATCTAGCTTTTATCTGTGAAAACTTCAAATAGTTTGTGTTCAGGTTTGTTATCATTCAGCCTTCAGTATTTCAATAAAATACAGTACAGGAACAGTGACAATTTGCAAATCAACCTGGTTATTAGGTGAGATCTCATAACACCAAATGAAAAATTAACATAGAGATTAGTACTAATAGTAATTACTAACTTAATAGACATTGTTTCTGTAGTAGTATATTATGTATGTGTCTCTCACTTGAATTTTAGAAAATAACATCTCATATATATTTTGAAGACCTCTGTTTGTTTGTCTGTCTGTCTGTCTGTCTGTCTGTCATTTATACAAATCTACGATTCTCGACCGATCGGGACGAAACTTGGTACGTGTGTGTAGTTTGACCAGGCGGTGAACGTTGTCGTATTGGCGAGCCCGTGCGGCGCCCGCTTCGCGCATGCGCAGAAGAGATCTCGGAAACGGGTGGAGCTATCGACTTGAAATTTGCTATGTGAATGTATCTTGCCCCGGATACGAATTTTATCGGGTCGCCGAGCCCGTGCGACACCAGCTTCGCGCATGCGCAGACGAGATCTCGGAAACGGGTGGAGCTATCGACTTGAAATTTGCTATGTGAATGTATCTTGCCCCGGATACGAATTTTATCGGGTCGCCGAGCCCGTGCGACGCCAGCTTCGCGCATGCGCAGACCAGATCTCGGAAACGGGTAGAGCTATCGACTTGAAATTTTGTTTTTTAATAGCCCGGACAACGTCGGGCTCATCGGCTAGTCTCTTATATATTTTGAAACAATCTGTCTGTCTGTTTGTCTGTCTGTCTGTCCTTTATACAAATCTACGATTCTCGACCGATCGGGACGAAACTTGGTACGTGTGTGTAGTTTGACCAGGCGGTGGTCGTTGTCGTATTGGCGAGACCGTGCGACGCCCGTGCAGCGCATGCGCAGACGAGATCTCGGAAACGGGTGGAGCTATCGAGTTGAAATTTGCTATGTGAATGTATCTTGCGCCGTGTACAAATTGTATCGGGTCGCCGAGCCCGTGCGACGCCAGTTTCGCGCATGCGCAGACCAGATCTCGGAAACGGGTGGAGCTATCGACTAGAAATTTGGTATGTGAATGTATCTTGCCCCGGATACGAATTTTATCGGGTCGCCGAGCCCGTGCGACGCCAGCTTCGCGCATACGCAGACCAGATCTCGGAAACGGGTGGAGCTATCGACTTGAAATTTGGTTTTTGAATAGCCCGGACAACGTCGGGCTCATCGGCTAGTCTATTATATATTTTGGGAAATCTGTCTGTGTGTCTGTTCGCGATGGACTCGAAAACGGCCAAGCCGATTTCGATGAAACTTGGTATGTGGGGGTACTTTCGGCCGGGGAGTGGCATGGGCATATTAATTTGCCCGTGCGACGTGACCTTGACATCCAGTCATTTCAAGGTCAAATGCCCGAGTATCACGGGATTTCGATAAAATTAGTGTCTAGGGATACTTTCGTATGGGGAGTGTCGTAAGCCTATTCGTTTGCCCGTGCGACGTGACCTTGACATCGGGTCAATTCAAGGTCAAATCGCGAATTTTGATGGGATTTCGACGAAATTTTATACATAGGGTTACTTTTGTCCATCGTGACCCCGACCTGACATTGACCTTCAAAATGATCAATTCAAGGTCAAATCGGGTAAAACCGGATGGATTTCGATGGGTACTTTTGTCCGGGCAGTGTTTTGGACTGGTCAAATCGTGACCCCACCTCACCTTGACCTTCAAAATGGACAATTCAAGGTCAAATCGCGCAATTCGCCGAAAAGCATAGGGGAAACAGCCCGGACGAAGTCCGGTCCACCTGCTAGTATTATATGAATTAAGAGTGATAATGGTACTCTTGAGTGCCTAATAAAAGTACAGGGTGGAATAATAGTACAGGTTGGAAAATGTCGCGTAACTGAATAGTACAGGGCGGAATAAACATACAGACTGGAAATATTAGTACCATACATCCCCACAAAACGCACCATCTGAATGGTTTACTGATGCCATGTGACAGAAATAGTTTCGATGGATAGCCAGACCAGTCTGTGAATCTGCACTGTTCTGCAGTGTGCTGATAACTGTTTTTCAACAATCAGAGTTCATTTCTTTATGAATAACACAATTTAAGATTGGTGAATTATTTCTTTTGGTTAATTTAATAAACGTACAGGGCCAAACAACGATCGTACAGGTGGGAATTTGTCCTCGATTTTAATAATCGTACATGTATGTTTATTAGGCACTCAAGAGTAAGTCTCATTTCAAGCAGGATAAGCATAATCCAAATTGTTCAAACCAAAAGATATCTGATAATAACTTATAAGCATTTCCAATCAATACATATCTAAAAAATTCCAAAGTTATGGTTGAGAAACTTTTATATCAAATTGACCTCTTAGTAAAATTCAAAATACTGACCCAAATGACCCTAGATTAGCTCTCAATGCAATGGATTTTCAAAACAAATCCAGGGCGAAGAACGTACCCCCACCATCAGCAAGGGGTCACCCCCTCCCAAACCTTCCTCCGCTCAGGCATTCAGGATATGCCTTCGGAATATCATTGCCCAAAAACAGGTGTCCCCAAAAAATCCCTGGATATTTCACTGCATTACCAGCTTTGGAAGTTTGGTTCAGTAGGCCTACAAATATTCAAAACTGGAGTTATTGCATGGTCGGAAACCAAAATGTTATGAAATTGGTTATGAAATAGGGCTGTAACTCGCATTAAAATAATTGGACGAAAGCAATATTTGAACTTGGCCTGTAGTTTTAGCTGGGAAATAAACTTAACAACTTTGGTTGAGATGAAATAATCCAAACTGGAGACAGTGGAGGTAAGTGCATGGAGTTCAAGTTATCGATCCGAAACCAAAAATGTTAACGGATGGACAGACGGACAGACAGACTGATTACATAATACTAATAGTAATACAACTTTTTTTCAAAAGGGCTTATAAAAACCAATGAAGGAGGCAAAAAAGTATGTGGCAGAAACAGAACACCATACCAGGGCATCACCAATGGCACCAAGTGACCATGTGCTCAGTTTTTTTGTCAAACTTTCACGAATTAGAATTTAGATATTAGTCATTTACAACTTAAGTTAAAAGTTACCTGTAATAATTATTCTGTAATCAGATCATAAATATGTGTTCGTTCTTTTGGTTCGATAATATCGTTATTATTACTTACATTTCGGCATTTTGATTCAAGTTGAAAATGAAATACTGTGAAAAATATATTATTTTTTTTTGCGAGGCGCGCATTGACACGATGTCTTCAACGACCTTGGCATTGGTTCATGCCATATATGGATGATGGGGATTGGCTTTTTTGGACTCTTTATATAATATAGAACGGTCATTAAATTTCAAGTCATAATGTTGCCGATTGGCGAAATTTTTCATTAAAAAACGAGCGTGTTAACTAATAATTAGTATTATACTTACGCATATATATATATCAGAAACTGTCCAGAATGCCAAACTCCATGTCAGTGGTACCGGTACCTCAGCTATGCCTCGCTAACAAAGCTGTAGAGTCAACCGTTTGCCATTCTAACTTCACTGAGAGTGTGTTGAATGCTGAAAACCGAACACCATGACTGTTGTTACTCATCTAACCACTAACTCGTGGCCACGACTTTATTCTCGTGCCCACGACTTTATTCTCGTGCCCACGACTATATTCTCGTGGCCACGACATTATTCTCGTGGCCACGACTCCATATTCTCGTGCCCACGACATTATTCTCGTGGCCACGACATTATTCTCGTGGCCACGACTTCATGCTCGTGGCCACGACTTTATTCTCGTGGCCACGACATTATTCTCGTGCCCACGACTCTATTCTCGTGGCCACGACTTTATTCTCGTGGCCACGACCTTATTCTCGTGGCCACGACTTCATAGTCTCGTGGCCACGACTTCATATTCTCGTGGCCACGACCATATTCTCGTGGCCACGACCATATTCTCGTGGCCACGACTTTATTCTCGTGGCCACGACCATATTCTCGTGGCCACGACTTCATTGTCTCGTGGCCACGACTTCATATTCTCGTGGCCACGACTTCATATTCTCGTGGCCACGACTATATTCTCGTGGCCACGACATTATTCTCGTGGCCACGACTTTATGCTCGTGGCCACGACTTTATTCTCGTGGCCACGACATTATTCTCGTGCCCACGACTTTATTCTCGTGGCCACGACTTTATTCTCGTGCCCACGACTTCGTAGTCTCGTGGCCACGACCTCATATTCTCGTGGCCACGACTTCATATGCTCGTGGCCACGACTTCATATTCTCGTGGCCACGACTTTATTCTCGTGGCCACGACTTAAAATAAAAAATTCGGATGTCACCTCCGGGGCTCCATACCTCACGTGCCTTTAAAGTGATGTGAAACGTAAATTGAACCTCACAATTGAGTTCCCTGCGTCATTCTGTGGGAAGAGTGAATAAAATAACTCCGATACACGAAATCCCCCATCCAGAAGTCAGTTTGTACACATTATACGGCCATTCGGCTAACTATTTATATTCATCAATCGTCCCGATTAATCTCACCATAATAACACGAAAATACAAACCGATGCGTTGTCTTGTGCAGTCACGGAAATGCCCGAGCACTTCCGACTCGATTGGGATTGAATCGGGTTTCGTTCTCAGAAATGGCTTCTAGGGAGGATGACCGTTCGCTGGAATAGCGTCATGCACATCAGAATATTAAAGCGAAAAACAAATTGACATCGCAATCGGTAGTCAATTCGACAGGGAAGGAATATAAAGGGAATTGTTGCGTGAAATCACAAACGGAAGAACATTGGCCGAGTTAGTGGCAAAGATTATAATCGAACAGTGATCGAGAGGTAATAATTCCAAAATGTTACTATTTATAGAAAATTGTAAGCGCATTGACCGAATTTTTACATCAATCTGGCCGCAAGCACAGTACCGTTCAGAAAGAGTTGTCTTACTTTTGTAACTCAAAACTGTTTAATTACATTATACCTGTACAATAGTACAAATAATTGGTATTCAATATGCCAGTACAGAACATTTGTTAGCTCATTGGCCATGAAATGTTTTTAATGGCAAATTCTGTTGTCAAGCTTTAGTAAGCACTATTCATTCTGATGGATGATAACTATAATGGAAAGCCTTTTTCACATGTATTAGCTAATTGCACATTAGCGTAAGTGAATTACAATTAAGCGTAATGTATTACACTCAGGTGTAATGCACACATATAAAGCGTACTTCACTTACGCTTAACCATATGATGTAGATAAAGCATTACTCCTATGCGTAATAGAATTATGACTAGTGTGCTTAAGCGTAATTGATTAAAGTGTGCTTAAGCGTAATTGATTTACACTTAAGCTCACTGGTCATTTATTTTCATTGATAGATTAATTACACTTAATCATAAATGAATTATGCTTAAGCGATTATACGAGAAGCCGTTTTCACATTTATTCTGATTCTGCTTAATCGCAAATCATTTACGCTTAAGTGTAAATCATTTGCACTTAAGAGCAAATCATTTATACTTAAATACAAATCATATGCGCTTTAGCGGAAATAATATGGGAGGCCCTTTTCACATTTATTATTTATTTGCGCTTAAGCGCAAATATTTGTGCTTAAGCATAAATCATTAAGCACAAATATTTGTGCTTAAGCGTAAATCATTTGCGCTTAAGCACAAATATGTGTCTATCAATTTATTTGCGCTTAAGCGCAAATACCTAACACTCCATTACATCCCTCTGATGTGAATGATTGAGTCCATCTCATATTATATTAGCATGGGCCCATAGTAATAGCCCCATACAGACTCGAAGTTGAAGAAAAAACATATTTCCATATGCATATCAGCATCTCTGTCCCTGGTGTCCCAAGATTTGGTGCCTCACTCCCAGAGCTCATGTATATTTTATTATCTCCTGCACAGATATATACCATTTCCATGGCCATAAATAGGGAATTAGGGGTTACTGGGGTTTGCTTCCCTCATATGGTGTACTCATTGACTTGAAGTTGGGGAAAAACCCCTATTTTCATAATATCAGCATCCCTGTCCCCAAGAATTTGTGTCGCCATCCCAGAGATATAGTATATTTTATAAAAGAGACATATCCTACACAGATCTATATCATTTCCATGGTCATAAAACAGATCTTGGGGTTTCTGGGGGATTGTTTCCCTCATATGGTGGGGCTATATCAATTTTAGTGATGTGTTTAGGCCTGTGCCATGTAAAATTAATTCAGGGGGGATCATTGCATATTGATTTTTATTTGCGCTTAAGTGCAAATGATTTGCGCTTAAGCGCAAATATGATCTATTTGCTTAATTGCAAATGATAGAGGTTATTTGCGCTTAAGCGTAAATAAATAATAAATGTGAAAAGGGCCTCCCATATAATAGATCACATTTATGGCAATTTTATGCTAAAGCGCAAATATATTATTAGACACATATTTTTTGCGCTTGAGCGCAAATGATTTACACTAATAAATAATATATTTGAAAAGGCTGTCTCCCATGCGATTTCCTCTAAACTCAAATTTACTCTGGCAATAAGACATCAATCAAACATCGGTTTAGACTCCCCCATATACTATGAGATGGACTCAATTATTCAGACAGAGGAAATCAGTTGGAGTTAGGTATTTGCTTAAGCATTATTCATATTAATTATGCTTATGTGTAAATGAGTTCCGCGCTTAAGCGTAAATGAAGTACGCTTAAACGTAATTCATATACACTCTCATTGAACTCCCCTCAAGCTGAAATGGATGCAACCGCATTACTAATGCCAGTAACCTACATCAGGTTATACCAATATACATGAGGTATATGGGGAGCCAAATTAACATTTAATAAATAATAGAGCTTAAGCGATATAATTGAGCTTAAGCGATATAATAAGGGAAGATATAATTGCGATTAAGTTCAATAAGGAAATATCTAATTGCGCTTAGCACAATAAGGAATATCTTATTGCACTTAAGCACAAAAAGGAATATCGTATTGCACTTAAGCGCAATAAGGAATCTCTAAGCGCAATAAGGAATCTTCTTATTGCACTTAAGCGCGATAAGAAAGAAATATTCTTATTGCACTTAAGTGTAATTAGAGATTCCTTGATTTGGGGGGGGGGGGGGGGCTTTAGCTCAATTATTTATTAAATGTTAATTTGGCTTCCTCCCATAGAGGTGAGATAGCTGATGAACCCAATTACACTCAAGCGTAATTCAAATGTATTACGCTGATCGTAAGTTAATTATGCTTAAGTATAAATAATTTATGCTTAAGTGTAATTAGCTACTATAAAGTGAATCTGGGATAAGGGGAGTACTCTAAATTGTTCTTTCGACCAGCTGTTTCTACCAATTAAAAAAAATTCTCATTTATTTTGAAACTAATGAAAGACAATGGTATATTTTTTTACTAGTAATATTCATTATAAACTTGTACAAATCTGAAAACAAACAAAATTTTAATATTTAAGAAATTTAGAGTTCCCTCTCTTACAGCAGCAACCACTATGCCAGGAAGACCAATCGATCTAGTTCAGCCCGATTGGGCTATTATAATTTATAGATCGTTCGGTGGTTCATGCACTCTCTGCGTTTGAAATATTGCTAATAATTTCCATTTACATAAGTCAATAATGCCATTGCAGATAACTTCATCTTAAATTCGACCAAATGTGTTGACGTTTGATAAGAAGGGCAGGAATTCCCCGATTTGTTTATTTTCAATCGATGAGAAGCATGACGACCTGGATCAGCTGATCGGTTCGGAGGTGTGCCAATCGTATTTTGCATGCTGTGAATACCCATTCACGCCTAAATTTGCAAACAATCCATATATTATAACATATACACAGTGTGTACACTTTGTTAGTTGCCAATTAATTCTCGACATTTCAATTAGAAAACATGAGATATCGATGCAAAAATCAAGACATAATCACATTATCTAGTTTGTGTTTTGTTGAATCTACTTTCGGTTATCGACATGTCGGCTATTGTTTTGGCTGTTCTCTTAACCGTGCGTGCCAGCCGATCGTCGTTTTTCGGGCGGTTCCGATTTCTTCCGAATATAATTCCATGACCTCCACGCGATGATTCGCGCCGAAAATGTGGTTGTATCTGAGAAGATTTCTTACTCTGACCGCAGTTTTCAACAATTTAATACGGGGCGAATACCGCATCAATAATATGCAACCTTGGGGTTTTATTTCTAGTTTTTTATGACCTTTCTTATGGTATATCGGATACAGTTCTGTCTGACATGAAATATATACCCACCGGGAGTGAAGCTAATGACTTTAACTAATTATAATGTTGTTCTTACTCATTATATTGTTATTATAAATGGGCTCTTATATTGCATAATACTTAATATATAGAAATGTGATGTTAGAGAGTAAAGTTAAATTCAGCCTTTATGACTTCTCCCTGATAACAGTCCATTTCTCCCCAATAATCTATTAGGGAGAAGTCATTTCTCCCAGTTTGAATTATTTAGGCTGGTCTCTGCTTTGTGGACCATGAAAAAAGGTATAGTAATTTCCATGCATAATAGAATACTGGGTAATTATATTTGAAATATTTTAAAAAGATGTAGAAAATGATTGTATATATATTTATAAAACACCTTCCTGGTATATTGATCATGCATTCAGTGCATTAGATAGTATAATAATCTTAGACTTACTTTACAAATTGATCTTAGAGATTTCTTAAAGGGGGACTGTACCTAACTCCAGCCATTTATCGGTCCTAATTTATATATAATAATCGACCTCTTAAAGGGGTACTGTACGCCATTTTCAATAAATTTCCGGTGATAACAACGATCTATTATCGATACTATATAGAAACATTAGTAATTTGAGTCGAAGATGTATTCTGTAAACGCTCAGGTTAATAGGCTATCTTAAAATTTAATAATTTAAAAGTTAATAATTTAATATAAATTGAATTTATGGCTGGAGCCATAAAATGGCATAAATTAAAATACGAATTTCCGTGTACAAAACGTAATCAAATTATAATTGAGGGATACTGGATTAGTAAACCCATTGCACACACGATCGTTTGAAACATTATGCTTATACGGGGAGAAAACTCAAGCCACTCATTGACTAGTGACGATACAATAACTTAAATGAGTATATGGGACTACTATGCATATAAAAAAAATTGATTCATTTGGTTGAAAACTGTACAAAAATTACTCGACAACGACAACTTGTATTTTTGCATTCTGGTAAATTTGCCATCCGTAACACTACTTCGTACTCAACAGACTTTCAAAGAATGGAAAAGTTGTTACCTTATTCTCCGACTCGGGGATTATAGAAACCAACAACAACATCTTGGGTACAGTACCCCTTTAACCACAGCAGAATTATGGGTAACTTTTCAGGATTTAGTCGGAAATATGGCTTGTTGCAATTCATCGGAAAGCTCTCGGCATATTTCCGACTAAATCCTGAAAAGTTACCCATAATTCTGCTGTGGTTAAGAGGTCGATTAATTAGAGCACTACTGTACTTAATAGAAAATATGCAATAAAAGAATTACTATTAGCCAATAATGAGATCTAAATAAACCAACGTACACAAAGAACCATAATCTGATAATAATAACGAAAATGAGTATATTTTGCTCTCATACCTGGCTCAAATTCATTCATTTGTTGCATATATTCTGTTGATTATAACAGGAGATGGTCCCATAAATGGCTGGATTTAGAGTACATTCCCCTTTATAATCATAAAATTATCTTTCAAACATAGTCTGAGATCTCAATATAATGGTACATAAATAAAATACACAAAATATATGTAGAAATCAGTAGAAATCTTAATAAAAAAGGAATTGCATGGCAATTTTATAATTATATTAGTGGGAATGTCACCTTACACAATGTCTCTTCAACTAAGCAACTCAAAAAGTAAGTTTCCATTACATTTCAAAATATTCATCAGAATAAGGCCAAATAAAGTAAATATTCTGTTTCTTGAAGGAGAATTTAGTCTGACTATACTTTTTATCTTAGATCAAATATGCATTGTTTGTGTAAATAATAGCCGGGTTCAGCCATACTTACATGTAACTTGTAACATGTATTGCTATGGTATTGCTATAAATATGGCAGGAAAAGTAATGTGATTTTACAGTGCCAAAACTACTTGTTTTGAGATATCAGCCCAACTTGTAACAGAACGTGTAAACAATAATATGGTGGTAGACCACCAATATGTGTAATGAGTATTAATTTTGGCATATGCAATCTGTAAGTTGGTAAGTAAAATAGCTTCTTTTATATTGTTACCTTACTCGTATTGAAATTCACGGTAGAATACGACAAAGAGAGTTTAGTTTAAGAGATTAATAGAGCTTTCTGATGAATGGCAACAAGCCATATTTCTAACTAAATCCTGAAAAATTACCCATAATTCTGCTGTGGTTAAGGAGTCGATTATTTAGGGCATTACTGTTGATGTGTATTTACAGCATGATCATCTTTAAATCTACCAACAGAGGATGATTAAGTAACGAAATTACTGTTACAAAAAATCTGCACGAGTTCAAAACCGAGTGAAAATTAGTACTTCATGAATTTAAATATGAGTATTAAGGTACATGTAGCTACAAAGTCACAATGAAATATAAAATGCATGGAAAAAATCTCATGTTTAAACGTGCAATGACAGACAATCCAGGGTTCAAGTACATATATATCAGAGGCCATTTATACTTTTATTCTTAATTGGATTTCAGTGCAATTCAATTGCAATTATTTGAAATTATTGTAGGCATGCAACCGGTTTCAATTGCACTTAATAAGCCTGTAAGGATGGAAAAGGATGGAAAAACCAGGCGTTTTCGATCTAGTCAATACCATTAAATTGAAGAAACATGGATAAAAAAATATTTTCATTGAAAATATAACCTCAGCATGACATTTTATGAAACAATTCTGTGACAAGTTGCAAGTTCACTGTAAGGAAAGACACTGGAAATGTAATAGATACCAATTTACCAAACATGCAACTGTCACATGAATTCAAATTTGCTGTGTGAAAATCATTTGGACCACACCAATATCATACCCTGGTTTATAAACATTTGGGTTGAAAAATAGATAAAGAGGGAAATATAATACAACTTCAACAATCGACAAACAGTTCAAATTATATTATAAATATTATATGATTTATGATAAATTATTTAAAATAAAAAAAATTGAGGTATTTCTTCCCGTAAAAGATTTTAGACAAAGGAAAAGTTCAGAGAAAGCAAAATAAAGACTCTTCCATCAACTATTTTTTGCCAGATCCTTCCGATTTTTGTCAACAACAGGAGTGAACTTGGACTATTGAACAGCTACGTGTTCAATAGTGTTCAATAGTCTGAAACAGATAGCAAGGAATCCCATTACATGTATTGTCAAAAAGTATTACATCAGTGCAACCCAACCAGGAATGACGGCAGGACTCAGCCGGAGCTAATCAGAAGATAGTCGCAGTCGCATGTATATTTTATTGTTATGTACATGGTCATTGACGTCACACTGCGGGGAAAGATCCATATAATGATGGTAAAAATGAAGGATATAGGAAAGTTTCAAACCAATGATTGTGTAGCTGTTCAAAAGCCTGGGTGTCAAGCCTTGAAATAGGGTGTCTGTCATTTGCAGCATGAGGTCCTCAGAGGGTGAATTTAGTGATGCTACCCCGCATAGCAGGCTAGCATCACCAAATTCACCCTCTGGGGACCTCATTCTGCTTACACTTCAGCAGAACGAGATTCCCAGAGGGTGAATTTGGTGATGCTAGCCTGCTATGCAGGGTAACATAACTAAACTCACCCTCTGGGGACCTCATTCTGCAAATGACAGACACCCTATTTCAAGGCTTGCTGGGTGTCACTCAAGTCTGAATTTAGTGTGCCTGTCATTTGCAGAATGAGGTCCCCAGAGATAGCATCACTAAATTCACCCTCTGGGGACCTCATTCTGCTTAGGCCTCATCTTCTCTAGAAAGTTTCTTTATTATCAAATTTATATAGAAATTTCTTCACATAGATTCTATTTCTTTTTTAGTTTAGTTTCTCTATATCCCCAAATTGTCAGATGACACATTGCATAATCGAGGTTCCCAATAGGTGAACATCACAACTTGATATTCACCATTTGGGAACTTCAATCTGAGTATATGTCTCCCATAGCAGATGAGGCCATGCATAATGAGGTCCCCAGTGGGTGAATTTGGTGATGCTAGCCACTGCGGGATAGCATCACTAAATTCACCCTATGGGGACCTCATTCTGAAAATGACAGGCACACTAAACCCAGGCTTGGTGTCACTCAGACTAATAAACAATCATTAATTTTTTTTTTTTTACAATATGGGAAAAGTTGTAGGATAGGTTATCAATTTTATATGGGTTGGGTATAATAAACTAAGCTGTTAAATTGCTGTTGCCATATTTGAATAATAGCAGCAATAACACACCCAGGACTAACCACAGTTAAGTCAAATTGGTGCAATGAAGAAAGTGTAATGAAGAACTCCAAATACCACAGGAAGAATAGAAATAAATTCTTTAAAAATATATCCTTTAAAATACAATAAAGATGCAAAACTAGTACACCAAAATTAAAAAATTAAATCAAGATCTCCGCAAATGGTTTTGGACATAATATTACAATCAATAGCACTACTGATTAAGAAACCTTTCACAACAATACACTCATAACAAACATAGCATTAAATATTAAATAAATATAGCAAATCTTTATAAATAATATCTGGATAGATATGTTGGACAGCAAAGTTGCTATATATGTGGATTTCAGAATGGACGTATAAATTATCACAACCCAAAGTGGTATGTTTATACATCTGAGATGAATAGTCAGCAAAAGCATGAATATTTGAAAAATAAAATATCGCTTTTTTATTTTGAATGCCGGCTTAATTTGCTGAATCCGGGAGAAATTGGGGGTTATCTGTATTTGTGGAATTGCTGTGGCTATCTGGGAGTCTCACAATCCGTGAAACTAACAGCTCTGATAGTCACTCACATTTTATGAGAATATTTCAACTAAACCAATTAACTCTTTCTATACTAAATGGATTCTCCCACTCAGTTATAAAAGTATAAATTGGAATGGTCTATTATTTATTTGGAGGGATGTTAAGGATATATGAGCAGACAAAAAGACTTTCAGTTACAACAACAGGGAATGGCAAGTAGAGAACCCTCTTGGTTATATGCTGTCCGCGATCACTCATTGCTGTTATATTAAATTGTATTCTACAATTGTGTAAAATGTGTCAAGTTATAAATAAATAATCATAGTCATAGTAACAATATACAAAAGTTTATTTGACGGTTTATTTTTAATTCTGCTGAAAAATTTAATAAAACCAAATGTGACATAAACTAGGCCAATATATACCAAAGAATGTCAATGTGTTATTGAAAAAGTAACACAAAATATTATTGGTGTCCCTCTAGAATATTGTAACTACTGTATGCACCCATCAGTAAGCCCATCCCTAATAAGCCCAGTCTATGATTTTGCTCCCAAAAAAATCATAGGGTGGTCCTCGAAGATAAGCCCACCCCCATTTTTTAGAACTTGGAGGGCAAGTATACATTGATGTCGGATTACCTCTCAATAAAGATGACAAGAATTCATGCACAAATACATGTATAGCATTACTCCAGCAAACTCATTAATACTACCTGCCACATTGTGTTACACAAAATGCTGTATTACAATATATAATATGATCTTTGTGTCTTATTTTAAATATCTATCTAACATAATAAAACACAAAAGAAATTATTTTCAAGATTCATATAAACACGACATTAGATTACTAGTAGCAGGATGAATGCAAATTGAGATTTTTCATGTGGGGATCGTAGAAGGTAAGCCCAGCCTCAAGTTTTTGTGTCAAAAAAATCATGCCCCCCCCCCCCCCCCCCCCCCCCCCCCCCCCCCGGGCCATGTGGGGATCGTAGAAGGTAAATGAATAGAAAATTAAAATTAAAAGAGGATAGTATCTTTTATGTAGCATTTCTCATTTGGATGTTATTCTATACACTCGAATCTTAAAGATATTTAGTATATAAAATAACATGTTGGAAAAAGTAGTGCTACAGGAAATATGCTAATTTCTTTGATGTTGAATTTTCTATGCATATATTTTATTTAGTTTAGAGGGACACAAATTTGTTTTTAAATTCTCAATAAAAAATGATATTCTTTGGTATTTATAGGTCTAGTTTATATGTCACATTTGGTTTCCAACATTTTTTCAACTGAACAAAGCAGAATATTATGTTAGATGAGATTTCAAATGTTGTTGTTGTAACTGGAGGTCTGGAACCCTGAATTCATATGCCGTAGATTTAACCCTTTCATGACGGGAGTAGCGCCAGTGCATTCTCTTATATATGCAAGTCTCCCATAGGGAGCCTCGCATATATAAGAGATTGCACTGGCTTACAAGGCCAAGGTAAATATTGTTGGGCCAAATTATTCCCTTATATATGCAAGGCTCCCTGTGTGGAGACTCGGGTATACAATGTATAAGAGAATGCATTGGCACAGGGTTTTCGTAAAATATCAGGAAGCTCCAGTTATGGAAGGGTTAATGAGGAATAAATAACAATTGCATGGGGCCCTGAATACAACTGAAATGTGACTTTCTGCCAGTGTTGACAATTTCGCGAAAAAGTTAATTCATATAATAGGTACATGCAGTAAGTAGGTTAACCTTCATTCGCACCATGTATCCACTGTGGATGAACAGAAGTAGAATTATTTGTACAACTTTTTCGTAGTACTGTAATTTGAGGCGGAGAAAATAAGTCAGAACAATGAGTAGATTGAGAGTCGCATGCCTCATATCGGTGGTACAAATTTCTATTTATATGTCAAATTTGTCCCAGAAACGTTGTGGACTTTGAACAGTCCAATGACGAACATCCTAGTTTCGCGCAAACCAGTTGCAAGATTTGTTTTCAGACAGATATTTGTAGTTGTCTCGTCATAAAATATCTCCTGACCTGAAATTTATGAGAGCTTTCCGATGAATGGCAACAAGCCATATGTCCATATAAATCCTGAAAAATTACCCATAATTCTGCTGTGGTTAAGGAGTCGATTATTTAGGGCATTACTGTAGCTGCATAGATGTTAAAATTTGCATGGCTTTGTTGTTATAACTTCATAAAATCTTTTTCTGGTGGCTGGGTGTTTGTCGTCCACTGTATCAACAGTATATAACACCCCGCAATGAATAACAGTACATGTACTATGAAAACGTGTACAAATAATGACTTCGGTTCATCCACATCAGTATCATTGGTAACATATTGAAATGTAGTCTACTGTGGAGATCGAGAGTCAATTGGCCTTTAGTATCTGTTCTCGAATACCTTCTGTTTGCATTCAGTCCTCAATTTATTTATCTTTGAGTTTGGCAAGGGTGACGGGATTTCAAAAATGTTCTGAAAAAAAAATGAAGAAAAAGTCAGCAACTCTTTTCTTGCCAGATTTGACATATACTGTCATTGGTATGTGACAATGTGATAAGTGCACATCAGTCAAATAAAAGTCACATAATCGAGATAACTGAGTCTCGGCCATATAGGATTCATCCAGTCCCTGTTTAAGTGCTGTAGGTCAAATTTCTGAAGGTGCATTCCATATATGGAACTTTTGAATATTCATGATTCCATATAGAGAGCATTTTAATATTCATGAATTCCATATATGGAATCTTGAAATGAATATTCAAAAGTTCCATATATGGAATGCACCTCCAGAACTTTGACCTGTAGCACCTAAACCATGGAACGGGGGCTGGATGAATCCAATATGGCCATGACTCAGTGATCTCACTTATTGAATACAGAGTTGCAAGCATTACTTCCAATTACGGGTACAGAGCTGTCGGGGAAACATTGTTCTTATGCCATCCATGTACACATTATTTATGGCAACACATGACACATGACACATGCCATGATCCAGTTCCATCTAGCAGAATAAAGCTCTTAGAACAACATTAGAATCATGAAAAATCATATAATATCGCCATATCACTTTTAGTTTTCACTAAGAAACATAATGAGATGTCTCACCTGCAAAAAGGTATGGCAGTTGAAGACTTTGGTGTCGCTTGGAAGTTCTTGGAGTAAATCCACCAGAGACATGAATGAATTGCACTCAAGTAGTCTATCTTTGTTCATCATGAGGAGAGTGAGACCCACTCGGATAAGGATTTTGGACCCCTCATAGAAGAAACAGTCCCATATCCTGAACACAGTCTGAAGAAGGATATTCAAATACATGTATGACCATTAACACGTTCACTGCCGATGCCCATTCGATTACATGCAAAAAGTATGAGATATTAAACTCGTAGTCGGCAGCCAACATGTTAAAGGGACCCAAGACACTCGCAGTGGGTAAATGTGCAACAAAATATAAGAAGTCTGTAAAAAATAACATCAGCACTAAGAAGAACATGGAGAAATAGATAAACTTTCTTTGTTCTTATATTCATTATTGATAGTTGTCCAATAAGGAAATTTCGTGTGTTGAAACTTTAGTTATGTAAACAAAACTGTAACAGTGATTTGTCAACAAACATCGCTAATCATGCAGTATGTTTAAATATTTTAGTCTTAATGTGATTAAACTATGGAATCTTATTGGACTAATTGGACTTTTATCGGTAATTCCACTGTAACAGTACTGATTACATAACAATAGTTTTGATATGCAAAATCTCATTATTGCTGAGTTTTTAATAATGAAAATATTATTATTAGATCTTTATTTCCTCCATAAATGAAGACTGGCATAAAGTGACAAACAAGAGCAATAATTCAACATTATACACAGTGGAACCACAGGGTGTTATACACAACTGCCTGACATACCGGTAAAACATTTCTAATACAGTAAACCACTTTGATGGCCTTGAGTCCTATTAAATAAGGGTATGCCTACCTGAGTTTAGTGTGCCTGTCATTTGCAGAATGAGGTCACCAGAGGGTGAATATTAGTGAAGCTATCGCGCACAGTGGGTTAGCATCACCAAATTCACAATCTGGGGACCTCATTCTGCATGGCCTCATCTGCTATGGGAGACATAAACTCAGATTGAAGTTCCCAAATGGTGAATATTGTGATGTACACCCATTAGGAACCTCCCTTATGCAATGTGTCATCTTCCATTTTGGGGATATATAGAAACTAAGCTAAAAAAGAAATAGAATCCATGTGAAGAAGTTTCTATAGAAATTTGGTAATAAAGAAACTTTCCAGAGATGATGAGACCTAAGCAGAATGAGGTCCCCAGAGGGTGAATTTAGTGATGCTAGCCCGCTATGTGGGATAGCGTCACTAAATTCACCCTCTGGGGACCTCATTCTGCAAATGACAGGCACCTTATTCTCAGGTCTGAGGGTATGCCTGATTTTTTATTGGTGAACATAAGAATTATATAGTGAATCACTAAAATACAACAAGCAGCATGCGCCTTGTCTATCTGTTTTTATTGCAAAAGATTGTTCCTTCGGGAAACAATCAAAGATAAAATCTTCACATCACCCTTTCTTTTTTCACAGAACTTATAACATATGTTGCGAGTAATGGATCAGAAACTTTTGATTTAAATTTAAAGCGTCATAGATAGACACTTTGCATAAAAGGTACACAATCCAATTACATGGTCCCTGTATCATCAAATTTTAAAACAACATTTCTTCAAAAAAGTTTTATTTGTCAACATTTTGTTCAATGCAATTTGGTATATCGAGAGGCCGCCAAGTATTCCAGGTGGTGAAAAATAACAGATTTCAAAAATCGATATCTAATAACTCTGAGATTTGATGTGTAGGTTCCTCAACTCGAATCAAAGAGTTTTTACCACCAAAGCCAAAGAAATAGTAATGTAGGAGCTTTAATTAGGATTATGTATCTTTAACTCCTTCCACTGACCATATTGGCCATAACATAGTGAGATAGAATGCTGGGTCAGGGAATTGGACAAAACTGATTTTCGAACTCGATCGAGATATTGTTTTGAAAGGTCCATATTCCAAATATGGGTTAAATTAGTTGATATTTATTCAAGTTGTCGCTGTAACGGACATAAAATTTCTATAAATAAAACAAGTGGCATAACTCTGGTTAGAAAGTTGGGGCGGAACCGATTTCCTGTGTAGGCTACAGCTGTCGCACATGACAATTAACCAAAAATTCGATTTCCTGTGTAGGCTACAGCTGTCGCACATGACAATTAACCAAAAATTGTCAGAATCCATCAATAAACAGCTATGTTATATAGGTTTGTTCCGCCCACCAGGACCTCTAAAACCGTCCCTCGCCAAACATTAAATTGAGTTTTGATAAAAATTTGACTAAAAACGCAGGTGTAAGAGATTTTTCCATTGAATTCAATTTCTGTTAAACATATGCATGTGCAATTGCAGGTTGGGAGAATTTAGCAAATCGAGCTAATTGTGTGACACAGATACACTTGGAGAATGTTCGCAAGAAAGCTAATCGTCAGACACATATCCAAAATTTTTGGCTTTTAATAAATCTCTTAAAATGTAATTTGTGTGGTGGATTCTGTCACACAAAGGTTAGATATACATGTTATACATACAATGTGTTTGTACCGATTCATGTATCACAACTCGGCTCGTTTTCGTGGTCATATAGCTCTATAGCTATATGACCACGAAAAGGAACCCCGTGGGGATACATGTACATGAATCAGTACAGACACATTGTGAATATAAACACATATTTATCAGCAGAATTACAATTTACTTTCTATTCACCTAGTGAAAGCCTTGAGGATCTTTAACCTTTTCTATACTGAATGGATTCTCGCATTTGATTATAAGATTATGGTCTATGGTTCATTTGGAGGGATGTTCGGACAATAAAAGCAGACAACAGACAGACAAAAAGATAATACAAGTGCAGTTAAGGATTCATATTCATTGATGTGAAATGTTCAGATAATAAGTTCAACAAATGACCTATGGTTATTTGTTGAACTTATTATCTGAACATTTCCGCTATGTACAACTTAAAAACTTGTTACAAAACACATACATTAGGTTCACTAGAAATTGTATGTTGGAAACGATGCCTCTCTACCAACGAATATACTCTAGCCATGTTCCTGCGTAATCAGTATTCAGAGAGTGTTCATGTTAGCGGACTTACAACCTGATATTGTGGCAATGTTGTTGGAAATGCAGCAGACAAATCAACTAAAGTTAGTTGTAGGGGAGATTTGGATTGTAAAAAGAAGAAACTTCTAATTTGGGTTGCTATAGAAATATTCTTGGTGCGAAAGAATCACGTGATATAACCCGGGAAAGCTCAACGTACGCCGATAAGTTGAACAGCGAAGTAACTTCATGGGAATCATTAAGTGAAGTGAAGTGAAGTTAGGAGCTTTGAAGATCTAAACCAATTTCTATAAAATGGGAACGTCTATATAGTTATCACATGAATCAGCTGACCACCGCTAGGTAATAGTGACCCAGTTCTGAAGTCATTGTTTCTCTCACTGAGAGCTTTCCGATGAATGGCAACAAAACATATTTCCGACTAAATCCTGAAAAGTTACCCATAATTCTGCTGTGGTTAACCCTTTGAGTGCCAGTTCGATTTTTGTATCAACCCATATACCCTGTGCCAATGCATTCTCTTATATATGCGAGTCGACCATAGGTCGCCTCGTATATATAAGAGAATGCATTGGCCTAACAATTTTTTTTATTTTTATTTTTTATTACAATTTTTTACAATTTTAATAATTTATTCTTATATTCTTTAACAGACTTATATTGTAGGTTTAGGGCCGATGAGATCGGCCCCTGGCACTCAAAGGGTTAAGGAGTCGATTACTTAGGGCATTACTTTATTATATACATGACTCTTGTCATCTGTCTTACTTGATAATTTCTCCGAGAACTTGTTGTTCAGCTTTTACCTCCAACATATTTGGATTATAAAAATCTGAAATAGAGTTTTCGATAAAATTATTTTCATAAATTTTAAACACCATAAAATAACAATATGACATTGTTGAGCAAGTCTCATATGCTGAATATAAACAAAATTAGTTGATATTCGTTCAAGTTCTCATGCTATCGCGATAAAAATTCACGAAAATTAACTAATTAAGGGTGTGTAGCTCCACCCAAAGTATGCAGACCAGGCCGGTTTTCGAACTCGATCAAGAAACTGTCGAGCAACTCTCATATACATAAAATCAACAAAATCAGTTAATATTTGTCCAAGTTATCGTGCTATTGCCATCTGTAGATATCCGCGAACTGACCTCACCAAACTATATGTCTGAAAAAAATTAACTATTTGGTAAATTTTGAGATGAGAAAATTGACAACGCGCATGTGCACCAATTAGTTGTGCACAAAATGCAAAATATGGTGTAGCCAGTATGGTACGTCAACATAAATAATTAAATATGGAGTTATGCACTGATTGGCTTATTGTTTGCGAGGTATTATATATACTTTATTTAGTAAAGTATTGTCAATTGATTACAAACACCGCTAATCATCATTGTTTAGATAAGTAACCATGTGTGACTTCTGATAAACTGTTGACCATGCAACCATACACGAGCAAAAAACTACTGATTAACTAATAACTGATGTAAGGGATTTGGAGATCTGATTATAACAGGTGATTGCTGACAATACACCTGAAACATTTTGGCCAAAAGCTACAGCATGTATTAGGAATCTCGGGCACCCTGCATAGTTATAAATAAGAGTGAACAACATTGAGCATATAATTTCGACCATGCAGGAGATTTTAGGTAATGACAGGGGCAAATTCTGGCTTCAGTGTACCATTCCCAATGGGAATTATCAAATTTTTCCCAATATCTGACCCTAAAAATTCACAGAAACTCTCATTGATTGTGTCCAAAGATAGGACTTCCCCTTATTATCACATACAAATAGAACAAATCACCTAGTACAGGAAATTGTTTGATCAAAATGATTCTTTCTCAAATTCTAAAAAGAAAAAAATCTCTACCTGGTAGCAAATTGTCTATCACAGAATCCATAAGCCAGAAGGTTTTCTCCTCGTCTCTCATGACTATCAGCAGAAGCCCACAGATGAAATTCCACCCCTGAAATGGTATTACAGCAATCAGCCAGTCTCAATAAATTCACAGACTTTTGTCTGACAACAATATTCATGTAAAAAACTTTTAAAATTGGACAGAGACTCAGAGATATCCAATGAACATTGTTCCCAAACCACTCTGCAATTCTTTGACCAACAGATTGTATGAAAGACAATTAATATTCTAGTATTTTATTTATTCGCTCAAGTCCTAAACAGCAATGGCTGAAGTCATGAGGGGAGTTGTGTCGTCTCACCCCTCCCCAAATTTAGCCAAAATGTTTGACAGTTCAAAATTTCATGCGTGATACAACATTAGTTGGAAATTTCGCTTCAAAAAAGTAGGTTGAATTTATTCTAATTGTTTGATATTCCAACCATGTACAGTAATGCCCTAAATAATCGACTCCTTAACCACAGCAAAAATATGGGTAACTTTTCAGGATTTAGTCGGAAATATGGCTTGTTGCCATTCATCGGAAAGCTCTCAGTGAAAGTCATATATAAGAGAATGCACTGGCACAGGATCTTTAACGCTGCACAAGCACAGCTCCCATCATGAAAGGATTATGGTTTCGAGTTAAGCGGAGTGTGATTGCAGAGTTATACGCTGTTCAAATCTTGTGCCTATAGCTGTGACCTTTGTAAGGTCGCTCATACTGTGTAGGCTTCACCCCACTCATGCGTTAAATGGCTGCAACCGGTTAATTGTTTCCTTGTCGTTGTCTAAATAATCCATGAGTTCCGTTCTTATAAAGAGTTTTGCTCAAACACATGTACATGGTAAATATAAGTTTTACTTACAAACATGAATATTAACCCTTTTATGACTGGAGCTTCCTGAAATTTTGTGAAAACCCTGTGCCAATGCATTATCTTATAAATGCGAGTCGTCCATGGGGCACTTCACATATATAAGAGAATGCATTGGCCTAACAATATTTACTTGATCTTGTAAGCCAGTGCACTCTCTTATATATGCGAGGCTCCCTATGGGAGACTCGCATATATAAGAAAATGCACTGGCACAGGGTCTATAATGCTGCACCAGCGAAGCTCCCATCATGACAGGGTTATGAGACACTAGTGATGAAAAAATGAGACATTAATGATGAAAAAATCCACTAATCCATCAACTTATAAATAGATTTGTTCAAAGGCATGTACATGGTAATTAAAACTTTAGTTACAATTTACAAACATGAATATTAATGAGGCACTATTCTCGGAAAAATCCATCGAGGCCAATACCTCATACATCAGGTAATATTTGGGTCAAATTGGGTCAATTAAAGCCCATGGAAGTGATTAGTGATTGTCTGTTTGGGGTTGTGGGGGGTGTCCATGTTACAATTTCGAACTACACCCCTCCCCTTGAACCAGACCAAAGTCTGGGAAATTCTATTTGCGACCCCCACCCCCACCCGGTTGGAATGGTACCTGAGTTTCCAATTGATGGAAATTTCCAAATTTCCCACTTGACACCCCTCCCTAAGTTGAAAAATTTCCAACTGATGACCATTAAAATAAAAATGTTTGGCAGCAAGGAGGGAAATAAATACTTATATATTTAACATAGAGAGCTATGCAGTTGCAAGAATATCATGTATAAGACATGGTAAATGCATTTATATATAAATCCTGGTACAATATACATCATCTAACACATCGCATTTATTTACCTACGAGATAACTTGTAGCTGGCACCAACAATGAACACTGGTAAATTTTGTCCCAGGTGCCGACTACGAGTTACCTCATAGTATCTATATGACACGTTTCAGCATCATATAACACGATTTTGGTCGAGTAAAAGTATATGAGACACGATAAATAAATTTATATACACACACTTGTACATTCATTGCCAGAGAATCAAACTTACATGCATGGGTAAACAAGCTACATGTATTCGCTTGTGCATACACTTGATGCAGGGCTGCACCCCCATCCCTTGATCATGAAGCGGAAACTGTTGTATCTGAAGCCATTCTAATTATTCATATACAATCAATCAATAGGATCGTTTGGTATGTAATGATACTAATGATGCATAAAATTATATTGCTTATGGTTTATGTTGTTATTTATAAGGTATAGATATCACTATGAGATAACACGTAGTAGCAGTCTCCATGGAATCATATAATGTGAGTTAGCTCGTAGTGGTAGCGACATGTTAACCCTTTCATGATGGGAGCTGCGCTGTTGTAGAATTAAAGATCCTGTGCCTATGAATTCACTTATATAATCAAGTCTCCCAAAGGAAGCCTCGCATCGCATAAATAATAGAATGCATTGACACAAGGTTTTCACAAAATTTCTGTTAGCTCCAGGCATGGAAGGTTAAATAACCTGAAAATTGCTTAGAACTCAAATGTCTCAAATTCATAGAGGGATTAAAAACATGTTTGGCTCACTGGGTCCCATCATTAACCAGACATGAGAACAATTCTAACCTAGGTTTGGTGTGAAAATCAAATTTACAACTAATGTTTAATCAGGTATGAAATTTCCTACTGTTGAAAATTTTGATCCAAGTAGGGAGTCAACACTCCAATCCCCTCTACACCCACTCTCCATTACCCCTAACATTGCCCTCCCATGCCCCCTCATCTTAGGAATCTATATATTTTATTATACCAGAACCAAACTTGAATTCAACAGCATAGATCTGGTGGGTGGGAGAGTTAAATCTCTTATCACTGCCCCTATTACGCCCCTATTTGAACCAATGTAAATCACAATCTATGAGATCCATTCATCCAGTAATTAAAATGGCATATTTTAAGAAATGTAGTGAATATATTCATTTTACTCAAAAAATTTATGGAAAGGTTATCAGCATGGCACAACTGATCATTTTTCCTTGAAATTATCAGCATAATAATAGGTCTACACCTGTACAGACAAAAAGAGTTAACAGCATAAATACATGTATACATGCCTGTAATATTGTAACCCCTGTTACATCTATAGCTGATAATTTATCAAATATATGATCACAGGAATCCATATATCAGTACCGAACTTGAATTAAAAACCTCAAATAATGTGTCAAAAGAAGGGGTTAAAGTATTTGGGGTGGGTGGAAGTAATTTTAAATCTCATAGTTCTGCCCCTATTCACATTATCCAAGGACCTCGGACTATGAGAACCAATGATATGCTCAGCAAAAATGTTAAATCAGTTTCTCTACCACTTTCGACTGGCCATGTTTTCAAACAAATCCATATAATATATTATATGGTTACAGATCCCAAAGAAAAAGATAATTTGTTGACAAGCTAGATAGGACTACTTAGAACAACACATCTCATACTTAAATTGAACTTTAATGACCCCCATTCTCCCCTGTTGATCAAACATGTCAGATACGATCAGATTGGTGTAACCCAGTGGATGTTATACCGCATACCATTTAAACAAAAATATTTACTTTTATTGTGTTAAATTGAGCAAGGAGTTAAATAAAAAAAACATTCAAAAATTAAATAAATTGTTTTTTATATTTTTCCAAAAAAAAGAAGATATTATTCAAATTTTGTTTTTATAAATTGAGCAAGCAGTTCAATCTAAAAACAAATTTGAATACGAATTTAAATTTGTTTAAAAATTTGTTCTGACCTATTTGACTCGGTGACCCCATTTGTACAAATCTGAAACCAGTCACCCAATGACCCTCCATACCAAATATAAGCTAAATAGCCCTGATGGTATTTGAGAAGATGTTTAAGAATTACTATGGAGGGAAAGAGCTGTGTCTCTGGCTCTGCCCCTATTTGACCCAGTGACCCCATTTGAACAATTCTGAGCAGCAGTCACCTAGGGAACATCCAAACCAAATATGAATCCATTCAGTCTGTTGGATTTGGAGAAGATGTTCAAAGAAATGTTGACAGACGGACGATGGACGAGGAGCGATGACTATAGCTTTACCGGACTTCATCTCAGGTGAGCTAAAAAGGTTTTATTTTTTTTCACAATATTCTGCAATATTGAGAAATAAAAGGTTGCCAACCATGTGTCCCCTGAAAAGGTGGCTTTTTAGTAAGGATAGCTTTTTTTTAACTCTGTCAAAATTCATCGGATCATGACCAACTTCAAACTTGGCCTTATTCTTCTGAAATTTGACCCAGGTACCAAATATCAAGAAATTCATTTGGATTTAAAAAACAATCAGATAACTAAAAATAAAGTCATCATCCGGAAACCAAAATAATCGGCAAATTCTAAGTCGACAAGGACCATAACTCCGGCAGAAATGGGCAGACTGTACCCATATTTAATCTTGACCTGTATTTGGAGCCGATAACATCACATAACAAATTTGGTTCAGATCCGATCACACAAACTAAAGTTATTGTCCAGAAACTTCAAAAGAACAAAATTTTAAGTCGAAAATGGGCCATAACTCTGGCAAAAATGGGCAGAGCGAACCCATATTGGAACTTGACCTGTATTTTTAGCTCATACTAGTAAACTCACATAACAAATTTGGTTTCAATCTGATTACCCAAAATAAAGTTATCGTCCTGAAACTTACAAACAGACAGATCAATGGACGGTTTCTAAGTCGAAAAGGGCCATAACTGCGACAAAAATTGGCGGACCGCACCCATATTCGAACTTGTCCTGTGTTTTGAGCTGATAAACTCACATACCAAAGTTGGTTTCGATCCGATAGCCCAAAATAAAGTTCTCATCTGGAAACTTTCTGCACGGACGGACAGATGGATGGTACAATGGACGGATGGACACCGGCTATTTAAATAGTCTCCCAAAAAAATTCGGGGGGATGACAACTTCAAGAAAAGGGTATCTGATATCTGAGGCATTTCTTGCCATTCTATGAAGTATGAAGGGGAAATTTGTGCCCCTATTGGAGGGCGGATGGTGGGGCAGGCAAATGCCCCATTTGATCGCGTACCCTGGTGCCCCTGCTGGTGAATGGTGGGCCATGTGCATTCAATTTGTTTGTAACTGCTAATTGTAATTGTAAGTTTGTTATAGTTGGAACATTGAAACAAACCTGACAGTATCCAGACTTAGCATGTCTGATGGACAGTGCAGTCAGTACATTGAACATCGGCTTACGAAGGCATGATGGATCCCCGCTGTCCGTAAAGTAGATGTTATCAGGGTATGTTCTCGGGATATCTGAAGAACGAAATAAACACGACTGATTATATAAGCATTCAAGTCAAGGATATTATACTAAACCAAGTCTGGATACAGTTTGTCAGACATCTGCAGAATGACGTCCCCAGAGGGTGAATTTAGTGACATTATCCCGCACAGTGGGCTAGCATCACCAAATTTACCATTTGAAGCAGTCAATAGATTTATCAAGAAGAAGGATCAAGAAAGGGATTGTATTGTGTATATAAAATTATTTTCTTTTCAAACATTTCTCCAATAAATATGAGCTGCAGGGTGTGCTGATGGATTCAAATGTCTAATGAGAGATTATTCTGGCAGCCATGTTATTTAATGAATTTCGGGGAAATTATACAGCTCCCATCTAGAGGTTACCCTGAAAAACCACACAAAGTTGATGATAATTGCATGAATGGTGTGTTCTGTAGGGTGTGCCAAAGGATTTAGTCATACAAAGATTAAAATCCAAGATTGCTACTGGCGGCCATGTTTTTCAACTGATGCGGAAAAAATCAATGACTCCCATCTAGAGGTCACCCTGAAGAGCCATTTAAAGTTTGGTTATGATAGCATGAGGGATGTGGTCTGAAGGGTGTGCCAAAGGATTTAGTCATCCAAAGAGTAAAATACAAAATGGTGCCGATGGCCATATTTTTCATCGAAAAACATAAAAATTTGATAGCTCCAATCTAGAGGTCCCAAGCATGCCTATAAGTTTTCAAAACATTTCTCCGATATATGAGGGCTGCAGGGTTTGCCGATTGATTCAATTTTGAAATCCAAGATGGCTGCTGGTGGCCATGTTTTTTTTTTAAATTTGGGAAATAATCGATAATCAAACTTTAATAAAAGGTCGGCCGACCACAGTGTCCCCCGACAACGTGGCAAGTCGATGCCGCTTTGTTAAAGAAATAAAAAAAAATGTTGAAATGTTCTAAGTCGAAAGGGTTAATAATTCCGTAAAAAAATAATTTATCCGTCATCAATATACATGTTGCACATCTCCAATATGTGGGTAATAATACTCTGAAGTTTCAAATATCTACGATCAAAACTGTAGGAGGAGTTGATTACACCATGAAGGTACCCTCATACAGAAAATTATAAAAAATGTTTTTCAAAGTCGAAAGGCCCATAACTCTGGGAAAAATCATTGGACCAAACTCAAATTCGAACTTGACCTGTATTTTGATATCAATGACTCACGAAAAAACGGAATTTTCAATTGAACAGTGCAAACTTGAGTTATCATCCGGAAACCAAAGAAAAAGAAGAAAATTGAATTTTCTAATCGAAAAAAGTCCATAACTCTAGGAAAAATCATCGGATCAAACTCAAATTCGAAATCAACCTGTATCTTGATATGACTGATCCACATAAAAATGGTATTTGTAATTAAAGGATCCAAACTTGAGATATCATCCGGAAACCGAAAAATTGAGAAATTTTCTAAGTAAACAAAAAGTTGAAAAAAGGGAAATAACTCCATAGAAGAACATCGGATCAAACCCAGAATAGCAGAGCACCTGTGTTCTTGGTTGAGACACCTACATACCAAGTTTCAATCAAATCGGATGATCATTACTGGAGTTATAACTCCGGACGGACGGACGGATGCACAGAGCTGATTACAATAGTCCCCCGAAAATAAATTTTTCGGGGGACAAAAAGTACAATTGAGCTAAAATACATATAAAGTGATCTATCGAATCATAATTGTGTAGGTATTTTTGACCTAAATCATTCAGAAAGTTATAATCAGGTTTGGAATTAAGAACAGTCAAAATCATGAAGGGTGACAACGCTGCGATTAAAACATTTAATGGCAGTAATAATATCAAAGAAATTAGTTGAAATAATTCAGATGTGGACCATCTAATGAGTGGAAAGCTGATAACTCTTAAAACATTGCAGGTGAAAAAAATCACATAGACACAGGTTCCCATTGTGTCATGTTTCCGCCAAAATAATAAAAATTCCAACAAAAGTTCATGCTATTGACCTGAGAATATTTTATGTTAATTTTGAAGAGATTACAAATAAAATATATAGATTTATAAATGTTTAATGAAGTCAGATGAAAAGTGCATTTTATGTTTAAAAAACTAAGTTTTCTTTATTAATACTGGTCCACTTTTGATTAAAGATGTCCTGTCAGATTTAACACCCCTAAATTTCTTTGAAAAATATTTGATAAGTTTTGTAACTTGTGCCTCAATCTCATCCATTTAATTTTAATGCAAATAAAATATGTTTGCATAAAAAAATATTTGATTTGGTTCGAGAACCCCACCTTTCAATGCACAGGTTTATTATAATTCGATTTTTGAAATTTATTGATTTTTCCACATAGTTTTAGTGTAGATTTCACCTTTTCTTATGGCTTCCATTGCATCTTCATTCCGCGGTTGCCGCAGTAGGTGCTGATAGAGCTCTGGATTCTTTGCCATTCTCTTAGCTGCACCAGACACGCACATCCATACCTATAAAAAGTGAAAGCATCAGGTGAAAATATGCCAAATATAGTCTGTTTTATAGTACTTACCATTTCATTACTGTCATTCAGTTATACATGTGAAGATATAGCAGTGTAATGTTTTTTTATTCACTTGGTAGGTTTCATTGATAATTAAAAGCATCAAAGCGGCCCAGATTAGTCCGACATGAGAACCAAAATCTCTGTGGATCCTCAAATTCTAGTGATGAGACAATACAAATTTATACAAATACATCTCCACAAAGAGAAAAAAAAATCATTGAAATTCATCCTTACCATTGGTCTATGCTCTCCAGGAACACCCTTCCTACAGAACCGTCGCACTGAAATAAACATGTTGAGGTTTGATATTCATTAAAGGTCCATTTAATTTTCGAGTCATTGTTTATTTTTTTTATAGTGCCTTGATATATGGTTTTGAAACGTCAGTGTCTCAGAAGGTGCCCATAGAGTAATAGAAAGTAGATGAAATCATAGAAACATTTCCCCCGTTTGGCTCCCAGAATGCAACAGAATTCAATCTAAGATATGGAGTTATTCCTCTTCTATTGAAATAATAAACTTTGCAATACAGTCCAGATAAAACATAAGCACAGAAAACACACCGGTACCGCAACAAAATCAACATGATCACAGTTTATTACACTGGATAAGTTAATAAAACAATGTTTTGGAGCTTCCTCTTTCAAATCTCATATATATTTTGAAGACCTCTGTCTGTTGGTCTGTTTGTCATTTATACAAATCTACGATTCTCGACCGATCGGGACGAAACTTGGTACGTGTGTGTAGTTTGACCAGGCGGTGGACGTTGTCGTATTGGCGAGCCTGTGCGGCGCCCGTGCAGCGCATGCGCAGACGAGATCTCGGAAACGGGTGGAGCTATCGACTTGAAATTTGCTATGTGAATGTATCTTGCCCCGAATACGAATTTTATCGGGTCGCCGAGTCCGTGCGGCGCCCGCTTCGCGCATGCGCAGACCAGATCTCGGAAATGGGTGGAGCTATCGACTTGAAATTTGCTACGTGAATGTATCTTGCCCCGGATACGAATTTTATCGGGTCGCCGAGCCCGTGCGACACAAGCTTCCCGCATGCGCAGACCAGATCTCGGAAACGGGTAGAGCTATCGACTTGAAATTTGGTTTTTGAATAGCCCGGACAACGTCGGGCTCATCGGCTAGTGGTATATAATATGGCATATATTTTATATAATGTGATCTGGGGGTTCGAAAATGAAGTGGGCCCTTGATATTATTATGAATGTACTTATGTGTACAGCAGGGAATGGCCATGGACCTACCGCATAGGACAATTTTGAATGAACATGTTGCTTTATTGAAATGCAAAGTGCAAATAAAGGCCTAAATTCTACATAATCCTCTGAAAGCAATTTGGCTTCTTACTTTTTTCAATAAAATTATAGTGAGAAGGAATATACATGTATCATTTGCATTTATCAATTAGAAGGGTCATCTGTCAATGTGCAGTCTCTCTGGGTGAAATGTGAGTTGTATTTGAAGCAGAAACATAGCTTGTATCAATCCAGAGAGGTGGGTCTAATTTTCCCCAAAATTTAAAAGCGGGCATATATAAAAAGACACATTTCATTGACTGCCGTTTAAAAGAAGTCGAATAAAATGCAACCTTTTTAAGAGTGGGCATATCAAAAGGAAACCTTTCATTGACTTTGATATCTTAGTCTTTTCTCCAATGAGTGCATTCCATCTGGAGGCTCTTCTTGCAAGAATCCTGAGGTAATCCGACATGAATATCCCATGATGTTCCTTTTCTGAGACACTTTTTTTCCTAAATCCATAGCCATCCACATCACTGAAAGGAGATAAGGTACATGCAGTTTCAATGCAGACAGATAATATCAACAGAACATGGAAAGTGCATTATAGTTCATGGTGCCATGTTGAATTATCACATTAGAATAATAGCTGAGTCGGAGATTTGACTATAGATGCTTTTTTAGAGAGTTTATAATCTCTTAATTTCCCAAAAAAACCCTTCTCTTCTTGGGATCGATGGATGTCCAACAATAGTAAATTCCTCTTGTGCTCTTGAATTATAATTTTCTGTAGTGGTCAGTAATTTGTTTACTGGGGGGTATTTTTTCAAAAGTATGAACCTTTTCAAATTTTGGTTCAAAAGCTGTTTTTTTTGTAAGACTACATATTAGTTGAAAAAGTTATACCCGGTACCGGTATATCAAAATAATTTCAACATTTTTTTTCTTTTTACATTTAATAGTGATATTGCTTGCAATAAATTTCATTCAATCTTGAGGGGATCAACCAGAATCATAGTCTTTGCATAAAATATCTGTAACTGATAAGCAGAAAATCCGTTGGTTTGGCAACAGCAATTTAACAGCCCGGTTATGATCCCATCCTACAAATCTTTTCCCAATAATATTATAAAAAACAAAGATAAAAAAATCATTATTGATTGATATATATTGATGTTCACTAGAATATGAAGTATTTTGGTGTGAAGTAAATTGTTGATGGCAAAGCCTTTCCTTTCAATATCTCCTTCTTTTCCATTCTTTCAACTTTTATGGGAAGAAATACTTCAGACTCTTTTTTTTTATAATTTGTACAGATTTGTACGTCAGAATGTTATAGACAAAATATAATCTGTATCACCAACCAACATGTATTAGATAATAATTAAAGTTAGTGTATCTCTTCCTATCAATTTTCGGGATATATAGCTTGGCAGTGCTGGGGGGGGGGGGGGGGGGGGGGGGGGGTTACAATTGCCCATCAGGGGAATTTGTGCGCCCATCATTTTCTTATGGACAAAATTACTCTAGTTTTCGAACTCATAGGGCCCCTAGCCGATACAGGTGACAAAATATCAATTTTCGCTGAGGGACACAACACCAAATTTCTAGTAGGTTGAAATCGGACCAGGCATGGGAGAATAATCGCGAACAGACAGAGACAGATCCCACTCTTCTATATATATAATATACACAATCTTCAGTTTTGTCATCACAAGACAATATAAGCGATGATATGTGATAATCTACAAAACCATGATGAAGCACATGTACATAACTGGTACGTCCAGATCGAGTTAATCCTGTTGGAAATGCAAATTTATTAAAATTGAAGCTGCTGGTTATTGTAGCCCAAATTTACATTTATAATTGAACTAAGTTTATTCAATACAATTAAGCATAACACATTAATAAATATTACGCCTAAGAGTAGTTCTAATACGTTAATTCAATTATGCTTCAACATACTTCAGCTTTTGCATTACACTTAAGAATGATTTTATAATTACAAAATATGTTTGAGCCTAATTCATTCTCATGATATGATGGATTAAACTTAAGTGCAATTCAACAATTCATAAGTGTAATTCAATTTCGAAGATTATGCTTTTAATAAAAGAATTGATTTAAGCAATTCTTCAAGTTAAGCATAATAAATGTCAACTTGGCATCTCACAGGAGTTGATCTCTCATAGGTTATATACAAAACAGCTATAAATTGGTAGGCCTATGTTTGAAAGATTGAAACATTTCAATAAATAACTTGTGTTGGCCTATGCTTGCAATTCTACCCACATATGATGATACATGGGTGAGCCTTTAGGTTTTTCAAGCAGACTTCTGTCATACCAGAAAGTAAGCCAGATGTATAAAGGGCATGGGGCACATTATGCAGTACATGTAGTTCTCTCATGAATGTTGCGTGCAGCCCCTTATACTTCTTCAGCTTAAAAAAGCAGTCATGTTGACCTAATTCTGCAGAAGCATGCTCAAAATTCGAGGACATATGGATGTTTACTGAACGTTAAGTCAAAATAACATGATAGTAAAATATAACCAACTGTACTAACTATAGACTAGAGACAAGTGATGAAAGCTTCTAAATCAAATATCTCCATTCCCTGGTGAATTAAGAATTGATTGAATGAGTTTGAGTGTGACAAGATTATTTCTTGCATACTATGATTTCTATGGTGTGAACAGGAGTGAATGTGTTAACTTTTCTAGTTGATAAAAAGTTACCCGTTGTAACCCTTTGTTAAGGGTACAGTAATGCCCTAAATAATCGACTCCTTAACCACAGCAGAATTATGGGTATTTTTCAGGATTTAGTCGGAAATATGGCTTGTTGCCATTCATCGGAAAGCTCTCACTGTATGTCTCCCTGGTTGAATGTGAGGAGCAGATGAGACTGGAGGCCCTATACTCACTGCATATGTTGCAGCTATGTTGGTGAGATGTCTGATCAATGGGTGTGGGTGATTTGTTTAATTCACACTCGGTCTATGTAGCCTTTCAATCAAGTGGACACCATAAACCTAACATGTCTCATTCTGTTGCACTTGAATATTGGTCATCACTATAAAGTGATATTACATTTCATGTTTAAACATGTAATTATATAGCCAACCAATTAAAAAATTACTTTTGAAGAAGTCTGTGGGTTCTGTGATGGAAAGCAGCTTAAATCCCCACAGAACCCAGACAGTCCTCATGATACATGATACATGAGGCTTTCTTTTATTCAAATATGTTTCAATGTTAGTTAATTTTGTTTGACTGGAGTCATAAGTTCATTTTCATTATAATGTAATTTACTATATGTTGTTTGCATTGTTCATAGAACACATGAGTGTATTTTGGACTGATCCATTCCATGGCTTAAATTCATGCATTTGTTGCATATATTCTCTTGAGTATAAAAGGAGATGGTCCCATAATTGGCCAGATTTAGGGTACAGCCCCCCCCCCCCCTTTAAGCAGTTTTCACACAATTCCTTTTTGACAATATGAGGATCATTCCCCCCTGATTTCCTTTAAATATAGATAAATAGATAACTGATAGGACACATATATGTAGTGTTATTTTTAGCCCTCTGTTACATTACCTGATGTACTTAACCAAGCAATTTTAAAGATCTCTTGTTATCTTAAATTATTTATTTGAAAATTAATTTCAAGGCTTTCCTCTTATCTGACCTATCTCCACCAAGGACCACAACTGGAATAAGCCAATTTTCAGATTTCTTGTGTGATCCCTCCGAATCATAGTCCATGTGAGCATCACTGTAAAGTTTTAGAATTTTTCGGCCCAGTATAAGTCCAAATAAAAACTCAATCATGTCTGTATTTGCATGGACATAAATTCTCTTGATGCCGCTTTGCAGAACACCTTTAATTTTCTTATAGTGTTTTTAAATATATAACAACTTTTTATATTTTTATAATTTCAGAAATGAGTGTACATGCAAGTTGTAATTTTAATACTATGATTGCCAGAATAAAATCAATCAACTGATAAAGGTGTTAGCTTAGCTCATAATTTGCCGATATCTAAATTCTAATATAGTTTTGTATATAGACAGCTCTATTTTACTCATAGTGTGTTTATTATGTCCAGGAATTGTGGTCAGTTAGATTTAATTTATTGTAATTGTCCCATTTCCCAAACCCCATCTCCAACACACAACTAACTTCCATTGTGCAGATTTGATAAAAAAAAAAAAAAAAAAAAAAAATCATTATCATGAACATCATGATGATGAATCTTTAATACATGTTAATATTTTATTTTTTTTATCAAATCTGCACAATGGAAGTTAGTTGTGTGTTGGAGATGGGGTTTGGGAAATGGGACAATTACGTCAATAAATTATTATTATATACATTCCAGATGTTGTTTATATGTTCGAATGGTTAATGCTTAATGTCCAAGCGCCCGTCCTATCATGCAAAAATTAGTGTCCATTTGGACGTAACGATACAGAATGTCGGATGTTGGCTTGTTGCCCAGCTGTGACAATGTGGGTGTGTCGAACAAGAAGTGTTGACTCGAAAAGGGAAACAAGGTTCTTTAAAAACATATACCTGGATAACATATTGTGTAGCTAGACAAAAGTTCAAGATCATCGAAAGATCAATATACTCTTCTCGTATATTCCATATGCTACCATCGAAGGTTCGAATTCATTTGAGAGAAATTTATTAAAGCCGAACATCGATAAATTGACACATCATAAATCACTTCCGTCTGTATTGATTTAGATTAGCGCCCTCTGGGGATAAGAACGGCGATGTGTGCGATCATTTGCTGTTGGAAATTAGTTCAGCTGACCGCTGCCAAATAAATCAGTGATCATCGGCATCGACATTTCTTATGAAAACTCGATGCTCCTAACATTATGGCCAGCCAAATTTCGCCCGCGGACGTATTTGGTTTTCAGTCATGTTCATATAAGGCCAGAATAATACAAGGAATGCGGTTTTTTTTCTTCTGGTACCGTGGTACGGTAACGGGCCCAAAATAAATTGAGTCTGTGTCGGGTGGATTTTCATTTTTTTTATTTTTGCAAAAATACCTTGCTATTCCTGGATTAATACCCCAGATGAACTCAATATTGTTATAATGTACCAATTTAAATGAAATACATTTATATATAAGTCCTATACATAATACACTTAAGACTGCGTATAATACATATATACAGAACACGAGAGATTAAATTGAGGTTCTCTGAAATCCGATTCAAATGGCCCAATATAATCAGATTCCAACAAAAAACATTTTTCAGTTATCAGTTATCAATTTTCAGTTATCAAAATCGATTAATTGCCCAAAAATAATGTTAACCACTAACCGAAACGTGTTATTTATCAACATGTTGTCGAAGAAATTTGGCCTTATTATCGACAGAATGCCTCTTGATTTTAGAGTTATCCATCTTCACCCGCAATTTGGTCCGAGGCCGTCGGCTCGTAAAAAATCAAAAATCGATATCTGATAACTCTGAGCTTTGATAGGTGGTTCCTCGGCTCGAATAATTTTTTTTGTTTTACCCCCGAATCCAAATAAATTGTAATTGAGGGGCGCTTAATCGGATTATGCATCTTTAACTTGTAAATGGAAATGTAAAATTTGATGTCCAGATTAACGATACCCTTATAAATTCCACGTAAATCATGGTAAAGTCAGGTTATAACAATGATATACTCTGGTAAAACCCACGCACATGGACATATCCTTGTAAATTCCAAGTAAATCATGGTAAAATCAGGTTAACAATGATAAAATCTGGTAAAAGCCATGTAAAAAAAAAGACACACCCTTGTAAATTCCATGAAAGTAAAGGCATGGTGTACCCCACTTTACTCTCGTAAAATGCAGGTGAAACAAGACATATACATGGGTAAAATCCGTGTAAAGCAAACATACTCTACTAAATTACCGGTACTTCTTCTGGAAAAAAATACTCTTTGAATGTTTGTATTATTTTTTAATTTAAGATACATCCATTATTTAGTCAATATAGATTTGTTCGAGGAAAAATAGCGCTCTTTAAAAAACGATTTAGGCTTACTTCAAAAGTCGTCAGTGACTTCAAAACGTGGTGCTATACAACCATGGTGCTTTTTATATGGGTTGGTTCCAGTCAGAGATGGATTTTGTTCTACATTCTCTATAGTATTAAAGTTCTGTGGCAGTTAATAACACATATCCCTTGATTTCGAATGAGGTGAGGTATTGCCATACAATAATATACAATTGATACAAGGGGAATGATATTATGAATCTTAGTCATATTTCTAGGCTAATTTTAAAAGTCTGGTACCGGTATGTTGTCCGTGTATCAGTTCAGACTTGCACTACCGATCCTACAAAACGTATTTCAACCATGAGGGACAATAATTTAGGTGGGTTGGGTGTTTGTATATTGAAGTCCAAACCGGAAACAACTCTACATAGCGGAGTCCAACCAATCTAAAAATTGCTGGTATATAACCCCTAGAGCCCGAAGCCGCCATCGCACGCCGCCGCCGCCAGCCATATTGGCCACAAGCCGCCGCCAGCCATATTATTTCTAACGCCAGCCACATTAAAAAATCTCCTCCGCCGGAATTGTAAATGGCTGAGGCGTGTGCATGGGCTTATATGTCAAGCACAACTGTACTGTGAATCGCAAAGAACTAAACCACATTGCCTAATATTGGCATACTCGCATGGACACGGCATGGTTGTTATATTATCAAAACACCTGGCCCCTTAATGTGGAATAGACTATCCCAATGCATGCTTTCATATAACTGAATGGGCGCATCCATTCGGTATTGAAAGGGTTAAAATATAAATTGTTTATATCGACAACACCCAGTCTCAGACGTCATTGGCAATTTTGTCAATATATACACATAAGAATAGAAAATAGTTTGAAATATTATATATCATTACTATCGGGTTCATCATTCAATGATGCATGCATATATCTCAAGATGGCAGTGATGATAGCAGTCTTAAGTCGACAGAAGTCCCAATGTAACCACTTATACCGATTATATGGGAAACTACATAGCATATATCCATGCCAGTCCTTCGTGAATTTTCACCATAATGGAAAAACCCAACATCAAAAGATTACGTGTGGTCTGGAATTCGACGGGTTCACCACAAATGCTAAAAAAAAACGGCGTCTATAACCGGTAACAGGGGATTAGGAACATTTCGGAAACGAAAATACGCTGAATGATACCACCGCCATATTTCGTCAGCCACGAACGTCGTGACTGAGCCGGCTTAGCTAGCGAACCAGCCACGAAAATCGGTTGAGCCAGCCATGAAAACTATTTGTCGTGGCTTCGGGGTCTAATAACCCCCCATGTTGGTTCATGTTTTGTAAGTAATGGTAATACAGCAGAATTTACCAGAGTCTAATGTAAGTGGGTAGGCCTACGTCATGCCTTTACTATTACTTGCCATTTACAAGGGTGTGTCCTTATTATTTGGACTTTACATGTCTTTTACCAGAGTATAGTATTGTCTATCTGACTTTACCATTTTTTACCAGAGTAGCAAAATGCAAACCATGGTTTCATGCATTTACCAGAGCAAAATTACACGGATATGAGCGATAACTCTATTTCACAATAGGACATTTCTCAGCTGATGTGTTTTCTGTCTCTTTTGTGAGAATAAAGTCATATTTTGTTCGTTAATCATTGGAAAACAATTGTACCCTGTGTCATTCTCAAAAGTTAACCGAATGGGACAATAATATTCTTATAAATAAATAGGCTAAATGCAGAAGAGTTTAACACATTAAGTAATCACATGTGTGATTGATATAGCCTCTAATCTGTTACAGTAAACCGGGGTGACTTGAGACACCGGGGTAACTTGAGACAAAACAGGATGTGCCGTATTTCAGGCAACTCTAATCATTCCCTGGTGTTTTTACATCAAAATAAATCTTATTTATTCTAATATAACAGGTATATTTATTTGATAATAATCTATAAATAATGGGATGCAATTGATAACAAATGGAGCAACTGGTCTGAGAATTTCATCGATTTTTTTTCGCAAAAATCTGCCCACTTGCAAACTTCTACTGCACCACAGACACCATGCCGACTATATGGAGATAAATATGACCAAGACTCCAGAAATATATACCTGACTAGCAGGTGGACCCGACTTCGTCCGGGCTGTTTCCCCTCTGCTTTTCGGCGAATTGCGCGATTTGACCTTGAATTGTCCATTTTGAAGGTCAAGGTGAGGTGGGGTCACGATTTGACCCGTCCAAAACACTGCCCGGACAAAAGTAACAGACAAAAGTACCCGTCGAAATCCATCCGGTTTTACCCGATTTGACCTTGAATTGATCATTTTGAAGGTCAAGGTCAGTCCAAAACACTGCCCGGACAAAAGTTCCCGACAAAAGTACCCGTCGAAATCCATCCGGTTTTACCCGATTTGACCTCGAATTGATCATTTTGAAGGTCAAGGTCAGGTCGGGGTCACGATTCGACCCGTCCAAAACACTCAGTGGACAAAAGTAACCCCACGTATCAAAATTCGCGATTTAACCTTGAATTGACCCGATTTCAAGGTCAAGGTCACGTCGCACGGGCAAACGAATAGGCTTACGACACTCCCCATATGAAAGTATCCCCAGACACTAATTTTCATCGAAATCCCGTGATACTCGGGCGTTCGACCTCGAAATGACCCGATTTCAAGGTCAAGGTCACGGGCAAATTAACACGGGCAAATTAACAGGTCCATGCACTCCACGTCCGAAAGTACCCCCACACACCAAGTTTCATCGAAATCCCGTGATACTCGTGCGTTTGACCTTTAAATGACCCGATTTCAAGGTCAAGGTCACGTCGCACGGGCAAATTAACAGGCCCATGTTACTCCACGGCCGAAAGTACCCCCCACGTACCAAGTTTCATCGAAATCGGTTCGGTCGTTTTCGAGTCCATCGCGAACAGACAGACAGACACACACACAGACAGATCTTCCAAAATATATATTAGATACCAAATTTCAAGTCGATAGCTCTACCCAGCCCGACGTTGTCCGGGCTATTCAAAAACCAAATTTCAAGTCGATAGCTCCACCCGTTTCCGAGATCTCGTCTGCGCATGCGCGAAGCTTGCGTCGCACGGGCTCGGTGACCCGATAAAATTCGTATCCGGGGCAAGATACATTCACATAGCAAATTTCAAGTAGATAGCTCCACCCGTTTCCGAGATCTCGTCTGCGCATGCGCGAAGCTGGCGTCGCACGGGCTCGGCGACCCGATAAAATTCGCATCCGGGGCAAGATACATTCACATAGCAAATTTCAAGTCGATAGCTCCACCCGTTTCCGAGATATCGTCTGCGCATACGCGAAGCGGGCGCCGCACGGGCTCGCCAATACGACAACGTCGACCGCCTGGTAAAACTACACGGGTCCACGTACCAAGTTTCGTGCCGATCGGTCGAGAATCGTAGATTTGTATAAATGACAGACAAACATAGAGACAAACAGAGGTCTTCAAAATATATATGAGACTAGCCGATGAGCCCGAGGTTGTCCGGGCTATTCAAAAAACAAATTTCAAGTCGATAGCTCCACCCGTTTCCGAGATCTGGTCTGCGCATGCGCGAGGCTGGTGTCGCACGGGCTCGGCGACCCGATAAAATTCGTATCCGCAGCAAGATACATTCACATACCAAATTTCAAGTCGATAGCTCCACCCGTTTCCGAGAGCTCGTCTGCGCATGCGCGAATCTGGCGTCGCACGGGCTCGGCGACCCGATAAAATTCGTATCCGGGGAAAGATACATTCACATAGCAAATTTCAAGTCGATAGCTCCACCCGTTTCCGAGATCTCATCTGCGCATGCGCGAAGCGGGCGCCGCACGGGCTCGCCAATACGACAACGTCCACCGCCTGGTAAAACTACACACACGTACCGGTACCAAGTTTCGTCCCGATCGGTCGAGAATCGTAGATTTGTATAAATGACAGACAAACATACAGACAGACAGACAGACAGAGGTCTTCAAAATATATATGAGATAAAGAATATTGAATCGACTATTAGCATGACTTGTCTTGAAATCAGGATCATGTCTACAAGAAAATATTGTGGATTAGACATGTGTCTGGGGTTCTTGCGCATGTGCTCCATGGTTTCTTATAGACGCGACCCGGGTTTCTTTGAGTCATGCTGGGACTGCGACATGACAATCGAACCGGGCCAGCGTTTATATATCCGAATTGGTCTAGTTAAATTCGCATGTCGCGACGTGAGTTCCAACTTGTCCGATGTGACATCTTGGTACGAAAAGATCGTTCTATATGCAATGTCACAATCGTCTAAGACCCCAATCGTCTGGACACCTTATGAAATTGGAACAATCTTTGTTCTTTCCTTTTTCTTGTCCAGAGAGGTGGAAGATTTAGTTTAGTCAACATAATTATGTAGGCCTATGTTACTGATCCAGATGTCGTCTCCCATGCAGGACTGTACCGTATATACGGTATGAACCGTACTACTACCGGTATTTGTTCTTAATGAATCGTGCTGCTCTTTTGTGCACCTTCTCAAGCCGTGTGATATCCGCTTGGTAATTGGGGTTCCACACGACTATCACGACAGCACTTAATACTCCATGGTAGATCTTATATGACTTATAATTACTATATATAAACTTGCCGTACTCGCTGTCTGTGTGAGGCATGATATTTCCAACTCTTGAAAAAATTGACCAAACTTGGGTGGTTATTCACAACCCAACCCAACACTAATCATTTTGTACAAAACCTGATCTTCACAATCGTATCCAAAACCATAATGATGATCTTGTTTTACAGTATGCCTAAAAGTGTGTGTCACGCACTTGAACCGGAAATGATTCATCTAGGGTTAAATTTACCATGGAAGAGAACAAAAACACTTCATCTATAACTTTCTTAATGACTTTTTGATGAATATTTCGCTATGTTAACAATAATCAGACCATTTGGACTTGAATATGTATTTGATGAAAGCGAAGAAACAATTTTCAGAGAAGGATTCCAAAGAACTCGAAGAAAAACGAGAGAAATTTGCGGAGAGAAATCAACTTCGGCAATCGGGTCGTGATTTGGGTTTCAACGAATCGAAATTAGGAGAAGACTCGAAGAACAAAGAGGCCGGTTTATGCATAGATGATCTCCCAGATGGAGCACATCTTAAACCCAAAAATGTCTTATCATTGGCTAATGATGACCAAGAGGATCAACCTACAGTTCGGCCTGCTGAGGTAAAAATTATAAAAAAAATATGGCCAAAACTTACTTGGCATAGCCAAAAGTATCCTGGCCTAAGTAATTACAACTTACACCAACTAACCTAACTACTATTTTCAGGAGTTGACCAGTTGACAGGTAATCAAATACTAGTCGATTAGTCAGACCCCTCCCAAAATTTCCTGTTTCTAAATTATATGCCCATACTGTCATAGCCTCATATCAGTTGAGCAAGGGCTCCCCAGTTATCTTGCACTTTCAGATAAGGTCCCCTTTTTATATTCAACATACAGTTACCACATTTTGCAGAACTTCTGATCCATCAGTATATTACCTTGACTGTTTGTTCTAATTCTCACCCACATCTTGGCTTAAAAGTCACTTATAATAGTTTGATTGTAGAATGCAAACGAACTTACCTTAACTTCAACTCAAGGCTTAAGCACAAGCAGACCGGGCAAATATTTAACCTCTCATTTCCTATTGACCAATCAACCCAATCATATTTTGTATGCTATTAATTTATTTGTTTTAATATCGTTTTTATGTATGATTACTCTGCTGTAAAAGGTGTTATGGTTAATAACACATTTAAACTATTCTATTCTATCACAGTTTTGAACTCTTTAGCAGTCCTTCCCAGGAGACGGGAGTGATTGCTCTCGCACCCGTACACACTCGTAATTTTCAATTCACGGGTGCTAAAATTCGCACTCTTCTCAAAATACTAATGGAGACTGTAATTGTTGATTCAACAGTGAACTATTTTAAGGTTACCGGTATTTAGATCCTTTACCATCTCAGTTCAACTATGGCATATTAAAGTGTAACTGGACATAGGTCTATTCCACAATGAATGTTTGTTTGAGAAAAACCCAACTTACAATTATAGCAGACCGGATACTTACCGACAGATATGTTAGATGTCACCATTATACCCATTGTCAAAAATAAATCAGGAAATATCAGCGATAAAGATAATTACCGACCAATCGCTCTCGCCAACACAATCTCAAAAATATTCGAAGCTGTTCTGTTGACCAAAGTCCAGGACCATCTTGAAACGTGCGATAACCAGTTCGGTTTTAAAAACAAGCACTCAACAAAGTTCTGCATTTTCTCCTTGAAAGAAACGATAAGATACTATTGGAAGAGAAATACACCAGTTTTTGCATGCTTCCTGGATGCTAGCAAAGCTTTTGATCGCGTAAACCATGGCACCCTTCTGAAAATTCTTTCTGAACGCGGAATTCCCAACAGAATTACTAAATTACTCGGGAACTGGTTTCAACAACAATCTTTCAAGGTGCGTTGGTGTGATCTATTTTCTGCGAGTTTCAAATCAACCAGAGGGGTGAGGCAAGGAAGCTCTCTCAGCCCTTACCTATTCAACGTTTATATCGATGAGATAAGCCGTAAGTTAAACCAGAGCGATATAGGATGTTCGATCGGCAATACTCCCATCAAGTTCAACCACCTATGTTATGCAGATGACATGTGTTTACTGGCTCCATCCATCGCCGGAATGAGGAAACTCATATCTATATGTGAACGAGAAGCTGACCAGTTAGATCTCCAATACAATGCACAGAAAACATCAGCCATGTCCCTCATACCTCCAAATTCGGATATCAAAAACATCCCCGATCTAAGACTCAATGGAAAACTTCTAAATTTTGTATCAGAGGTGAAATACCTTGGTCACATCATAGAAAAAAATTTGAACGACGACGCAGATATAACAAGGCAGTGTCGATCAATATGTGCTCAAAGTAACAACATTACAAGAAAATTTGCGAGATGCTCACCTGAAGTAAAACGTATACTCTTCCGAAGTTTCGTATCTTCAACATACTGTTTGCCGTTGTGGTGTAAATATAATAAATCCACCATCCAGAAAATTACCGTATGCTACAACAACGCATACAGAATAATAATACACATTTTCATTCAACATGCTCCGTCGTAAACAGATTCACAGTTTCAGGGATCGCCTTAATTGCTCGAAGAACACAATTGTTGCAGGAATACATAATTCAGACAATCAATTTCAATAAATTTTGTATCAACTGTGGAGTGATCTGCTATACTGAGATGAATAACCTATCGGTCTGGACATTTTATATGGACTTAGTGTCTGAGATAAATAAATAATAATAATAATAATAATAGCATGGGTGCAATATTACACCCGTCTTCTGAATTACGGGAGCAAATAAATGCTCTCGCTGTGTTTTAGTACTGCTTTAGTATCCAATTTTCCATTTTAGAATGTTCAAAAACCATGCAATTGTCGGTGGATACTTTGCTTAAGCTGCATGTCAATACTGCTAGAGGACATTTGAGGGTCTTTCATCAACCTACCATCCAATGATCCAATTAATGAATTTACAAAATAGTTATTGATAGATAAACATGCTGGTGAACGGCACCATAATATTATTCCAAAAAAGACAGTGAAATATAAACTTGAACCATTGAAAATGTTCCGCTGAATCTGCTCTACTGAGGCTTACTTCAGATCAAACATCGATCATTTCCTGATGTAAATAGATGTTTCGTATATTATTGGAGCCATTTTATTGCATGACTATTTTAGTATGTTATAATTAGTAAGATTTTATTTTCAAAAACATTGGAAATCTAAATGGATAGCATTCACAGCACAGAATGCAGAGGATAATGATTTCACAATAGGCAGCGAGGCTGCAAAATTAACAAGTTCACTGCCGACTACGAGTTATCTCGTACTTTTTGCATGTAATTGAATGGGCGTCAGCAGTGAAAGTGTTAAATGCTCCGTAACGAAAAATAATGGGAAAACAGGTAAATGGTTTAAAAAAAATATGTTTTAATCTACAATGACACACACGCGCAAATAAGAGTATTAAGGCAACTCACTGATTCAATGTGATTGAGGCCTGGATTCCTATTTAGACATTTGTAGAAGTTTTTCTGTTGCATATTTATCACAGTTTAGATTAAAGTTGTGAAAGATATTTAAGAAATAAAAGCAGATAAGAGCGACCAATATGTTGACTGAAGTAAAATAAACAAGAGAATGGATTAATCAAATCGGGACAAAGTGACAGATGTCAGTATTTCTCGCGCAATTTGAAGTTAAAAGATATATACATACAGAATACACCGTTCATATGCTACTAGTGTATAATAAAGGATATTGGATGAAAGGAAGATATTGCAATTTAAACACGCTATAATAAATATTGCACTGTATTGCGGTCATGTTGCATCATCTCCTTATTGAGAATATGTGCATGTCATTTAAAATACGATTACTCTATGTTTAGGGTCCTGCGAATATTCGATATTCGATTCGAGATTCGATTCGAAAGTCAAATTCGATTCGAATTTGATTCGAAATTTCCAACTCGAAATTTCGAATATACACTGACAAAAAAGTAGGCTGTTTACAGACAAGTACACACGTCGATCTTAGCTGTTTCTGTGCCATATTATTCCCAAAAATTATGAATATATGCAGCTTATAATACTTATTGTACATCGCGAAAGTCCGCATGATATTAATATAAGTATAGCCAGTAATTAGACACTATGTGACGACTAAATGCATCTGAATTCTAGCTTTGAACATGGTAGCCAAAAGTTCGGAGATCGCCGATGGACCGACGACGCACGTAAATTATAATAGCGATGAGACTGAGCAACGTTGTCATTGTACTATTTAAGTTTCATTTCCAAACAGGGGCGGCAGGAAGACGGCCTATTTGGCCATGCCGCTCCTGTACAATATAATCATGTTTATTTCTGAATATTTCACTGTCAGCATTATGTTTGTAAATATTGTACAAAATAAACAATCAATCAAAAAACCGCTAGCGTTATCCGCCGACTATACGTCTCAAATCCGCGTTATGTATTATCGCTGAGAATGCAAACAACACGTGTTCCCAGCGTCGAAAAGTGCACGTGGGCGGTGTTTTCGTTTGATGTTGACTTTCAGTTTCGGAGCGTTCCTTGAAACTTGACAATTTGTCGTCCGTTATTCATGTTTATTTTAAACATGATAAAATCTGCATGCAGTGCTGGAACTTACACGTGTGGTGAATGTAACATGGTATATAAATCGCAAACGTCTGGGACAACGACCCATCTAAGCATCCAGCACTACATAAACAGGCTACCCTGCGACTGTTGTTGCATCTTCAAGTTTATAAGAACGATTTGCAATTGTGCATGTACATGCAAACTCTAAAAATTGCGCGTGATTTTAATTCTGATAATCCGTTTAGTGGTTATATATTTATATCGCCGTGACGACCGCATGGACGTTTTAATGCTTTTTTTCTCTCGACAGTTCTCAGTTGAAGTTAATAATATCAGGAAAGACGGTTGATCACCACATAAGTTATGATGGAACTTCATGGAAGTTAATAGAACGTTTCACAAATCGTCTGATCATTGACATTAAATGCCTAATTTAGAATGCAACACACAGGTATGATTCGATTCGATATTGGATTTGATTTCGTCGACTCGATTCGATATTCGATTCGATCAAAATCTCCAATTCGCAGGACCCTATCTATGTTGTAAATGATCCTTATTTGGCAAGTGACAGAATTACCATATAATAGTAAGTTATGAGAAAATACCAACAAGATTTAATCAATTTTGATTATCTGTGCAAATACAATTCTATTAGGTATACCGGTAGTTGTTTTGTCTGACATTCCCCAATTATGGAGAAATGTACATAATGATTTTGAACAGATCTGTTAAGATACGCGACACTAACATGTAGATTATTTGATAGCTTCATTTGTCAAGCAATGCATCCTTCAATGCACAAGTAATTTCATTTTCTCGATTCCATCTGTTTGAAATAAATTTAAACTTAGACCCTAAGATGATTGAAATCAAACAAGGTCTAGGTTCAACAAGACTGATGTATATGAAACACGTATTATTTCATTATTAAAAAGGATATATATATTTATAATTTAATGTTTAGTTACATTTAATTAATATTATAATATTGTTTCAAATTCAATTTAATATTTTATCTTCTAAATTTTGTCAATGTTGAAATAGCCACATATTTTATGTCTTGGCATATTAAACATTAGGCTATGATTATACAAATGTTGGACACATACAGTTGGATCATGATTAATGGGCACCAAACTAAAAGATTTTCTCTCCTCGAAAACTGAAGCATAGAACAGGATACTAACTTTCAATATTCAAACTGTGTTTGATGACAAGTTTATTTTTCCACCATTGCAGTATATTGGTTCGTTTCCTGTTGTTGGCACAGACCAAGCATCTAGGGCAGAGTATGTGCAGTCCCAATTGACCACAATGAGGGTATGTATGCTGAAAATGGGTCAAATTCCAATGAGAAATGATCAAGATTACATGTATTCTGAGTTTCTGACTCTGAAATTCCCACATAATGTTTTCTGGACCATCCAACAAGATAGGGATTATTAATATCTGTTGAATTGCAGCACTGGTAATAATCATTTAAAGATGTTATTTGAAATTCATGCCATTACATTCTACATTAATTTCCTGTATACTGACTTACAACCCAGACACAAATAAAATATAACAGTATGTCTGGATTCCAAAACTCAAAAATTTATTGTGCGCTTACACGTTTGAGACTAGATTGATTGACTGATATCAATTTGTATAACTGTATATTTGACTGACTTAAGATGCATAATCCGAATTAACACATCCAAATTACTATCTCTTTGGATTTGGGGGTAAAAAATATTTGATTCCAGTCGAGGAACCTACCCATCAAAGTGATCAGTTATTGGTTTTTGAAATTTTTTATTTTTCGAGATGTGCACTTATTTATGGCCTGGAAAAAAGTCGACAAATTGACGGTCTTGGACAAAATTGTGGATGAAGATGGATAATTCTAAAATCAAGTGGTAATACGGCCAAATTTCGTGATACTCAAGTGATAATACAACCATATTTCATTGAACAATATGTTGATAAATAACACGTTTTGGGAAATTTGCTACCATAATTGACAGTGGTTAGCATTATTTTGTTGAAATTAATCGATTCTGATAACCAAAGCGTATTTTGAAGAAATGTTGTTGTTGTTTTAACTTGATGATATGGGGACTGTCTGATTGGATTGAGTACCTTTAATTATGGCAGTCATAATGAATAGTTCTATTTATTTTTTGTAGGGAGCCTCAAAAAGCAAGGGGGTTCTCTTAGTTATTTCTCTGTCAGGAATAAAAGTCTGCAGCGTATCAGGGGAGGTAAGTAAATATTTTATGATGGCTTGCAAATGATCTGCAGGAAGCAATGAGGTATAGTCACAACATAAGATGACAAATCAGTTGAGCAATGTTAAGTTTAGCTATCCATATTGGTTGTGTCCCTTTTCCCCATTGGACAGCACAGCCTGTCAAAATCTGAATCAGATGACGTCTAGTTTATATAATTTTTAGCGCACAATAAGAAACATAGTGTGAGTGTACTTTACTGTATTAACAAAATTGATTATTATTAATAAATACTAAATAGGGCCAAAATAAACAAACTAGTTTTTTTTTTTTAGAGTTGCTCATGTGGACAGAAACTTAATCTGTAAAATTTGATCTAACATCGGCATCTAAATGAGGAACAGTAAAGAGGGTTGTCATTTAATTAATTTGGTGACATCAACTGATGGCTGTCAATCAAAAAACTGACATTATCATGTCGTGGCATTTGATAGCTGTCATGTTTGATTTCAGTGGAGGTTGTTGCTAACTTGCTATGAAATTGACATGTCTGGGTTTTGACTATCATTACATAAAATTGACATCACAGTTTATTTGACCAGATATGTTGATAATACAATGTTTTGGCACTTCCTCTTCTAAATGGTATATACTAAACATATGCTGTATATGATGTGATCTGGGGATTCGAACATTAAGTGGGTCTTTAAGTTTTCTTTTGCCATTTCAATAAAATTGGCCCCCTATTACTTTACAAGCATGAACATCACTGTGAACATTGGAAATGAACAAGCTGATGATGCACAGTCCCTTCACTCGGTGAGAGCTTTCCGATGAATGGTAACAAGGCATATTTCCGACTAAATCCATGAAAATTTCCCATAATTCTGCTGTGGTTTAGGGGTCGATTATTTAGGACATTACTGTATTTCTTTTCTCAGATGTTTTCAAAATTGCTTCTCTCATTGATTCAATAAATAGTTTCCTTCCTTATTTCACAGAGTGTTTTCATGGCTCACGCACTTAAGAGGATATCATATGCGACCTGTGATCCGGAGAATAAACAGTTTTCCTTCCTCGCCAGAGACCCGAAGGGCCGGATTGATGTTCAGTTCTGTCATGCATTCATAACACAAACCTCTGAACAGGTGAGTGCCGCATGAGACCATTATATAAAATTAGATGAACAGGCTCTCTTCAGGCCCCTGCACACATTTTGAACTTTTGTTATTCTAAAATAAAAATTTTGATTATACAATTTAGTTTTTTTTAATTCAAATTTAGTTTTTTTTTAGATTGAAATATTTGCTCAGTTTGCTCTGGGAGACGGAGTACTGACAGATCCTACACTTTTATCTATATAGATTTCTAAATTCTCTCCCCCTGACCAATTCTATGATCATGTATGCTAACGTAATTAATACCGCAATTTACCTGCAAATTGAAAATCCGCAATCCTGATTGGTTGGAGCATTTGGTTGCCTCCTTAATTGTTGACGACGATTCTTAAGTTATAATGTAGCTTTGTTATTGTTGTTAGGTATTAAAGTATATATCATTATATCCACTCCACACCCACCTCTACAATCATTGTTTGTTTATAAGCAATGTTTATCATACATGTATAAAACTTGTACTGTAAATGAATATGTTGCCATTATTATATGCTGCTCATTTTAGTATTATATTCCATCACATATACAAGCTGCATTCATACTAAGATGTCATAGCCTCATGTATGCTGTGACGAAATCACTTTCATAAATGAGCAGATATGTTGCATGAGATGTATTTAAATAAAACTGAAAGGTGATGTCATCGCTGAAAAACACATTGGTCATTCAATTCGCATGTTGACATGTTAATATTTTGAGAATGGCATAAAGTTTCAGAACAACTTGTTTTCATGTGCAGTGTCAGTACATATGATCGACAGATTTACATCATTCTGACATAGTCATCGCTGTAAAAAAAGGCTAGATAATCATCCCCTCCACATCATGTTATCCCTCCTCAAAATTTCTATTTGAATAATTTTGGTGTACATTATTTTGTCACGCACCTTCAGCTGATGCCTTAGCTTTTTAGTCACATTTATATTATACCTTATTAGCCATTGACAAGTCTGTCAGGATTTAGTAATTCAGTTATGACTGTGTGACTTTCGTTTTTAGTATATTTTCCTCAGTCCCAGAAATATTGCTTTCTTGCCTGATCCAACAGTTACCTTACAAGTACTCAACATCTCCTTCTCCACATGCCATAGATTATATGGATATCATGTACTTATGATATTATCTCGAACAATTGTTGCTGTAAACTGTTCAACGTGAACCGTAAGTGATGATTAACTTCTGTCAACACAATGTGTATTATTAGTCCAAGTTTCCTTCAATGTAAATTACATGTAGCTAGTGAAATCGATTGGGATAATGCTGTTTTACGTCGTAGCCCCGTGTATATGTCTTTCTATAGCAGACTTTACGCTCATATCCAGTGGTGGAATTTTTTGTGAGTTTTAATCAAATTACATATTATGGTCATAATGATGTATTATAATCTAATTTTCATGTTACATTGCACATAGTATAGGCCTCGTAATTACCAGTAACCTCGGTTTGTTTACATTTAATTCACACTGTCAATTCGCGAGGTCAAATGAGTGATAAATTTTCATTACATTACTACTATCAGTTGACAAATCTTGTGGAGTTCAGAACATTTATAATATTTTCTATGGAATTTATAATGATTTAGTTGAGTGGGTCAACCACTCTAAACCCCGATATAGAAAGACATATACACTGGACATCAACATAAAACAGAATTATCCAAACCGATTTTACTAGCTGGTTTAAGTCGCAGGAATTAATGACTAAATGCGTATCTGTTTATGCTGTAGTAAGACAAAATGTGTCATAAATGTGTTTTTAAGTCCGATTTCTCTTAAAGTCAAGTTTCAGCTGGGTTGTTCTGTCTGTCTTTGCTTCCATCAACATGTTTCCTTTAGCACACCTTATAGTCCACATCCCTCATCCTATCATCACCAAACTTTATTTGAATCTTAGGGGTGACCTCTAGACTGGTGGTGGGCTACAGGCATCTACAGATGGCGATAGTGCGATAACGTGAACAAATATCAACTGATTTTGTGGATATTCGGTTTTGAGGCTTGCTCAACCATGTCTTGATCGAGTTAGATAACCGGCCAGGTCCTCTTACTTTCGGCAGAATTACGGCCCTTAATTACTACATTTTCATGAAGTTTGATTAAGATAGCATGTCTATTTAATCAGATATCAACTTATTTTGTTGAAATACCGCAGTCATTGAATATCATGCACGTGTCCACAATTATTAATCAGGTCAAGGACGCCCAATGGTTTGCTGCTCTTTTGCAGTTGAATTATCAGATACTAATACATATAAATAGATATAAATGTGTGAGACAGGGAATAAAATAAAGACACACTGACACAGTGAGAATGGGTTTGTTTATTTCTTTTTTTTATATCGGATTTATCATCTTTTTAGATTTAGTTTGCACCGGAATTTTGTCTTGTTGCTTACCTGTGATCGCCGTCTGTTTCTCAAAATCCTGTTGAAAAATGCCCCTCATGACATACCGATCCATAAGTCGCAGGAAATTGGGTTAGAAAGTTGCGACTTATATATACACCGGCCGGTACAGAAATGGCGAAATTACAGATAAATCAGTCTTCATATATTAATTATTTACCGGTACTGGTTTCCCCCATAGCTGCTACCGGACCCATTCCCCCGATCCCTAGCGGAAACCCTGATTAAAAACATTTCTTCCATGTTAATCCATGATTTGCTAGAAATGATTAAGAAGGCTGAAATATTATTTGACCGGTAGGTGGTAGCAGTAGAAGGGTCCATTTTCACAAACAAACAATGAACAATTATAATTTTCTCCTTGTGAATGACGAAGACCTCGGCATCTGGCATAATGATTTAATACAAACTGCCACTGGATGCAAGACTTTTACGGAAATGTTGTTCTCAGTTTGGATTTCGTGCACAGCAATGTGTAAATTCAAAGTGCACAAATTTAAAACTGGTTGAGAAATAATACTGCACAAATTTAAATATTGGTCAGGTCAGCTGGTCAGGTAGTTCGTATTATTCAGCCACCGCTAATATTATCAGGTAGTATGAGAGTAAAATATCTTTATATGACTGCATATTATTATAAGAACCCACAAGTTATATTCTAATATGAATCGTGACATGTATTGGAGCTACCACACATGCTGTGCCTCAAAGTTGCCTTTCATCAGCGACATATATAACGCTAAGGATAATTTAAGTAACATCATGCAGTGGTCCCAGTAGAGATGACATGACAGGACTCTGACTTGTCGTGGATTGTGTAATATTGATAATCTTGTCTGGATTCTGGCCAGCAAATCCAAAATGACGTCAGAAACCATGTCATGACGTCTTCGCTGGTTTTCATTAAGCTAACCAACGAAATTATTCTAAATGAAACTAATAGGCCTAAAATTACATGGGAATTCTTCGTAAGTTGTGAAGCTAATTTCATTTTAATCTCAATGGTCCATTTCCGAATCCACACAGTTGCTAACCGGAAGTCGCATGACAATTTCTCCAAAATCCATACCCGCGATCTTGAAAACTCACTGATGGATATAGAAAAAAATAGATGACGTCATTCACCTGTGCCTAAGGTATAAACAACCACATGTGCCTGCGGCGTGCTGGTGGTTGCTATAAATGCGATCACAATCTCAATGAATTAAAATTTTTAAAAAGTGTTGAAGTGATTAATAATCACATTATTCATGCTTCTGACAATCCTGTGTCGTTGTGTCACAATATTTACACCACTTGTCATATATGATGATTTCATTGCATCAAATATTCAAATCGAAAACAGGCCTTCAGGCTAAAACATCTGTGCTGGCCTCATTTCACAATAAATTTGATGTCAAACCAAATAAATCATCAGCTGTGAGATCCTCTGCAATCTGATTCATATCCAGACTATTGAACTAGCTACATTTCAATACCTTTGCTATCATCGCCACTTTAAATACCATTCCCAGACAATACCCAAAGTATGATGTTAATGAGGTCCATCCAACTTTTTAAAGTGAAGTTATTTTCCTTTTCACGACAGAAATTTTTCGCAACATGCATAATTTTGTCCCGAGCTTGTAATCTAACATTTTTTCATCAATTGTTTTGAAACTTTGATCATATATTTAATATCATGGGAACCTCTGCACCTGTGATTATGAGCTAGATCCATCTTTTTTAGTGGAGTTATCCCCCCTTTTTTTAACTTAGAAATTTGTTTGCAACATGCATAACTATGTCCAAGCTATTATTCCTTGTATTTTTTTTCTTCAAAAATCATATATCTTAATATGGCTACCCTTAATGTAGACCAATTATACTGAGAAGAGTATCCTTAGTCCAATTGGGACAGTCTCACAGTAATGCCCTAAGTAATTGCCTCCTTAACCACAGCAGAATTATGGGTAACTTTTCAGGATTTAGTCGGAAATATGGATTGTTGCCATTCATCATGAATGGCAACAAGCCATATTTCCGACTAAATCCTGAAAAGTTACCCATAATTCTGCTGTGGTTAAGGAGTTGATTACTTAGGGCATTACTGTACCTCTAGTTTGTGAATGGATTATCAGATACAGTTATACAATGCAATGGTCTATTATTCACTTGGAGAGGTCTTTTGTTATTGTATGTACAGTTGCTGAAAACATATAACAATTCTAGTCATTCATTTGTGGACAATGTTTAGTTATACATTCAACAATAACCAATCTGTACAGTCCATATGTGATTTGATTATCCCACACAGAATCATAAGTTATCCCAACTACAAGTAGATGTTGGGAAAAATGTTCATGTATTTTTCAATACATGGAGCCAGGACATAAATTAACCCTTTGAACCCGAGAGACCGGAATACCGGTCCAATCCTTATATTCCTATATCCAGGGAGACCGTAATACCAGTCCGGAAATCAGACGATATTTGACACGAAATTACAGCTCAATAAATGCACATATCAACTAGAGTTGTACTTCTACTTTGCACACACGAGTCACATGTTTACCGACGTGACTTTGATCGACAAACTGACGACAGAGGGTTTGTTTCTTCGCGCATGCACAGAGGCCTATTCGAGAAAAAACCCGCTTTTTATCGTTGGAAAACGGGAAGTATTTCGTTAGAAATTATGCGACCAAAGCCCAAATTAACTAGAATAGCGCTTCTATACTTTGCGCGAATGAGTCACATTAGACCCCGAAGCCACGACAAATAGTTTTTGCGGCTGGCTCAACCGGATTTCATGGCTGGTTAGCTAGTTGAGCCGGCTCAGTCGCTACGTTCGTGGCTGACGAAATATGGCGGCTCAGCCGGCTGAGATGTTATCAGTCAGCGTATTTTCGTTTCCGAAATGTTCCTAATCCCCGGTTATAGACCCCGTTTGTTTTAGCGTTTGTGGTGAACCCGTATAATTCAATATCACACGTAATCTTTTGATGTTGGGCTTTTCCATTATGGCGAAAATACACGAAGGACTGGCATGGATATACTATGTAGTTTCCCATCTAATCGGTATAAGTTACATTGGGACTTTTGTCGACTTCAGACTGATATCATCACTGGCATCTTGCGATATATGCATGCATCATTGAATGATGAACCCGATAGTAATGATATATAATATTTCAAACTATTGTCTATTCTTATGTGTATATATTGACAAATGCCAGCGATGTCTGAGACTGGGTCGTGTTGATATAAACAATTTATATTTTAACCCTTTCAATACCGAATGGATGCGCCCATTCAGTTATATGAAAGCATGCATTGGGATAGTCTATTCCACATTAAGGGGCCCGGTGTTCTGTTAACATAACAACCATGCCGTGTCCATGCGATTATGCCAATATTAGGCAATGCGGTTTAGTTCTTTGCGATTCACAGTACACTTGTGCTTGACATATAAGCCCATGCATGCAGACCACACGGCTCAGCCATTTTACAATTCCGGCGGCGGAGATTTTTAAATGTGGCTGGCGTTAGAGATAATATGGCTGGCGGCGGCTTGTGGCCAATATGGCTGGCGGCGGCGGCGTGCGATGGCGGCTTCGGGCTCTAAGTCACATGTTCATACCTCTGATTTTAGCAGCCAAATTGGAAACAGGGGGTTTGTTTCTTCGCGCAAGCACACAGGTGCATTTTGAGAAACGCCTTCTATATATTGTGGCAAAGTGTAAGAATTTCGTTATAAATATATAGCGCGACCAAAGGAAGCCGCAATATATCTATATACATGTACATGTATATTGAACGTGGAATAGACTGTCTCATTGAAATACATTGTGACATATTTCACTGCACACTTGTTCAGTTAGCATAGTAGATTGCCGTATAGTTGAACGTGTATACATGTATATATGTCCCAATTAAGAGCTTTATGAGTTACGTCGTCGGAACACTATATAACGTCAGGCGCCTCGGGTTGGGGTCATTTAACATTCAGGACGTCAGGGTTCAAAAGGTTAAGTTATGTGTTTAACCAAGTGGACATCGCTGCATCCTATACTATATTCTAAGAGGAGGTGGCATATACTCTGAACAGGCTGAAGTGTACAATGAATGGGAATCAAATGGTGATTATATCAGGGAGACATTACCATTCTATTATTACAAATGTCGACTTGTGGTATAAAGCCTTTTGTCCCCACATCCGGTTGTAACTGGAAATCTGATTGGCTACAACTCCATGTTTAAATCACCATGTCCCCCATCACACTTGACAGTGGGGTATAAGAGAATGTGCGCAAAACATCTGGGGTTAATGAGCATGTGAAACATATGAATGACCCTTGAACAGGAAGTTTTCCCCAATTGTGACATTGCTCTCGCATGCCGAGTTTGACTTCACCTGATGCCGAATCCTTAGGTCGGCTACTGAATTATTCTTATTGGTGTGAATTAATCGTTTGAAAACCTATGAAAAACACACTTTATTTAAGGAGATATGGCTATTGTTGTGGGGATAAAATCATTATCTCTGGCAACATTGTGGGGTACGTGGAGATTTAATACCTGGATGTCTGTTTTTGAACCTACATCCAGGTATTAGATCTCCATGAAACCCTGATGTTGCTGAAGTTAACTAATAGTATTCAGGGAAATAGAAGGTCAAGGCAGAACAAAGAAGCTGGGTTTTATGTATAGGATAATGGCTGAAAACTGTCTATTTTGTAAGCGAATGGACAGATCAATGCAGGCTGAGCTCAGTCCATTTGCTGAGATAATGTGTAATTTTCAGCTATTATCTGGAATTAAATACATGTGTATGGCCTCGTCCAAACTAATCAGAATGGTTTAACTCAAAATTGGATCAAAACACAGATGTGGTCAGCCCTGTCCACCCATTCATTTGCTGCGCAGATGGTATTACATCTGAACCCATTGTCAACTTTACCCTTCCAAGACTGGAGCTTCCTGAAATTTTGTGTAAACCCTGTGCCAAAGCATTCTCCCATAGGGAGCCTCGCATATATATTATATAAGAGAATACATTGGACAATCAATATTTATGTTGACCTTGTAAGCCAGTGCATTCTCTTATATATGTGAGGCTCCCTATTCGAGACTTGCACATATAAGAGAATGCACTAGCACAGTATCTTTAGAGCTGCACCAGCGCAGCTCCCATCATGAAAGGGTTAATGGACTGTCACTGCTCCATTGTTTGTCCAACCATTGACTGCTCATGATAGAGTTACCCTATATTATCGGAGTTTAGCGCTCAATTTTGGCTATCATATTAAATTATTTATCGCAGCGTATTTTGGATTAGACGCAGAATTTGTTTTTGTACTAAACTGACATGATTGGTAGGGTATGCCTAATAATCGCAGATTTTGGCATTTTTGTGAGATGCGATGGTAATTGAATATTATACCCCATTATGCGTCCATCTGTCCTTGCGTCTGCCCGTTAAAATATCTCAACCATGTGTTATTGGATCTTGATGGTTTTTGGTATGCAGGATTGTCTTCAGGTCAGGGCTTTCAAAAGAGCAAAGGAAGGTTCATTGACATTGTTCACATTTTCCTTTCAAGAGTTATCCATTTTGTTTATCTGAAAATGTTGAATTTTTTTCTGTGCGCTCATATATCTTTTTAAATTTGGTTTCTGTCCTGACCATGTTTCAATTGGCACCATGGGGATATCCCAGCACCTGAGGTGCAACTTCTTTTTTGTAAAAGATAAGTTTTTTCGCATCCTGAACAGTGGTGGGTGTGTCATTTTTACTCACTCGATTCCAAGTTTCAACAGTTGAAAATTTCGTCCTTGAGATATAGTGTGGTATTTGTAACAGATGCAAGGCATATAAAATGAAATTGTTCATAATGAAGTAATTGTCCAAAAAGTTGGATATTGGACATCCATTATTAAAATTATGGATTATTGTTTGTAAAATAATGTACAAGTTTAGCAATAACCATCCTTCATCCTATAAACTGAAAGCATTCAACAATAACATCATATCCATGTGTTTAATAAGGGTGAATCCAGGAGTGATGGGTCAGTGAATTAAAGTTGTCAGGGTCAATAACTAAATACTATATACAATATTGTAAGCGGAGACAGATTCTCTGTTAACATTCATCAACTTCACTTCCCTTTGTGGTCTAGTTTAAGGTTGAAGTTGTCAAAACTCATAACACAGTGTATTAATTTCCTCATATGTCTGTTGTACAGTTAATTTGTGCTAGGTAAGCACATCTATTAGATTCACTAAACAGCAGTGATTATTAAACTGTGCTTGACCTGAATCTTATGATTTTCTGCAGGTGTAACCCTGGGCATCTAGTACAATACATACTTTTATAGGGCTGATGTAATTTTAGGTGGTTTTTTTTCCACTTCACTTATGTGGTGTATAAATGTGTGGTAGCAAACTTGTGAATCATAAATGACAATCGGATATAAATTGAATACTTATAATTAGATGATTATGTTCCTTGAGTGATAATCAAAGAAAGTTTACCTATCAAGCAAGTATTATTGTTAGTCGAGTTTTGATATCTGTCCCAAACTTATATAACATAGCAGTTTATTAATGGATTCTGTCAATTTTCGGAATGTTATTTTATTGCCACTTGCAACAGCTGTACACAGAGAAAATTAGAGTCGCCCCGACTTTCTAACCAGAGTTATGCCACTTGTTTCTATTTATAGCAATTTTATGTCTGTTAGCACGACAACTTGAACAAATTTCCACCAATTTCATTCATATTTGGTTATGGATCTTTCACAACAATATCTCGAACACCGATTACATTCATATCTGATATGTGGATCTTTCACAACAATATCTCGAACAAGTTCAAAAACCAGGTTTGTCTGATTTATTTTACCCTACTACATGTAGTATTTTGTCTATTTTTAGCAATTTTATGACTGTTGGTGTGATAACTTGATTAATTTGAACAAACTTCAACCGATTCCATTAATATTTGGTGTATGGATCTTTCACAACAATATCTAAATCGAATTGAAGTTAGAAGTTTTTCAATCTAAACCTGTCTACTCATCAAATTTAGCCATAGACTAAAGTGTTGTGGTGGTTTGGCGGTTCAATTATACATAGAAATTTAGCTTTTGTCATATTCCTATACTAAACACTCATTTATGAGTAGTTATCCCATTGGAAATGTTCAGATAATAAGCTAAAAAAATGACCATAGTATGTTGAACTTATTATCTGAACATTTCTCTCAATAAATAGGGCTCCTTCTGCACTTTTATTATCTGTCATGTGTTTATATTACCTGCGTATTCCTCCAAATCAATAATATACCGTTCCAAAGCACACCTTTTTAACTTTGTGTGAGAGTCCATTTAGTATAGAAATTTAATATAGGTTCAGAAATACATGAAATAATTTTAAGCAGACTTTATATCCTGGAAAAAAACATTAAGTCTTTGAAATTACCATTTTGGAGAAAAAAAGGGCCCTTTTTTCCTCCAGTAAATCATTTCCCCCTGGCAGTCATTATTGCGTATTTGATACAAATCATAAAGATTTTCTGCAGGTCTAACTCTTGGGATATAGTACAATATTAACACACTTTTATAGCGCTGATGTAATTTCAGGTGGGTATTTTCATTTATGTTGAGTGTATTCGTTCGGTAATTAACTTGTAAATCACTGATAACAATTGGATATAAATTGAATGCTAATGTAATTGAAGAAAGTTTCTTGATCAGGCAAGTGACAGGTATTATTGTTTTTACATTGTTTTTATTATGTGCCTATCATAGTTATTTCTCTTTCTATGGAATAGGAGTGAACACATAAATAACTATTAAATAAAGCCATAAAAAATATGGCGTGGCCACATATATAACCTAAAAAGGTGACTATAGAAGCATTGGCTTTCTACAAATTATTTTGTCTCTTGGTTGGGGTTTTGACTACTTTCAATGTTGTAATTGAATATCATATGACATCCACACTGGCATGTATTAAAAAAACTACCAGGTTAACTGATTTGTGGTTTGCTGGGTCCCAACTCCGTTTGTGTGCTACTCACTTTACTACAAGCAGCCTACCATAGTCTGAACTATTGGTATGTAGCTGAAATTTGATTTTCGATGACTCTAAATAGAAATTTGTTCTTGCTACATGTATGTTCAATTATGACCATTTCACCACTTATCTCAAAACTTCAAAGCCAGCTGCCACTGAGTTCTCCTATAATATATGGTAGCAGTACCATTAGGTGATTTGTGACAGATACCCTCCCCTTCACCTTTATTTACCAAATTCTCATTGACCTGTAGTTATACCTTATGAAATGTTTAGATAATAATCTGAACATTTCCCACCAATGAATATGATTCCTTCTGCACTTTCAATCATCTGTGGTCTGCTTATATTTCCTGAGCATCCCTCCAGATGAAAACTTGACCCAAACAAATACTAGTGTGAACTGATTTCATTAACCTCTTCGCTGCTATGATGTCCGTAACAATACGGACGTAAAAGTGCACGCCGTGTGCTATATGGTCCATAGGTACTACGGACCTACTTCAGCACTCTAGCAGTAGGCCATTATACATAACTGGAACTCAAGAGATTGGTGCATCAGAATAATTGTATCTCAACGTTTCAAACAGTGTATGATGTTCAACGATTGTGAACGATAATAGCCTTTCAACTGAGTCAGTTTTATGGTTCTTGTGATATTTTCCCACTGGGAAGTGGCAATAACGTCAACAGCCCAGCACACGATGTTACAACGTCATTTAGCAGCGAAGAGGTTAATTTGGTATTCAGGTTGCTTGCCACAATGTCTCAAATCAATGGGCAAACCTGGTTTATCCCAAATGTTTTTGCCTGAATTACAGCCCTTCGTTCGTTATTTATTTATCAAAAGATCCTCTCAGCTGACAGCATTGGCAATGCCTACAGTAATGCCCTAAGTAATCGAGAGCTTTCCAATGAATGGCAACAAGCCATATTTCCGACTAAATCCTGAAAAGTTTCCCATAATTCTGCTCTGGTTAAGGAGTCGATTACTTAGGGCATTACTGTAATTTGAATTTGTACTGTGTGGGTATGCCAGCACTGTTGGTGAAGCCTCTTGTTTATCTTATTATATAGCTGAACATGCCTACAAGTGAATCATTCAATAAATAAATAAAGTAACTACTCATCAGTGAGTTTTCAGTTTAATATAAAAGATTTAGTATATCTTGGTTCCTATCAAGCCTGCAAATTGTGTCTGTCATTTGCAGAATGAGGTCCCCAGAGCAGAGCAGGCTAGCATCAGCAAATTCAGCCTCTGGGGTCCTCATTCTGCTTAGGCATCATCTTCTGGGAAGTATCTATTGTCTCAAATTAACATTGTTTTTAGTTACTTTTTCCCTTTTGTTGAGTTTCTATATCCCTAATTTGCAGAAGATAACATTCATTAATCGAGGTGACTATTAGTGTCTGAACTTCACCAACGTCAATTGGGGAAATTCAATCTGATCCTAGGTCTCCCATAGCAGTTGATGCCTAAGCAGAATGAGGTCCCCAGAGGGTGAATGTGGTGATGCTAGCCCACCATGCAGGATAGCGTCACTAAATTCACCCTCTGGGGACATCATTCTGCAAATGACACACTATGTGCAGGCTTGGTTCCTATACTTCTCATATTCTGCCGTATTTATAGATTTTAGGGATGATTGTCCTCAAACAGTTCACTTTCCTCTTGCCTGTAAAGTATGCTGACATTACTAACCCAATTGATATATTTGTCATTGATAGGAAAACATCAGAGTACATGGCTGGAGGATGTTTGTACCTAATCACAGTCATATTTATTTAAACTTGTACTTAAGTATTCAGCGTAATAAAACACATATTTCAGGTTAACTGTTGGTTTAACTCTTCCGCAACTGGAGCTTCCTGAAATTTTGTGAAAACCCTGTGCCAAATTGCCAATGCATCCTCTTAGATATGTAGCTTTGTATGACCCACACATGTGAGTAAAGGGGGGATGCTCAACGACACTTGAGTCCATGACAAGAGGTACAATGTACCATGTCTTGCCCACAGGAAGCTGAGATAGGGAGCCTTAATTATTGCATATGTAAGAGGATACATTGGCCTAACAACATTTACCTTGACCTTGTGAGCCAGTGCTTTCTCTTATATATGCGAGCTAAATTTTGTTTGCTTCCTATGGGAGACTCGCATATATAAGAGAATGCACTGGCACAGAATCGTAAATGCTGCACCAGGGTCCAGTGCAGCTCCCGTCATCAAAGGGTTAATGGGACTGAATATTTTCTTCATCAATATCCTTTCAATCAACTCCTTAACCACAGCAGAATTATGGGTAACTTTTCAGGATTTACTCAGAAATATGGCTTGTTGCCATTCATCGGAAAGCTCTCAGTGAGAGCTTTCTGATGAATGGTAACAAGCCATATTTGCGACTAAATCCTGAAATATTACCCATAATTCTGCTGTAGTTAAGGAGTTGATTATTTAGGGCATTATATTATATAGTAGATTCAGGGGCATAAAATGATAAATTTGAGTCAGAGAAACCAGTCAACAGAAGATTCAGAAAAAGATTTTTCTGAAAATAATTTCCACACATTATACATACCATGTCTTGCCCACAGGAAGCTGAGATAGGGAGTCTTGCATATATTTGTTAAGGCATAAGACTGTGGGACAACTAGGGTTATTAGAACATTTAAAAGAATCGTCTTAAGTCTCACTTTTCAACGATTTTATAAGTTTATTATTAATGCCAAAAAAATATATACCTGTGTTTCTGGTGACATGCAAGAATAAAATAGGGGCAGGCGGGTGGCTTTTCATTTTATTTAATTTTTTTATTTTATTTTCAACTTTGGGGTGATTTCACGGGAAGTGGAGCATAAAGGAATTGGATATGGCCAACCTACCACCAATTTTGTATCATATAAAGGTACATTTATGTAACCTGCCCAGAAAATTTCAGGTGAATTTGACAATATTTTGTGATTTTATGACCATAAATGTCCCTTTTTTGCCATTTTTCCAGTGCCAAACAGAATATGGTCTTACTAATAAGGTGATTATCAGAAAATAGATAATGCCAATGAAACAAATTACATACAGTAATCATAATGTACGACATTCTGTTCTTATTAGTGAAAATTTCATGTAAAAATGTCAAAAAACGTCATTTTTATGTCAATTTTTTTTATTTAGCAGACATTCCGTTAAACAAAATAAAATATCACCAATTTCAAATCAACTACAGCCAGTATTAAGGAAACCATCATTAAATCATTCACATATGGTGTATTTTGAACATTTAGGACATGATGAGTAATATAGATGTGCTGTTATTTCTGTGATGAGGAGTCACTGATTTTTTTTAGTTCTGTGATTAGCGATGATGAAAATTCCATTAAAAAATGTCCTTTCCTGAACATGCATTTTTCTTAAATTTTCTCAGTGCCCAGCCACTTTAACAGGGAAAGTAAATTTCAATAATGGTATTAGATGGCATGACATACATAACTGTCCAAAAGTTTGGTATGTAACACACTAGTAATGTAGAAAAGTTGATTTATCCTTGTTAAAAACAATCTCCTTTCCTGAACGATTTTTGACAATACGCATTGAGGCCATATATCAGAGGGAAAACACATGTAATCACCAGTGAAATATATATATCACTTGGGAACACACATAAAATTTCACAAAATCCCTTCAAAAGTATTTTTACATTTCTGTGAAATTTTTATTTGTAAAAAGCACACAAAAATAGTGTTTTTGTCAGGGGGGGGGGGGGGGGGGGGGGCGTAAAAAAGTTGCGAGACGTGGGGGTCTTTTTTTTACATTTCCATTTTTTTACACCCACCCACCCTTTCTTGCATTTTTTTTTCATAAAATTTTAGACACCCACCCCAAAACATCAAAGCTTTATGTTGGTCCCCTCTGTAAAAACGACCAACCGCTCTATATTGGTCCCTTCTTTGAAAGACCAAATTAAATGTTACTTCCTGTTAACAAACATGTGCATTTATAATTGAACTCTAAGCAATCAACAAAGGTAGAATATTATGTGGTTATATTGGTAAATTTATAACCCAGCCTATCCATCTGTCTGAGTACAGCTGGTGAGTAGATGAAAAATATGTTGAATCCCCTGGAATGACAACAAAAAATAACTAGGGCCAGTGTTAGGGCTTACAGTAGAATAAAAAAATACACAAACTTAAATTTATCTGTTTTTCAGACATCAACCAGCATCAACTAGTAGGCCTAGAGCCTATAGTAATACCAAAAAGGAAAATGTGCATATGAACCAGTGTACGAATTAACTTTTATGTATGCCTGCATGACCACCGACCCGACCTCGCATTACGACTTAGAACTAGGCCTAAAATAATGCTTAACCCTTTGAGTTTGAACGTTGATGGTCAATTTAGTGCCAAATCCATATACACGGATGTATATTACTGAGATTCATTTGGACAATCAGAGCTGAACTTCGGTCATGAACTGGATGGAGTTCATGTGCAATAAGAAATTCACACACATTCTGTACATGACCTTTATGTGTGCCTTCAAACTAGACCACCTTGCATGCACATCATCTTATAAATATACACTAATTAAGTAAATTAATTTTTTCTTCTTTGATAATTTTCAAATTAGCCTGAATTAGACATTAAGTGTCATTTACATACTAGTATATGCAGGTAATTATGGGATATAATAATTACAATGTGAAAAAAACTGTAATGTGTCCTGGCCCTTCTTCACATCTATTTAAATAATATTTTTATACTTTTCAGAAGACTATCCAAGGAAGGTTATATTTTTGTTTCGTTCAATAAATGTTATTAAAACTTTATTTCATGTCTACTTATTTACTTATTGATGGTTGTCAACAACACTGAAACAAATAATTTGACAATTCAAATAATTATTTGACAAAAGTATATTTAAAAATCAATTTAGTATACAAACACTGATACAAATATTTAGTTCATACATTACACTCATGCATTAACTAACTGTATGAGTAAAGAGACTGTCATGAAGTATAAGAATTATTGTAATACTCTGTCATGAGTTGTTAGCTGATATTGTCAGACTGCATTAAGTTCACCGTACCCTAGAGCTATCTGAAGTATTTTTTTATTGATCTACACCGTGAACTAGACAATTTTCAATATAAAAAACTGCCAAGCAAGCTGAAAAATCCACAATAAAACAAAAATTGCGCGCAAAAAAAATCAATGAAAATTGCGGGACCCACCCCCACAATATTCACTATTTTTCCATTTTATATCAACTTATGGGGGTAATTATAACAATATTGAATGTATTAGTGCAACAAGCCACAACATATAAACAAATATGTTTAAAACAGTTGAAAATATGTCAATGAAAAAAAAATGCAAAAAAGGTGGTCAAAAACTGTTTCCGGCCTCGGGTACCCACCCACTCCCCCTACCTCATGTCTCGTAAAAAAAATTTCGGCCTCCCCCCCCTGTTTTTGTGTTGTTTTTTTTACACGTTTTTCAAATTAGTCATAAATCACTGTAAGGCTTTTGACAAAAAATATGATCATTTCCAAACACTTAAAAGTGGTATAACTTTGGAACGGTACTGAATTTAAAAATTCTGTAAAAAGTGTTAAATTTTAGAAGCTCTCTACATCTTGAGTCTAATTGTGGCTAATAGGATCACATTTGAAAATTTCATCTGTGTTCCCAATGTTTACTGATGCAGGTTTTTTTCTTTAATTTTAAGATAGTATAGTGATGCCATATGTATGGTATGATGTAACTTTTTAAATAATGGTTCCCACGCTATAAACAAATTGGAGACATGTTCCCTGAAGCCTAGCTGCAAAATGGAAACAAAACAAAAATCATTGAGGAAACTTCATTTTTGGATGTATTTGGCAATTTTTGTGCTACACTTCCCGTGAAATCACCCTTTGTTCAAAATAAATACGAATACCCCCAGACTGCTTCTACTTGTTTTTAATATACTATAAAATAATAATAATAATAAGTACATAATATCTCATATATATTTTGAAGACCTCTGTCTGTCTGTATGTTTGTCTGTCATTTATACAAATCTACGATTCTCGACCAATCGGGACGAAACTTGGTACATGTGCGTAGTTTGACCAGGCGGTCGTCGTTGTCGTATTGGCGAGCCTGTGCGGCGCCCGCTTCACGCATGCGCAGACGAGATCTCGGAAACGGGTGGAGCTATCGACTTGAAATTTGGTATGTGAATGTATCTTGCCCCGGATACAAATTTTATCGGGTCGCCAGGCCCGTGCGACGCCAGCTTCGTGCATGCGCAGACCAGATCTCGGAAACGGGTAGAGCTATCGACTTGAAATTTGGTTTTTGAATAGCCCGGACAACGTCGGGCTCATCGGCTAGTTAGAATATATAAGTGTAATTAATTGTTTTATTGAATAAAACATGAAAATGAAAAAAGATGTTTGATTTGGTGGTCAACTAATTGAAGTGTGGTATAATTTCCGGTTTAACAGTACACACGATGTGTCCGTTTTAACGGAAATGAATCGGTTTACATGGAAAATAAAATCGAATGCGTACTAATTTTGCAAAATCAATAAAATGAAAATGGTCGGGGTGCCAGAATAGGGGCGGGCGGGAGGGTCACCAGAACCACAGGTCTTTTTTTATTTTAGCCTAATAAAAGTGGAATATGTTTGACAGATATAGACAGAAAACAATGCACATCTTAATCAAGAATCTTTTATCTAGTGAGTTGTGGTCCTGTGGACGACACAAGGATACATTTAACGAAAATAGAGCTTGAGTGAAATGGGGCTATGCACTGTCTGCAACGAGTTTGAGAAAAGATTCTCGATTATGATGCAAGTTGTGTTCTGTATTTATTCCACACCCTTGTGTTTAAGCCATGACTGTAACTACCTTTATTGTGATTTTAATAAGTCTGATGAAAAACTGGTAATTATCAGTGCAGATATCGCCCGAAGCAGATCGTTGACGTTATGCTCTTGGCAACAATGTCAACTCCAAGTAGTTCAGCTTCTGGCTTGTATTCCACCTGTGGTATACAATTATATGTATTAAATGACTGGGATTCCATTGAATACATGTACCTGACATCAACTGGTGTGGGAAAAAAAATCATCCAATAACCTAAGGTTGTTTATTGTGTTTATTTATAGTTGAACAATTCATGAATACAAATGTGTAAGGGAACAAAGTTACTATACCCAACATCGAGTATCCAGTTATCAAATGGTTTATATATATGTGTTTAAAACTTTCAACCCTTTCTGTACTGAATGGATTCTCCCATTCTGCTGTACAAGTATACATTCGAATGGTTTATTATTCATTTGGAAGGATGGTCTATTATTCATAGGGAGGGATGTTCAGGTAAAAAGTTTGTTGAACTTACATTTCCCGCCAATGATAAGAAATTATTCTACAGTTATATTATCTTTTCGTCACACTTATCTGCTAATTTATCCTGAAAACCCCTCCAAATGAATACTAGAACATTCCTGTGTATACATTTATAACTGTTCTAAGAATCCATTTAGTAAAGGAAGGGTTATTGAAGTTACCTTATGTTCAACAAAACACGGAGAAATTATAATCATTTGAAAGATGGAATCTCCTAGTTGGATACAATGTTTGATGTTCCAGGATTGTGATGTGATAACAGCTTTTCAATAAAGTCAGTTTTAGGGTTGTCGTGATATTCCTGTTATATTTTCCTTTGGAAAATGGCCACAACATCATTGCCACAGTATACGACGTCATGAAGCAGTGAAGACTGAAGAGGTTAACATTCAAACCTACTATGGTATCACTAGTGTGTAATTATGAAATCCTATTTTCAGTCGGAAGAGCTCAACACTATAATAGGGAATGCCTTCAAGATGGCTTATGCTGAGGAAAGACAAAAGCAGCCTACATTTCACGAGCTTATAGAACTGCAAATAGAGGTGCAGAAAGAAAAATATAAAGTATATGAAGAGGAAGCGAAGAGGGTCTTCCAACAAAAACTTACAGAAATAGCCACACCCACCACTTATTCGGATAAAGCCTTTCAACGAATGGAAATCAGGCGTCAGAGCAGCAGTGGAAATGATGACAGTACACCATCGGACGCAGAAAAGGAAATTGTACCTGGAAAGAATCGCTTGTGGGTAGGTGCATAGTTAATTGTGAGATAAGTACATCCCATACAGTAATCCACTGTGATATGATTGTGTATTAGTGATGAGCCAATAAGGAAAAAGTTTCTAAGACAGGTACCGATTGTCTGAATGTGCATTCTGCTGAAAACTGAAGCTAATGTTGTGTGTGAAGGTACTAAAATTGCATACAATGAACTCCCTGTCATGCCACCCCTTTTGACTCTATTTCAAAGATGTCAAGATTTTAAGTTTCTGGATTCTGTTTGGTGTTGGAAGTTGGACATTCTAAGTTTGAGACCCCCCAATGGAGAACCTCTCTTCTTGTCCGAGGTTAGTGTTGTTCTATTTTTAATTCCTGCTCAACAAGATACGTTTAGTGAATCTTATATGAATAGGTACTGCATATTCAAGCATGCTTTTTTGTATGTTGTTCAACTTTAACATATGATTGTCAATTGACGGTCTGATATCGGTTAATGGCTGATGCTTATTCCGATTATTGTCTCATCACTATACTATAGTATATGAATCTGTTGTTTCGGTTTCCCATGAATTATATAGTACTTGGCAGTAGTCATTATATTTGAGAATAATTAGGTCAAATATATAACATACTGTGTTCTCAGGAACCTCCCTCGTCACTAAAAAGATGTCCTCATAAAAACTAAATTATTTCAAAATTTATCCAATTATTTCAAAATTGAAATTTATATAGGTGTCTATTGAATAATTAATGGGATAGATTCTATACATTGCTTGGAAAATTTTAGGATTTTTGATCATAAAGTTACCCACACACACATCCATTAATTTGTAGAATTCTTTAAAAAAAAAAAAAAAAAAAAAGCTTCCCTCCCGATCATCCAAATTCCCATATGTAGTTGCTGAGAACACAGGTATTTATTTTTTAAATGGCCTTATACACATGTAATAGTGCTTTCCATCAGCTTAGTTTAGAGATGTAATTATTTAGTTTAATTTTATTGCCTAGACTTATGCATTAAAGCGACCTACATGCCTCGTACCTTTAGATAATATACCACTGGAGAGACGAGAGTTCGAAACATAGATATATCAAATATATCTTGTTGAAGAAAATTTTAATACAAAATCAAAACAATGTTTTATTGTTGAAGTACCAAAATTTGTTCTGGTTTTGATCGCAATTGCATTTTCAAATATTTTCACAATTGATTCGGCATAAGTTGCTATAACTCTATCTTGTAGTTGGCTTATGAATAATGCCCAAAGTAATATGGTCATAACAGCAGGGTATTTTCAAAAATGGTCGACACTTCTAGGCCACAGACAATCAGTATTGTGGTGGAATATATATTTTTGCCCATACTTCAAGACACAATCCCCCAATCAAACCTGGAAATACATGTCTCTATAATAATTAGGAGTGCCAACATTATGTAGGTCTTTCAGATTTTTCACACATCATTTTGTTGTATTACTGAGAATGAATTTAATTTCGTTAATATAAATTTTCATTGTTAGGCAACTTGTTACTTTTTAGTGGCTTCGTAAATTTGTGTGTCCGCCACTACTAACTTTTACCTACAAACTCCCAATAATAACAATCAAGTCTGATAAACAGCATTTTTGTCACATTCGCAGCCCGTTCGAAATTGCGCATCCGGACTGCAGGTGTAATTAACACATAGTGTGAATGTGCTTTGTTGCCTGCTGTCCAAACGGCTATTAACCCTTTACCCAACAAACCGGCCAAAACCGGCCAAATAAAGCTTCAACAGCCTAAAATATCTTCGGTCTGTCTCAATAAAACCATACAAATATGGATATCATTGGAACCGGCTCATTGACCACATTGTGATGGTTACAGTTATGCCCTGTGCCAATGCATTCTCTTATATATGCGAGTCGACCATAGGTCGCCTCGCATATATAAGAGAATGCATTGGCCTAAAAAAAATCTTTTTTTAACACTTTTTACCATTTTTTCTTACATTCTTTAACAATTTTATAATTTTGAATGTGTTAAGCCAATGCATTCTCTTATATATGCGAGGCGACCTATGGTCGACTCGCATATATAAGAGAATGCATTGGCACAGGGCCGTTTTGTTGGGTAAAGGGTTAAAGATGTGATTTTATTACCTAAGCCAACATAAGCTAGGTGGATGTACTTATTTCTCAAAACAATCAAGAGAGGATGGGGTTTATTTATCAAAGTCAGCATCTAATTAATCTACACATACATCATATAAAATGAACACACAATCTGCCAATGACATAATGAAAAAAATGCCCCTTAAAATCTGGTTAAAACTGTTAAATTGATATTCGAACACCTGTATGACCGGACTGTAGTTCAGATCGATAGAATACCTTAACACTATTAACAAATCAACAAATTTATTTTCATGAAGCTACATGTAGATTCATTTAATGTTGTACTTAGACCGTGGGTTTTCTTTCATCAATTAACACTCCCCCAGATCAAATGATTTACCTCCCTACACTTGAATTTACCCCTGGATAATAGAGTTATCTCCCGCATGGTATTTTCCAAAATTATGCAGACCAATATAGTTTGGTTGGGTTTTTAATTTCATGGTTTTCTGGAAGTTGGATCACCATGATTAAATAAACTTTTGTCGTATCTATTTTTATTGTGTTACATGTATATTTGGAGCTCTCTCTTTCTTTTGGTATGTAAGTTCAATGTGGGTTTGAACATTGTAAGTCACATTAGCACAGAACATCAATTTTCAAGCTGTGGCGTTTATATTCTGTTCATTTTGTATTTAAAAGTGAAATGTGTTGCTTGTTTGAAGCTTTTTGTTAGAAATTAATAGAAATGCTTTTCCAATATTTCAAAGCTTCATTGTCATAGCTGATTGCTTTTGATATGAAAGTAAATCGGACTGCGCTGTTTACATAATTAGCATGCAAATAGGATTGATTTGGTTATATAATATTTTGCAGAGGCTTAATATAATAATGATTGAATGCATTGCTAAGTTTTAAAATGATATTTTTCATAAAGTATATCTGCTTTTTCAAGAAATCAGTAAAATTTCTTTTGTTATGGTTGTACTATCTTAAAGATGATCTATCTCTTCCTGCCACCACTTCCAACAACATCACAACAAAAATATTTCTACTAAACTAGTTTTGAAGACAAATAGATACAAGAGAAACATCTTGTGTTACAAATAATTTATGTGAAAGTGTTTTAAAGATGCACAGTCCGAAATAACGCTCCTAAATTACTATTTCTATGGTGTTGGGGGTATAAAATATTTGATTCGAGTCGAGGAACCCACCCATCAAATCTCAGAGAGATCAGATATCGGTTTTTGAAATTTGTTATTTCTTCGAAATGAGGAATTATTTGTGGCCCAGAAAAGAGCCTTCAAATCCATGGTCTCTGACCAAATTGCGGATGAAGATGGATAACTCTAAAATCAAATGGTAATATAGCCATATTTTGTGATACTCAAATGATAATATGGCCATATTTCGTTGAACAACATGTTGATAAATAACATGTTTTGTGAAATTTTATGCCATACCTGTAGTTGACAGCGGTTAGCATTATTTTGTTGTAATTAATCGATTCTGATAACAAAAGCATATTCTGAAGAAATGTTGTTGTTGTTGTAACTTGATGATATGGGAACTGTCTGATTGAGTACCTTTAAAAGATAAATGTATTCATGTTTTAAAAATAGCCACTTTCTCTGTCCTAGTTCATAGGAAACAAATTTGGAAAGAATTATTTTCTTGTGACATAAGTTCCTGCTTAAACTAGTATCTTTAAAGGGGTACTGTGCACTAAAGACAGCCATTTATGGGACTATTTCCTTTTATACTCAACAGAAAATACATGTACGCGACAAATGAATTAATTTGAGCCATTGATTAGTGCAAAAGACACTCATGTGCTCTATGATCGATGCAACAGCAATTAGTAATTGTAATGAAAATGAGTTTATGACTCGAGTCAATGGTCCCATAAATGGCCGGATTTAGTGTACAGTACTCCTTTAACTCAGAAGTATTGTAATATATACATCTGAATATATACAGAAAGTTGAGGGAAGAGATGCATCATCTATTAGCACTTGTGAGAGGGGGGGGGGGGTTTGGATAAGTCAGTACAGTGCATTAGGCCATTATAAGCCATCCAGCAGTAGTAAAGCTGGGTTGATTCTCAATAGGCAAGGACTTGTGATCCACGCAGAGGTAGGTCAACCTAATTTGTGTTTGTTGGTTGCTTACAATGGGCTCGGTGGAGCACCCGGGTGACCCAGTATGAAATGATATAATATCAGTTTATCATATATCAAACTTAATTTTTCAAACTTTGATTCTTTATCAAAATCAAATCCACATTCTGTCACTCTTCACCATCACCTATATATATATATATATATATATACTACTGTCACAGTGTATAAACCGTACAAATAACTGACCGGAAGTTGCTCTCGCCGAAACAAGACAATTCTATTTTTATTAGTCGAGTTTTTTTCCAAAACTCGACTTATAGTTTGATGAGAGACGGTGGGCGGGCGGGCGGCGGACGGGCGGGCGGGCGACGTGTTTTGCTTATAACTCAACCGTTTATTGACGGATTAAAAAATTTGGTGTGTGAGTACATATCCATGCACGTAAGCTGCAGACAAAAAATCGGGTTCGTCCGCACATTTATTACAGAGTTATGGCCCTTTGCCATTTTTCACTGATTTTAGGCTCGTTAGCGCAACAACTTCAACAAACGTTATCTGATTCGATTGAAATTTGGGATATAGGTGTCTCCCAAGAATATCTCGGACGAGTTCGAAAACCGGCCTGGTCCGATAAATTTTTTATAGAGTTATGGCCCTTAATTAGTCATTTTTCACGAATTTTCAGCTCGTTAGCGCGATAACTTCAACAAACGTTATCCGATTTGATTGAAATTTGGTATATAGGTGTCTCCAAAGAATATCTCGGACGAGTTCGAAAACCGGCCTGGTCCGATAAAATTTGATAGAGTTATGGCCCTTAATTAGTCATTTTTCACGAATTTTTAGCTCGTTAGCGCGATAACTTCAACAAACGTTATCCGATTTGATTGAAATTTTGGTATTTAGGTGTCTCCCAAGAATATCTCGGATGAGTTAGAAAACCGGCCTGGTCCGATAAAATTTGATAGAGTTATGGCCCTTAATTAGTCATTTTTCACGAATTTTCAGCTCGTTAGCGCGATAACTTCAACAAACGTTATCCGATTTGATTGAAATTTGGTATATAGGTTTCTCCCAAGAATATCTCGGACAAGTTCGAAAACCGGCCTGGTCCGATAAAATTTGATAGAGTTATGGCCCTTAATTAGTCATTTTTCGTGAATTTTTAGCTCGTTAGCGCGATAACTTCAACAAACGTCCTCCGGTTTGTTTAAAATTTGGAATAGACATACTTGCCAAGAATATTTCGGACGAGTTCGAAAACCATCCTGGCCCGATAAAATTTGATAGGAGTTATGGCCCTTAATTAGTCATTTTTCGATTTTACCTATTAATTAGTCTACCGATACTGATGCACACCAATTGGCAGTAGCCACCGGCGGTAAGCCACCGAAAACGAGACACAGCATCTCTGATGCCACCTCTTGTCTTTGTAATATGATGAAGCATAATTAGATTTTGTTCACATTAGTCATTTTTATTAATAAAAACCGAAACCGAAACCGAGACTCAACTCTTTTTCCACAACCGAAACCGAGGCAAATTTTCACAACCGCCCATCTCTAATGGATAACTCTAATAACAAGTGGTAATATGGCCAAATTTCGTGAATTCTCAAGTGATAATACGGTCATATTTCGTTGATAAATAACACGTTTTGGGAAATTTGATACCATAGTTGACAGTGGTTTATAGCATTATTTTGTTGCAATTAATCAATTCTGATAACTAAAGCGTATTTTGAAGAAATGTTGTTGTTGTATCTTGATGATATGGGGACCCTCTGATCGGATTGAGTACCTTTAAAGGATTTTAAAATGCTTTAGAAAATGTCATTAAACTTTTTTAAATTCCATTATTCATCAACTTGCCAGGCATATAACAAAAAATGCCTTCCATTATTATTAGTAAATAGCAAAATGCTTTCAATCATGGCTACATTGAAATATAGAATTCCTACAGCAATGTCCTAAATAATCGACTACTTAACCACAGCAAAATTATGGGTAACTTTTCCGGATTTAGTCTGAAATATGGCTTGTTGCCATTTATCGGAAAGCTCCCACTTACTGTACTTGTAGCTGAGATCTTTCTTACAACTCTGCAAGCCTTGAAATTGTGTGTCTGTCATTTGTAGAATGAGGTCATCAGAGGGTGAATTTAGTGACGTTACCCCACACGGTGGGCTAGCATCACCAAATTCACCCTCTGGGGACCTCATTCTGCATAGGTCTCATCTTCTCGGAAGTATCTTTTGTTTGAAATTAATATTGTTTTTAGTTAATTTTTCCCTTCTGTTCAGTTTCCATATCCCCTAATTTGCAAAAGATAAAAGGCATAATCGAGGTGACTAATGGGTGAACATCACCAACTTCAACTGGGGAACTTCAATCTGATCCTAGGTCTCATAACAGGCCTAAAGCAGAATGAGGTTCCCAGAGTGTGTATTTGGTGATGCTAGCCCACCGTGCGGGAAAACGTTAATAAATTCACCCTCTGGGGACCTCATTCTGCAAATGACAGGCACACTATTTCAAGGCTTACAACTCTGACATCTTCAGTTATTTTCATTTCAGTGTTGTCATTTCTAGTTTTAACTTTGTAATGTAGTTTCACCTTTTTGTCTATTTACATATGTGTTTAGTTTATGCCAAAATCACTTGATTTCAGAGTACTTTGAAGAACCCTAGAAAGGTGAAAACTTGTCAGATATCTGCATATGTGTTGAATATATACCATATATGGTCATGCTTTATGGGTGACAATGGTCTGGTATTGGATGCCATGAAACTATTTTCTTCTTATTTCTTCAAAGTGTTTATAAGTTAATATTCTATATAAAAAATTAAATGTGCACTGAACATTATGGAGCTCTGATAACACAGTAAGATTATATGTTTATACAAAGTTCAGAAAAATTTGGAAAAAAAAAATATCCCCCCCCACAACCCCCCCCCTAGATATAGGACACTTTCATGTGATTATGTGGCAAATACAATCAGTTTCCTTGTCAAATTGATATAGAAAACGTAATGAGGGTTTTACTAAACTGTGCATACATTATAATTTAACCCTTGGTGTGCTCCTTATTCTATTCACATGTTGTTTCTCTACAAGAGGGTTGCATCGCTGGAGAGGAACTGACTGCTCCACAAATAGAATACCTGTAACAGTCTTCAAAATATGGTGCTTGTCATTTGCAGAATGAGGTCATCAGGGGGTGAATTTAGTGACGCTACTCCGCACAGTGGGCTAGCATCACTAAATTAATTATCTGGGGACCTCATTCTTCATGGCCTCATCTTCTATGGGTGACCTAGACACAGATTAAAGTTACCAGATATTTGAAGATGGTGATGTGCACCCATTGGGCACCTCAATTATGCATTGTTTCATCTGCCAAATTGGGGATATAGAGAAACTAAACTAAAAAAGAAAAAGAAACTTTCTAAAGAAGTTTCTAAAAAAACTTGTTAATTTGATAATAAAGATACTTTCCAGAGAAGATGAGACCTATTATATAAAGCAGAATGAGGTTCCAAGAGGGTGAATTTAGTGATGGTGGCCTGCTGTGCAGGTTAGCATCACTAAATTCACCCTCTGGGGACCTCATTCTGAAAATGACCACTTCTCATTTTGAGGCCTGTTACAGTGAAATTGTATCAGAAATTATTGACATATTTTACATGTCCGCTTGTAAAAGAACAGTTATTTTGTGCATGCGGTTCATCCGTCCATCTGTCTGTCCATTATCTGTCCATCTATTTGTCTATCCCCTTATTTCCTGATGATGCTACTTCCATTATAATGTTCATATTGAAAACTTTATTCAGCATCTGATTTAAAAAAAACAATATTTTGAATGAACTTCTTGCTCAATTTAACCAAAACAATAAAAAAAATTTAAATAAAATTTTTCAAAACTAATGTCGTTATTAAACACACCTAATTTACAGACAGACAGATCCTACTCTTTAATATATATCTATAGATATAAAAGAGTTGGATCTGTCTATCTGTCTGTCTGTTTTTCTCCCAGACCCCTGGACCAATTAATCCAAATTTGGTATGGTAATTTGGGGTACCCCGTGGATGTTTATAACGGCATTAGTTTTTCCAAAAATTTAATTTAAAAAAAAAATTTAATTTAAAAAAAAAAGAACTTTGTTTTCGTTAAATTGAGCATTAAGTTCAATCTAACAAAAATTAAAATCAAAATGATTAAACCATCAAAATGTGCTTCGTGCTCAAAGGGCCGCTGTTGAATAAAGGCTCCCATAGAGGGAGCCTGTCTTTCTATGGGAGCCTGTCTAATATCAAATTGTGCTGCTGGCCCATCCGATGCTAAATAAAGGCTCCGAAGATTCAGCTTTTGTACTATATCTCTTCATATAGATTCATCTGTAATAGGGATCATTAATCATTTAATACCAAATTTTTGATCAGAGCTCCATACTTTTCAGCGTTCAACTTTTGACTGATAATAATGGGAGAATTATAACTGATAGAGTCAAAGTTCATATTGATTGCAAGGGCCATTATTTTATCGTTTGAATATTTTTGATCATTTACTTAGTTATTTTTAAATGATAAAATGTACTATTAAAAATCTTCAGGATCCAAATGAAATTAACTTTTCACATTACACAAAGTAGCTATAAATACTGCTCTACTGAAAGAGCTTTTCAGAATTGTCTTAGTTCTTCACGCTTTGTCCATGTATGGTTCTTAGTAAACATATGACTGTTTAGTTCTCGTCTAGCATGAATGTCTTTTTTTCTGTAAACAATATGATGTTTAGATTATTTCTTTTGTTGTCTACATGTCAATATGTTAGCTTGATTATCACGCAAAAGGCAAAATTGAGAAATCTTGCCTAAAGCTAGTAAGTGGCTTCCTAAATTAAATCTTGTGAGAGATGCCCAATTTCAATCAAGTATTAAAGGGCGCCCAATTTCAATCCAGTAAGAGGAGCCCAATTTCAGTCATGTAAGGCCCCGGGGTGACCAAGTGTTCACATCATTAAGAAGTGCCAAAAAGCTAGTATGGGATTACCAAAATTGAATCCAGTAAGGAAGCCCAAATACAGTAATGCCCTAAATAATCTACTCCTTAACCACAGCAGAATTATGGGTAACTTTTCATGATTTAGTCGGAAATATGGCTTGTTGCCATGCATTGGAAAGCTCTCAGTGAGAGCATTCCGATGAATGGCAACAGTCATATTTCCGACTAAATCCTGAAAAGTTACCCATAATTCTGCTTTGGTTAAGGAGTAGATTATTTAGAGCATTACTGTACAGTCTAGTAAAGAGGTACCCATCTTTGGTCCAATAAGTGGTACCCAAACATCATGTAAGAGGGGCCAATATATAATCATGTAAGGAGGCACAATTTTAGTTCATTATTAAAAGAAGTGCCAAAGTTCAATCCAGTCAATCAGCCCAAATGCATGACTTCCAGTACTGGAGCCCAGAATAAGGCGTGCCAAATATTCAAGGGGTGCTCCAAAGTTTAATTCAGTAAGGAGTATCCATATTTAGTCCAGTAAAAGGTTCCCAAATTCAGGCAAGTGAGGGGTGCCAAAATTTTAATTATGTGCCAAAATTCAGTCCAGTTAAGGGTGTCCAATTCATATCGGTAGAGGGTGCCCAATTCCATTAAGGAGTGCCCAAAACTGAATCTGTAAGAGGTGTTCAAACTCAATCTAGTAACGGCTGTAAATTTACAATCAATCAAGGGGCCACACTTCAATCCAGTAAGGTGTGGACAAAGTAAAATGTGGAATCAACCACATAAAAATGAATACTTAGTACAGTCTTAAGAAATGCACTGTATCGAGTCTGAACTCCGAACAAAATTATTCAAATCATTCTGTCATATATTCTGGGCCACATAAGCAAGAAAATTCAATCATCAATCATCAGTGGCTATTAAGTTTGGAATTTGCGATCCAAATATAGTCACTTATTTTTTTTGCCTCTTGTAACATTCATCTTCAAAATAGATTGAATGGGTCGATTTTCACCTCTGCCGATCTGCCTTCTTGGAGTATTGATTTCTGCCAAACTGTGGGGGGATATTACATATTATGGATTGTGTACTCTTGGTAATATTGTGTGTAGTAGACATTATACATTCCTCAGTCTGCATGTTTTATGCCTGATGAGCTAACATAAGCCTTGGGACTGTAGCCATGATGCATGTAAGTATTGCATGTGCTGCTATAATAGCTTGACTATAGCCTTGAATGTGTCTGTTTTAAGTATGTACTGTAATTGTGAGTTGATTTGACATTCTCACATACTGATGTCAAAACAAAATTCTTAGGATTTGATGAAGTGATTTTTTTCTCAAAGAGTGCATAGCAGTTGAAACACGCTACTGGATCATCTTATATATTAATTCAAGTGCATGTTGGACTTCCATGATATCAAATTTAACACTTACTTGCATTGAATATTTGAACTATAATAGTTCATGTTATACATGTATATTGTGTTTCCACAATATATGCATGCACCGGGACTAAGAATCAGTCAGACTGCTTCCGTTGATTTATTATGATGATTATGATGGATGACTATATAATTGCTGTTCTTAAGAAGTTGACTTGGTTTTATTGGGTAGATATAACGTGTTAGTCGTTCTGGCTCCACAAGTGCTAGACGCTGTCTGTATGATTCAAGAGGTCAGAATCTGATAGTTCTATCATATTTGCCTATACATTATCTGTTCCTTCCTACAACAATATAACAGCTTTCTGCATAGAACAAAGTCTAGATTTCATTTCAAGGCCCTATTGCAGGTTGGGGCCTCAAATTATACCCAGTAATTCTTGATTTTGTCATACTCTTTCCCTGTTTGGGGGGGGGGGTAAAAATAGGTCCACAAAATATGTTTACATTTGTAATACTTTTATAAATATTTAACCCTGTCTTTTCTAAATACTCTCTGACGATTAGGTCCCTTAGCAATTAAATGTTCAGATAATAAGTTCAATATGGACATTCCAGCTTTATATTATCTGTTTCTCTGTCTGTTTTCTGCTTTTATTTCATGAACACCCCTCCAGGTGAATAATAGATCATTCCGATGTATAGTTTTACATGTATAACTCAATGGGAGAATCCATATAAGTACTTCTCCACCAGTCATTTTGTATGAAGATATAAAAGTATTAAAGGGAAATTGTAGTGTTTTATCACTGAATTGGTCAGATTTTCCATCTGTAAAAACAGCAAAACTAAACACTAAGAAGAATATGAAGAAATAGATAAACTTTGTACTTTTATTCATTATTGATAATTCTCCAATAACAAAATTTCACATGTTGAAACTTTTATTATGTACTAGTAAACAAAACTGATACAGTGATTTGTCACCAAACATCACTAATCATGAAGTAAGTTAAAATATTTTAGTCTGGATATGATTTTTTCAATGCTACGACCTTTTCCATTGTTTACTGTTAAGTTTCGATTAAATTTTATCTTATTGGACTAATGGGACTTTGATTGGTAATTCAACTGTAACACTGATGTTTACATAACATTGGTTTTGACATGCAAAATCACATTGGAGAGTCGATCAAATTTTTTTTTCATCCGTACGTGTGTCTGGCCGTGAGTTCGTTCGTCTGTCCCAGATGGTATCCAGTTGATAACTTTAGTTTTAGTTATTTCATTGTTTTCAAATTTTGTATGTGGAATACCAGATGAAAATACAGGTCAAAAGTTCGAATTTAGGTTCGGTCTGCCCATTTTTACTAGAGTAATTATGTTTCAGCGTGTAACTTGGGCATGGATCATCTGATTTGGTTGTGCTTTGGTATGTTGATAGCCCAGTTTAGGGGGGAATTATTTTTGTGAGAGTTATTTCCCTGGTTGGAAATAGCAAGATTCTCCATATTTGCTTCATATCTAGCATTGATACTAAAGTACCAACAGTTGGATTTGAATATCTTTGCAATAGTGAGATGAGCAAAAGGATATATGTACTGGGCTTTATCCATTGATTTCCATAGTGACAGACCTTCATGGATTTAGAAAATTAAATTAGTATTGCCCACTCTCTAAACTGTAGTTTCGGTGTCATACACCATGCTTGGCATTGTACTTGTTCCATCTACACAGGTAGGACTCTCGAAGATACATTACTCTATTTTTCAGTGTAGCATATAATATAGAGTAATATCCCTTCCACAGCCTTCCTCATCTTAAAACTATTTGTTATTTGTGTATGGTGAATTGACGACTGTCATGTGATGGTTGAGCGCATATCTCAAGCCTCCCAGTCCCATACAATATATTGGACATATCAGACTGGAAAATAGGTTGGGTTGTTCTCATACACGTGTAGTTATAATTTTCCATCCAATATCCAGTGTAAAGTACATTATATCTGACCAAGTTTGAATATCATCCATCCCTTCAGTCAACTCTTTGTCCTTAGACTGAAATCATCACCCTCAAACAATAGCAGATGAATTTCAAAAACATGGGTGGAGGGTGGGTGAGAGTTTACTTTTGGTTATAAATGTACAGGTACTAGCAGTGGGTAAATGTTAAAGATACAAAAGTCTGTAAAACATCAGGCTAAATGTAACATGGATAAATAGATAATTTTTTTTCTTATATTCTGTATTGATAGTTCTCCAATAACAATATTGATCCTGTTGAAACCATTTTTATGTAAACAAAACTGTTACAGTGGTTGGTCAACAAACATTGCTAATCGTGTGGGAAATATTTTAGTCTGAATATAATTTTCAGTATATTTTTCAATGATTTTACCTTTTCCAATGTTTACAGTTAACGTTTGATTAAACATCAGTTTTTTATTGAACTTTGGTATCTTACTAGTATTGGACTTTGATCGGCAACATACAATAAAGCCCTAAATAATCGACTCCTTAACCACAGCAGAATTATGGGTAATTTTTCAGAATTTAGTCGGAAATATGGCTTGTTGCCAATCATCGGAAAGCTCTCACCAAGAGCTTTCAAATTAGCTTTCCTATGAATGGCAACAAGCCATATTTCTGACTAAATCCTGAAAAATTACCCATAATTCTGCTGTGGTTAAGGAGTCGATTATTTAGGGCTTTACTGTAGGTGTAACAGCAGTGTTTTAATAGTATTGTTTACATAACATTAGTTTTGACTTGTGAAATCTCACTATTTGAGAATTACTGATAATGATTTTAAGCACAGAGTTGATCTAGTTTTGCATGTACTTGTAATGCCCTAAATAATCGATTCCTTAAATAACCACAGCAGAATTATGGGTAATGTTCAGGATTTAGTCGGAGATATGGCTTGTTGCCATTCATCAGTGAGCTCAGTGAGAGCTTTACGATGAATGGCAGCAAGCCATATTTCCAACTTAATCCTGAAAAATTACCCATAATTCTGCTGTGGTTAAGGAGTTGATTATTTAGGGCATTACTGTACTTGTTGATGATTGTTGTTGAGTCCCTTTTAACCCTTTTTATACTAAATGGATTCTACTATTCAGTTATAAAGTGTACATTGGAATGGTCTATTATTAATTTGCAGTGATGTACAGGTAATATATGCAGATGGCAGATAAATCAAAGTACAGAAGAAGTCCTATTTATTGAAGGAAATCCCGGAAATGTTCAGATAATAAGTTCAACAAACAATCTATTGTCATTTATTAAACTTATTATCTGAATATTTCCTTTTGCACAACCACTCGCCAAATTCAGTTTAGAAACGGTTATGGTTGGACATTCTATATTGGATGCCCACCAAACGAAGACCCTCTAGACAGATCCCTGCTTTATCCCTTTCATGACGGGAGCTGCGCTGGTGGAGCATTAAATATACTGTGCCAGTGCATTCTCTTATATATGCGAGTCTCCCGTATGGGAATGCATTGCCAATGCATTCTCTTAATTATGGAGGCTCCCTATTAAAGGGAGTCTCGCATATATGAGAGAATGCATTGGCACAGGGTGTTCACATAATTTCTGGAAGCCCCAGTCATGGAAGGGTTAAGTCAGCTGAACTGAAGCTAAAAGAAACCAGGACAATTTACTCTTCATGACTTTTTGAATGTTTTCTCCAGTGAATACTATGTACACATGTGTTTACTTCAGTAAACGGTTTTATATTTGTCTATGTTGACTACCATAAGAGGAATCAGCATTAGGACCTCTCCATACTGGTGTCAAAGTTTACTTTCTACCGTGCTTCTGCTTCCTCCAAAAAACAAATATTCAAACTTTGAGGTACGAGTATGAGATACAAGTTAGGGGACCTTGCTCCATTCTGGAGGTGTTCTGTTAAAGATAAATTTGTTTGTTCCTATTTTTGAGAAAAAAACTCAGAATTCATATGTAGGTATATTCCTTTAAATGTATTGTATGTTCTTTCATCATTATCTATCATTTTGTTGATCTTTACATTGCAAATTGATCATTTTGATAATAATGGCTGCTTGATCTGAGAAATTATAATTATTGAGAATAAAAGCAACTTGTACACTTCAGCCCTCAAATAAAACCTATTAAATTGTTGCTTTTGTCATGTTCCGGTTATAAAAATAGGTCAATGAATAATTGTAGTACATGTACCTAAAGGACTCAATATCCCTTGGAAAAAAAACTTATTGGATTCTTAGCATTCATTGCCTGAGTGAGAAAGAAGGGTCCCTTAATTCTTTTCAACTGTGTAGAACTTTAAATAGCTTTCTTTGTTGGTCTGTTCCTGTTAAAAATAATAGTGTTTATCTTACTTCTGTGTGGAAACAGATAATGAATCTACAAGACCTCAATAAGAGTTTTCAGAGTATATGAAGTCTATGTATTAATATTTCTACCTATTTTGGTGACCGGAACTTGATTAACTAAGTGTGACATTACTTGGTCTATTTTGAGGATTGAAAGTGTACAAGTTGCTTTAAAGTGATGGACCTGGTTTTGAATTGTAGAAATCGGTCAAAATTAGTATCGTACACCATTGTAAGGCTTGTTGGAATGAATTCTAGAGAACTACTCACAGGTCCCTGCCACAAAATTGGTCATATTAAACACTAAAAGTACCTGTATACAAGACAAGGTTCCTAACTCCTGAAATATAGAATTTCCACATTTCCTCAAAACCATGGCCAGAAATGCAGCAATATATGAAAACAAATAATAATGAAAGTCATTCCTTGAATAATTTCCTTCATTTTGGAATACAGTAATGCTCTAAATAATCGACTCCTTAACCACAGCAGAATTATGGGTAATTTTTCAGAATTTAGTCGGAAATATGGCTTGTTGCCAATCATCGGAAAGCTCTCACCGAGAGCTTTCCAATGAATGGCAACAAGCCATATTTCTGACTAAATCCTGAAAAGTTACCCGTAATTATGCTGTGGTTATGGAGTCGATTATTTAGAGCATTACTGTATTAGTCAACCATTTGCAGCTGGGGACAGAGGAGATATCTTCCATGAAAACATCCGACACCACTGGAGACCAGAAAAAAAAACTGGTCGAACAAGACTGTGTCTAGTCACATGATTGACCTAAATACTGTAATATTAGTAAAAGGAAAATATCAATTTCAAATTCCGGGAATATTTCCCTTTATTTTGATATATGGATTAATCATGTACAACTAGCACTAGTGGAAATATATCCCACGAAATCATTGGAGACTATTGAAAGAAAGTGGTTGAACATTACTCGGTCCGGTATAACGGCCATGAGACTGGACAGAGTCTCTCCTTCTATCCTTAATCTCTCATTTGTGCCGTATTGACAAATCCATTAACACACTTGTGTCATTCTGTGTATGTACAGTATAAACAAATAGTATTAAATTCTAAAATGTTAGGAGTCGATTTTTGATGGGGAAACGATATTTACAGTCAATTTCAGTTAATTGCATATTACATATTCTGGGTATTTGCAAAAAAATTCACTCAACAAACATTTGGCTATAAAAATACTATTTTATTTGTTTTCATGGAGATCATATGGTATCGTTCCTTTTATGCAAGCAGTCACCTACCAACCACAAGGTTTGGTTTATATATGGAATCGTCACTATTTTAAATACTCATCACTAATCTTTCCAATTATAACAATATTAATTGACCCATTTCTTATTTTTTAAATGAAATTTGAACGATGAAATAGAGGATGAATCTTTTCACAGATTTGACAACAGATAACACGCTTTTTCTGTGACTTGTTTAGGTATTTACAATACAATCTTTGTAATTTTATATGTGATTTAATTTTAACTTCAAACTTATTCTTTTTATGAAATCCAGAAAAAAAATGGCCAATTACTCTAAATAGTGTGCCATTATCCCATTGTAATGTTTTGTGTGGCGAGGGCTCAGCCCAGCTTACAATAGATTTAGAATGAGGTAATGGGGATAGAATTCTCTTTACATCTCCTTGTTGACATCCAGGCTCCTCCCCTGTTTGTTTTTGTCAGCTGTGATATTTATTCTGCAGCATGTCTCGCCAAATTGTCATACATCCTCTTACACTAGGCAAAGAGCAAAAAACATCCGAAACATGCAGAATATTCCACACAATGAATGGAAAGTAAATATTGCAGCTTACTATAGTGATACTTCATGACTGTATAACCCAGTCTTTCCTAAATGGATTCTCCCACCCAGTAATCACATTTTATATTGGAATGGTCTATAATTTTGAGGGGTGTTCAGATCAAATAAGAAGACGACAGACAGTGAAAAGATCATTCAAGTGCAGATGGATTTCTATTAATTGGTGGATGTTTATATAATAAATTCAACAGGCGACCTACCATATGGTCATTTGTTGAACTTATTATCTGAACATTTCCTAAGGGAACTATTCGTTAAATTAGTATTTAGTAAAGGAATGGTTAAAGATGCGCGATCTGTTTTGACAACAAATATGTCAGAATTTCCTAAGTCAATTTTCCGTTTACCAGGCAAAAGATATTGAAATATACATGCAATTACATCGTCAATCATATGACACAGGCATAGCGAAATCCACAAAATCATCCATAAGTTATAAGACGAGAACGATCACAAACACTTATAATTGAGAATGGTCTTTATTATCTACCGATGGAAGCATATTGTACACTCTTTATTAGAGTTTTTACTAGCCTGAAAAAATTTGTTGAATGTTGATATCTGGCCATCAATACATGTACTTCCTATTAATGGGCTCATGGGTTCAATCTACTAATTATCTGGTTTTTAAAACGAACATGGTGGTTTTATGGTGTCAAATTGGTAATCTGTGTGAAGATGCAAACCATTATTTTTGTCATATTCCCATGTATACTGACTGCAGAGCGCATATGCGGAAAAGATTAGAAGACCTGAACATAGTGATGGTCTCAGTCACTGATATCCTCTTTTGGCATTTCATGCTACAACATTAACCTGAATGTGCTTCTTTTCGAGATAGTCCAATCATACATCTCATCTACAGACTGTTTCATAAATCTCATAACTTTCATATCGTAATTTAATACTTGCTCCAATCTGCCCGAAACTGCATTCATAGCCACAGCTATAAAGCCACACCATCCTGTAAAATTATGTGCCTCTGTTTGGAGGACTGTGGATTGTGTGTCAATTGATATCGTAGACAGTCAGGGCACCATTCTCCAAAGGAACAACCCATCCTCATATTCACTAGCAGCTGTTTTCGAGGGGAGAGGAGCTCCCATAAGTTTCATAACTGTGTCCCGATCCCCTGCGCACCACATTTGTAATTGTAATCCTAAACTGTTATAAATGTAATCTACATGTACATGTTTGCATACTTATCCAGGAAGTGACACTCTATCCATAATAATTTTCCAGGCAAAATATAATGTGGATAAAGTAAAACATCGCTCACCCACCGTTGAAGCAGTCTCAATCAAACAAGTTGTTCGGAATTCAACGCCAACAACGATGTCACCCACCGTCTCAGATCCGGGTTCGAAAAGGAACTCAACACCACCACATGTGCCATATTTCTACTCAGGGGAAAATAAAAACCAATCAAATAGCAGCAAGATGGATCCATTATCTGTGATGGCGATTAAGGAATCTATCGACAATCAAGCATTTTTGCATAAAACCAAGGGATCTCCCATCACGGCAATGAAAAATGAAATTGATAGACGTTTTTCGTATTTATCAAACGGAGGCAGCTTTGAGGAGTTCAGTGCTGGCAGTCAGTCATCCAGCGGACGTGAGAGTCAGTCATCATTTTCGTCAGATTGGTCACCTTCCTCTACTAGTCAAAAGAAACAGGAGGATGATAAGGTATAATTTCATATGCTTTTATTATACATGTATCTCCACAATATAGTTGCTGGGTACGGGGCAAGCCTGGAAATAGTGGGTCTGTCATTTGCAGAATGAGGTCCCCAGAGGTTGAATTTGGTGACACTATCCCACTGGCTAGCATAACTAAATTCACCCTCTGGGGACCTCATTCTGCTTAGGCCTCATCTTCTGGGAAGTATCTATAGTCTTAAATTAGCATTGATTTTATTTACTTTTTCCCTTCTGTTCAGTTTATTTATCCCCTATTTTGAAGACGATAAATTGCATAATCGAGGTGACTTTTGGGTGAACATTACCAACTTCAACTGGGGAAATTCAATCCTAGTTCTCCCATAGCAGATGAGGCCTAAGCAGAATGAGGTCCCCAGAGGTGAATTGGTGACATGCGGGATAGCGTCACTAAACTCACCCTTTGGGGTCCTCATTCTGAAAATAACACACTCTATTTCTGGGCTGCGGGGAGCAGAATATTCGCCGATCTGTATGTCAGCCTAAGCATCTATCCATTCCCAGACACAATGTTGTCCAACATTTTATTGCTAGTCAGTCTAAGAATATCATTGCAGATTCGCACTCATAATAACTCTTGTAACCTTTCTTTAATATACCTTTTTTATAATTTGTTTATATTCTTCATTTTGTTTCGGTATTCTTGGGACATTTAATTAAAGAGATATTCAGTATGATGACAACACAATTTTTGCATAATTCAACTTTATAGTTCTATAAGTCAGAAGCATGTGGTCCCCGAGTGAGCATGTTCATAGACTGACTCTTAACCCTTTCATGATGGGAGCTTGGCTGGTGCAGCATTAAAGATCATGTGCCAGTGCATTCTCTTATAAATTCAAGTCTCCCATCGGGTGCCTCGCTCATATAAGAGAATGCACTGGCTTACAAGGTCAAGGTAAATATTGTTAGGCCAATGTATTCTCTTATATATGCGAGGCTCCCTATGGGAGACTCGCATATATAAGAGAATGCATTGGCACAGCGTTTTCGTAAAATTTCAGCCAGCTCCAGTCATGGAAGGGTTAAGACTTGGGACATGTTTCAGCATAGAGTAAAGAATTGGACCTGTCTGAAGTAGAAGTCTTTTAAAAAGTGGGAGGAGTAAAATAAATTAACTCTGTATAGCCTGAATATGGGCTCCTTTTAATATGTCATGATATAACCATGTGCATCACTCACATTATATTATATAAATTATCAAGAATGAGAATCTTTTTTTTTTCAAATAGTAATTATTTTTTACAATACTGATGGAAATCACCAATCTACTGGTATGAAGTTATTTCACCAATACTTTTGGGTACAGTAAAGATCCCTAGATGGTTTCATGTTGTTACCTATAATTGGAAGTATCTCTCTAGATATGCTGATATTGTATTTGTTCAAAATTGATGACTATACTGTCAAACATTTTTGTCCATATTAAGTCATCGACTGAGAATTTTAATTTTAAATTCACAGACTTTATATTTCTTTAAATTTATTCTAATAGGAAACATTTGATTTCATTATCCTATGATGTAGATTTCATTTTTGATGAGTACATTTAAATTTTGTTGGACCTTTTGATGTATGATTAAAGTATGAATCATGGCACACTGAGTAAATTACCTGATCTTATCATATTTGACTAAGACTTGATTTGAATAGCTTGTGCACATTTCACATCAGTTGTATTTGTTCACACCAGCTCACACAAATCTGTTTACATTCGCAACACATAAAATTTGCATCAAAAACTCGCATTCTGTCTGGCTCTCAACTCTTATTCAGTTACATTGTTCTGCTAGAATATTTTGTAAGTTTCTATGAAATTTCTGCTGATGGAACCAATTGTTTTATTTTGGAAATTTGTGGTTTACACTTCTCAAAGGTAATTTGTGGTTTTGATAGATACCGGTAATTAGGTTTCATCTGTAAAAAGTTGTGTATTTGAATTAAGTTTGTCAGACATTTGCTGTAAATGGTTTTCTTGTTTTTCAAGCAAACAGCCAACACATATGTGAGCCTGTCTGTAGCTTAATATTTAAAGATGATCTATCTCTTACAAGTTTTATGTAGTTTCCCGGGAAAAATAATAATTATGAATCACTGACACCTGTTCGGAAATGCTTATATCAATCAATATTGATTTAATTTTTATTTGTTCTGGTATAATACAACCTTTCGGGCAGTGTTACAGGATATTTTTAGAACAGAAACTTCAGGCACATTTGGAGCATAGCACGAGGGAGAACTGTATCTTGTCAGTGCTCCCCATCAAGGTAAAAATCATTGATCTAAATCAAAATTTTTTAAATGATGGCAAAAAGTCAAGAACTGCAATATCTAACAAGGTTTTTAGTCGAGTTTTTCAAAAACTCTACTTATGGTTTGACGAGGGACGGTTGGCAGGCGGGCGGGCGGGCGGGCGGGCGGGCGGGCGGGCGGGCGGGCGGGCGGGCGGCGGGCGGGCGGACCTAAAGAATGCCTTATAACTTTGACATTTGTGAACGGATTCAAACTTTTTTGGAATGGCAGTTGCTCCCAATGACTATTTACAGCCTGTAGAAAATGGGTCACGTCCGAACTTTTTAACAAGAGTTATCCATCTTAGATATTTTGGTTAAGTTTTTCACCGATAGCGCGATAACTCATGCTAATATTAACCAATTTCCACAATATTTGGTATATGAGACTCTTGCAACAATATCTCGGACGAGTTCGAAAACCATGTTTGTCCGAATTTTTTTTCCGGAGTTATGGGTCTTAGTTTGTCTATTTTTAGCAACTTTATCACCATTAGCGCGATACCTCGATGAAATATTAAACGATTTCAACAATATTTGGTATATGAGTCTCCTGCAACAATATCTCGGATGAGTTCGAAAACCAGGTTTGTCCAAATTTTTTTCGCTGAGTTATGGGTCTTAGTTTGTCTATTTTTAGCAATTTTATCACCGTTAGCACGATAACTCGATGAAATATTAACTGATTTCAACAATATTTGGTATATGATTCTCCTGCAACAATATCTCGGACGAGTTCGAAAATCAGGTTTGTCCGAATTTTTTTCGCAGAGTTATGGGTCTTAGTTTGTCTATTTTTAGCAATTTTATCACCATTAGCGCGATATCTCGATGAGATATTAACCGATTGCAACAATATTTGGTATATGAGTCCCCTGCAACAATATCTCGGACAAGTTCGAAAACAAGGTTTGTCCGAATATTTTTTCGCAGAGTTATGGGTCTTAGTTTGTCTATTTTTAGCAATGTTATCACCGTTAGCGCGATAACTCAATGAAATATTAACCGATTTAAACAATATTTGGTATATGAGTCTATTGCAACAATATCTCGGACGAGTTCGAAAACCTGGTTTGTCCGAATTTTTTTCCGGAGTTATGGGTCTTGGTTTGTCTATTTTAATCACAATTTTATCACGGTTAGTGCGATAACTCAATGAAATATTAACGGATTCAATTGATATTTGGTATATAGGTCTATTGCAATAATATACCACCGTCCGACTTTTTTCCCGGAGTTGTGCACCTTATTGGCAGAAGTTTGGTTTGACTGCCAAAAAACTCGACAAAAGCATCTTAGATGCGTACCCCTTGTTTAAAACTATAACATGAATATGATTAAACAACAAAATTGAATAATAGATTTGAAATTGTACAGTAATTATTAACCCTATATAGAAACTACACACATGCTGCTTTGTACCGTGATTACTGCTCCAGCAACAGCCTGTTCAGCTTGACATTGTTAGTATTATTTGTAACTACACTCACATTCCTCCTTACACTGACAAGCTTGAATTGCTAACCACAAGTAGCAGCCTCATTTAACCCTTCCATGACGGGAGCTTCCTGAAATTTTGTGAAAACCCTGTGCCAATGCATTCTCTTATATATGCAAATACATTGGGCTAATAATATTTAATATTTGACCTAGTAAGCCGTGCCTTCTCTAAAATATGCAAGACAAAAAGACATGATTTCCATATAAACCTAGAAGGACAAAAAGACATGATTTCCATATATACATGTATATATGAAGCTCCCTATATGAGACTTGCATACAGCTGTATAAAGAGAATGCACGGGCACAGGATCTTTAATGCTGCTCCAGCACAGCTGCCATCATGAAAGGGTTAATACTGACTATAGGATGGTACTTTTGCGTCTCACTGATAACTAAAGATACCGCAGTGGACGTTCAGAAACAGACTACAGTTGTCTCACTAGTGTAAAATAATTTCCCTACAAAGACCAAGAGTGCTATCTTTATGGATGCTTGATGGGTGAAGTGAGAAGTTCATCAATCTATACTTTGCAAATGTATCTCTTTATAGGCCAAATATTCGAAAATGCAGAATCGACCCTTGCCAGCTGTTCCTGCTGAACAAGATGGACTAAGCACACAGAAGTCTCGATCTTCTCAACAGAGCTGGAGCAGCTCTGATGATAGCCTCAACCGTCCAGAGTCACCCAGGATATCCGCTTTCGTGCCAATTCGTAATCCTGATAGTCCTCGTAAGAAGACGACACGACCTCTGAGCGGATATATGCAGGCTGACGTAATTCGCTTTAGCTGTGTGCCAGGGTCTCCGTTAAAGCAAGGAGAAGGAGTGGTTTCGTCAAATAATAAATCGGCTGCAGCCATGCCGAATGGGATGCAAGCAATTTGTGATAATCAGAGAGACGTCAATATATCTAAAAATAACTCAAGTGCCATTAATACACAGGGTGAGCCGCCACAAGAGAGCAGTTTGTATATTTACGGACCTAGTCCCACTACGCAAAAGGACGTAGACTTATACCGCGCATGTGCCAATGGAGAGAAGGCTGCTAGGGCCGATGCTAGAAGTAATGATCTAGTTTTGCGATATCAGAATGATAGTCCATTTGTCTACAAGGGTTCCAGATCTAACAGCGAAGATGGAAGCGGAGATAACAAACCTGGGTAAGATTTAGCTGTTCAAAAATTAATGGTGAGAAGTATATAGGTCTTTTATCTTACTTGTATGTATTCAGCGGATACACCCATACAATAAAATGGTATTGTTGCGTGCATTCGGCAGTTGTTTGTGCATCCGCAGTGTGTCTTCATCCACTGGGGTCAGGTTTCATGCTGTCATAGGACAAATTGACCAACGGCCATTTTTTTTGGCCAAAAACATTTTATTTAGCCAAATGTTTGGCCAAAGTATTTTTTAACCCCAAAATCGGATTCTAATTAAAAAAATCCAAAATGATTTTTTAACTGGAGCGATATGAGAATAATATTTATAGTATGATCATCTGATAATTGATTAGGTACTACAGCTTAATGGGTAACAAAATGCACTGATGGCAGCACACTATCAAACAATGTAACAAAATAGTAATGAGGATTAACACTGATGAATCCTTTGTCTGTCATAAGGCTGAATGGTAGATGGTGGGTAGTGGTATATTGTCAAGTGACAATGGTGGGATTAAAGAAGTCTAGACACAGTATTTGAAGTTATGGACTTATTATATAGAATGTGATGTTGAATAAAACAAAAATAATCATTAATTGTGAGACCAGAAAATGAGGATTTAAAAAAATCAGAATTGGCCAAATTGGCCCAGCATTTTTTGGCCCAGCATGAACACTGACTGGGGTCTAATTGTTTTACTGTGTCATTAGCATCTACCTGTAGTTGATAGATTGAGATGGGATTAGCAGTTTGTCTGTCTCATTGTGCATATTCAAACTAAAATGGATAGATGCTAGTTAAAAAGGGAGATTACACCTAAAAAAAAATTGATGCAAAAGAGTGCACATGTTTTTCTTGGGTATAGCTCCTGGATACCCACATGTAAGACAGACAAGTTTGATATATCTTGACATAACTTGTTTAACCCTTTCATAATGGTATCCACGCTGGTGCAGCACTAAAGTACCTGTGCCAGTGAATTCTCTTATATATGCAAGTCTCCCATTTGGAGCCTCACATATATAAGAGAATGCACTGGCTTACAAGGTCAAGGAAAATATTGTTAGGCCAATGCATTCTCTTATATATGTGAGACTCCCTATGGGAGACTCGCATATATAAGAAAATGCATTGGCACAGGGTTTTATATGTTGGCTTATAAGTACCAAACAAAGTTATATTTTCATGGTAAAATTAATATTTTAATTGACCCTCTAGGTCATCAGACATATAAAATCAATTTAAAAAAAATCTATTGCTGACAAGATCTAGTTTCTCTATAGTGTCATTTCTCAAATCAAAAATATTTTTACACTAAATTGAAACTAAACAGATTTTGTAAAAATAGGATGTATCGCTGTTTTTATTTTTAATATCAAGACACTGTGTGTCCTACATGTATGACTAACCCCAGAGAAGGACAAATCATCAAATTTACTGTTTGAAATAAACTCTTCTCATGATGTCCATTGTTTGAATGTCCTGTACTATACTGGACGCAAGCTACAATTGCAGACCAAGTATGAAACCTGTAAATTTTGAATGTGCTTGAATTGAATATTCATTGAGCCAGTCAGGAAGTGTTGTTATATAAAAGACAAAGAATGTAAATTACTCTCAAAAGTTTTTAAATGTGACCTTTTCCAAAGGATAATCTCCAGCGCTTGTAATAGCTTAGGGATCAAAGAATGTATTAATTTTGATATGACTCAGTGTTAAAATGATCAATGTGTGCCCTAACTTAATTATCTATGGACAAATACATTAGTAGTCATTCTGCAACATGGACAAAGAAAGATAACCCATGCAGGTAATGTGTGGTTTACAACTCTGTTGGGTATTGTACAGACAATTCACTCAGCATTCTGTATGCGTGTTAGGGGCTGTATAAAAAAGAGTTTGTGTTATCAAGGACCAACAAAACTCAGTTGATAAGGTGCATAGTGCATTAGGTCAACATAAGCCTTTTCACATGTCCTGGGGTCGGTGGTTTCTATGCACTGTGGAATGATTTCTCTGTTAAAAATTAACCCTCTGCACATTGTTTTTTCAACCTGTAAAACTGACAAGGTAGTGATATGGCCTAGCCACTGAAACAATGATAAAACCCCAATAAATAGTGGATATAGAATATACCTATAGTAGCCATGAGTACCAAATTTTCACCACGAGTGGATTGTGGCTTTAATAACGAGCCTTCATATTTAATTGATTTCAAATTTAAATGAATGTGACATAGGAACAATTTTTATCACTTTGATGTAGTTCTACTATGGCTGTATGGCTATAAACACATGAAGTGTCGTTGAAATATTTGCACCCACATTAGGGTGTAAAATGTGAATTTATGAAATAGGTGTTACACACAATAACATAGGCAATTATGGTATTTATGATGTTACTTATAAAGATTTCACTTCATGCAGTATAAATCTGGAGATTCAGCATACCTTTTTCCATCCAGAATTTCAAGAAAACGGCAAGTTTTAGTAAGAAGTGTTATAGAATAAGCAGGGACGTAATGGTGATGGGGGACTGAGATGTCTCACCACCCACCCCCCCCCCCCCAACATTGGTAAAAAATTTCAACAGTTGGGGGGGATTTGAGGGGTACAGTTGGAAATTTCAATGTGCCCCCCTAGAACGTCCCTACATTGCATAAGCGCTCACAAAACACAATATATTTTAGAGCATTTTTAAGAACTAAGTTCATATCAGTGATGTGGAACACTTTTCTGGGGTGTTCAGACATGTATGGTATAAAACCTAAACCAACACCCATTATTTTCACAAACTTTGAGTCAAAATTGGTAGCACACAACGTCACAACTTTCAGATTGGATATAATATAATTAGAATAGTTCTGTTCATATCTTGTTGACATTTAAGTCTTGTCTTGTCATTCTATGAATTATTCCACAATTGTACTTTCTGCCCTCTTTAAATCTGATCCTAGGTTTCCCATAACAGTTGAGGCCTAAGCAGAATGAGGTTCCCAAAGTGTGAATTTGGTGATGCTAGCCCATCGTGACTGGGGACCTCATTCTGCAAATGTCAGACACACCATATCCATATATGTTGCCATCAATCCAGGTTAAATGGTAGATTTTTCTGGTAACACTCATAGGCATCCGGTGATTATTTAAATTGCTGTGTGTGATAGCAGGACAATTATTTGCAAATTACTATAAAATATAGCACAGAATACTCTTTTCAGATAATTGGTTCAGGAATTTTGGCTGAGAGATTGCACTTCAGAAATCAGAATGTGATATATATTTGGTTTCTGGATGATTTGTTAAATACTGATTGTAGGATTGTCCCAAAATTTTGTTTGTTATATGATTATAAGAAATTATAGACCGAATTCTCATATTGGTTCGTCTGTTTACAGTTTCTTTACTAAATACTCTTTGGCGAGTAGTTCCCTTGACCCTTCCATGACTGAAGCTTCCTGAAATTGTGTGAAAACCCTGTGCCAATGCATTCTCTTATATATGCGAGTCTCCCATAGGGAGCCTCGCATATATAAGAGAATACATTGGCCTAAATATTTACCTTAAACTTGTAAGCCAGTGCTTCTCATATATATGTAAGGCTCCCTATGGGAGACTCGCATATATAAGAGAATGCACTGGCACAGTATAACCAGTGTAGCTCCCATCATGAAAGGGTTAGAAATGTTCAGATAATAAGTTCAACATACTGTTGTTTGCTCATTTTAACTGAACATCCCTCCAAATAATAATACACCATTCCAATGAATATTTTTATAACTGAATGGGAGAATCCATTTAGTATAGAAAGAGTTTAGGTTTGTCTGCTGTAGGTTCTGGAAGTATTGCTATTATTTTACTACAAATGTGATTAATGTTTGGTCTGCAGGTAATGTCTTTTTGTATTTCTTCAAATTTGGTTTGTAGTTTTATCACATTAAATCACAAGATATTAAATTGAAGTTAAAGTTTTGGGTCTTATCTGAGAAATTGTTTTGGAAGATTTAAAATGTTGGTTCCAGTGTTGGATCTGCCATTTTGTTTAAATTTACCACATGTTGTGTTATCTTATTAATCAGAAGGCAACATATTCGCATTTGGGGTTAATTTGACAACTTCTGTTGACTTATATGGACAACATACAGAAGCAAATATAGTGATCCTAAAATAGCCATCTATTTATGTGATTTGTTTTCAATTTGCCATTCAACAGGACGGTTTAGAGAATATAAAATCAGGGTTACAGACCACTAGTTACAACAACAACAACATGTATATGTTTACCGAATCCAATTTATAATAACTTTTTGCTTTGTCTCACTAAGAAATATTAGAATTCATATTATTCTGGAGGCCCCAATTACAGTAATGCCCTAAATAATCGACTCCTTAACCACAATATAATTATGGGTAATTTTTCAGGATTTAGTCGGAAATATGGCTTGTTAACATTCATCAGAAAGTTCTGTGAGAGCTTTCTGATGAATGGCAACAAGCCATATTTCCGACTAAATCCTGAAAAGTTACCCATAATTCTGCTGTGGTTAAGGAGTCGATTATTTAGGGCATTACTGTACAAATCTATATTATAAACCTGCATGCCCAGCACATTGATTAGAACTTCAACAAACACCATGACAAACTATTGCTAATTATACCCTAAAACAACAGACTTCTCATACATGTATTCTAATGGTCTGGCCTGTTAACCACTATTAGTGTCCTATAACACCTGGAACATTGTTGAACTGATAAGATAAACATACAGGTACAATAATGCCCTAAATAATCGACTCCTTAACCACAGCAGAATTGTGGGTAACTTTTGAGGATTTAGTTGGAAATATGGCTTGTTGCCATTCATCGAAAAGCTCTCACTGAGAGCTTTCCAATGAATGGCAACAAGCCATATTTACCCATAATTATGATGTGGTTAAGGAGTCGATTATTTAGGGCATTATTGTATGTTAGATAAATGGAGAATTATCACATCTGATGACAAGTGAACACACTGACATTTGACTTATATTGATGTCTGAAGTTAGAGAGTAGGCCTGGATCACAGGTCCCCATAACAAAAATTCATCCCACCCCCAATATTAGTTAATATAGGATTAAGTAATATTGGGGGGTGGGGTCGTTTTTGTTTTTGGTGACCTGTTGTCTGGATAGAGCAGGAGGCCATCTCTACTCTGTCTGGGATAGTGAACATTGATGGGTATTGTAAAAAAATATTCTGGAACCTGCCCGAACCCTGAGTATATCTTGGAAACCCCTCACAATATACTATTTTCATCCCAGTATATCTGGTAGGTGTTAAGTTTTTGAACTCTTTAACCTTTTGAATAATGAGTCACAGGCCAGGTCAGATTTAATGTCTCTGATGTGGTGACTGCAAATAATTCTGGGTAATTGTCGAATCACTAAAAGCTGTTATCCAAATAACACTCCTACAGTGGTTTCAGTATAGATCTAATTGTCGGAATAGAACAGGAAACTGAAATAATCCCAAAGGTCGCACCTGTTTTTATGACCATAACGTGATAAAATCTGTGTGATTTTAAGATGATAGTCACACTTTTTATAGACATCAAATCTATGTGATAGTGTTTCCGACTTGATTGTACTTTTCAATTCTGACAGTCATAATGTGGATTACAAAGTTGAAGTTATTCTCTATTTTATCTTGTTCTACATCTAAAGGGTATGTACAGTCGTCATTGTCATGCATGTACATTAATGCCCTAAATAATCGACTCCTTATAACCACAGCAGAATTATGGGTAATTTTTCAGGATTTAGTCGGAAATATGGCTTGTTGCCATTCATCGGAAAGCTGTCAGTGAGAGCTTTCCGATGAATTGCAACAAGCCATATTTTCAACTAAATCCTGAAAAATTACCCATAATTCTGCTGTGTTTAAGGAGTCGATTACTTAGGGCATTACTGTAACTTCAGTTTATAATTAAACTTGGTCCATTATCATGGCAGACCATTGTTGGGTCTAGCTTAATAATTGCTGATTATCGAGATAAATGCTTAGTCAATGTTATCTCAGTATTCCTTGGCATTCAACATGAATTTTGTTCTGGCTGCAGACTTTCACAGTGAGACACTATAAAGACAACCTCTGCAGCAAAAAAACATTGACAGGTTCTGAAATTTTCCTCTGCTAAAATATATCTGACAAAAGTTTTTTTGGACTCGGCTCAGACAATAGCCGATGCTAATTAACCCTTTCATGACGGGAGCTGCACTGGTGTAGCATTGAAGATCCTTTGCCAGTGCATTCTCTTATATATGCGAGTCTTCCATAATAGAATGCACTGGTTTACAAGGTCGAGGTAAATATTGTTAGGCCAATGCATTCTCTTATATATGCGATGCTCCCTATGGGAGACTCGCATACATAAGAGAATGCATTAGCACAGGGTTTTCACAAAATTTCAGGAAGCTCCAATCATGGAAGGGTTAACAGCTGGTAGGTGTGACTGATCTACATGGAAATTTTAGCAATGTCATTGATATATTTTGATGCGAATGGCAATTGTGCATTTCCCTTGGGACATTTTAACAGGGTACTTTTAAAGGGCTGGTTTTTTTTCATACAAAACAATTTACTAAACAAGTAAGGTTGTTGGATTATAAAAACATTTTCTCGACAACTAAACTGAAAGTTGTTAATACTGGTAAACATAAAATTCAACTGAACCTTCGTTTTTGGTTTGAAATAAATTATACTTTGACTTGTCTTCGGCGAGGTTGAGGTTGGAATAATGATGAACAAAATTTATGAGCCATCCAGTTAAATATGGCTATCAAATATCAATCTTTATGCTTTCAATTTGTATCGGGCAGGCCTGAAAATTTTGAGGTGAACGACCATTCAGTTCACCTGGAGGCTATCTAAAATGAAAATTCCGCGAACGAAAAACAGGTTGTGCCAAAGTTTTATAAATGCAGGTCTCGCGATAATTATTCTCACTTAATTTTTGCTCAATCAAGTCCAAAAATGAGACATTCAAATTTATTGAATGAGTTGCCCATCTGTAGTTAATAATACCAGTTGTAGTGATTATAACATTTTGCGTAACTCTACTGCTAACTTACTAGTATGGGTTACCTAAGCAGAAACCAGGTAAAAGAAAAATAACTTACACATTATTTGAAACCTGCAGGCCTGTTATGCTAATCAAATTGACCCAGTTGAAATTTAGGGGGTGCACACCCCTCTAGCTCCACCCCTGCCCTAGGCCTCCAATTGCCTGCTTGAGTGCAACAACATGTTTCATGAAAGAAGATTTTTGATAGCATTGTTTTCTTTGCTCATTTCCAGATCAGAAAGTGACACCTCAGTATTTTGTTAACAGCATAACCACTGGGTTGCCAACATTCCAACATGTGACATATCTATAGAATTATAGCTTTATAGCTCTCTTAACTGTTATCATGAACACAGATTACTTTTCATGTTATGGCTTATTTAAACAAGGAGTCTATAAACATTGTGACCTATCTACATTGAAGCAGCTTATAAATTTCTTACTTGAATATTGAGGTATTTATAAAATCTTGAGAACTGTAAAAATTAAAGGGGATGTGGGAGATGTCGGCCACCATCACCCCCCCCCCCCCCCCCACACACACCCTTGGCACCACATGTCATCCATATCATACAAAGCAAATTTTATTGTCAAGAATCATATTTATTCATCTGTTAGGCACTAAATCCAGAAAAGAAAGGTTTACCATATAGTATCAAATTTAGTCATTTCAGAGTCCTAGGACCAGCCTGGAGGTTTCAAATTGGGAGAAGTCACTTCTCCCTATTTTAATGTTATGGAAAAGTGGATTGTTATCAGGGAGAAGTCATAATGGCTGAAGTTCAATTTACACCCCAACCATCACCATTCTATGATCCAATTACAATGTAGTAATAAGTAATCCAATAGCCCATTTATAAAATGATCAAATGTGACCCGCCATATCAAATCCAGTCGGAAGTCGGGATTTTTTTACCCTGTGCCAATGCATTCTCTTATATATGCGAGTCGACCATAGGTCGCCTCGCATATATAAGAGAATGCATTGGCCTAACAATTTTTTACAATTTTAATAATTTGTTCTTGTATTCTTTAACAATTTTATAATTTCACCCATACAGAGCCCCAGACAAACATGAGCAGACGACACTCTTCTATGTGCTTCTATGTATGTGTGGGGCTCCCTGCAGGGTAATGGATGTTTTTTTTATTTTATGTCCTAAAAATTGTAAGAAACATTTATTTAAAAAACATGATAAAAAATTGTTAAGCCAATGCATTCTCTTATATATACGAGGTGACCTATGGTCGACTCGCATATATAAGAGAATGCATTGGCACAGGGTAAAAAAATCCCGACTTCCGACTGGATTTGATATGGCGGGTCACAAATGATTAAGGACACCATTATAATTATATTAAAAATACAGCTTCAATATGCTGTAGGTACTTATGCATACTATACTACATGTATATGAGAGTGACTTCTCCCTGGGACAAAATTAGAGAGATGTTACTCAATCTAGGCTGGTCTCTGTGTCAGACTTAATGGGTTATTATCTTGAATCCAGAGAGAACCTGTTTTACCTGTAGAGTTTTATATCAGACCCAGGACTTAAAATCCATAACATTTTAGGAGAATCAAAAGATAGCATTTCTACAGCAAGTCAGCTGCTTTCACTAGAATCAAACTAAGAATCATGATTCTGAATCTCATTTTAAGCCCTGAGAAATAATCCAGATAACATGTCCCACTTGAAGGGTTTATCATTTTAATGAGTTGTCTGTGGTTGGTCTCCCCTTCAAATGAAGTGGTTGCTTTATTTATGACAACTTTCACCTGCCATTTATCATAATCTTTGCTGGCATCTATTGTGCGCTGCAGATTAAATTTCAAATGCATCACTCTGTCCTCACTGAGAAGATGATTAAAATAGTTACTGCTTGAGAACTTTTGAGAATTGATTAAATTTATTTGCTTGAGTGGAGGTGAATTCTGTTAAGAATGTCATCCAATCGTATACATACTATACTTGGAGTTAAATGTGTACAATCACTATCAATCAATCATATAATAATAGCTAACCAAATATGTTAGTGAAATATTTCCCTTCTGTGCCTTATCTCACCCACCCCCAACATTAAAAATGATGAATCAAAGTTAGAAGTTCTTACAATATATTTAAGGGAGTTTTGATGTGGGGAAATCCTTATTTTAATTGCCTTCATATAATAATAAGTAGAGAAATAGCTTTAATACACATACGTGTAGTATCATCAGATTATATTTTATGGATTGAAGGATATAATATTCTCAGGACTCGGGGAAACATTCAAACGGAAGGAATTCATGTAAATCAGTGATGTACATGTTGGTAAAAATATGTTTGAACACTGTGGTTTGATGTGATATAATAATATTAAGTTAGTGTTGCGTAATCTTTGAGAATAGAGTCGTCAAGTCATGGCACCCATTTTTTTAGCAATTTTCCTTCATATCCTTGACTACTTTGTCTTCATTGGGGTTGTTTAAACAAATAATTCAGTCATATACAGTAATGCCCTAAATAATCGACTCCTTAACCACAGCAGAATTATGGAGTAACTTTTCAGGATTTAGTCGAAAATATGGCTAGTTGCCATTCATCGGAAAGCTCTCAGGATTTAGTCGAAAATATGGCTAGTTGCCATTCATCGGAAAGCTCTCACAGAGCTTTCTGATGAATGGCAACAAGCCATATTTTCGACTAAATCCTGAAAAGTTACCCATAATTCTGCTGTGGTTAAGTAGTCGATTATTTAGGACATTACTGTATGTATTTTACAGTAACCCCCCCCCCCCCCCCCCTCCCATTTGATGTACAATAAATTTTTTGATGTATGTTGCTGAAGAGAGAAAGGAGGAGTTACCTGGCCAATCCAGCCAGACATTGAGTCATGCAATTTATTTGTTTGATAAACACAGACACTTTATTACACCATATAACTCCCTATATCACACCAGAAATGATGGGTATGTGATGACTCACCAACCAGCCCATGAACAATTACCTTATCCTCAATCACAAAACCTTAAAAAATTATTATGACCAAATGAGAATAAATTTCTATGTGGCTATTTAGTTCCACCCCACTTAATAGACATAAAAGTCCATGAAATTCATCTGTAAAGATTTAGCAATAGGTAGATACCACATCAATTTCAGTCCACCAACTCCAACAGTGCAGATTCACTGTTGCTTTATACCACATGAAATGAAATTTGTGTGTATAAGCCATGTTATATTTACAGATACAACCAGGGTTTCTAAAAACCCCAGGCTACATTACAACTTTTATAAAGCACATTTTAGTAACACTTAATAGCCTATTTCTCATGAATATTAATCTCAGTGTTCCCTCTAAAATTTCCGATATTGTTAAGTTTGAGTTCTTTTAACTCTTTCTATACTAAATACTCATTGATGAGTAGTTCCTGTAGGAAATGTTCATAATAAGTTCAACACCGACCATAGGTCATTTGTTGAACTTATTATCTGAAAATTTTCCACCATTGAAGATTATCAATCCTTCTGCTCTGTTTTAGCTTTTCGTCTGTCTGTCGATATTATCTGAGCACTCCTCAAAATGAATAATAAACCATTCCAATGTATACTTTATAACTGATGGGAGAATCCAGTTGGTATAGAAAGGGATAACAGATTCTTCCACTCAGTTATAACAGAATAGATTGGAATGGTCTATAATTCATCTGGAAGGGTTTTCAGGAAAATTAAATTAAGCAGTCACGACAGATAATACAATTACAGAATGAGTCATATTTAATGGAGGGAAATGTTCGGATAATAAGTTCAACAAATGTCCTATGTTTGTTGAACTTATTATCTGAACATTTCCTGAGGCAACTATATTCATCAATGAGTATTTAGTAAAGAAATGGTTATTTCCCTCCAAAGAGGGTGACAGCCCACAGATGGTGGCATTATAGTTGTTTGCGATTTATTATTATTTATTTATTATAATGACATGCATGAATTTATAAACAGTTAGTTAATGTTATACATGTAATGGATAGATCACACCCAGCCCATAGGTTCCATAAGTGACTTTAAACTCACAATATAGACATATATCACATGAAACTCCTATAATATCATTGAAAAATCCATAACATATTTTCTTATCTCCCACTAGTGTGTAATTGCTGCATTGGGTCCTGAGATACTTGGCATCATGCCAAGTAAATTACTGTGTGGATTAATACTATTTAGAAAAGCCGCGCTTGACACCAATACTAGACATTGCAAAATGATTGCTTTGTTCAGCCAATGCCGTGCATATATGCATTTTACATTTTATGAAACTCGTTAGATAAATTTGATTCATAATTCGTCTGCGACTCGTTGTGAATCAAATTTATCAAACTCGTTTCATAAAATTGTGAATCAAATTTATCAAACTCGTTTCATAAAATCTTATATCCCAACATAACTCTTTGGAGATCCTCTATATCTAATCGCGGTTGTGATCTTCCACTTTTAAGTTGGCATTTGTGAGTTAACAGAATGGAAATATTGGAGAAATCATATTTGGACTGGTTTGGTTGAATTGTTGTGGGCTCACCCCTCTAAAATGTAAGAATTCCAACAAATCATAGCATTATTACTCATCTAGCAATCTGGCCTATACAATTAAGTGCCTCATTGGGTGGAATATTATAGCTATTAGATCGGCCAAGCTATGTTCAAATAAGGGTGCAAGACCCATGTACATGAATTAAACTGAGTCGTTGATTGTTCGTCAAAATATTTTGAGAATCGCTGTCGAGACATGCCTTGTAATGGCCACACTTTTTGAGTGTAAATACCAGTTTTAAAATCTACTTACAAAACATTTTATTTGCTTGGCGTCAGTGAAATATGAGTCACGCAGTTTAACTGGCCATTTGTATTGTCCGGCCTGTTGCTCCTTTGCCACAGTCCACTGTTCCACCAATAAAAAGATCAAACTAAATTGCTCATTCCGTTCTTCAGTTTGAGTTTGTTAGCCCTCCCAGAATGTTAACCCTATAATTATCAATCATTGAGAATGCTTGAATGATAACTTGATGAAATTGAAAACATTTTTCTCAATTTGTTTGGCATGAGTCATTGAAAAATGATGCTCCCAAAAGGAGTATCATTCAGGAAAGTTTTGAACAATGACAGAGGCTGAAAATGTGAAAAATTTCCAATTTATGAGCCTAAAATTTCCAATCCACGAAATTTTTCATGGTATTTGAACAAAATATACAATTTCCCCTGAAAATATTTTTCAAGTCCTCATGTTCCATTTGTATAGAATAGGAACAGACAATCTATTATATAAATAAATGCATTAAAATGTTTGATTATATTAATTGTCACACTGATAATGCTTCTTCCTACAGTAATGCCCTAAATAATCGACTCCTTAACCACAGCAGAATTATGGGCAATTCAGGATTTAGTCGAAAATATGGCTTGTTGCCATTCATCGGAAAGCTCTCACCGAGGGCATTACTGTAGCTACCGCAACTCAGTGAGAGCTTTCCGATCGATGAATGGCATTACTGTATATGCTGTCACTCATATAAATTCCAAATTATGAGCCTAAAAAGCACAAATGTCCAGATTAAAAGGGTGGAGGAATGCTTAACATTTTGTGTTGAAATTTGCTGGATTTAAAAAAAGAGTTATTCTTGTAACAAGGCATTTACATGAAGGCAGTAAATTTATATTGATAGTTTGACTGCTTGAGGTTCGCATATAGTTTCCGCTTTCAAAATCATCGTAGTCTTTGAAACACTAATTATTCAAGGCACACAAAACGTTTCATTCTCAAGGCCTTTGTGTATTGAGGGAGCCACATGGAAATAGTTGACATTTAACATCATTATTGCTGGAGGTTCTTGAAAAATACACACAGATTTATTGAATTATTTTAAAAGGACATTGAAAACTGATCCTGTATCAATATTAGATTTTGTAAAATTTATTAAAAAGTTCTCAGGTCTCCCACTTACCATTGTGGTAATATATGACACCTTATAACTTAGCTGGAGATGTCTGTCAACTTGCTAAATTGTATTTATTGAAAAGTGAATGAACGCTTGCCTGAGAATTTCATACAATAAACAAACATAAGTAAGAAAAGGAAATGATAAAATTTTCAGGTTGTAATTACTCTTTGTATATTGTTAGTAACTCAGTGGGTGTGATTCTGCTCTGAATAGTGCAACTGCAGCGAAGTTTGACAAAACACTGTCGCCCATTATTTGAGTGTTGAGTTCAATACAAGACGCCCATGGAATGTGAAGTTGTTCAATTTGTCACTGAACAGTTGGTGATATGGGATTTTGTTTTGTTGTTGCTTAGCGGGCTCTGCCTTGATATCTATCAGGGGAATTTTTATTGAAATAGTGGACATTCATAGGCGGAAGCTGTTTTGTGAGATATGAGATGATATTAGCTTGTTTGATGCATTAGTATTGTATTGCTGTCAGGTGGTCAGTTTTTGTGATAGCCACTTGAACATTCGAGACTGAATCATTTTTAAAGGCATAGATTCATGTGGATTTGTTTTTTTGTTTTTTATTAAAAAAAAATGAAATATTTGACAGTTGTATATTGTGACAATGTCATATATGAGAGGTTTATTGTTCACTAGATGCAGTCCTTTAATTGTCCAATCACAGTTTAAAATTTTAACTGTGAAAATCTGTAGGAGTCAAGAGGTGCATTTATCTGACTTTTGTCATCTGTTTGGAGAGAAATTATTGCAGGTGCCTTATCAGGAAATCAATGGCTGCATTGTACACTACATCTGGCATATTAATTATAATGCAGTTGTATGGATTGTACAAAGCATTACTACAAATGACATTTATGGTTGATCAAGATAGTACATGTATAATTCAATTAACTGCTGATACAGGCTACAATTACTGAGGAACTGGCAATAACTGGCTATTTGGTGGTTTCTGTTCACCATTGCATTTACAACAAATCAGTAATATTACCTGTAGATTTAGAATTGGTAAATCATCCTTGTTTAAAGATTATTGGATCTTTTTTTCCCCATCATATTTTATGCAGCTTTCATAATCATTCCAGGGGTTTAAAATAACAATAATTCTGAGTTGAAAACAGATTCACAGTATCGTCTGTTCTTTCTTATCTTTATTTATTTTATACAAAAATTACCTATCTTTTACTAGATAGATTCTCCCATCCAGTTACAATTGTATACATTGAATTGGTCTATCTTTCATCTGGAGGGATGTCTGTAAATATTGGCAGATGAACAGATAATATAAGTGCTAAAGATTTCCATTCATTTGTTGGAAATGTTCAGATAAGTTGAACAAATGGCTTATTATAATAATAATAATGCATATCATTTATATAGCGCTTAATCCCTGGTGTAGCTCTAAGCGCTTACATTATTACCCCAGCTGTTTTTTATGAGTAATGCCGAGTCTTGTGCCTGCTGCCATTTTACAGGCGCTTCACTAGAGCGGCTTACGGATACCCAACAACCAGGTACCTATTTCTCGTCTAGGTACGACGAAGCGAGCACAGTACAAGTGACCTTGCCCAAGGGTCAGAACCTGGCGCGAGATTTGAAACAGTGTGTGGCTATATATAGCACACACACTGCTCAATTCGGCCTAGCCACTGTTGTGGAGACAATAGTCCACAGAGCGAGGCGCGAACTCACGCCGGTGCATTAACACCATTACAAGTCCGACACTCTACCCACTGGGCTACCACATCCACATGTGAACATTTCCTAAAGGAATTACCTGTAAATGAGTATTACTAAAGAAAGGGTTAAGAAATTTGTTACTTTATAAGAAATGATTGAGTAGTTTGAGTGCATTTTATTGAGTGGTATAGCACTGCAGTGGCACATTTTGTGAACCGTGAAGTTGTTGGTTCATGCTATATATGCCCCAACTGCCACAGCACTATATATACCCTTCAATAAAACACACTTGGAATTTTCAGAATGCTCCTTAATTCAAACCAGAGACAATTTGGTTAATATCATGCTAGACTGAAAGAGATATAGAATGGGTACCTGCTAATACTGATTTTTATTTAAGATAGAAAACAAATAAGATTTACCTGCAAAATTTTGCCAGAAAAGTAAGGAAAGGAAGCGCCATTCAATAGTGACGTCATGTTTGACATTACAGTTCGAAGAGCAGAAATGTTGGTGGAAAAATCATACCATGCATTTCAAAACTGGGCTATTTATATAATGTGGGTTTTGGCACATATGCCACTATAATTTCAATGCAAACATACAGTCAAATTACAAAGGAAATTATTACACTCCACATTGTGGTGTATAGTCGTACTTGACCACAGAAACATGGTCATCCTATAATCAGTTTCTTTGCTGTGCAGACGATAAATCTATTTTTACATATCGTCGCGGAACTGTATTTACTACTATTTATAGTCACCTATTATCTTGTTTTGACCACCAAATTTTTTTTAAAGTTTGCAATAATGGTAATTCTTTCGGTATTGATAAAAACAATATGAACTGAGCCAGACATAGACAATTTTAATCCTAAAACATAAGAACTAAAACACTAAGAATTCCTTACCAATTAATGTCATTATGGTGCCCAGTGGTATCTCAGCAGAGCGATGGGAGATATTTCTGCCTGGAGTTTGGTGTCTCCCTTCCCTGACAACACTTCTAGCAAGAGAAATATTTACAAAAAAGTGTGACAACACGTTTCAATTACTATCTCTTGAAACACATGTGACAAACATTATATATCTCACACATCCCAGATCTAAATAGTGAATGAAGAAATTTCATATACAAAATAGACATGGGCAACTGCACATTGTTCAATAATAGTCAACTTCTATTGTTCCAAAGTCTACTTATGTAGAAAAAGATGGAAATAAATATCAATTTCTAGTGACAGAACTTCTATTGGTTTGTGTATTGGACTCATAATTATTATTTTATAGAAGAGAAGGTATATGAAAAGTTCAGGGAAGAGGGAACCCCATCTTCAAATAAATTGTTTTTAAAGATGTATTTGGGGTTCCAGGCTAAGTTTTACGAAACCTACATGTATTTTACTTTCTATTTAGATTCTAATGTATAAAATAACATCTTTAGAATGAGAAATGTTACATGTAAGATCAAGCCTGAGTTTAGTGTGCCTGTCATTTGCAGAATGAGGTTCCCAGAGGGTGAATTTAGTGATGCTACCCCACGGTCTAGCATAACTAAATTCACCCTATGGGGACCTCATTCTGCATGGCCTCATGTGCTATGGGAGACATAGACTCAGATTGAAGTTCCCAAATAGTGAATATTGTGAGGTTCACCAATTGGGAACCTCGATTATGCAATGTGTCATCTGCCAATTTGGGAATATAGAGAAACTAAACTAAAAAAGAAATAGAATCTATGTGAAGAACTTTCTGTAGAAATTTGATAATGAAGAAACTTTCCAGAGAAGATGAGGCCTATAAAGCAGAATGAGGTCCCCAGAGGGTGAATTTAGTGATGCTAGCCCGATATGCAGGATAGCGTCACTAAATTTACTCTCTGGGGACATCATTCTGCAAATGACAGGCACACTAAACTCAGACTTGTACATGTGAGATTCTGTTTTCTTTGATATTTCATATCATTTTGATGTTTTTGAGTGACACCAAACCCTTTCAATACTAAATACTCATTGACAGGTAGTTATCCCTTTGGAAATGTTCTGATAATAAGTTCAACAAACTACCATAGGTCGTTATTTGAACTTATTATCTGAACATTTCCTCCCAATGAATAGTATTAATTCTGCAATGCTATTGTCTGTCGTCAGCTCATAATTCCTGAACACCCCTCCAAAGGAAAATACACCATTCCAATATAGACTTTTATAACTGGTTGGGAGAATCCATTTAGTCTAGAAAGGGTTAAGACATCTTTCAATCAGTCCTATTGAGAATGATTTCAACTATGGAGCTAAACACTGCCTGAATAAAATTCCTGTTGAAATCAATTGGCTGAATGCATAACTCTTACAGAGTATGATGAAACAACCTGTTAATTCAGACCATAAATTATCTCAAATTCAATTCCTCTAAGAAGTGCAGTGACAACTTAGAAGGAAGAAAAATTATTCATTCATGACAAATTTGGTATAGTGCTGAAAGGGGGCGTTATGTTCTCCATAGGAGACTGTTTACAAAACCACAGATGACAGACTTCAGGGAGACAAACATTTGAGTAATTTGTGGCATTATCCATTTTGCATTGCCACCCGGGGTGAAGCATTGTGTGATTTAGTTTTCAAGGAGAGGAATTAAGGCTTATTACTATGTCAATTCTGGCACAACATTTCACGAAATTGCATAATTAATGAACATTTATCAAGCTGTTGTGACTCACCCACTGATCACCTGTTATTGTAGCAGTGGAAGAATCTCATTTGATCAGCCATTTAGTTTTGTATTCACGAGCCATCAGGTGTGAACGTACAGCCATTCATTGAGTCGACAACGGTGAGATACATTCTAGAGCCAGTGTGTCACAAAGGCTACACGTCTCTGCCATATACTTGAATGTAGCGTAAAAATTTGATAACTTTGTGTTTCTGCAGCACAGTGGAAGTTGCCTCCAGCCTATTCAGTGGTGTGACAGAAGTGTTTAGTTTAGGTATACTATAAGAGGATTATAAGCTATGGACTTAATGCTCGATGTGTGTGTAATTCGCTGGAAATAATTTATTCGTCACTAGTTTACCAACTTCTATTCCTGCAGTGTTGTCTAACATAGGCTTACATAGTTCACAATCGAGGTCTATATTCATTAAAGTAAGGCTTTGAGATACTGGTATATTTCTTGCCTAAGATGTTACTAAGTATGCACAGTTCAAAAAGACAGACCCTGTTAGACATAACACTGAAATTATTCCAAGGTTTTGTCTTCTGAATTCTCCATATCAGCATTCTTCATAGGAAATAAACTTTATCTGGAAACTTAAAGACATTAGTGTGGAAATGCTGGAGCATTTTGCTGAAGATTCCATCTAGTTTGTGTTAGTTTTGAATTATTTACTCCGCTTTAATGTGTGGAGACGAGGAAGCTATGTCTCAGTGCTATTATGACATGAGTATATTTCGGAGTCTCATTAATCCGAAGGACTTCAATGATTCTTCCAGTTCATGTCGACAGGAAAAAAACCATTACGAACTTGAAAGGTAAAATGTTTGATTTCATTAATAATTTGATTTTTTTGTTTTTTATTGGATAAATTTTTAATGACCCAAAGCACATGAATACAGTATGCAAATTACCAGTATATGGTACATGTATTACAAAAATCATTATTTGAAACTCATAATAAACAAAATATATACAGAATAGAGGTTAGAATATGTACATGTATAGGTAGATAAGAAGAGCCCAGAGTGTGGTAGTGGAATATGTTCTTATTCTTTGGGTATGAGTATGAATACTATTTTAATACTATTATTCATTTTAAATATGTTGAATTTTAGTAAATAGTAAATTACTTTGGTAATTGTAGTTGAATATGTTCATATTCTTAGGATATGAGTATGAATACTACTTGAATACTATTATTCATTTATGTTGAATTTTAGGAAACAGTAAATTACTTTATTCAAGTGGACTGTTGTTAAGTTTGTAACAATCATATTTTTTTGGCTAAAGGAGGATATATTTATCTATAATTTTTGGTAGTTTATGATCAATCTAACATGATGGAGGAAGCTGTTTTCAGAGATTATAGAACTAACCAAGCCATTTTGTCCATCTTGCCACAAAAGCTTTGTTTTTAGTTTGATTTCTAGATTTACTTGTTGAACAAAATATATAGTTGAGGTTCAGGTTCAATTCGCCTAAATATGTTGACAGTTTATGAATGACAAAATTTGAAGAAACTACAATTTTGTTGACCAGCTGTGAGATGGATTTACACTGAATCATATTGATATGATATACATTGAGATTGTTCTGATATATTTATAAATGTGGTTTTACCCCAAGAGTTAAATATTTTCATACTTTGTAATCAAAATTTTAAATTCACAAAGCCCTTATTAGACAAATTTCTGACCATATAGATGATGTTTGGTTGACATTTTTTAAAAGTTAAGAAAACCTGAGATATCCAGTGAGGTACCAGTTACATACATGTATTTGTTACCCCAGTGAGTGTGCAAATAGAATTTGTTCTTGCTTTCTTTGAAGACATCTGTTTCTGTCACTTTCTGATGGACTCTGATATAATTTCTGAGTATCGTTCATGAGGAATAAAAGTCTTAATGTGCGGCTGATTTGTATTACCCCTTTTATGACAGGATCTGTGCTGGTGCAGCATTAAAGATCCTGTGCCAGTGCATTCTCTTATATATGAGAGTTTTCCATAGGGAGCCTCGCATATATATAGTCACATATATAAGAGAATGCACTGGCTTACAAGCTCAATTGTTTAGGCCAATGTATTCTCTTATATAATCAAGCCTCCCTATGGGAGAGTGGCATATACACATGTATGAGAGAATGCATTAACACAGGGTTTTTGCAAAAAAAACATGAAGCTCCATTCATGAAGGGTTAATGTTAAAGTTTTTTTTGGATAAATGGTAGATACAAGCACTTAATAATTGATATTTAACCTTGTGTTAATTAATTTACAGTTGATTACCAGTAGAGTGACTCTTTTCACAAAATATAAAGTCGTAGTTTTCAGCATTTGGTCGGGTAACTAAAATGGGATGATCAGTAGAAATGTTTTCTGATCATGTTTCGGTTTTGATAAGGGATTTTTGATTCAATATTTAATTTCAATTAAAGCTGCAGTAATTATCTATTTTATATAATACTGAGAATCAGATTGTGGACTTAGAAGTTATGGTATATGAGATGTACAGTAATGCCCAAAGTATATGACCCTTTAATCAGCACAATTATGGGAAATTTGTCAGGATTTAGTCGGAAGTATATGACCCTTTAATCAGCACAATTATGGGAAATTTGTCAGGATTTAGTCGGAAATATGGTCTGTTGCCATTCATTGGAAAGCTCTCACCAAGAGCTTTCCAATGAGTGGCAACAAGCCATAATTCCGACTAAATCCTGAAAATTTCCAATAATTCTGGGGTCGATTATTTAGGACATTACTGTATGGTTGAAAATGGACCTCTTTGCTCTGTTGTCATCTAAGGGACCTGTGGCTTGACAAGATGAGTTTTTAGGAATCTGTGTATTGAATATATTCTAGATGAAGCATTGACCGACTGAGAATTCGACAACGTATCAGTTTGATTGAAGTTTGTTCAGCTCAGCAGGTTTGATTACCTAGCCAAATCAGTAAATATTATAGCAATCTACGGAATCCCTTGATCCGAAGCCAATACATCTCACAGACATCTCAACATCGTGGGCTTATTCCAAATCGAGATAACTATTTGGTCACGCCAATGTACACACAGGGCGGGGAAGAGCAGTTATTGTTTTTTATTCAGTTGAAATTGACTTCATACATTTTATTTTGGGTAGTTTTAAAACAAAATTCTTTAGTAAAAGTAATTTTTGAGACCAATAATTTCTTCAAATTTATTTTTAAATTATTAGAAATTTTTAAATGGTTTTTGGTTCTCAGCAAATTAAATTCTAGAAATTGTACTCTATAATAAAAGTATTCAATGTCTAGACCTCTGGATCTAAATTTATCTTATAACTTATTATACCACATCAATACCTTTTATTTCATTCATCCGATCTTTTGAAATACCTACATGCATTTCCCTACAAAATTCAATTGACTCCTGGCATAGTTCTACCAATATAGTTCCTTTTAATTACATACCATAGTATACAAAATCTATAGGTTATTCCCTCACATCTGCTAGACTTTGGGTAATTATCGGGCGTGTCACAGGTGACAGGGGATTATGGCTCTGTCCAATTCGAGAAATTATTGCCATCTTTTGTTGTGAAATTATTCTATCAATTTATCCTGATATGAAAGAGGTGCAAATTACAGTGATTATCACGGTGCTCTGTCAATATGTATTTGTTTGGCCGATTTATGTAGCTGTGTGAGCAAACTTTATGTCAACCCTTCAAGGTCCCAGTCAAGAAATTAATTGTTCCGCAGACATGATAAGTTAGTGAAATCACCTGGTGAACTGATTTCTTGGTCCAGTTAAAAGTATGGCTCTGCGAATTTGAGGGAGGGCGTTTCCAGCCAAATCGAATCAGGGGTGATATACACGAATCAAATTGAATCTCGAATTGAATGTATGCATGGTTCCATTATGAATGGATTTTAGTCATTTTAATTCTATATCCAGCAAGCGACTAAACTGAATGTGTGTCTGTGCTATTGTTCACACATGCATCACGTGGGGTTGGTTCAAATTTGTAAATTTTTTTCAATATTTCCAATGACCACCTATATTTCGTGATCGGGGGAGATCGATATCGAACAACACTATCTTTCTTTTCATTGTACTGTATTGTGGTTGGGCTCTGCAGCCTGCATTTACTGAATAAAGAAAATTTTCAGGCATGTTCAGGATCACCTCCAGATGGGAGCTATAGAATTTCAACAATTTTTCAACATTGCTGCCGGCAGTCATCTTGGATTTGCTCTTTGCATGACTAATCCTTTGGCACACCGTACAGACCACATTCCTCATCCGATCATTACAAAACTTCATATGGATCTTCTGGGTGACAATAGTTGGAAGCCATCAAATTTTTTAGGCCAAAACATGGTCTCCAACGGCCATCTTGGATTTTAATCTTTGCATGACTAAATCCTTTGGAACACCCTACAGGTCACATCCCTCATCTGATAGTCACCAAACATTCAGTGAATCTTCGGGGTGACCTCTGGATGGCAGCCATCGATTTTGATTTCGATATTTGTTAAAAAACATGGCCGCCCCAGCAGCCATCTTGGATTTCATAATTGAATTCATTGGCATACCCTGCATCCCACATTTAAAGGAGATTTGTTTTGAAATTTTACAGGCATGTTTAGGATCACTTCTAGAAGGAAGCTATTGAATTTGAATGATTTTTTATGAAAAATATGGCTACCAGCAGCCATCTTGGATATTACTCTTTGCATGACTAATAATTTGGCGTGTCATGCAGCCAACATTTTTTATCCAATTGATTCCAAATGTCATAAGGTTCTTCCAGCTGACCTCTGGTATTACTTGAACATTTCAACTTTCCGCATTCCTTATCGCTCCATTGACTGTAATTTATGACATTATCCTCTCTCCAAGTTGAGCGACAGTGTCATTGACACTTTCAGTTCATATACTTGTTGCTGATAGTTGTTTCATAGATTTTTATTTTTATGTTATTTCGCATGAACCCACTTAAGGCCTTAGTTCCTTTAAGGATCAATAGGTTAAAGAGGGGAGGCAATTAATGGTGTGTCACTCAACTCCTATCTCCACCAGTCGCTACACAGTACCAAGGTAGTTCCTCAAAGGGCTAGCCTTTGTGATGAAAGGTTGAAAATTTGCATTATAATTTGCCAAAAAATATAAGATGACATATCAAAGGATTATAATAAATAATCTTCGCAAATAATCTAGCTTGGAGGGGAAAACAAACAAGACTTTAATTACTTGATTATCGTTTACACACATGAATAAAGATTCAGAAAACCATCTTGCAGTAAATAGCAGGGTGATGACTGTTTTTCCTCTGAGGCTATTTACTCTGAAAATTAATCTTTGTTGTATTGGCCTTTTCTTGTGAAGTCTTTGATCAGTGTCCGCATATCACTTTGTGTGCTATTGACAAGATTTATGTTGAATGCTGTACAAACCCCTGCAGATCGTGTAGATAATAATTGGTAGGTGTTAATTATAGAGTGACAAAGTGGTCAAAGAGTGGGACTTTTGATCGGTGTTTATAGCTGCAGTTATATGGCTAAACTGCCCTTCAAAGGGGTTGTGGTCTGCATGAAAATTGACATTTAAAGGCCCACTTAATGTTTGAATCTATCTCCAGATCACAATAGATATACTAGTAACATATTCTATATTTTATATATCATTTTAAATAGAAAGCTCCAAAACATTGTAAATATTATAATCTTATCCTGATCGAATAAACTGTGAACTCATTGTTTTTGTTGAGGTACCGATGTGTGTTCTGAATGGTTCTGTGCTTAATTTTTATCTGCACAGCCAGCCTATTATTTTTGATGTTGGGGGAATAACTGTCTCCTAGATCAAATCTCTGGGTATGTTCTATGGGATTACTTGGAGCAGCGTCTCAACAATTTCCTGTTAGTGTTAATCGTAAAAATAGTAAACAACTTTCCCATTGAACTTGATTACATAACTCCTGGCTGTGCGTGATGAATTTGACTTGCATTGTGGTCTATTTATTCAATATTTGTGCATGCTTCAGCGGACAATGCTGGTTAATCGAAAACTAAAGTTAGCAGCTTTCGACCAATCAGAATGCGTGTTTTAGCAAAAAAAATTCATCTTGAATTAAAATTACCTTTAGATCTAAATTTGAGAATCTACTCGGCATTGGTTTGATGGGTGCGGATTCATTGTAGAATTAGATGAAAATATAAATCTCTACTTTAGAACATTTTGAACACTGAACTATAGCACATTACTCCTTTCTGTTCCGAGTACCTTTGCCCTTAGAGCAACGACATGCAGCATTTCGGAGAATTTCACACTGACCCACGAGAATGTTAGTGTACCCAGGCAGGTAATCACTGTTTAATCAACTTGTAAATAGGCAGCTTAGCCGGTGTTTTGTGGCATTTAGGTCTCAGACCATCTTTGTTTGGTTTGACTGATTCATCAGACTAACAAAGTTTGTTCTTGGTCGCATCTAAACAGAAATTCACCAGAACAAATATGCTGTCTTTCCATGCTTGTTCAACTCAACTTGGATGTCAGAAAATGTCACATGATGCAAAAAAACTTGTCTACATTTTTCATGCTACTCGGCATAGGACATTTACATCATAGTTTAGACAGCAATGTATTATACTTAACCCTTTCTGTATTAAATACTCATTGACGAGCAGTTCCCTTAGGAAATGTTCAGAAATAAGTTCAATAAACAACCATAGGCTGTTTGATGAACTTATTATCTGAACATTTCCCACTAATGATTTGAATCATTCTGCTCTTGTATTATCTGTCTGTCGTCTGCTTATGTGTCATCCAAATCAAAAATAGTCCATTCTAATGTATACTTTTATAACTGAGTAGAGAATCCATTTCGTAAAGAAAGAGATAAAGATGTATTCAAGGTTCCGAGCTGAATTGTTTACGAAACCTATTCTACTTTCTATGTAGATGCTACTGTATAAGTTAGCATGTTTTAGCTGAGAAGTGCCTTATGGAATACTTTATGGGATATAGAATTTACTATCCATTTATTTTAGAGATATTGGTGATTTAGACTTTTTTGCGGGATACTTGAATACTTATCAGATGCTTAAAATTCAGCCCTTCTACATCCTCTGAAATTGTATACAGCTTAGTAACCTATGTCTGCGTTGGACAGACTGAGTTTATATAAGCCCTGGGAATTGAGGAAAAGATGCCTTTGGCAATATTATTGTCCAGGCGGAAGAAATAGGCCTACATGTAGATCTATGTAAAAACTGATATCACCTACAGCTATCCTCAAAATAATTGACATGAAAAACATGGTGATACCCATGGTAATGACAATGGTATGGTATCAACCACAGTATCGAGACGGCCGCTGTGGTAAAGCTATGGTACCGTGCGGTTATGATAATGCCGTCTATTAGCGGTCATCACATCAAAAGTTGAAAAATTTATACGACCACAATGATCTCGTTAAAAGTTCCACAGATACATGTATAAGATGAATCACTAAATTTATATTTTCATGCTTGCTTGTGTAATGCCAATCAATGTGGCCTGACACCAGGCAATGGGTGGAGTTTATAAATTGACAGCCGAAACAATGTTGACATCTTCAAAGTTTACGGCGTGCTACATTTAACCCCCCATATACAAATTTTCTAACGAGCGTCCTCATGTATAGTATATTGTCCATAAAAATCAACCTGATATCACGAACCATGACCGCATGCATCGTGATGTGACCGCGGTATGCGCAGTGTTGAAGCAGTAATAAGTGGTAACCTTACCAAAGTGTTGGAGGTTACTATGGTATTACCGCGGCAAGACCACATTAATTGGAGGTGGTCAATTACTTTTATTAGCTGTAGGAAATTTTATAACAATATTGCCATTTCAACTGATTAATAGTCTGTAATTACAACCCAGGTACTGGTATGATATTTTATTATGATTAGTAGTCAAAGAAAGTATAGACAATATTGTATGCTTAATTTTAGTTCACTAAAATTACTGTCTCATTGAGTTAATTTGGGGTACATTGTTTCCAGGCCACTACTCAAAATACTAGTACATGCATGTGTACCATTCCCCAGCTATCTCCCAAACTGTCCTTTATACAGCTTCCAGAGCCTTTATTTCTTTATTTGCACCTTAGGGTCCTGCATGTGGCCCTTGTGTGCACTTCACATACATTTTGATCTTAGACAGAGCCTTTATTCAGCGGCGGCCCCTTTGTGCACTTCGCGCACTTTTCGATCATTTAAATATTTGAATTAAAATTTAAAAAAAAATTTTTTAATTGTTTTTAGATTAAGCTCCTTGCTCAGTTAATTTTTTTTTTAATTTATTTAATTAAATATTTTAAAATAAAAATTATGAAAAACTAACACTGTTTTAACATCTGCCAGGGTACCCCGAGTCACCACACCAACCACCAGGGTACTCCGAGTCACCACACACAATTTGGTTGAAATCGGTACAGGGGTCTGAAAGAAAAATCCGAACAGCCAGACATACAGACAGACAGATCCTACTATTTTATATACATGTATATAGATATAGTTGATACCCCAGTGTCATGGATGATATTTTATTAAAATAGATGTAAAGAAAAGTGATTTGAAGTCATTTTGGCTAAAGAGAATGTATTTCTGATTGACGCACCAACATTTTAGTAACCATTGAACTTATTTTACCTACATGTAGGCAATAGTATTTCCTAGGCAAACTGATTTGCCTCTGATTTACCTAGGTATTGCCTATTTATTGCCCAGGCTGATTCCCATGGCTGGTTATATTGATTATACTGAAAGATCACACATTGATGATACTTTTCTTCTTATTATTGCGTCATCATTCACGGAAATTTTTCAATGTCATTAATTGTTTAGATGTCAATTGATACTAGACTAACTGACATTGGAATGTAGTGATGACTGAGTTACGTTCAGGGCTAATCTAATGTCATAGATCCCTCAATCTGATTCAATCATTGACTCCACAATTACCTGTGACTTGATAACATAATTAACACAATTTCGATAATTTATTTGCAATTTGATCAACCAATGATATGAGTTGGAGCATGACTCACTACATTCTCACACTGGCTCTCAATAACGTCCCACTTGAATAGATCAAACGTTATTAAACCTCAATTTTCTTTCTTCGTTTTAATCTCGTTGCTAATATTTTTATTCAATTTGGATTATATTGCTTCTTGATTGTGTTTGTAAAACTCTGTTAAGTTCTGAATAATTCCCACGTTGGTTTGATGGAGGTATATGATTTCAATGATAACAATTTGACCATAATGATACATTTTAATTGGTCTGACTAGTTAATGATATTTGCACCATCCCACCTTTTTACCACAGGAGAAGTTTAGCTATTTGCTGTAGGTCTATGGGTGTAGATTTCTGTGGTCAATTTTATAGTAACCTAATTGCACATAAAGACTATTTTATGACCATGGTGTCAGGCTCTTTAATTAACTTGATGACTCAGTCCTTTGGATGAACATTCTTAGCATTGAGTGGAGAAGCAGCTGTTACAATCCCATCTCGTATTTAACTGACGAAAAGTGTTTTCCATTTTTGTCACTGAAAATGTTTTTTCCCCGAGGACTATAGAAATCAGGGGACAGAATATTATGTCATCTTCATATGAGAAAGTTCCAGTCAAGTTCGAATTAGGGTCTGGTTATAATTATCAAGTTTACATCTACGTGGATTACATGAAAATTCATGCCACGTTCCTATTTGGGTTCAATTCAAACATTTACATGTATGATGCAGTAATATATGGCCATTTTTTACTTAGAATTTGCTGTCCGGATAATGACTCAAGTAAAGATTATCCAATACCTTTCAAATTTAGTATGTGGATTATCGCATGAAAATACAGGTCTAGTTCGAATTTGGGTTTCTGATGGAGTTATGTGCCTTTTTTCCTCAGAATTTACTGATTATTCTGGTGTCTAATAAAATAAAACTAGGAATGTTAACTATGTAGACAGTTGGAAGCTCAGTTTTATTCAATAATAGATTGATTGTTCCGAGAATAAAATTTTTAATTTCTCAAAAAGCTACCTTTTTGTGGGAATTTGTGGCCAAGTGGCCTTTTATCAAGAATTCCATAACTCACTACAGTAATGTCCTAAATAATTGACTCCTTAACCACAACAGAATTATTGGTAACTTTTCAGGATTTATTTTCGGAAATATGGCTTGTTGCTATTCATCGGAAATCTCACTGAGAGCTTTCCGATGAATGGCAACAAGCCATATTTCTGGTTAAGGTGTCAATTATTTATGGCATTACTGTATATGTACCTAGTTGTCAGCTGAATTACTTTCAAAATATATAGATAAAAGTTCTTCAGAAGCTTTTCCCTGTTCCAACCCTTCAACCATAATTTTTTTGATAACTCAATGATGTTAAAACTGATGCATAGTTACCTGATTCCCATTGATTCATTTGAACATCCATTCAAAGGAATATTTTATTTAGCGCTGAAACACATGCTTATTACTACAATTTGGTGCGCAAACTTCATGCAAAAACCACTCAACGGTCCAATTTCGTCTTCGAGATAATACTTTCTGTTACTTCAATAAGTCTTTCTCGGGAATTTATTGTCTCAAGATTGACCTATTTTGATAATTGAAATTTTGCAGGGAAGTGACCAAATCGTGAATATGTACTACTTAGTATGTATAAGTTGTTTAAGTTTTAAACCGCAAAGGCATTTAATATTATCTCAATACCACGAAAGCTCAGTCCTTTACAAAGCATAGAGTGCCATAGACGATTTCCTCTAGAGATAGATCTATACCTCTCTCCATGGATGGAGAACCTATCACAAAGCATATGTACACGATGCCCTGTAGAGATAAGATGTATACCACTCTACATACAGAGAAATGTATTACCTCTCTATTGATTGTCGATACCTAGCGTAATTAAATGCTCCAGAACAAAAAACCTATTGTTGGGGAAACACTGATGTTATACTTATCGAGGTGGGCAGCAGCACTGAATTCCTTCACTGAGCATTGTGTAACGGCATTGCTGAAATTTTTGAAAGATTCCCTCAATTTTGTTCAATAACAGCTGTATTCATCAAAGCTGATCGTTGGACGTTTATTTTCAGTTGTGGTGCAATATAAACCTTTCTTTACAAAATTAAATCTCCCATCAGTTATAAAAGTATATTTTGGAATGATATATTATTTATCTGGAGGGGTGTCAAGACACTTTAAGCAGATGACAGACGAACAGATAATATAAGTTTTGAAGGATTCCTATTCATTAGTGGGAAATGTTCAGTTGATAAGTTCAACAAAAGGGCAAGAAGCACTGAGCTTCACACCTTTAGTATATATAAAGCCTTTGTTAACTGAATAATCCCTGATGAGTAGTTGCTTGATTCCCATTGATTCATTGAACCCAAAAGGATTTTCTCTACTTGTCATCTGCTTATGATTTTTGAATATCCCTACATAAAATTAAAAATGAACCATTCCAATGTATACTCTTAGCACTGATTTGGAGTATTTATTTAGTAATAAAAGGGTAAAATTTCTCACTCAATCTTATGTGGTTCTACTAATTTGCTATTATGCTGGTGGGTCCTGCTGGATTGCTATGATGCTTGTACTGCAAAAATGATATGTTAATTTCAATTTGGCTTAAATCTCTCTCACTTTGACAAATGACTAATCAAGACTCTCCACATGCATTTACGGGAGGCATTAAAAATTGCCATGGCTTGTAACAGGTGGTCACTATCAGGTAGAGTGTTAATTTCATGAACAACTTGCATAATTTTGCTAAGTGGGTTACCCATTATGGAAAAAAAGCACCGTCATAGCAATTCAGCAGGACATACCAACATTATACATAGTAAGTTTGCAGGACCACTTAACCAGGGGGTTTTCTGTCATTGTGTGATATTTAAAATATTGTGATCAGACATTGTCTGTTTTCTTCCTTGGTGACTTGTGTTTCCCTGAACGTGTTATAATAACAATAAGGCTTTTCTTTGGGAATATATTTCTATATCCTGAGTTTACTGATATCACGCCATAGAGTGTGAGCAACTATACTTTACTGATAATTGTCTGTGTTGGATCCCGCCAGTCTAGTATCGACAGACGAGAATTGGATACAAACATGGTGTCGTTGAATGATTGAGCTGTCTACATAATCACGATACCTTTTAGGATATTAGTTGCTGTGTCACACCGGTTAGATATATATCGTGTGATGTAATTGTCTAACTTCTTTTATTACACTGGTTTGATACTGGGTGATCTGTCAGCTAATTTTTGTGGATGGTTGTAAGATTCTCTGACAGGTAATACCTCATTCGTTTTCATTGTTTGTGTTTGATCTTGAATTGATGGAGTGAATAGGGACATATTTTCAATTCTTTTTTATTATTTCACTCATTTTCTTTTTCTTAAAGGTGTTTATTTTGTGTCCATGTACAGTAATGCCCTAATTAATCGACTCCATAACCACAGCAGAATTATGCATTGGTAACTTTTCAGGATTTAGTCGGAAATATGGCTTGTTGCCATTCATCGGAAAGCTCTCCCCGAGAGCTTTCCGATGAATGGCAACAAGCCATATTTCCAACTCAATCCTGAAAAGTTACCCATAATTCTGCTGTGGTTAGGGAATCGATTAATTAGGGCATTACTGTATATTAAATGGCCACATGGGGCTGTAAGTGACACTGACTTCATTTTTGTTTTACATTATTTGTCTGTTTTGGTTTAATAATTAATATCTTAGGCTTGTATATTGCCGCAAATATTGGCATGATTGAAACAATTGCTATATTTTGGAAAATGACTTTTATGAATCTGAGAGCTTTCCGATGAATGGCAACAAGCCATATTTCCGACTAAATCCTGAAAAATTACCCATAATTCTGCTGTGGTTAAGGAGTCGATTATTTAGGGCATTAGTGTACTTAAATTTTGCATTAGTTGAATATCAGGATCCGAATAATCTTATAATATGAACAAAACCTCATATAATTTAAAACTCTATATATTTATACCGGTATATATATAGAGAATCATATCGCTGTAGGTATATTTATCTTGGGTGTGAATATATATGGTCATATGGCTGTATGTATATATATCTAGGGTGGGGGTATATTTAGTCACATGGCTGTATCTATATTTATCTAGGGTGTGAATATATATGGCTGTATGTATATATATCTAGGGTGGGGGTATATTTAAGATAGTCACATGGCTGTATCTATATTTATCTAGGGTGGGGTATTTGCGTTGCAGTGTGACCTCTATTTTCAAGCTATTTGCTCATTGATTATCCACAGACGAGCTGCAGACAGACCCTGGGGAATATAATCATGAAATGTACCCAGGGTATGCTCGATTGACAACATAAATAATTCTCTGTCATATCTATAAAATAAACATCATATTAATGGTTGTCAAACATTATTTTTCTTTATCTCTCTGCTACTGCTTTGGAGAGGCTGGGATATTTGTGTTTTTCCATATGAATAAAATCAATGAAGTTTCATTTGCTGAAACTTACAAAATCAATTTAACATGTTATTTGTTTATACTATCTCTCCAATAATCTTTCCATATCAATATTTAACCCGTTCTATACTGAATGGATTCTCCCATTCAGTTATAAAAGTATATATTGGAATTATCTCTTGTTCATCTGGAGGGATGTTCAGGTAAGAAAAGTGAATGACAGTCAGATGAAAAGACAACACAAGTGCCAAAGGATTCATATTCATTGATGGGAAATGTTCAGATAATAAGTTTGTTAAACTTATTATCTGAACATATCAAAAGGGAATACTCATCAGTATTTAGTATAGAAAGGGTTAAAAGCATACAGATATCTATATATAAGGTAGAATATGCTTACTCTCTGAAACAGAACTTTGTAAAATTCCACTCTAAAAAATCCTACTTCAATTTTTATAGACTTTACATAGCTCAGATGGATAGCAGGCCTTCCTCTGGTCTACCCCTTCATTGAAAGTACACATCTGTCCAGCTGGTTTCAATTGGATTTTGCATCCTCATCAGCATTACACATCGATTCCATATCTTGTACTTCCTGAAGAATGATTTCAGAAATGGAATAATCCCTGACTATGGCTGTATGTTGAACTAAGTTCTTTAGCTGAACATCCCTATAAATAAATCAGTAGTCATATATAAAATTACTACTATTATAACCTACTCTCCAGCGACTATTTAGTTTTAAAGAGTTAACACTTTCATGATAGGAGCTGCATTGGTGCAGCATTAAAAACCATGTGCCAGTGCATTCTCTTATATGTAAGAGAATGCATTGGCTTACAAGGTCATGGTAAATATTGTTATGCCAATGTATTCTCTTATATATGCGAGGCTCCCAATGGGAGACTTGTATATATACGAGAATTCATTGGCACAGGGTTTTCACAAAATTTCAGGAATCTCCAGTCATGGAAGGGTTAAATCAGGCAAAATATTATGTATATGAAGAAGCTTTTGTATATGATGTAACAAATACATCATTTAGTCATTTGGCTCTTTGTAACAAAGATTAAAAGTGATGTATTCTATCAAATGTGTGATATTGACCTGTTTCACCCCAGGGATGACAATTGAATCATTATTTCATAAGACTGAGAGTTACATTTCTCATAGACAAGAAGCTGTATTTGGCTTGAGGAATGTGACCTTTCTGGTGTATATTACAAATAGTCTTTGTATTTCTCTGGACAGAACCATCTACCACATGTTAGTCAGCATACCATTTATTCATGTAAACAAGGTCCTTATAATGTTCAGCATTATCTGTCCCATGTGAACGCTGATATTTTCCTTGTGTAACCCACCTTGAACAAATAACATCTGATCTCTGGGATTTCAAGCCTTTCTTGTGTAACATGTTGTTAGGTTGGTGTGACGTCTCTGATTTCTATGTTTGATCTGAAAAAACATGGCGTGGTACCAGTCTTTGTCGATTGTTGGTGAGATACGAATCCCGCCACTTCATGCCTACATTATGATAACCTATTGAATAATATGTTTGGTTTGACTGGCGAAGATAATCTGCCTGGTATGTGGACAAGACATGAAAAATGCTTTTGAAATGCAACCTGATTCACTAAAGCCGTTGATGTCTCAAAACCGAAATGTTTTTAATAGGTCGACATCAGTCTATTGGGTTGATTGCCAACCCTTTTCCTCCTTTTCTTCAAGTTTTGAACTTCAAATATATGGGATGAATGAGTGAATGACATACATGTATAAACTAAACATACTTTTATTCCTTTATCAGTAAGCTTAAGGTTGAATTGTGACTAGGCAAATGCTGATAAGCTTATTAAAGTCTGTTGTCAATTTTGTCCTGTTTTTCCTTGGTTAAGTAGGAACTATCAAGTATTATTTTCTCTATTCATTTTATGTTCACCAAAAAAAACTATATTGATGGCTTTGTCTGACAATAAATGAGGAAATGACGAGCTGATGGCAGAGGATATCATTGCATTAGCTGAAGCATAGAGATGCCCATCATAATGATATAACTTATTTCGGAGTTAATTAAAATTTACTTTCTTTGTATTTTCAGGTTGGAGTCCCTAATGTGTCTAGATAGGAGTCACATAGAAGATGAGAGTCTGCGGAATTCTTCATGGTATCAGGCTGGGATACCGAGGTATGTAAACTATAGAATTGTGTTAAGATTGGCTGAACTGACAAATTTCACATTTCCATATCCTATGACCATTGGAGGGTCAAACTTATTATATTGGTGTGTCATACATAGGCAACTGAAGAGGACAAAAATCAAAACTCATGTATTAGTTCAATGATATATTACTGATGGGGTTGATATAAATTAAAGGTACACATGTTTGACATTTCCAATGTTTTGAAGGTACCAGCTGATATGCATTAAGGGGGTACTTGGCAGGGAGTTAATGGATATTGGCAGTAAAAAATCCTGATATGTGCACTACAGTAATGTCCTAAATAATTGACCCCTTAACCACAGCAGAGTTATGGGAAATTTTTCAGGATTTAGTCAGAAATATGGCTTGTTGCCATTCAGGAATGGCATCAAGCCATATTTCCGACTAAATCCTAAAAAATCACCCATAATGCTGCTGTGGTTAAAGGGTCATATACTTCGGGCATTACTGTATTTTGTTGCAGCATGAGATTGCTTCTCCATTGGGGGATGGGAATGACAACACTTGTCATGCCCTATGGCCACAGTAATAGTCGGTGTAGAGCTCATTGAAATATAATAATTATAGAATTTGCTATATAAATGGATCAATTATTATTATTATTGTCTGGATGATATTTGTAATTCTTGATAGAATTTTATGAATTTACAATTTACAATTAATTATGGAATTCGCTTTATAAATGGATCAATTATTATTATTGTCTGGACGATATTTTTAATTCTTGATAGAATTTTATGAATTTACAAAGTTGATTTATTAATTTTATTTTCTCTGATTTTCAGGGAGATAGCATTGGAGATACTCCAGCAGGAAGAAGTCGGTTCGTTCATTGTTAGAGATAGTTCTACACATCCTGGATGTTATGCTTTATCTGTTCGTGTGCCAAAATTTGAGAATGCCTGCGGCATTTCTCACTACCTCATTCTAAAGACACAACGAGGTGTCAAGTTGAAGGTATGTTAATTTAGTCTGAATTATCAGGTTTAGAAATAATGGTATCAAACTTTGTAGGAATCAACAGACAATAACATTCTATATGTGTGGCAGGGAAAATATTTAACCCAATAGTTTTCTAAACAAGGTCCATGAGTTTTTTTTAGTTTTTGAGCTATTTCCATGGGTTGTGGCCATCGTGTGTGAATGCGTCCGTCAACAATTTCCTTTGGCATACCCTACAGGCCACATCCGATTCCCGATCATCACAAAACTTAATATGGATCCTCGGGGTGACCTCTAGATGGGAGTCATCAAATATGGCCATCAGCAACCATTTTTGATCTCAAATTTGAATCCATCGGCACACTCTGCAGCCTACATTTAATTGAGAAATATTTTTGAAAATTTACAGGCATGTTTAAGATCACCTCTGGATGGGAACAATCAAATTTTAAAATTTGAACATTTTTCGATCAAAAACATAGCCGACGGTAGCCATTTTGGATTTTTCTCTTTGCATGACTAATTCCTTGAGCTCATCCTACAGTTAGCATTTTTCATCTGATTGATCCTTAAACTTCACATGGATCTTCAGGGTGACCTCCAGATGGGAGCTATCAAATTTGAAAAAATTTCTATAAAAAAAAACATGGCTGCCGACAGCCATCTTGGATTTTAATCTTTGCATTCAGCACTTCCTACACCAATTGATCCCAAGCTACATATGGATCTTCTTTCTGGCTTGTTTCATTGCACACTTGTGTCTGCTTTTACTCAGATTTGATGGCAACAGTCAATCATTCATTTGGTTGGGAGCAACATGACTGTCATTTCCAATCAACCTTACAACTCAGAGATGCTTTTTCTTTATGGTTAGTTATCAGAACAATGGAAGACAGTATACATAAATATAATTTATTCATATTACTGTCATCAGAAGTGTGTTGGCAAAAATATTGTTTTCTAACCACTACTAAACAGCTATATACACTCTTCCAATCACCTACCAACCAATATTCCTATGCCCCAGTGCCATGAGTGCAATGTTAAGTAAAGAAAAGTGAGATGAAGTATTTTTAGCTAAACAAGTTGTATTCCTCATTATTAATTGATAAAATCGTAACTCGATAACCCAATGAACTTCATTCTACCTGAACATTATCTTTGCCTATGCAAGCTGATTTTGCCTCTGCTGTTACCCAGCCATTGACTATTGCCTACAGTAATGCCCTAAATAATCAAATTCGGGGAGAGCTTTCCGATGAATGGCAACAAGCCATATTTCCAACTAAATCCTGAAAAATTACCCATAATTCTGTTGTGGTTAAGGATTTGATTATTTAGGGCATTACTGTAGGCTAATTCCCAAGGCTGCTTATGATACAATGGGCCATGTACAAAGCTGTTGAAAATGTATGTTATTATAAACTAATATTTTCTCATTCAGGGTCTCGACAAGGAATGGCCGACATTGTTATCTCTAGTTACACACCATACAGTTATGCCAGAAATGTTACCATGTACTTTACGGTTACCACGGAAATCAAATAATCTGACTTTCAAGGACAGTGATAAGGAGAGAGAGGAGAAAGATGAGGATCCAGATTACCAAAGGCTTTCGGACTTCTCAAAAATGATGGCGGCATTGAAAATGTGATTCAAATCTGTGCGTGTCGCAACCATGGAGATCATGACATGCGTTATCCCATTCATTAACCCTTTCTAATCTGAATGGATTCTCCCATTCAGTTATAAAAGTATACATTGGAGTGGTATATTATTCATTTGGAGGGGTGTTCAGGGAAAATGATAAGTTGACTAAGAAAAGATACTACAAGTGCAGGAAAATTCATATTCATTGGTGGGAAATGTTCAGATAATAAGTTTAAGAAATGACCTATGTTGTCGTTTGATCAACTTATTACTAGTATCTGAACATTTCCTACGGGAACTACTTACAGATTTACAGATTTAATTACGGATTTAATAACAATCTATGACATAAATAAAATATGATTAAAATACCACAATTCATCACCATTTGAAGCGTCTGTGTCTCAGACGGCGCCCATAGAGTAATAAAAAATAGCTGAAGTCATTGAAACATTTCCCCTGTCTTCCTCCCAGAATGCAACAGAATTCAAACTACGATATAGAGTTATTCCCCTTCCATTGAAAATTATAGACTTTGCAGTACAAACAGATGAAACTTCAGCACAAATACACGTCAGTACCTCAACACAAACAACGTGGCATATATTTTATATAATGTGAATTGGGGGTTAGAAAATTAAGTGGTCCTTTAAAACTGATTGTACACGTGGATATAAAAATTAGGGTGAACAAAGAATTCTCAATGCAGCAGCAAATGACCTGCTCAGTCACTGATTGGTAGAAAATATCTGCTAATAATTATTTGATCTAGAGCTGTGGAAATGTCCATTGTATTGTGTCAAGATAGCATTGCCGAATGGGATAACCGTATGTCATGATTTCCATGCTTTCATGTGTGTCTCCTCTTATCAGTATTACGGGAATTCCATGGAATGGAAAGCAACTGTTACTGTTTTGTAGAGTGTGCTTTATCCTGAGTGCTATCAACAACTTCCTGTTCGTTTTTTGGTTTAATGTGCAACACATTTTCCAGGATTGCTGTAGAAATATAGCTCTTTCATGCTTCGATGTCAAAAGATCATCTTCTGGAAGAATCAAGATTTGTTCTCTTGAGAATTACGCCACCATGTTACTGTTGATATGATTATCCTAGTCTTTGTTGATTATTTCAAATATTATTCAGGTTCAGTTACACATAGATATGCCATGTATTGTGAAGATATTATTATAGAGATGCATATGGTGTGGAAAATCACATGGTTTAGTGTGATCTAACACTTGTATTATGACACGCTCTTGGCTTAAAGATACTTGGTAAGATCATTTGACTAGACAAATGAATAGCACATTCCCATATCGCGTTTAAATTGATTATATTTCCCCTTTACTACATGATTAGTTCTGCGACAATTAAGACAAAAAGACTGACATGTATATGCAGTCGTCAAAATTGGCCATGGCAATAAGCAATGCTGTGGTAAATGCCATGGCTACATGTGGAATATATATAATGCCACAGCATTAAATTTGCTGTAGGACATTTTTCCTAATTTCGAGGGCTGTATATGTGTAGTCACACTAATTATCTGACTAAAGCAACTTTCTGAAAAAAATAGCAACACATGTCACTTATACATATAACTGAACCTGTTTTTTGAAGATTTCCACCGCATTTCCAAGGTTCTGAATTACTTTGACTTTAAAGTTGTTTGAGTCACTTATTTCGAGTGCATTGCTTGATTTTTAGTGAGTTATGAAAAATGCTAATGGGAATTGGACATGTTTGGTTATATGGTTGTTGCGCGTGGGAATTTTTACACAAAGTGTCTAATGCATAACTGTGATGGGCAATCATAATATTCTTGTTGTTGATTTTAATGAAGGTAACTTGAAAAATCCTGAAAATGTATGTTTATGCAATGAAAAATATCTGCAATTGGAAAATAATGGACAGGTTAAAAAGATGAATGATTTATTACACCCTCATGATTATATTTATTCAAGTATAGCAGCCAGTGTTTGCGCTGGCAATAAAATTCTTTTGGCCAATTTTGTTTGGCAATTTGTGGATATTTTGGCCATTTTAGGAAACTTGGGTCACACTGGGAAACTAGAATATAGGAACCCACAGAGGAAGATAGACAATCTAAAATTAATAACTGAGAAATTCTAGTTATTAAATAAATGAAACCATCTATGTAAGTTAAACTATAAGACGGTGAGAGATAACACTTCAGATTTTGGTAGCTACAGTAATGCCCTAATTAATCGACTGCTTAACCACAGAAGAATTATGGTAACTTTTCAGGATTTAGTCGGAAATATGGCTTGTTGCCATTCATCGGAAAGCTCTCGGGGAGAGCTTTCCAATGAATGGCAACAAGCCATATTTCCGACTAAATCCTGAAAAGTTACTGTACCCATAATTCTGCTGTGGTTAAGCAATCGATTAATTAGGGCATTACTGTATTCAGGTAATAAGTTTGGCTGTTTATTAAACTTATTAGCCCTTTCGATACTAATTGGATTCTCTCATCAGTTAGACAAACAAATAATGCAAGGGCTGAAGCATTCCTATTAATTGGTTGGAAATTAATGTTCAGATAATAAGTTCAGCAAACAGCATATGGTCTTTTGTTGAACTTGTTATCTTAACATTTCTTAAGGGAACTACTCATCAATGAGTAAAGAAAATGTTAATTGAACATCCCTACAAATGAATCAATGGGGATCAAGCAGCTGCCCATCAACAATATGTTCATTAATCAGTGGGTTATCATAATCAAAGAGACCTTTAAAGATGGATTATCTCTTCATATAACAATTTTGAAATAGATTCGTGGGTATAACATAATAAATATGAATTGAAGACCCCTGTTCGTAAACGCTTCTTTCAATTAATATTGATTTTATTTTGATTATTTTATTATAAAATGAGATGATTAAATGGGACAGTTTATTGTTCTATTTTTAGAACAACAGACCATTCAGGTGACACCATACAGCGATATAGATCACTAGGGTGTTCACATAGCTAAGCTCCGAAAGTCAAATTTCCCAGATTGATTATTTCTATTGATTTATTCCATAGTTATAAGCGATAATGAGTCTAATTAACGTTTATTTGTGACAAAATTACACAATAAAATTTCTGGTCTCTGTTAGCAGTAACTACTAATGTTCGTTAGCTAAACAACCACATGTTTTTAGACCAGAACATATTCAAAATATAATCAATAGTAATTGATAGAAGCATTTCTGGACAGGGGTCTTCGATTCTTATCTAATGTTTTATACTCCGGTAACTATATACAGTAATGCCCTAAGTAATCGACTCTTTAACCACAGCAGAATTATGGGTAACTTTTCAGGATTTAGTCGGAAATATGGCTTGTTGCCATTCATCGGTAAGCTCTCGGGCTGCTGTGGTTAAAGAGTCAATTACTTAGGACATTACTGTAACACATATAGAGATAGACCATCTTTAACACATTAGAGAATCTCAGTTGTTTTTCAAATAATATAAAAAATATTCCTTCCTTTTAACTTGTCCAATTGTAAACAAAAAGGCTTGTGGATGATATAATGGCATTAGTTAGTTAATATAAGAATGTTTGCTGAAATATTTATCTATTTATCATATTTATCTGATTTGATATGTATGTATGCATGGACACATATATATATATATAACTAAATTCATCACATCCTAATCTCTGTATGCTACTTACAAATTCATCAGAATTTGGTTCATCAGAATTTGGTGCACTGCTAACATGTGAAATAATTTCTTGATTTCTGTTAACATCACTAACGATATAGTTCTATGTTTAATATGGCATAGATGATATAGAGTTTGTACATGTATGTATAACATTACACTATAATCTCATCTTATGTTGTTCTGTCTGGGTTTCAAACTCCAAGATTACATCAACTTAACTAACCCATTCCCTGCTGAATGGATTCTAAGTTTATTCTCCATTCAGTTCAAATAACATTCTTACATGTGGTATATTCTTCATTTTGGCCACGCAAAATAAATGTTTATATTTCTCAGTATTGACAGTATGCTTTCCAAAATATTTTGCAAACATGCGCGGAATTGAGATAGAACAGACCCGTTTACCTGTTAAGATTTCTGATTCATTACTGTAATTGGTATCTATATTCAAACATAGATTGTGACTGTAATCTCAGTAAAAAATGTGTCGGTCATCATTGAATCTAACAACTAACTCTTTACAGGCATCTTTTTGGGAAATAATTTTCATAGGCTACTGAAATTAGACCCAGAGCTAGCAGATGTGGAATACTATGTTGGCATGTGTCCAGGAAATAAATAATAAAATATAAATACGTGCATCTGCATGCTTTTCAAAAATGTTTTTGGCCTGAGAAATTGGAAATTGACTTTGCATGGCCTTTTGTTTTCACTCATTTGTGCGGAGGTTCAGATAATAAGTTCAACAAACAATTATTAGCTGAACATACCATTTTTCAATCCATGTACACCCGTGTGCTGCACATTAGCCAGTTAGAGATCTTAGACTGCAAAAGTTAAGAATTGCTGTTTGAATTTTACTCATCAATCGACATCTCTCGACAATTCATAAAGCTTGTCTGTTCATAACAGAAAAATCATTGCAAGAACTATTTTTGTACAAAATATCGCGTCTCACCATCGCCAGGTTTTTATCACCATGTTTTCTGCAATTGTTTGGCAGCTTTGTACTTTTAGCAGTCTTAAGCTTTTAGGATTGTTTATATATCACTATCTTATCCAATTTGTTACACACTGCCTCGTGCCTACACGCTTGGTTAAGTTTTGTTAATTGTTTTGATTGCATCATGAGGCCTTGCTAGTCCCCACATGCTGTCATTCTCAATCTTCAAGTCAAAGCCTTAACCAGCTAGAGAGATTATCAGTAAACAGTCGAATCAAGATAATTTTTGCAAAAACAAGTTTTATATAGTTTCTGGGGTAGAAATAGACAGAACACAACAGACATATTAATCAAGAATCTTTTATCGAAGGAGTTGCGGATGGTGCAAGGATATATTTCGCGAGCGCGTAGCTCAAGCGAAATGTAACTATGCATCGTTCGCAACGAGTTCGATAAAAGATTTGAGATTATGACACAAGTTGTGTTCTGTATTTATTCTACACCATTTTGTCAGATGAATTAAATCGATTACTGTCAGCTTCATTGGTACTATGACTACCTTTTATGTGATTGAACTCTGATGAATAATTAGTAATTTTCGGGGTATCACCCCGGATCGTTGATGTGATGTACCTCATCTTTCTTGGCGACAATGTCAACAAGAATAGTTCCAGCTTGTATTCCACTAGAGGTATACACTAATATGTATATGATGGCTCGTATTCTGTTGAATACATGTGCCTCATGTTGATGGGTGTGGAATAAAATAATAATATATGAATCACTTCTATCAATTAATATTGATTTTATTTAGATTTTTTCAGGTGAGACTTTTTATACGCCCTTTTGAAAAAAAAGGCCGTATTATAGTATTGGTCTGTCCGTCCGGGCAGGCGTCCGTTAACCTGTTGTCCGGATGATAACTTTAGTTAGAGTGAACCAATTAGTAAAATTTGGTATGTGGGTTTATTAGCCGAAAAGTAAGTTCAAGTTCGAATTTGGGTTCTGTCCGACCATTTTTGGCAGAGTTATGCCCCTTTTTCGATTCAGTTTTTCTTATGTTTTTTGGTTTCCGGATGATAACTCGATTTTAGAATGTTTATACGCAAAACCCGTTTTTTTGTGGATTACATATATCGAAATACAGCTCAAGTCCGAATTTCGTTTTAATCCGATAATGTTTACGAGAGTTATGGCCCCTTTTTTGACGTAATTTGACTTAGAAAATACCTGAAATTTGTTGTCAAATTTGGTATGTGGGTTTATTAGGAGAAAAGACAGCTCAAGTTCGAATTTGGGTTCCGTCCGCCAATTTTCACCGGAGTTATGCCCCTTATTTGACGTAATTTGACTTAGAAAATCCCTGAAATTTGTTGTCCGGATGATAACTTTACTAGAGCTTATCGGATTCAATGATAATTTGGTGTATTACTTTCTCCCACCAAAACACAGGTCAAGTTCAAATTTGAGTTCCGTCCGCCAATTTTTACCAGAGTTATGCCCCTTTTTTACCAGTTTCCGCCGACCCAAGAGAGGGCGTATATTGCACGCCCAGCGTAGCTCTTGTTCATGCATACCAAGACAATACCTTAACACGTTTTATGTGTTGCGGGAAATTTTCATCCACTAGGGAGACAGCTAAATACTTTACTAACGATGTTTGATATAGTCTCATCTAAACCTGTCTATTCATGTCTTGAAATAGTGTGTCTGACGTTTGCAGAATGAGGTCCCCAGAGGGCGAATTTAATGATGCTATCCCGCACAGCGGGCTAGCATCACCAAACTCACCCTCTCGGGACCACATTCTGCTTAGGCCTCATTTTCTGGGATGTATAGACACACTTTATATCAAGGCTTGTGTCTATCATCTTGCTGGTTAAGCCTTTTGATTTATTGTGTTGACAGTTGAACAATGCATGCTTTCTCCCTTCAGGCTCCAGCCTGTTATAGAACAGTTGGGAGTGGTGCACTCAAATACTAGCCGTATCTTCCTGAACCTTCTTCTTTCTGTATTGGTTCAGAAGCATAACATAATAACAGTGAACAGAAGCTTCTGTCACAAGAAAATATTTTTTCCCTTATTTTTTCATAAACTTGGACAGGAGTGTGATAATATTTTTAGAACAGTATATAATGTAACGTTGATTGAAAATCTAATTGCTTGTAAAACATACTTAAATTAAATATGCATAACACCAGATGTTTCTATATTTTGCGAGAGTGTAGCTTGTGTGAAATGTAACTGCGCCATCTGCAATTTATGATGCGAGTTGTGTTCTGTATTTATTCTACACCGCTGTATCAGATATGTTCAATCAATTACTGTCACCTTCATTGATACTATAGCTTGCTTTATCATAATTTTAGTCTGACAAATAACCAGTAATGATCAGGGCATCACCCAAAGCGGATTTGTTGACATAAAGTACATCATCTTTCTTGGCAACAACGTCAACAGGAATAGTTCCGGCTTGTATTCCACTAGAGGTATAAAATAATATGTATTCAATAGCTGGGATTCCGTTGAATACATGTACCTCACGTCAATGGGTTTGGAATAATATTGTATAAATGCCCTCGAAAAGACTTTCATAGATATTTTTGTTGTAGGAAGTGTTATCAGGAAAGGATAGAACATCTTTAAACCGAGTGGAGAAATTATACAGCCTTGAGTTTTTACATATAAAGATAGCGTATCTTTTCCGGGCCACATTAACAATATAATTTAAATAAAAACCCGATTTCAAGACTACGCATAACTTTTTTCTGTGAATAAAACACTGACAAACTGAAGATTGGGTATATTATTTGTTTATAAAGGCATAACAAAGTGTTTTATTCCTGATGGTGTAGAGCAAAATATGTGACATTTTGGTGGAGGTGGCTAACAAGCTATTTCTCCTGCTTGCTATGAGCCTCACAGAAACATTTGGAGCACAGCAGGCAGGAGAAATTTATCTCTATATGAGATAGCATGAAGTTACATAAACGATCTGTTCTAAAATATCATCGTAAAACTGTCCCAAATTATTGTATGTATTATAACAGAAAAATCAAAATAAAATAAATAATAGTAATTGATAGAAGCGTTTCCGGACAGGGGTATTCGACTCATATTTATTATTTTGTACCCCTGAAACTATATAAAACCTGTTATGTAGAGGAACACTATGTTTAACGTTTACTATACTACATTTATCACAGAATTATCAAATTGAAGACATATTGTGCGCTTTTGTCATTTTAAAACTGTTATTTAAAATAGAAATTCCATTATTTTGGTATTTAACCCTTCCATGACTAGAGCTTCCTGTGCCATGGGGACCATCACATATATAAGAGAATACATTGGCCTAACAATATTTGCCTCAACATTGTAAGCCAGTGCATTATCTTATAATATGTGAGGCTCCCTATGGGAGACTCACATATATAAGAAAATTCACTGGCACAGGGTCTTTAACCTTTCATGATGGGAGCTATGCTGGTGCAGCATTAACGATCCTGTGCCAGTGCATTCTCTTATATATGCAAGGTAAAGGTAAAGATTGTTCGGCCAATGTATTCTCACATATATGCGAGGCTCCCTGTGGGAGACTCGCATATATATAAGACAATGTCATGGCACACAGGTTTTTGCAAAATTTCAGGAAGCTCCAGTCATGGAAGGGTTAAAGCTGCACCAGCGCTGCTCCCGTCATGATAGGGTTCACTTCGGAATTCTGCAATATTTTTCATTCAGAAGTAATGAAAACTTCAGTTTGGTTCTTTCCAGTTCATGGCATAGGTTTGTGTGCACCAACCTAATTATACCAAGGACCTTGTCTTAACAATACATGTACCTCATGTTTGTTTATTTTAATGTAAACGCCCCTTCCCTTTTGGGGCGAACCATCTTAATTGTTTGTTTTTGTTGTTCATCTGTGATCGTTGAATTTTCTTAGTTTTTACAAAGCAGGGACTTTAAAATTGTGTACAATAATGGTCCCGCATAGTTCTAATAAAGAATGATGAAAGAATTTTGTGTTCTTATTGGGTATGAATGGGGTTATATGCAAGCTTGCAAATAGTGCATCTGTCATTTGCAGAATGAGGTCCCAAGAGGGTGAATTTAGTGATGTTATCCCACACTGCAGGCTAGCATCACCAAATTAACTCTCTAGGAACCTCATTCTGCTTAGGCCTCAACTGCTATGGGAGACCTAGGATCAGATTGAAGTTGGTGATGTTCACCCATTAGTCACCTCGATTATGCATATTATCTTCTGCAAATTAGGGGATATAGAAACTTCCCAGAACGGAAAAAGTAAACGTAAAACAATGATAATTTGAGACAAAAGATTCTTCCCAGAAGATGAGGCCTAAGCAGAATGAGGTCCCCAGAGCAAGGGGTGGGGGTACCAACAAATTTGTAGGAAGGTATGCTGTTTTTTTTTAATCTAGCATTTTTGGGGACCCTCTACTCCCAAATGAGCAAAAAAAAAAAAAAAAAATGGTTCATACGGGCAAATATGAATATTTTTTTCAAATACTGGCTGATAGGCATTTGTCTACCACAAACATGCTTTGGAGTTTCCAGGTCAGTGTGTGATGAGAGTATGCTAGATCTACCTGGGTGGTCAAATTCCACACTGCTAAATAGAAATTCTAATGCATCGATGTAATGGACAAATACAGTAACCCATCAGAAGCTGATCGGTGTACATAAAACACTAGTATAAGGATTATGCATCCAATTTTACAAATTATACATATCCCTGCATATATCCAGTGAGATATCATTTTCCCCTGCAATCTATTACATGAACCGAACATGTGTTTTGGCTATTTGGTTGTAATACATTTTAAGCTGATAACAGTGAACTCAATCTTGACTTCCAGTCACTGTTGACATTTTGCAGACATCCATGAGGCCATCAGTTAAGTTCAAATTCAACTAGTGTTGACATACTTTGAAAATAAATACATTGAGAGGATATATACCAGGCTGCAATTGGAAATATAATTTTACAATTTGCCTATATCTATCTGCAAACATAGGTGCACCTGGACACACACAATTCCATAATTTCTAACTATTTCCTGTTTAGTCTGTCAACCAGCCCATTATCTAGCATTATTCCATACCACTTTTGATAGTCTACTGGAGCAACTTCTATTATACTAAAAGACAAGCAGTCACTATGCCAGACTTTTTGGTGTTGTGAGAGTAACATATCATCTGAGTTGATAGACATGATAATAATTCACTGATTAGCTTGATGAACTGATGAGTTATTTTCTAGCCATTGATAGTCACATTAATGATTGAGACAGTTGCTCGATCTTTTTCCATGCACATAATGATTTAGGCTTAAAGGTCTTAGTTACATCAGGACAAGTTTGTTTATTTTAGTTTTAAATTTCTCGAAGCTTCTTTCTGAAGGGTGTCGGGAAGGAAGTTTTTCACCTCACCATCCCATATGCAAAATGCCATAGCTTAATATTATCTCCACTGAGGCCCATATGAGGTCCCAGTAACATAAATATGGTGTTTTTGCAGTTATTATATGTTTTAAAACTGTTACACCAGGTTACACATAACATTATACACAACATATTCCATACTATATACCATTTGGAAGAGGAAACAAAAATATATATATTCCACCAGAATACGGAACAGCTGTGGCCTAGGAGTGTCCACCAAGTGATAGACATTCTCAGACTTCCCCTGTTGTCAACCCAGAATTCATCATAATTCAAACTAAGAGATAGAGTTATTCCCTTCCATTCAAAATAATAGACTTTACAATAACAATACAGTCCAGATCAAAATTAAGCACGTAACACACATCGGTACCTTGACACAAACAACATGTTCCCAGTTTATTCAACCGGATCAGTTGATAATACAATGTTTTGGAGCTTCATCTTTCAAATGGTATATAATATGGAATATGTTGTATATAATGTGATCTGGTGATTCCAAAATTAAGTGGGCCTTGAAGCTAACATAAGTAGACATCAAACAGATTAATACAAGGCATTCAGTATCTTTAACATCCCTGCAAATGAATATAAGTTCACAGACAGGTCAGGCACATCCTGAATTCCACTATTATAGTGGTATATGACCATAACATATTCATGTTTCCTTTAATTGCGTCGGGAATAGAAGACGATACCAGTGCACAACCAAATTACACTCTTAACAATATCGAAGCGAATGAAGTCTACGGACAAAATTTGTTTTGCAAAGCATTGTTATTCAATAATATTACTAATGTGCCTTTCTAAATGACAATAACAGGACGACTCAGTCGCTCCTTCATAACAACATTTAAACTAGTTGAATGCTAATTGAGTTTCTTATCATGTGCCGTCATGATTAATCATTATCCTGGACAAAATATTTGTATGACACCGAATGAGTGCGACATTGATTTTGAATAATTTGTGTGAAATATGATTTTGGATTATCCCTCTTTTATCAAATTCACAAAATGGTAATTGTCATATACCAATATAATAGTGGATTACCATAAAATAGTGGAATTCAGGATGTACCTGACCTGACAAACAGCCTACAAATCAGGTGACTACCACCCTTTGGCCAAGCCTTGAAATAGTGTGTCTGTCATTTGCAGAATGAGGCCCCCAGAGGGTGAATTTAGTGATGCTACCCCACATAGTGGGCTAGCATCACCAAATTCACCCTCTGGGGACCTCATTCTGCTTACACCTCAGCAGAATGAGGTTCCCAGAGGGTGAATTTGGTGATGCTAGCCCGCTATGCGGGGTAGCATCACTAAATTCACCCTGTAGTGACACAACTTAACATTTTGTGTTCCTAAACTGCGATTCTTTCATCTCAATATTTTCTCTGGGAACCTCATTCTGCAAATGACAGACACACTATTTCAAGGCTGCCTTTGGCAATGTCTACACACCTGGCAATATTGTCAAGTATATTCCATTGTGTCATTACATGCCTATTGCTATCTTCCAGTTGATTATGTTACCTGTGCAGGGCTCGATTTAACTGGATTTGCATCACAATTTCCAGTTTCTAACCAATTTAAAATGAAAAAAAAAACATGTATTGGCAGGGAATGCTATACAAAATCTACCCAGTGCTGCAAAATGCTATACAAATTTTTAAAATTAAATCGATCCCTGCTGTGCAGCAATATCACCCAAAATGCACCAGAGCGATCATGATAGATTGCGTGTTGTAAATGATGTCTTGTAAGAAAATAGAAACAGTACTGCAATAATAATTCATGCTCGTATTGTGTTGAGCAGATGACCATCATGGAAACCAAATAGAAACAATAATTTTATACAAAAGGATATTGATCACTCATCACTGGTGTGTAATAAATACAGAACCACAAAGGCATGTGAAGGAGGTGAAAATTTATCGCACTCAAGTTTCACCTCGAGCCTGACAGCTCTGGTAACAATATGCCATAACAAACTTGTGAGATAACTTTCGCCAGTTAGAGCTATGAAATTCCATGCTTGATATTTGCAAGCTAGTTTGCTTTTCGAATGATATAAATCTCAAGGAGATTTGCATGCATGTAAACAGATTTGCGTTCATATTCTAGCATCCCACATGCCTCTGTACTATTCAGGGAGTATCCAGTTTTCAAATTAGTTAACCCATTTCATACTGAATGGATTCTCCATTGGAATGGTTTATATAATACATTGGAATGGTATATAATAAAAGTGCAGAAGGAGTCCTACTTATTGGAGGGAAATATTCAGATAATAGGTCATTTGTTTAACTTATTATCTGAACATTTCCTATGAGATCTGATGAGATAACAACTACCTGTCAATGAGTAGTAATAAGTAGTATCAAAATGGATCAAGCCTTGGACATCATTTGGTTATATTGACATCTAAGAAAATCATTGGTTGAGGAATCATTTCCTTGTATCTATCTTGGCTTGTCACTAATATTCACAAGACACCCGGCTAACAAGCAGTCAAAGCTAACAAGCAGTCGCTGATGGGGTATCCCTCACCTTGGTGGCAAAGTTGGGGATGAGAATTTTAAAAATATGCTAAAAAACAATTGAAATCAGTTAATATTTGAATGAGATTGGTTAATATTTGTTTTAATCCAGGCTTAAAATTTAAATTGCACAATATAAGGGGTGCAACAATGGGAGACTTGCATAATCCATATATAAGAGAATGCACTGGCACGGGATCTTTAATGCTGCACCAGCACAGCTCCCATCATGTAAGGTTTAAGCCTGACTGAAATTTGAATTACTGCTGAATTGGACATCGTCGTTCTATGGAACATCCTACAGTAATGCTCTAAGTAATCGACTTCTTAACCAGAGCAGAATTATGGGTAACTTTTCAGGATTTAGTCGGAAATATGGCTTGTTGCCATTCATCGGAAAGCTCTCCACTAAATCCTGAAAAGTTACCCATAATTCTGCTCTGGTTAAGAAGTCGATTACTTAGAGCATTACTGTACTCAGGATGTCAAATATTGTCATTCGATGACATCTCATAACCACCCCTGGTTAAGAGGTCCTCCTATTTTGCTATGATGTTGGTGGGTCCTGCTGAATATTGATACCACACTGGTAGGGCAAACTGGTGCTGTTACAAATGAAAGTGTCAGTGACACTGTAGCTCAACTGGCAGAGGGGATAATTTTATGTGTTACAGTGAATGGAGCGATTAGGAATGCGGAAAGTTGAGCTAAAAAGTACCGTTATGGTTTCTAAAGTTGTCATTTTCTCAGAGTTTGTCTGATCTGAATGAAACGAGGAAAAGTTAATATTTGTTCAGCAACTTACATATAGGCTTTATTATTATTTATACTCCCACTGAGTCTGTCCGTTTATATATTTCAGCCTTGGGTTATCAGGTCTGAATGAAATTGGGTATGAAGGTTCGTCATCATGACTGCTTTCAAAAAGAGGGGCAAATGACATTCACATTTTCCGTTCTAGAGTTATCCTTCTTTATCTGGAAATGTGGGGTTTTTTTTATCCGTCCGCATATATATCTCAGCCATGGGTTATCGGATCTGAATGAAATTTGGTATGGAGGTTCGCCATTATGATTTCTTTCAAAAGCATGCCCAATGCTGTTATCTGAATTTTCTGTTCTAGTAATCCTTATATGCATATTTTAATTTTAAATTTGATTTCCGTCCTGACCATGTTTCAATTTGGCATGGTTGGGTATGCCAGCACCAGAGGTGCAACTTGCTGCCTTTGTAATTATGCATGGTTCCCACAAGTCCGATTTAATAAAATTCAAGGCCCCATGGAACAATTTTTAAGGTTTTCAAGGTGCTCTATTATGATATTCAGGGCCATTCCTCATGATCATTCAAGATCTTCAACAACGCATGTTATTTAGGCAGTGTTGCTTTTTATGTCAAAATTGAAGGCCATTTCAAAGCTTCCCATGACAATTCAAGGCCTTGAATGTTCATTTGTGAAGGTTATTCCAGACCCCATGGAAACCCGGCTATATTTCATTTGTTTGCTTGCCGGACCAAATTTATCAAGTCCAGGGTAAGCTAATGGAATTTTGGTAATGTCGGGATTGAACAACCCATAGCAGTCATGTCTGGCTTACACCGTTATGTCTGGGGAAACAAGAGATTTAAACAAGGTGTTGAAAGGAATACCTTTATTTGATGATTTAGATAACAAAGTCAACTTTTATTCAGAGCAATGTATAAAATAACAAGTTCCACAACACTTAATTCCCCTTTTAACCTCTTAGCTGCCATATGTCCGTACTACTGAGTATGGACCTACTTCAGCACACTAGTAGTCGGCCATTATTCATGATAAAGGAAACTCGGAGATAAACACTCCGGAATCAGTGTATCTCAATGTTTGAAAAAGTGTATGATGTTCCAAGATTGTGACAATATCCTTTGGATGGAATCAACTGTCTGATTTTGTGATATTCCCGTATTATTTTTCCACTAAAAAATTGCCATAACATTAATGATACAGCACACAATGTCATAACGTCATTCAGCAGTGAAGAGGATAACCCTTTCATAATGGGAGCTGTGAATTCTGTTATATATGCGATTCTCCCATAGGGAGCCTTGCATATGATATATAAGAGAATGCACTAGCTTACAAGGTGAAGGTAAATATGGTTAGGCCAATGTATTCCCTTAAATATGAGAGGCTGCCTATGGGAGACTCGCATATATAACAGAATGCATTGGCACAGAGTTTTCGCAAAATTTCGGGAAGCTACAGTCATGGAAGGGTTAAAGACATTTAACTCAGTCAGTGCCAGTCCAACCAGAATTGCACTAAAATATTCTAGTTATAATGCATGTTGCTGCAAATAATTTATAATTTAACATAAATATAAACATCCAAGAGTTTACATATTGGTCAGACTGAATTATCGGTCGTATTAAGCTATGAGTGACTGTAGAGTTGTACGCTGTTCAAATCTCATGCCAAGTTGTGACCCTTGAGCAAGGTCACTTGTATTGTGATGGCTTTGCTGCACCTATACACAAAATATGTACCTAGCGTGTTGGGGAAAGTGTAAGTTCGTGGATACGTATGCATGTCTCGCCGCTCTATTAAATGAAATGCTGTAAAATGGCAGCATGCATTAGTCAGCATTGCTCATTACTGGAAAAATATTGAAACTGTTAAAGCACTTAGATTAAGTGCTATATAAAACTATCCATTATTATTATTGTAAAAAAGCAACTTTATCAATTTATATGAGAAATGCCTGGAACAGCCCAAACAATGAGGAGAAGTGCTGAGTTAAGTCACTATTCAGAATATGTGAGAATGATAGCACATATAAAAATAAAGACACAAATGATGGGGGAATCCTAACTCAATGGCAATCTCATAAATTCAGAAGATTTCAGACACATTGCTTTCAAGCATATCTGATTCTGAACTGCACTAGATAGTGCATCATTAACACAGAAGTTGGTTTCCTGCTTTGAAAACATTTGCTCATCTAGATGTGTTGTTTTGCATTTATGCTTTCCTCAAGATGGTGGAATATGCATCTACATATGAAGACCATCGGAGATCGGACACTCCTGTATCACGATTAACAGCCACACATCAGGCCACTAATAGAGTTATCTGTGACACATTTACAGTTGATAGAGCCTCCCTGTCTCTGTATCACTTGTCACCATGGCAGATCTGTGTCATTATAACTGTAGTTAGTGACATGAGCTGTAGATACTCATCAGCGCCATCCATGAGGCATTTATCCACGATCTGAAACAGATAACAATCATTCAATATTTGAAAGTTGTACAACTTTTACGGCAAATACAAAAAATAATTTCTTTCAATATTTCACATATTTTTTTAAATGGAGGATTCTAACCTCATATCAGAAAATGATCTGAGTGCCAAGGATCAATTCTATCCTGCATGTTAATTTCATTAGAATTTCACCAAGATATATAATTACTCAAATGTATGAATTTTAGGGACAGCAGCTCCTTAATATAATCTAACAAGGATCTGCACCTTTTTAACCCATTTATAGAAAATTAATGATGCAACTGTATTGATAAAAATATTTTTTAAATATCAAGACCGATGTTATGATCTTGTTGCAGTTTTTAATTATGTGACTGACTGAAGTCAATGGCTTTGTGCGAAATCTGTGTGATGGTTTAATCATTGTGGATTAAAATGTATTTGGAGATAAAGTTACCACTTGGGATAGCGTATATAGTGAAATCCAGTGTTTATGTGGACAGTCTACGAGAAAACTCTGCCCAATATAGTTCATTAACTGATGTAAGCAAAATCCTGTTCGTTGTTCAGATTGGAGAGGTTTCGGATTACAGAGATAATGTTTAGTTACAATGATCTTGGGTAAATTTGAGAACGGACAGTTCATTCGCTGTGGAGAGGGATTCGGTTTATAGAGCGTCCAGTTTGAAGAGGTTTTACTCTATTCAGTTATCAAAGGGTTAACATGGAAATCTATGGCGGACTCACAGCTAGTCTTTCACATATCCGAGATTTCTGTTTGTCATTCAGCTCCTCCAGACTTATGATGATATCATGCAGCTGATTAAGGACTTGATTCGCTGAATATCCATCACAAATTAGTTCCTGTAAAAATAAATGTTACTGGTAAGGCCAAAACAAATTCATGTTCTGTCTTTCAGACACCTGTCCCCTCATAAAAATATGGCCCGCTGGGTGGTTTTTTTTATGGCTCACTGAAAATAAGATTGTAAATCATCCTGCCGCTCGAGAATGGACAATTACTACTGACATAAATTTAGCTAGACACATTTTTCCATTTGTTATTTCTAATATAAATATTAAAGTTTTCTTTTTGGTACATTTGAACCTGCCAGCTGGGAAATTTTGGTCGCATAAAGGGGCAATAACAACCTGTCTGCCGGGTAATTATGCTGGTAAAAAATAAATATAAAAACCTGCCTGCCTGCCCATTTTGAAAAAAAAAGTCTGAGATACAGATAATTAAAGATACGGGCTGCCTTTGCGGTTGGTATAGCTGTTAAAACAGTCACATCCGCTAAAACGACATAAACAGAAAGAATACTGTATAATAGACAGATGTTGTTCTTATACCAATCATAAATATCACGTACATTGCACGCTATTATCACGTTTGTACACTTTGTTATGTAAACAAACATCAACAAGGGGTACGCATCTAAGATGCTATTGTCGAGTTTTTTGGCCAATAAGGTGCACAACTCCGGGAAAAAAGTCGGACGGTGGTATATTATTGCAATAGACCTATATACCAAATATCAATTGAATCCGTTAATATTTCATTGAGTTATCGCACTAACGGTGATAAAATTGTTATTAAAATAGACAAACTAAGACCCATAACTCCGGGAAAAAAATTCGGACAAACCAGGTTTTCGAACTCGTCCGAGATATTGTTGCAGGAGACTCATATACCAAATATTGTTGAAATCGGTTAATATTTCATCGAGTTATCGTGCTAACGGTGATAAAATTGCTAAAAATAGATAAACTAAGACCCATTACTCCGGGAAAAAAATTCGGACAAACCTGGTTTCGATCTCGTCCGAGATATTGTTGCAGGAGACTCATATATCAAATATTGTTGAAATCGGTTAATATTTCATCGAGTTATCGCGCTAACAGTGATAAAATTGCTAAAAAATAGACAAACTAAGACCCATAACTCCGGAAAAAAAATTCGGACAAACCTGGTTTTCGAACTCGTCCGAGATATTGTTGGAAGAGTCTCATATACCAAATATTGTTGAAATTGGTTAATATTTGCGTGAGTTATCGCGCTAATGGTGAAAAACTGGACTAAAAACCATCTAAGATGGATAACTCTTGTCAAAAAGTTTGGCCATGACCTATTTTCTACATGCAGTAAATTGTCATGGGGAGCAACTCACATACCAATTTTTTTTTGAATCCGTTCACAAATGTCAAAGTTATGAGGCATTCTTTAGGTCCACCCACAGCCACCGTCCCTCGTCAAACCATAAGTCGAGTTTTTGAAAAACTCGACTGAAAACGTTACAGAACCATTTGTTTATAGATAAACACTCGGAACTATCGGATCGTCCAATGAAAATGTTCTGTTGCGCTGAAGATACAATTATTGGCCCCATCAACAATCGTATTCAAATAACACCAAATTTTATTTTTATCGACCATTCTGCCCGCTGTCAGTTCAAAATCCAGTTAATCCATTTTACTTCATGATTGGGAAATGATCAGACAGAAAGCGTGTACATCATATAACTGTTCTTGCAAAGAGATGAATATTATTCAATCCAGTTAGAATTTTCTCATAACCTATATACATGTATGGTAAAACATACTAAATAAGGAATTTACTATGATAGTATTGTGAGTTGTAGATGCACCAAATTAGGGGTTTTACAACTAATGTATAATGTGCGCGAATCTACATAAGGAATGATGCAATAGTGTGACTCTGCTTATTAACAATTCACTGCGCTTTTTGCGAGAAACTAAACAACACTTGACCTGCATGTTTTGTGAATAATATCGCATTCATATCATCATTATGCTATACTATTAGTATTTTGAGGAAATTATTATTTGATAAATGTTATTTCTAAATTATAACCTACAATGAAGGCTGCCCGTCCATTTAATTTTGAGAGGTCTAACAAGAAGGTCAATATCTAGATTACAGATCTCCCAGAACTGATAAATTTTAGGGCCATCCAAAGCCATTTCTCAACCATATTCATCTAAACCTGAAATTCAAGGTTGTTCAATGTTATCCCAGGCAAGCCTGCAAATAGCGTGTCTGTCATTTGCAGAATGAGGTCCCCAGAGGGTGAGTTTAGTGATGCTATCCCGCACAGCGGGCTAGCATCACCAAATTCACCATCTGTGAACCTCATTCTACTTAGGCCTCAACTGCTATGGGAGACCTAGGATCAGATTGAAGTTCGCCAGTTGAAGTTGGTAATGTTCACCCATTAGTCCCCTTGATTATGCATTTTATCTTCTGCAAAGTTAGGGAATATAGAAACTGAACATAAGGGAAAAAGTATCTAAAAATGAAAGTGTCAATGACACTGTAGCTCAACTTGGAAAGGGAATAATTTAATGTATTACAGTCAATGGAGCGATTAGGAATGTGGAAAGTTGAATGTCTAATACTAGTTTATAGACATGAAGAGAAAAGTAAAATCCAAGATGGCTGCTGGCAGCCATGTTTTCGGCCGAATGACCCCAAAATGAGTCGTTCCCATCTACATGTCATCGTTAACATCCATGACAAATTTTATGACGATCAGACTAAAGGTACGACCTGTAGCCCATGCTAAAGAATTTAGTCATACAAAGAGTAAAATCCAAGATGGCTGCTGGCGGCCATGTTTTTTAACCGAATGACCCCACAATGACTAGTTGCCATCTACATGTCATTATTAACATTCATGACAAATTTTATGATGATCAGACTAAAGGTACAACCTGTAGCCCGTGCTAAAGGATTTAGTCATACAAAGAGTAAAATCCAAGATGGCTGCTGGCGACCATGTTTTTGGCCGAATGACCCCAAAATTAGTCGTTCCCATCTACATGTCATTGTTAATATCCATGACAAATTTTATGATGATCAGACTAAAGGTACGACCTGCAGCCCGTGCTAAAGAATTTAGTCATACAAAGAGTAAAATCCAAGATGGCTGCTGGCGGCCATGATTTTTGGCCGAATGACCCCAAAATTACTCGTTCCCATCTACATGTCAATATTATCATCCATGACAAATTTCATGATGATCAGACGAATAGTACGACCTGTGGCCCGTGCTAATGGATTAAATTTTGAAATCCAAGATGGCCACTGGCGGCCATGTTTTTTGTCCGAGTGACCCAAAATGACTCGTTCCCATCTACATTCCAATTTCAACAGCCATGACAAATTTTATGATGATAAGGCCAAACAAAATTAATGAATTGATTCTCAGGCAATTTTTTTTTCAAATAAATGAGGGAGGGCGGTTTTTACTTTTATTTTTTATTTCCAGCGGCCAGTTCAGACATACATCTGGGATCCCCGAAATCAAGACCAGAAGGCTCAATTAATTGTGGAATCATTATAATTGAAACTGCGAACCAATAAACAAAACAAAACAACAGACTAGTAGTGAAATAAAACTGGAAAAGTGTATAAAATAAAATATATGCATTGAAGTATCTTACTTCTAAAATAACATCGAGGTTGTTCCTCTTAAACTTTAAAGCTAAGCAAATGAAAGGACGGAAAATGGAATGATTATATTAAATATAGTGAGGTATTAAACTGATGTTTGCCATTCACACTGTTTAAATGCGTCTTGGGAAATTGCAGACATGCTCATTTTGCCTTGTTTCGTTTAGCTTTCAACTTCTCCTGTTTCTCACAGAGAAGTTGCGCTTACGAGATAGCACTGTCTGAAATTTTTCAAGACGCGTCTTACACTGTGGATGGCAACCATCAACCTTGTCCAAATCTTCCATTCCACCACATTTTATGCAGATGTCTGGGAAGGAGATGGACATATGTACGTATGGTTTCTTTTTTCTGACTTCTTCATGATCATTTTGGCTACTGTCACCGTCACTGGCGTCAGTGTCAATGTCATTTTCACAAATATAGGGGTTTATATTTGTCGGTATCGACTCGGCCGATTCATCCTCATCAATGAATATTTTTTCGGCCATTTGCCCAATTGTTTTATCGCATTCTATGGACAATACAGCCCATTTTCTGACAATTTTGTCACGAAATATAATTCGGTGTCAACAACATCGTGTTTTTTCAAATCACGGAATTTGCCAGTGTAGAAACTGCAGGACTCGTTTGTTTGTGAACTTATAAATAACTGTAAATAATGCAACCTGCTTTAATGAATGACATTAGTTCGCTTTATTTAATCATGTTTTTTGCGTAAATACCGAGGCCTATCATCTCCCCAGCAGCGCACTGCCATAACTCGCCGTAGTTCGTTTCGAATTGGTATTCCTGTCGTAATTATTACATTACCACGTGCTAAAAGCGTAAACCGGAAATAGCGAATTCCGGCACTTCCGCAAACGGAGAACTCGCCACTTGAACGCAAATCGGCTGCGATTTGAATTATTTGATCGTTGGTTGTTTGGATTTCAAATAAAAAGAGTTAGGCGGCCCCTATTTTATGAGAGCGGCGGTGCCTGAGAATCAATTCATTAATTTTGTTTGGCCTAAGACTAAAGGTACGACCTGTAGCCCGTGCTAAAGGATTATCATTTAGTCATACAAAGAGTAAAATCCAAGATGGCTGCTGGCGGCCATGTTTTTTAGCCGAATGACCCCAAAATGACTCGTTCCCATCTACATGTCATTATTAACATTCTTGACAAATTTTATGATGATCAGAATAAAAGTAGGACCTGTAGCCCGTGCTAAAGAATTTAGTCATACAAAGAGTAAAATCCAAGATGGCTGCTGGCGGCCATGTTTTTGGGCCGAATGACCCCAAAATTACTCGTTCCCATCTACATGTCAATATTAACATCCATGACAAATTTCATGATGATCAGACGAACAGTACGGCCTGTAGCCCGTGCTAATGGATTGAATTTTGAAATCAAAGATGGCCGCTGGCGGCCATGTTTTTTTTCCGAATGACCCCAAAATTAATCATTCTGGTCTAAATGTTGATGTCAACAGCTATGACAAATTTCATAATGATCCGACCAAAGGTACGACCTGTAGCCTGCATTGTTGACGCCTTACGTACACACGCACACACGGACGACAAAGCCATGGCAATAGCTCAAACTTTACAAAGTTGAGCTAACAATGTTAATGAGGCCTAAGCAGAATGAGGTCCCCAGAGGGTGAATTTGGTGATGCTAGCCTGCTGTGCGGGATATCATCACTAAATTCTCGCTCTGGGGACCTCATTCTGCAAATGACAGACACGCTATTTGCAGGCTAGATCCCAGGGCAATTTACAAGTTTTTTTTTGAAAACCCTCCATTAAATGTGGTAAATGTGACTGGAAACAATGTGGTCAATGAGGGGCACAAACTTCAAACCCATTAGACTTTCCCAGACCTTGTATTGACATTTTTCAAATTAAATTTCATGACTTTTGATAAACCCATCTGTCATTCACTCCATTTCAACTTGGTTAACCTATTTTCTGTTCAGCCAGTTTCAACTTGGTTAACTTATTTTTTTTCTCTAAATTTCAACGTGCATTGGTTACCTAAAAGTCTCTCAATTTTTGTGCATCGTGAAGTTAAAGTCTTGAGTCGAAGATTTTGTGGGAGGAATGTTCCAACTTCCCTTTCCATAATTTTTTTGCAATGTTAGTAGCACATATAATGCATGTCAGACAACTGTTCAATATACTTGTTGACATCAACAGAGTGCATGCAAAACTCATTATGGAATGGCCACTTTAAAAATGTTTTTAACAACACTGATTCTTTTTTGGAAGTAATTTCAATGTCACCATGGGCACTGACATTTTCAGTAGACGTTGTGAATGACACAAAGCATTGTGATTTTCCCCCCAGTATCTTGTGTTAAGATATTCGGCAAACTTAGTGATTCTCCGTGAGTCACTTAGGGGTTATAATGGAAAGTAGAGTCATGTCACAAATCTTATTAATCGCAGAATTTTTGGAAAGATAAATATATCACTGCGACGCCTCAAACTGATTCGTTACTGTATTGTTTAACAGCAAACAGGCATTGTCTTTCACCTATTTCATTGTGGAATACTGGGTTTTTAGTCTGCAGATTGGAGTGGGGAAATACCAGGTTCCGTTTCAACCACAGTATTTTGGCAGTTCGAAGCTTTCAAGGCCCACATGAACACTGGATTAGGATGAACATATCTCAAAATATGGTGCTATACATTGCGGAATGAAGTCCCCAGAGGGTGAATTTAGTGAAGCACAAATGTAAATATATACTACTTTATTCGGGGCGAATTATTGGGAGATTAACATACAGTAATAGTTCCGCCAACAATAGTCACTGCATGTAATTCGTTTATGATGCCATTTTCTGCCAATTTGCATATAAAACTTTATGAAAATATAACATTTTTACATGATTATTTGCTATTCCACTCTGATCACCTTAGCGGAGTGTTCCATATCACTTATATTTGGGGAAGCCATTCTCCAAATAAGAGTTCTGTAAAACAGTCTATTTACTGGAAACTCAGATAAACATTTATTATTAATAAAATTCTTGACAATGAGAGCATGTGAGAACGCAGATAAATGGGCAGACAGTAGCACACATGTAGAACTGTAGTTATTATAATAGCCTACCTACATCTCAATTATTATCTCCATTTTTATTCTCTGAAGACAATTTAATTTGTAGTTCCAGTTGTGTTGTTGAGTCCAACAGCATTTACGTTGTACATGTATATCTCAAACAGATTTCCTTTCAAAACATTGTTATAGAAATTATGGAACTGGCTGATGTGTGGGATCAGAGTATTATTCAATTAACCCTTTCTGCACTAAATACTCATTGACAAGTAGTTCCCTAAGGAAATGGATCATAGGTTTTATTGAACTTATTATTTGAACATTTCCCTCTAATGAATATGAATCATTCTGCTCTTGTATTAACTGTTTTTTTTTCTCTCTGTCATCTGCTTTTATTATCTGAATATCCCTCCAAATGAATAATAGACTATTCCAAAGTACACTTTTATAACTGAGTGGGAGAATCCATTGAGTATAGATAGGATTAAAGGCATGAGATAAGAACATTTTCTTTGGCGAGTAACAGGAAGGGCAAACTTGTCTAGTACTTACCCTCACAGCAGTGTCTACTTTCTCGTAGGAATCAGAGCGACATACCTTCAGTAAATTATCAAGTATGTCAGACGGTATCACCTGAAAACAAATATATGGCATTAAAACTATTAAAGGTTATGGTATAACAATTAATCTATTTGTACATACATACCACAGCAGGGCAAAGACAGTGCTAACATAAGCTATTTTAGTATCAGCACTAGTTTACAGACAACTGACTTTTGGAAACTTGATAAATCGTACATTTATGGTATCCAGATCTTCACTGCAGGAAAAACTGAGCTTTCAAGGGCTAATATCCTTGTCAAACTCAAATGTTAAGAATGAAGGAGGTATTCCTTTCACCACCGATTATGACATATCGACGGGACCTAAACCTGGCAGATATACTGGTCCATCGGAAGACAGAAAAAGCAGTGTCAACTACCAATGTGTTGTGTGGTGATAAATGTCTGACATGTCCCAAAATATTTAAGGGAACTATACAAAGTGTAGATAGTTCACACAGTTATGAAGTTCTAATAATGTTAACTGTCAAACTAAAAATGTTATCTGTGCCCCAATATGTAGGAGGTGTGACAGTGTTGTTTATATGGGAGAGACTGGCCGAACCATTGGTGACCGTTTCAAAGAACATGTGAGGCCAGGCAGAGAAAAGCAATTAATTTCCATTTCGGAAAGAGTGTGATGATGTGTCCGTGATCATATTGTGCATAAATCCAAATGGTACAAAACAGCTACGACTTTTGCGAGAGGATGGGTGGATCAGGTGTCTCGGATCAACCTACCCGAATGGCGCAAATTTTCAGGGTGAACATACCTGGGTCACCTAGCAGGCCTACGTCTTGGTGATGTCAACGTAAATCTGAACTTCCGTCAACAGTACTTTCCTTTTATAAATATTTGTAGAATGCTGATATGTAGAAATTTATACTAAATTATCGCTGAGGAAGGCCAGGTGGCCGAAAGTCTTCGACAAAGAGTGTCTATTTACTTTTATACCATTTGAAAGAAGTGTCCCTATTGAATTTCCAAGGACATGCTACTACCAATACTTTTACCAATTTAGTCTATAAATAACTCATTTAAAAATATCATTTCCACAGTGAAAGTTAAATGGAGCTAGAATTCGGCTGAGTCAAAGAAAATGTAGACTCTAAAGTCATGGCAGACATTTTTAGCAGAGGCACAGAAGCTGCTGATGCTTGTGTTTGGTTTTGTGAAAAATTTACTTTCCTATTTTGATGGGTTGTCATTTTGCAACATAATTGCATCAAGATGAATGAACTTACCCCTGATATTTCATTTATATCCTGCTTCGTAATAACACCATCTATCTTCAGCCTGGAAGCACTCTGTAAATATGTGATTGCTTTTCTTAAATCTCCCTCCGAGGTGTCCATCAATGTGTCAATAGCCTGAAATATTAGTGTGAGGGTTAAAACAGGCCTAAAATTATTGTGCTGGACATTTGCAGAATGAGGTCCCCAAAGGGTGAATTTAGTGACGCTATCAAGCACAGCGGGCTAACATCACCAAATTCATCCTCTGGGGACCTCATTCTGCATGGCCTCATCTTCCAGAATGGTGAAGATGGTGTTGTGCACCCATTGAGCATCTCGATTATGCATTGTGTCATCTGCCAATTTGGGGATATAGAGAAACTAAACTAAAAAGGAAAAAGAAACTTTCAAAAGAAATTCATTATGCAAATGTCCGGTACCATTTTTAAAGGCCTGGGTTAAAGATGGATCATGCATCAATCTCTACTCTGACTACGCCTGTAGAGATATTCCACTGGATCAAAACCTGCAAACTTTTTGATGTTAAAACCTGCTCTGACAGGGAACTTTATAACATTGAACAAACAATGCAGGGAATATATTTCTTTGTTAATACTTGTTCCTTAATAATATATTTTGCAGTAGGGGGTGGTCCCAGCTCGAGATTGAATGATTTTTCTGGCCTGGAAATATTGCGTGGGTGGTTTCATCATTCCTGTACCGCCCACTCAACTTTCAACTGAAGTGATATTTCGCTCGCATAAATTTGCGAACATAATAATAACTATGTTCAAGAATATTACAAACAGCTTTTGATGAAGTTAAAGACAAAGGCGCGACACTGGTCCTTTGAGCGAGCATGAAAGGATTCTTGCCAAGAAAGCAACAAATAAGTAATAATGTTCATTCAAGCTATTAGAAACAATGTTGCAAATGATGTCAATTTCTACAAGTCTGTGTGTCGCACATGCCAAATTCCTGAACAATGATGACGTAATTCCCATTTGATGTTGTTGCGCAGTGCTGTGGGTCAGAGATCCAGTTTGTCAATTCACGCAAAAATAACTCCCGCAATCAGCAAGATGCCAAATAAGCGAACGAACACAGCCACTGACCAGTCAATCTCATATTTCATATATGACTGGCTAATTTGTTTGGTTTCAGTGAGGTCTAATATAGAATGTTTATTTTGTTCCCAGGTTTCAAACTAACATTTTTTCTGATGTATCATACAAGTTCAATTTTGTTGACCCATTAGTTGTGAGAATGAAGTTACAGAACTAGATCTCAGTTACAACTCACTGTTGAATCACAGGAATGCCAAACTTGTACATGTAGTCCTTTCTGTCTGTGCCTGATTAATAAGGGGAAATACATTCCAAAAATCCAAAATCCAAATTAATAATACAGTATAAAGTCATTGAGTTATAAAGTTATTACATTCTGAGATGATCTTTGCCAACTATATAAAGATATTAAATATTTTACCTACCCAACCACAAAAAAATTGGTTGGGTGAGGGGAAACATAATATCTATTTAAGGATGGCCTAATGAGTATTAAGTGCAACACCAAGCATGGCATATGATACCAACACTCAGTTTAGAGAGTGGGCAATACTAAATATTTGTATGGATGGAATTTTTTTTATTTTCTAAATGTTGGTATCCTTTCCCCTTATACTGGGCTATCAATACACCGAAGCACATCAAAATCTGATGATCCATGCCCAAGTTAGAAGCTGAAATGTTTGAACAGAGACAAAATTCAAAAAATTTCCAAGTCAATCAAGGGCCGTAACTCTGATCAAAATAAATGGACGAAACCTGTAGTAAGTCTGTATCCTTTCCTACGAGCTGTGCTATCACAATACCAAAGTAAACCTGATTCTGATGATCCTTGCCCAAGTTACAAGCTGAAATGTTCTTTTGGACACACAAAATTCCAAGTCAAACAAGGGCCGTAACTCTGGTAGAAATAAATGGATGAAATCTGTAGTATGTGGGTATCGTTTTGTCCAAGCTGTGCTATCACCATACCAAAGCACAACCAATTCTGATGATCCATGCTTAAAAGTTACAAGCTAAAATGTTCATACGGAAACAAAATTCACAAATTGATATTTTCGTATGGTCACAAATTTCCAAGTCAAACAAAGGCAGTAACTCTGGTAGAAATTAATGGACGAAACAAGTAGTATGTGAGTATCATTTCCCCCAACCTGTGCTATTGCCATGCCAAAGGACAAAGAAATCCGTAACACCAGTTACAAGCTGAAATGTTCCGGCGGACAGACAGGCGGATGGAGCCCTGGGCTAAATTTCCAGGGGTTGGGGCATAATAAGCAAGCATATTGTGTGAAATGGAATTTTATTAATGAATTATTCAGTGCTGATTGTTGTTTGAAATATAAAAATAAATTGCGTGTGTGCATAACTTCTCGGTGTTAAAAGTTAAAAAACTATTTGAATTCACTTTACTCCATACTTTTTTAACTGAGTGGGAGAAAATAAACTCTTTAGTCAAATTATTAAATGTTTAAATTATTAAACAATCTCTCAGTCAAATAACTCTTACTAGTATCACTAAACAAGGATCCAAATGAAGTGTGGTAATGATCAGATGAGGGATGTGGTCTGTAGGATGTGGCAAAGGATTTAGTGATGCAAAGAGTAAAAACAAAGATGGCTACTGGTGGCCATGTTTTTCATCAAAAATCAGAAAAATGGTAAGCTCCCATCTAGAGGTGAGGGATGTGGCATGTTGGGTGCGCTAATCAATTCCAAACTGAAATCCAAGATGGCCACTGGCAGTCAATTTTTTCAACGAAATTTGGAAAAAATGGTAACCCCGAAAATCCCCATGAAGTTTGGTGATGATTGGATGAGGGATGTGGTCTGTAGGGTGTGCCAAAGGAAATTGTGGACAGAAGCACACATGCACGACTAACCCATGGCAATAGCTCAAACTTTAATTAGTAAAGTTGAGCTAAAAATACTCTGTGTGGATTTCTTAGTTCTCTAGAAAGAATAGGTGCATATAAATAGAGGAAATAGAATAATATGATCTAGCCCTGAAACTACCAACCTCATCCTCATATTTTACATTTTCAGCAGCAGCAATGTCCTTGAGTCGTTTCGTGAGAACTTCCCTGGAAAGCAGTTTGAATCGGAACTTGGCACATCGAGACGTTATTGGATCTATTATTCTCGTCACATAGTTACAGATGAGACAAAATCTCGTCGTCTTTGTTTCTTTTTCCATTGTTCTCCTCAAAGCAGCCTGGAAAATAAACATCATATGTTGAAATGAAATAGTTACTGCCACTTTATAAGGCCATTAAAAATTTAAGTCTGGGTTCACGGGCCCCGCCCGCATCACTAAAAGTCTGCCGCATCAAAACTATTTATCGCAATCTCAAATTATTTTTTTCCCCTCCATACGCTAGTGATAGGGACTTATTTTTGCATCAGCGGTCACATTTTTAAGAGCACCGCCACCGGGGACCGGTCATATTTCTAAGAGCACCGGTTATATTTACTTTCGTTGACAAAGCACATGGTCGAGATTATCGTTTGTCTATTTTTCCGCAATTTTGGACTAATTAAAATGGGAGAATGAGTTTGTTTTCTGTGTGCATTACATCAGGGATCACAGTTATCCTGCAGTGGAGTGTATATGGAGGATTAACCGAAGGAACATCTGTTGGTGAACTTTATGAGACAATAAAATGCAATAAATCTGATGATTTTGGCGAAATCCCGAAAATTCCAAACAATTTGAAAGACATGTTTTGATAGCAATTGTGGGATACCAGTTATTTTGTTAATTAAAAAATAAAAATGAAGTTATTCACAAATACTTTCTTCTTCTTGAAGGTATTCCCAAAGATTGCAACCAATTTATTAGAACTGTCACTTTGACACCACATGCACAGACATGTACCCACATCAGCAGCGATCAGTACAAAAGTATAATGGTATAAACCAGTATATAGGATTCTTGTGGAACACTAGAAAAATAACTTCAGTGTCACTGAGAATTGTTCCCGATGGTGGATATTCATGGGCATTGCAGTAAATAAATACATGCAGAGCAATTTATGGCACTGCTACATTTGAATCAGCTTTCTCAGAATTCCTAATTCAATTGTCAGAAGTTTTTGTAATTTGAGTGGTTTGTGTTTCTCTACATGTGTGGTTCATTGAACAGTTCTGATATTTGGTGGGAGACATTGAGCGGTTCTGACTTTATAAACCATATCCCTCACCCTATCATGAATAGAACCAGACAAAACTCATGCTATGCCTTTCCTCGATAGCCATTTAGAGCCATGCTTTTGGAAATGGGGCAACAGAGGTGTCAGAATATCCCCAAGTATGGATGTTATACATGTGATTACAAAGAGACAAGTTATATTACCTGGAATCATGAAAAAAGGTTATTCGATTTTGAGGTATGTTTTGAAGAATTTAAAATAAATTTAAAAAGCCTCCCTCCCTCATCAAAAAATTTAGACATAATTGCCCGTGAACCCAGACTTTAATTTTTAATGGCCTAACTTAAGACTTTTGAAATGGCATTATCAAATGCTGCTGCCATATAAGAAATATTTACTGTTTACCGATCAGACCAGGGCCGCAAAGTAAATATTGTGTATGCCAATAGCTGAGAATTTATGCCAAAATGACAAGTAACCATACATGTCAGCTTATTTGTAATGTTTCATTTGGTTCTGGTTCAGTAATATATTTGTGGCAAATTTCCATGGCGAATGCATTAAATTGTTAATCTATCAAAATCCGGCATCATGATGAATGAACCGTTCATACACATGATTATTGTTCATTTGGTTGGTAAATTCTGAATAATTCTCGGAGTTCAGTTCATGGTAGAGATATTGATAAATTTAAAATTGCGAATTTCCACCAAAGTATGATTAATACATATTGAATGAAATACTGACCTGTGCTGGATTTGTCATAGAATCTGCTTCATCAAGTACAATTATCTTGTACGGCGGACATGGCTTACCACTGAAAAACAAGGCAGATGACAGTAGCTAAAAATGTTCAGAACTCAATAATATTGACAAAACGTAATATAAATTGCCAAAACTTAATTTGTGTTTTTTCTCATGTTACAAATTGTTTTAAAAGCTCCTAATATGAAATTTTCCACCTGTCCTATGAGGGACAGTTATTCACTTGTCAACTCACAGACATGATGTTATGTAAGTCATAAAACAATAATAACCAGAATGCACTCAATGGAGCTGCCTATATTAAAGGTTTAGTTAAGAGTTCATTGGTGAGATGCTTAGTGAGAGTCCTGATATGGTATGTTACTCACTCAGTTCTTGTGCCGCCAGCCATTAACTTCGAGAAAGTCTTCACCTTTGTTCTGATGACATCAATGCCACGCTCGTCTGAGGCATTCAGTTCAAGAACTCTCGTTTTATAAAGGTCACTAGAATGCAAAGCAGTTGAAACAAGTTAAAAAACAATTGGCCAGTAAATGTAGGAACACAAGCTTTGACAAAATTATGCCATTATGCCAAAAATTTCTATGTAAAAAAGGGAGATGACTCCACTAAAAATGAGTGTCAATGACACTGTAGCTCAACTTGGGAAGGAGATAATATTTTGCTGAGCAATGAATAGAATGATGAAGAATGAAGGAAAGTCAAAATGTACAGTAAAGGGCTTGTATTGTGTAGTTGAAATATATTTATTGATGTTCACCAACGCGTGCAGGGCCGGTAAAGAGTTAACAAAGTTGTCGAGTTTGTTTTGGTCATTCAAACTAAGCCAATATTGCGCCGTCTGAACGATGTTCAAGGCAATCGTAACGATAAACTCGTGTGAGCTTATTCACACGACTGATTTTGCATTGGTTTAACTCGCTTGACATGGCGGTCAAGCTTCACTCTAATCTAGAAGTTCCACGTTGTATCCCCCCACCCAACCCATGATTGGGAGATGCTTATAATAAATGTAACACTATAATATTTGTCATTTCATGTCTTCTTATTTGTTATATGACTGATCATCTGCGAACGATATCTATCACTACACTTCACGTTTGTCCATTAAAGTTTACATATAACATCATGCATTCTTTGTTGTTATTCCATAAATACTTTGTTTGTTCGAGCTGCAAGCGAGTTAGAACATAAATAGGAGTTAATATTTTGCTGAGCAATGAATAGAATGAAGAATGAAGGAAAGTCAAAAAGTTACAGTAAAGGGCTTGTATTATGTAGTTGAAATTATTTTCATTTCAAACATTTCACCAATAAAATTGTGCCGATGGATTCAAATTTGAAATCCATGATGGCCACTGGCAACCATGTTTTTTTTACTGAATTTTGGAAAAAATCAATGGCTCCCATCTAGAGGTCACCCTGAAGATGCATATAAAGTTTGGTGGCGATCAGATTAGGGATGTGGTCTGTAGGGTGTGCCAAAGGATTTAATCATGCAAAGAGTAAAATTCAAGATGGCTGCTGACGGCCATGTTTTTCATTGAAAATCGCTAAAAATATAATTTTTCCTTAAGGGAAGCCCAAAACTTAACTATATGGATTACATCTCCGGCCTTGGGTCAAAATAGGAGGCCTAGATAATGATTAGAACGCGGGATAGGGACAGCAATAAATTTTAACCCTCCTGATTGAGGCCGGAGATGTAATCCATATAGTTCAGTGAAGGGCTTTCCTTGGTGGAAAATTTGATAGCTCCCATCTAGAGGTGATCCTAAACATGCCTGTATATTTTCAAAACATTTCTCCAGTAAATTCAGACTGCATGGCGTAATTAATTAATAAAATTTATCTGGGAAGCCTATAAATTATTTTGAGAAGGGAGGATTTGTTAGGGTAGGTAGGTAGGGTCAGGGGAAACCAATTTTCATACTTTTGGCCCAAAATATGTCAATCTGCAAGTGTGTGTATCTTTTCAATTGCACTTGCGCTCATTGTGGAGATCAGCTGTAGAGCTATCTTTTGTAACAGTTGGTGTAAACATATTTTATTTCCATAACTCACAATTATTACCTGTATTTGAGAACAGCATACCTTGTCATGAATCCATGCATGATGCATGCAAACAAAGGATACATTGCCACTATTTGTTATAGGGTCCTGCGAATTGGAGATTTTGATCGAATCGAATATCGAATCGAATTCTGGAAATCGAATCGAATATCGAATCGAATCATATCTGTGTGTTGCATTCTCAATTGGGCATGTTTTGTCAACGATTAGACGATTTGTGAAACGTTCTATCAACTACATGCACGAAGTTCCATCATAACTTATGTGGCGATGAACTGTCGTTTGTAATACTATTAACTTCAAATGATAATTGTCGAGAAAAAAAGGCAGATTTAAAAAAAATGTCCATGCGGCCGTCACGACGATTAATATATAACCACTAAACGGATTATCAGAACTAAAATCACGCGAAATTTGTACAGTTTGCATGTACATGCACAATTTCAAATCGACATTCGGAATCACCCATTGTTATAAACTTGAAGATGCAACAACAGTCGCAGGGTAGCCTGATTATGTAGTGTTGGATGCTTCTTGGACAGATGATTCCATAGATGGTTTATTGTCCCAGATGCCTGCGATTTATACACCAGGTTGCATTCATCTCACGTGTACATCCCTGCACTATACCTGCAGCTTTATCATGTTTAAAATAAACATGAATAACGACGGCATTTTGTCAAGTGTCAAAGAACGCTCAGAAATTGAAAGTAAACTTCAGAAGAAAACATCGCCAAAATGCACTTTTCGATGCCGGGAACACGTGTTGTTTAAATTCTCACCTATACTACATAATGCATATCTGAGACGGATAGACGGCGGATAACGCTAGCGGTTGCTCAGTCTCATAGCTATTATTATTCACGCGCGTTGTCGGTCCATCGGTGTTCTCCGAGCTTTTGGCTACCATGTTCAAAGCTAGAATTCAAGCGTATTTAGTAGTCCTAAAGTGGCTAATTGCTGGCTATACTTATATCTAATATATATAATCGCGATGGATAATAAGAATTATAAGGTGCATATATACATCATTTTCTGTAATTAAATGGCACAAAAACAGCTAAGATCGATGTCCGTAAACAGCCTACTTTTCCACCAGTGTATATTCGAAATTTCGAGTTGGCAATTTCGACTCGAATTCGAATCGAATTTGACTTTCGAATCGAATCTCGAATCGAATATCGAATATTCGCAGGACCCTAATTTGTTAATCCATAATTTTTTTAAACGGAGATTTGGATGTGTGTGTTTCCTCATTATTGTAAGCTATTCGATTTCCTCCAAAACAGTTGACTTGTGTACCAAATGGTCACAGCCCCCTCACCATTATGTTGAGAGGGGTGGTAGGATGGGAAGGACTGGAAATAGGAAATATAATGTTGGAGAGATTTACATGTATTGATAGTTTTGAGACTTGTAAGACTGCTTAGTATGCCATTAGACGCCATTGGAGGGGGTCTGCCTTGAATATATAAACATTTCATGAGTGAGTTTTGTAGATGTAGAGGGTGATATTTGAATATTTGATTGGAGTTGGTATTTTATAATTCAATGTCATGGGAATCTTTTTGTTCATATGATGGATGACTGTACTGCATAGAAAGAAAAAGAAATTTCCCCGGAGGCTGAGTTAGTGTGATCCTTGCAGCAGAGTGTTCTCTTAAAGAATAACTTGTGAGAGAGATTCAAAGATTTTTTTTTAGTTCTTGGTAGAATGTCTAAGAGATAGTTGATACATTGTTTCAAATTCTCCACACAGACAAAATGGGAAAGTTTTGATATCGCAGATCATGATTTAGGATGCTACAATACAGTCTTAACTGGGCATGCAAGATCACAAGACTAGAGCGAGAATGTACTAAATATATGTTCAATCAAAGGTTTGATAACTGTGTGCAAATAATATATTCTAGATCTGGTAGATACAACTATGTCATAAAGTATATCATCAAAGGAATCAAATACAATCCACAGCACTAAATATTTAGCAGTTTTGAATCACACTATCAGATTCTCTGTATACTGTGGAGATCGATATTTGATTGAAATCGGTAACAAAAGTATTTTGTTTTATTTTCTTAATTATCGCTCTCACACAGTGTCCTTCCCCACCGCACCATGCACTGAATTGGGCAAAGCCATGTAGTCAATTCCAAATAACATAGATATCCCACAGAACCAATTTTAAAACCCCTTTAATTTCTATAGAGGTTTGACAGAAAACATATACATGTAGGCCTGAATAATTTTTGGATATGAATGTTATATCAGAATTTGGGTATGTTGCATCAAATGGGTTCCTTTTTCTCGCGAAGCAAGCTGATGTGTGGACAGGAAATCCCAACAATAACGGGTTGTCACAGAAGTAGGGATTATAGCCTGAATTCAATTAGTTTTGAGCCCTCAAAAATTTGATTAATTGCCAAAGAAGTGGAGCCGCAAAGAAGTGATCAGGGCAAAAAATTGTCTAAGAAGTAGAACATTTTCGGGTGATCTTTCCCTGCATTATTCGCATGGAAGCGATTATAGGAACGTGCTGATTTGCTGCATGTATAACTAATGGTACCCAGTTATTATAAATCTGAAGATTCCATGATGGTATGTCGGCTGATTCGCAAGAAATCAACACGACATTTTTCCATTGCATTAACACTTGAATTAGTTGAAATGTTATTTGAAGGCAAATAAGAGTGAAATAACAGTTTGACACAAGCTGTATTTATTTATGACCCTCACAATGACCAAAATGCATGTTGATAAACTCACCTATCTGCCGTTTTGTCTAAGTTTTCCAGCCTTTTCATCTTCCAAAAACATTTAAAAATAATAATCAAAGGGGGACATGATTAAAATTGAAGTGGAACATAAAACGGGACAGGATTGATTTTCAGGGAACAGATGAGCAACAGTGTTCATTGCATTCTGGTTTTGCTAACATCCATAAAATATATTTATTCCATTCAATTCGCACTCAATCCTGCCGCACTCAGCACAGTGAAAGTTGTCAGATTTTGGTTGACTAACATGTTTTATTCTGGAGCGATGTCCATTTCCATTCGTACTCACACTTGGCATACTGGTAAAGTTCTTGTTATTACTTCAGGCTAAACAAATCCCCGATACAGAAAATTTTAAGCGACTGCACTAGCTACATATTCTATATTTGTGTCTCTAAATGTTTCTTACCCGAACAATCCCCTGGCAGCAGCTAATATGGTTGATGTCTTTCCGGTACCAGGGGGTCCATAGAACAGCAAGTTTGGCAACTGAAATGACAATTAATGCCTTCCTAAGTTAGCTGAAATAAATTGTAATAATTTCTAACTGCCGTTCTTTGTCCATAGAGTTAGCACCAATATAAACTAGCAGTGGGGGACAGACCAATGTGACTAAGGATACTCCCCGCAGTGCAATTGGGCTGCATTAAAGGTAGTTATATTAAGATATTTGTTTTACCAAAAAAAAATACAAGGAATACAAGCTCGGAGAAAATTATCACACTGGAGATCCATGAACTCGATCTACGGTTACGCGAACTAAGCACAACGGTCATTTTTTTTATTTTCACGTCGAAGCTACTGACCAAAATCGGTGAGTATTAAACAAAACAATGATATTATCCATATCAGATTAATTAAAAAAGGTGTGAGAATGAACCATCTATGGGAAGAAGTAATCCATTGCCGAAACAATGTCTTAATCATGTCACAAAAGAGATTTATATACCTTATTTCTTGAATATTTCCAAGTTTACGATTTCAATCGTTAGGTGAGACCCTGTCGGCCGTTCTCTGAGTGCATGTTATTTGTCTCCAAATAGGCTAGCATCTCAGCATACTTATATGTTGAACCCAGATGTTATAACAAGATGAAAGGCATGTATACGGTATGCATTTTGAAATCCAGTATTATTTCTGCAAGAAGTCGTACAATGGTTTCAAACACCACGCACTTAGGATAAGCAAACATGTTTAATAACACGCACACCGGTTTTCAATATTAGAAAAAATTATTAAACCTCCATAAAATGGTCGACATTGAGTATATACCTAAGGGGTTTCAGCGTTATGCACACACAAGGCGCATTTGTTTAAACAATAGAGTCAGCACTGGGCCTTTCACATAACTGCGTAAAAAGACGTCCGTTAATTTTAGTGGACAACTTTACTAAACAATCAGTAAATTGGAGTGTGAACGCATTGCGCCATGCCCAGAAATGCACAAATTTATGTGACGAGATCAAGACTCCCATATAAAAGAGCACAATTGTAATACCATGTTACTACAATGGTACTACCATGTTACTACCGTGGTACTACCATGGTAGTGTCGTACTAACATGGTACGATAAGTGATATTTACCATGGTACTACCATGATACATTGGAACTCTACTAGGGTAGGGGCCTACTTTACCATGATACTACAATGGCAGTTTGGTACTACCATGTCAGTATAGTACTACCATGGTGTACTACCATGGTACAACCACGTTAAATTGATATATACCATGTACGATACCATGGCACTGTACTAAAGTACTCTACCATGCTTTGCATGGTTACAGTTGGTACTACCATGCATTGTAGTATGGTATTACCACGGTAAAGTGATAACTACCATTGTACTACCATGGTACCTTGGAAAGTACGTACTAGGGTAAACTACAATGTTACAGTTGATGCCGTTGTAAAGTGTCTTTTGTCATATTAGACTAGATTATTCTACAATATAATTAGACCAAGTATTCTCGGCCCACAACAGTCTGCTCGGGATATTGACTCTACATACAAGGTGACATCTTTTGATGAATCCATTTTGAACAAGCGAATGGAGCTAAATGCATTGCATGGGTGTGAAACGCTTGCGTTATACGGAAAGCTATAACGGATAGTTTGGGCACCCTGTCAGTCCAAGGACGATATGCCGTAGGCATATCCCGATGGCCGTAGGCATATCCCGATTGCCGTAGGCCAGAGGTGGGGGTGGGTTTGGGAGGGGGTGTCCCCCTCCATTTGAAAGGGGGGTCTGGGGGCACTTCCCCAGGAAATTTTTGAAAATCCAATGCCCTGAGAGTGAATCTGGGGCATTCTGAACCTTTATATTGTGCTATTCAGGTTGGTAAATTTAGTCATAATATTGACAAAAAATCTTTAATTGTTCGTGATTTTCTACTATCATACTCATTGATCTGATAGCTAAAAGTCATGACCAAACTTAGTTTGTTTCTACTCTTAATCATTGTACAACACGCTGAAATATTCTTTTGTTTATTAAAAGATTTGTTTCACTTTTAATGTTTCAGTTTCACCCTTTTTATACCAATATGTATATTTCCTTGAAATAAAAATATATATTCTACCTACCCTGTGTTAAAATTTTGGATGAGAGTAGAAACTCTTACACCACTGGTTTTTTGGTCGCGGCATCTTGTTTAAATATTCGCGGAAATAAACTTCTGGTTAAACTTTATATCTCTTAGTTTTAATTATAAATTCACGTTATGTTAAAAAACGTACCGCGTAATCACGTACCGCGATATGCCATCGTAAATTTAACCGTCGTGGAAATAACATTTCAAGCGCTTTAAAGGTTTATTTGCACACGTAACGGCAAGCACTCGATGTGGAGTTTTGGTAAGTACCGTAAGATTGATCTATAAATGAAATTGTTTTAGATCTATACGGATCTTTGCGGATTTCAGTAGTTTCGTTTCAGCGCGTTCCGAATTTTAATTTATTTACCCAAACCGGAAGAGGAAGACATATGTTTTGATTCGTTCGCGAAACAACCGACTGACTTAATTTTTATGATTAAAATGGGTCGTTTTCCCTCGGTAGATCAAATTTGTTGATAAATAGCAATGTTTTCTTTCATTGTATAAGCGTTCAATTAACATTTCCATCGTATTAAAATTAGTTGGCAGTCTCTTTTTATCTAAAAATTCCTGATTAACTGGGAAATGTTTTACAACTCTGATCATATTTCGTTTGGGCGCCCAAACTACCGGCGCCCAAACCCGTTTTACGGATCCAAATACGGCCTAGATTAGCCCCTGGATAGTTCAACGCACTTATGTGAAAGGTGTACGCACCGTGCGTAACTTAAACGCATTTGTGTTAAACGCATGTATGTGAAAGCAGCTTAAGAAATAAGACAGGCACCTCCGTTCCGCGCTGTATCCGCGCTATGATATACGAGTGCTAAGCTATATAAAGTATGCATATACTTGTTTTTTGTCCATAGTTAATAGTCTGAGTGTGGTAGTATAATCACATTGAGCTTTCAACAATTTATACGATTCTATTCGTGGGTTTCATTCTACACATGTTTATGCTAAAGGAAGGATGCAGAATACTGCTTCAAAATATTACAAGTTGTATTTGGTTGTTCATTTGGGGAAATAAAACTATGTGCTATATAACAACAATAGTCGGTTTATGGCATACTATAATGCATGCAATATGTTATAGATGGGGTTTCAACTAACATGGACCATTTAGCCAACAAATTTCGTCAGCAGGATTTACTTTGCAGAACATTCTATTAGAAGCTTAACCTATATATGCGCGTGGTATCGTAAACCGTTGTGCGTGGTTTAAACCATTTTTGAGTAACCGTTGTCCGAGTTCATTCCGAGCTTCAACCCTCGAGTTGATTATGTCGGGTTTTCGTCGATGATCCACTTTCACGCGTAACGCTGGGCATATGAATATCGAGGAGGATATTTTTGCTGTACAATATGGGTGGAAGTTTTTATCCGGGTCAACAGGCGACTGTGTAGAGTTCCATTGAACAAGAAAATATGCTCGAATCGGAGGAATATTTTTCATTTATCAGCCGATATATACAAACAAATTTGATTAAACACTGGAGTTTTGACGATCATGCAATATAACCATTATATACACACACAATGAACTCCAAAAATATTTGAATTATGGCACATTGCATGGGTATATATCATAAAAATTACACTTTCCGTCCGTCAATGTTAAACGTTGTTAGAGTTCTCAACCGTTGTTCGAGTTCACGGATCTCCAGTGTGATTATGCATGTTGAAAAATATATCTAATTAAAAAAAGGGGGGATAACTCCACTAAAAAAGTTGGATCTAGCTCATAATCACAGGTGCACAGGTTCATAGTGGTGCGATATCACTGCCAAGTTTCAACTCGAGGTGTGACTGTTCCAATGGGACTACGGATACCCCCCTGTTTTTAAAATACTAAGATGTTTCACATGTCAGTAAACATTTAGTTAAAATAATAAAATAACAGTTCCTATTGCAGGTGTACAACCATAACCCTAATCTTAAACCTATTGACCGAAAAATGTAGGGAAAAGGGGAATAACTCCACACAAAAAATGTCGGACAGACGTCATAATCGCAGGTGCACAGGTTCCCATGGTACTAAATATCAGTGCCAAGATTAAAAAACATTGACTGAAAAATGTAGGAATAAAAGCTCGGACAAAATTATGCATGTTGCAAAAAAATTTCTAAGTAAAAAAAGGGGGATAACTCCAGCAAAAAATGTCGGACAGACGTCATAATGGCAGGTGCACAAGTTCCCATGGTACTAAATATCTGTGCCACGTTTTTAAAAAATTGACCCAAAAATGTAGGAATAAAAGCTCGGACAAAAGTATACATGTTGCGAAAAAATTCTAAGTCGAAAAAGGGGGATAACTCCACCAAAAAAGGTCCGACAGACGTCATAATTGCAGGTGCACAGGTTCCCATGGTGGTTGATGTCTGTGCCAAGTTTCAAGGAAATTGATCAAAAAACAACTGAGAAAAACTCCAGACAAATTTGTGTCCATGGACGGACGGACGACGGACGGACGAGCTGACTCCAGTATACCCCCCTAACTTCGTTGCGGGGGGTATAAAAACACTGAATGAAAATATAGGAATAGAAGATCAGACAAAATTATAAAGATACTCAACTAACAAGGGTGAAAAAATTAGGGTAATAAAATTGTGATATGATAATATATCTTTTGACAGTCATTTTTCAGTCGTGAAGTATTGAGCTACCTTTATCGATGCGGCATACGGTATTATTTCCTGAAAACACAAGTACTTATTTTAATGGCATTAGCGGCTGAAATCATCTGATGACCAGTAACATGATAAAAAATACCTACATCAGAGCCTTCTAATGATTTCTTGAGAACAGCAACAACCTCATCCTGATATGCTACATCATCAATACTTCTTGGTCGACTGAAATATAAAAATAAACAATCATGATCCAAGTCATTGGTCCTGAATGTCAAAGCTCTGAATCAGGTAAAGTTGCAGTCTCTTTGAAAAGCCAACGAATATCCTATATTGGATGTATGTCTCTAGAACTATCTATTAAAATTAGGTTCTGTTTTGAAGGGATTCCCTCCATTTCATTGGAGAGTGGCGCAGGCTTAGCGCGATTTCATTGGTTTATGGCATAACATATCACTTCACAGATTTGAGGTCAATGACGCATTGACAATTTTCCCACACATTGTGATACTGAACTATTGTTGGAAACTGAATACAGGTGATATATCCATAATTCATTTTACTCATCACAATATAGGAGACATCATCTTTGAGTTTTTATCAGACACCGATATTCATGACTGATTATTCTTTCACATTAGTGCTGGGCGGTTTCCCGATTAATCGTCAATACCCGGTTAATATTCAATATCGTCAGTAATATCGTCTAAACTAAAATAATCGTAATATCGTCGGCAATTAGAGGGTGCCAGACCATCATAAGCGTATACAAACAAATAGTTTAACTCAAGCCTAAATAGAGTTATTTAAGTTTTAAATTCCAACTAAATCCCTGTGTCCTGACTTTTTCAATATTCAATAATCATAGTAAACAACGTTTAGGACGACTAACAAAATTAGGGGGATATGAAAACCCCGAATACCCTCCGACTTCCCTGCGTACTTTTTATTACAAGAGAATTCACCAAATGAATTGACGACTGATCGGGTGATAGATCAATATGAATGTCAGTTTTGCCATGCCTCTTCCTTCAGTACAATGATGCACATGCACCGTCAATCAAAATAGTAAATGAGCGAAGATACCGCCCCCTTCTCGTCTAGAAGAACCACTCACGGCGATTGGTTAAAACCAATATTATAGAATTAGGGCTTCAAACCCGCCCAAAATACATGGTGTCCTTGCTTGGCCGAATTCCAAAAGTTATGTACTACGTGTGTGTGGACTTCGCTAAAATTTGTCTTGACGGTAAACCATACCGGTATTCCATTTGTCAAGCGACGCAAGTGTCATCGGGAACAACATATGTATTTGCTCAACATAGTTGAATATACCGAGTTAGAAAAGGATACTATATAGTATAGAACACTTTTAGTTTTGGCATAGACTAGATAATGGTTTTATTAATTTTCGGTATATACCAGAATTTGTCAAGTCACCGGAATTAAATTGTCCGAATAGCGGAATTTAACCGGTGAATTTACTTTTCATTCCGAATATCGATCGAGCATGAGGTTGTCACTGGTTGAAAGGTTGTGTATGTTATTATTGACGTCAACTTGTCAAAATTAATGACAATGATGTGATTCTAGCGAACAGTGAGAAACTGTTTAAGTTACTAGTATCTGATGTTTTAAAAAACCGCGATTATATCGTTAACCGCGGTTTTAATTTCCAAAAATCGCGGTTTTTATTTTCGTTAATATCGTCCAGCCCTATTTCACATCTTGTTGTATTTATAACTATTTCTAAATACTATGATTCTCACAAACATTTACTACGCCAGGAATACACTCCATATTTGGAAACAGTTTATTACGTCATGTTGGGAATGCTGCGTCATCATAGAAATGAAATATAATGGACACTTCAAGAGATGTATATCCGCTATATTAGTCAGCTTTTCAAAGAGAGTGGTAAAGTTGTAACTGAGATGAGATAATATTACTAAAATTTAACTGGGGTTTTGTTTAAAGATTGAAAGAATTTATTTTAGGCCAAAAAAAAAGAAGAAAGAAGGATTTTGATTCTCAGGCATCGCTGCATCGAGAAAAAAAAGGGCCCGCATTGGACCATTTTATATTGATTTTGAATTTCACCATAGTTATCAACCGGCAACACAAAAATAGGAAACTGTCACACGGAAATTAGTTATGTTTATTGATAAAATGTGTTGAAATATTTCGATAAAAGCAGGAAGTTGAATATTGAATGAGTCGTCTGCCAACCTGACCTTTGCAAAGTAAGTAACCCTGCAAGATAGAGTTTTCCCCCTTGCGCTATTGCAATCGAAGGTACACAAACCGTATCACAATACAGTTTGACCAAGAGTGTATATTGGCCATGTTTATGATGGTTATTTGAAGTTTTATTGTCTATCATCCATTGCGGTACATATACAGTCTCTAATTAGTCAGCCGAATAAGTGATTCAAGACTTTCTATGATAGTTTGGAAGATCACTTTATCTTTTCGTTCCTACTTTATTTACTTTTTATATGAATCGGATATGTATTTCTGCGTGTTAAAAATTATTGTGCTATATTAAAATCATATCTATATATATTAGTGCTGGGACGATTGGGGTTTTTTCCTAACCGGTTAACCACGGGCATTAACCTAATCATAACCGGTTAACCGCGACCATCATTACCCTAAGTACGAGATTTAATACACTGGTCACTATATGGCAAAACAAGTGTTTATTACGCGTCCCGGAAACGTTGATATACATGCGATCACAAACGATGTCTTTGTCGTACAATGAGGTCCCGTTACGGTGATCAAATAGTGGTAAATGTATATAAATTAATTCAGTTTTGAGCCCAAACTAAAATATAATATATATTAGTAGTGCGCTATTATATAGATGTTTACGGGAGTTCCACACCACATAACAACGCTTGCTTGCAAAATCTTCAGCGACGAAATATAGTTCCTTCCTCGTGTATATCCCGGACACAATTAGTCCAAACATGTGTACTGCAAGGTACTGAAGGTAGGTATACTGTTGTTTAGTAATGTTTACTAGTGTTTGGGTACAGGTAGGTATGTATTAATCACAGTGGCTCCAAGATGTTACTTCAATTACTTAATAAACAAATTCAAACAAAATTAAATCGTCGTGATTCATTACACAAGCCCCAGGCAGTGTTTAGGAAATAAAGTTATCGAACACATCACTAGATATACTCTGAGTTCCCACTCCCAGTAGGCCTATGTGTTTTTTCTGGATGTGCGACTTCATATTGGATGTTGATCCAGAATAAACGAATCTCGTTCGGCATGCCTTGCATTCCGCTCATTTCTTCTTTTTTTCTCGTCATCTTAAATTAGGACTAAATGTCCCCAAACTTTCGATTTCCGTTTGTGTAGGTCTTCTGCCATCGCTTTGAGATGAACTAATGATAATGACAAGGGGGGGGGACAATTTCATGAAAACAAACAGACTGTTGATGACGTAGTAAAAGTCTAGACTTGGTTGCTTTGATGTATGCCGCGGTGCGCGTGCAGCCAGAACGTCGTGTAATGCCACCAAAGGAAATTGGCATTGAATGTGTAGCAAGTGATTCGCAGACTGACAGAGTGTAGTTGTTGGTTTCATGTCTAAAAAAGCCGCCGGTGATCAAACGGGCTTGTGTTGTGGGGTATATGAATACACAATCGACTGTCCAAATCGCTTCTAAGCGGCTTCTTATTACTTACTCTCGTTACTTAAACTTCCGTAAATGATTTTGGCAACATTTACACAGAGTACTAACATTTACACGGAGTACTACGACGATAGTACGATCGTTATCAATAGTACGGTTATCCGGTTGTGGCCTCCTCCAACCGGTTGACACGCGTAACCGACCCGTAACCGGATAACCGTCCCAGCACTAATATATACCGGTATATCATTCTAGGTATCCCTATATGATGTGCAGGCAGTACAATGTCATAATTTGTCATTCTTTATATCAGATTAAATTAGTTTATATCCATTACAAAGTTCTCCCTACATTTTCTGGACCTGGGAAAGTATAATAACCCATGCTTACTATGGGCAGAAAAAAAATAACAAAATAAAAATAAAACCCTTGCTCCCTCATTGATTTTCCAAAATAACTGCCTGAGAATCAAATATATTTTTTTGTTTGGCCTTAATATAACATAAAATTCCAGGTTCAAATGATAAGTATTAATTTGTTGTTAAATAATATTATACAATTTAAGAATATGTACATATTAAAAGAGTTCAGTGTAGAGAAGTAGGAAATAAATACATGTGCAAGTTATATTACTGACATTTACTGTATCAATTTATGAAAGGTTTTTGTAATTTCATAAGACCATGTATTTGAAAACTGATGAAATGAAGAACTCAGCACAAAATATGTTCTCAGTAGTTTCTCTTTGTCAATGATATTATAATATAGAGATAAAACAGACAATTTACTCACTATTTTTCAACCCATGGTGTGAGCTTGGATTTATCTTTGCCTGGCTTAGTTGACGAGGATGAAGCAGTGTCAGTCTTCTCTTTTGTTTTTGATAAAGCAGTTGAGCCACCTTTAAGGAAAGCCTGCATTTTCTGCTTTTCAAATTACCTCAGTGGAACAATCTGTAAGAAAAGGCATATTCATGAATTATTCAGAAATTATTATTTGCCAAGACAGAAATGTCCAAGTCAGCAGAAGGGTACTATCAATATCCCAAACTTAGATCAAATCAAAATCAGAACATATTCAGATGGACAAGAAGGATATATTGGTGGATACGCCATATGTCATTCAAAGTCTTTGAAAACAAGAGCATCGCTGGGGAGTGGCTCATTGCCCTTGGTTTGCATGGATCACAAATTGGTGCTTTTTAAAAAATTGATCCATCTTCAGAATGGTTGTACGCCTTATTACAAGCATCATGTGCTATGTATCCTACCAATATTAAATCGCTCAATGTCAGTCTAATTGAAATTCACACTATATATCTATCTAATTCATACAGTCTAAGGACTGCGTTCGCTGTCTATTTTGAATGAAGTGGTTTCCCATTGTTGGCATTGAAATTGATGTTTCTAAATAACTTAGGCAATCTTTATTAATCCCACGGACATCTAGGCCTACAAACTACTCTTTATGATCACCATATTCAAATTGGAGTGCAATGGCGAGTTTCACGTATACCATGTTGTCAATTTGTTTTTAAACAAGTTCAGATCAGTACCCATTTTAAAATGATGCACTCCCTAATCCCTATGTATATTTAGTTATTTACTCAAAAGCATGTGACCTGCTATTGACGACAGAAATATGTCAAAACATATAGTAATTTTTCACAATATATATGTTTATTTGTTTCAGGCATAAAGCGCCCATATAATATCACAATTTAGCTGTATAATAAATCAGAATTATAAATGGCATAAAGTATCCTATTTGTAGAATTAGATGTTCTCTCTCGGAACTCATACACACCCTTGCACACTAACACTGCCATAGAACACATTCTGTCATTCACAAACATTCCACTAGCACTGCATGCTCTTTCATAACCCATTTACTTCCTATATGTATTATCAAAGCACACTGTTAGCTTATTAAAACGTTTGTTGTAATTCACCCAAAGATACAAACATGAAACAAGTACATTTTAACATGGAGGAGATTATTTGTAGAATTTCCTGACTAGAATGTTAGATAAAACACATTTAACTTTTTCGCGTGTCTGAGAGTTGAAAAAGCAATGATCAGTTAATATTTTACAGTGCTTAATTTATACATTGGATGTATTTTATTCTGTTTTTTATCGCCAGTCGCTGATCCAAAACTTGACATGTTTTGTTGACCTACATGCACTCTCTTGGCTGGAATAAAAGTGCAGTCTGCAATATAAGTGCAGGGTGGAAACACCGAGATATTCAGCAGACAAGAGTGTTTTTATCAAATTAATTACTGAAGCATTGACCCAAGAGACACCCCAGGTTGCCACTTATTCCCATGTTCATGTACATGTAGTTATTCAACCCTGTCATCAAAAATATACATCACTTTATAGCATTCAGAATGCAGAAGTCGATCTTCAGATGAAATGTAAATGCGCAATTAACTTGACATACGTATGAAAGAAGTGTTGGCTGACGGCTGTGTATTTTAGAAGTAAACACAAGTGTAGCCTATATTAATAAGCCTACAAGTACTGTGTAAAATGATTTCGTATGTGCCATGTATTTAACAAGTTTACAACAAGATTCCATCAACTTCAAGTTTCTTGTTTACATCAATGCGACAACAGCGGAAATCATTTCAATTGTAGGAACAGGCGCTATTAATAGCTACATGTAGCTGGAAAAGCCATCAGTCCTTCCCATGAGACGGGTGCGATTGCTCTCGCACCTGTATGCACTCGCAATTTTTAATTCACGGGTGCAAAAATTCGCACTCATCCCTCTTGTCAAAATGTTCATGGTCACAGTAATCGTGGATTCAATATTGAACTATTTGCAGGTATATTCAGAATCTTTCCCATCTCAGTTAAATTATGGGCATACAGGATTTTATAAACAACACTCGATCAAGATTTGTTGGGGGAAAAAACTAAATTGGCCTGTCAAGACCTGTCTTCCAAAATTACTAACCAGTAGAACAATACACAAAATTAAATAAACGTGCAGACTTGAATAAGCCTCGTGCAGGGTGGAAAATCATCCGAAATTTAATAAACGTGCATGCATGTTTATTTCAGACACGAGAGTACTTTCTTCTGATGCGTTTCCACTGGCTGTCAGAAAAAAATAATTAAATCGGAAATTACCACCAGAATTCTCCACAAATTGCAAAGGATCTCCAAAACATATTCATTCTCAAGAATCAATAGGAATTTTGGAGATCAAGTGCATCCCAGGCTTTTGCCATGACGACAAAACAGCAAATGACCAGTAACCCGTTATACTGCCCAAATGACTGTAAATTAATACCGAATGGTTGTATAACTATAAATTTTAATTTTAATTTTCTTGTTTGGTGATAATATCGCAATAGGATATTCGATAAGGCCATTAGGGGAACACTGCAACTTTCATACTCAGATGTCATCAATTTTTGTACCTCGGTTGCCGGCCTAAGTTTCTCGAAAACAGGAGACAAATAGTTGAAATTTACAGCTACATCTACTTGATCCTCAATGTGCTGAGGATTATGACTTTATCATTTATGTGGAGGCGCATGAAATTAAGAGGAGGTAAAGTGGCAACATTTGAATGGGGAATTCAGTGCTAATGTTTTAGAGAACATTGATCAAACCTTACAAAGCGCAGGTGACCATATCATACCTTTTTGGAAAGTTTGAAGACTTATCTAGTGACAGCGCGAAGTGGAATTTTGATTTTCATCCCAGGTTGGATATTATTGGACCATTGTTTATCATTGTTTATAATATTTCCATCAAATGTCACAAAACAAAACATAAAATGAAAAATCTGCTTTGCGTTGTCACTAGATATATGCTCAAACATTCCAACAAGACATGAAGCATTATTATACCGTTTGAGTAATCCTGTCTTGAAAATTAACACTGAATTACCCATTTAAATGTTGCCACTTTATCTCCCTCTTAAAAAGCATTTTTGGTAGCTTTTCAGTTTCTGTTTGTTTACAGGTGGGAACATGTTTTGTATTGTGAGCGGTCCTACTAAACAACAAACACAAGTCGAAAAAAGGAAATAGAAGGGTTGAATTGGATTTGTGGGTGCGTGGATGTCCATTCTATGTGTATGTGGTATTATTTCCAACTTTGATGACTTATTTTTTGAGTTATTAGCCTTATTTGAATACAAATCTACTAAACAATGAACACAGACGAACATAACATTGGCCGTATAGCACTATAAGGCGTTAATCAATGTGTTAATTAACTACCGCTAACTCTACGGCTTACTCTGTCTCCTTGTTAATTACACATCTCTGAGTTGTCTTGACTTTATTTCATTCACTATAAGACTTTGTTTTACTCCTCTCATTCTTTATCTGGGCTTGCAGACTTTATAGAAGTCAGGCAGATTAAAAAAATGTTCAGTTCAGTTTATAATTAGCTTAAAAATCCCAATATTTTAAGGAAATCTAACTCAAATGAAGTCCCTATTCTGCATGCTTAATTCATGCTTAATTAATACTATTATAATTTTGTTAATTCATGCTATTATTGTACATGTATGTTTTATATTATATGTTTGCAACTGCCCATTGAGGTGTTATTGCAATAAAATTTTGTATCTTGCTTGAACATTTTTATCTGCACTGGAAACGTACAAGTTTCAATAGTCGAAAGCAAAATTCAACAAATTCAGAAATGTTGGACGAATAACAATTCTGAATGTTAACTATGTGTTTATTGTGTGTGTACGAATGTTATTATATATGTAATGTTTGTTGTGTATACTTTCAGTTGTAACCACTTGGTGGGTTCTAGTAATAAATACTTACTGAGGATTCAGTCGTTTTGTTAATGGTACCAGAGCTAAAAGTCGGATGACAATGGCTGCTGCCAACTACAGGAACCCACCGAGTTTAGATGGTGAAAAGAACTACCATCAATGGAAGAATGAAGTAGACATGTGGGAGAGAGTCACAAACCTGGATAAAAACAAACAAGGGCTTGCACTGGCGCTTACTCTGCAGGGAAAGGCAAGAGAAGTTGCTTCTGAATTGAATGCCGCTGCCCTGAATGTTGATGGTGGTGTTGCGATACTCATCACAGAATTAGATAAGTTATTTGAAAAAGACAAAATAGATCAAGCGTATGCTGCGTATACATCCTTTGATCAATTTCGTAGATCCTCGACAATGAACATATCAGATTATATAGTTGATTTTGAGCAAAACTACAATCGAGCAAAAAGGTATGAAATGCCTCTCCCTGATGCTATTCTCGCGTTCAAACTGTTGGACAGTGCTGGTCTCAACAACACTGACCGCCAGCTAGCACTCACAGCTTGTTCAGACCTCAAGTTTGAAACGATGAAATCGTGTTTAAACCGTATATTTGGAAGCAGACTTCCGAGTATTGTTTCGAATGATGTGATACAAGTGAAAGAAGAGTCAGTGAATTTCACTACTGAGAGGAGATCGTTCTCAGATAGAGGTCGTTCCAGCAGAAGAGGATTCCCTCGTAATCGCATGGACAGATCACAGAATAATAGAGTTGTTAAGATGAATCCAGCATTTAATGGGGTAGTAACACGATGTAGATTCTGCGATTCCAAGTTTCATTGGCTTAAAAGTTGCCCACATAAGTCGCAGGATGTAAAGTTCACTGAGGAAGAGGAGTTTCAGCATGATGAGACTGTAAATATCACACTGTTTAACTCTCGGCCGCAGATAGGTCCAATGGAAGTGTTCGTAACTGAAGCTTATGATTCTGCTGTGATTGATACAGCCTGCACTAAGACAGTGTGTGGGTTGAAATGGTTAAACAACTTTATGAACTCCATGGATGAGGTTTCGTTGTCACAAACCGAACGGCGAAAAAGTCATACTCCATTCAGATTTGGAGATGGTGCATCTGTTTACTCAGAAGAGTGTGTTAAGTTCCCTGCAAAAATTGGTACTGTTAACTGTTTCATTGACAACGAAGTGGTCAAATGTGACATTCCACTTTTGTTAAGTAAGGACTCACTAAAGAGAGCGGGAACCATATTAGACTTGAGTAAGGACAAAGTTTCAATGTTTGGTCGACCTGTAGATGTTCACTTTACATCAAGTGGGCACTATTGTGTTAGCATTAAGAAGGACAAAGCTGGTAAACAGCCTGTTGATAACAGAAAATCCACGAGTGACATTGAAGAAGTTCTTGTTGTAGATGCTAATATGCCAAAGCACAAAAAGAGGTCGATCATATCTAAGTTGCACAAACAGTTTGGCCACGCGTCATCAGAAAAACTTCTCACTCTCTTGAAGAGTGCTGGGACTGTAGAATCAGATGTGAAGCAAATAGTGTCCAATGTTTGTTCAAAGTGCGAAATATGCCATAGATTCAAACGTCCTCATGCCAAACCAATCGTAGCATTCTCTATGGCGAATGACTTCAACCAGGTCGTTGCTATGGACTTGCGTGAGATCGACAAGAACTTTTGGTATCTGCACATTATAGATTTGTTCAGTCGATTGAGTGCCGCTGTTATCATAAGGAAAAAGGATTCACAGACAATTGTTGACAAATTTATGCAGATTTGGGTGGGCATTTATGGTGCCCCAGAGATTGGTGTATTTACGGACAATGGTGGAGAATTTAATTCTCAAATTTTCAGGGATATGGCAGAAAACTTAAACATGTCTGTAAAATCCACAGCTGCATACAGTCCTTGGTCAAATGGGGTTGTGGAAAGACACAACGCTACTTTGACAGAAACAATATCTAAAATCAGACAAAACTCAAAACTGTCATGGGAAACTGCTATCAGTTGGGCTGTCAATGCTAAAAATTCGCTCCTTAATGTTTATGGTTACAGCCCATATCAAATTGTATATGGAAGAAATCCAAATCTCCCATCAGCCATTGTCAATAAGCCACCTGCATTAGAGGGATGTACTATTAGTCAAACTATGGGTACCCATCTTACTGGTTTGCACGAGGCTCGTAAAGCTTTTATAGCAGCAGAGTCCTCTGAAAAGGTAAGACGAGCATTGCGCAAACAGGTTCGCCCATCTGGTGAGAAATTTAAAACTGGAGATAAGGTATATTTTTTGAGGGACAATAAATGGAAGGGTCCTGGTTGTGTAATTGGGCAGGATAATGTTGTGGTTTTCGTACGTTATGGTGGGACTTATGTACGTGTGCATGAGAGTAGGCTTTTAAGGGATCTTCAAATGCCTACAGGTAACCATGGAAGTGTACAAAGTAACCAGGATTCAGCATTATCAGGTGAGTTAATTTCTGAAATTTCAGATCCAGTTACACAAGATACAGAAACTAGAGCTGACAGTGAAGCAGATAGTAACGATGAAGACGAAGACAATGACATCACGCCAAGAGATCATATAAATGATGCACACTCTGAACACTCCATTCATCAAGATTCACAAGATGAAGAGTATAACTCAGCGGATGATCAGCTACCCGATGATGTGAATTTGGACGAAGAGGCTGCTGCAAACGCACAGCAAGGTATGGTAGTTCCTCCCAGTGGCAGTCGAACAGCAGCACCTGATATAAGATTAAAGAAGGATCAAGTAATTAGTTTCAGTGTTCCAAATGAAGGTACCCACGAAGCAGTTATTATTGGACGAGCTGGAAAGGCCAACACAGCTACAAAATACTGGTACAACATAGAATACCAAAAACCCCATCAGAAGAAAGGAGATTGCCGGTCTATTGATCTCAGTACTGTAGAAGATTTGATGGTTATGAATGTCCCCACTGAAGGATTGCAAGAAGAGATTCTTAATGTCAATGTAAATTTCGATGATACGAAGAAAACAGAGTTGAAGAATTGGAAGGACCACAATGTATTCCAAGAAATCATAGACAGTGGACAAAAATGTATCTCAACTCGATGGGTCAACACAATAAAGGAAAGTGATGGTGTCATGAACATGAAGTCCAGGCTCGTCGCAAGGGGCTTTGAAGAGGATTGCTTGGCTGATATTCAGAAAAACTCTCCTACATGTGAAAAGCAATCACTTAGACTCATATTCTCAATTGTCTCGAACAAGAAATGGAGGATTCATACATTGGATATAAAGAGAGCATTTCTGCAAGGAGAGAAACTGCAAAGGGAAGTGTATCTTCGACCACCAAAAGAAGCTAATGCATCAGGGAAGATCTGGCTTCTTAACAAATGTGTCTATGGGCTTACAGATGCGTCACTGATGTGGTATGAAAAAGTCAAGAAAACGCTTCTAGCATGTGGTGCAAAGATGTCAACAGTGGACCCAGCAGTATTTTACTGGCACGATAAAACCGGGCTCAATGGCTTACTTGCTGTACATGTAGATGACTTCCTGTGGTCAGGAACAACAACATTTGAAAATACAGTGATTAACAGGATCAGACAGCAGTTGCATGTTGGTAAAGAATCGTCAGACTCCTTCAAGTATATTGGTCTGCAGTTGTCACAAGATGAGAACACTATTATGCTGAGCCAAAACGACTATGCCATCAACTTGACACCAGTAAAGTTAGAAAGAAATCGAGAGAAGACTTCATCACTGACATCTGAGGAACAAACCATGTTGAGGTCAAAAATTGGTCAGTTACTCTGGCTTGTCACCCAAACACGACCAGATATTGCTTTTGACGTTGTCACTTTAGCTTCAAGAGTGACGAAGAGCACAGTTGATGATCTGAAGACGTTAAACAGAATTATCAAGAGAGTTCAATCAGAGATGGTTAAAGTTTCCAAGATCTCGGACAACATCTGGAAGTGCTTGTATTCACTGATTCCTCTTTTGGGAATCTTGCTGACGGCGGTAGTCAATAATAATAATAATAATATAGAGTATTTGTATAGCGCCATATCCCGTATGGCTCATGGCGCTGAACAATTCACACAAACGCAGTCACACACATTCACACTATAACATATACGCAATAAATAATATGCATGTATTTCAATAATTAAGTCTCCTCAACGTTTTCTGATGTTATTTGTCCGAAATGGGAGATGAATAGGTGAGTTTTTGGGGCCGATTTGAATGTTTCCAAACAGTCAGACTGTTTCACCTCTTTGGGAAGGTTGTTCCAAATGGTCGGCCCGTAGACCTCGAAAGAACGGCGACCAAAGTACATCAGATCTCGTTTAGGTACAACCATCGCATTCGCATCCTGTGATCGAAGTGGTCGAGCAGGTACATATTTGACCAACAATGTATCAATATATGGTGGCAAAGCATTATCAATATCCGACTTTCTATAACACAAAGTAGCATGTTTGTACACAATTCGTTCAAATATGGGAAGCCAATGTAATTTATACAACAGTGGGGTAACATGATCAAATTTGCCTGCACGGCACACAATTTTTGCAGCAATATTAACAATTTTTTGAAGTTTGTGAAGTTGATAATCTGGGAGTCCTGCTAAAATAGAATTACAGTAATCGATTTTGGATAACACAAATGAGGACATCAATATTTGTGTGGATTGTTCGGAGATATATGGACGTACATGCGAAATGCGCCGGAGCTCCATATATAAGGACCTGCATAGGTTGCTGATGTGAGATGACATTGAGAAGTTTTTGTCGATGGTCACACCGAGGTTTTTAATAACATCAGAAAATTCAATTACACTGTCGCCGATGAGCGTGGCATTAGGCGTAGTCAAGGTGGGTATGTAATATTTCTGGGAGGTAAAGGTGGCAAGGTTAACCCTTTAACATGGCAATCTAGGAAGGTAAAGAGGGTTGTTAGGAGTACACTAGCAGGGGAGGCTCTGGCTTTAGCTGATGGAGTAGATTGTGGACTTTCTCTCAGTATGTTACTTGGTGAATTGCTCTACAACAATGTAAATAAAATTGTTCCAGTTAAATGTGTAGTAGACAATAAGGATCTTTATGAGGCAATTCACTCCTGCAAGCGTGTCACGGAGAAAAGGTTACGTTTGGAAATTTCCTCTCTTAAGCAAATGTTAGAAAGGAAGGAAATTAGTAATATACAGTGGACTGGTACTTCTAATCAGCTTGCTGATGTTCTCACAAAGAAAGGTGCTTCTCATCAAAAGTTATTGTCATGCTTGGAAAAGGGTGAAATTGACAAAAATGTTCTGTCATAATATGTTCATAAAATGTGTTTGTTAGTAATCTCATGTGTTATCAGTCTGAGTAAACTCATACCTAAATATTCATTACAACATTGAATATAAGGTCTGACGGATAACATCGAAATCTCATTTCCAAGTCCTCGGGATTCCGTAATCTGATTGATTGCGTAAATTATTTTCCGTCCAATGAAACCGTATGGGTTAATAAACAAGTGTCAGTGGGCGGAGTAACAGAGCGGAATTTCTCCGATCGAAAGCGATGCTTGCAAATACAACAGACAGAAACAATGGCTTCGAAATTATATATTCGGTACGATTCGGATTAATTTGAAGGATGTGCTAGACCTGATAGATAGGCCTGCGCATGGTACCAACTTGGCCTCCCATAAATATAAATAGAACTCACTCACGTCCGTGTATTTCATTTACTTTATTGTACCATGGTTTGCAAATCAAATTATTTGTCGTAAAAAAATCATCTGAAAGTTAACACCGAGGAAATGACTTAATTTTATGCTTTTAAATAGTTCTAAAGCATCATTTTTGATGACGACCTTATTTTTTGCTCTCGGATGCAGCTTTCCGGGTGATGCAGCGAGTTCATCTCCCGAAAAAGAATAGTCGCACACACGACAAATATTATCTGCTGTAATTTAATGTCGCGACACAGGCCATTACTATTGCGAAGCACAACAAATAACACGTGGGGACACCTGTCAATCATCGATGTATTTTTTTTAATCCGTGACGTCATTTTGGGGAAGCTCTTCGCTGAATAGAAATGGTTTTGGCTACATAAGCTCCAGACTCTATATTTCAAATATAGAGTCGACGTTCACCCAGACTGATGTGTTATGTGATTACCACATTATATGGTATGGAACGACTTGGACATTATGTGTAAGGTAACATATATTTCTTTTGTGTGTCAACATTTATGAAAGAAGAAAGGATGAGATTGTTAACTATGTGTTTATTGTGTGTGTACGAATGTTATTATATATGTAATGTTTGTTGTGTATACTTTCAGTTGTAACCACTTGGTGGGTTCTAGTAATAAATACTTACTGAGGATTCAGTCGTTTTGTTACTGAAAGCCTTAACAAAAATAATATATTTAAAAACAATTGGCAGGCAAAATAATTAACTGATTTGACAGACAATTTAAATGAAATAGTGACTGACCAACTGCCTGACATTCGAGGAGCCCTCCACGGTGACAGGGATTTTACCTTATCAGATATTTCATCTTCTTTGAAAGTCAGACCTTCTTTGAAAGTCAGACACAAAATTTGGACAAACATGACATCAGAATAACGAGACTTCTTAATTTTGTGAGTGAGAATTCCAAATTCCAAACTTCAACTGATGACAATTAGCAACCTCTACTGAAAGAGCAGTGTGATATATAATTATATATCTGTTCCATCTGTACCAATTTCCTACATATCTTCTAAACTGACTCAGATAAGAAACGCTCTTTATTACTGAACCCCTTAAAATGCCGTGTACAATATGTGACCAACGAATGACCAACCATCTCTCAGATAATCGATTAGATAATTATTTTTTGTGTTGCAAAGTATTTCAATTTACCTGACCATGATGTATGATTCCATTTTAGCTTTCAGCCAATCGTACAAACACATGGTAATTCTAACCGAGGAATATGAAACTAACGCGAAAATCAATTGTTCAATCGCAGAAATGTTGAAATCGCAAGCATTTTCAAACACAATTGCGCAGAATTAAACTCTCAATTGCATGAAATTCTCGACAAACGAGTGACTATAGCTTGCAGACAAAATCCGAGCTTGTGCGACATGCTTGTTTGATCAAAGTGCGTCACGTTGAAAAATAACTTGATCAGCAGTACTTCTCATAATCGGTTCATGTATCAATGGCAAATCTTAAACTCATTAACGAATTCCAAAGATACATTTACATAATAAATTGAGCCAGCCATCTGAGCCAGTGCTACTTAATTTAAAAAAAAAAATTAAATCCGCCTTACTTCTACGAAGTCTTCTGGTCCCAAGCCCAGATAAAGACTGAGAGGGAGCTTAACAAAGTCAAAACAATTCATTATTATGTAATTAACAAAGAGACCGAGTATAAACCGTTGAGTAAGCGGTAGTTAATTAACACCTTGATTAATACCTTATATATCCCAGACAGCACAACGACGTCGGCCCGACGTCGGCCCAACCATTGGTATGTCCGTCGGGGGCGACGTCATTGTGAAATAGAGATGGTCGACAACAGGTCGGCACCCGACGTTCACTAGATCTCTCCAGAACTGGAGGTCGACATGTGGTCGGCTGCCGACGGGAAACTGACCAGTGATAAATAAATCGCGGAATATTTATACATCACGTACCATATCGATGCCCGAAGTCGTATATTAATCTTTGCTACATAAATTCCACCCTTGAAGGTTTATTGCACGTTCCATGCTTTTATAGTAGTTTTTGAAGTGATTGTTGTTGTTTTCATACATTGGTCGGATTGCCGACCGAAAACGTCATTGTCGCTAATATGACGTCGTTGTACGTCTCGTCTGCTGTGTCAATTTGAAAGATTCGGTCACATTATTTTCGACTTTAAATTCGTTGCTGATCGGAGCCTAACATTATTGTTTCTTCTCTGATGTGGAAAATTAATCACAATCGGTGTTAATGATTACACAGAGGACCATGCATGCATGGATACATTTCCATGGCGGAATAATAAAGGTAAGTTTAATATTTTTCCAAAATATAATGCACACTCATGGAAATCATCCGAAGTTCCGGGCTTGATTGGTACCCCTAAATAAAACAGCTTAATATAATATAGAGCCACATTTGTCTATTATATAGAGTTTCTCATTGTATCAAACAGATTGTTATACGTTTTAGACTTTTAGTATGTTAACATGCCAACATTTATTTAATGTTGGTCTATTGTTAGCGCAGTCGGCAACCCGACGTCGGCAATCGACGGTGTCGTATTTATTAATTATTATCTATTGTCAGGTACATACTTACGTGTACCGGTATGTAATGTCTCAAATGTACTTGAATGTCAATTGAAGGTCCAAATTATGTTCTATTTTGTTACATCGCGGCCCAGTTCTGGAGGGATCATGCAACCAATTAGGTCTACACATTATGCTTAACATTAACTTTATATTCGGTCTCTTTATGCCACAGCAAGATTAATATTAGTGATATAATTGAGGACGTTTGGGTCCAGAACTTTCTTCGGCATTGATCAATGAAGAGTTTCTTCAATTTCCTTGTTATGATCTAGTCCTCCCTCACATGGTACGGTACATGTATAGATAAAGGGCACACATGTGCGAAAATTCAATGTAGGTTGAACCTAGTTCTGACATTAACAGGATTGTTCATGGCTTATGCAGTAACTGTTGATATGGCGTATGGATCAACATAATGCACCTTCTTCCAAATCACGTCAACAAAGTTAAAGTTAAAAGTTCTAATGAGCCATGTCCGTTTAAATTGTTGTAATGTATTCTATTTATATAAGGCCAAAACAAGAAGACGCTATGTTTCTGTACATCGACCGACCCTAAAAATAACCCGCCGACCCTAATCTTTTTATTGATATTTTGAGAAAAAGTCCAAATTTTCTAAAAAAAACAAAAAACAAAAAACAAAAAAACAAACAAAATTTTGTTCACTGTTTTTACCACTAATGCTCATAAATTTATATTGATGAACATTAGTGTGCAAAACACATGGTTTCTAACATATGCCTGTGAAAAGTGACAATGAAGTGACATTTGTCTCAAAAGCCCCAGGTGTGTGATGGGTTGTTGATTGATGGGCATTAATTTTTCAATTTTCATGCCTGCTTTACCTGTATGCCTTGCTTGGGACTTATGGAACATACTCATGGGTTCCAAATAAACATGCACGCACATTTATTATTTTCTTGGGAAATTTCCTCCCTGCACAGTGCTTATTTGAGTCTGCAAGTTTATTAATTTTGAGGCTATGAAAATTGAAATCAGAACAAACTCAAGATTTCTATATGATTCTGATACCAAATTGATGACTATGATGAGCTTATAACTTTATGCATGTACATATATGGCATACATGTGAACATTTAAATATTGAATAAAACACTACATGACACATACTATGTTGATTCCTATGCTTGATCTACATGTACTATAAATTTTTTAACTATAGTTGATGTTTTGCTCAGAGTTTCCACTGTGCTATTATTAACTTTCAATGGAATTTTTCCCCTGCACTATTATTTGGGCCTGCACTTTTATTTGGAGCCCGAGAGTACCGGTAGGAGCACTATCAACAGACATGGTGTGTGTATCTGACTATCTGTATATATACATGTATAGAGGTTATCGCCACATGTTAGGGGTACAGCTACGGTACTGTTTCCAAAAACTAGGCATGCTAGGTTGGGTGTACTGGCTACCTCCAGACAATGGGATGTAGTCGTCACAATACAAGTAAGGTATAATGGCGGTATTATGGGTAAAATTCTTATAAAAGTTAGTGACATCAATTTCGTACCAAGTTTATAGCCAAATTTATGAAAATGTGGCATGTGAATAATAAATAACATACTTAAGCATGAAGTAAGTTTGATCTTTCATCAATCTTAATGTCTATTTCCACAGTGTTTATCAAGTAATACTTTCCCCACAACACAAGTTGGCATTTTATGACACTTCGGTCGAGGCCTAACCGTTACATGCATATTCCTGGATTGGATATTAGGGCAACAGTCTCTTTTGTTAAATAGCAAGTGCTATTTTGAATTGCACGAATAAACTATTGGCAAAAAACAATTGTTGCTATTGACATGCCACATCGGTCCTCCCGCCCGTCTGTCCCAGTAGATAACTCGGCCATCTATTAGTATTATAGGTCATCAGATATCTTTAAACATTGAAAGGTATGTTGGCCAGCATTGGGGTCGATCGGGTACTTTCAAGTGTGCAAATGTGTTTAGTATTTCCCTCTATATCTTTACAGGACCACTGTTGGATATGGTAATAACAGCATATAACGCCCGTGAATGGAGATGTTGGTGTGTGCATGGGACATAGATGTAAATGGTTGTATCAAGGGAGCAATGTCGGTCGTCTTAAAACTTGCTGCATGATGGTGACAAAATTGTATGTTAGAAGCAGGATACATGTAACAGAGAATTAAATGGAGACACGGACTCAGTGTATATGAGTGTTAATGATTGCTTCAAATGCGCTTGCTTCAGAGTGTGAACAAATTCTCATTTCTTATCGAAATGGCTATGTATCGATCGGAATGGCACATTGAGATGTCCCTCAACTCGGATCAACCTTGATAATCGGTCCCGATTTTCGCATATATCGGGGTTCAAATTGTGACAACCTAATCTAGCCCAGATTGCGATGATCTATGTTCACGATACATGTGGGAGATTTCCGTGTGCTGCATGGTGTTTGTCATTCTGTTTGTTGTTCCCTGAAGAGGAGTATATAACATTACGTATACGTATGTGACATGAAGTGTGAATCCCGAGTCCCTACATGCATGTGAAAAAGCCAACCATGCAGACTGAACTCTCGGTCGAACTATATATGCGTAGATATATATGGCCTAAAAAAAAATTATCCGTGTTTCTGCTAACGGGACCTGTCTAGGGATAGGGTAGGTACGTAGGGATTTAATTTTATTTATTTTTTAATTTTATTTTTGTTCACACCCCGCTCGGAGGTGCTCCAAGCTGTATTTATGATATTTTGACAACCGAGTGGTCATAAACAGTCTTAAATTTTATTCCAAAATAGAGGGAAGGAAGATTGGATAGATATTAGATAATTAGATATACACAATTGATGGATTACACTCCCCATTAATTGCATGTATAATACAATTTGTATTCAGTATTGAAATATATGTGTAAGATGATTTACAAAAAGGCTCGCGTTACAAATGGGCCTGAATTTACCCCGCGTTACAAATGGGCCTTAATTTACAACTTGTAGGTTTACCAAGAACTGCTGAAGGAATAATATACATGTATGTATTCAATTTGTATATTTCCTGGCAACAACTGGCTGTGACCCATTGACACTTCACACCAATGGTAATCACAAACTTATACATTTTCCTGAGTGACCATTTAATTGCCCCAACAAATTCCAAACAACGAATACATAGAAATGTGTTATCCAGGTTTTAAACTAGATTGGTCACTGTGAAAGCTGTATTTATTATTTATATTTTGTTTTAGTTGCTGATTGTTTCCCGATTAATCAACCATAGTCACCATACCCAGTTAAAATTTGATATTGTCTAACATAAAACTAATAGTATCAAAATTATTTAAAAACTTGAGTTTCTCAGGCTTTAAAATTCCAGCGTTATGTTAAAACTGACAACGATGTATTTTGTACTGTCTGTGCACTCTGTGGCATGCAAATGAGATGAACTCAGTATTGATCACAATGCTGTAAAGATGCAACTGTATTGACCGTACTTCAATCATGACATGAATACATGTAGCTATATTGTAGCTAAGGCGAAAACAAAACTACTTGTTTCCTATAATATGGAAACAAAAATTCCAGGTAGACAGGAAGGGAATTTTTTTTTAAAGCAAGCAATATGTCTAGATCATTAATGCTTAAATGTATCCTCATATGTGGAGCCTGTCTATGCATTATGTGGGGAAAGAACTGAATCCCGCTCAATAAGGTGATTAGTTATACATGTATATCAATTTTGACAGGAAATTGGCTCCCAGGTGCCTGAGTATTACAAAATAGCAGAAATAGATATTAAAAAGTCTCCCAAAATCAGATTAAGAAGTCATCTAGCCACTGGAGTTCGCACACACAAGAGGTACATGGTGATCTTAAAACAACTGTGTTAAATATTATGAGCCATGAATAATGCTATGTGATATTCTATACTCTATTAAAATACAGTAGTTTATAGTAGTGAGAAATTCTATGAAACAATCACTTAGTTTAAACAATATTTTATTTGAACAAAGTTACAAACAATCACTTGTCACATATGTCCCAGCTCATTTAAGTTCTATTAACCAACACTCCTTCACATATCAAAGTTAATAAAGGTATATATAGGCTCAAACATTGACCAAAATACATCGTTTTATGTTTGTTTAATGTTCCCTATTTTTGAGGTGGTCCGTAAATTCGCGTTTTTTGGAAGTTTGTTTCCAATTAACCCCGGTTTGACTGGGTTTGATGGGTTTTGTGAGCATGATTTTCACAGTTAATTAGTCTATTAATGACTCATTGAATTAAATTCATGACTGCAAGTAAAAGAAAATGGAAGATTATTTTGCACATTTGGACAGGCAAAAGCAAAGAAATTACCGAATTTACCTTAGTTCAGGAAAAAAATAAAATTACAGTCCGGAAAAATTAGGGTCGGGGGTTTTGAACATGGGTCGGTCGGGTTAGCAGAAACACGGATAATTTTTTTTTTAGGCCTATGATGTGAACTGGAAAGTTAATCGGAATTTCGGAGTATTGGAGCTTCGTGGTACAGAGTTTTGGACCTTCAGGCAATCGAACCCAAGAAGATTAGGCCGGAAAAATCTTAGTACAGGAAACTCTGGGATATAAAATTTAAAATTCAAAATTCCAGACATTATGTCTAAAGCAAGTCTGACGAATTTCACAGAGAACTATATACGTGCGGGCTGATTTATTAGAGACAAGTTAAGCACCATTTCGGACACCGTTGTGTAAATATTTAACACTATACTGATCGATCCACTAAAAGTATATACATAATAAATACCGTTATACGGGTTTTTGCGTTGAATTTTAACATTAAAAATTGTTGGCAGCTATTTGAGGTCTGGGTCGAATATACGCAATCTTATAATTTTCCACTTGAATTATCCCTATCAATATCAGTAGCTTTGTTTGATTTGTAATGTATAATTATATAAACACGATTAAACATTGACAATTAGCCATTTTTCTTCTGGCATTTATAACCGTTTCAAAATTTGTTCTGTGACTTCTTGGTTAACCGGAAATTCAGAGCATTGCAATCGTTTTAATCTTGTAGTTTAGTTTGCAATTATAGTATATAGAGCTCAGTAGTTCACATGACCACGAACTGGATCACGCCACAATTATTTACTCCATATCTATGCCCGTGCCGTAGCTAATATTGAGTAGATAATCATGCATGGCACGATCAAGACCACGAAAAACCTTCGTGCCGACTGTGGTCGGCGGCCAACCATTTGCCAACGTCGGCTGCCGACGGTCGGCAAATGACATCGAACCGACGGTGGTCGGCATGACGTCGACTGCCAACCATATGCCGACGTCGGACCGACGTCATAGCAGACGGCCACGCAGACGTCGGCAGCCGACTTCGGGTGGCTATCTGGGATAGTGCTATACGGCCAAAGTTATGTTCGTTGTTTAGTAGCTTTGTATTCAAATAATGCTAATGTGGCTGTGTTCGTTTATGTTCGTGGTTTATAGTCACTAAATTTAGTGGGTGGGAAGAAGACGGCTTCAAGTTCAATATAGTTTGTCGGTTTTGCCAGTGCAGAGGAACTTATGGCCCTGGTAGGCACACATGGTAGGGAGATATCTAGATCTTTCATTATTTGTTGGTGAATTTTGTAAATTGTAATTTGTATAAGCAAATTACTTAATTACTAAATTAGCTGTTTAGCATGACGAGATTGTCGAGAGTCGGAGAGAGGAGAATTGAAATAATCATGTTTATCGATAAAGCCATTAAAGGAATGATTCAAAGATATGGTATATTACTTCAGAAAGTGCAATTGTTGAAATTAGATGTATAGTTTGAAAAAAAGTGATAACTATCGACATATATTATATACTTTGAAAGCTGATTTAGAAATTTGTTTTCCGGAAATTTCCCGCCAAATTGGCAATTCAAATTTTCAGACGAGGAAACGGAAAATTATAATTAAATATTTAGTCAAGAAATGTACTTTTAATTTGATGTTTTCTTAAAATTTAGGCACTATACATTTATAAAATTATATATAATTAATACAAACCAATTTAGTTAAAATTGTTTCTAATTTCTTCATTTATGTACTTCTTGTTCCGTCCAAAATGTTAATTCCAAAACTTGGAGTAAACCAAAAACTGTTTCCGGTTATTTCCGGTTAAACGAGGTTACCTCCCGTGGAATATTTCATGTTTGTCATTTTGTAGAAATTTTTCAGAGGAATTCGTAAATAATCGCTAATTAACCGACCATGGCTTCGAACATGGAGGTTGATAGTAATGATACAACTGTGAACAAAGTCATGGCATCAACAGGGACGACTGGAAGCGTTTCAATTTCATTACACCCACTTGTAATAATGAATGTGTCTGAACATTGGACAAGGGTTCGTGCTCAATCGGGAAAACAGTCACAAGGTAGACTAAAAATACAGTACTTAAATAAAACGTAATATAATGATAAATGGCTGATCATGAATGGACATGATCTATTGGTATCATGGTTAGATGTTTGCTTCGCTTACTTGAGGTTGTGAATCATCATTGGGACAGCCACGATCCACACTTCTGAGTCTTCTCTCTCAATTTTGTCAGGTCAGCAGCCTTCTGAATTCAGATTGTTTAGCTTCGACAATCCACTGCAGCATCCCTTTATCGTGGCCCAGTATACCGCTATTCTCAAAGTAATTGACCAGAAAAACGGGGTGATACCCCGGTCATGACCGCGGTGATATCGGTAATAAACGGTAGCGGTATCGAGACGGTCATGGCGTGGAGTTATGGTATTGGGCGATAATGATACCGTGGTCTTTTAGCGGGCACCGCATTAATTTTGTTGAATACCGCGGTGATTTTCATGGAACTCTTTTAGGGGAGGTATTTACTCACACATACTTGTTCGCGTTAACAAGCGGTATCAGTAACGCGGTATTGGAGGATACCGCGGTATAGTACCGCCATATTAACGGGGTGACACCACGTTATTGGTGGTCAATTACTTTAAGTATAGCGGTACTTCAGCAAATGGCTTCGCTAGCCGAAATACTGTATCTATAGAGCGTTTCCGTGTGACGTCACACACCCCAGTTTGCATTGCGCGGCGCCATATTGGATGTAGCAACGGGTATAAACAAGCCACTTTTGCGGGAAGTTATAGTTAATTATAATCAGGTGTCTCATTCGTGTGCATTGCCTATCAACCAGTGTTTTGTGCACACAATGTTATTTACAGTTGAATGTAAAGATATAAAATTACAATCTAAAAAATCGAAATAGTATAGTCCCGATCGATGATGTGTTATGAATATTAATTGTGCCGCGAGTACTTTTTATGTGAAGTGTTAAATATTGAAAAACCCAATATTAACTCATTGAAAAACATAAAACATTGCCATGTTTTTGACCAAGCACGCCAGTGGCGGGCTAACCTGCTAGTCTACTATATATTTTAAGACTTCCATATATATACATGTATATGTGTGTTTGTCCTTTGTAGACTCGAAAACGGCTCAACCGATTGAGCCCAAACTTGCTACCTATGTATATATATGTACATGAAATTGATTTAACACCGTGGTGATATTGACTTAAAATTTCTGCTATTCAAGCTTTAAATAAACATGCATATTTAGAGAATTATACAAGTAGTTTCGTACAAGTAGGGCCTACATCTATACATATCGCATAGAAAGGATAGATGCCATGCTAACCTGTATGATCCGTCTTCTGCGAACGTTTAACTTAATCGAAGTCAATCCGTTTGAGAATCTAAAGCTTCCTCCACATGACTGTGACAAGCCGACAATGCACACATGTAAATGGGAATCAACAAAAGTCTCCAAGCGAATGACAAGAAATTTAACACATTTCACGTGCTTCCCGCTGTGTACATGCAACCTTCATAGAACGAGTTCACTTTGTGCTATTGTTGCCACATGAAAACAAGTAACTGACTCCATAATCGGCGTTTTTCTTTCATGTACTTAATGATGGCCAAATAAGATGTGGAATTAAAAAAAACACCACGTTTTGATAATCCTTTGCATCCGGTCGCAAAGTTGTTGACACCTTTAATGTGACTCAGCCAAGTTACGGGAAACGGATATGTATATCGTTATATTTATTTTTTGCCAACTTTAAATTTGATGCCTGAGGGTGTAATGTTTAACAAAAGAGAGATTATAGATTAATTACGACATGTACACCTCCTATCGGCTTCAAGTTATTTCATCAAGGTGGGAGCTATAAATTAGCACTGTTCCGATATTAGATAGTCTATTTTATATTGAAGTTATATAATGGTGTTTGTTTCGCACTTTGATACAACGTAAGCATCGATCTTTGTTGGTTATCGGAAATGGCAAAAAATCACTCTTGTTTTTATGTGTACCCATACCATGTATGGTACACATAATGCTGACGTCCGGATCAACCATCCGTCGTTCGTCCGTCTGTCTGTCCGTCCGTCCGTCTGTAGACACTTGCTATCCGATTCGATTACTGGAGTATCTTTTATCGGATCATGTTCAAATTTCATGTGCATGTTTACAATGACACACCCCTCACCTGTATAGTTTTTGGTATAGATCGATTGATCGGTTTAGAAATTATTAACACTTTGCATCCACACATGGGCATGTGCTATCCGATGCAATAACCCAAGTGTTTTTTGTCCGATTGTGTTCATATTTGAAATGTAGGTTTATGGTGACACACCCCTCACCTGTATAGTTTTTGGTATCGATCAGTTGATCGATTTAGAAAATAATTAACCCTGCGCACAAATTCTATCTGATGCATCTAAGTCAAACAATTTGCATATGATCTGCCTCATATTTCTTACCTAGGTCTTTGTTAGCACGTTCTTTATCTGTATGGATTTTGGTATTGTTTTGTTAACCCTTTCCACTCTTGTTTTTAAATAGAATTCATCCAAGCTGTGAAGACTTAAATCATCTGATCAGCACCAAATTTGATACATATGATCCTCACCCCAAAATACAAATCAAGTTCAAATTTGGGTTTGATCTGATATATTTTAACAGAGTTATGGACATTTGTAATTCAAGTAAATGATCATGTAACTAAATAGCTGTTGTCTGCCAGTGTTGGATTTTAAGACAAGTTGTCTCACACAGTGCCTCTCTTATTAGTTTTATTTATTTTAGCTGTACACTATATTGAGTTAGATAGCCTTGGTGGGTTGCAGGTGGCTGTCAAGAATATAATTAATGGATGGTTCTCTATTCTGTTCTGTGCAATATTAAGTTAACCCATTTGTTGAAACAGGTTCATTATTAGTTAATGTACACCTACTGTATTCCAAAATTACAAATTGGAATAGTCCATTGTTTATTTGTTGGGATATTTTACAGACATTTTTGTTTATAGACATTTTTGTTTACACTCACACTGTAACTTAGAAATAAATTAACCCACCCATTCCATAGTTACATCATTGAACATTATTAACCCTCTCCGCACATCATATGGTCTTCTGATGTTTTTCATGTGATCATTCTCCTATTCTATGTCCAGGTTGATGGTGATCCACTTTTCCCTTGCATATTTAATGATATTCTGCTGTTTACAGACATTGTATCTTTCAAATGATCAGCTTAGAATAAAGTTAACCATAGATATACTGTATGCAATCCAATGTTATGACTCTAATATTATCAATCTGACCATTCTCATATCTCACCTTTACTTATCTAATAATTCTGCTTTAAAATATTTTATATCCAACCATTATCAATCACATTTAATAATATCCAGGTCTATACACCCATCACTTGTATAAATGTTCAAGTATTGATTGGTCTCTAATTCAATGATCTCATAACTTTTTAATATGTAGCTAACGCAACAATATTATGACTCAGGTTCCAATGTAAGAAGTAGATAAATAGAGTTGTTATGTTCTTAATTTCATAACTATTATATCTTTAACAGCTATGGTGCATGTGTCTGACTGTGGTTGGGTTATTTAGCTTTATCACTCTATAACACATACATGTATCTGTGTTGGAGTTGCCCACTTTTCGCTTGCATGGATTTTGCGTTTAAAATTAACCCATTCCATAGACATATGATATCCGATAGGCAGATATTAAATTATCCCTTGAACCAGGTTCAGTAAGGATTTCTATAAGCCACCAATTGACCAATATTCATCATCAGATGAAATATCTTATTTTTAAATTCACTCAATTGCATTTGGGCTGCAGAATAATAATGGTGCTGGTATTCTTGAGACTACTTATTGGTCAAATATTTCTCACCGATAACTTTTATAATCTCATCCAGGTTAATCATGACACATAAATTTCTTCACCTGTATAAATTTTGGTATTGATTGAATGGTTTTGAAAATATTTATCCCATATTTAATAATATTCTGCTGTTTACAGACATTGTATCTTGAAATTTAATGCCATATCCATGGTCATATTGTGTTTATGTGAGCAAGTTGCCCAATAAGTCTGATTCCACTTGGGAACTATTAATTAATAGCAAGCTGTGAATTGTTGAAAGTCTTATACTCATGAAAAAATTGGTATACAGATTTTGAAAATAGCTAATCACTATCGCCAAGGTATGGGTTAAACATCTGCCGATCGTGATCGGCCTCTCGTTTATCAAAGTTGCTCTCTTTGTTTTTGTTATCAAACGGCTGTCACTTTTACAAGATGCTTCTACACACATATAGCCATCTTGCTTGAAAATATCGGAAAGAAGATATATTGTCGTGTTACATTCATACAGCGTTTTAAAATACACATAAATGCAACACCGGGGAGCTCATTTGTTTTGATAATACATGGACTACATGTACATTATCATTCATTGAAAACAAATTAGGTAAACCTGTAATAATTTTATTTCAAAACATAACTGTGGTATATATGGATCTGTAACGTTTGGCGACAGATCCGAGTCTACACTCTATTCTTTTTAATAAATATCGCACCCTATAGTAGGTTTATCTAACATTTCGATGTATTTCTTTTAGAAATGTTCATGATTATTAATAGCAGCCCTCTTAATTCAGATTGTTTGGCTTCGGAAATCCGCTACGGCAACAGTATGCCGTGCCCCAGTTTGCTTCAGCAAATTTCTTCGGCAATGCTGATTGCCGTAGCCAATTATGAAGGCTGTTAATAGCGTTGGCCAATATTGCAATTAATTCCGTCGAAGCCATAACGAGAGGTTTTTAAAGTAGCTTTCTTAATTAATCCTATTAATTCAATGCTTGTTTATGGATGTCTATACATCCAACATGGCGGCGCGTCTCGTATCCAATCACGTGATTAAGAACGCTCTATAGGGTTTCCATGCAGGGGCTAATACTGGCCTTTATAGGCGCACAGGGAGGAAGGTGTCTGTGTTGTTAAAGTTAATCCTGGAGGCTGCGAAGGATAGAAATCTCCAGGAACAGTGATCTTGCGGAGAGTCTTCACTGGCCTTAGGAATTCCTCTGGCGCACACAATAGAGTCATCAAGTTTTTTCCAATCGATGGTTGTTTTAGTGAAAAAGGAGTGTATGTATTGGTATTAAATGGCCATTGGTTATTACAAACCTCATTTCGACGATGTAAGAAATAAAGTCCGGAAAAGATGTTGCAGTGATTTTCCTGTTTTCCTTTTTTTGTGTCAGGAAGTCATCTACATTGAGAGCTGGCACCATCCCCTTCACTATCTTACAATGTATATAACTGGGTTAACTTTATCTCTCGACCTCTTTCTTGAAGTGATGGTAATTCCAGTTCATTTAGCATGTCTGTTACTGAGACACCCATTCGCCTGGACATAGTTGTTTTTGATGAATCTGGCACCCTGTCGTTGTACTTTCTCTAGGTCTGTTATGTGACTTATGTCTCTGTTCACGTGGGTCCCAAACTGCAGCTCCGTATTCTAGTATCTGTGAAAATAAATAGGGAAAAAATTATCATTACCATTGAAAATATCATTAAATGCCCTTGTGATTGTGAACATCCATACCAAATTTTATTGAGAGCATATAACCCATGATACAGGTATACTAAGTGTCGGTGCACACCATCCCGATTGTCCTCGATTAATCCTGCTGCAGGATAATTCGGGGACAATTGGGACCGTGTGTGGCTGTGTGCCTAACAATCGAGCCAATTTCGTTGGCTCAAATTTAATTGGAGGGATCGAACTGAATTGGATTTCATCAGGAGGATCCGGCTCGTGATGATGGAAATGTGCATGTTTTGCTTGTCACATGACAGAATGTCACATGACCAAATCCTCATTCGAAATGTCAGAACAGTTAGCAGCGATCGCTATTCAAAATCAAAGTCAGAATGAAAGTCAATTATTCTGGTCGATCAACAAGGAACAATGGCTGGTAGACCTGTGGGCAGAAAATGAATGCCTGTATAATAACAGTGCTGCTTGTTATGCAGATCGCAACAAGAGGGCGACAGCAATTATGGTTATTGCTCGTGACCTCAATATATTATTGTTAATAATATTAGTCTTTAGAAATACCGGGTACATATTAATATAAACCACCATGACTACATTGTAGCCAGTTGGCTATAGACTAAAGTGACCATAGCATGATTATAGGAATGGAGTGAAAATTGGAAATTCCAACTCACGATTGTGCCCTGGCCCCCAATTTTATTGGGCCCAAATATATTCGGCAGCCTAATTAACCGGGTACAATCGGGACCATGTGCTTCGATCCTAAACCTCAAGTTATGACCTGTCTGTTAATTTACCACTACCAGGTCTGGCAAATGTGAAATTTAGCTACAATAGCTAAAATTTATAGCTCCCCTAGCTGAGTTCAGTTGTAGATTATACTGTGCAGTTTGTAATTTTCATGCATATGCACATCAAAACGAGTTACTTTTGGCATGATTGTTTTCCTAAATGAGTAAGTCAAGGATCATTGCTTTGACAAACTGCTGCCATTTCACAGTAAATGACTGCCAATTTTTCTAATATAAACGCTATAATTTTTAGCTCACCTGAGACAAAGTCTCCGGTGGAGCTATAGTCATCACTCGTCGTCCGCCATTCATCCGTCAATCCATCCATCCATCCATCCGTCCGACAACAATTCTTTGAACATCATCTTCTCCAGATCCATAGGACCGAATGGGTTCATATTTGGTGTGGATGTTCCCTTGGTGATTCACCTTCAGATCTGTTCAAATGAGGTCACTGGGTCAAATAGCTGCGAAGCCAGGGCCATAACGCTTTCCCTCCATAGTAAATTCTTAAAAAGATTTATTCTCAAGAACCATCAGGCCTATTTAGTTTATATTTGGTACGGAGGGTCCTTGGGTGACTGGGGTTCATATTTGTTCAAATAGGGTCACTGGGTCAGATATGGGCGGAGCCAGGGACATAACTCTTTAAAAAAATAGAAATGTTTTAGATTGAAATCCTTGCTCAATTTAAAAAAGAAAAAAAAGTTCTAAATGAAAAAAAGTGAAAATCATATATTTTTTCATTTTACACTGTTTAATTTTTTTATTTTTTATTTAACACTTTTTGAAAGACACATCACTTACCCATATCCCCTTTTTATGTTTTATCGTACTATTTTACCATTTAAGTATGAAGCGCATGCTGCAGTGGTCTCACTTCATAAAGGCACTTGACACAACAGTTCTAACATCTTTGTGGTTATGATTGAATTGTTGAATTTGTTTAATCTCAATAAAACCGTATATATTCATACAGTATTTGAGATAAATATGAACCGTATGTGGTTGGCATCTGAAAGTGATTATCTATCACATGTTCTGAAGCCATCTCACCCTCGGAAGTGTGAGGTGTGATTAGCCGACTGGTAATTGTAAACAACCCACTTATATTGTTTTGAAATGAGTGGGGACAATAACGGCTTCTAATGGTTTTTCCAAATTAACCCAGGGATAGTGAGATGAACTCAGAGAAGTTTATTCAGAATGTGAGAACAGTTCAATGTTGTTTATTCATGAATTCGCCGGTTTCTCATTCAAACCGACTAATGTGACTACTGCCTATTATCTCTGAATGTTTTTGTACACCGCAACAAGTTGTGGGGGGGGGGGGTATACTGGAATCAGCTTGTCTGGTCGTCAGTACATCTAGCCGTCCGTCTGTTTGTCCCTGGAAACAATTTTGTCCGAGTTTTTATTACTACATTTTTTTATGTGTAGCCATACCATAGTATGGTACACATAGTGTCGACGTCCGGATTGACCACTCGTCGTTCGTCCGTCCGTCCGTGCTAACAAAATACTACTAATGTGACTAAGAAGGCACATATACATCCTTGGTGCTCACAAAATTGCTTAAGTGGCTAGCCACATTATCAACCTTATTTGAATTTTGACACCTGAAATGTGTTCTAAGTGGCTTGAGGAAGTCACTTGAAAAAGTAGTTCTTTAAAAAATGGAAACAATTTGCCCATCAATATGGATGTCCAACCGGTGTTCTATAGGACACGGACGGACGGCTTAAGTGGCTAGCCACATTAGCAACCTTATTTACAAATATATAATATTTTACTTAATCACACTTTATTTCTTAATGAACTCTCTAGATTGTGAATGAAGGGTAATCTGCTGACTACTTCACATGCGCCAACCTTAAGTCACAGAATACATTGACACTTTATTTGCAGCCACGCAACTAGCATTTCGTGAGAACACTTTTTGAAGCCACATAAAAACGATTTGTCACATAGGTATCTAGCCACTCAATTGTGTAGACACGCAAGTGGCCATTTGTTCCATCTGTCTGTCTGTCCGTCCGTAGACACTTTATGCATAATGCGATAACTCAAGCATTTTCTATCCGATTGGAACCAAATTTTGTATATGGGTTTCTCAGGCCAAAATACAGATCGAGTTCAAACATGGGTTTGATCCGAGTTATTTTTACAGAGTTATGTATCTTTTTCAACTTAGAATTCACGCATTCTGCCATAACTCAAACAGTTTTTATCTGATTGGAACCAAATTTGGTATATGAATTTCGCAGCCCAAAATACAGATCAAGTTCGAATATGGGTTTGATCCGATTTATTTTAAAGGAGTTATGACCCTTTTTCGGAAAAATAGATTTTTTATACATGTAGATTGAACTTCTTGCTCAATTTAAAAAAAAATTATAATAACATTTTTGTTAACTTTTATAATAATTAAAAAAAAAATTGTCATTGACACTTTCATTTGTTTGAATTTTATACCATTAATTTGGTGCGATGTCCTGTTTTGAAATTAAGAAGACTTTATTGCAATAGTTGCATGTAATATAATGATATCAATAAATTACCAACATCAAATATCCATAGTATTTGAGAGTACGTTTAATAGATGTCATTCCAAGTGAAATATGTTATTAATTGAGTGATGACATATGGTTCAGAGCTCAAGGGGTAGTTAGGTGAAGGTAAAGATAAACAACTGCTCACTGGCTGGCAAATTGTTTAATCCTATCTGTCCAATTGATTAATGGCAGTATGAGACTCTTGCTATAATGTACAATGACTCTTCCTCATATCTCCTATCTATGGTTATCTTGGCACACTATTCACTTCTAATGATTTTGGTACTGACTGATTAATTGATTTAAAAGAAATATATTAACCCTTCAGACACATGCTTTCAATTTGAAATTAAAATAATGGCTTATAGCCAATATTATTTAGCTATGCAGTAGGTAACGGGCAGATAAATTTACATGACTATTGTAGGTGATGCCTTGTTTTGAAAATCAAGATGGTAGATGTTAATATTTCCAGGAACCCTATTTTCCCATTTGTTCATATTGTCATAGTTGTTGGACTCCAAGCTACTTGTAAAACATTGTGATGTGTGAAACCATTTGATTGAGGGCTACTTACTTTCTTTATATGAACTATGGTAATCTGTTTCGATTCAGGGGTCATAGGGGCCAGCATCCTCAGCATATTATGTCTGTATAACATTATATAGATAACACTTTTGTATTGTATAAACTACATATATTTTTGAAAACCATAATCCCTGTTATGAAACACTTGTACCTAACAATGTACATGTACCTAACAGTAAAAGCATTCCTTATTACACAGGTCAGATATGATCTTATCTGTCCATGTTTTATAAACAAACTAGCAGATCAGCCCGCCACTGGCGGGATTCGTCCCATGCCTTTGTCAGAAACATGACTATATGAGCGTATATGAGCAAGGACACGGGCGCATGCGAAATTGGACCTGATTTGACCTTGAATTGACCATTTTGAAGGTCAAGGTCAGGTCGGGGTCATGATTTGACCCTTCCAATACACTCCCTGGACAAAAGTATCCCTAGGTATCAAATATCGTCAAAATCTGCCAGTTTTACCTGATTTGACCTTGAATTGACCATTTTTAAAGTCAAGGTCAGGTCGTGGTCATGATTTGACCCGTCCATGACACTTTCCGGAAATAAGTATCCCTAGGTAGCAAGTTTGGGCTCAATCGGTTGAGCCGTTTTCGAGTCTACAAAGGACAAACACACATATACATGTATATATATGGAAGTCTTAAAATATATAGTAGACTAGCAGGTTAGCCCGCCACTGGCGTGCTTGGTCAAAAACATGGCAATGTTTTATGTTTTTCAATGAGTTAATATTGGGTTTTTCAATATTTTACCCGATTTGACCTTGAATTGATCATTTTCAAGGTCAAGGTCATGTTGGGGTCACAATATATAATTTGTGGGTACCCGTTTGAAGGTTAAGACTGACCTGATGTAAAATTCCCCCGTTCCTAGGAACGACAGACATAAGAATGTTTCACACAATGCGACGTCGACGATCCCCGTGTGTTTTTACACTTATATACGAAGTTTGAGCTCACCTAGGGCGGAAAAACTTACCCGATCCGCGTTCTTAGGAACACAACACGCTCCGCGTTCTTAGGAACAAAACACGCTCATGTCTATACACGCCCAGACCCAGAAGAGGTATGATTTTTTTTAACCTGCCCGTGGCCATTGAGCAGCCCCTGACAGAGGTTGTCCACCCTTACGAGATGGTCAATAGTCCCCACAAAGTTAATCCCGTCGTGAACCCCATCCTCGCAAAGAGCGGACAGTCAATTAATCCTGTCGTGAACCCCATCACCAACGCGACGTAATTTTGTTTGGTATCATGTGTTGCGTTCTAAAAATAGGAAAGCACTTGTTCCCGTATATCTCTCTGCACGTTGCGTTTGCGTAAATACGAAATTGTGAGTGTTGGTTTGTAACCGGGATTTCTGAGAAGCATTATGCCTATATCCACACTAACTACCCCCCCCCCCCCCCCCCCCTAAGCCCTGAACTAAGTGTCATACATACTATAACAATGATGTTGTAAGAGTACTATGGCATCCAATAAATCTCCCCGCATAGGAAACCACTCAAAATTATTGTTCCCGTATATCTCTCTGCAGATGCTAATAACGTTGAATGGTAAACAGACGCTCTTTATAGCGATGCGTCAAAAACAAACGCTCATTAAATTATCACTTGATTAACCACCGCAGTGCCGTTTATTGTGCTCTGAGCTTCTCCAAAACGCGACCACGGCGGTGTCGGTGGTATTTTACACTTACATAGGAAGTTTGAGCTCAATCTGTACACGCGTTTTCGATTCTATGAAGTACACACATACATATATATATATATACGGAAGTCTCAAAATATATAGTATAGACTAGCAGGTTAGCCCGCCAATGGCAGAGTTCGTCAGAAACATGACAATTTTTAATGTTTTTAATTAATTTTTTTTTTTCCAATGAGTTAATATTAATTTTTTGTTTATAACATGAGTTAATTGTGCATTTTTAATTTACCGGACTTTTTTAATTAATTTTTTTGATTAATTTTTTAATTTAATTTGTTTTGTTCAATGAGTTAATATTAATTTTTTGTTTATAACATGAGTTAATTGTGCATTTTTATTTACCGGATTTTTTAATTATTTTTTTTTATTAATTTTTTAATTTAATTTTTGGTTTTTCAAGATTTTACCCGTGCATTTTAAATTTACTGGATTTTTGAATTTTTTGAATTTAATTTTTGGTTTTTCAATATTTTACCCAATTAGACCTTATTTTACCCGATTAAGGTGAAGAAGACATAAGAATCACACAACACGCAGTACCCGTCCCTAAAAGAGGTATGATTTAAGGTACATCGGGCGGAAAAACTGATCCGATGAAAATTTCCCCCGTTCCTAGGAACGACAGACATAAGAATCACACAACACGCATTTTTTGTTTTCACACAACACGCAGTACCCGTCCCTAAAAGAGGTATGATTGAAAATTTCCCCCGTTCCTAGGAACGACAGACATAAGAATCACACAACACGTTAATTCTGCCTTTTTAATCGAGATAAATGCATTGCGTGTTTTGCGTCCGTAGTTTCGTACGCATGGTTAACCGTTTAGCAATGTCGATGGCAATAAAGAGCGTTAGTCGGTTAACGACTCTAAATATGGTCGATATAAAGATCGTTTATGCCTTAACCCCCGAAGTGTCGTTTGCGGTGATTTTATTGATTGGGAGTGGAGAATGAGTGCTCAGAGCTCGTCCAAAATGCGACGTGGACGATCCCCGTGGGTTTTTACCCTTATATACGAAGTTTGAGCTCGATCCGATCATGCGTTTTCGATTCTATAAAGTACCCACATACACACATATATATATACACATATACGGAAGTCTCAAAATATATAGTAGACTAGCAGGTTAGCCCGCCACTGGCGGCATTCGTCCCATGGCTTTGTTTCAGAAACATGACATTTTTGAATATGAATTTAATGCACCCAGGGCCGATAAGGTTCGGGGTGATTTATGTGGTTCTTTGATCCTGTCATCCGGCAGACATTCCGGTTTTTCGGTACGATCCGTTCCGTATCGGCCGAACTTAAAGTCCGCATTTTACATCCGCCCGGAATGCTGCCTCCTTCCGGTAACTGAGAAAGCAATTCACTTTTGAATTATACGCATCGCGCTCGGTTGTGTGTCGTCAAATCCTATCTGTTTCCATCCGTCACCGTGTTTCTTCGCCAGCCTTCATTTATTCGTCTATCATCTTGTTCCTTGTGCGTTCTGTCTGCGTCCTGTTCCGTCGGCGTTACCTATTTTCGTGGGTAGCGCACGTGTTTCCCTGTTTGTGTTTGTCGTTTGGTGGCAATCACATATTTCTCTTATGGTTCGTACGGGATCTCGCGGTCGGGCCCGCGACCGTTCGTCTCGTAGCAGTCGCCAGGATGCGTCTGCCAGCTCGTCTCGTGCTGGTCCTGCTTCCAGTGACCGTGTTGGGCCTTCTTCTCGGGGTTCGGCCAGTGTGTCATCTGTGGCTGATTCACGGGTGCGCGGCCGTGGTCAGCATTCGCGTGGCAGGCCTGCTCGTGGCTCTGGACGGGGACGCCGCGCCTCCCGTGGCCGGGTTTCCCATTCTCGTGGCCGCGATCCTGTTCGTCAGCCTCGTCGTCAGCCCAGTCGTCAGTCTCATCGCCAGGCTAGTCGCCGACAGGATGGTTCTCCGCGCCCCAAGTTTCCGCGCTATGGATCCAGGTCAGCGTCTCCTTTGTCGACCCGTCGTCGCAGCAGTTCTGATGACAGCTCCACTTCTCTCCGCCGCCGCGAGGATTCCCGTGTGGCTTCAGTGATCCACCGACCGAACGCTCCGGCAAGAGACAGAACTGATCCGGGTAATGCCTTATTTAGTTTTCCATCCTCGCTGGTCTCCCCATTGGGACGCCCCCTTGCCGATTCCTACGGCGGCAGATGGCTATGGCTCTCATGTTTCCCGATCTATTCGCGACAAAATTTTCCGGGGCGATTTTATCAATTTGGATCAGCTGCAGGAACCTGCCGCCTCTATTCATACCGTTGACCCCCATCAGTTGGTTGTCTCTGCTTCCGGGCGCATCCGTGTTGCGCCAAGCGGGCATGCTGCTCCAATAACGTCTGTTGACTCGTGGACCGATGCTTTTCTCACTTTCATTTCGGTATACCTCGACGTTCACCCTGAATCGTCGGCCCAGCCCCTTTTGCGTTACCTGCGCACCATTCGTTGGGCGGCTGCTAAATGTGGGGGATCTGCCTGGCAGGTGTACGATACCCAATTTCGGTTGAAGTGGGATGGTAATACAGCTACTCCTTGGGAGACCATCGACCCTAACATTTGGCTGCTGGTCATGACGCCCCAGGTTCGGCAACCTCCGCAGCCGACTCCGCCTCCGGTTCGTGCCTCCGGGCGTGCAGACAATTTTCCCACGCGTCCGGGCCGTCCCAGTCCCGTCTGTTTTGAATTCAACGCCGGCCGCTGCTCCTGGCCAAACTGTCGTTTTCGACACATCTGCAACATCTGCTCAGAGCCTCATGCCGCAACCGCTGCCCATGGACAAGACTTTCGCCGCTCAGCCCGCGGCGGTCGCCAGCAGCGTCTACCAGCTCGCCCCTTCCGCCGTTAATCTAGACTATTTGTGTTGGTGGCTTGGGAGGTACCCTCGCCACCAAGTCGCGCGGGAACTCCGGTTCGGTTTTACTCATGGGTTTCCACTCCATTATACTGGCCCGCGTATGCCAACTGACGCTCCGAACCTCAAGTCTGCTCGTGACCGTCCCGAGGTCGTCCGGGAAAAGATCCTTAAGGAAGTTCGCCTTGGTCGCATTGCTGGTCCTTTCTGTGCTCGTCCAATTCCAACACTCCGCGTGTCGCCGCTTGGACTGGTGCCTAAACATGAACCTGACTCATTCCGTCTCATCCATCACCTCTCCTATCCGGCAGGCCAGTCGCTCAATGATCATATTCCGCGCGAATTCACTACTGTCACATATACCAGTTTTGACGCTGCTGTTGCCACCATCCAGTCCCTTGGGGCCGGGACTTTGCTCGCGCGCGGGGATTTGGAGGCTGCTTATCGTAATCTTCGCATCTACCCGGGCGATTTCGATCAACTTGGTTTTAAACTGGACGACATGTATTATTTCGACAAATGCTTACCTTTCGGCTGCAGCGTGTCGTGCGCAACTTTTGAAAAATTCTCGACATTTTTGGAATGGGTTGTTAAGCAGCGGTCCGGCAACCCACACATCTTGCACTACTGCGATGACTTCCTGTTCTGTGGTCCGCCAGCCACGTCCCAGGCCTCAGACAGTCTTGACATGTTTCATCGCGTTTGCTCTGATCTTGGCGTACCTATTGCTTATGAAAAAACGGTCTCGCCCACCTCGAAGCTCTGCTACCTTGGTCTCGAACTCGATACGTTGGCTAACGCGGTGCGTCTCCCTGCTGAGAAGCTCACAGCCATTCAGTCCAAAATCTCTATGGCTTTGCGCTGCCGTAAAATCTCGGTCCGTGAACTACAGTCGCTCATTGGCTCATTACAATTTGCGTGCAAGGCGATTCGTCCGGGCCGCCCATTTTGTCGTCGCCTGATTGATGCCCTGCAGGGATTTTTCTAAGCCGCATCACAAAATCCGAATTAATTCTGGCATGCGTGCCGATTTGGCCACGTGGTTACAGTTCTTCACGTCATTCAATGGGATCTACCTTTTCCCTTCTGCGACCTGGCTCCATGATACCGACATCAATTTCCACACAGACGCTTGTGGTGGTCAGTCCGGCGGCTTTGGCGCTTATTTCAACGGCCTTTGGGCTTTTGGCAAGTGGCCCCTTCCTTGGCATGCTTTGGGCCTGACCCGCAATATGGGTGTCCTCGAGATGTTCCCAGTCTTAGTGGCCATCAGCGTCTGGGGGCGTCGCCTCCGGAATCATCGCCTCCATTTACACTGTGATAACATTACCGTGGTCCGCGCCATCAACGACCAAACTTCCAAATGCAAGCCGCTCATGGCCCTGTTGCGCCAGCTGGTCCTGCTGCTCCTGTCTCACAACATCTCCTTGCGTGCTTCATGGATCGCGTCTCGTGATAATGCTCTCGCTGACAGCCTCTCTCGTTTCCAGATGAAACGTTTCCGTCGACTGGCGCCGTCCGCCGCCCTAACGCCAACACCATTTCCCAGGTGCTTTTGACTTCCTCCCGGGCGCCAAAAACTCACCGCACGTATCGCACCGCCATACGGGCTTATCTCGATTTCGCACACCAGCATCGCTTGGCCGTTTCCTGGCCGCTCCCGGAACACGCTATCGTCGGGTTTATCGCGGGGCTTCATCGCTCCCAGCATTCTGCTTCAACCATTTCCACCTACCTGGCTGCCATCGGTCGGCAGCATCGACTCCGGGGTATGCGAGATCCAACTTCGACTTACCTCATTCGCCAACTATTGACCGGGGTCCGTCGCTTGACGCCTTCATCATCTCGTCCTGCTCCAGTGACAATACCTTTGCTGCGCACCTTGCTCCGCGTGCTTCCTCGCATATGCTCGTCGCCACATGAGGTCGCTTTGTTTACGTCTGCCTTTACGATGGCCTTTTTTGGACTGTTCCGCGTGGGGGAACTGGCCGCTGTGTCCAAGGCCGACTTTGGACATGCTATATTTCTTCGCGATGTCTCGTTGTGCGGCTCCGCCATTGACGTTTGGCTCCGGCATTCTAAAACGAACCAATGTGGTCCTCCCGCTCATATTCGCATTCCGTGCCTGCCGACTGATCCACATATCTGCCCGCTGCGCGCGGCCACCACATTTCTTGCCATTCGCGGCTCCCGGTCGGGACTGTTCCTTTCTCACCAGGCTCAGACCCCGCTCACAGTCGCGCAGTTTCGGGCCGTGCTCCATCAGGCTTTGCGTACGTCCGGCTCTCGACAATATATCACGCCGCATTCATTTCGTTCGGGTGGTGCTACCTATCTGGCGGATCTGGGCACCCCTTACCATGCCATCCAACACCGGGGTCGTTGGCGGTCTGATGTTTGTCGTCGATACATCCACTCAACATCTGCTTAGTCTCGTTTCAGTAGCCATTATCTGGGTCTTGGGTTCGTCCCACGTCTACTGGGCTCACCAGCGTGCTGTGCGGCGTCCTGTTGGCCAACATCTCCAGCTGTCCAGCCGGGGCGCTTCTGTTAGATGGATCGGCACTCGTGGGATGCTCTGGGGCGATTTCCACGCCACGTTCGACCGGGAACTCGCCGCTTGTCCGCAGTCTCGGCATCCTACCCACATCATCATCCAGCTTGGTTCTAACGACATCACAGCCGGTGGGTACCGTGAATTGCGTGCCAGTGTTAAGCGGGAACTTTCTTATGTGCAGGAAACTTTGCCTGACTGCACCCTTATTTGGTCACACGTGTTCCCGCGCCGCTATTGGCACAACGCCCATCGCCCGAGTATTGGTGCTCGCCAGCGCCGGGACTTTAACCAACGCATGTTGGGCTTCGTCTTGCATCACGGGGGTCGTGGCATCAAGCACCCAGACATTTGCGCTTCTGATAAGGGCATGTATCGTTCAGATTGGATCCATCTCTCCCCCGTCGGCAACGATATCTATCTGAATAGTCTCCAGGGCGCCCTGGAGACCTTCCTGGCATCTGACACTATGGTTTTCCCGGTGGTTTAACTGTTTCATTGATGTATTTGGGCATGGAGCTCCTGGTTTGGGGGAGTGCTGCGCACTCTATGGCGGTCCTGCAGATAGTGGTAGTGGTAGTGTCGCCATAGCGTTATAACCTGTCTGGTAACTTTGATGGGTGGCTTATCAATAGTAGCTTAGTATGTTTATGACTGCGCAGTCATCTTATGCTTATTTGAGAGTGCTCTCGATCTGTAGCCTGAGTGTAATATTCCAGGCCTGTGCTTAGCCATAGGGAGTTGGGCTGTCCAGTGGTCTCTACTGCCATTCATGCGTCGCACTCGTTGGGCTTCTCCCTGGTGGCCGTGTGTGCTTATTGCTTAGGGCGCCTCATAGCAATTCTTGGGCGCCGGCTCCGAATCGAACCTTAGCTCGTCGGGCCATGCTCATGCCTGCGCTGTACAGCAGTATTTCTTCAGCGTTCTCTGCTTCGGCTTCTCGTCAGAGCGAAGGCTCTGCTTAATTGGTTTTCCATGCGTATGGGCTATCTGCAGGACAAGCTTATAATTTCATTAAAGCTGAGATCATAACCCACTCATGTGTTGTCATTTAAATATTCCATGCAGTAGTGGCAGGGCTGTCACTGGTGGGGGTAGTGTCTCTTGGATCTGAGTGATCACATAATGCACCCAGGGCCGATAAGGTTCGGGGTGATTTATGTGGTTCTTTGATCCTGTCATCCGGCAGACATTCCGGTTTTTCGGTACGATCCGTTCCGTATCGGCCGAACTTAAAGTCCGCATTTTACATCCGCCCGGAATGCTGCCTCCTTCCGGTAACTGAGAAAGCAATTCACTTTTGAATTATACGCATCGCGCTCCCTCCCTCCCCCCCTTGGAGCTCCATGCCCCGCTTTGTTCGGCGTCCCGAGTGGCACGCCATATTCATTGTTCTGTGATGCCTGTTTTGTTTTGGGCCTAGGGCCCTGTGTATTTGCATCTCGTTGCTGCTGTTTGTTTTCCCTTTCAGGTGCTGTGTCATCAGTGCCATTGATCCAGCTTTGGTGCGTCCTGCAGGGGTAACTTTGGTGTTGCCCGCCCATACCACGGTGCTTAGCCATAGGGAGTTGGGCTGTCCAGTGGTCTCTACTGCCATTCCTGCGTCGCACTCGTTGGGCTTCTCCCTGGTGGCCGTGTGTGCTTATTGCTTAGGGCGCCTCATAGCAATTCTTGGGCGCCGGCTCCGAATCGTACCTTAGCTCGTCGGGCCATGCTCGTGCCTGCGCTGTACAGCAGTATTTCTTCAGCGTTCTCTGCTTCGGCTTCTCGTCAGAGCGAAGGCTCTGCTTAATTGGTTTTCCATGAGTATGGGCTATCTGCAGGACAAGCTTATAATTTCATTAAAGCTGAGATCATAACCCACTCATGTGTTGTCATTTAAATATTCCATGCAGTAGTGGCAGGGCTGTCACTGGTGGGGGTAGTGTCTCTTGGATCTGAGTGATCACATAATGTTTTTTAAATTTAATATATTTTGTTTCTGAATTGTTTTTTTATTGTTAATTTTTTTTAATTTTAAATTGTTTTAATTAAATTGTAAATTGTTTTAATTAATTTTTTTGTTTCTGGCGGAAAAATTTACCCGTAGAAATCCCCCCTTCCTAGGAACGACAGACAACGCATTCTTTGTTTCGTGAAATCTCTCTACGATAACATTGCATTGAATTTAAAACAAACGCTTCCCGTCGGGAAATCTGTCTGCATAATATTTTGAGTCTGCCGTACCCGTCGTAATGTCGTGAAATCTCTCTGCATAATAGATAACATTGCATTGAATCTGTTGTTGGCATTCAGAGCTTCGGGTCATTGTTGTTGGCATCACGGCTCCCCGAAAACTCTCACATTGCCGAAAACGTGTATTTAGTAATATCGTTGTTGTTGATATTTACGGCTTGTGGGCTATTTTCTTATTTAGCAAGTTTGAGCTCAATCGGTTCCAGTCTATAAAGGACACACTCATATATATGACACTTCCCGTGGGTAGCAAGTTTGAGCTCAATCGGCATTCCCTGGAATTTCCCGTAGATTGGCAGATTCCAGTAGCTTTATAACGGTATATCTGGGGAGAAATCTGATGCTATATTCGTGATTATCTGGGATGATTTCGGTATATAAGTATATACTGTAAAAACAAAGCGCGCCATCCGTGCTCGCAGGGTTGGTCAGAAACAAATGTTTTTTAAATTTAATGTATGTTCCGTATATCTCTCTGCAGATGCAAATAACGTTGAATGGCAAACAGACGCTCTTTATAGAGATGCGTCAAAAACAAACGCTCATTAAATAATCACTTGATTAACCCACGCCGTGCCTTTGCGGTGATTTGAGATTGGAGAACGGGTGCTCTGAGCTTCTCTAAACCACGACCACGGTCGTGTCGGTGGGATTTGACACTTACATAGGAAGTTTGAGCTCAATCTGTACACGCGTTTTGGATTCTATGAAGTACACACACACATATATACGAAGTCTCAAAATATATAGTATAGACTAGCAGGTTAGCCCGCCACTGGCGGCAATCATCAGAAACATGACAATTTTTAATTTTTTTAATTCATTGTTTTAATTAATTTTTTGTTTTTAAATGAGTTAATTGTGCCTTTTTTAGTCGAGTTTTTTTCCAAAACTCGACTTATAGTTTGATGGGGGACGGTGGGTGGGCGACGTGTTTTGCCTATAACTCAACCGTTTTTTTTTGGTGTGTGAGTACATATCCATGCACGTAAGCTGCAGACAAAAAATCGGGTTTGTCCGCACATTTATTACAGAGTTATGTCCCTTTGAATTTTCAGCTCGTTAGCGCGATAACTTCAACAAACGTTATCCGATTTGATTGAAATTTGGTATATAGGTGTCTCCCAACAATATCTCGGATGAGTTCGAAAACCGGCCTGGTCCGATAAAATTTGATAGAGTTATGGCCCTTAATTAGTCATTTTTCACGAATTTTCAGCTTGTTAGCGCGATAACTTCAACAAACGTTATCCGATTTGATTGAAATTTGGTATATAGGTGTCTCCCAAGAATATCTCGGATGAGTTCGAAAACCGGCCTGGTCCGATAAAATTTGATAGAGTTATGGCCCTTAATTAGTCATTTTTCACGAATTTTCAGCTTGTTAGCGCGATAACTTCAACAAACGTTTTCCGATTTGATTGAAATTTGGTATATAGGTGTCTCCCAAGAATATCTCGGACGAGTTCGAAAACCGGCCTGGTCCAATAAAATTTGATAGAGTTATGGCCCTTAATTAGTCATTTTTCAAAAAATTTCAGCTTGTTAGCGCGATAACTTCAACAAACGTTATCCGATTTGATTGAAATTTGGTTTATAGGTGTCTCCCAAGAATATCTCGGTCGAGTTCGAAAACCAGCCAGGTCCGATAAAATTTGATAGAGTTATGGCCCTTAATTAGTTATTTTTTCACAAATTTTCAGCTCGTTATCGCGATAATTTAACAAACATCATCCTATTGGATTGAAATTTTGATATATAGGTGTCTCCCAAGAATACCTCGGACGAGTTAGAAAACCGGCCCGGTCCGATAAAATTTGATAGAGTTATGGTCCTTAAGTAGTCATTTTGTACGAATTTTGAGCTCGTTAGCGCGATAACTTCAACAAACGTCATCCGATTCAACTAAAATTTGGTATATAAGTGTCTTCCAATAATATCCTGGACGAGTTCGAAAACCAGCCTGGCCCAATAAAATTTGATAGAGTTATGGCCCTTAATTAGTCATTTTTCGTGAATTTTTAGCTCGTTAGCGCGATAACTTCAACAAACGTCCTCCGATTTGTTTAAAATTTGGAATAGACATACTTGCCAAGAATATTTCGGACGAGTTCGAAAACCAGCCTGGCCCGATAAAATTTGATGGAGTTATGGCCCTTAATTAATCATTTTTCGATTTTACCTATTAATTAGTCTACCGATACTGATGCACACCAATTGGCGGTAGCCACCGGCGGTAAGCCACCGAAAATGAGACACAGCATCTCTGATGCCACCTCTTGTAATTTTTTAATTTAATTTTTTGTTTTTCAATTTTACTTGATTTGACCTTGAATTGATAGTTTTCAAGGTCAATGTCAGGTCGGGGTCACAATTTAACCCGTCCATGACACTTCCCGCACAAAAGTAGCTCAATCGGTTCGAGTCTATAAAGGACACACACATATATTTCAATTTTACCCGATTTGACCTTGAATTGATCATTTTCAAGGTCAAGGTCAGGTCGGGGTCACAATTTAACCCGTCCATGACACTTCCCGTAGGTAGCAAGTTTGAGCTCAATCGGTTCGAGTCTATAAAGGACACACACATATATATCATTTGTGGGTACCCGTTTCAAGGTGAAGATCACCTCGTGCGGAAAAACTGACCCGATGAAAATCTCCCCCGTTCCTAGGAAGCCCTAAGTACGTAAGAATCACACAACACGCTCATGTCTGGATACATACGCTCACACCCGGACACAGACGTAAGAATCACATTACACGCATACGCCCTTTATCAACGACACTGCGGATACGAACGCTCTTTAACTATGAACGCGATTAACCACACAGTGCTGTTTTTGTGACTGGGAGTGAAGAACGGGTGCTCGGAGCTTCTCCAAAACACGGCGACTACCATTCCCGTGGATTTTTAACCTTAGACAGGAAGTTTGGTCTCGATCGGTGCAGCCGTTTTCGATTCTATAAAGTACAAATATATATAGGTACATACGGAAGTCTCAAAATATATAGTAGACTAGCAGGTTAGCCCAAAATTATTTTGTTTGTATTTTATTTATTTTTTATTTTTTAACATTGCAATTTTTTTTTTCATGAATTAATTCATGGTACCCGTCCCTCAAAGACTGACCCGATGAAAAATTCCCCTGTTCCTAGGACATATATGACACAACAACCCATTCTGCCTTTTTAATCGAGATAATTGCATTCCGCGTTTTGCATGAACGCTCTTTAATATACAAACGCTCATTAATTATCACGCGATTAACCCATCAATCCCCATTACGGTGGCAGTTGAAGGGTGAAGGAGTGGTCGCACAGGCTCACAAATGGTCCGAGTGCACTGCCTGTGGCTTTTTACCCTTACACAGCAAGTTTGGGTTCAATCGGCCCAGCAGTTTTCGTCTCGATATCCCCAGTTTCCGATGACGGTCAAATGCCGTATATTTTCACTAAAGTAGATAAACGCTCTTTAATAGCGACGCGTCATATACAAACGCTCATTAATTATCAAGCGATTAACCCATCAATCCCCATTGCGGTGGCAGTTGAAGGGTGAAGGAGTGGTCGCACGGGCTCGCGAATGGTCCGATGACACTTCCCATGACTTTTTACCCTCAGATAGGAAGTTTGGGCTCGGTCGAGCCGTTTTCGAATCTATAAAGGACATACATATATATATAGGGAAGTCTTAAAATATATAGTAGACTAGCAGGTTAGCCCGCTACTGGCGTGGTTCGTCTGAAACATGACATTTTTTAAATTTTTTTTTTTTTAATTAATTAATTATTAAAATTTAATTTTTTTTCAATGAGTTATGAGTTAATTCTGCCTTTTTAATCAAGAGAAATTATGGTACCCATCCCTAAAAGAGGTATGATTTACCCGATGAAAATCTCCCCCATTCCTAGGAACGACAGACATAAGATGTTGGCAGTCTGAGTTATTCTCTCGATCGAATGGCAGTCTTGCTATTCACGGAGAATTGCAAATCATAGATGCGAAAGCACTCAAAAGTAGTGTTCCCGTATCTTCACAAGCAACCACCTCGGCCTTCGACTTCGGAGCGCGACGGAGATCGGTTTGCCCGTCTTTGCGAACGGAAAGCACTCAAAAGTATTGTTCCCGTATCTTATGACTTCCAATAAATCTCTCCGCATAATATAACGTAAACAAAAGCCCTAATGCAATATGCGAAAGCGGAAGGTAATAAAGAGCGTTAACCGGTTAACGAACCCAAATATGGAAGATCTTTATCAAGAACACTGCGGATAGGAACGCTCTTTAACCATCAACGCGATTAACCCCCGCAGTGCCGTTTGCGGTGATTTTGATGATTGGGAGTGGAGAATGAGTTTTCAGAGCTTGTCCAAAACGACGCGACGACAAAATCCCGTGGGATTTTACCATTAGATGGGAAGTTTGAGCTCAATCGAGCCAGCCGTTTTCGATTCTATAGAGGACAAATATACACACACACACACATATATATTTTTATATGGAAGTCTCAAAATATATAGTAGACTAGCAGATTAGCCCGCCACTGGCGGCATTTGTCAGAAACATGACCATATGAGCGTATATGAGCAAGGACACGGGCGCATGCAAAATTGGACCCGATTTGCAGATTAGCCCGCCACTGGCGAGATTCGACCCATGGATTTGGTCGATCCATTATTTTTTGTTTTACAAGGTAACCCCATACAGGCACGCCGACAGCATGCTGATGCCTGAAATATCATTTGCGGGTACCGTTTGAAGGTCAATGTCACGTCCTGAGTTGACCATACATAACAAATTTCATGTTGCTGCTGCCCGAAATATCACTGAAGGTCATTTGCGGATACCCGTTTCAAGTATTCCCCATCCCGTGTTGAGCACAGTGATAGAGCTAACAAAGCAATCTCGACTCCACATCCCCACCTGGATAATTACTGACCACTCGACACGTCGCAGAATGCGGAGAACAGATCATTTCCGGAAAGCATGCAAACAGCGTATGCGAAAACACAAGGCAATAAAGAGCGTTATTCGGTTAACAAAACCAAATATGGAAAATTAGCTCGCAAACAGCTGTAAGCGAACCCCAAGGCAATAAAGAGCGTTATTCGGTTAACAAACAAAAATATGGAAAATTAAGGAGCGTTATTGCATTAACCACTCCCTGCCAAGGACGGTGACAGGGGGAATGGAGAATGGGTGCTCGGACCTTCTGAAAAGCGGTGTGATGACACTGGCGTAGCTTTTGACCCTTAGATAGGAAGTTTGGGCTTAATCCGTCCAGCCGTTTCCGAGTCTATAAAACATATACATGTACATATATATATACATATATATATACAGAAGTCTCAAAATATATAGTAGACTAGCCATTGAGCCCGACGTTGTCCGGGCTATTCAAAAACCAAATTTCAAGTCGATAGCTCTACCCGTTTCCGAGATCTGGTCTGCGCATGCGCGAAACTGGCGTCGCACGGGCTCGGCGACCCGATAAAATTCGTATCCGGGGCAAGATACATTCACATACCAAATTTCAAGTCGATAGCTCCACCCGTTTCTGAGATCTCGTCTGCGCATGCGCGAAGCTGGCGTCGCACGGGCTCGGCGACCTGATAAAATTTGTATCCGGGGCATGATACATTCACATAGCAAATTTCAAGTCGATAGCTCCACCCGTTTCCGAGATCTCGTCTGCGCATGCGCGAAGCGGGCGCCGCACGGGCTCACCAATACGACAACGACGACCGCCTGGTCAAACTACACACACGTACCAAGTTTCGTCCCGATCAGTCGAGAATCGTAGATTTGTATTAATGACATACCGGTACAGACATACAGACAAACAGAAGTCTTCAAAATATATATGAGACTAGCCACTGGCGGGATTGGTCCCATGGCTTTGGTCGATCCATTAATTTTTGTTTTTCAAGGTAACCCCGTACAGGCACGCCGACAGCATGCTGATGTCCGAAATATCATTTGTGGGTACCCGTTTCAAGGTCACGTCGGTGTTGGATGGACAACCCGACAAAAATATTCCCTGTCCCGAGTTGACCATACATAAAAAAATTCACGTCTCGACTCGACACCCACACCTGGACACCCACACCCACACGCAGCACAATAGGCAATCATTACTGACCACTCGACACCTCGCAGCACAATAGGCAATCAACGCACAGCGCGTATTAACCATCACGCGATTAACCCATCAATTCCCATTGCGGTAGCAGTTGAAGGGTGAAGGAGTGGTCGCACGGGCTCGTGAATGGTCCGATGACACTTCTCGTGGCTTTTTACCCTTACACAGCAAGTTTGGGCTCAATCGGTCGAGCCGGATTCGAGTCTATAAAGGATATAAAAATATATATAGGGAAGTCTCAAAATATATAGTAGACTAGCAGATTAGCCTGCCACTGGCGGGATTGGTCCCATGGCTTTGGTCGATCCATTAATTTTTGTTTTTCAAGGTACCCGTCCCGAGTTGACCATTTTTATCATTACATTCACACTCCAACTCTCACATTGTAGAAATATGACGGACATGTCACATTCAAATAAGTTAACTAATGCTGAAGTTATCAATCAGAAACCATCTCGGATGAACGGATGGACAGACAGACAGACATGCCACTGGCGGGATTGGTCCCATGGCTTTGGTCGATCCATTAATTTTTGTTTTTCAAGGTAACCCCGTACAGGCACTACCCACACGTCCTACAGGGTCAATGACGTCACCCGTTAAATCAGATAAATCCTCTCGGCGATGACGTCAATAACGGTATGATTACGGACAAACTCAAAAATTACCAAATTATGCTAGCCCCCCTGCTGCTGAAAATTACAATGTATTTTACTTGTCTGGACACAGACATAAGAATAACACTACACAAAAACAGGCTTGTATGATGTAGGTGAAGTAACTCTAAAATTTCGGCAAGTATTTACTGCAAATACAAGAGGTACGATTTACTGCAAGTACGTTATTTACACGATGCGTCGAAAATGGAAACATAAGACGATCAATGGAATCAACTCAAAAGTATTGTTCCCGGGCAATACAAAATATCTTATGACTTCCAATAATTCTCTCCTCATAGTCCACACCCTGGGGCATAACTGGGAAGTGAAGACATAATTTTAGAAGGCCTCACAAGGGATGAATTTACGCCGAATTGAGTGATTTCGAGTGACAAAAATGACGATGTCGGAAAGAATAAAATATCTCGAACCCGGTGGTCCTAGAATACGATTTTTCATGGGACAGGCCCCATGCTTTAATTGTATTAGGCAATTATCGAAGAGACATAAACACATTTATTAACAATTTCGCCAGCCTTGGGAAGTTTCGTAGAAGCGAGTTCTATGCAATGGAAATGCATGCATATTTCCGATGTAATGGTTTAACAGTGTCTAAACGCTCTTTAATAGCGACGTGTCATATACAAAGTTTTCGAGTCTATAAAGGACATACAGATATATATATGGATATATTCCTTAGTTCTCAAAATGTATAGTAGACTAGCAGATTAGCCCGCCACTGGCGGGATTGGATTGGTCCCATGGTTTTGGTCGATCCATTAATTTTTGTTTTTCAAAGTAACCCTGTACAGGCATGCCGACAGCATTCCCCTTCCGAGTTGACCATACATAACAAATTTCACGTCAATGTCACCGCTGACGACCGAGATATCGCCCAAGGTCATTTGTGGGTACCCGTTTCAAGGTCACATCCCAGTTTCCAAAAGCAAAAGATATGAGGTATAACTGGTCAAATATGGACCCTGGTGCCCAATATGTAGCAGCTCAGAAAACACTCGCAGAGCCCTAAAATTTATTAACATAGGATTTCCCATTCAAATCGATTTATGTCGATAAAACTCCTATTTTTCAAAATTTTCAGCTGAGACTTTGTGTGTCTGCGTGTAATACTTATATATTCTTAAAATGACAGAGTCCATCACGTAATTATGTTTTAGATGGAAGAAATTAAATTGTTTCGATGCTAAATTTCCTGCATCGCCTATGCGTTGATATTGTAAACAAACTTTTCTCAAGTGTCGTTTTGGTCCAACTATAAGTTTTTCGACGGGGAGAGCTGATCCGAATAATAGCTAAGATGTATTTAGATAGAATTATCAAAAGAATTTGACCGATTAGGGTGCATTTTAAGAGAATCGAATGGAGAAAACTTGGTAACGTTTTTCATCAGAAAAGCGAATTCTGCCATCACATGTTTCTGTATGATGTATGCGAAGTAACTCTAAAATTTCGGCAAGTATTTAACCCATCGATTCCAAGGACAGTGGCAGGGGGAATGGTGAAGGAGTGCTCGGACGTTTTCAGAAGCGGTGCGATGACACTTCCCGTGGCTTTTTACCCTTAGATAGGAAGTTTGGGCTCAATCGGTCGAGCCGTTTTCGAGTCTATAAAGGATATACATGTATATATACGGAAGTCTTAAAATATATAGTAGACTAGCCGATGAGCCCGACATTGTCCGGGCTATTCAAAAACCAAATTTCAAGTCGATAGCTCCACCCGTTTCCGAGATCTGGTCTGCGCATGCGCGAAGCTGTGGTCGCACGGACTCGACGACCCGATAAAATTTGTATCCGGGGCAAGATACATTCACATACCAAATTTCAAGTCGATAGCTCCACCCGTTTCCGAGATCTCATCTGCGCATGCGCGAAGATGGCGTCGCACGGGCTCGGCGACCCGATAAAGTTCGTATCCGGGGCAAGATACATTCACATACCAAATTTCAAGTCGATAGCTCCACCCGTTTCCGAGATCTCGTCTGCGCATGTGCGAAGCTGGCGTCGCACGGGCTCGGCGACCCGATAAAATTTGTATCCGGGGCAAGATACATTCACATAGCAAATTTCAAGTCGATAGCTCCACCCGTTTCCGAGATCTCGTCTGCGCATGCGCGAAGCGGGCGCCGCACGGGCTCGCCAATACGACAACGTCGACCGCCTGGTCAAACTACACGCACGTACCAAGTTTCGTCCCGATCGGTCGAGAATCGTAGATTTGTATAAATGACAAACAAACATACAGAAAAACAAACATACAGACAGAGGTCTTCAAAATATATATGAGATAACAACTGGGGAGAATGACTGGGGAGAATGGGGGGGGGGGGGGTAGTAATTAAAGTACAATTTAAATATGAGATGGAATCCCATACATGTATGTTGTTCTAAGCAGTCTGGCTTGTCAACAAATTATAATTTGTCTTTAGAAGTGAATAAATTTTGAATATCTGGCATGCCAAAAGTGGCAGAGATAGGGATTTATCACTTTTGTTTCCAATGTGTTAATTAACTTACGGTAAACTCCTAAACATATCCTCCGAAATCACTAAACCGTTGGATCTCACAGTGAGAGGTCTTTGGATAAATAGGGACAGAGTTATGAATTTAAAACTTCTCCTCCCCCACCCCAAAAAATACTTTAACCGCTTCTTAAGACAAATTATTTGAGCTTTTGATTTCAATTTGGGTACTGATGTATGGATTCCTGTGATCATATCTTTGAAAAATGATCAGTTATAGCTAATCGCTATCGCCAAGGTATGGGTTAAACATCTGCCGATCGTGATCCGCCTCTCGTTTTTAAATGTGGCACGGAAATTTAGTACCATGGGAACCTGTGCACTTGCAATTATGAGGTCTGTCTGATTTTTTGTACAGGTATGGGCCTTTTTCGATTTAGAGAACATTTTCGCAACATCCATAATTTTGTCCGAGCTTTTATTCCTACATTTTTAGGTCAATGTTTTTTAAACGTCTGTCGGACTTTTATTTTGTGGAATTATCCCTCTTTTTTAACTTAGAACATTTTCACAACATGCATTATTTTGTCTGATCTTTTATTCCTACATTTTCCAGTCAATAGGTTTAGGATTAGGGTTTAGAATTACCTGTTAGGCCAAAAAAATATATACCTGTGTTTCTGGTGACATGCAAGAAAAAAATAGGGGGGGGGGTGGCTTTTCATTTTATTTTATTTTTTTCATTTTAATTTCATCTTTGCTCAAAATTAATGTGAATGCGACCCCAAACCAACTTCTCCTTGTTTGTAATTGACTTATAAAATAATAAAACTAAGTAGATTCCATTAGAATATAGTGTAGTTTATTGTTTTATTGAATAAAACATGGAAAAGCATGATGTTTACAATAGAGATTGATATTTGCCATGAAAAAGCTATTAACGTTTGTGAACAATATTCAACCTGCTTAAAAGATCACCACCCTCCCACAAATGCTCAATGTTTCCATCCATACTAGGGCCTCAAAAAAAAAAAAATCTCTGTTTCTGATAATACAGGGAAATTTTTCCAGACAGGGATTTATTTTTAACCAGCCATTTGAAAGCGATAAAATAGTGTAGTACACCCCTTTAACATGCATTAAAGAGTTTTTAATATCACATACTTAGTGAGGTATGTCATTTTCCTTTAAGCAGGTGTACACCTATATCAGTTCACTTGATCCCAATAAACTTTCAGAGACAACTTACAATGTATATTTTTGCTACTAGAATGAGCTGAAGAACCAAGTTATTGGCTATGACCCATAGAGTTATTCATCTTGCATGGAATATCTCTCTGATGTTCATGGACTTGAGGTTACACATTTTATGCCATCCTATTCAGTTGTGCCTACGCAATTTTTCAGGTGGTGCTGGTGTTGAAAGGGAGATCGTTTTATGCAATAAATATACTTGCTATTTCAATCAAACATATTGTATGTTCATTCCCTCATATTTCTCTTCATAGAAGACCATTATTTTTAAATGACAAGTCACAACTTGTCCATATTATCAAATCACTAAATAGTATCGTTTCAACCCTGGAAAGTTTTAATTAGCAGAATTTATTACCTGCTATCTTTCAGTGCAATTAACAGCAAGTTATCACATACAGTACATGTACATGTTTGGACATCAGATGATCAGAAATGCGTGTTTAATATTTGCATGCAGTGTGAGTTGTTTCTATCTTACTAGTATTTGCTACTAAGTCGGTATAAAGATCAAATAGTTATGCTGAGTTGATTCGCGTGACCTGCACATGTTTGTTGTATGACACAGTTACCCACTTAGTGTTTCCTTCATAACAGGCAGTTGTTTATTTAAATTGGGTTAAGCTCTGGTTTCTGTGAATACTCCAGGATGTCTATTCATTTTATATTGGATATATACTGCTATCTTCTGGTCAATGGTGACGGCGATTTCGGCTTTTACCTGGGCAATGTCAATTGTCGACGCTACCGGTAATTCCCAGGGCTGATTTTCCCGCCAAAACGAACGTGCTTTTCACTGCTTAATTTTGTCGCGAACAGAGTTGTCTTTCAAGCTTGGTTTTTCGCCAATTCCGCAAAGGAATTCAAGGGAGCTACCGGTATAATACATTGTAAATAATGCCTACATATAACCAGGGATGTGGCTAGAGGGTCTCCGCTGGGGGGGGGGGTGTCCACCTTGGGAATTTCCAACTGCACCCCCCCCCCCCCTTGAGTCGGAATCACACCCCCCCACACCCCCCCCCTCTAGCCACATCCCTGCATATAACTACAGAATGTTGAGAAAATCTATGTCCAAACTCATTTAAATTCTATTAACCACTACCCCTTCACATAACACATTGAGTTAATAAACGTATATAGGCTCAATCATGAACCATAACGGTCCATAAGCCTAAAAGAGATCGTTTTATTCTTGTTTCATGTTCCCTATTTTCGAGGTACCGGTACTACGGTAGTAGTCCGTTATATTGCAATGAAATTCCCGGTTTTTTTTGGATGCGTTTTGTGAGCATGATTTACACAGTTAATTAACTTAATTATGCTAATGACTCATTGAATTAAATTAATGACTGCAACTAATAGAAAATGGGAGATGATTTTGCATATTTGTACAATGAATTTTTCCAGGTGGCACAAAAATAAAACGGGATGGGTACGAATTTTGCAAAATGAATAAAATGAAAACCGTCGGGAGCTCTGAAATAGAGGCGGGCGGGTCACAGGAAACACGGGTATATATTTTTTTGGCCTTACCTGTCTATTTTTCATTTGGAGGTGTGTTCACGATAAATTAGCAGATGACTGTCAGACGAAAAGATAATATTAGTGCTGTTCAAAGTATTTCCATACATTGATGGGAAATGTTCAGATAATAAGTTCAACAAATGACCTATGAACTTATTACATGTATCTGAACATTTCTTAAGGGAACTACTCATCAATGAGTATTTAGTATAGAAAGGGTTAAAATGAGTAATGCAGATATTTGGGATTTAAATTGTGTCTGCCATAATATAATTACCATTTGAAGACAGTGTTTATATCTTGTTTTGAATACAAATTATATTACATGAATCAGCCCTCGAAATTAGCTACGGCAAAAGGCTATGCTGTATGCCGTAGGAAAAGCCATAGAAGCCAATATAGAATTTAATGCAATTCTAAAGCAATGCTAGAGAAGAAAAATGTCAATTAAAAGGGTTGCATGAATTTGCTACCAGTACCTTACAAATGATGCTTCTTTTGATTGTAAATGTAACAAATTATGTCAAATTTTTTTTATCAGTGATGTCTTTCCATCAAATTGCTATTTGGGCCTGTTCAGACTGCTTTTCATGAGATGGAATTATGTACTGATTGCATGCTATTTTTACAGAAGATAATACTACGCATGTACAATCAGAGATCATCAGGCAAAAATCAAGTTCATTTTGTTGTTCTCTTTGAAATGGTTCAGATCAACACAGTGACAATTTAACTTATTCTATACTAAATACTCATTTGTGAGTAGTCACTGGTCGTTTGTTGAACATATTATCCAAACATTTCCCTCTAATGAAAATTAATCCTTCTGCGCTTCTATTATCTTTTTGCTTGTCTGTTGTCAGCGCATTTTTCCTGAACACCCCACCAAATGAATAATAGACTATTCCAATGTATACTTTTATAACTGAATGGGAGAACCCATTTAGTATATACTCATAATGGGTTAATGAGTCTTTTAATAAGTAAATGCATAAAGTGCCGGTAATTCATTATTTAATATTTTGCTTGCAGTTGTTGGAGCGCTTATAGGGATACAGAAGGGTCGTGACATTGAGGTTATGAACTCATTTGAGCTGCTCTTTGATAGAGTTGATGGGAATCAGATTATAATAGACAGAGAATACTACAATACAAAAGAGGAACAATGTAAGTAATACAACTCATTTATTGCTTTCTTACTTTAGATGTCCAAGCAGAAAAATTTACTACTTGTCCTACCTACCAGTGTTCACGCTGGGTCGAAAAATCTTTTGGCCAATTCTGATTTGTTTTGGTCAAATTAAAAAAACTTTGGCAAAATTAAATCCTCATTTTATTGTCTTTCAATTATTGAATATTGTTGTTTTATTTTACATCTAACATTCTATATAATTATATCCATACCTTCAAATACCATGTCTAGACTTCTTTAATCCCACCAATGTTACTTGACAATATACCTCTATCCACCATCTACTATTCACCTTTATGACAGTCTACAGATTCATTACTGTTTTATTACATTGTTTGATAGTGCACTGCCATGAGTGCCTTTTGTTACCCATTAAGCTGTATCACCTAATCAATTAGCAGATGATCATGCTATAAATTTTAATCTCATGTCGCTCTTGTTACAAATTCAATTTGGGTTTTTGAATTAGATTTCCAATTTTGGTATAAAAAATACTTTGGCCAAAAGAATTGTTTTTTGGCCATTTTTGAAAAATAATTGGGCAATTTAGCCTATGACAGCGTGAACCCTGCTACCTATTCTTGAAACATATGGTAGGGTTAGAGGAAACAAAGATATTTTTAGTTGTGGCCATGTTAATATATGTTCATAAGTGTGGCTGTCATTTTACAATTGTATTTTCAGTTAAACAGGTTTTTAGCGACATGGACTTTCTGGGTTGGTACACAACTGGTGACAAACCTTCAGAGACAGATATTGATGTGCACAAGCAGGTTAGACAATAACTGTTGTCTTTAATTGGGGCTCTTATAATTAGCAACAACAACAAGTTACCATACATGATAAATTAGTAAGTTGGGTAGCCACTAACCTCTTCGCTGCTATTGATGTCCCTAACTATTACGGATGTAAAAGTGCACGCCGTTTGCTATATGGTCCATAGGTACAACGGACCTACTTCAGCACACTAGCAGTAGGCCATTATACATAACTGGAATTCAGATATTGTTGTATCAGAATAACTGTATCTCGAAGTTTCAAACAGTGTATGATGTTCCACGATTGTGAACGATAATAGCCTTTCAACTGAGTCAGTTTTATGGTTCTTGTGATATTCCTGTTATATTTTCCCACTGGAAAATGTCAATATTAACGTCAACAGCCAAGCACACAACGTCATAACGTCATTTAGCAGCAAATACATGACGAATGTTAGATCTTTTTTCAAGAAATTTGTGAGCCTTCATTTTTTGTGACATTAAAAAATAAAAGAAAAAATTGCTGTTTATTGTTGCTCTACATCTATTATGTTGTTCATAATAGATGTAGGGCAACAATGTACAATAATTTGTTCTAATATGTACACACCTAATCTGATATTTAGAGTTTATACTGTTATATGTCCCTTATTTTTATTTGGTTCCAATTGAAATATTTTAGTGCATTTGACACCGAACAAAGAGCATGTGACCAATATTTTCTCTCATTTCTTTGTCAATTTTCAATGAAACGCACTGATGACGTTATCACTGAAAGCACATTTCCACAATGTTCAGAGAAGCATTGACACTACAGTACTGGTAGAGTTTAATACTTTACACTAAATTTTATGTTATCACATACCGATAAGAGAATAATTACAACAAAAGTTGGTGGTAGTTTGGTATTCAGTGTACTTTTTGATGAAGGTGGATTTTACAAGGAAGATGCCACTGATAAAGTGTTGGTTGTATTGAATTTTATGATTAATTTTGCCACGATTGATTCAAATTGGGATAATGTTGTTTTCCGTAATTTTGAATTGAATAAATCTTTGCTTTGTTGTTTGTTCCATCATTTCAAACTGACATGATACAAGTTTGTAAATCCACACTGTGGTTGATGATAATTTGGAAAACTACATAAAATGTTACCATATTTTGCCAAGAGTAAGATAATAAAACACAATATATTAACAATAATGCAATGTGGTGAGCATAATGTAGTTTAACTTATGACTGTATATTGTACTGTTTCAGATCTGCCAGATTAATGAAAGCCCAATATTCATGCAAGTAAATCCTTTGGCGAAAACTAGTGATGTGAGTACCCTACTCTTAAACTAAGTTAGAGATCCCTCATATGGCACATATTGTCAATCGAACAATGAATAAGAATGTAAAAGAGACAACTCCATCTATGTAAATACCATCATCCTGAAGATCCAAACTAACATTTATATGACAGCAGAATATTTTATGGCAAGAATCAAACCTTTGGGTGTCATCCAGCGGTTTTTAGCTCACCTGAGACGAAGTCTCCGGTGTAGCTATAGTCATCACTCCTCGTCCGGCGTCCATCCATCCGTCCATCCATCTGTCAAGAATCATCTTCTCCAGAACCGTAAGACCGAATGGGTTCATATTTGGTGTAGATGTTCCCTACTAGTAGGTGAATAACATTCAGATTTGTTCAAATGTGGTCACCCGGTCAAATAGTTGTGAAGCTAGGACCATAAATCTTATCCACCATAGTAATTCTTACAACTACTTCTTCTCAAATTTCATTGGGCCGATTGGGTTCAAATTTGGTACAAAGGGTCCTTGGGCGACTGTGGTTCAAATTTGTTCAAATGAGGTCACTGTCGAATGTGGGCGGAGCCAGTGACATAACTCAAAAAAAAAATTCTGATTGAACTCCTTGCTCAATTTAACACATGTTATAAAATTTGAAAAACGAACACCATTATAACACCCTCAGAGTTATGAAACTTCAGTCTTTAATGAAATCACAGAAACTTTCCATCACCACCCCCACATGACCCAGGCCCCATCCTGCCAACAGCCCCTCCAACCCATATCATATCACAATTTACCTCTCACCAGAAGCAATTATTATATCTGCCAGTATTATAACTACCAGATGACTCAGTCAGGTAGCTTCAGAGAGAAAAAGTCAGGTCATTAATTGAGATCAGAATGACAGATTAGAGATTAGAATGTTATTGGACAGGCTTGTGTAAACACTGCACTAGCACCGGTGCTTGTTGTTATTATCAAATTAGAACAAAATTATGTTCCCAAGCCTGAATTCAGTGTGTCTGACATTTGTAGAATGAGGTCCCCAGAGGGTGATTTTAGTGTTGCTACCCCATACAGGAGGCTAGCATCACCAAATACACCCTCCAGGGACATCATTCTGCTTAGGCCTCATTTTCTGGGAAGTATCTTGAGTATCAAAATGAAATTTTGTTTTAGTTACTTTTTCCTTCTGTTAAGTTTCTATGTCCCCTAATTTGCAGAAGATAAAATGCATAATTGAGGTGCTTAATGGGTGTGCATCACCAACTTCAACTGTAGAACTTCAATCTGTTTCTAGGTTTCCCATGGCAGTTGAGGCCTAATCAGACTGAGGGTGAATTTGGTGATGCTAGCCAGTCTTGCGGAATAGTGTCATTAAATTCACCTTTTGGGGACCTCATTCTGCAAATGTCAGACACACTAAATTCAGGCTTGGCTGTTTCATATTATTTTCTTAACCACCACTTATCCAGGTGAAGAATAATTGGGGGGGGTATATTGGATTGAATTTGTCTTCTGTCTATCAGGCGGTCCTTCTATTTGTTCAAATAAGTTCATCAGATCAAATAGGTGCAAAGCCAGGGCCATAACTCTTTCCCTCCATAGTAATTCTTAAAACAATTTCTTCTCAAGAACCATTGGGCCTATATAGCTTATATTTGGTATGGAAGGGCATTGGGTGACCAGGGTTCAGATTTGTTCAAATGGGGTAATTTTTAGTAAAAGATGCCCCCAGTGGGTGAATTCAGTGATGCTAGCCCACCTTGCGGAATAGTGTCATTAAATTCACCTTTTGGGGACCTCATTCTGCAAAGGTCAGAGACACTAAATACAGACTTGGCTGTTCCAATATTATTTTCTTTACCACCACTTATCCAGGTGAAATCATACCCTGATTTTTCAAAGAAACGTTGGGGGGTATATTGAAAATTGGGGGGTATATTGATATTACTAGATGAATGGATCTCATAGATCTCATAGATGGGGATTCACATTTGTTCTAATAGGGGCAGAGATAAGAGATTTAACTCTCCTCTATGCTGTTTGGTACTGGTATAATATTATTGTTTTCTTGGCAGCCTGGTGGGGGCAATATATGAGGCAATGGGGAGGGAGTGTAGAGGGGGTGGAATTTTGACCCCTACTTTGATCAAAATTTCAACAGTTGAAAATTTCATGCATGTTACAACATTATATATATTGTTGTAGATTAGATGTTCACACCAAAAATACATGTAGTTTAGAATTGTTCTCATAGTTTGGTTTGATTTTCCAACATTATGTTTTTTAAATCACCAGTCCATATGTTCCTACTTCAGGTTAAACAGTTGGACAGAATTGGCCACAAATTTTAACTTTATGGGGGTGTCAGGTTGGTAATTTTCAAAAGTTTGAGAGCTTGAAGTACTGGTACCAGTTGTAAAATTCAACCTAAGAGGGATGTGCAAAATGATTTTTGTGAACTTAGTACTGTGGTTTGGTTGTCTTCATTAAAAGGTAAGAGGTTGGAGATTTGTCAGTGGTGTGCAAGTTCAAGGTGAAGAGCCCTGCTCATCTGAGAACCTCCAGTTATGTCCATGTTTAGAACTACTTGTCTTAAATGATTTTGTTAAGTACTGACTGATGTACCGGTAGTCATCAGAGTCCCAGTCTTATCAGTCTTTACAGTCTGGTGAGCGACCGACAGTCATTTAGTGTTTAGTCGCTAGTATCTTTGTTTTATATTTGTATTCATTCTAGTAATGTTGTTATTTTTGGGCAAATGTTCTAAAAGGGAAACATTTAGAAGATTTGTATATCCAGTTTCTTGACAGAGCATTTACATAATTTTTATTTATTCTAATTTAATGTTATCATCAGATTCAATTGCATTTTATAATTTCTATAGCACAGTTATGTTAGTACTAGTAAATAAAAAGACATTCATTCCTTTTAGCTGCCAGTATCTATTTATGAATCTGTGATAGACCTTGTTGATGGGGAAGCAACAATGCTCTTTGTTGAGTTGGCATACACACTAGCAACAGAAGAGGCTGAGAGGATTGGGGTTGACCATGTTGCTAGAGTATCCATAGCAGAAACTGGTGAAAGTTCTACAGGTACGATAAGTTTGTGGACACCATGTCTCCATTTTTTATCAATCTCAGAGTTACACATCATCTAAACAATGAACGATTAGATAATTAATCATTTTATCATAGTCAACTCATAGTTTAACCCCGTAATTTTTACAACTGACAAAAATTACTCTTGTAATTAAAATCAATTTCAAACTAGATTTGTGTCTAGAACTACCATGAGCTATCTGTGTTTGCTATTAATCTTTGTGAACCTTACAGTATGGTTTTAGCTGTCCATACTCAAATTGGCTAATTTCCCTATTAGGAAAGGGAATTTCATTACGTCAAACTTTTTCGTGTCTATTCAATAATAATAATTATACCATTTATTACACAAAAATTTAGATATTAATAAATTTCTGTCTTTCCAGAAAACCCCTCCAGATGAATTATATACATTCCAATGTATACTTTTAAACTGAATGGAAAAATCCATTCAGTATAGAATGTGTTAACCCTTTCTATAGATCTGGATACTAAAGCATCATTGATGAGTAGTTATCCCGCAGGAAATGTTCAGATAATAAGTTCAACAAACGACCATATTGTTGAACTTATTATCTAAACATTTCTCTCAATAAATAGTGCTCCTTCTGCACTTTTATTTATATGTCATCTGCTATTATAACCTGAACACCCCTCTAAATGAATAACAGACCATTGCAATTTATACTAAAATAAAAACGCAGGAGTGTCACTCTTATTAATTTGCCATTATTGTTAGTAATATGGCATGTTCCAATAATTCTAGAAATGTGTCATTCTCTGTATTTCATTTTGTGTCACTTTAATATTTTCAGTTGCTGAACATTTGATTGCCCAACATAGTTCTATAAAGATGTTACACAGCAGAGTTAATCTCATATTGGAATATATAAAGGCAGTGGAAGCAGGTACATGCAGTCTAAAACCCTTTCAGTGTCGTCCGATTTTTGTATTAAGAGCTCTTTCCATCAATGTATCACATTATTATAATCAATAAATTTGAAAAATGATCAAGGAAATATGGGTTGATACAAAAATCGGACTTGGTACTGAAAGGGTTAACAATGCTTTTATTCTTTACACCAGGCCTCAGCCTAGGGGTTCAGAACAGGGAGACTTGAAGTCTCCCTCCAGGAAATTTAGGGAGACTTCAGGAATTTAGGGAGACTTCAGGGAGAAGTGGGGAGACTACCAAAAATTGACAATTTTCAAATATCGCTTTATTTTATAACATCAATAAAAAAATTAAAAAGATAAAATAAGAAATAAAACTAAAATATTTTGACTTTATCTGAAATTAGCCTAATTAATTGTTATTATACATTTAAAAATTTAGGAAATGTTTTGTGTAGCTATCATTTAAGCAAGACAATTATCAAGTTACAGTAGTAGTTAATTTTTTAACTAAATGGAAGTAGTATTATTTCCTAGACTGCAGCTTGGAAGATACGTTTGTACAGTCTGAATCATGATGCATGTAACTTTGTAAGTTTAATTTGGTCACGGCTGTAATGTGGGTGTCCGCTAAAATAAACAATAAGGACTAACTAACAAAGGAGTTGCAAAAGCTTTTAGTTTTATTGCTAAAGCTTTTATTAATTAATGGCCTCCCTTAATTAATGCCAACATCACTGGTATAATCCGATTAAAGCAATAAACTTGACATTTATTTACGGAAGCGGCCTCTTCAAAAAGTGCAACGCGGTCTCTTCAAAAAGTGCGACGCGTTACCGAAACGAACTTCCGAAGCGCCTGATACATAATGTCGTAATTGTTTTATATCTGAAAAGCGGGACGGCGGTCTTTTAAGTTAATTAAAACATTTATTTGTGACACTCACGATGGTCAGTAACAACACAGATGCGAACATCTCATCGTGTTTTCAGCGTGTCAAAACATTCGTGATTAACATTCATTACGGCAAAGGGAACAAAGGCGACTGAATAACAACACAAAACAATAGGTCACATTTTATTTTTTATTTTAAACACTTGGGTCTTTGTCTCTGCATCGTCTGTTTCTTTTTGGGATGGCCGCCACAATTCATCTATATACGGACATGTCTGGGAAAAAAACTAGAAAAAAAAAAAAATTCCCCCTAAAATTGAAGGCGACTTCGATTTCGCCTTAGAGCGACGATAGGGCGAAGTCAGCAACAGTAAGGCGACAATCTCGCCCGAGTCGCCTTGTGAGCTGAGGCCTGCTTTACACTGAGTAATTACCTAATTAGGTTATTATTCTACATATCCAGTCCTTTCAGGTCCTGTTATTTGTTCCAATGTCTAACACCGTCTAGAGCAAAATGAAAATTAAACATTGAATTCTGCTTAACAACTTGTCTCCATATCTGTTGGTCCAATATCATCAGATCCAGAATTAATATTGTATGGTAGAAAAAGACTTTGTTTGACATCCAATTATGAACAGTGAGCTTTCGGATAGATTTAAGTCATAACCTCGGGATGACTATTTTTTTTAATTTAGCACCTGTGCGTGATTCACTACCAATTGTAGGGCATAGGTTATCTGGTTGAGGCGAGGAAAACTTTTTACTGTTTATATGATATTGTGACATTTACATTTCGATCAAATTCATATCTTGTCTCTCTTTTGTTCCAAGTGTTGTTCCACTATTTATCTTATTTGGATGTGAACAATTAGTTTGAGCATACCAGTCAACTAATGCAAACCTAATTCACATCATGTATTCAACACATATACTGCTTTATGTAATCCTTAACCATTTCATGACAGGAGCTGTGCTAGTGCAGCATTAAAGGTCCTGTGGCAGTACATTCTCTTATATATGTGAGTCTCCTATAGGAAACCTCGCATATTTAAGAGAATGTACTGGCTTACAAAGTCAATTTAAATATTGTTAGGCCAATGCATTCTCTTATAGATGCGAGGCTCCCTATGGGAGACTCGCATATTTAAGAGAATGAATTGGCACAGGGTTTTCGCAAAATTTGAGGAAGCTCCAGTCATGAAATAAAAGAGTTAAAGATGCATTGTCGGATTAAACACCTCTGTATTACTATTTCTACGACTTTAGTGTAAAAATTATTTTATTTGAGTCAACTCACAGTTATTAGAATTTAATGCCTGGTTGAACTGGAATTCCCCAGCGCTTGTCATTACAAATGTAAACAAACATCTTCTTTCACTTGTGATTCTATTTTCGTGAATAAAATATAATACTTAATTGGGTAGTTTGCCTATGTAACCACATGCCATCTATAACAAGATAATGTCAATTTTGTTTCTGCGATAATTTTCGTCATCTTGTGTTCCAAAAAATAATTTCCGATATGACAAAGCCATCGCAAACCACAACCTTGCGTGACCTCCCAAACTCTCGTTATGGCATGTCTGTATATAATATATTTCCAGTAGAATTTTTGCTAGGTTTATAAATAATAATCGAGGTGGATATAAACCCAAAACTCAAATAAAATAATTTTTACCCTCGAAGTCAAAGAAATAGTAAATTAGGGGTGTTAAAACAGAGAGTCTTTAATTCTTGTCTTGGGTTTAATTAGCGTCTCATGTTTCAAATTTTTAGGTGAGGTTCCTAAGAATCATGATGTTTTGAGAGAAGCGTACAGCTTATGTTACAGACTGCCTGTGTTAAATACAGCTAAATTCAAGGGTGATTTTTACAATGTAAGTCATATTCATATTATTATCCTCCCTCTCTCAATGAGATTTGAGACAATACAAGATTTCATGTTTCTGTATACTGTGTGTCAGAACTTTCATTGCTTCATACAGTAATGTCCTAAGTAATCGACTCCTTAACCACAGCAGAATTATGGGTAACTTTTCAGGATTAGTCGGAAATATGGCTTGTTGCCATTCATCGGAAAGATCTCGAGGAGAGCTTTCCGATGAATGGCAACAAGCCATATTTCCGACTAAATCCTGAAAAGTTACCCATAATTCTGCTGTGGTTAAGGAGTCGATTACTTAGGGCATTACTGTAGTTCCAAATTGAAGTAACTTTTTATTCATTTACGGAGACCTCATAAAGGCTCATGTTCAACTAACATTTCATCCTCTACTATAACTGAATGACACTTTCATTTACCATATGGACATTTTTCCACTTTGAAATTCGTGTTTTCTTGATTTCAGTGTAATAAGTTCAGTTAATGTTGACCAAATGGAATGAAATTTGGTATGCAGGTTTGAAACCATAAAGTACACGTCCAGTTCTATCTTTGGGTCTGCCCCCCCTCCCCCCCCCCCCCCCCCCAAATTTTACCACAGAGTTATTGGAGTTAGACATTTTCCGACTTTGAAATTTTGGTTTTCTTGGTTTCTTGTTGATAACTGCAGCTAGGGTTGGTTGATCACCACTGAACTTGGTTTGTGACTGAATTGGCTGAAAATATAAGTTGTGCTTGATTCGGGAATTTGTCGAATGATTCTCACCCGACTTGTAGGCCCTTTTTTACTTAGAATTTTTTTTTGTATTGGTTTTCGTCAATGGAAATCTTTCTGAAATGCAATTTGAATCATGATGTTTTGAGAGAAGCGTACAGCTTATGTTACAGACTGCCTGTGTTAAATACAGCTAAATTCAAGGGTGATTTTAGCTGTATCTCCAATGATTCTCTGCTGAGAATTGTTTTTGAAATGTGACTAGTTGATTTGATGAGGTTGGTACAGACGTACTTAGTACAGACATGATCAAAACAAAATTTGAAGACTGTTTTTTACAATAAATTTGTTTCCATTACCCCCAGAATCTTTTTGATACAGAAATGGGTTCCATCCGTCCGTAACAACTTTGGAGCTCATCCATTATAGGTCGGATTTGAATAATCTTTGGTATGCTCAAGAACCACCATGGGGGAAGGAATATCCATATGGAACAGGCTTCGTCCATGAAATATTTGAGCTATGACTTTGACTTTAGAAATTAGCACAGATTGGTAGGAAATGTTCAGACAAGAAGTTCATGGCCATTTATTGAACCTATGGTCATTTTGTTGAATTTATTATCAGAACATTCCCAATGGGAACTACTTGTACACGTATTTAGCTTATAGAGGGTTAAAAAATTAAATTGAAGTGTTGTTTTTGTAACTTCTGTACTATATTATTATCTTCGTCACTGTCCTGTTTATTTCAGCAATGTAATGATGTTAGCCTGATGTCATATCTCGGAACAATAACAAAGGGTTGTAACACTGTCAACCAGGTAGGTGGATTATTTAAACAATAGACAAGGTTTCTGCTAGGAGATTGGGGAATGATGCAACTAGCTATGAATCTGAAATAAATGAGAGCCTAATATAAAGGGGCACATAGTCTTCTTGCTGCAAATTAATTGTTACAACCAAAAATGTTAATTCCTTGCACTGGATTCACAATAGCAAATTAATATATTGTTTAATTTTATTATTTTTCTGGAATCAATATAGGTTGTTGGATATATGGTTTCTTTTTATGTATACCCATAACATGTATGGTACACATGCCGATGTCCGGATCAACCATTTGTTGTTCGTCTGTCTAACTGTCCATCCGTCTATCCGATGCGATAACTGAAGTTTTTTTTATCAGATCATGTTCATTTATGTCCAGGTTTACGGTGACACACCTGTCACCTGTATAGTTCTTCGTATTGATCATTGGATCAGTTTAGAATATATTAACGCTTTCCATCTATCCCATAGACATGTGCTATCCTATGCAATAATAATTTTCCTCTGATCCTATTGAAATTTCATTACAGGGTCTCGGGATGACATACCCCTCACCTGTATAATTTTTATACCCCTGTTTTGAAAAAAAACGGTGTTATGTTATTGGTTCGTCCGTCTGTTCCTCTGTCTGGTATGTGGGTTTACTAGCACAAAATAGAGGAATTTACTCAGCTTTCGTTTCCGGATGATAACTTTAGTAAATGTGAACTGAATAGAATGAAATTTGGTATGTGAGTTTACTAGCCCAAAATACAGGTCAAATTTTAATTTGGGTTCCGCCAATATTTGCTGGAGTTATGGTCCTTGTCGACTTAGAATTTGCAGATTTGGTTTCCGGATGACAACTTTAGTTTAAGTTGTGTGACTGTTTTAAAATTTTGTATGTAGATTAGCCACATGGAAATACAGGTCAGGTACGAATTTTGATTTGGTCTGCCCATTTTTGCCAGAGTTATGGTTCTTGTCAACATAGAATTTGCCAATTATTTTGGTTTCCAGGTGATAACTTTAGTTTTAGTTATCTGATTGTTTTCAAATTTGGTATGTGGATTACTCATATGAAAATACCAGTCTAATTTGAATTTGGGTTCTGTCCGCCTATTTTAACCAGAGTTATGGTCCTTGTTGACTTATAATTTGAAAATTATTTTTGTTTCTGTGTGATAACTTTAGTTATAGTAATATCTGTTTGTTTTAAAATTTGGCTTATGGATTACTCGTTATGGCCCATTGTTGAAATTACCACAGGCGCATATAATAGTTTTATACCTATTTAATAGTTTTATACCATTAGAGGTGATGTCCTGCTTTGAAAATATTCCGCCTGCCAATTATCACCAGAGTTACGGCCCTTCTTATCTAGGTTTATCTTGGCTCACTATTCGCCTCTGAATTTTTGTATTGATGGATTAATTTGTTTTTAAAATTATATTAACTCTTCCCACCAACCCCATAGACACATGCTATCGATATTAAACTGAACTATTCTATAGGCAGTTATCCAGTTTGAATTATCTGTGCAACAAGCAGATAGATATACCTGTTTCAAATATGACTATATTGTTTCAATAAGGCAGATATTAAATTAACCCTTCCACTTTGAACCAGATTAACAAATGAACATTCTATACACCTATTAAATATTCTTATATCATTAGTAATAATGTCCTGCTTTTAAATTCCCTCAATTGAATGTGGTCTGCAAGGTAATATTCTTTGGCACTGACTAATTGTATGGGTTTCTAAGTCCAATGACATACTTTTTTGTACTATTTTGTGTTCATCAGTTGATTAGTTTGGGAAAGATTAACCCCTTCCACCCAACCATAGACATATGCTATCTGATTTGATAACTCAAATACAGGTATCTATGATCAAACCTGTTTATATTTCATGACACACCCCAGACCTGTATAGCAGGGCTGGTGGTCAAGAAAATCCAGGAGGGCTATTAATAGCCCTCAGTAGCCCTCCTAGATTTGCCTAGGAGGGTTATAGCCCTCCTCAACTTTTACAGTTATGATATAATTTACGTGGTTACTACTGCCCTTAGTTTGTCTATTCTTGATGTTAAACTTCATCTAAATTCATTTTGTTATGTAGAATAAAATTATCCAGAGTTGTGAATGCCAAATCCCCCACAGTATGGTATGGTGAATATTTAATTATGTTTTATATGTTATGATAATTAATATGAAGCACAAACAAAATGTAAGTGTGTTTGTACTCAACAATTTTCAGTTGGTCCAACCCATGCAACGGAATTGGTTGAGTTTGTCAATGTTTAAAGCAATTTCTATGTTGTGTAATGTTTCAAAGAATACACAATCAAGTAGCATATTAAATGCAGTATATGTACACTTGAATACAGTTACAAATGACTGCTTTGTTTGTCAAAGTAATCCATATTCCATCACCGATGACAAGTTGACATGACCGCTTTTGCAGATTGCTGCTTCCAGCAGTCAAGGCGCTCTCTATAGATTTACTGGGTGTTTGCAATTGGGACATAGAGAATTGTTTCTCAACTTTAATAATTGAATAACATTGTAAACAAGAACGAAAGCCACCATTTTAGTGATATACAATATTATCTGATTGGAAGCGGAAACGGAACAAAAGGTTGAACTCAATCAAGACGGGGAAATTTGGTGCTCACTATTTGGTGTTTATTGTATTGTAAGTTCAATCTTATGAAGAGAAATAATTTATTTTGTCCTTAAAATGTGAGAGAATCTATCAAAAGATCCAATTTACGTAATATTTTGTTTCCAGAATTTAATGATTCCGCCATTTGACATTACCATCTGTTGCAGATGTCATAAATGTACACTGTACAATTTAAATCTTTACAAAATATCGAGGCAGGGACCAGCCTAGGCCTGATTTTCAGGGCGAAGTGACTTCTCCCTGTCACAAAAATAGGGCGAAGTGGGAGGTTTCCAGGGCGAAATGCGTTGGCAAAATTGAAATCCGCCCGCACTGTATTCGCCTATAAAAGGCTATATTATATAAAGAAAATAGGAGATAAGTAATATTTAAATTAAAATGGCGAAACAATGGTTCAAATGTGGAAGCTTTATGTTCAAATCATTACACTAATAACTATGAATAATATCCAAATATGAGAGAATGGTTTTGAAAGAACGGCATTTTTTCAACCGCTTATGAACACAAAAAGAAATAAGAATTACGACCGCTTATGAATACAAAAGAAATAAAAATTAGACAATGCTTATGAATACGAAAAAAATGCTATAAAAACGGTAGAAATCTTGAACATTTTCACTCATTAAAAGTCCCTAACATTCATTTTTGCAATATAGTAATATCTGTACCCATCTGTTTTCAAAGCTAATCTGGCCTTTACATAATTTAACAAAGGGGTGATAATCTGATGCAAGGTGTAGAGTTGTAATCTTCAGGTGTGATAATCTCAAAATCACAAGTCACTGGACACCTGACGATGTATTCACAGCTGTCTGCAATAAACACTCAGGTGTGAATGTGCTCCCAAATCGGATTAATACAGCTGTTAATAGTAACTATGGTGTTATCTACGACAGTGTCAGTGGATAACTGGGTTCAATCAATGTTGGCAGTAAATAGTGGGTGAATAATTTGCCGTTTTTCTTGGGTAAACTTCGGAAATTTCAGGGCGACTTAAACTTCGCCCGGCTGCAAAATTAGGGCGAAGTGAGCAAGAATAGGGAGACTTCTTCGCCCACTTCGCCCTCTCGGCTGGTCCCTGTATCGAGGCAGTAATATTTTCATAAAACACGATAAAATAACTAAACAAATTTCATATTGTGGATGAGGCGAGGCGGGCTATAAAAAGCCTACTTGGAAAATTCTAGGGGGTCCGCCAGCCCACTTTCGGATTTCCAGGCCTGGCATAGTGAGGGTCATTTGGTTGAATTGCCTAAAAATATTAACCCCATCCTCCAATTTTATTGACACATGCTATCCAATATGATAACCCATGTATTTTTTACATTTAATCACTCTCATAATCACATTCAGATTTATCATTACACATTCTTCACCTGTATAGATGTTAGTATCGATGGATTGGTTTTGAAAATATTAACGCTACCTCTAAAAATGACATGACCACATGCTCATAGCAATACTTTATCTGAAAAGTCTTATATTTATACGTATCCAAGTTAATGATGGAAACCCCCTAATATATATTTCAAATCATCTCCACATTATGTGTACAGGCATATATTAAGTTCTAGATTGCTAATTTCGAGGCGGTATGGTTGAAAGTATTGGTTAAACATCTGATGATTGTTATCGGTCTCTCGTTTCTATAACTTTTAATAATAGTTGTTCAATGTTTTACTTTTTTCTGGTTACATCTCTACAAACCAAGAATGAATGGGATAATCTATTCAAACTCTTAAAGGGTCTGAGATCTGAGAAGGCCAAAAAGTATTGTGCATTGTGGGAAAGATCACTCCAAATATGTGTAGTCTCTGTGTCAGTAATATGATGGTTATGTGACAAAATTAAAAAATTTTAAATTATACTTATTCTCTGATCAATGTTCCGGCTGGCTAGTCATGTTTGATGATCCCAATATCAAGCTATGCAAGAGAAGCATTAATCCAGACAGGCATCGTCCTGATGATGAATTGACCAATATAACCTCTTGACCGCAATATGCTACAAAATTAATGATAGTTTATTTATAACAAATACATCTAAGTTGTCATCTTAACATGGTTTTTTTGGATTCAGTGCTGTGCTGATTTTCTTTATAATTTATCTTCCCACCCCAACTATAACTGCTACGGTTAATGTTTAATATTTTTCTATTTTTCAGTTTATAAACAAATTCAACATATTGTATGACAGACAAGGAATGACGAGAAGAATGCGGGGATTATTCTTCTGATAGTGCTTTCTATTGTTATATATTGATGTGTTGTTGTTGCTAATGCTCATGAGTACTATAAATAAATCATCCATCCATGAAACGTGTAATCACATATCCTTGATCAAGTAGCAAACCAGTCTCCCAGGTTATAAGTTGAATACATTACATGTACTCTTATTAAAATTTGAACTGTATTTTTTTTCACGCACTAATTTTCAAATAAGTGGGCCATCTTAATGAGTTCTGTACATTATGGAAAGTTGTACTGAATAAACAATTATATTTTACAATCTGTCTCAACAACATTATTCACTCACAAAGCGATAAATCATGATAAAATCTTTGATGATGCAATGATTGTTAGACAATAACATATTGCAAAAATTCCAGCTTAACCCTTTTATGACGTGAGCTGTGCTAGTGCATCATTAAAGATTATGTGCTAGTGCATTCTCTTATATATGCGAGTCTTCCGAATGACCCCAAAATTACTTGTTTCCCATCTACATGTCAATGTTAACAGGCATGACAAATTTGATAAAGATATGACCAACGGTACGACCTGTAGCCTGTGCCAAAAAATTGAGTCATGCAAAGAGTCAAATCCAAAATGGCTGCTGGCGGCCATGTTTTTTGGCCGAATGACCCCAAAATGACTCGTTCCCATCTACATGTCAATATTAACATCCACGACAAATTTATCATGATCAGACAAACAGTATGGCCTGTAGCCCATGCTAATGTATCGAATTTTGAAATCCAAGATGGTCGCTGGCAGCCATATTTTTTTGCCGAATGACCCCAAAATGACTCGTTCCCATCTATATGTCAATGTCAACAAATTTCATAATGATCTGACCAAAGGTACGACCTGTAGCCCGTGCCAAAGGATTTAGTCATGCAAAGAGTAAAATCCAAGATGGCTGCTGGCAGCCATATTTTTTGACCATATGACCCCAAAATGACTCGTTCCCATCTACATGTCAATATTAACATCCATGACAAATTTCATGATGATCAGACAAATAGTATGGCCTGTAGCTGTGCTATTGGATTTAATTTTGAAATCCAAGATGGCTGCTGGTGGCCATGTTTTTTTGCCGAATGACCCCAAAATGACTCGTTCCCATCTATATGTCGATGTCAACAGCCGTGACAAATTTCATAATGATCTGACCAAAGGTACGACCTGTAGCCCGCGCCAAAGGATTTAGTCATGCAAAGAGTAAAATCCAAGATGGCTGCTGGCGGCCATGTTTTTTGGCCGAACAACCCCCAAATGACTTGTTCCCATCTACATGTCAATAGCTATGACAAATTTGATAATGATCCGACCAAAGGTACGACCTGTAGCCCGTGCTAAAGGAAATTGTTGACGAATCACACACGGATGACAGATACCAAGCCATGGCAATAGCTCAAACTTTACAAAGTAAAGTTGAGCTAACAATGGCTTACAAGGTCCATGTAAATATTGTTGGGCCAGTGTATTCTCTTATATATGTGAGGCTCCCTATGGGATACTTGCATATATAAGAGAATGCATTGGCACAGGGTTTTCGCAAAATTTCAGGCAGCTCCAGTCATGGAAGGGTTAAGGTGTTAAGGTCATTCAGTCTGAGTTAATTATCTGAACCTATCTATTTCAAATACTTACATGCAAATTTAGATTTTTTTCTCAACTCCGCAGCCTACACAGTTGTGGTTTGTATTCAATATGCACGGAACGATTAAGAAATTAAACTGTCATGTAAACTCAAGTACCAAATTTCATTCCATTCAGACTTACTAAAGTTATCATCTGGAAACAAAAAAAGCAGACGGACCAATAACATAATATGTGGTGTGCTTAATTGCTACTCTTAGCGTGAAACTCGGCTCATTACTGCAAAACTCTGCTCATTACAGATTATGATGTACATTTTTTTGGAGAAAAACAATACACTTATGTTGGAGGTCCTGATGGACAATTTATATCTGCCAAAGGGTATCGTATACTGGTTTATAACATTGGGGAGTTACGAAGCAGATAAAAAGGTTTAAATAAACATTTGTTTATTCATAAAATATATATATATATCCATTCAACAACCCATAACAGCACATAAATAATCACAAAACTCCCCCAAGCAAGGTATAAAATTTGACAAGACAGTTGTCATGAATTCCAGAAAACTATATCTATACTTGGTAATGACAGATGCTTTCCATAAGGACTGGCCAGCAATCAGCGCAATCATGTTGTAAATATTTCATTAAACAGACATGGCTTGTTTGATGCCTCATATAATATCCATGTAATTGGGGAGATGGGAGATAAAAAAAAGAGCAAAGATCCTGTACCAAAGCATTCTTTTATATATGCGAGTCTCGCATATATAAGAGAATGCACTGGCGTACAAGGTCAAGCCAAATATTGTTAGGCCAATGTATTTTCTTATATATACGAGGCTCCCTATGGGATACTCACATATATAGAGAATGCATTGGCACAGAGTTTTCGCAAAATTTGAGGAAGCTCCAGCCATGAAAGGGTTAAGAAAATTCTACCAATCCTAAGACATTTTCTTAGTCAGCAAAAATCACTTATAAACCATAACTAGCCTTTAACCATTTCATTACTGGATTCTTGCTGAGAAATGTTCAGATCATAAATTTAAAAATGGCATGGAATTCATGGAATTTACATCTATGTATACCAGGTACAGGAATGGTTCTTTGCTGTTCACAACAATTGACAATGATATTTTCTCGGTCTGAATGACTGAGAAACCTTGGATAACATTAGGGTAGGATTCATTTGATGGAAAATATATTTAAAAGGTCTGCCTTTTAAAATAGTTCCTTTATGAGCAATACAATTATAAAATGATAGATGACAACCAAATAGAGGGGTGGCTTCATAGTCAAAATGGTCAAAATTGCTATCATTCTCTGAATCTCTATTGGCGCATGAAAATGGACTCCATATTGGGTGGCAGGTCTCTGTGATTATATAAATAAATTGATTATTTTTATCAAACATTTTGCGATCTAGTCAGAGATTCTGGAATTATGTCCAGTTTAAAATGGGCCCAACCCTTTATTCCCTGGACCTCCAATCAAAATTCATAAGACAACAATAAAATACAAGTATGAGTAATACAAGATCAAAACAAAAAAGTAATAATATGTAACATTTTCATATGTAGTATTTCAAAGAGTATCTCTAATGAGTCGCAAATTCTATATACAAAATTTATTAACCGAGTGCACTAAATTTGAATCAAATTTAGTGGACGAGGTTAATAAATTTTGTATAAAACTGCGATGAATTTGATATCGCTTTTATCATCACATAATCACATTTTAGCATGGAAAAACGCTCTCGATACTACTGATATTTAAAAAAATATTAAATATTTATTTCCTTATCACAACCAAAGAGGAAGTAAAGGCACCTTCAAGAAAAAATATATTTTAATTTTAAATTTGTCTTTTCATGTTGACAAAATTGTTCAACCACCTTATAAGTTATCACCCATATTTATCTCAGTCAACACGAAATAGCCCAACACAAATTGAATATCAAAATTCTATTCTAATTAACATAATAACATTGATCTATATCATTGCGGTAAGCTGCTAAGTCACAGTGAGAGCTTTCTGATGAATGGCAACAAGCCATATTTCCGACTAAATCCTGAAAAAGTTACCCATAATTCTGCTGTGGTTAAGGAGTCAATTATTTAGGGCATTACTGTACAACGTGTTCGTACGCGCAACTGAAAGTTGGGGCTCAGCTTGGGATAATCAGCTACCAGGGACTATTTTGGTCACATATTATCTATAAAATTAACGAATTATAATGGTAGAAGGTGTGTAATAAACAGAATATTCAATTGGTTTTGATGAGTACTTGACATTCTTCAGACCTATTGGTTAAATCTGTAATGCACTTTCTGCTCCATTTTTCATGTTTTTTTTTTTGATTTTCTCTCTTTTAGATTTTATTTATGTATTATTATTTGTTCTTTTTATTTTATCTGATATAGTTATTCTTGTTTTTTTCTTTTTTTTAACTCCATTTTTTTATGATGAGACAATTTTGGGTTTTTAAAGTATTGTATCAAAACCAATTGATTACTCTCTGTATATTCAAATGTTAATTTGGATTCCTTTATGTATATAATTTCATTTCCAAAAGAAAAAGAAATGAAGTAATGCAGTCAAACCAGAGATCAATATGATGGTATGGATGCAAAGCATACAACAATAAAATGATTACCCTGATACATGCATGCAGGGTTTCCGCTAGGCTGGTGGATCCAGTTTTGGTGCCCACCAAAATAAATAAAGGGGGCGTATATCAATATAAAAGAGTTATATTGAACAGGTCCAGTTGTTTTTGATATCCGATCACCAGTCACCAAACTGCAACATCTCAAAGAAAAGCGGCCATCGGTGTTCTTAATCATCTGTTAATCAAATTATATATTTTTGTCAGAAATTTATGAATTTAAATGGAAATATTTATCATGTGCCATGAATTAACTGATAAATAGTCCCGTAAACAATTTCACAAATTAGCTATTTTGTTCATAGATGATACTATATCCCAATCCAACTGCCCAGCACTATTCTCTGGTGCAAGGAAACAGGGTTTTTGGGCATGGAATTTATACATTTGCATACAGATGACCAAACCGTCATATCCTAGGTTCTATGGACCATACATTTTAACCCTAGCGGAAACCTTGGCATGATTAATTATTTACTGAGTTTTAGATGAAATTGAACTAACTGGACAAAACTTTAAATGGTGAGCATGGTTTTAATGGCCGAGTCTGGTCAAAATTATGATCATAAACCATTATAAGATGGATTTCATGCGGCATATATTTATTATTTTCCTGAAAAACACCCCAGTCCTGCATTTCAGACTGTTCCATAATGTTTAGACCGTTCCACAAATATGTGTGAAATGGAAATACTTAGTGACATAATCAATGTTTGTATTGACTGGAACATTTATAAATAAATCATCTGTACATATCAAAATAATAATATAACATGAAGAAATCTTCTGAAAACATCAGATAAGATCACACAATGATGTCACTAGCTGACAATTCATGGTACTCTTCCGGCCTCTTGTGCTTATCATTTCACTATCAAATCATGCCATATACTGACGGAGGTATCGTATCACAAGAGTTCTGTGTATACATGTTGAATTTTGATTATTGGATCTGATTTAGGCCTGCAAATAGTGTGTCTGTCATTTGCAGACTAGCATGACCAAACTCACCCTCTGGGGACCTCTTTCTGCTTTGGCATCAACTGCTATGGGAGACCTAGGATCAGATGGAAGTTCCCCAGTTGAAGTTGGTGATATAGGTTCAACCATCAGTTACCTCGATTATGCAATTTATATTCTGCAAATAAGGGGATATAGAAACTACCTAGATGGTAAAAAGTAACTAAAACCAATGTTAATTTGAGGCTATAGATGCTTCCCAGAAGATGAGGCCAATGCAGAATGAGGTACCCGGAGGGGGGTTTTGAGATGCTAGCACACTGTGTGGGATAGAATCACTAAATACACCCTCTGGGGACCTCATTCTGCAAAGACAGACACACCATTTGCCGGAATGATCTGATTGGATACATGTTCTCTGTGACCCTGTTACTGACTGGTATTCTAGTAATTTCTTTAAACTATGCAGGATGAACAACATTATAGATGGCTGTAAATTCATTGGATATATGCCGCAGTAATAAAAAAATAAATAAAAAAAGAATTACATGTCATCCAAAACCTCTCCATTCCTAACATTGAATGGGATTATGAGTCTCAAGTGACTGAACATGTGCATTTTGACCTGAGAACAGAACGCGCATGCACATCAGATCAATGTTTTCATACCATTGTCTAACATACTGGTCTAATCAGTTGTTTTTCTTCTGATAATGCTTTTATCCCGACAATAACAACAGGTTACTCATTAGATATTGCTATGTTTGTTTCACACTTTTATATACTAGTGAACAATTTATTATTCACAGTTAGATTATAAATCATTGGCAGTTTGTTTTTATCTCAATTGATGCACTATCATTGGAGGTAGGAATGGAGATGTTCACAAGCACTGTCAACATAAGAACAAGGCACTAGTTCTCTATAAATCCTCTGTGGTACATTAAATTTTGTCACCAAAAGATTTTCAACCATAATGATTGAACCGTCACACAGATATTGCATGCAGCATTTAATTCCGAGAAGAAATTTAAGTTACAAAATGGGCTATGGTATAATGTATACTATTTACAGCCATCATAGAAAGAGCTTAGCATAAAACATGGAATCAGCAAATCGTCTTATCACTGACAAAATTAAAAACTGGGACAAAATCATCATATATTAGAATTATTTGTTTGTTTATCTATACATTTTCATTGTTAGTTTTATAAAAATATCTTTACTATTAAAGTTACATCAATTAGTAATTGCGTAGTGCCGGCACCATGGCGAAATTTTCTTAAATTAAATACCTCTCTAAACCGAACAAAACGGTCAATGTGAAGGGTCTTTGATTTGGAGAGGTTTAGTGTACTTTTATAATAAAAATATAGGTATGTAATCAAAACAAATCTTTACATCATGTAACAAATTGCATGCAATCAAACTAATCTTTACATCCTATAACAAATTGCAAACCAGCAAGCTTTCTAGTGATGTCAAAAACCTAATTGAATGATATGGGCTAAAAACAAAGGCACACAAAATCAATGACTTTCCAAAGTGTTAACAAACAGTTGTAAAAACAGGGCCTTTTATAATGCAGTTTGTCTTATGTAATGAAAAAATGAAAATAAATTTGTAAGATCTGAATAATAAGAGAAGTTTTATCTGTTGAGTTACAAAGAGAATTACAAAGAGATACATGTACTCAAAAACCAATGATATAAAAAATATTTAGTGAATTGATAGCAACTCAGTTGTGGAATAATATAAGGAAAGCAGTGCATTATAATAAATTTGTCTTAAAGGCCCACATAATTTTCGAACCCCCAGATCACATTATATACAACATATGCCATATTATATACCATTTGAAAGAGGAAGCTCCAAAACATTGTATTATCAACTTATCCGGTGTAATAAACAGTGGACATGTTGTTTTTGTTGAGTTGCCAACACGTTTTGTCATCAAGATTGAAGTAAAAATCAGTATTAAATCAGTATTATTTTTAATGCAGGGGGAATAACTCTATACATTAAAGATAGAGTTCTTCCCCTTCCATTGAAAAAGTTTGAGTTCTGTTGCATTCTGGGTGTCACAGGGGAGAAGTCTTTAAATTATTTCAGCAGTTTTCTATTTCTCTGTGGGCATCTTCTGAGACACAGATGTTTCAAATAGTGATGAATTATAGTATTTTAATCATATTTTATGGCATAGATTGTTATTAAAACCGTATATCAAGTCACCATAAAAAAAATAATCGGCGACTCGAAAATTAAGTGGGCCTTTAAAACATTACTTGTATATAAATTCATAACCTTATTATCGAAACATGAATAATTTCTTAGCGCTTAATCTTTCCTTCGAGGAATAACCAACAACAATATATGAAAGAGCATTGGTTAAACAGGTGTATGAAATAGAATTGTAATCCATAGAGTCAACGATCATTATTATGATTATAAATGTATTCAGTGTTACATGTGACCTTATTCACATAGGTATTCTAGATGGGCACTGAATTGACTGAAATGTTCAACATTATCACATTATTCCTTTAAAGGGACCTAAGGCACTCAGCATCTCATGGATAAATGTGAAATATCGGAAAGGTTTGTAGAACAACCATCACTAAGGGGCTTGTTACATGAGCCGGGACAACTCGGCTAGCCGGGACAACTTAGTTTGCTGGGTGCCTTGGTCCTCTGTGCTTTCTTACTAAAATAATGGTGCGCTGTTAAATTGACCGAGCCAACTCGGCAACCCGAGATAACCCATACCACCTAGCCGGGACAACTCGGTAGCTGGGACAACTCGGTTCATGTAACAGCAAGTCATCCCGGCTAACCAGAACGTTACATGATTCATTGTGACTTTCATGATATCAGCCACTAGAATGTTGGCGTCATGCATATGTGAGTGACATATAATGACCACCCACATCACACTGTGACGCATTGATTTACAGCTAGTTTTGTGCACGTCAAACCGAGTTGTCCCAGGTGACCGAGTTGTCTCGGCTCATGTAACAGCGTGACTGAGTTGTCCTGGCAGACCAGGTTGTCTTGGTTCATGTAACAAGCCCCTAAGAAGATCATTGAAAAATAGATAGTTTGTTCTTATGATATATATTGATATTGCACATGCTGAAACCGTTGTTATGTAAACATTACTGGTATAGTGAAAGTAATTTTATTAACATCAAATAAATCAAGTGAAATTCATTTTTGCAAATCAAATGTTTTAGTTGAAAATCTGTCTTTTTCTGGAATATTTTTCATTGCTCTGACCTTTTGTAATGATTTTATCAGAATTTGCTCAATTGTTTGTTGATAAAATGGCTGGCAATGTAATGTAACAGTCATGTTCATATATCAAAAGTTTTAAAAACATTGAAGAGTTATCAATAATAAAAATAAGAACAAAGTCTATCTATTTTCCATGTTCTTCTTAGTGATGATGTTTGCCCAAACTTCAATGATTTTTTTTTTAATTTACCCATTGCGAGTGCCTTATGTCCCTTTAACTGGAAAGAAATAAACATACATTATGAAATAGGCCCCTGCGAATACCAGATTTTTGATCGAATCGAATTTTGAATTGAATAAAATATTTTAGAATCTTGGTCGCCAAAATTATAATATATGTTTTGCATTTTCATCTGTATGATTGAATAATTATCAACTAAATAAAACATGCTGTCATCGTTTTTGTGGTGGACCAATTAAGGACAAAATTTCCTCAAAATATAACAAACACTTTGGAAAAATACCATTTCGAGCGCATACTAGTATTGTTTTTGGAACAATTAATATCTCTCTAGCCACGATCGCGAATAAGTAACAATGTGACTGTTATGTCAATTACGTTATGTGCTGGAGGAAGTATAACTCTATCAGGCTATAGGGCATACAGAATAATCATTCGGCAAACCTAGCCATTCTCTGTACCACAAGGTGAGGAAGTTCAGAATAACATAATAATAAAGATTCAAAATTATAAATAAAAACATCCATATTTGAATAACGTTACTAGAGGGGAATTTTCCACTGAATCGATCGAAAATGCAGAATCAGAAATGGACAATTGCAGAAATATAGCTTTCTCAAAAATTAAACGGGTATTTGAGTGAATGGGTTTGACCTGCACTGTCGCGATTGATCCATATGGGCATAACAACTAACATTGCAAGTCAAACTTAGTAAAGTTTGAAAAAATGTTCAACTGAATTGTGAAGTATGTTTCCGTCTCCGACTAAATGTCTTTGGAATAAATTATAAACTGTTATATTCGCAGTCGCAAAACAAGAGGGTTAGAACCGTTAAAGTTATCTTAAAATGGCAGATTTTGAGGGAATAATTATGAGTGTATCTACTTTCTATGCTTCGCAGTAGTTGTGAATATTCAAATGTTACCGATAATTGCATGATGTTCAAGTTGACAGTTTTGAAGTATACAGAATTACAATTTGTTGTTTCAAAGTCAAATCAAATATCGAGGTTGAATCTAATAACAAAACTAAAATCAAATATTCGCAGGGCCTATTATGAATAAAAGAGAGTGTGGACTTGCAGCATTTATAGGTAAATATTATGACAGGTAATTTAGAATTATTACATTATATAAATAGAGGCAATTGTCACAATGTGATGCCATCCAGAATAGATATGAGAAACTGTCTAGTCATTTCTGCATCTATCTATAGAATAAATTGTAGGATAAGGCGTGACCAATTTAATTACTTGTTTTACGAACACCGCCGATAGCTTTTTCCGCCAAAACCGAATAAAAATAATACACTTTTCTTCCCAGAGAAAAAATTACGTTTTCCGGATTTTAGTGATTTCGTTCCGCCTACGAGTTGTGTATTCCGGATTATAACGCTCCGTATTCCGGCCTTCCGAGTTATGCGTTCCGGTTCCGGTTCCGTGACCTTTTGTTTACATCTGTCAGCGTGCATAACTTCCGTTGTTAGTGAAACATGTCCGAAATAGAATGGCGACTGCAGATTACTTCAGCTTAAAAATACTAACAGACACGCAACGGACGCTGAAGCAAAAGCTAGTTCAATTGAGTCTTTCTGATGTAGTATCCGTGACATTTAGTGAGGTGGGCGATGACTTTAAAGTGGATAAAATCACGGTTAAAAACGCTAGTGACTCAACTGATGGCCACGAAGTTCAGCCAAACACCCCCCTCAATATTGTTTCCCGATTTGGCGCATCATTATCCACGTCTCAAAGCTGTCAGTTGGTGATGGTGTGTCAGTTTCTAAGAAGACTTTGGATGCATTCGATGTAATGATGTCGGCACGAAGTCACTCTTGTTTATACCCAGATAAAGTCGAATTCAAAATAAACAGAAGAGATTTTGATCTACACAACGATGTCATCGAACTGTTCAAACAAAAACACTATTCATTTATACCTGAAAACGTCCACACCATAGGAAAACTTGTGATAAAAACTCTGGTGGATGTATTGTGGTGGATGACCCCACACCATGACAAACTCTTGTCCAGAAACATCAAAATCCCTGAGATGTTCCAACAGTTATATATACGAGGATCGATGAGATATTGCCGATTTTATCATGGGTTTCAGATATGTCAATTAATACGAGCACATATTCTTCTATGGGTCTGATATGCAAGTGGTATCTATCAGTGTTTTTACCGTATCCAAACTCATTATCCACCATATAATGTACCCACCAACATGCATGTATTGTACAATATGGTAAACATCTTTCAGTAGCAAGTTACTAGCAACTTTCAGAACACCCACAGAACAAAACATATTAATTACCAATTAACTCAGGTCTTCCCAAGTCACAGTACCACAAGCTAGAAGACATGGATAATTACATGTATATCTGTTTTGTTTTGAGTTATTTCTTATTGAATAAAGTTTGTTTACCTTATTCACTACTTATTACATTATTTAGAAGCTATGGGATGTATATCGGTCATTTCTGAATTTTTTTTAGGAATATTATTTTTTTTTTTATTCCCTCCTGCATCTACATATTTTTTTCCCAGTCGTTCGTAAAACAAGTAATTAAATTGGTCTGGCCTAAGAAGGTAAAACAAACAACATACATACCAACAAAGATCAAAAGAACCCATAAATGGTTTAAACTAGAGCTGGGACGGTTATGCGGTTAACCGGTTAACCACCAACTATGGCCGTGACCGGTCACGGATTTGCCGTGGTCGGTTAACCGTAACATCACTATTATAGTGTATGATCACTGTGATGGTCAGCTATAACTGGCTATAAGAGGGTTAATCTGTCTCCGTCAATTAAAATGAATCCGAGATTGACGGAAAAAACATCAAACGCGGTGTGTCGGCTCTTTGAAGGCTAAATTTGGGTGTGAACTCATTACACAACTATTGTGTTTTCAAATTGATCCCAAGAAAATATAAATTGAGCCCAATAATTTCCACGAGCAGTCCTGCTTTCTATGATATACTTTTAAAAGTTGCCACGTTCTCTGGTGTTAATTCGTTTACAATCTTTGTGGCTCAATTGCCGTTAATTAATCTTGGATTATTTCATTTTAACATGAGGCAATATATATATCAGAGCAGCTAATATTTATATTAAATCATTTTTGAACCATTACATTTAAAATAGTATCAGATAATGAGTTTTTCCATTCGAATATTAATCCACCTCGAATTTATAGAGTTATTGTTCTTGTTGCAGAACGTACATAATACGTTTCGTCGATTACCGCGAAATTCATAAAAAATTTTCTTCGAGGAAGATTCTGACGACGACCTGGAGTTCGATGGTTTCGACGACGATGGACTTGTCGTCTTCTGAACTTTGTGCTATTTATGTGCGCTATTAACCGTTCCATACGCATGTTTACAACGTATAAATTGTATTTTTTGTTTTACCTGTCGACATCTGTATCTTGTTATTATTATATTATTTTATCTTAATAAAACGCATCATTCTCTTTATATAACGCAACTACTCTTGGTATCAGTATAAAATACGATGGTAAACCAGCATCTCAAGGCTAACTGAGATTTTGCACGGGGGGATCCCCGTGAGTAAGCCCATGCAGTACCCACTTTTTGGACAAAAACGTGCACGTGCCCCCTGGGCTTACTGACGGGGTGTATACAGTAATTAATTAGATATGTGATTATGTGTGTCATGGGTGACAACTTCTTTGTATAATGGGCAGGAGCCGTTCTCAAACTTACCATGTCAGTGAGCATCACAATCATCGCCGTTCTGAATACTGGGCTTACCCACCCATAATAGTACCTATAATATGTGGTTAACCGGTTAATCGCGGTTTTTTGCCGTTCATAACCGGTCACGAAAAACCCATAACCGTCCCAGCTCTAGTTTAAACATGGTATTGAGAAATGGAAGAGTGGAGAGGTTTGCAGGATGGATGTAATGTGGATTGCAAATGTACAAAAATGTGGTGCTGGACATTTGCAGAATGAGATTTCCAGAGGCTGAATATAGTGACTCTAACCAACACAGCAGGCTCCCACATACATGTAGCTGGCTAGCATCACCAAATTCATCCTCTGGGGACCTCTTTCTGCATGGACTCATCTGCTATGGGAGAATTAAACACATATTTCAGTTCCAAGATGGTTATGTGCATCCATTGGGAACCTAGATCATGCGTTGTGTCATCTGCCAATTTGGGGATATGGAGAAACTAAACTAAACTAAAAATGAAAAATAATTTTTGTAAAGTTAGCAAAGAAATTATAAAAACTTGTTAATTTGATAATAAAGATAGTTTCCAGAGAAGATGAGGCCTAAGCAGAATGAGGTCCCCAGAGGGTGAATTTAGTGATGCTAGCCCATTGTGCAGCGTAGCATCATAAATTCACCCTCTGGGGACCTCATTCTGCAAATGTCCAGCACCATATTTTAAGGCCTGTATAAATTGCAAATGTACAAAAATGTGAAAATTTATATCAAGGTACATGTATGACATTTTACGGAAGCAACGATAAATATGTAAATAATGTTTAGTCTGATTCGAAACTCAGAAAATATAGATTACATGAAATTTGGTAATTATGTCCAACTTTCGACAGAAAGTCCAATTCTGACTGAACCATAGCCTCAGTAGTACAAAATTGGCTGTCTTCCAAGTCTCCTTCAACATAAACCAGTTGAGATATTGTTTGCTCTGTATGCTGATTTACTTCATAGATTCGTTCCATTACTATCTGATAGCGGAGTTTAACCCTTTTATGATGGGAGCTGTGCGGGTGCAGCATTAAAGATCCTGTGCCAGTACATTCTCATATATATGCACTGGCTTATAAGGTCAAAGTAAATATTGTTAGGCCAATGTTTTCTCTTATATATGCAAGGCGCCATATGGGAGACTCGCTTATATAAGAGAATGCATTGGCACAGGGTTTTCGCAAAATTGCAGGAAGCCCCAGTCATGGAAGTGTTCAAGTGACCTGCTCATTTATAATTACTAATGCTGTTGATAACTTGTAACTATAAACACAGTAACCGGTATATTCAATAGATGATATAATATTTGTTCTCAGCTCTACATGAGTTGTCCAATCAAACAGGAGTTTAATACAAAAAAATGTACAATTTATCACAATATTTGCATTTAATCGAGAGGATGCCAACTCGCCTTTTACCAACATAAACCAATATGATTACTTCGAGTTACACAGCATAATTTATATATGTTTTTAAATAAAATCTGACGATAAGATATCACTCTTTCCAATAAATATACAGTCATGCCCTAAATTATCGACTCCTTAACCACAGCAGAATTATGGGTAATTTTTCAGGATTTAGTCGGAAATATGGCTTGTTGCCATTCATCTCATTGAGAGCTTTCCGATAAATGGCAACAAGCCATATTTCCGACTAAATCCTGAAAATTTACCCATAATTCTGCTGTGGTTAAGGAGTCAATTATATAGGGCATTACTGTAGCTTTTTGTGTTGATATGTAGGATAAAGCTGGTTACAATCGAAAGAAAATCCTGCCCAAGAGTATGGCAATAAACTCCGCTATAGGAGAGTAATGGAACATATCTTCAACGTAAACAAGCATCTTGAATACCCAATATCACAAGCTGGTTTATTTCGAGGGAAAAATGTGGGAAGATTTTATATCTGATTTCATTTCCATGCAGGGACCAGCCTTGAGGTTTAAAATTAGGAGAAGTCACTTCTCCCTGTATTAGGGAGAAGTGGGCTGTTAACATGGAGAAATAACAAAGGCTGAAACTGAATTTTCATCCCAACATCACCCTTCTATGATCTAATAAATATTATGCAACACAAGAGCCCAATTATAAAACAATTATAGTGAGTAACAACACCATTATATCAATAAATATACTTCAAATATGTTGTTTGATTATACATACTGGTATATGAGAGAGAAGTCACTTCTCCCTGGGACAAAACTAGGGAGAAGTGGCACATCATAGGCAGAAGTTGTCTCCCAAGTCACCCTCTGGGCTGGTCCATGTTTCCATGCAGACACTTGAAATCCCAAGCTGAGTTAACGATAACTGAGTCTGTGATGTAGTCAGATTGATATACATGTATTATTAACTTAAAGCCAAGTACATAATACTCACAGTTGCACTTGTTTTGTCATTCTAAACATATACATGTATTTATAAATTCATCCTACAGATCACATTACAGCAGTATATAATAGATATGTATAATGGTACCCTCTTGAATATATACAGATATATGCACCTTTTGAGTTGACATGAAAAGAACTTACACAAAATGATAATATACTGTAGGAGTGTGATGTGACAATAGTTGAAGGGAATTAACTCATATACGCTGGTTAGACCATTGCCATCATGTAAAGAATATAATCTTTTCTCCCAATTTATTTTTTTTATATACCTTTGTTGGTTACAAATCATTCTGCATTACTCTTAGAAACCAAGCTGTCCATATTATATTGGAAATTGGCTGGATCAGTCTGATATAGTAGCACAGAATAGACCGCCAACAATTCATACGTCGATTCGCCAAAAGTATATACAAACATGTTTCTGAAATGAGCTTGGAATGGGCCTACCTTCCACTGAATCATCTAAACAACTCCAACTTGTAGGAATGTCCTTTTTGGTTTACTGTTGTTGTGTAAGCTTGAATCAACTTTATTTGACTGAAGTTAGGGAAGAAAACATGATTAGAAAGGAAACATGTGACAGCCATTTATGTGGAATTTCATGTTCCAAAAATAGACAAAACAGCACATGATGGCAGTTATATGATCAGCGTAGCGAGGAGACAGAACTCTGCCTACCAGTTTGGTCGAGATGTTGGTACAGGACAAACAATAGCTACTGCCAGACAACATGATGCTCATGTTTGGTATGCCAAAGGTGAACAGACTGGCCAACATACAGCAGGTATAAGCCTTTCCTGCATGGTATGATGCATAACCTTACGTCTAATTGTCAATAGTGATGAATGAACTTAAGGTCAGCTATTAATGTAGTTGTAATAAGCAGGGTTTCCGCTAGAGGGATAGTGGGTCCCTTTTAGGTTCCTTTACCCTAGCTCCTATTTCCCCTATGACACCGCCCCTACCAGATCCACATGCTAAATTGCTAATGCCTATGTCACAAGTTTATCTTCAATTAAATAAAACCAACAGTGAATGATAAACAAAAATAATGTTATCTTGATTGCCAAAGTTGATCACTGGTAGACCCGTTTTATAATAAAAATACTTTTCATGGGGACATACATCAATAGTTATTGCCTTATTTTGAAAGATATTGAATTGTTCTTCATTAAAAGACACATGCTTGATCTGCCCAGTCATGCTGCAATTATGTTGTCAAATAAAGCATGTTACTATGATGCTGTCCAGACATGAAGTGATGAATTGATCATATAAACCTTACAGTTTAAAAAAAAATAAGGTTAATTGTGATTCCTTGAATTAATCTAATTATATTTCCATGTATGTTCAGAGTATAGGCTTAAGTTATGGGTTTATTTACCGATATTAGATATTTGCAGTTTGTTGCATAGACTGAGTTTTCCCTCTGGCATCTACTGAAGTTCCATTCCACACTTAGCGGAAACCCTTAATAATCCCCTCCCCTCCCCTAACATATGCACACACACACACACACAGTCACACACAACAATAAAACTGACCAAGTTTATAGTTGAAATAAATAAAGTGTTTCATTGCACTTGAATTTGCAGTTATATTTGTAGCATGCATCACATTTTTAAACTAATTAATAGATGTATTCAGGGTTCCAGACCAATTTTTCATTTAGATTCAAGTGTATAAAATAACATGTTTGAACCAATAAGTGCCACAATAAATATGCTATTTTGTTTGACATTGAATTTTCTATGCATTTATTTCATAGAGTTTTGATGTTTCAGAGGGACACGAAAAATTATTTTGTTAATTTTTCAATAACAAAATTATATTCTTTGGTAATTATATGTCCAGTTTAATGTCATATTTTGTTTTCAACATTTTTCAAAAGAACAAAGCAGAAACATTGTTAAAATAATAATTATTTTATGTTGTTGTTGTAAATTCAGGTCTTGATCCCTGAATGCATTTTAGAGCCTAGTAATCTCTTGATTTTGGACATGGTCTGTTGATCAAAATAAGCCAATAAATTCATAAAATACTTGGGTGCAGGCTTAACATTGCTCATAATATATTCCTGAAGCTATATAAACTTATTAGCTGCTTTATATAGTCAACAGAGTGAGACTGTCAGCGAGAAACTAAATGAGTACAGACTTTATTGTTACATGTAATGCCCTAAATAATCGACTCCTTAACAACAGCAGGATTATGGGTAATTTTTCACGATTTAGTCGGAAATATGGCTTGTTGTAATTCATCGGAAAGCTCTCTCCCGATGAATGGCAACAAGCCATATTTCCAACTAAATCATGAAAAATTACCCATAATTCTGCTGTGGTTAAGGAGTCGATTATCTATGGCATTACTGTACTTTCTGGAACATTTTTCTCTCTAAAGCAATAATTTCTATCACTTTGATAAGTCTTTACAGTCCATGCATATTTCGCATGTAAGTATTTCATGTTCTTATTGACCTACTTTGATCCCCAGAATGTGATCAAAGTGAGTAATTTCTATGTGAAATAAACTTTGAAACTTGAAGATTAAGAGTCACTCAGTCAATTCTGCAATCATTCTTTGTAAATAGTACAAAAAAACTGTTACAGTCCAGACAACGTTTACAAATAAATGATTATCAAAAATATTTTATTGATTTGGGATGAAAGTTAAACCCTTTCTTTACTAAATGGACTTTCAGTTACTATAGTTTATATTAGAAAGGTCTATTATTCATTTGGAGGAAGCAGACAACAGATAATATAAATGCAGAAAGATTCCTATTCATTGGTGGGAAACTTTCAGAAAACTAGTTCAACAAACAGCCTTTGTTGAACTTATTATCTGAACATTTCATAAGAGAACTACTCTTCAATGAGTATTTATTACAGAAAGGGTTAAATTTGTTATGGTCTACTCTGTGCACATAAGTTTCATAGAATGTTTGTATCAATTCATACAACTATATAGACATTAACCCTTTGATAACTGGACTCTTGCTGATGGGTAGTTACTTGGTTCATGTTGTTCCGTTTGTATGACTGTTCAGCTAATAAGTCTTTTTATTTGAACATTCCTAAAAATGTATGAATGGGAATCGTAAGTGTTTTTCTGACTGGTATCTGCTAGTATTATCACAACACCCTCAGGGATTTTTCTACACTTTTTGGGAAAGAGTCCTGGGTTCTTTGTGTTGGAAAATTCTGCACCATACATGTAGATGTACATTATTGGGAATTTCAATGTGACAGATAATATAGGACAAGCATTGTCCTTGTAACAATCAGTGTAATAACACATTTTAAAGCATTTCTTTATATAATGAATTGTTTATTCCTATTTAAAACAAATACAAAGGGAAATATTTTGTTCACTTTGAAACCAAGAGAGATTTTGTGAATTAGGAAGATTTTTAGGGTCAGAAATTAGGGGGTAAACCTGACTATTTCTCATAGTTCTCATTGCGAATGGGGCCTTTTTTCAGCCCCCGTCTTTTGCCCCCCCCCCCAAAAAGCCTGACCCTAAGAACAAAGAATAGTTCATTCTAATATATATGTAAGCTTTTAGAACTGAAAGGGAGAATTATTCAATAATCAAAGGGTTAAAAATAGGTAAGGATTTATTTGAGCACTGCATAAGGCAGGATTCCTAATAAAGACCTAAACAAAAAAGTAAGTTCCTCATTAATATTTTGGTTTTTTTTCTCTCCAAATATATGGGCTTCATTGTTATTAAATTTTACACAGGTATACTCTACCTGAAAAATAATTAACCTTGTGAAATTGAGTGAGTATAAATTGACCCTGTGAACTTGAATGAGAATAAATTGAAAGGATAAATGTAATTTTTTCACAGGAAGAAAGTTAGACCACAATAACACAGACCATAGATGGGTTAACCACATACCAGTCATAGAGTTAACCCGTTCATGACAGGAGCCATGCTGGTACAGCATTAAAGATCCTGTGCCAGTGCATTATCTTATATATGAGAGGATCTCTATGAGACTCCCATATATAAGAGAATGCATTGGCACAGGGTTTTTGCAAAAATTCAGGAAGCTCCAGTCATTAAAGGGTTAAGTGTATGGCAGCCTTTCCAACCACCCCACACATTGGATTTGGACCAATTGTGAACATGGGACAATACCAGGTGAGCACAGTTTACAGTTTGTAGTCTCAACTTAGATTTTTGCAAGCATAACTCCAATTAAATGTTTAATGTCAATAAAGTTAATCAAACTGATCACAAAGGTGAAATTTCATAGCAAATGGATCCATTTTTCTTGGGAGATATGGGAACTTATTTTTTTTTTAGGTATTTAATATAATTTTGAGCATGTCAAAGTAAATTGTCAACCTCAAGACTAGACATAACCTACAATACTAATTCTATGTAGTTGGTTGTGTTACATTAGTGACTATTGTGACAAGATCAAGAGGTTCTGTGATGGCAAGGTCCTCTATGGTTTTATAAATACTATATACAATACAGAATACCAAATACACTGGTAGAAGAAACTGGATATAGTACATATATTTTGGCAATGGAAATGGTATCTTCACATCTCTGAAAAAGAAGAAAAAGACAAACATAAAATTACAATGAAAACAGTTATGAAAATCACATTTATATAATGGCATATATATAATTGAAATCCTAATTTAGTTAACCATTCCTGACATTTTGTGAAAACCCTATGCCAATGCATTCTCTTATTATAAATGCAAGTCTCCCATAGGGAGCCTCGCATCACAGGTCCCCTGGTGCAACAACACTACCATGAGTATATACCTTAATGCAAGCTTTATATCTATCGGACCTATATTGAGCATAGACTTACTTGTGATCAATATTCATCAATATCCCCTGAGCATATGATAAGGCCACATGCCCAATTCTTTAAACCATATACGCACTTTTAATTTGGTGTATTTCCCGCATCGATCACCACAGATATATATGAATATGTGCACACTTTCGAAACCGGACAAACCCCTAAACAGATTCCCATCAAATATAGCATAGTACTACTGCAGAATTCCAATGATTCACTGTGTGTGGTCCTGTCTGTGTGACCTGTGCTACTATGTTATATTTGATGGGATTTCAAAGGTATGTCCGGTTTCGAGATTCCCAGAGGGTGAATTTAGTGATACTATCCTGCACAGTGGGCTAGCATCCCCAAATTCACCCTCTGGGAACCTCATTCTGCTTAGGCCTCATCTTCTGGGAAGTATCTATAGTCTCAAATTAACATTGTTTTTAGTTACTTTTTCATTCTGTTAAGTTTCTGTATCCCCTAATTTACAGAAGATAAAATGCATAATCGAGGTAACTAATGGGTTAACTGTTAACTGGGGAACTTCAATCTGATCCTAGGTCTCCCACAGCAGGGGATAGCTTCACTAAATCCCCCCTCTGGGGATCTCATTCTGCAAATAACAGACACACTATTTGCAGGCATGAAAATGACATATCACCTCTATATGTGGGAACACTTACTTGTATTTTAGAGAATTATAAATCATAAGAGTCACAAACAGATAGAAGAATCCCATTATGCAGGATCCAAACTTGTCCAACATGTCGACAAAACCCTGGAATAATAATAAAACCACAATGTCAATGAAGCTGAAACTAGCAAAACGAAGTTCCACCTCGGGTGCATTGGCATACCCCAAGGTGCCAAATTGAAACATGGTCAGGACGGAACCCAAAATTAAAAATAAATGAAAGAGTCAAATGACACTGTAGCTCAACATGGAGAGGGGATAATTTCATGTGTTACAGTCAATGGGCCCTGTTTTCCAATGAAATTCAAAAACATTTGATAGCACCCATTTAGTAGATCAATATCAAGATCAATATGAAATTTGGTGATGATCAGATGAGGGAATTGTAGTCCACTGGACTGTAGGGTGTGCTAAATGATTTTACCATGCAAATGTAAAATACAAAATGGCTGCCAGTGGCATGTTTTTTAACGAAATTCGGAAAAATTAGATTACTCCCATCTTGTGGTCATCCCGAAGATTCATGTGAAGTTTAGTGATGATCGAGCAAGTAGGGTGTCGTCTGTAGGGTGCACCAAAGGATTTAGTCATACAAAGAGCAAAATCCAAGATGGTCACAAAATTTGGAAAACTTTGATGGCTCCCATCTAGAGGTCACCCCGATGATCCATATGAAGTTTGGTGATGATCAAATGAGGGATGTGGTCTGTAGGTTGTGCCCAAGGATTTAGTCATGCAAAGAGTAAAATTCAAGATGACTCGTTCCCATCAAGTCAATATCAATATCCATAATTTCACGATGAACAGACAAACAGTACGGCCTGTAGCCTGGTAATGGATTGAATTTTGAAATCCAAGATGGCCACCAGCGGCCATGTTTTTTTGCCAAATGAACCCAAAATGACTCATTCCCATCTACATGTCAATGTTAACATCCATGACAACTTTCATAATGATCCGACCAAAGGTACAACCTGTAGCCCGTGGTAATATAAATTGTTGACGGACGTCTCCACACACACATGGATGACGGATACTAACCCATGGCAATAGCTCAAACTTTACAAAGCTAACAAAAAGGATAACTGAATGGAAAATGCAAACAACGTCATTTGGCTCTCTTGAAAGTAGTCATAATGGCGTACCTACATACCAAATTTAATTTAGAACCGATAACCCATGTCTAATATCTGAGCAGACAGACTAAAAAAACCCAAATATTTCCAGATAAACAAGAAGGATAACTCTAGAATGGAAAATGCGTACAACTTCATTTGGACCCTCTTTTGAAAGCAGTCATGATGTGAAAACCCATACCAAATTTGAGATATATGCCTCGACAGACGGATGGATGACCAGACAGACTTTTCTTCAAATAGTGGGGGTATAACTAGACTGTGAATGAGAAGTGGGCAATTATCCGATGTCATCATGTGAATGAGAATGAACCATTTGTAGGAATCATAGCTGGATATTGTTTGATTGGGCCATATCATGCTTACCAGTTATATCTGAGTAAAAATATAACTTAAAACTTAGACCACATAGCGGTGGATATATCTTAGATCCATATTACCCTGATGCATATACTAATTAAATAACATGATCATAATCATTAGTTTTCAGGATTTGTGACTTATAAATAACCTCACCTGTGGATTAAGCATGGAGACGATGAAAATCAAGGCAAACGCTAGAAAAGACACCCCAATTTTGCATAACCTGAAAAAAATAAAACAGCAGCATGAGTGAATAATTTATAACTCTATTAATAATAAGATGAATGAAAATTAAATTAATAATAAGAATGAGACCAGCAGAGTACTTTCAGACCCTTATAGAGCTCCATTGCCATACATATGAAAGGTCGCTGACCACACGTCCCACCCCCCACCCCCCCCACCCCCCAAAAAAAGGTTTTCTCAGGAGGTTGGCTTTTTTTGGAACAAAAAGATCAAACTTTGGTAAAATCGATCAAAAATTAAAAAACAATTCTGTCATATACATGTTGCACATTAGCAATATATGGGTCTAATTCTCTACATTAAAAATTGTGGGAGGAGTTGATTACACAATGAAGGTACTCAAACAAAAAAACGGTCCCAAGTTTTGTTTAAGTCAAGAAAGGGGAATACCTGATTTTTTTCGTCGTCCATATACTCATGCATGTTGCACATTAGCAATATAGGGGTACCTAAAGTTACAATTTCCTACATTTGAAACTGGGAGGAGTTGATTACACAATGAATGTATCTAAAATCAAAATGGTCAATGGTCAACATTTTTCTCTGTCAAGAAAGGGGATTAACTTGGTTAAAAACAATGTTCCGTCATCCATATACATGTTGCTGATCATATTGGTAACAATATCCTAAAGTTTCAATTCTCCATGTTCAAAACCGTGGGAGAAGTTGATTACACAATGAAGGTAACCATAATGTGTGATAGACATACAAACAGATAAACGGATAATCTATAGTCCTCCGAAAATTAATTTGGAGATAAAAATTATGGACAAATAGTGCCAGAGATGAATGAACAGAAAGTGAATGGACAGATTTCTATATATACACCCTCAGCTCCAAAGGAACTCAGAGGTATAGTCAATAGACTAACTAATTCTATATCCATCTCTCATACAGAGCATGACTTCAGTTTCTATGATTATGTCACTGTGATAATTATATGACTGTGGCTCATCTTATGGTGCCAAAAATATAGCTGTGAGTCTCACATCTATATCCCCAACATCACTTCATATCAATCAATGATGATAAACCCGAGAGAAATTATTGAATAACATCGTTTTCGTGCACGTAATTTTTTAATAAAGAGGTTCATAATTTTTGTATAGAATGTATTGCTACATGAATGGATTAGAAATGGCATGTTCACAATTTATTTCTAGAAATATTCAAACTTTGGCAATGTTATTACAACTGAAAGGAATATAAATTCAAAATCCTTTTTCAAAGAGCCATAATGCCTTTACAGTCGGTAAATGTGAAAAAACATAAGTTTGTAAAACCATCATCACTAAGAATATAAGGCTAACATGTAAATATAGATAGACTTTGATCTTATTTGCATTATTAATAACTTTCCTATTATGAGATGCGCATGTTAATATATTTGTGATGTAGACATTATTGTTACTGTGGCACGGACGGACAAATGGATTATATAAAACAACCCTTTTTAAAAAAAAAATTATTTGATTAGTAAAACTTGCTATCAAAATTGAGTGCTGATCTTTCCATTACAATAAAATCATAACTACAGACTTTATAGTGTTATGAGTATATAGTGCCATTTTGGCATAAATTTTAAATCCATATCTATATTCACAGCTCCGCACATCATAACTAAATACTCACCAGTTATTTTTCTGACCAGGAGATATGAACAGAGATTCAGAAATGGACTCCTCACCAGTTTTATTTGATAGTTGCTTACATTTGCACATTTCCCGTGTACCAAATATAGAATCTATGAAACCATTCACTAAAATAAAAGATGTGCTACTATTAATTCAATGTCATAAATTACAAATTTGGATCAGAATTGAAGGAAAAGTGTTTAATAATAATAATACAAGTTCAGAAAATATAAGATTCCCATTCATTCATGGGGTTTGTTCATAAGATAAGTTCAACAACTGAACAATCTGAACATTCCCCAAACCCATCAATGAGCATCCAGTCAATTAAGCACTGTGTAGGAACTGTTACATCGGAAGACGTTCTATCACCATTATTGTGATGGTTCTTGCCTGATTTGTTACGGTTCCTGATGATTGAAAATAATCATTTTTGTGACAAAATCACGCATAATTATAGGAATATATTATACTTCCCTGAATGAACAGAGGCTGCAGAAGTGCCGTGTTATCGAAACCTGAACTCTAGACCACAATTAACTCGGTATTAGCGAGTTAACGCGTAAATATCAACATGTTATCACTGAAAATCAAGCCACGTGGACGCAATTTATTTGTTTTTCGTGGCGTATAAAATATGAAACGCATTCTGAAGACAAACACTGACTATAAAGTATACCTGTGTTATTCTTTTGTAAAATAGCTGAGAAAGTATCCCGATAGGGGTTGATAATTGGGAGCTGTGGCCTCGTAATCAACACGGGTGCGTGTTACGGTTCTATTTCAAACCACTCATGGCTGTGACGGTTCTGTACATGAGATTTATTCGAACGATTTCTGCACTTTGGTCCAAAAATCGTCTTGTGTATCTGACATTTTAAACCAGATAATGACTGTAGCTTATGTAATTTGCATAATAGAACAGGTATATTAAGAAATAACACAATAAATAACTAATACGGGAGATTAAGTGACATTAATAGGCAGAAATAAAATATTGAAAGTCCCAATGAGTATAGTATCATAATAATGCCCGCCTATATAAATGACCAATGGTAATATAAATTTACTCTCAGGAGAATATGAGATGTTATATTCATTTAATTAATCTGGGCATTATTGAAAGATCCAGGTGTGTCAATATTAAAATGCCAACGCCATCATATTTCCTCCTATGAAGTCCGCATGAGGGACAGTTACACATGTTTGTCATCCAGACATGAATATAAAGTTCTTATGAAATCACGTTCAACTGAATCATTGATAGGCTGTGACGTGATTGGGGTGGTGGGGGGACTTGGGGACGGGGTGCTTAATTGGTGTCTATCCCCAACTTTGGTCAAAATGTTCAACAGTTACAAATTTCTTATCTTACAATAGATTGGTTTGAAATTTAACACCAACAATATGTTGAAATTGTTCTCTTAGTTTGATTTGACAACAATTTAATAGCGGGGAATTTGTCGTTTTTAGACCAACATTTGCATACTTTCCTACACTTTAAACATGTAATCAACCATATTTGACATATACAAATGGACACCTCTTCTTTAGAGTTGATCCAAATCTCATGATGGGTGGACAGGAAGTAGGGAGCAGGTGTGATCTAGTTTTCTATATCACATTTACCCCCCCCCCCCCCCCAATTGGCAAGAAACTGGTTTTAATGGACAAAGATTCTAATTCCATTTTATTAAAATGCTTTGTATTAAATAATGTATGCTCTTTTGCAAAATAAATAATCTCTCTCTCTCTCTCTCTCTCCATCTGTTGGGAACATTTCCAATCTTGTGGGGGTTGGAAATTTCAAACACTTGGGAATCTTGAAGCCAGTCTAGATGATTTTCAGGTTCAGATATCCACATTTTCTCACTGGGCCCATGTATCCTGAGTTTCTCCCCCAGTTTGCATGGTGGCCAATCAAAGGCTACTGATCAATTCACTTCAGAATGGCATACAATCTAGTGCTATAATGTGTCATGCAGTTGGGAACAAGGGGTACGCATCTAAGATGCTTTTGTCGAGTTTTTTGGCAGTCGAACCAAACTTCTGCCAATAAGGTGCACAACTCCGGGAAAAAAAGTTGAACGGTGGTATATTATTGCAATAGACCTATTTACCAAATATCAATTGAATCCGTTAATATTTCATTGAGTTATCGCACTAACGGTGATAAAATTGTGATTAAAATAGACAAACTAAGACCCATAACACTGCGAAAAAAAATTCGGACAAACCTGGTTTTCGAACTCGTCCCGAGATATTGTTGCAGAAGACTCATATACCAAATATTGTTGAAATCGGTTAATATTTCATCAAGTTATCGCGCTAACGGTGATAAAATTGCTAAAAATAGACAAACTAAGACCCATAATTCTGCGAAAAAAATTCGGACAAACCTGGTTTTCGAACTCGTCCCGAGATATTGTTGCAGGAGACTCATACACCAAATATTGTTGAAATCGGTTAATATTTCATCGAGGTATCGTGCTAACGGTGATAAAATTGCTAAAATTAGACAAACTAAGACCCATAACTCTGCGAAAAAAAATCGGACACGTCCCGAGATATTGTTGCAGGAGACTCATATACCAAATATTGTTGAAATCGGTTAATATTTCATCGAGTTATCACGCTAACGGTGATAAAATTGCTAATAATAGACAAACTAAGACCCATAACTCTGCGAAAAAATTTTGAACAAACCTGATTTTCGAACTCCTCCAAGATATTGTTGCAGGAGACTCATATACCAAATATTGTTGAAATCGGTTAATATTTCATCGAGTTATCACCCTAACGGTGATAAAATTGCTAAAAATAGACAAACTAAGACCCATAACTCTGCGAAAAAAAATCGGACAAACCTGGTTTTCGAACTCGTCCGAGATATTGTTGCAGGAGACTCATATACCAAATATTGTTGAAATTGGTTAATATTTCATTGAGTTATCGCGCTAACATTGATAAAATTGCTAAAAATAGACAAACTAAGACCCATAACTTCGCGAAAAAATTCGGACAAACCTGGTTTTCGAACTCGTCCGAGATATTGTTGCAGGAGACTCATATACCAAATATTGTTCAAATCGGTTAATATTTCATCGAGTTATCGCGCTAACGGTGATAAAATTGCTAAAAATAGACAAACTAAGACCCATAACTCCGGAAAAAAAATTCAGACAAACCTGGTTTTCGAACTCGTCCGAGATATTGTTGCAAGAGTCTCATATACCAAATATTGTTGAAATTGGTTAATATTTGCGTGAGTTATCGCGCTAATGGTGAAAAACTTAACTAAAAACCATCTAAGATGGATAACTCTTGTAAAAAAGTTCGGACGTGACCCATTTTCTACAGGCAGTAAATAGTCATTGGGAGCAACTGACATACCAAATTTTGTTTGAATCCGTTCACAAATGTCAAAGTTATAAGGCATTCTTTAGGTCCGCCCGCCGCCCGCCCGCCAACCGTCCCTCGTCAAACCATAAGTTGAGTTTTTGAAAAACTCGACTAAAAACCAAAGCCCAGGCCTTGTGCATGAGTTTGGTCTGTTTCAAAGGGATGGTGCGGTTGGAAATTCCATGGTGGACGCCCCAACATTGGAGACCCTCCAGCCCACGTCCCTGCTCACTTGACACGATATCAGCGAGGAATAATAATGTGCCTTATAATAGCCAGGTTCAGACACCCATAACACTGATTTCTAATGATTCATTTGTATGAATGTTTAGCTAATAATTCAAACAATCTGTTACTGCATGTTGAATTTAATAGCTGAGCATTCCTACAAATGAATAAATAGGATTCAAGTCGCTGCTCATTACAGCACATTTAGTCAACAAAGGATTAACATCCATATAATAATAATTGTAACTGCATTATTCTTTTCTCTTTTTTATATGTTACTGCTTGTTGAACTTAATAGCTAAGCATTCCTATAAATTAATCAATAGGATTCAAGTCAATTCTCATTACACCTCATTTAGTAACCAAAGGTTTAACATCCATATAATAATATTTGTAACTGTAGGATTCTTTGCTATTTTATATCTTCTATTAAAAAATCAGAGATCCCTAGTCAATCTAAAATATGATTGAGTGAAAGGTTATCGTGCTTGTATATGTTTTAATAGCTGCATATTCTAGAATTCTAGAATTAAACATAGATAATCAGCATCCAGCAAGCGGATGCCCGACATAAACTTCATAAACTGCGTAATCAGAAAATTGTATGGGTGACAACGAACTTTTAAAGTCTTATTTTTGGCTTTTTGTTGAGTAAAATACGTCTACGAAAATAGACAACACTATATAGCTGATGTGCCCCTCTTCGTCCGGGCTACTAGGGATTTATTTGTGATCGTCTCCGCCTGGACAAACTATTGTTTGATCGGCCCGGAAACATGCCTTTATGAGCGAACATTGTCAAGGTCAAGGACACGGTCGTACATGAAATTGGACCCACCCATAGTGTTCAGGATCAAAGTAGGCCCACATTATACCAAATTTTAATCGGATCGGTCGAGGTCCAGAAACATGCCTATATAAGAGTATATGAGCGAGGTCAAGGTCAAGGACATGGTCGTAAGTGAAATTGGACCCGCCCATATTGTTCCTGTGATAAAAGTAGACCCAGCTACCAAATTTGAGTGGGATCGGTCGAGGTCCAGAAACATGCCTATATGAGTGAGGTCAAGGACACGGTCGCACGTGAAATTGGACCCAAATTGGACCCAAAGTATGCCAACACACCAAATTTGAGTCGGATCGGTCGAGCAGTTTTTCGAGTCTATAACACAAATACATACATACAGACAGAAGTTCCAAAACATATAATAGATAAAATACAAGAGAGATAACTCTATATATACCGTCTACGCTCACGCTTTTCGAAGTCCAGCGCTATGAAATTTCACTATTGTTAACCGGCTATTGACTCATGGAAATGTTGGGCCTGCAAAACGTGCTATGTTTCAAACAAGCTGGTGACTTTGTGAATTTTGATAGGCGTAACACAGGTTATTGAATAAGCATAGAAAGGCAGTGTAATTCATCGAAATTAATGACAAGTGGTGCAAATTTCAACTTAATGCAAAGTTTGTTGTGTTTATCTTTGTATACTTTCACAAAATTGGCAGTTTGAACCATGTACCATGGCAAATATTAGCCATAGTTTTACCGGTATAGAACGATTAAATGGGGAGAGAACAGACTCGATCAGGAGAGAACCCAAACAATTATCAAAATTCGTGGTTTTTGTCGTTGTTATGACTCGCACAATGAAAGTTTCATTATTAACACGCTCATTTGTGCCACAGATTGTGATGGGATTGAAAATAACTAATCGAATTATCACCTAGCTGCCTCAAAATAGCGTTTTAACTGTCAAAAAGTCGTGAAAATGTATAATTTCGATCATCAGGAACCGTCACAAATCAGTCAAGAACCATCACAAACCGGCGATAGAACGATTTCCGATTAAACAGTTCCTACACAGTGCATTTAAGGGTTAGATAAAAATCTTCCATTCTAATTATATTTAATGAAAAAAAAATAGAATGGCACAGAATGTTTTTTATTTAACTGTGGAGAGGCCTGTAGTGTTAAAACGATTAGCGAATTTAAGGAATCGACAAGTTGCCAGAGGTAATCGACTACTAGTCGACTAGTCAGACCCCTTCTAAGAGTTCCCGTTTCTATGCCCATATGACATATAAAATGGGCCATGTGGCATCGCAGTTTTGAGTATCCAACTCTTCGTTTCAGAACGTTCAAACGGAAAGCACGAGAACTATATAATCTCCCGTTTTGCCCATGAGTCTCCCAATTTAATGTCTTAAACCCGGCTCTCCTGCAACCTCCATATAATCTCAGTTTGGGGAATGCAGGTTATACAATTTTATTTAAACAAAATTGTCGCCGGTAACAAGGAAATAAATAGGCAAGTCTCGTTCGTAAGTCTCGCTAACGAGATGTCGGGTGTGTTCTATTGTCTCACTGAATAGGCGCCTCATGTCGTGGGGGGGGGGGGGGGTATTAGAATCTATTCAGTTACTGAGTTGACTTTACCAGCTTGACTTGTTGTGAATTTTGTTGCATCATTACTCTAGTATTACACGTGCCACAGTGAGAAGTTATCACTCGTCAATTGCATCACATCGAACTAGACAGTGTTCAGTCGGCAGCGACACTTCATGTCTTTGATGATCAACATAAAATAAACCGCGCCTTTTCGTGCATACATTGGGTTCAGTTCAGGTCATGGAGTTCACCGCCCGTGCATAACTGATGGCAGTGGCATCGTTAAAGGAACAATGCAATAAGGCTTTAGGAAGTTAATATGTGTTAACTGTTACAGATTACGTGATAATATGGCCGTGCAATGGCACTGCTGTCACAATATCACATAGGTAGTGCTTTTTCCCGACTAATCGACTAGCAGATTTCGGGATCGACTAATTTAATAATCGCGTCGACTTCGACAAGTCGATTAATCATTTCAACACTAGAGGCCTGTTTACTGTCATTCTAATACTTTCCAACACAACTTTTAATGCTGGTATAAATTCTTTTTACGGCATTGCTTTAAAATTGCATGAAATTCTATACTGGATTTTTCTATGTCATTGAAGTTTGTTGTAGCCGATAGTTCAGTTATTAGTAGGCCAACTTCGGAGATAAACCTTTGATAGTTCAATGTTTCGAATCCGACAGGGTATCGGTTGGATTTGTGTCATCATCCGTGTTCCCAGTACCGAGAATAATAGACCATCGGTGGCACAATCAGTGCTCTGAAAATTAGTTCAGAAGCTGAAATTTTGTACATCCGCTCCTCTCATAGTGTCATGACCAGGGATGAAACTATATGCCAGGCACACTGTCAGTCTGGTGGCCAACGCTAATAGATGTCCTGTTTGCAACACATTTGTGCACATTAAAGATCCCTGCTGTGGCAAAGTCACAGGTTCGGCAAAATTCTGGAGAAAGTGGGTGAACCTACTCGATCCATGCTTATAATAGTCAGTAAATGACTGCAAGCCACACCAATGAAGAATCTAAGCTTGAAGGCTGGGTAACTACCCACTGGAATGTAACCAGATGTAACTGTAGCTTTCTTACGCCTTTCATGACGGAAGCTGCACTGGTGCAGCATTAAAGATCCTGTGCCAATGCATTCTCTAATATATTCAAGTCTACCATAGGACGCCTTGCACATAATAAGAGAATACATTGGCTTACAAGATAGAGGTATATATTGTTTGGCCAATGCATTCTCTTATATATGTGAGACTCCCTATGGAAGACTCGCATATATAAGAGAATGTATTGGCACAGGGCTTTCACAAAATTTCAGGAAGGGTTAAACCTGATATACTAATGTGTTATTATGCTACTCACATGTATGATGAAGTGCTGTAGCATTGACCAGATATGATACTGTGATACTAATAGTGATAAAAAATTCAACCAACACAGCCACCCAGCTAAACGATGGATGCTTCTCCAATATAATCTGAAATAGTAATATATCCGTTAATTACTGAAACTGGAAATGAATGTAGAAGTATACCCAATTGAGTGTCACTATACCGGCCACAGCCAAAAACACTGCATTTATTTGGCATTGTCAAGAATGAATGAAAAAAATTGTGAATATACGGGACACTCGGTGTATATATATGGAAAATTAAAACAACATCGTGAACACGCACCCGAATAGAGTTCATTATTATTCATTTTATTAGCTTTATTTTTTATACGACAGTGTTATCTTCCCCACTCAATCAGCCTTCCATATTTTTGTCAAAACAATAACTTTCCAAACAGCACTGCTGACAAATCACAAGTGAAGATAACTCACCGGGCGCTGACAATGTTATTGACATGCCCCGCAGTAATTCCATTACACTCACGTGCTCATGTCGATTCCGCACTTCACATCACCACTCAGATGACGTCATATAAGTAGACACAATTAATTCTGAATTCGATACCGTGTTTTTAATTAGTCTACTCATTTGACGTCATATGAGGATTTGCGACGAAGATAGCCGACAACCGGTGTGGTATTATTTCTTTATTTCTCGACTTATTTATTATGCGATTGTTATGGGACTTGGATCATTGTGATCATAATAGGGGTGGCTTTCCGATAGTGTATTGTTGTATTCATCAGGATAGCAATCCTTTAAGACCATCAAATGTGATAAGCAAAAGTTTCCTTTTATTTTTGGCATAGCTCTGAGAAAAAGCTGGTAAAGATAAATTAATTTCACTGAAAGTCTGAGTAATGATCAATCTTAGTAGGGAGAGACTGTACTTGAGTCACTAGTGCTATTTTTTAAAGGCCCATTTAATTTTCGAGTCACCAATTATGTTTTTATAGTGCCTTAATATATGGTTTTAATAACAATCTATGACATAAAATATGATTAAAATACGATTATTCATCACCATTTGGAATGTCTGAGTCTCAGAAGGAGCCTATAGAGTAATTGAAAATAGCTGAAGTCTTAGAAACATTTCCCCTGTCTCACTCCCAGAATGCAAGTTCAAACTAAGATATAGAGTTATTCCCCTTCCATTGAAAATAATAGAAACTTAAGCACAAAAAACACATCAGTACCTCAACAAAAACAACATGTTCAGTTTATTACACCAGATACGTTAATAATACAATGTTTTGGAGCTTCCTCTTTCAAATGGTATATAATATGGCATATATTTTATATAATGTGATCTGGGGGTTTGAAAATTAGGTGGGCCTTTAAATACCATGCCATATTTACCGGTATACTTATATGTTGCAGCTTTAATATTTACTCACTTTTGTAAGAGGAATTGTTGATATTTCACCAATTTTGAAAGACCTGTAAAGAACAGCAGAAAAGTGGAAACTAAAAAATTTTCAAAGAAAATCCTTGACTGAAAAATTTGGTTGAAAAACTTTTAAATAAATAGTTTATGTTCTCATGCACCTCCCTCATCACCCAAAGAGGGCCTCAACAAACATTTTAATTTGCATATTCACATAGGAATATCCAAAGTTCAAACCTCGATCACCCAATTATCCAGTTATTAATTTAAGAGATTTTTGTTGAAGATATAGCAGCTAAGATGCACCTGCTGAGAATTTCAATAGATTTCTTGAAAACTTTCCATATAATTATCTATAAATCCATGAATTTAAAGATTTTTTGGGAAACAATAAGAATAAAAAGCATCCCTTCCTCATCCAGTTTTCCATATATAATTGCCTAAGAACCCAGGTATTTATTTTTAATGGCATGAACACAGTTCAGGTCCTAGATGTCATTTAATTGCAATGCATACTCAATAAATGGATCTCTCATTCAGTTATAAAGGGGATGTTCAGGAAATGTAAGCAGATGACAGACAGGCAAAAAAATAATAGTGCAAAAGAATTCATTTTCATACGTGGGAAATGTTCAGACAAGAAGTTCATGGCCATTTTGGTAGAGAAGATAGCAATTCAACCAGAAGTTTCATCTTAGAAACACATGTTGTGCTTGCAAACAATTGTTTCCAATTATTTTCAAATAATCAAACTTTTTCACTAAATCTCTCCTCCTATTGGTAATTCTCGCGATCGCATTGATAGTAGTTATTTCAGAATATACTTACTGTTGTAAAGAAATATTATTCTGTGTACAAACTACCAATGGAATGCCTGACGTAGTTTGTTGTTCTGAATCTGAAGAAAGAATGTGACAGTGGTCCTTTGCTAATTGTGGTACAATCTCTAAAACAGCCCAGCACCTAGGGAAAGTAAACATTTGTGTAGAATCATACTAGTATGTATTCAGGGTTCCATACCATATTTATTTTTGTAGACCTATTTAGCTTTCTATATTGTGCTTTGAGAGTATAAAGTAAGATGTTCGGAGAAGAAGTGCCTCCTGAAAGACATTACAAGTATCTTAATTGGAAGGAAATTTATGTCACATTGTTTGGATGATTTGGAGGAACAGAAATAATTATCTTGTTAATTTTTCAATAACCCTAGTTTATACAACACATTTGAGTTTTTTTTCTAGCATTTCTTCAGTGCAACAAATCCAATTATTAGTGATGCTAATTTACATTTTGTCATTGTTATTGTTGTAATTAGATGTCTGAAACCATGAATACATTTGTAATGTCTGTGGATGGCAGTGACTATCGACAAAACATACTTGCATATCGATTGAATATAAACTCCAAGCTGCCAAAGTCACACCATGTTACCCTGAATCAACCATAATAACTTGGAACATCATTTTGTATACATTTAGGAGGTAAACATACTATATTGAGTTGAATATTCAGGGAATCGAGCATGAAAATATTTTATGAACAAGTTGGCTTGCTAGTGAATTCACAAACTGTTTTCATGCTTGAATCCCTGAATATCCATTGAAACAGGGTATGTTTATCTCCATTGTAATTCAATCACAAAAACATTCAAAAGAAATTGCAAGAAAAGCACTTTCTGTCGGCATTATATTCTATGAAGTGAGATATCCTTTTTCCTGTGATCAAATCTCGAGGTACGCTCCATTGGGTTACATGAACAGCACCCGAACAACAGTTAATCTTATCTATAGTTAACAACTATCATCAACACCTGGCTGCACGGTGACATACAGTAATGCCCTAAGTAATCGACTCCTTAAACACAGCACAATTATGGGTAACTTTTCAGGATTTAGTCGGAAATATGGCTTGTTGTCATTCATCGGAAAGCTCTCGCCGAGAGCTTTCCGATGAATGGCAACAAGCCATATTTCCGACTAAATCCTGAAAAGTTACCAATAATTCTGCTGTGGTTAAGAAGTTGATTACTTAGAGCATTATTGTTTTTGATGCAAACCTGGCAATCATAACATGCTTCATTAAAATCTGTTCACAAGTCAGCGAGCGATGCTGGTGAATCGATAACTAAAGTTAGCAGCTCTAAACCAATCAGAATGCTTATTTTAATGACAAATATTCAACTTAAATTACAATTTAAAATGAAGCACTGATATAAAACTTACCATAATATATTAGTTACGACACAGGTATATAGACCCAGCAACACAGCCAAGTTAAAATATTTGACCTGAAAATAAAAATGGAAAAAATGTAGATTCTAGAGCAATTTAAATTAATTCTTTCATGACTGGAGCTTCCTGAAATTTTGCGATAACCCTGTGCCAATGTATTCTCTTATATATGCAAGTCGCCCATAGGGCACCTCACATATATAAGAGAATACATTGGCCCAAAAATATTTAGCTTGACCTGTGTAAGCCAGAGCATTCTCTTATCCTATGGGAGATTCGCATATATAAGATAATTCACTGGCACAGGAACTTCAATGCTGCACCAGTACAGCTCCCGTCATGAAAGGGTTAAAGGCATTTGGCATTTAGAAGCTTTAAATTTGTCTTAGCAGTGATAGATTTTGTTACATTCCGGCCTGGTTCCAGGGATCAAAATTGGTCAATGAACTTGTGAAATACTTTTAACTGGACTTTAAATGCCAAGGAATAACTTATATTCAAGTTATAGAATCGATCGCCTCAGTCCATTCATATTATGGTGAGAAATGAAGAGCGATCGTCAAAATATAAAAATTCAATATGACTGATAAGTTTCTGTGACTTGAATATTTTAACTGTTTCACATCGCTTCAAGTATTTTTGGTAATTTTCATAAAAACTAAAGCAAACCCAGTTCTCGCTTAGTTTTCAGAAATATTATTCCACATAATAACCAAGAAATATCCATTCCAATATTAACAAAAGTTTAATAAGTGAATGTAAGGAGTGAGGAAATATACCATGATCTTTTTATATGATACAGTATGTGCTGCAAATATTTGCGATTCAAACGATGAATTTGTATCTAGGGCCCTGGGAATCAACACTTTTCAGCTGATTCGAAATCCAACATCAAATAGGGTGGCCAATGTCGATAACAAATCAAATTTTGAATAGAATCAGCTAATCGCAGGCACAGTGTATGTCCTCAAATTCTGTCGTGGGTTTGTTCCTATTAGGCATCAAGAAATTTCATAAAATGTGCAATGTATAATTTATACACATTGCGATTAATGTTTAGTAATTAAACTAAACTGACTCAGAATATGTTTCTGTGCAAAATTATCATGCAATTTTCAGTTAATCTTTATAATCTTGATGTAAGTTGATATCATTACTGCATAACCTGCAGACAGATTCATGTCATGATCACATCACACTAACTATAGCAATCTATTTACATCTATAACCAAGGTTGTGCTCCTTTGTGGTACATATACACATACCCAGATAACATATAATTAATCCAGTACCGACTGATAATAAAATGCTAGGTGTGTTTTGGACACTTCGTCTGTTATGTGCCCTTTTTCGATGTTATACATAGGCTAAGTCAAACAACCTTTGATAATTTAACACAATACGCCTGTTGCGACAAATACTGCAGATGCATCACTCCTATTTCATTATAATATTGAGCAAAATTCACAACAATGCATCAATGATGGGGACAAATTGGATATTCAAGAATATTCAAATCGGGGTCTGATTCAATGTTGACACCAAATCAGATCGGCGATATTGACAATGAATCAATATCTCGGATATTCGAGGGCCCATGTTGTATCAGATGTATGGCTAGTATATCCAATAACAATGATACAGCAATATAAAATTTAAAAGCCTCTAGTATAGACTCCTGCAAACGTTCAAAATTTGATCCGTTTGAAATGATTTTAGATATCCATTCAATTTTCCATTATAATCGGGTATAATCAGCCAAAATATGACAGTGTAGGGCCATGATGAATTCATAAATTACTCGTCATGTATGTTTCTATAATGACCAGCAACAATAACAAATTGCTAATGTCACTGAAATTTTTATTATGGTAGGTTTAATTCACTGTAAAATCCTCCCCTTATCTGATTCAAGGTTTAATTTGACGAAAATATCATGGTACGCAGCAGCCTACTCTAGGGGCCCAAAGTTTCCCATTGGAAATGGCCTGGGAATTTTTTCTAAAATGGCTAGAAAAATCGCTAACTTTCCTAAGATCAAGCCTCCACAAAACCTAGTGACTCACCTCTTGTTTTGATTTGTGTATCTTCTCAAACATGAATGGCATGATGGTGACAGTTCCACCTGTAATGACAAATGTGTCAACATTACACATACAAGTAGCAGGCCGTTAAATTACACTAATCTGGGCGGGAGAAGGGTTAAGCATGCTCTTCAGTAATAAATGTGTTAATGATGGGAGCAGCACTGGTGCAGCATTAAATATCCTGTGCCAGTGCATTCTCTTATATATGCGAGTCTTGCATAGGGAGCCTCGCATATGTAAGAAAATGCACTGGCTTACAAGGTTGAGGTAAATATTGTTAGGCCATTACATGCATACAGAGAATGCATTGGCAGAGGTTTTTCTCAAAAATTCAAGAAGCTTATTCAAGGGATATTCTTCAATTTCTATCTCATTTGTCAATTAGTTCCACACTTATCAGCCCTCTAATGATTTATTTCCTGCATTCCCACATGTTGTGTTTAAATATCTTATTCTTGTTGTTCTTCCATTGTAATCTGATGAAGGCTACCTCTGAGCGAAAGCATGTTAAACAAGAGGTTGCACCATGGATGCTGGGATACCCCCATGGTGAAAATTTAAATATGGGCAGGTCGGAAACCAAATTGTAAAAAAAAATGTGATGAGGGAACAAATTACTTACAATTCTAATAAATGACATACGGAAATCCAACATTTTCAGATAATGAAAGAGCGATAACTCTTGAACGGAAAATGTGAACAACGTCACTGAACCCTCTTTTGAAAGCCCTCACGAGCCAAACATGCATACAAAATTTCATTGAGATCCGATAACCCATGGTTGAGATATATGAGCGGACAGACGAATGACAAGCCAGATGCACAGCTCGACGGACAGACACATGTAATCCAGTATACCCCCCATCTTTTGGGATGGGAGTATAATAAAATTAAATAAGTCTTAAGGTGTTATATTCAACACTCTATACTCAAAATCATATGATGCTTTACATTTACATCTCTTTATTTTATACTAATTTGGACAGAAATTAGATGAACAATAAATCTATTTTGTTAAAGGTACTCAATCCGATCAGACGCTCCTAAATTACTATTTCTTTGGCTTCGGGGGTAAAAAATATTTGATTCGAGTCGAGGAACCCACCCATCAAAGCTCAGAGTGATCAGATATCGATATTTTAAGTTTGCTATTTCTCAAGATGTGTAATAATATGTGGCTCAGAAACACGTGGTCAAATGGTGGGTCTCGCACAAAATTGCGGATGAAGATGGATAACTCTAAAATCAAGTGGTAATACGGTCAAATTTTGTGATACTTTAGTGACAATACGGCCATATTTTGTTGAACAAAATGTTGATAAATAACAAGTTTTGGGAAATTTGATACCATAGTTGACAGTGGTTAGCATTATTTTGTTGCAATAAATTGAAAGCGTATTTTGAAGACATGTTGCTGTTGTTAATGTATTTTGATGTAATGGGGACTGTCTGATCGGATTGAGTTCCTTTAATGTCTGACTATTTTTCTTGTTAAACAATCTACAGTTCTTCTTCAACTGAGACATTAACCAGGTTTAGATGTGATTAAGTCAAATTTCAGGTATTATCCACCTACAATAATCCACATGCATGATGGGAAAGATCACCCAGTAGTGACATGGCTATAATCTTATCAGCCATGAATATAAAATATTATAGTCAGTCGATGCTTGAAGTTCAGAAAGTCACATAGACTAGGCTCCTCAACTTTCGAGATTCAATTCAATGTGATATCACTCAAAAGGTTCGATTGAAATGATTGTGAAGATTGGATTTTTTTTTTAACCGATTATATTTATCATTTAAATTTTCCAGTATAATCAGCTAAAATACTCCAGTGTAGGGCCATGATGAAGTGATAAATTACTCGTCATTTTTTTATAATTATCGGCTATGAAAACAAATTGTTAGCCAGGTTAATGTTGCTGAACTTTTGATTATGTGGTTTGAATCCATGTGAAATCTTGCCCCCGGTTCGATTAAAGTTCGATTCAATGAAAAAAATTGTGTTCGCAGAAGTGTAACATTGAAATACCTAAATTATCATGAGAAACTGTGTGCAATCAGATCTTATGCCTTCATGTATACACAAATAATGGTGCTAAATAAACCACATCTTTTAAATTTTCATGAGCAAATTTTGATTTTAGCACAGGTGAGAAAAGAATATTTAAAACATCAATATTCATCAAATGGTACGTACTTATGGCTATAAAACCCATTAGGAATGGTTCTCCTATATGTTCGTAGCTATTATGTACTTCTTTATGAACGGATGAACCCACAAACAATGTGATCACAACCTGAAAATAGATGAGAATATTTTTTAAAGGTATATTAAGCATGTGTGGAGGGGAGGGGGTGAGAACTCACCCCCACCCGGACTATGGTCACAACTTTTAACAGTTGGAAATTTCATCCCTGACCTAATGCAGCATTAGTTGGAAATTTACACCACATAAAGGTTTTGAAATTGTTCTCATTGTTTGATTTTCCAACCAGTAATTAGTGGGGAATATTTTGATTTTAGACCAATAGCACAGCTGAAACTCCATATGAAACAATCATTGGAAACCAAGTAACTACTCATCATATTTTTTATAAATAGACAGACCCACATGCGGAGAAGCTGAATACTGCTGCATAGATTACAAGTTTTGCTTGTTCATTATATCTTTCCATAACTTAGCGTCAGTGGGCTTCTAAAATGTTGTATATGTCATTTTGGTAGAATATACTGGTTCCATTACATCATTTCCTCAAATAACTTGTCAATTTTTCAAGTATAAATGCAATTTTTAGGGAAAATTTGGGTTCTAAAATGTAGTATAAGTGTTTCCCGCCAAATTGTATTGTTAATTCTAAAATGTTGAATTTCTCTTTTCAAAGCAGTTCCTGGTATGATAATTCTGATTGGATGGTTTTAACCCTTTCACAACGGGCAATTCGCTGGTACAGCATTAAAGATCATGTGCATGTGCATTCTTTTATATATGCGAGTCTCCCATAGGGAGCCTCACATATATAAGAGAATGCACTGGATTACAAGGTCAAGGTAAATATTGTTAGGCCAATGTTTTCTCTTATATATGCGAGGCTCCCTAATAGAACAAAATGCATTGGCACAGGGTTTTCGCAAAATATTATTAACCTTGACCTTGTAAGCCAGTGCATTCTGTTATATGTGAGCCTTGCATATATAAGAGAATACATTGGCCTAACAATATTTACCTTGACCTTGTAAGCAGTGCATTCTCTTATATATGCAAGGCTTCCTATGGGAGACTCGCATATATAAAAGAATGCACTGGCACATGGTCTTTAATGCTGTACCAAAACAGCTCCCATCATGAAAGAGTTAATATATAATCATTGTCTACACAGTGTATGGGATCACTCTGTTAATGTATAAAGTTACACTATACATATCAACACAAAGTTCTATCTAAATGAAAACAAATAATTTTGTTGTTGTTCGAGTGAAACAAGTTAAACATAGATTGCACTTACCGTTCCCCCAAACAGAGAAGCTTTGAAAAATGTTAATATGGAAACCACAGGTTGAATGAATTTCAAGCCAAACATGACAGAAAGAGAGAGGATCCATATAAATGCTGGTATAGCATAGAAGTAACTAAAACAAACGAAAGAATAAATATTTAAAACACAACATATAATTCAACCAGTAAAAATAATAAGGCCAAATAACAAATATTATTTGAGTCTCAGACATTGCCGCTTTTAAATAAATAGCCCGCATTGGACGTTTTATTTTTGATATTATGACAAAATGTAAAAACAAATAACAAAACAAAAAATAACAATTTCATTTTGTTTTTCAAAATTATTTTGGTATGTTTTTACCAACATATCCATACATATTCAGCATTAATTGCAGCATACATGAACTCTTAACATATGTATGTGATTGAAAGATTGACTATCATGTATACACATAGTGACATAGAATAGAACATTAAGTAGATGACAATAATTAGCTGATCATCATAGTCTGGTGTTCTTATTGTAACTCCAGAACAATTGAAAGGTATTGGAGGAATTTAGGATCTCATGTTATAATGGAGAGGTGTCAATTTATAGAACACAATAACAATTGTGAATAGTCAGGGGCATTAGAACATTATTTAGTAATCACTATGGCATACAGGTATACTAGTAGCACAATGTAATTTTTATGTCAGAATAAATGAGTGTGTGTACATGCAAAACAAAGTTCCCTCTACATTTTCTGACTATTACTATATAAGGGAAGCTATCATGATCTATGCTTACGATGTGCACAACAAAATAAAAAATAAAGTCCTCCCTTCCTCACTGATTCACACACAAATATTTTCTGAGAGTCAAATAATATTTTTTACGCTGAACAAAGAAAATGAATATTTAAAGACATAAAGACATAGCTCATTTGAATCTTTGTATAATGCATAATTTGGAAGAGACAGCATCAGTACATCTTCAGTGCAGAATCAATTTTGTTGATATTTTACTTGGTGAATTAAAGTTTGCTGTATTTGTAATGTGCTCTGCAGGGACAGAAGATTGTTTCCTGTCTTATATATTCATTTCTGTTGTCTCAACTATAAAATAATCTAGAAATCTGCAATGATTTTCTCCTGTGTATCAAAGCAATCTGAGCTGCGTGCATAGTTATGTTATTTGTGTCGAACCTGTTTTGTATAGAAAAATTTAAACAAAAGTTTACACAAGATCGACTACATATACTGAATTGAAACATTCCATCCAATCAATTATCGCGACAAATGAACATGTGCCAATGAGAATTGAGTATCAGGGATTCCTGGAAATTCCTGTTTCGATTGTCAGTTTTCAATGTCCCATCTTCGTCTTAAAATAGAATTAAACAATAGTTACAGCATGTTTCGAAACCGAAGGTAGTTTAGTGTATTTTGTATGAGGAAGTAATCAAGACGATCAAACATATGTTCTAATCGGCTTGATGGACAGAGACTGAGAAACACCATAGTATTTCTGATACTATCGATATTGTACAGGGAATATAGAAATAAAATACATACTGGAAACCAAAAAGCTGTGCATAGGCTTCGCTCCCTGCTAAGGCATAACTTATCATGAAGGCAATGCTGGAAATAGAAAAAACATACATCATCATTCTCACATATGGGCTATTTGTAGTGCCTCTCATTGACGGAATAATTTTCCATGTGTTTATTAGGAATGAATATGATGCAACTAAATTTGAGAAGTGATAATGTCATTATAGTGAGTGATACGGAATAAGTAAAGTGGAAACGTTTAACCCTTCCATGACTGGAGCTTCCTGAAATTTTGCCGAAACCCTTCGCCAATGCATTCTCTTATATATGTGAGTCTCCCATAGGGAGCCTCGTATATATAGAAGAATACATTGGCCTAACAATATTTACCTTGACCTTGTAAGCCAGTGCATTCTCTTATATATGTGAGGCACCCTATGGGAGACTAGCATATATAAGAGAATGTACTGCCACAGGATCTTTAATGCTGCATCAGAGCAGTTCCCATCATGAAAGTTCCCCTCAAGTAAAGTTTGGGATCAATGGAGCGAAAAACAAAAGGATTTAGTCATGGAAAGAATTAAATCCAAGATGGCTGCCGGCAACCATGTTTTCATTGAAAATGTTGGAATTGAAAGCTCCCATCTAGACGTGATCTTAAACATGCCTGTAAATATAAAAAATATTTCTTCAATAAATGTGGGCTGCAGAGTGTTCCAATGGATTCAATTATAAAATCCAAGATGGCTGCTAGTACCCTGACGGACAAGGGCATGGACATCAACCCATGACAATAGTTCAACTTGACTTTTCCAAGTTGAGCATAAAAATGCATATTACTAAAAATAAATGCACTTGTATTTGTGCATTCCACAAGATAATTAGTTTCAATTCACTTTAGAACGCTATTTCCTGCCATAATTCTAAAATAGTAAGACAGCTTACCAAAGGCTACAAACTCAGCATTTCATGTTCAATGGAAGTGAAGCATGCTAACCACTGACCCATTGTGTCACTACATTTAAAGTGATGAGAAACACTCCGGTTGGGTGAACAAATAGAAATGGAGAATAATCTTGCTCAAAGTAGTTATTTTTACAACTATGAATCCAAATTGACAACACACACTATCATTCTTATATATTATTCAAATGCAATGACTCTCGATGGCGAAAATCGTTTGAGTTAGTTTATCGCCGATGGTTGCATCCCAAATCAAGATGTAAATATTTACAATTGAGCATAGTTCAGGTGATATTTTTTATGGAGTGGCATGGTTGATTTCTTTGATATTTTCGGCAATGTTAGTAGAACGCTACATTTCACAGGTTGGCATAGCATCTGAGTACTAACTTATCAGTTTCTGCACCTGAACAAGTCCATAATATGTTTTTAAATACCCAGGAAGGCTGACATAATTTTGTTATTACTTACAATGAAAGAATGATGAAGAAGTCATACAAGTAGCTGACACCACAGCATAGAAACATATCCCCGAGAGAGTGATAGTTTACAGGAGCCATGAGAGGAGCTGGAGATGATTTGAGATCATTTTCTTCAATCACTGAAAATAACAAGACCGACAATGAATGTGGTGTAGCTCACCTGACTGTATAGACGGAGAAAACTGGTACTCTGAAGACTATGATAATCAGTATTTCTCAAATTACTTTAAACCAAGTAGTTCTAAACAGGGACATAGCTAGAGTGTCTTCGTTGAACAGAGGGGGATATCCACCTTGAAATTTCCAGCTGCACACCCCTGCCCCCCCCCCCCCCCCCCCAATAACTCATAGCCCGTCTGCTCTCATCTGGACCAAATTATTTTACATACAGTACTTCAAGCTCTCCAACTGTTGGAAATTTCCAACCTGACATTCCCCATATTAGAAATGCAGACATAAATTTCAAGTCAAAGAATCTCATACAAAATATATACAATATACAATGTGCATCGTGTAGAGAGTCCTATATTGGACAGACTGATAACCTGGCGGCAAGAATGCAGATACACCGTCAACATATACGCCATGATGTATACCGCAAGACTCCCCTTAGTGAACATCTGGATGTTTGTGGAAGGGGAAACTTCTCTGTTTCCCATTCTATAAAATGGTGCACGATGGCACAGAGACTTTGTATGGAAACCTATTTGCAGCAACTGTTTCAACCAAAGTTGAACGTCATAGGAAAGAAAGCAGCAAAAACAAGTGATGTATTGAACATTGCCAAGAAACATTACACCCCTATGATTGATAACAGAAAGTAATGAAAGGCCACCGAATTGAATAAATCTATAATTTTTGTATATATGCTCATTGTGATAAAAATACCAGTACCAAACTAGAATTCAACAGCATAGATATGGTGGGTGGGGATTGTTAAATCTCCTATCTCTGCCCCTTTGAACCAAATGTAAATCCCAATCTATGAGATCCGTTTGATCTAGTAAATTCAAAGGGTATATTTTAGGAGTTGATGTGAATACATTTTCCTCAAAATTAGATACAAAATTTAGGAAAGGGTTATCAGCATGGCACCACTGATAATTGTTCCTTAATTGTCAGCATAATAGATAGACAATAACATAACATGGGTGCTTAACCCTTCAATTGGCAAGGGTAAGGAATTCTTGAATATTTGCATCATTAATGATCTGTCTATTTGCGATTTCAATCAAATTTGTTGTGGAAACTCGGGGTACCCCGGCGAATATCAATTTTTAATTTTTATTTAACAAACAAACAAAAATTAAATTTAGCAATCTCAAAAATAGACATTTAAAAAAAAAAATCAAAATGTGAATCCCAGTCACAAATATAACCCCATGGACATGCAGTTCTGGAGAAGATGTTTTAATAATTATTAAAGATGGAAAGAGTTATGTCCACCTGGTGACCCTATTTGAACAAATTTAAAACGAAGTTACACAAGGACCCTCCATGCCAAATATAAGCTAAATAGGACTGATGGTTCTTGAAAAGTCGTTTAAAAAATTACTATAGCGGGAAGAATTATGTCCCCACTATGTTTGACCTGGTGACCCCATTTTAACTAATCTGAATCCCAGTTACCTAGGGACTATTCCCACCAAATATTATCCCAGTCGACCCATTTGAACAAATCTGAATCACATTCACCCAATGACCCTCCATACCAAAATATAAGCTAAATAGGCCTGATGGTTCTTGAGAAGAAGACATTTTAATGATTACTACTAAAAGAATGAGTTAGGTCCCTGGCTTGACCCCTATTTAACCTGGTGACCCCAATTGAACAAAGCTGAATCCCAGTCACCTAGGGACAATCCCCACAAAATATCACCCCATTCGGTCTTGCTGTTCTGTAGAAGAAGACAATTGATGACAGATGGATGGACATACGGATGCCCCAATGACAGACAAGGAGTGATGACTATAGATCAGGGTTCACCCTGTCGGTGGCCAAATTAGCCAATGGCCATTTTTTTTTTAAATGCCCAAATATAAATTTGTTGTACCACAAATTGAGACGGAAATCTAATTCAAACACATTGAATCGAACAACAGTGCCGAAATTAGGCAATGAAACAATATCGTTGGTTGGCCAGTCTTGAACAAGCTGGTTTCGTACTTTGGAAACATTGTACCATTACAGGCTTATAGCAAACTATAGCAAAGCTTCAATGTGCACTGGTTATGTTATATTTTGTTCATTAAAAGATAAAATACAAAAAAAGAATGCATTGTCCCATAATGGGGCGGTACATAGAAATTGGATGTACCAGCCAGCCGCACTACTCAATGGCATGTTAGTTGGTAACCGGACATTTCCCCACCGGACATTTCCCCACCCACTCTGAAATTGGCAAAGCGGACATTTCCCCACCCGGACATTTACCCAATCACTCAATAGCAAAGCGGACATTTCCCCACCAGACTTTTCCCCACCTTTGACTGATTATTACTATGGGTGTGTGGTAAAATCAAATTTATTTCAATGAAAGAAAATACACAAGGAACAACAACAACAAATGGTAACGGTACATAACAAATCACTTAATCTTAATATCTCTTTCGATACACGATAAGGACAAAAGAACAAAAATATTACAATTATTCACCATATATATACATTCCTTATTCGAATAATTGAGTATTTACCGATGAACGTGTTAATCCTGTTATTTCATATGTTTTCCTCATACGATGTTCATTTATATTTTCATGCACTTGGTGGGTATTAACTATTGTCTATTAAAGTAATTAAAGATATACCAAGGGTATAAGCATGACCGTCGACATATAATTTGTCACCACCACGATTGTTCTTGATCAGTTCCATGATTGGAGGTGAAGATATGATTCCATGATAACTTTTCTAAGGTTATATAGGCTGTCTAGAGTTCAGTCACTAGAATTCATACTGTCATCAGAATTGTCACAACATTTTTTCAACTGCGTTGATGTCCCAAACTATTGTCAAAACACTTTCATGTTTGTCAAAACACACATTCATGTTTGTCAAAACATTACATCGGATGAGGATGTAGCATAAAGCATTTTATTAGCAGGGTGGGGAAATGTCCGGTGGATAATTGTCCGAGTGGGTAAATGTCCGGGTGGGTAAATGTCCGGGTGGGTAAATGTCCACTTTTGAAAGTGGGGAAATGTCCAGTGGGGATATGTCCTGGATTCATGTTAGTTACGTAAATGTGTAATAAACTCCCATCTAGGGCTTATAATCACAAGAAACTTGATTCACCTCATAAAGGTCTTAATCCAACAATAGATAATCAACAGGTATCACCTCACTGTAATAAGCAACACTAACAGTGTTTTGTATCTTGGCAAAAAAGGTGACAATTAACACACTTGATCATTAGTTATATATATCTTTATTTTCCTCCATATAATGAAGAGATGTCAAATACAATCACGAATGCATTTCATGTAACAAATAAACCTTGAAATTAAACAAATTTAGTCATTAATTGTGAGCCCAGAAAATGAGGATTTAACCCTTTCATGATGGGAGCTGCGCTGGTGCAACAATAAAGACCCTGTGCCAATGCAATCTCTTAAATATGCGAGTCAACCATAAGTCGCCTCGCACATATAAGAGAATGCATTGGCCTAATAATTTATTATAATTTTTCTTACATTCTTTAACAATTTTTATCATTTTTTATAATTTTTTCTTACATTCTTCAACAATTTTTATAATTTTTTCTTACATTCTTTATCAATTTTTTAAAAATTTCTTACATTCTTTTACAATTTTTATCATTTTTTATCATTTTGTATCATTATTTCTTTATTTTTTCTTACATTGTTCAACAATTTTTATCATTTTTTCTTACATTCTTTAACAATTATACAAAATAATATAAAAATTGTTAGTGCCAATGCATTCTCCTATATATGCGAGCCGACCTATGGCACAGGGTTTTCACATTAATTCAGGAAGCTCTTGTCATGAAAGGGTTAATTCGGCCCAGTGTGAACACTGCTATAGATCCATCGGAGACTTTGCCTCAGGTGAGCTAAAAACAGATAGACTAGCTAAATAAGAGATTTCACCATAGGTGTCAAAGATGGTCAGTCTCTTCCGGACAACAATTACAACATAATTTTTATAAAAACAATTTTCAAGACTACAAATAACTTTTTTCTGTGAATAAAACACTGACAAACTGAACATTGGGTACCGTACTGTAAAATCCTTTTTATACGTGGGGGTTCATTATTCGTTGATTTGGTTCGACCCAACCATGAAATCAAAACCCAACGAAATAATTGACTCAGAGTAAATCAGAGAAAATCTCAATACATGAAATCAAAATGAATATCGGGCATGAAGTTTGTTTTTGACATTTCGTAAAATGGGTTGACAAAAAACACGGAAGACGAGATGAAACATAATTTTCCCCACCACAATGTGAATACTCGCCACGCTTTAATTTTGAGATGGTCGCGGTGATCATTTGCCAACAATCGTGTCGGATCAGCAGTGTCTGGAGATTGACTTTTCCACATTTTAAACACGAAGTGAGAAACATAAAAAAAAATTAGTGGCCTATTCATAATTGTTTGTATATAACAAAGTCTGCTCCCTGCTATAATAATTTGTATAATGCACCCAGGGCCGATAAGGTTCGGGGTGATTTATGTGGTTCTTTGATCCTGTCATCCGGCAGACATTCCGGTTTTCGGTACGATCCGTTCCGTATCGGCCGAACTTAAAGTCCGCATTTTACATCCGCCCGGAATGCTGCCTCCTTCCGGTAACTGAGAAAGCAATTCACTTTTGAATTATACGCATCGCGCTCAGTTGTGTGTCGTCAAATCCTATCTGTTTCCATCCGTCACCGTGTTTCTTCGCCAGCCTTCATTTATTCGTCTATCATCTTGTTCCTTGTGCGTTCTGTCTGCGTCCTGTTCCGTCGGCGTTACCTATTTTCGTGGGTAGCGCACGTGTTTCCCTGTTTGTGTTTGTCGTTCGGTGGCAATCACATATTTCTCTTATGGTTCGTACGGGATCTCGCGGTCGGGCCCGCGACCGTTCATCTCGTAGCAGTCGCCAGGATGCGTCTGCCAGCTCGTCTCGTGCTGGTCCTGCTTCCAGTGACCGTGTTGGGCCTTCTTCTCGGGGTTCGGCCAGTGTGTCATTTGTGGCTGATTCACGGGTGCGCGGCCGTGGTCAGCATTCGCGTGGCAGGCCTGCTCGTGGCTCTGGACGGGGACGCCGCGCCTCCCGTGGCCGGGTTTCCCATTCTCGTGGCCGCGATCCTGTTCGTCAGCCTCGTCGTCAGCCCAGTCGTCAGTCTCGTCGCCAGGCTAGTCGCCGACAGGATGGTTCTCCGCGCCCCAAGTTTCCGCGCTATGGATCCAGGTCACCATCAGCGTCTCCTTTGTCGACCCGTCGTCGCAGCAGTTCTGATGACAGCTCCACTTCTCTCCGCCGCCGCGAGGATTCCCGTGTGGCGTCAGTGATCCACCGACCGAACGCTCCGGCAAGAGACAGAACTGATCCGGGTAATGCCTTATTTAGTTTTCCATCCTCGCTGGTCTCCCCTTGGGACGCCCCCTTGCCGATTCCTACGGCGGCAGATGGCTATGGCTCTCATGTTTCCCGATCTATTCGCGACAAAATTTTCCGGGGCGATTTTATCAATTTGGATCAGCTGCAGGAACCTGCCGCCTCTATTCATACCGTTGACCCCCATCAGTTGGTTGTCTCTGCTTCCGGGCGAATCCGTGTTGCGCCAAGCGGGCATGCTGCTCCAATAACGTCTGTTGACTCGTGGACCGATGCATTTCTCACTTTCATTTCGGTATACCTCGACGTTCACCCTGAATCGTCGGCCCAGCCCCTTTTGCGTTACCTGCGCACCATTCGTTGGGCGGCTGCTAAATGTGGGGGATCTGCCTGGCAGGTGTACGATACCCAATTTCGGTTGAAGTGGGATGGTAATACAGCTACTCCTTGGGAGACCATCGACCCTAACATTTGGCTGCTGGTCATGACGCCCCAGGTTCGGCAACCTCCGCAGCCGACTCCGCCTCCGGTTCGTGCCTCCGGGCGTGCGGACAATTTTCGACTTTTCCACATTTTAAACACGAAGTGAGAAACATAAAAAAAAATTAGTGGCCTATTCATAATTGTTTGTATATAACAAAGTCTGCTCCCTGCTATAATAATTTGTATAATGCACCCAGGGCCGATAAGGTTCGGGGTGATTTATGTGGTTCTTTGATCCTGTCATCCGGCAGACATTCCGGTTTTTCGGTACGATCCGTTCCGTATCGGCCGAACTTAAAGTCCGCATTTTACATCCGCCCGGAATGCTGCCTCCTTCCGGTAACTGAGAAAGCAATTCACTTTTGAATTATACGCATCGCGCTCGGTTGTGTGTCGTCAAATCCTATCTGTTTCCATCCGTCACCGTGTTTCTTCGCCAGCCTTCATTTATTCGTCTATCATCTTGTTCCTTGTGCGTTCTGTCTGCGTCCTGTTCCGTCGGCGTTACCTATTTTCGTGGGTAGCGCACGTGTTTCCCTGTTTGTGTTTGTCGTTCGGTGGCAATCACATATTTCTCTTATGGTTCGTACGGGATCTCGCGGTCGGGCCCGCGACCGTTCATCTCGTAGCAGTCGCCAGGATGCGTCTGCCAGCTCGTCTCGTGCTGGTCCTGCTTCCAGTGACCGTGTTGGGCCTTCTTCTCGGGGTTCGGCCAGTGTGTCATCTGTGGCTGATTCACGGGTGCGCGGCCGTGGTCAGCATTCGCGTGGCAGGCCTGCTCGTGGCTCTGGACGGGGACGCCGCGCCTCCCGTGGCCGGGTTTCCCATTCTCGTGGCCGCGATCCTGTTCGTCAGCCTCGTCGTCAGCCCAGTCGTCAGTCTCGTCGCCAGGCTAGTCGCCGACAGGATGGTTCTCCGCGCCCCAAGTTTCCGCGCTATGGATCCAGGTCACCATCAGCGTCTCCTTTGTCGACCCGTCGTCGCAGCAGTTCTGATGACAGCTCCACTTCTCTCCGCCGCCGCGAGGATTCCCGTGTGGCGTCAGTGATCCACCGACCGAACGCTCCGGCAAGAGACAGAACTGATCCGGGTAATGCCTTATTTAGTTTTCCATCCTCGCTGGTCTCCCCTTGGGACGCCCCCTTGCCGATTCCTACGGCGGCAGATGGCTATGGCTCTCATGTTTCCCGATCTATTCGCGACAAAATTTTCCGGGGCGATTTTATCAATTTGGATCAGCTGCAGGAACCTGCCGCCTCTATTCATACCGTTGACCCCCATCAGTTGGTTGTCTCTGCTTCCGGGCGAATCCGTGTTGCGCCAAGCGGGCATGCTGCTCCAATAACGTCTGTTGACTCGTGGACCGATGCATTTCTCACTTTCATTTTGGTATACCTCGACGTTCACCCTGAATCGTCGGCCCAGCCCCTTTTGCGTTACCTGCGCACCATTCGTTGGGCGGCTGCTAAATGTGGGGGATCTGCCTGGCAGGTGTACGATACCCAATTTCGGTTGAAGTGGGATGGTAATACAGCTACTCCTTGGGAGACCATCGACCCTAACATTTGGCTGCTGGTCATGACGCCCCAGGTTCGGCAACCTCCGCAGCCGACTCCGCCTCCGGTTCGTGCCTCCGGGCGTGCGGACAATTTTCCCACGCGTCCGGGCCGTCCCAGTCCCGTCTGTTTTGAATTCAACGCCGGCCGCTGCTCCTGGCCAAACTGTCGTTTTCGACACATCTGCAACATCTGCTCAGAGCCTCATGCCGCAACCGCTGCCCATGGACAAGACTTTCGCCGCTCAGCCCGCGGCGGTCGCCAGCAGCGTCTACCAGCTCGCCCCTTCCGCCGTTAATCTAGACTATTTGTGTTGGTGGCTTGGGAGGTACCCTCGCCACCAAGTCGCGCGGGAACTCCGGTTCGGTTTTACTCATGGTTTTCCACTCCATTATACTGGCCCGCGTCTGCCAACTGACGCTCCGAACCTCAAGTCTGCTCGTGACCGTCCCGAGGTCGTCCGGGAAAAGATCCTTAAGGAAGTTCGCCTTGGTCGCATTGCTGGTCCTTTCTGTGCTCGTCCAATTCCAACGCTCCGCGTGTCGCCGCTTGGACTGGTGCCTAAACATGAACCTGACTCATTCCGTCTCATCCATCACCTCTCCTATCCGGCAGGCCAGTCGCTCAATGATCATATTCCGCGCGAATTCACTACTGTCACATATACCAGTTTTGACGCTGCTGTTGCCACCATCCAGTCCCTTGGGGCCGGGACTTTGCTCGCGCGCGGGGATTTGGAGGCTGCTTATCGTAATCTTCGCATCTACCCGGGCGATTTCGATCAACTTGGTTTTAAACTGGACGACATGTATTATTTCGACAAATGCTTACCTTTCGGCTGCAGCGTGTCGTGCGCAACTTTTGAAAAATTCTCGACATTTTTGGAATGGGTTGTTAAGCAGCGGTCCGGCAACCCACACATCTTGCACTACTGCGATGACTTCCTGTTCTGTGGTCCGCCAGCCACGTCCCAGGCCTCAGACAGTCTTGACATGTTTCATCGTGTTTGCTCTGATCTTGGCGTACCTATTGCTCATGAAAAAACGGTCTCGCCCACCTCGAAGCTCTGCTACCTTGGTCTCGAACTCGATACGTTGGCTAACGCGGTGCGTCTCCCTGCTGAGAAGCTCACAGCCATTCAGTCCAAAATCTCTATGGCTTTGCGCTGCCGTAAAATCTCGGTCCGTGAACTACAGTCGCTCATTGGCTCATTACAATTTGCGTGCAAGGCGATTCGTCCGGGCCGCCCATTTTGTCGTCGCCTGATTGATGCCCTGCAGGGATTTTCTAAGCCGCATCACAAAATCCGAATTAATTCTGGCATGCGTGCCGATTTGGCCACGTGGTTACAGTTCTTCACGTCATTCAATGGGATCTACCTTTTCCCTTCTGCGACCTGGCTCCATGATACCGACATCAATTTCCACACAGACGCTTGTGGTGGTCAGTCCGGCGGCTTTGGCGCTTATTTCAACGGCCTTTGGGCTTTTGGCAAGTGGCCCCTTCCTTGGCATGCTTTGGGCCTGACCCGCAATATGGGTGTCCTCGAGATGTTCCCGGTCTTAGTGGCCATCAGCGTCTGGGGGCGTCGCCTCCGGAATCATCGCCTCCATTTACACTGTGATAACATTACCGTGGTCCGCGCCATCAACGACCAAACTTCCAAATGCAAGCCGCTCATGGCCCTGTTGCGCCAGCTGGTCCTGCTGCTCCTGTCTCACAACATCTCCTTGCGTGCTTCATGGATCGCGTCTCGTGATAATGCTCTCGCTGACAGCCTCTCTCGTTTCCAGATGAAACGTTTCCGTCGACTGGCGCCGTCCGCCGCCCGAACGCCAACACCATTTCCCAGTTGCCTGTGGACCTGCGTCGACATGTAACGCTGCTTTTGACTTCCTCCCGGGCGCCAAAAACTCACCGCACGTATCGCACCGCCATACGGGCTTATCTCGATTTCGCACACCAGCATCACTTGGCCGTTTCCTGGCCGCTCCCGGAACACGCTATCGTCGGGTTTATCGCGGGGCTTCATCGCTCCCAGCATTCTGCTTCAACCATTTCCACCTACCTGGCTGCCATCGGTCGGCAGCATCGACTCCGGGGTATGCGAGATCCCACTTCGACTTACCTCATTCGCCAACTATTGACCGGGGTCCATCGCTTGACGCCTTCATCATCTCGTCCTGCTCCAGTGACAATACCTTTGCTGCGCACCTTGCTCCGCGTGCTTCCTCGCATATGCTCGTCGCCACATGAGGTCGCTTTGTTTACGTCTGCCTTTACGATGGCCTTTTTTGGACTGTTCCGCGTGGGGGAACTGGCCGCTGTGTCCAAGGCCGACTTTGGACATGCTATATTTCTTCGCGATGTCTCGTTGTGCGGCTCCGCCATTGACGTTTGGCTCCGGCATTCTAAAACGAACCAATGTGGTCCTCCCGCTCATATTCGCATTCCGTGCCTGCCGACTGATCCACATATCTGCCCGCTGCGCGCGGCCACCACATTTCTTGCCATTCGCGGCTCCCGGTCGGGACTGTTCCTTTCTCACCAGGCTCAGACCCCGCTCACAGTCGCGCAGTTTCGGGCCGTGCTCCATCAGGCTTTGCGTACGTCCGGCTCTCGACAATATATCACGCCGCATTCATTTCGTTCGGGTGGTGCTACCTATCTGGCGGATCTGGGCACCCCTTACCATGCCATCCAACACCGGGGTCGTTGGCGGTCTGATGTTTGTCGTCGATACATCCACTCAACATCTGCTTAGTCTCGTTTCAGTAGCCATTATCTGGGTCTTGGGTTCATCCCACGTCTACTGGGCTCACCAGCGTGCTGTGCGGCGTCCTGTTGGCCAACATCTCCAGCTGTCCAGCCGCGGCGCTTCTGTTAGATGGATCGGCACTCGTGGGATGCTCTGGAGCGATTTCCACGCCACGTTCGACCGGGAGCTCGCCGCTTGTCCGCAGTCTCGGCATCCTACCCACATCATCATCCAGCTTGGTTCTAACGACATCACAGCCGGTGGGTACCGTGACTTGCGTGCCAGTGTTAAGCGGGAACTTTCTTATGTGCAGGAAACTTTGCCTGACTGCACCCTTATTTGGTCACACGTGTTCCCGCGTCGCTATTGGCACAACGCCCATCGCCCGAGTATTGGTGCTCGCCAGCGCCGGGACTTTAACCAACGCATGTTGGGCTTCGTCTTGCATCACGGGGGTCGTGGCATCAAGCACCCAGACATTTGCGCTTCTGATAAGGGCATGTATCGTACAGATGGGATCCATCTCTCCCCCGTCGGCAACGATATCTATCTGAATAGTCTCCAGGGCGCCCTGGAGACCTTCCTGGCATCTGACACTATGGTTTTCCCGGTGGTTTAACTGTTTCATTGATGTATTTGGGCATGGAGCTCCTGGTTTGGGGGAGTGCTGCGCACTCTATGGCGGTCCTGCAGATAGTGGTAGTGGTAGTGTCGCCATAGCGTTATAACCTGTCTGGTAACTTTGATGGGTGGCTTATCAATAGTAGCTTAGTATGTTTATGACTGCGCAGTCATCTTATGCTTATTTGAGAGTGCTCTCGATCTGTAGCCTGAGTGTAATATTCCAGGCCTGTGCTTAGCCATAGGGAGTTGGGCTGTCCAGTGGTCTCTACTGCCATTCCTGCGTCGCACTCGTTGGGCTTCTCCCTGGTGGCCGTGTGTGCTTATTGCTTAGGGCGCCTCATAGCAATTCTTGGGCGCCGGCTCCGAATCGTACCTTAGCTCGTCGGGCCATGCTCGTGCCTGCGCTGTACAGCAGTATTTCTTCAGCGTTCTCTGCTTCGGCTTCTCGTCAGAGCGAAGGCTCTGCTTAATTGGTTTTCCATGCGTATGGGCTATCTGCAGGAGAAGCTTATAATTTCATTAAAGCTGAGATCATAACCCACTCATGTGTTGTCATTTAAATATTCCATGCAGTAGTGGCAGGGCTGTCACTGGTGGGGGTAGTGTCTCTTGGATCTGAGTGATCACATAATGCACCCAGGGCCGATAAGGTTCGGGGTGATTTATGTGGTTCTTTGATCCTGTCATCCGGCAGACATTCCGGTTTTTCGGTACGATCCGTTCCGTATCGGCCGAACTTAAAGTCCGCATTTTACATCCGCCCGGAATGCTGCCTCCTTCCGGTAACTGAGAAAGCAATTCACTTTTGAATTATACGCATCGCGCTCCCTCCCTCCCCCCCTTGGAGCTCCATGCCCCGCTTTGTTCGGCGTCCCGAGTGGCACGCCATATTCATTGTTCTGTGATGCCTGTTTTGTTTTGGGCCTAGGGCCCTGTGTATTTGCATCTCGTTGCTGCTGTTTGTTTTCCCTTTCAGGTGCTGTGTCATCAGTGCCATTGATCCAGCTTTGGTGCGTCCTGCAGGGGTAACTTTGGTGTTGCCCGCCCATACCACGGTGCTTAGCCATAGGGAGTTGGGCTGTCCAGTGGTCTCTACTGCCATTCCTGCGTCGCACTCGTTGGGCTTCTCCCTGGTGGCCGTGTGTGCTTATTGCTTAGGGCGCCTCATAGCAATTCTTGGGCGCCGGCTCCGAATCGTACCTTAGCTCGTCGGGCCATGCTCGTGCCTGCGCTGTACAGCAGTATTTCTTCAGCGTTCTCTGCTTCGGCTTCTCGTCAGAGCGAAGGCTCTGCTTAATTGGTTTTCCATGCGTATGGGCTATCTGCAGGACAAGCTTATAATTTCATTAAAGCTGAGATCATAACCCACTCATGTGTTGTCATTTAAATATTCCATGCAGTAGTGGCAGGGCTGTCACTGGTGGGGGTAGTGTCTCTTGGATCTGAGTGATCACATAAACAATGCGTACTGAATTGATCTCTTAAAAAAGCTAATGGTTTCATCACGCGCAGGTAACATAAAACAATAAATGACTATACCTCACTAGCGTGTGAAATGAAGACGATAGCTATTAGTACATTGATTGCGTGATGCCATTTCGGCACCGGATATCTTGTGGCCCGATATCTCAATAATGTCTACTCAATTATGTCAGAAACTTGCTATTATAGGAGCTGTTGATGAAGATAAATATGACACCTGATCCACGAATTCATGTCCCCACGAAATAGCCTTCTTATAAGAAACCACGAAAATTGAGGCTGACGAAATTAAAGCCAATCACAGTATATTATTTGTCTAAAAAGGCACATTAAAGTGGTTTATTCCTGAGGTTGTAGAGCAAAATATCTGTTTGCCTTGGTGGAAAGTGCTAACAGGATAGAGGTCTCCCGCCTGCTATGCTTCAAGCCTCAAGGAAACATTCGGAGAGTATTCTATCTGAGTTCGCCTGAAGTTTCATGGCTGATCTCTTCTAATAATAGCCCATTAAAATACCCAATTGATTGTATGTATTATAACAGAAAATTTGAAATAAAATCAAAATTAATTGATAGCAGCTTTTCCAGACAGGGGTCTTCGATTCATATTTATAATTTTATACCCAGGAAGCTATATAAAACTTTTATAGGAAAAGATAGACCATCTTTAATAAATATGCTCGAGAAAAAATAAAGATGGATAACTACAAATGACTGTCGTTAGACACTCTTTTGAAAGAACTGCTGATAAAGAACCTCCATACCAAATCTCATTGGTATTCGACGAACAAAGGCTGAATTTTCTGTCCAGATGAGTCATAAAAACATTATTTCTGGGTAAACAAAGAATGATAACTCTAGAAAGAAAACTTACCCATCAAATGACAATCTTTTTAAAAAAACAGTGTAAAATATGAACAGAAGATTGAACATATATCTCCAGCCATGATCGGCTATGGTTTTCTGACTTGATTAAGTGAGAGGCAAAGCTCCTCGATGTGTTGCGAAAAATATAGAGTTACAGGCTATACGTTACCAGCATTTCCATTTTTTGGAATCTCGTAAACAACATCTTCATCAGACCATTCATTCAATGGAACAGTTTCTTCCTGCAAATTGATGAAAAACATTCATTTAGGAATAAGTGTAGACCAACCACTAAGTCAACCTGTTTTCAGTCTTAATTTTGATATGAAGTTATCAGCGATTTGCGATGTGTTATCGCATTGACTAAGTTACATCAACCAGAACTCTTGGAATTATGCAAATTTACTGAAACTGAACACATAACAAAACAGCAGCTGCTGTTACTTTTGCTTCTGTGAGGCAAAGAGATCTGCCACCCCTTGGGATGACATTATATTATACCATAACCACGTACTCTACTATAGCATTAATGGCCATTGTGAAAAAAAGTTGATAATCGTCACTGTAGGTATAATGAGATGTTGTAGATATAAATGTTTTCCATATGTTTTGAATGGCAAATTGATATACCTACAGTTAGTGGTGACAATAACATTTGTGTCGCGGTACGATACATATCACATTAGTCATTACACATGCCATGATACGATACATATCTAGATATATCTTGAGTCAATGATACCTATATGTGGTCATGTTTTATTTACCCAAATTCCGACTGATGGTACTAAAATATACATATGGGTGTCTTATAAGGGTGGAATCCCAGCCCAATGTGGTAATATATGTCAGAAGAATAAGACTTCACTTTGTCAAGTTGAGCTAAAAATGTACTATATTAAACTAATGAATTCCACAGAACTGCATTTTTTTCATCACTTGTTAGGAATTTACTTACAGAGACCTCGACATTTTTTTGCTCAGCCAGAACAGATCCTCTTTGAAGAAGATCAGTGAACAGAACTGTCATCACAGTCTGAAATAAGTAAAACCAATTTTAAAGAAACACATCGTATAGAAGAAAAAAGACCATAATCAGCTAACTGTAGATTACAAGCAGCCTGAGTGGATGAACTCATTATGTACAATATGGGAAGAGAATTATTCAGGGCTCCAGACCTATATATTATTACTGTAATATGGGAAACAATATAAAAGAACTAAAACAAATTTTATTATATGCTTGCCTATAAAATGGCAGACAGTTAATGAAACGTAGATTGCCGTATGTCTCTCTTCGAAGCTGCAGTGAAATACAATTTTTTTTATTTCATAGTAGCTTACATGTATATAATAGTAATTGTGTTGTCTATATTTAGGCCTGGAATACCTCTTGATGGTGTTATATGTTAGGTATGTGTATAAGCACCAATCAATTAGTATTGATACCGAATATAACCCAAAGGATATAAAAGTCACTAACCAGTATAATCTTTTGTATAGCCCTGGAAATATTGCATACTCCCAAAATTTGTGCTCTGCCCGCTAAAGCAGGCTGCCATGATGTACATTATTACGTCGTGCCCGCTATAGCGGACTGCAGTGTTGAAAGACGGGAGTTGTGCCCTCTCTATATATATACACCATTGTATATGGAATGACTTAAGACATGTGAGAGTATTAATATAATTCAATCTCAGATCAGACAATACAGGAATATTATCATCTGTTATTGTACCTTGCATACGGTATCTCTTATATGCATTGAGTTCTTTCCAACTTACCTGAATAACCACTGATATTATGAAAGAAATTATGAAAGGGTAAAGGCCAGAGTTCATCAGCGTCACAGGAAGCCCTGTAACAGAAGACAGATGGTACATGTATATAAAAAATAAAACAAACTCTAGCAATGTATCATGCTGAAAATCATATTATAATAAGAAAATATTCAAGCATAGAGCTTAACCCTTTCTATACTGAATGGGTGTAATGTTGGAATGGTCTGATATTCAGTTGGAGTAGTTTTCAGATATAAATAAAAGCAGATGACAGACAGAATTTTTTTTAATACAAGGGCAAAATAATTCATACATGTAGGTGGGAAATGTTCAGATAATAAGTTCAACAATGGTCGTCCATGCAGACCATGCTTCTGTCACCCAAAAGCTGTATATAATAAAAAAACATTCTCAATTATGAACTTTGTGATCGGTTTTGACGTATAACTAGTACTTAAATTGGTGTCAAAGCAGACCATGTACAGTAATGCCCTAAATAATCAACTCCTTAACCACAGCAGAATTATGGGTAATTTTTCAGGATTTAGTCGGAAATATGGCTTGTTGCTACATGTATTCATCGGAAAGCTCTCAGTCAAAGCGGACCATGTATCTTGAAAATTTGCAACTGACCATTATCTGGCTCTGATGATCTGGATTGAAGATTCATGAAAGAAAACTGACCATACATCTTTAAAATTCGCAATTGACCATTATCTGGCTCTGGCATAGATTACAACTTCATGAATAAAACTGTTTTTGCCCAAATAAAATGGTCATGACAAGACACAAGTATGGTTCATTAGCAGGATGCTATATAAAACCATGAAAGTAGGGCTGAATTTCCAAACTCAAGGATGAGGACTCATTTTAGGTTTGTGAATTAAATTAAATGCGTTTAATTCATGGTGGAAGTCGTTTGGAAATGGACAAAAATGTTATCAGCTGGAATGCTGGATATACATGCACACGTACCGGTATAAAGGTTCTCTCGGTCATTGAATGTAAAACACTGCATTGGTTGCTTTCGACATGTGATCTCATACTACAGTTGTGGCAATTGTGGGAATGCCCTGTTAACCGAGTACAAAGTCGGGAGTTGATGGATATTGTCAATATGCTAATCCATTAGTTACTCGGATTGCTTCTTCTAAAGCGAGGATGGGTTATTAATGCCAAATGACTGGGCCAATAACCATGTAGAGCGCATTGAAATTTTATACTAATTAACTGTGGATTCTGATAGAAAACGCTGTATAAAAGCATTGGTTATTATTATTATACTTCCATGGTGTAACCAAGGAAGTATATTGTTTTTCTACTGAGGTCGTTTTCCGTTTATTTCGAAATACTCAGAAACTGATTGCAGTAGGAACGCGAAATCTCTAGCGAATGTAGGCATCGAAGGTTTACTAAATATAATGGTATCAGGATTTCCGCCCAATGTTTCTTGGCGGAGTTATGGCCCTTTTGCGATTATTTTTCATTGTTATTATTATTATACTTGACACTTTTGTAATCACTATTACTCGAAAAGTACAAGAAGTAGGACACCAAAACTTGGTAAGTAGGTTGGGGTACATGAGTTCTAACCATATGGCCCATAACGATTTTGTCCGCGCTTTCACCGAGGAGTTATCTCCCTTTATTTGAAAAAATGTCATTTTATTATCTCGGAAATTATAAGAAGCAGAGCATCGAAAATTAGACCGTATGCACATCTCGATATGCACTACTGCCCACGGGCATAAAAACTTGTGTCCGCGCTTTCCCTGAAGAGTTACCGCCCATAGTTGGCAAACCTCTATTTTATTGTACTCTGTTGTCCTCCCGTATTATTCCAGATAACTGCATTTGGTTTTTGTAGTCGTATTGACCGTTGTCAGCTTAGTCCAATGAAGAAAATTTGACAGGGTTGGACATATATTTTTACAATAGGATGGGGGTACCAAATTAAAAAAAAAAAATTCGTTACGAATCTCGTCTATTTCTGTGTATGGCTTGACTGTGTAAAGCTGATCAAATACCGCGAAAAAAAATTGAAATCTGAGTAGAAATACCAGAGTTGTGGGCCCTCAAATTTTTTTTTGGGGGGACAATCGGGTTGTCGCCCTATCTCCTTTAAAACGGACAATCATTGCAAATAGTGACACACTTCTAAGTATCCAGACTATCTAGTGCTCGGTGTGAGCCAAATGTTGCCAGTGTCGGTTCAGTATTGTGGTTCTGGGGAGGGGTGGTTTATGGTTCAATATTTTATTTAGTCTCCGAATCAGATGAAACTTGGAATATAACATCTACCCTACAAACTTATCACGACGCTGAAAACAGATCTCAGATCCGTTGGAAAATGGCGAAGATTTGGACCCTCAAAGTTTGAACTTGGGCCCATATGCTTTCCAATAACCGAAATGTTTTTCGTCTCCGATTCAGATGAATTGCATTCCATACAATATATGTGAGCAGCAGATCACAAAACTGAAAACAATTATTAAATCCATTGGAAAATAACGGAGTTACGGGTCTTCAAAATTCGCATTTTGAGCCTGGGTTGACAATTTCCCAATCCCGTCACCCAATTTCGAGGCTGGGGTGGGGTCACTTGCAATCACTTGAGATCAACATAAACATGGTAAGGACGTGATATAATCATCCTACTTCCTATTTTCCGTCCCTAAACTACGATGTTTTCAGCTCAAGATTCGCCCTATTATTATACTTCCATGGTGTAACCAAGGAAGTATATTGTTTTTCTACTGAGGTCGTTTTCCGTTTATTTCGAAATACTCAGAAACTGATTGCAGTAGGAACGCGAAATCTCTAGCGAATGTAGGCATCGAAGGTTTACTAAATATAATGGTATCAGGATTTCCGCCCAATGTTTCTTGGCGGAGTTATGGCCCTTTTGCGATTATTTTTCATTGTTATTATTATTATACTTGACACTTTTGTAATCACTATTACTCGAAAAGTACAAGAAGTAGGACACCAAAACTTGGTAAGTAGGTTGGGGTACATGAGTTCTAACCATATGGCCCATAACGATTTTGTCCGCGCTTTCACCGAGGAGTTATCTCCCTTTATTTGAAAAAATGTCATTTTATTATCTCGGAAATTATAAGAAGCAGAGCATCGAAAATTAGACCGTATGCACATCTCGATATGCACTACTGCCCACGGGCATAAAAACTTGTGTCCGCGCTTTCCCTGAAGAGTTACCGCCCATAGTTGGCAAACCTCTATTTTATTGTACTCTGTTGTCCTCCCGTATTATTCCAGATAACTGCATTTGGTTTTTGTAGTCGTATTGACCGTTGTCAGCTTAGTCCAAGGAAGAAAATTTGACAGGGTTGGACATATATTTTTACCCCAATGACCACTGATGATATATTTCAACAGCCATTCCTGTTCGGCGCACTGCGTTAATTGTTATATTGACTAATGGGTAATCACTCAAAACAATGTCGGCTGCCTGTCTTGTCAATCGGTCGTAATTCTGCAGTTTTATCACGATGCGGCTTAAAATTGACATATTTTGAGTCCAAAAAACGCTCTAAATTCATTAGTTTTAGAATAGTAGTTCGTTTTGTTTTCACTTTTTTTAAAACGCCCATTTTTTACAAAAAAAATTCTCGACTTTGACACTTGAGAATTAACAGAACTGTGGTGTCCGTCGTATAATGTTGTAACACTTCTCCGCATGGACCACGTTTTCAGAAAGCACAATCCGTCTGATGCGCGGACTTTCGCTTGCAGTTCTCAATTGAATTGAAACTATTTTCTATCCGTTCACGCGCCCGTAAACCATTTTAATATAAGATATATTCAAATTAAATGAATGGGAGTCAGCGTGTCCCGTCCAACACCCCAACCTTGCCGCCCCTAAGTCGCTAATTTTAGTATCATAATTTCCGAACGTAACTATCTAAGGTTTGGTATTAAATTCCCATCTGGTATATAGCATACGTTTGTTGAATTTAGATCTGACCAATTAAAAACTGTCTCTTTATCATCTGTATGTGGCACGAGTGAAAATGTATGACTTTATTGCCCGTTTGTTAAGATCGTTGATTGCATATTTCGCATTAATTGGACGAGACGTAATGCAAAGTGTTATAACTTAGGAAGAGTCCGACAACGACGTCGTACGTACGTCCGCTAATCGGAAAATATACACAAACATGTCTTAAAGCGCCGACTAATTCACCACCTGCGTGTATTCAAGAATATGAATCACACCAAAATTAAGCGAATTGTATATGGAATGTGTAGGTATAAGCTGCCATGTATATATCATTCCCAGAATGCTACCATATCTATTAGTGAAATAAAACACCTTAAACTGTTGGGGAAATCGCGATATAGGCCCGCGAGCAAAGAGAGCTTAATGTCATCATACGCTATTTCGCTGTTGCGAAATGGGTGATCGTTCAACGTACCATAATTACGTTATACGACATATATATGTTTGTGTGTGAATAACGATTGGTATTATGAACTTATGCATGACTGCGAAGACTTGCAATAACATATTAAATGGTAAAATACGCGCATTCATACCCGTATATTCAGAAGAATATCCGTCTAGTTTACAAGCTCGACATGCTATATATGTTTATGGTATACTACCATTTCAACACATCGGCTATTTATCATTTTGCTGGTGAGAAGGCGTATGTTCACTTTGGTGCTATATATGTGCACAGAAAAGGCACCATTACTCGAGAAAGCAACATACTGAAATGCATATAGATGTACGCGAATCAATTACGTTCTCACACAATGCAGTTATCCCAAATCCGCGCTCTTTAAAATAGAATTGCCTTCGCCATGGCTGGCCTACTTCTGATGGTACAGGGTGTTACGCACCTGTCCGACTAAGTCACTTTGAACCCAAAATTTATACAATCTCATACGAGCAGTGAAAAGGTTCGCGATAATAGATAATCCGTACAATTGGTATAAACGTTTGTATCGACATATCGTGCATTCACAGCATTAATTGTTTATCCTCAATGAATATGTTTCTGAATTATATTTAATTCTTGACGCCTGATACAAATGTATAGCGACGTTTTTGTGATCTTTCTAGAACGTTCGCGAGCATGATAGAACTTCAAATAAAATAAATTCGCCTATGTCCCATTTTGGTGATCAAAATATTCGTAAAAATATAAATTTAGATTGTAGAGCCGTTGCTCACCAGTCACCATGGACAGACTACCTCAAGTGTAAAAACTTTATTCAGATTCAGGCTCAGAAATGGACTGTCGTATATGCATACCACAAGGAGAACATAATTATAACGTGTAACTCTACCTAAACTACATTCGAATAAGTCAGGTTCATCCATCCCGATATATGTAATTTCGGTAAATTTGTGACACTTTTCAATAGCATTATCCGTCTAAATACGTGTATATATGACTATGTATTTGTGTTTAGTGCTTTTATTTGAGATATGTTTGTCGGCCATTTGGTAATTATTTTATAACTCGAGTCTTTATATTAGGATACAGGTTTATAAATTAAAACCTTCTTTTTGGTACTTTAAATTATGGCAGTAACTGTGATAAAGGTTTTATTGTATATCCACATACATGTAGTACGGTACGCATCCAGAGGGCGTTTTTCTAATTTTCAGATGGAACGGTTTACTCGTGACAACGCTATATATAATAAATATGTATACTTATGTAGTCTATCACTAGCCGGTTTTTAGCCCCAAATCCAAACGGGCTGATGTAGGAGCGGGTTTAATGCGGTGGTACATAAGCCGGTATACTGTAGGTATGCCTCTAAAATTTGACCTCTCTAATATAAACGCAAACTGCTCAAGGGAGTGTTTGTGTCGGGTGGGTTCAGATTTGGAAAATTCCACCGAAGATCAAATGGGGAAAATTACTCCGAAAATCATATACTGAGATAAAAACTTTTCGATGAGTGGATGTGATAAGTAGTATCTAAACGCAAGATTAGTACACTTTTTAATGATTTATATTGAACGGTTTAACCCTGGTAGCGTATAACGTTGTGACGGGTGATATATATTACTCAAATTCAAACCCTCTTTTCATGACGCAAATTCAAACGGACTTAGCAAGAAGCAAGGCAAATGCATGAATATCCTCACCGATATACTATATAGGTATGTCCGCTCTACTGTAAAAGTAACCTATTGTCACGATTTGACCTGTCCAAAACACTCCCCGGACAAAAGTTTTTCTAGGTATCAAAATTCGTCGAAATCCGATCGTTTTACTCGATTTGACCTTGAACTGACCATTTCGAAGGTCAATGCCAGGTCGGGGTCACGACTTGACCCGCCAAAAAGACTCCCCGAACAAAAGTACCCATAGGTATCGAATTTCGTGGAAATCCGTGTTTTACCCGATTTGATCTTCAATTGTCCTTTTTAAAGACAAATGTCAGGCCGAGGGTCACGATTCGACCCGTCCAAAACACTCCCTGGACAAAAGTACCCACATTTATCAGATTTCGTCAAAATCCGTCCAGCAGTTATCCCGGCCATAGCTGACAGACAAACAAACAGACAGACAGAAGTACCAAAATATATAATAAATTAAGAAATGTCAATGCAAGTCCACCATTGGATCGTAAGGCACCAATATGCATTCACATGAAGAGGAACACACATATACGCATAACACTCACATGGGATGGGATGGAATACCATGGAAGTATATCTGATTCCATGGAATCTGACCTCTAGTTATTATTATTATTATTCTAGCTGCATTGCAATAATTTTCTGTTTGAACATATTATATTAATAACATGTGTACAAGATGCATATTCAAAATGGTTGCTGAAGAATAGAAAACACATATTCATCATTCACTGACTTACCTAAGATACCAGAGCCGAGTATACATGCTATCGTCATGAAATCTGTAAACATCAAAAAAGGATATCAACATTTAAACTAGGGCTGTAATGATACACTTCTGATACGATATGCAGGCCCCAAGCTAGGAGGTGACTGGGGTGAATTTATCGCACTCAAGCTGACGAATTTGCCCTGCGCTATCTGCAAGGCGAAAACAAAGTCGCCTTTCAAATTTGACCACACTGAGATTTACTGGTGGAAACTTGACTTGTTTTGCAAAAAAAATGTATTAAAATTATATAACTTTCATATTGTTGTCGTCCTATCTCTCTGAACCATTGGCCGAAAAACATTTCCTTAAAATATCACCTTCTGATCCAAGAAGTTGTTCACATTCACATTTGAAGTCACCTACATTGTATATTCGCCGGGATTATCGGGGGATTATATATATAACCATCGAAAGTCATTATTGTTATACACATTGACAATTATATTTGCCTTATTCCGAAAGATATCGAAGCAGACATCATTATAAGCCATGTGGTTGATTCTGTCTGGTTACTAGTATATTGCAATTAAGTTCTCATGCTTTTCTGATTAATAATTATGTAGATGAGGTCCAGATGTTAGCCACTGAAGGATGCTCAGGAATATTCCATGGTATAACATATTGTAATGAATGTAGTAAAGTTGGACATCAAAATAAACTGAAAATTTTAACAATTTCCTCCACCAATGCATGCCTTTCACAGAAGTTTCTCTCTTTTAGCCGACTTAATGCGAAGTACATTTAATAGTAAGGCCCGAGGGCATATTTATAACTACATCGGGATGAATGAGAGCATGAGTATTCCTACCACTGACAGTTTTTAATTGTGTTCAGAATGGATGTAAAGTAGTCCAATTTAGCATTTATCACTTGTTTAAATGGATGCAATATACTATATAGGGTGCATATATGAATGATTAATCGACTAACATCGACTATTATGATCGATAAGTCAATTCCAAAAACCCATATGCGTGGCAACCCTATACCATATGGTACACTGCCACTTCTACAATCGTCCAATGGCCAGCATGAGTATGGCGTTTATTTTGGGTATGAGACTGTAAAGGAGATGTCCGGCACTAACAGGCAACCAAAAACCATTGGGGATAACATAACAAAACAGTCCTAAGAGCATTTATTTCCATAAGGGTCCCATTAATGCATTATTTATGGTGTGTAAATCATACCTCAATCAGGCTACGATAGCCAAAACTGTTGTGATTATGGGTTTGACCGGAAAATAATATGGTGCATCAGTAGACCAGAACTTACACACCGGAAGTGACCACATGGAGGAACCGAATAAAGATTTCTACACAACAAGACGTATAATTATTTGCTGTTTTCATCCATTGTAATCCTCTGATGTTTCTACATGTATTGATCGTGAGTATGCTTATTATTCTATAGTATGCTATTAATATGTAGACTGTAGTGCCTAATTTTATAATAAAACAATCTACATAGAACAGGTCGGGCAAAGATGCAAAATTGGCTTACTAGCGAAATCGGGCTCAGTAAGCCAATTCGATCTCTCGTTTTAATGTGTTTTGTCAACGAACACCTGACTTTGCCAGGTGCTGCGACAATGCGACATCCAATTTTCAACCCATCAATTATGACGCATTGGCACACTTTAACGAGAGGCCGATCACGATCGGCAGATGTTAACCCATCCCTTGGCGATAAAAATTTAATATGATCGGATAAATGAGAGTTTTGGTGTTCAATTATAGAGTATACTGTTATGTACTATTATAGACAAATGTACATAACACAAATTATTGGAATTTATGGGTCACTGGCATTTATATAAGAGAATGCACTGGTACAGAATCTGTAATGCTAAACCGCCACAGCCAGCAAGCCCATGGGTTAAATGTGTAGGTGTGACCTGGACATGGAATACTTGGGTTAAGAGAGTCCAATTTAAGTTTACAATAATAATGTGTCCTAGTATACAGATAAGCAACCTCACCACTGACCCATTAATATCAATTATATAGCAGCACAGATGTCCATGTCTACTGTTAATAGCATGTGATGTTTATTGTTGAATCTTTATTTTAAATTAGATGCCATAGCCTTATGTATCAGATTATTTGCACATTGGCATAAGTCCAAAGGCAATTGGTGAATTGGATTTAATGTTGCTCCAAACAGATTTACCAGTACATAACACAAGATTTTGGACCGATTTAATCAAATTTGGTGTGGTGATTCGGGGTACCCTTGGCAGAGTTATAATGGTGTTAGTTTTTCAATTTTTTTTAACTTATTTAAAAAAATTAAAGGGACACATTGGAAATCTTTTTATCATAATCATCAATATCTAAATGAAAACAAATGACAATGTCAATGACATTTTTTTTATTATTATTATAAAAGTTAAAAATAAATTTTTAAAAAAATCGATTCAATTTTTCATTTTTTTTCCGAAAAAGGGTCATAACTCCTTTAAAATTAATCGGATCAAACCCATATTCGAACTCGATCTGTATTTTGGGCCGAGAAACTCACATACCAAATTTGGTTTGAGTTTGAGTTTGAGTTATGGCAGAATGCGTGAATTCTAAGTCGAAAAAGGGCCATAACTCTGTACAAAAAAGTTGGATCAAACCCATATTCGAACTCGATCTGTATTTTGGGCTGAAAACCCCATATACAAAATTTGGTTTTGATCAGGTAAAAAATGTTTGAGTTATCGCATTACACGTAAAGTGTCTACGGACGGACGGACAGACGGACGGACAGACGGACGGACGGACGGACGAACGACGAGTGGTCAATCCGGACAACGACACTATGTTTACCATACATGGTATGGGTAAACATAAAAACCACAATTGTCTCACCTATTCGTAACGGCGTTAATCCCTTTAATTGGTGTTACTTATTGTTCGTTTGATAATGTCAGTGACTATTTTATAGCTTTGTTCTCGCTCATAAGTTTCTTTTCGAAATGTTCTTGGGCCGGAAATGATAAATTGTGACAGCAGCAGAAATTTTTTCACAAGGAACACTTTTGATTGGCTGTTTATATATCTGGCAAATGCTTGCAACCACGTTTACGATTAGTACTCTTTTTAAAATCTACGGAAGACTGCTTCAGTATTTTGGCACAAATACATTCTAGCCGTCATTTTATCACTCTCGTACCGTAGCCGTTTTTTCCTACCGCTCTCGGTGCAAAAAACGTTAATGAGGTCGAGACACGGGTAATCGTGATAACAAGCTCATTTCATTGTCAATCGTCACGCTTCCGAATTTGAACTTTGTTATTTTGTGATTGTCCGTGTGTGCTTCCATACTAATGTTCTCTTAACCATGAAAATAATGTGAATTTGCGAAATAATGTCCTCCAATCAATTTTCTTGCAACCAAAAGCTTACCTTGACCTTTGTCAACATATTGTCTTCAAAAAATGACGTGGATGGCCATCACCAGACTTGCTCTACTAACTTAATCATGGAAGAAAATAGGAAGCTTAATTATCGGCTGTCATTAAACACCAATCAAAGGGATTAACACCGTTACTAACAGGTGAGACAATTGTGGTTTTTAAAGCGTACCAATGCGTCCTAAATGATGGGTTGAAAATTGGATGTCGCGGCACCTGGCAAAGTCAGGTGTGCGACTGTGCGTTGACAAAACACATTAAAACGAGAGATCGAATTGGCTTACTGAGTCACTTACTGAGCCCGATTTCGCTAGTAATAGTAATAGTATTACTAATACTATTAGTATTACGGTACTAATACTATTAGTAAGCCAATTTTGCATCTTTGCCCGAACTGTAGAAAACCTACTCGCTCATAGCATTCAGAACCAGAAATGGAACTTAGATGGTGACGATTGTCGCAAGCATGTCTACTAAATTCCCATGGAGTGATGGACCTATTGATTGATGGAATAATGATCATGGATATAACTTCTAAGTTCAAACTTCAAGTTCAATTTAAATTTTAATCAAAAGACAAAACCCAATCCGCATCATGGAAATATTACACTTACAGCATTGAAGATAGACAATTTTCATTGACATTGTCGTCTACAGTTCGGAAGAGTTTCAATGAGTTAGTAATTCAGATCTATATGACCATTTAGATGATTTTATGAGTAAAATATGGTTTGCAGATCCTGGAACGAAACACGTAAACAAAAATTAGAAGGGACGTAACTCGGGAAGTATTTCAAGTACAGGCGTACAAATCTCGAGTAGGAACGAACAGTCGAACAATATTTTTTATTTCCGTGGAGATTCGGCTGAGAAGATTCAGCTGGTTGTATCGGCCGAATCTTCCTAGGTTTAGACCTATTTTGGGGATTCATTTTAATAGTTTTAACGGTTTTTTTTTTACATGTTTTATGTAAATTATGCCATTATTTTATGTTTATAAAATAAAGAAAGTGTATTTGTTTTTCATGAATTATGGGGGCATATTTTTGTAAAATAAATCCAAGTTATTACTTTTATGATATTTTTTTTTTGTTTTTTTTTTTAATGTGGAAATATTGTTTTTATTAGTTTTTGCACATTATTACTTACACATTGTGTGTTAAATCCAAATATCACGTTCGAGCACTAGCCTACGAAATTACTATTAATAAGGAAACAAGGCGAAAAATTATAATTGTAAAAGAATGTTTGATCGGATGTTCAGTTTTTTCACACTCAGTTCACGTTGGCAAAGTGTGTTTGCATAACTGGCGGCGGAGAATACAGAATCGTCCTTCGGATGCTGATATATGATAAGAAATGGTGCATGTACGTGTATTTGAACAATGTTTTATATTTGAACAATGTTCGAACGAACAACCACATAGAAGGTAAATATCATAAAAACTATATCAAGAAACGTTCTTTATTCATGTCTTATCACATAAATACAAATAAGATGATAAGAAACGCTCTTTATACATCGTCAATATTTCATCTGAACAAAAACGGAACTTCACAATGACAATTTCGTCGGAATTCCTTGTTTGTATTGTCCAGTTGTAACACCTTCAATTAGTATAGAAATAAAATATCATAGATATAATTTATATAATTGTTTAAAAAAAAAAAAAAACTGTAATTCGAATGCATTGATATATAATTATGTATGCGTTGCGTACGGTAACGGGTACCCGTAGGCCCTCCCTATTTCATTGTAATTTGGGCCTACCGGTGTGACTTCAACCCGAAATGTCACATTGCTCTAGAGTCACCCAAAATCAATCGCATATTTGAATCCAAGTCGCCACTATATTCCCACATTTCAACAATAATTTCAAAATTTTGCATTGAAAAAGAACTCAATGACATTATATTGGCGAGCGCGCACTGAGATTTGATTGCTGATTGGTTAAAGGCCCACTTAATTTTCGAATGACCAGATTACATTATACACAACATATCCCATATTAATACCATTTGGAAGAGGAACCAAAAATATATATATTCCACCAGAATACGGAACATCTGTGACCTTGGAGTGTTCACCAAGTGATAGAGGTTCTCAGATTCATTCCAAGACTCCCCCTTGTTAACACATCATGAATCAGAATTTAAACTATAAGAGCTAGAGTTATTCCCCTTCCATTGAGAATAATAGACTTTATAGTACAGTCTGGATCAAAATTAATCACAGAACGTTGTACACACCTCAGTACCTCGACAAAAACAATGTTCCCAGTTTCTTCGACCGGATCAGTTGATAATACAATGATTTGGAGCTTCCTCTTTCAAATGATATATGATATGGAATATGTTGTATATAATGTGATCTGGTGGTTCGAAAATTAGGTGGGCCTTTAAAACGGATTCACGCGTAAATGTGTAGGCATACTCCGAAGTCGCTTGTTAAATATTTTATAGGAATATAGTGGCGACTTTGATTCAAATACGCGATTGATTTGGGGATAATAAATGTACTCAATCCGATTCGATGGTTACCGTTTCATCAGATTCCAACAACAACAACAACAATTTGTTTTTTTATATATGCCGCTCATGTTATCAGAGTCGATTAATTGTCCAAAAATAATGCCGATAACCACCGTCAAATATAGTACAAAATTGCCCATAAACTGTTATTTATCAACATTTTGTTCAACGAATTAAAGCCACTTGATTTTAGAGTTATCCATTTTCATTCGCAATTTGGTCCGAGACCGTCGGCTCGTCGACTTTTTTCCCAGGCCACTAAAAAGTACCGTTGGTGAAAAATAATAGATTTCAAAAATCGATATCTGATCAATCTGAGCTTTGATCGGTGGGTTCCTCGACCAGAATCAAATATATTTTACCCCCTAAGCCAAATAAATGATTATACGGAGCCTCGCTCCTGATATATTTAAAGATACGGGCGGCGTTGGCGCTATGGGTATGCTGTTCAAATATTCACATCCGTCAAAAACCATCATAAATAGAAAGAATAGTAAAATATAGACTTTGTTCATATACCAATCAGAAATATGGCACAAACAGTATGTTATTTTCTATTTTTCCCCCTTTGTTATGTAAACAAAAGCAAAAAAACGTTACGTTTCCTGGCCTTTGTTTAGATCCGGATATGGTAAACATAAAGAGCGTTATTTGTTACTGTTTTCCTGATATGGAAATAATAAAGAGCGTTTAGATCATTTTGTGTGATTAACCAATAGAATTGAGCTGTGTTATGTAAACAGAAGCATAACTTCTGTAACACGAACAGGCTCTTGTTTACGTACATCATCGTACGTCTTGACGGCAATACACTATTTACGCGCTGATCATGTTTGGCATATGAACAAAACAAAATATATTTTAATATTCCTTCTGTTGATGGCGATTTGAACAAATATGAATATTTCTGCAACGAACGCCGCCCGTGCCTTTAAAATAAATACATTAAAATTTCAAGATAGCAGAAATATTTAGCAAGGGATATGGAATACAGAGTGTTTGAGTTGTTGGGGCTGGTGTTCCATCCGTAATACAAACTCGATATTTTAGAAGTCGCCGAGCATTATTTAGATGGTATATATATAGGCAGTAATGAGTCATTTTTGTTTTTCGAAGGAAATGATTTGATTAGTTTCAAATCAAAACCTCCTAGACTTCGAAAAGGCTTTTGATTCAGTATCATGGAAATTTATACATAAATGCCTTAACTTTTTTAATTTTGGAGATGCCATGAAGAGGTGGATTTCCATATTTTATACGAATATCAACTCATCTATTTTAATAAATGGGCATATATCTCAGAGTTTCAAACTATATCGTGGCTGTCGACAGGGTGACCCAGTCTCGCCGTATATTTTTTTGATATGCGCGGAAATCTTAGCTATTATGATTAAGTCCAATGGCCGCATTAAAGGTATCAACCTCGGCAATTTAGAATACAAAATTACACAGTATGCAGACGACACGACTCTCATCTTGGACGGTAGCGAAGAAAGCCTCAGGGAAGTATATACTGTTTTAAACTCATTTGCAGATTATTCAGGCCTGAAAATTAACAATAGCAAATGTCAGGCGTCGTGGATTGGCTCTTATACGGAGCGTACGGATATTATATGCCCAGATCTTGGACTAAAATTTGATAGTACTTTCAATCTCCTTGGAATATACTTTGACACCAACCTTGACAAAATGGATATCAATTATGATAGAAAACTTACTGAAGTCAAACGTTTGATAGCAACATGGAAACACCGGTTACTTACACCCATTGGTCGAATAACGGTGATAAAATCACTAATACTCCCAAAATTAACGCACCTTTTTGCAGCTCTACCAAATCCCAGTAATATTTTTATGAAAAATCTTGACATAACGCTCTTTAATTTTCTCTGGAACTCGAAGCGTGATCGAGTTAAACGCAAAGTTATTTGTCAAGATTATAAGAACGGCGGATTAAAAATGGTTGATGTAAACAAATTTATGCTGTCCATGAAAATAACTTGGGTGAGGCGCCTCGTAACCAAAAGTGCCAAATGGATCCCCTTAACAGATATACCTTTACGCGATGACCCTATGTTCCTTACTTATGACTATTCCTACATAGAAAAACAGGCAAAAAAATTAACCAATCCTTTTTGGCATGATGTCCTGATGGCATTCACAAAATTTCTAGAGAAAGACAGAAACAATCGCAAAATATCAGCATGTACGTTATGGAATAACCCAAACATAAAGCAGTACGGAAAAGTAATAAATTTCACCTCCTGGCGAGAAAAAGGGATTATATTTTTAAATGATATGCTGGACGATAATGACCGCTTTCTTACACGAGACGATTTACTAAAGATTTATAACTTACGCACAAACTTCATCACTCTTAATAACATTCAACATCAAATAAAACTACTCACAAAAAAACTTGACCAGCCTATAACTCGAACTTGCAGCCCATTTTTACCAAATAATTTCATTAAACTGCTTAAAAACAGTCGAGGAGGACAGGACTTTTATAACATCTTAATCGATATTCCAACTTCTACAGTAGCACACAGAAAATGGCAAGCGTTTTTTCCTGACAACACAATTCAATGGTGTAAACTAGATAAACTACCCTTTCTCACGACGCCTGACACAAAGCTACAATGGCTACAATTCCGAATAAACTCACGAATATTATCAACTAATAAGTTTCTTAAAATGTCCAATCTACGAGAAGATGATAAATGCGATAGATGTAAAAGCGAGACAGAAGACATCTCCCACATATTTTGGAACTGTGTTCACGTTCAGAAATTCATTAAGGAACTCAGCGATTGGGGTAAAATTAACAGCATTGATCTCTGTCCCCAGCAGATGACAATGATTTCTAATTAAACAATACATTTATAGGACCAAATTCAAGCCAATTAACTTATCGCTAAATGTTTTCCTCAAAGAATTGAATTATAGATACCAATGTGAGAAGTATACCGCACGATGCCAATCGAAACAACAAGAATTTTCGAAAAACTGGTTCCTTTTAGAAAAGGCCATAAATATACGCACGAGTCAACACAAATAAACTTGTCCTGAAAATTTTCTCTTCACCAGTTCAAAAACTCACTTAATTACTATACCCAAGAAATACTATTATCGCCCCAATACCACAACGCCGTCTATAGTTAGATGTCGTATCGATGCGCCGTACACATGAACAAAGTTCAAAAGATTTAAAATCTGGATTACTATATAAAATGAACACATTATTCGATTTATCCCTATTTACATGTAAGTCACTGGGAGTGCATATGACGTACGGAAGACGTGTAAATGAAGTGAGCAAGATGTGAGAGAATTGGAAGAATGTAACTTTATTTATAATAACATGTACCCTGTCTGTATTTACATTCTTCATTGATGTCTGTTTATTCCAATAAAAACAATTTAAAAAAACCAAAAAAAAACCCAGAAATATCTTGAAATCGTTTAGATAGTTTTTTCCAACCAAAATATAATCTGAAATATGTTGTTTTTAAACCAAAAGTAAGAAATTTTTCAACTTTTGGTAAAACTGTTGGATTTAAATAGCCGTCAGTTGGTCAATTTCCAGTCACATGGGGTGTCAGGTTGGACACTCGCAACCTTTGGAAAATCTGCGGTATATGGTTGGAAAATTTCGACCGAAAGAGGAGGGGGTAGATGTAATTTCTCTGACTTGGGAATTTGGTTTGATTTAAGGGACATCGTGCAGGTTAAAATTCCAAGTTTGACACCACCACCGGGACACTCAAACCACGTCACTTGAGCCAAAGAAGTGCATCGTAATGTTATCAACTTCCCGCACATGAGTTAAATAATAGCTCTTTATATTTAGCATGTATAATAAATATACATTTCTTGATATATGAATTAATGACCAAATGACATTTGACTCATTTGTTGGCCACACAATACATTTCCAAAATTTGTCAAGTTTGATGTGTCAGCAATTAGAAAATTGCAACCCAAGGGTGTGGTGTAAATGCAACGCGCCGTCGGAACCGGGAGGGGGGCGTGCATTGTTAAATTATAAGCTGGTGATTTCCATATCATCACTACATGTAAATTCTGCATGAGTCTGTTGTATATAGCAGGGGACAGGGGTTTTGGTAAATTATTTTAAGTTGGAAATTAATGTCAAGTCTGACACAACACTAGTTAGAACATGTATACCATATATAGGTTGAAACTGTTCGAATTGTTCGAATTTCCAACCATTATTTAGTGGGGAATATTCTGTTGTTGAACCAACAGCAACATGCATATTGTTCTACCTTTAGTTAAATATTTTGTCTGAAATGGCCATCAGTTGGAAAACTTCCAACGTTAGGGGGTGACAGCTTGAAAATTTCCGACAGTTGGAATGTTTGCGGTACTAGTTGGTAAGTTCCATTCCAACCCAAAGAATTGAAAATGAAATTTCAAGAATATAACTGTTTGGTCTGGTTTAATGTGGGTGGTGTTATTTCAAGGTGTTCGTCCCAGATGGAGAACCTCTAGACACAAAGGGTAATAGATTATTGTTAAATTCCAATGAACAATACGAGGCATTTTAAAAGAATACAATTGCTCGAGTACTATAGAACACCCGCCTCGCTTTACACGATTAGTAAATTACACAGGAGCGCTCTCCGCAACTCAAATCACGGCTGTTTGGAATCTATAGTACAGGGCCCTGGAGTCTCCAAAACACAGGGCAACCAAGTTTCTTATTTGTCAGCTGTTTTAAGTGGTACCAAGCTGTAAGATCTAGAGTCCAACCTTTTCGTGCAAATGGATGGACTACAGTCCGATGTCTGTCTGGCCTTTGGGTATGCAGTGAATAACGATTCTAATTTCCCAGTAGCTGTTTGTGAATGACACAATTAAGGCTTCCTGTGATCAGCCTACCGATCTGGTGTTTAAAGGTACTCAACCCGATAAAACTCCTCTCAATTACTATTTCAATGGCTTCGGGGGTCAAAAATATTTGATTCGAGTCGAGGAAGTCACACATCAAAGCTCAGATTTGTTAGATATCGATTTTAGAAATCTATTATTTTTCATTATCGGGAATACTATCTGGCCCAGAACTCAGTCAAAATTACCACTTGATTTTAGAGTTATTCATCCTTGTCTGTTTGAATAGATTTGGAGTACACATCCAGAGCAGATTACGGCAGTTATTGGTACTCATCTCGAGAACATAACAAATTTGAAAAATCAATATCTAATAACTCTGAGCTTTGTTTGATGGGTTCCTCGACTCGAATCAAATATTTTTTACCCCCAAAGCCAAAGAAATAGTAATATAGGACCCTCTGATCGGATTGTTGTTGTTGGAATCTGTTGAGATGGGGACCCTCTTTACGGGTTGAGTACCTTTAACCCAAGAGTCGTTATCTCGTGGGAATCCCGATTCAGAATCCAAAGCCGATTACGGGGGCGGGGCTAATTCCCTATTCTAGGTCAGATTTTTAAATCCACGTGTTCTCCGAAACTATGTTTAATGTTCTCCCAGCGTCAAACATGGCTCATGTATTTGACACAAGTACCATTTGTATCTTATATTTATAAAGTTCACGTTTGTTGTGAAAGTCATGCGTTTCTTCTATGCGTATATACACGGCACATAAATTGCTGCCAATCCGACTTAATCGCATCTTGTTTTCAAGTTAAAGTGTGTTTATTGATGAGCGCAAGCATTTAATTCTAACAGCCTTAGGCCTCCTGAATCAAATTCCGAAGATGTTGTGAAGAACACACGAAACGTGTCAGTTGCACAGTGACGACAGTGGTTGGTTGGGTGTCTCGACCCCCCGAACTTTAATACAATTTGCTTAGCTGTGCAGTCATTCATATGAGGAAAAATTAGGATTCTTTTGACTAACTGTTCCAAATAATGATACGTAACAAGCCAGCAAACGCAACAAACAAACCCGATTTTAAATAAATACATATACAAACTTATGACTAACTCGGGAGAGGGGGTGACCGGTAATCTGTATATATGTTCAACTTGTTTTGGCAGTCATGTTGCTTTCCATTACTAATTATTTATTTTTTCAGTGTAATAACATATGGGAGAGGGGTACCCTTCAGTGAGTCAGCACTTGTCCTCCAATTCCATTGTATGTATAAACAAATTATGTTATATATTATGTGTTATCTAAATTTGACAAATATTTGAAATAAATATGTTTAAACTAAACTTTGGTACATTTCCAGCAGTTGGAAATTTCATGCATGACACAACATTAGTTGGACATTAATTTGACACCATATATAGGTTGGAATTGTTCTCATTGTTTGATTTTTTCAACCAGTAAAAGTTGGTAATTTTCCAATCTTAGTCTGTGTCAGGTTGGCTATTTCCAAGGGGTCCAAATGGAATTCTGCGAACCTGTGAGATTGATTTTTGGTTCAATCGGGGGGGGGGGGGGGTGCAGTTGGCCGGAAATTTGAGGAAACCTCTAGCCACGTCCCTAGAACTTGTACGTGTGGATACTTAATCAATAAATTGACTGACATTTCCACTATATAGTCCTGATATCCTAGAATAAGCTTTACAGTTTTGTTTGTGCGATTGGGAGATGCAGTTCACCTGCGATCACAAGACCACAACATTAGCTTCGTGAGCAAAGCTTTATTTTATGGATCATACAGACCATGTAATATGTGTCTGCTGATAACCCAATCACTGCGGCTATGTTTGACCACAGTGAGTAATGCTCTGAACGTGTAGAGTGTCGTTGACTGGACGAAGTCGTCAGGCCGCTTAAAATAATTGTTCGCGCGATAACCCAAATGTTGGACGTTCTGTTTAAATCATTGTCAGTCTTATTTTGGTTGTATACCAGTGATGGTCCCAGGATTTCCACAATGCAGGGGCTATATTATACCGGAAGCTACCGGACTGACCATTACATATTTCATCGACCGGAGGGGGGGGGGGGGGGGCATGCAGCAACATGAGGCCTACCCCCATGAAGCCACGAAGCCACTCCTGATTTGTAAATATTGTAGTTGACAGTCATATCTGCCCAGTCTGGGTAAACTCATACCTAAATATTCATTACAACATTGAATATTAGGTCTGACGGATAACATCGCTATCTCATTTCCAAGTCCTCGGGATTCCGTAATCTGATTGATTGCGTAAATTATTTTCCGTCCAATGAAACCGCATGGGTTAATAAACAAGTGTTAGTGGGCGGAGACTCCCATAATGTCACCTCTAAATATAGTAACAGAGTCGGTATTTCTCCGATCGAATGCGATGCTTGCAAATACAACAGAGACAGAAAAAATGGCTTCGAAATTATATATTCGGTACGATTCGGATTAATTTGAAGGATGTGCTAGACCTGATAGATATGCCTGCGCATGGTATCAACTTGGCCTCCCATAAATATAAATAGAACTCACTCGTGTCCGTGTATTTGATTTACTTTATTGTAACATGGTTTGCAAATCAAATTATTTGTCGTAAAAAAGTCATCTGAAAGTTAAACACCGAGGAAATGACTTAATTTTATGCTTTTAAATAGTTCTAAAGCATCATTTTTGATGACGACCTTATTTTTTGCTCTCGGATGCAGCTTTCCGGTTGATGCAGCGAGTTCATCTCCCGAAAAAGAATAGTCGCACACACGACAAATATTATCTTCTGTAAGTTTATGTCGCGACACGGGCCATTGCTATTGCGAAGCACAACAGATAACACGTGGGGACACCTGTCAATCATCGATGTATTTTTTAAAATCCGTGACATCATTTTGGGGAAGCTCTTCGCTGAATAGAAATGGTTTTGGCGACATTAGCTCCAGACTCTAGATTTCAAATATAGAGTCGACGTTCACCCAGACTGATATCTGCCGTGCCTGTTTGCTACGAGTGATTAATCTCATATGCAGCAATTGATGCTATTCATATAATTATGAACATATTATTACAGCTTTAAATTTGAAGGTATACAGAAGGTGGTGTTGCTGCATGTGTGTCTTCATTCGGGAAAAGGGTTGTCCAGCTACGAGTCCACAACTACGTCACCTTTCCTCTCTTGTGTTATATACACACAATTTACAACTATGGAATATTTAAGTAAAACATTATGTTGTACATTCTTGCCCAGATAATCCCGGCCGATACATTCAACTAAATCCCTTAGTTATTCGAAACTTTCGAGAACCAGCCCCCTCCCCAATCATGGATTATAGTCCAAAATGTGATAATTCAAGCCTGTACAGGCTAAACTGGTGACAGTTAGGAACTTGTTCATCCTTTGGCCTGAGAAACATATACTGCTCTGTAAATTCTGGGTTAAAATGGGGGGGGGGGTGACTCTTTTTTCTTTCAACGTTGTACCCGCATTAATGTTTTTGGCGCTGTAATGGATATATGCAAAGAAATCCCAATTGAAAGTTATAACATGAGCTCGCCCTCAAATTATCCGAGCAATCTCAACAAACTGGTATTGTCTGTCTTAAAGGATTACTGTGCTCATGAAACAACAAAACTCTATCGGAAAGCCACCCCTATTGTGATCACAATAATCCAAGTCCCATAAAAATCGCGTAATAAATAAGCCGAGAAATAACTAAATAATACCGTCACCGGTTGTCGGCTATCTCCGTCGCAAAACCTCGCATGACGTCAAGCGAGGTAAACTAATTAAAAACACGGAATCGGAGTCGGAGGTAATTATGTCTACCTATATGACGATGGAAAATCCGGAATAAACATCAGCATGTGAGCGTGATGGAATCACTGCGGGGAATATCAATAGCATTGTGTACACATGGTTAATTGTCATGGCTTGGTAAGTTATATTCACTTGTGATTTGTCTTAAGCGCTGTTTGGAAAGTTATTGTTTTGACAAAAAACTATAGAAGGCCGATTGAGCGGCGTAGGTAACACTTTCGTGTCAAAAATAAAGCTTATAAAAACACAAGCAGGCACGTGAACTCTATTCAGGTGCGTGTTCACGATGTTGTTTTAATTTTCCGTATATATGCCCCGAGTGTCCCGTATTTACAATTATTCATTCGTAACAATGCCATATAAATGCAGTGTTTTCGGCTGTGGCCGGTCTAGTGACTCTCAGTTAGGTATAATGCTGTATTCATTTCCAAACGATGGTCGTTTACGTGCCAGTTGGTGGGATTTCTGTGGGGAAACCCGTTGCGCAAAATCAGAAACCGATTACATATACCCAATAAAGAGCGTTTATTTTGACAATGACAGTCATGGTTACGAATACATACAATTGCATTTAAAGTGGAGAGTATGTTGAATAATTCACGATAACAACTATTCTAAGTCGAGTCCCAATTTCCTTCACAATGGCTCAATAAAGAGCGTTCCATGTTAAGAGTTTTCCTAATATGGTACGAATAAAAAGAGTTTAATAAAGCGGAAATTGCTATGACTTGGGAGGATATATAAAGCATGCATATCGGAAGTTCGAGTATATGTATTGACATGTATTGGTGTAATCAGTAAACAATCACGATGACAACTGTTCTAAGTCCAGTCCCTTTACCTTGACGCAATAAAGAGCGTTCACTATTACGATATATTGCGAATAAAGAACGCTTGTATATGTGATTACATATTAAACCGGATTATTACCCCTCCTTCAAAAAGCGTTTGTTCAACGAACCACGACAAACGTTTATATATTTTATAATCCTATTGTTATGCGTAATTGACACATAGAGGTCGAGTTATGACCTGCATATTAAATAGACCGCATCGCTAGAGTGCTAATTTTATAGACCAATAACCATGCATAGACGCAGTGATTTCATCAGTGACAGTCGGCAGGATTGTTTGGGGGTAGGGGAAGCAATATTCCGAAATATATATAAACACCATATTTCCCTAATATATACATGAGTCATAACCAAGAAAAATGAACGTATCATATCATATTGGTAATGAATGACTTGATTATAATTGATTAAATCCGACAGCAATAAACCATTTGTTTTGTTTTACCGCGTTACGATAAATTAAAGCGAAACGCTCTTTATTGACACACGACAAATCGCATCTGGAAATTGGAATGTTTACGAGATGATAATTGCCTAATAACTGTGCAAGTCTTCGCATATATATGCAATCTTTATATGAATATATACTATATAATATAACTTGGACTATTCCGGTAACGTAAAAAATATATATAAACACGAGCACGTGTTTATATAGATAAATGCTCGCAAAACTGAATACGGGCATGGCTTTTTAGTAACAACACATCGCGATACATATAGTAATAATAACAGGATAAAGACATTTAATTACGAGAACGGCGATGTTTTCGGCAAAGTTTAGCATTCGCAGTGTGATAACCCGACAATCTTCAAAGGCCGCGATCGACTACATGCAAACTTAAAATACTGCCCTAGCGTACCTATGCGTTGTCGATGGGTTACCACGTGATCGATCACGTGCTATGCTTCTGTTTACATGTGACAATCACGTGATCGGGTCGATGATCACGTGACTTCGTCTACAACAAAGTCTTCGGCTAACTTCGGAATTTTTTATAATCGTTATAAAAATAACGAATGGCGGTCGAATATTAGATTATATGCGCCCAATGGACATTATATATATATATTATCGGTTTATTGAAAGAAAATATTATTGTTTTTTCAGCACCCTATTCCTTTAATGATCCAATGCCTGTATTCAAGGCATGAGAGCACCATATCGGATTGTTAAAATTTGAACTGAGGCCATGCATAGTCGAGGAACAAATATCCTTATCCTGACTCGATTCGGCGTTGTCCGATTAGACTAAATCACTTTATAACATGGAATTCACCATGTATGAGTTAGTTGATTGCCATGTGTATTAATATAGCACTTCCAAAATGTGGAGCAAGAAAGCCGTTCGGGTTCTGCAGGACGAGATCAAATTGGGAGTCAGTGTGTGGGGCATTAAACACTCATGTATCACAATCGTCCTAAAATAGCTTCAAAAGTCTACACATTTATTTTTATTTTGGATGACCCTGTTTCCAAGAAATGACGAGAAACAAATCAAGTATAAAATCGACAGACTCAAATCCACTTTTCGAAATGAACTAAAACTCGTGAAAAACAGCAACATATATCAGACAGGATTTATTCATTTCGGCACCCATGAAAAAAGTCATGTTTATGACTGGCCTGAAATCTCTTGATAACAGTTAGTTTGATTTTGGCTTATAACTACTCACCGGTCTCGCCTGTTGAAATGGAACGATCGCGCGCAGGCGATTAATGCTATCAATGATTGGTGTGACCATGTAAAATACATGTATTTTACATACAGACATTACATGCATGTGTGTATCCACCCTAAGACTAGATAGTACATACGTGTATCTGATAATCCATCGATATCATATAATCCTACTATTTCTTGAATAAGAAGAAACATTATAATAACGAACACAGCAGAAGACATATCCAATCAGGTTCACATGAATTCGGTCAATGGTGACGTATCCGCCGAACATGCGTTCGGGCGGTATTTTATGGATGGAATTATGAAATGGACATATGAAAGTGACAATAAAATCGACACTGATTTGCTTCGCCATCAACCGAAGTGCTCCCCCAGCGTTACTATCAATAGCGTTATTATTTGGCTAATTTCAGTAATATTCTCCCAGTTTACATTCGATAAAACAAATTTGTCTCCGCATTTAGAATTCTTTGATATAGATCGTTTATATTCCGCAATAATTTGTACACAAGAGACGGATTCTTATGTTTTATTGTGTTTTTAAACTCCGAGGTGGCGAAATCTCGGTTTGTTTAGATTACGAACATTTGAGTCCGTAATCGGAATCGGAATCCGAATCTGGATTACCACGAGATTGAGATCACGGTCTGTTCGTTTACTGATTCTGCCCATTTCTGGTCTGTTCGTTTACCGAACCAAGTCGTACGGGGACTAATCTGTAATCTGAATCCAGATTCTGAATCGGGATTCCCACGAGATAACGACTCAGAGTCTCGCGATAGGGTTATAAGCTCAGACACGTTTTTCTACATGTATATATTTTCGATGTTTTGAGAGAAATAGACTTGCAGTAACTAAATTTTGGTTTGGTTTGATATGTTATAATTGGTATCAACATAGCCTATTTGGTATGCCATGTGTAATTTCTAACAATAGTTTTTATGGGAAAAAGCCAATTCCGATCGGCAATTAGATTTTATTAATTCAATATATATAGCATATGCTTTTGTTGTTTTGCTTCTGTTGTCGTTGTGGTAAGTGAAGGTATGGACACCATCATTAGTCCACGAGCCAGGCTCCCCAAAAATGGAAAATGGTACCAATTTGGTGGGCAAATACTACCAAATAAAATTCTGAAAGCTTATAATCTGAAGTTTATGTCATTTATTTGCTTCTTTTTTTTTTGAGAAAGCGCTTTTCCGGACCACCATTTACGTTCAGCTTGTGGCAAGAACACCGTTACTGTATAATTAGGATTTTACAATTGAAGATATGGTGACATGTTCTGTCAATAGATTACATTAATAGATGATAAAAAAACGACAACCCCATACCCCACAAAAAAAAACACACATACACATAAAACAATTTCGAAAGCGACACTTCTCGGATGGCAAACAAGTTTAGGAGATGCGGAATGTTATGCTCTATCACACAAATCAAGTCTTCAAAACTACAAGGGGGGGTCCATATGTGTCCAGGGTCTAAAGGGTGTTAAACAGAAATCCACAGAGCGGGGGGGGGTCCATAGGTGTCCAGGGTCTAAAGGATTAAAACAGAACTGGAGATTCCTTTCAGCTATGAAAAAGTTCATGCAATAATGCTTGTTCACATTTCTGGACAGTTTAAATGTGTGGAAGCCGACTTCCATGCATCCTATATCAGAGTTGGTATGTTCATATAATAGTGTAGTTGACATTACAGCCACCATTTAATCAGAATGGTTAAATGCACCAGCATGTTTTGTAGAGCGAAAGTGAATGATGAGACGCTTTATGTCATCCATAGATCATTGTCGTTTAATGATCAATTTGACAGCAGTTAATGTTTTTAATCGCCAGTTTACAATATATAGTGGCGGATATAGATACTGGTAATAACCGTGTTGAAAACAACAACACGCATACACACACACGTTTGCATGAACGGGTTGACAGTACGTAATATTTCTAAACATACATTAGAATGAAAACTAAAACAAAGCTTTCTTCCTTCATGCACGCTTCGTGAGACTTTGCATTTCCGGAGTGTGCGAATTCAGCATTTGTCGTCGCCGCGGCCGAACCTATATCCTTCATCCATTTTAGATACCCATTATGTTAGCAAACTCAGCCCATTCGGGGGCTAAACACCCTATTATTATCGATTCCATTTCCGGCGAACGGGGTTATCAGGTACAAAATGCACAAAACACGCACGAAGGAAGTTTCATTCGTATATTGTTAAGAAAAGAATATAGTTTGAGTGTGTTTTCAATTATCATTTATTATAATTATGTCACGTGAATAAATGTTCATGTCACACAATGGGTGCTAATATTTAAAGATGCATAATCCGATTTAATACCTGTAAAGTACTATTTCTTTGGCACGTCGGGGGGGGGGGGGGTAAACAATATTTGATTTGAGTCGAGGAACACACCAGCATCTAAGTTATCAGATATTGATTTTTGAAATCTGTTATTTTTCATCATCTGGAATATTTCGACATATACTCTACTCTCGTTACCAAATAGCGTTGAACAAAATGTTGATTTATACGTTTTAGAAACTTTTATGCCAGAGTTGAAAGTGGTTAGCATTATTTGTTGGTAATTAATCGAGTCTGGTAACTAAAGAGTCTTTGAAGAAATGTTGTTGTTGGAATCCGATTATATGGGGACCATCGAATCTGATTGTGTACATTTAATGAATCATATTCATGTTTAATCTCGTAGAAGAAAGCGTCAATCAGTGTTTTGAATTGTTTCAAGGATTCGGCTCCTAGATAGATTCAGGCGAGCGGTTCCACGAAATGCATGTTGTATCACACATTGCGTAAAGTGCTTCGACATATTCTTTTCTGACCGTGACATCTGCATTTTCTGTGGGTGTCGTTTGTTCTGCCATACAGTGCCTTCTGGTAGTGTGAGCAACTTTCCAAGTTGTAATAGTTGTTTACGAATTTCCAATCAATAGTTTCAATCAGATAACCTGCAAATCGTCTGTATTTAAAGGTACGGTTGGCCTAGGCGGTGGGTATCCTGTGAAAATATTTCCACCCGTCAAACACCGCCACAAACAGAAAGAACATCAAAATGTAGACAGACTTTGTCCGTATACAAATAAGAAATATCGCATAAACAGTATGTTATTGTCATATTTTTTACCATTGTTATGTAAACAAAGGCATAAAAAGTTACTTTTCTGGTGTTTGTTTATATTATGATGGTAAACATAAAGAGCGTTCTTTGTGGGTGAATTCCTGATATGGAACGAATAAAGAGCATTTATGCCATTTGTGCGTGATTAGCCAGCAGCATTGTGTTGTATTCTGTAACACAATCAGGCTCTTGCTTAGGTAAAATATAGTAAATCTTTATGATAACATGCTGTTTACGAGATGGTCATGGTATATATGAACGAAACTGAATGCGTTTTAATGTTTTTCTGTTTACGGTGATTGGAACAAATATGAATATTTTCGACAACTAAGGCCGCACGAGAACACCAGTGTCAAGTTCACCGAGGAATACAATGTTTCACGAAAATTCAAGGTAAGTTACTACATAATGATGCAATCAGGGGCAACCGTATGAATTCATCCATGGGTATATACTATTTGAGATACCCCATCCGATTTGCTGCTATAAAACATTTTGAACGTGTTCTATGAATTTTCGTCAGACCGGTACGCTTTCCAATGATCATCTCTGAAAGAGAGCGTCCATGTATTCGTTTCCCAACATGAATTCATTACCCCAAAACCGCTAGATATAGTAAAGAGCGTTTTTGGTTATGATCTGTGGTAATATCGTTCAACTTAATACTGATGTATGCCTTCTGTGAATTCTCTTGATACCAGTGCCATTAGCCATATCAATAATGATGATTTTTCAATTTTGCCCGTAAGCTGAACATTGACTATATCTTTAAAGGCACGTGCGGCCTTAGTTGTCGAAAATATTCATATTTGTTCCAATCACCGTAAACAGAAAAACATTAAAACGCATTCAGTTTCGTTCATATATACCATGACCATCTCGTAAACAGCATGTTATCATAAAGATTTACTATATTTTACCTAAGCAAGAGCCTGATTGTGTTACAGAATACAACACAATGCTGCTGGCTAATCACACACAAATGGCATAAACGCTCTTTATTCGTTCCATATCAGGAATTCACCCACAAAGAACGCTCTTTATGTTTACCATCATAATATAAACAAACACCAGAAAAGTAACTTTTTATGCCTTTGTTTACATAACAATGGTAAAAAATATGACAATAACATACTGTTTATGCGATATTTCTTATTTGTTTACGGACAAAGTCTGTCTACATTTTGATGTTCTTTCTGTTTGTGGCTGTTTTTGACGGGTGGAAATATTTTCACAGGATACCCACCGCCAAGGCCAACCGTACCTTTAAAGGTACAGGTACGGTTGGCCTTGGCGGTGGGTATCCTGTGAAAATATTTCCACCCGTCAAAAACCGCCACAAACAGAAAGAACATCAAAATGTAGACAGACTTTGTCCGTATACAAATAAGAAATATCGCATAAACAGTATGTTATTGTCATATTTTTTACCATTGTTATGTAAACAAAGGCATAAAAAGTTACTTTTCTGGTGTTTGTTTATATTATGATGGTAAACATAAAGAGCGTTCTTTGTGGGTGAATTCCTGATATGGAACGAATAAAGAGCGTTTATGCCATTTGTGTGTGATTAGCCAGCAGCATTGTGTTGTATTCTGTAACACAATCAGGCTCTTGCTTAGGTAAAATATAGTAAATCTTTATGATAACATGCTGTTTACGAGATGGTCATGGTATATATGAACGAAACTGTATGCGTTTTAATGTTTTTCTGTTTACGGTGATTGGAACAAATATGAATATTTTCGACAACTAAGGCCGCACGTGCCTTTAAGACGAATAAAACCGACCACTCCTAGTTATAAACATTTGTGTTGCTTTAAAAATGTTGTAGTTTGTTTGAAGTAGGATGGAATTAGACCCATTCAGGAGTATGTTGCTGGTCATGAATGTCGTTTCTATTAACATGAAACATTCATTCCTGATTTTATTCTATCTTGGGCAGACTAATAGTGATCTGCACTTTCCATGACAACACAAGTACCCTTGTTGCTTTCTCTTAAATTATTTTCATGGAGGTCTTTATTAAAGGTGCTGCATTGAGTCGAAGTTGTGTATGGATAATTTGGGCTTTAAGATTTGAGCAAACATTAAGTGAAAAGTTCTTCTTATTTTTGTGCCCTTTCCTGCAACTGGTAGTGATGGTATCTGGATTTATCTCCGCGAATGTCCCACGGATGACTCTCACTATATAATAAGCCGTATTGCACACTTGGTTAATTTGTATGTTGTATATCATACTTAAGTTTTTCATCAATATTTATACCGAGATCCTTTTATTGAAGGGTATATTTATATAGCTCTGTGGTAGTTGGGCACATTGTGTGGTTCATACTAAGTGGGCTCCAATGGACAAAGTGATATACCCCTCAATAGAACATAATACAACTATATTCATTTCTTGTTATTTATCTAGCTTTCTCCTTTTTAATTTCTATATACTCAGTTGAAAATCATTCTTCTGACAAATGTGACTCAATGCGATATCACTCGAATTAACAAGCTGCTCAACAACTCTGCGCGTATCATTGGAAATATCAGAAGACGGGACCACATATAGCACGTTCTATACAAACATCATATCATGACTTTTGGATATCGATTGAAGTTAAAGTGCGGAGTCATCGTATATAAGTCACACAGAGTTAAACCACCATCGTATACCACTGATATGTTGCAGCTTAAATCTTGCGGGGCACGTGCGGTTTATATAGATATAACACTCCCAAAAAACCCGACTATATTACGAGAGAAGTGTTTCCAGGCGACTGATATTCGGTTCTGGAACAGTCTATCGTTAGAGATTCGGAGAGCTCAAAACAGTCTGTCATTTAAAGTGACTCAATCTGGTTCGATGGTCCCCATATCATCAGAATCCAACAACAACGTTTTTTTTTTATTAAATGCCGCTCCAGTTATCAGAATCGATTAATTGCCCAAAAATAATGATAACCACAGCGGGGGGGGGGGTATAAAACAATTGCAGGAAGGTATGCCGGGGTGGGTGGGTGGGTGGGTGGTCAAAGAGGAAAGAAATGCATTTTTTACAACAACATGCAATTTTTTTTTTACTGAAGACCTTTAGTGCCTGTATTGATATTTGTAACAGTTTAGAACATATTATATCTGTAAAAAAAAAAAACATATTTATGTTACTGGGAGCTCATATGGGCCTTAGTGGCATGTGACAAAACATCCTTCCAGACACCACTCGGAAAGAATCCGGCATGGACATTTTTAGAAAGAAAAAAGAAAAAATCTGGAATCATATATTTTCAACAAGATAATAAGAAAAAATAGTCTTTTGGCCAGTGCGAAAACCTCTACAAAATTGTAAATAAAACAGTTTAAAAATCGTATGACCGAAATAAATTAGGTTTTTCCTTCATGAACTTATGAAACATAAACATAAAGAGCTTCGAGAAATGTAAAACTGAAATAAATATACTTTTCCTGGTGAAACTAAGACCCGTGAGCCTATATTGTGTGCATGGAAAAAGAGCGAGAAACTGTCCCAAACATCAACGTTACTATCAATGGCTATTGACAATATCATCAGTACATCGAGTCAATCAGTGAATTAATTGCATATCTATAAACTCAGATCACTAAATCTGTTACCTCAACAACACCGAAAGTATCCAAGTCTGCTTATCATTTAGTGTAATGGTATAGTTGCCCCAGTTGACTAACAAAAGTGGTATTGAATAATGCTGAGCTGGTTGACAGACGAATAAGATAATATATAGTATAGAAATTATGGAATTGTATGTATCCTGTGCAGATTTCGAACACTCATTAATACTATAGTATGTGTATTCGATTTATGTAGGCACTGGCTCAGTACAAGTGTCCATATTGCTTCATGCCCTTGAAAACAAAATCACACTTATCGAAATTGCCATGAATTGATCGATGATTTAATTGCCCCTCAACTCTTGCAGAACAACCTTACACTGTATTGATAGAAGGGCGTGGGGAAACGGTGATGCTTTCATATCCTGCGTGCATGCATGCGCACCCACCCAGGAAATGACGAGGATGATGATGAGGACAACGACGACGATGATGACTATTATTACTATATATATGATGATAATAATAATGATGATGATAATGATGATGATGATGATGAATGAACATAATTTTTATAAAATCCGATTCAAAGACTACAAATACACTTTTCTGTGAATACAACGCAGACAAAACTTAAGATTTTGTATATTAAAGGCCCACTTAATTTTCGAAACCCCAGATTACGTTATATAAACTATATGCCATATTATATACCATTTGAAAGAGGAAGCTCCAAAACATTGTATTATCAACTTATCCGGTGTAATAAACAGTGGACATGTTGTTTTTGTTGAGTTGCCAACACGTTTTGTCATCAAGATTGAAGTAGAAATCAGTATTATTTTCAATTCAGGGGGAATAACTCTATATATTAAAGATAGAGTTCTTCCCCATCCATTGAAAAAGTTTGAGTTCTGTTGCATTCTGGGTATCACATGGGGGGGGGAGTCTTTAAATGATTTCAGCAGTTTTCTATTTCTATGTGGGCATCTTCTGAGACACAGATGTTTCAAATAATTAGCATAGCTTAGTATTCATACTGGGTATAGATTTATCCAAGTCTGCCCATGGTGTGTCCAAAAATCTAACTTAGACTAAGTTAGTGCAGGTTAGAGATTAGAGATTTAGTTATCCGGCCAATGCTTTCTTGACACAAATCCCCCATGTATGGATCATTTAATGACATTCACATCTGGGTTTTATCTCCAGTTCAGACCAGGAATCCTATGCTAAAGGATTTTATGGCCCTGATAAGGTTCCATGGAACCTAGTATTCTGTTCAATTCACTTGGAGTTTACAATTCCCAAGTTAAAGCTGCTTGTTTTCTGTGGGACTGATATGATAAGTTGTTCTTGTTTGGTGAATTAAAACCTCGTTGGCTTTTTTCATGGCAGGCATTTAAACATATCGACAGTTAAGAATTTAAGACACGAGAAAATCGTGACTTTTGTCAATTTCCTTTCCAAAATTGAACCTTAAACATTTCATAATGATAGTATTATGGTTTTTACATTGAAATTAAGGTTTATTTATAATTATTCAGTTATTCATTCATGTATAATATATAGAATCTTTTGTCACTTTTCATATCTCACTCGCACATCATGGCAAGTTTTAAGCGCATGTGGTCTCGTGTGTGCCTTTACTGCGGGTTCTAATATCTAATTTATCAACAAGGTAGACTACATGTATATTAAAGTTGATTTAAATTTTTTTTTCAAATATTATCAATCATATTTCTAGAATAAATAATGATGGACCATCACATCAAATAAACTAAATTCTGCTATTGTTTATTGATTCTAGTTAGTAATTAGACAGAACAAATGTGCGAATCTATTTACAAAATGAATGAATTGTAGGAAATAAACAATTTATGGCAGTTTTCATTGTTTCATCGAAGTGATTTTTACAGTTATTTGGAATATTCCATGAAGAGCAGTTAACATGAACATTGCAGTGTATGTGATGTATATTTTATGTATTTATATAGTTTTTAAAAGCAATACCGTATGATATATTGTTTGTGTTTTTTTTTACAATTGTTACCCGGCTGGACGTATGTATAATTACTTTAAAGTTAATTTGATAACCTGCCTGCACATGTGGCATTTTTATACATTCCTGATGTGGAATTTACTAACATAGAACTAACGTTAGTATAGAACTTAAGAGCTATAAAATTGCACATATGCTTTGTGTTAGCAAATTTGCACGTTAGTTCTACGTTAGAAATTTGGTTGGGAATTTTCCAACGTATACCTACTGTGCATATCAGCTAACCTGACCACATGTGCAATATGTTAGTTTTTAAGCTCCGCCCATCTCACTTTTGACAGTTAAATTACAACATTAGTTCTACATTAGTTCTACTTTGGCAATCAGATTAGAAATCCGCTTAGATCTAATGTGGTTTTATGTTAGTAGTTTTTGGTAAGGGATATAACTTGTTAGAAAGATAGACCATATTGAACTCTTATTTCGCGTCAATTGATTTATTAAAACAATCCATTCCGTAATGCATGATTGAGTTATTATTCCATTCGGATTGCAACAGTGCTAAACAATGTGTTAGATTGTTGCACTTTTTATGAGTTAGGCAGAACTCCCGAAAATAGTTTAACTCAACCCCCCCCCCCCCCCCCGGCTTGTCAAACGGAAACTGGTCGAACAGTTTTTCATAGTTGGGACGGAAGATGCAAAATTTTATGCAAGTCATTGTGACCGAGAACACCACACAATATATATCATTATTGGATGACGCGCCTTATTCCCACTAGCTTTATTCTGGTGTAATAAGCAATTTGTTGTAAACTGGCATGCCTTTGGCACCACGTGTCCAGTCATGTCCTCTTGGAAACTATTCACACGATATGCAAACAGAAATGAGTGCCAAGCACCCAAACATCGTATTAGGTGCGTTCGTGTCAGAACAATGAGTTCAAACACGTGTCGTACAGTTGTGGACGGGACCATGTAAATATTGCCTCGCGGAAACCATGACCACAAATATGTACTTATGGCGATTGCGTTTCACACGGTCTGCCCCGATTTATGAATGAAGTTAGTAGGCTCCTCCTCGAAGATACACACTGACACATATACACATATTACATACAGTTCAGTAAGCATTTCTGCACATGTGGAAGTGACGTCATTCACATTCTTATCCAATCACACAAGTAGTATTTGCAAAGTGTGCGTGCTCTCGGTGATCGGTGAGGTACGACTAGAAGTTACAGTGGATACAATATTACTTGGCGCACTACCGACTCCACTGTATAATTTAATGGGGCATACAACCACGACCATTGCCACACTACCATAATACACAATGTCACAATTCGAATTTTCTAAAGAAGATTGTGTCCGATACAAAGGACAAAACACAAACATTGACATTTTAAATGACTGCTGTTTGTCCCCACCAAAGCAACGGTGCCATCCATTTAGTCCGAGCTCACCGCTTTCAAGTTCTCCAAGGAAGATAAGTTACAGGACACCTGTTTCACCAAGGAATCTTAGCCCGAGAACACCAGTGTCAAGTTCACCGAGGAATACAATGTTTCACGAAAATTCAAGGTAAGTTACTACATAATGATGCAACCAGGGGCAACCGTATGAATTCATGGGTATATACTATTTGAAATACCCCATCCGATTTGCTGCCATAAACCACATTTTGAACGTGTTCTATGCTGAATTTTCGTCAGACCGGTACGCTTTCCAATGATCATTTCTGAAAGAGAGCGTCCATGTATTCGTTTCCCAACATGAATTCATTATCCAAAAACGGTAGATATAGTAAAGAGCGTTCTCGATTATGATTTATGGTAATAGCGTTCAACGTAATACTGATGTATACCTTATGTACATTCTCTTGATGCCAGTGCCATTAGCCATATAAATAATGATGATTTTTCAATTTTACCCGTAAGCTGAACATTGACTTTATATTTAAGAAGTCGTGAAGTGTTCACTGAATCGGCACGAAACGCAGGAATGGATAAACATGTCGGCTCTCATTCAGATGTTCCATCTGTTGTAAAGGTGACGTTCTCCGTTTTTAAATGTTACTTCATTCGGTGGTTACTATTACTCGCATCATTTCCATAAAAATGATGATAATTTAAAATTCAGATTATTTATAATAACTGTTAGTAGCAGTATAACAATAGTGACTTCGATATGTATTTGCAGCCTGTTCTCCCGAAAAACAGTACATTATCTGCTTATAATAAAACATTTTAGGTAGATAGTCTGCTTAGAGTTGTCTAATTTTGAGTCGATAATGTGCTGAAAATATTTTGGTCACATTGTCGACTCATAATGAGGTGATTCTAAGCAAAATATAGCGGACAATAGCACAAATAAGCCAAATCATGACTGTTCGGGTGTACGCTCTATAACAGGTGTTTTCACTGTGGCCCGCGTCATAAAATGAAATAAAGGGTAATAGTCCACTATCTGCTTATTTCAGAATCAAATGACCATTATGTCCTATTCGCATTATAGGTCGATTATGTGCATATTTCCGCGAGGATATCTTGGTATTTTAGGTTGGCAATGCATTTCCCACTCATATATACCAAAGCTGTCCCATGCAAAGGAGCCGTCAATTTGAGAACATAATATACAGCTGTGTACATGTTCCCCACTTTATGAAGGCTGTGTAAACGTTCCTACTTTCTGTATAAAGTCATGCATACGCCTGTCCATCTTTTCTTGTCAGAGTACGTGCCCCCCCCCAAACGTATACCATAGTGTAGCAGCCATTGCCACTCCAATTCATTCAGTGCTGGTGTCCTTATCAGTCAGCTGTAACAATTGCGTCTTTCTGATGCCAAATTACATATCAATGAAATCAGACGCCGCCAAATTACATATCAATGAAACAGAAGCTGCCAAGTTCTGGTGAAATAAGAACAATCATCTGGTTTCACTTTAATCGTTTCTGTAAGCTTATAAACGATCGAACTGTATATTGTTGGGATAGTTACCTAATGTTGATGTTTCATGATGACTACACCAGAGAGCACAGCTAGCTATGCACTGTATATGAGTGCCAGGGGCCATGATGCTATCACAAAACCAAATTCGTCATTTATCAGCGGAACAAAGCAAAAATATAGAAGATTTTTTCCTATATCTAAGTTCAACGTTTTTTCTTGACGACAGTCAGGCGAATTTCTATAATAGAGACCTTTCACAAACATCACTATTACGATTACGGATAGGATATATTGTCCTAGTAAGGTTGACACCAACACAATTTACCTACGATGGCTAATTGGTTAGACGGCATATGTCCCACTATATTCAGTTACACATATATTTGATGGAAAAAGTAATGTGTGTCTCTTTCAGATCCCATGTTCTTATCCGTGTGTAATACACCACACAGATAATGTTAGAGCGCCCCCAAGCAGGACCGGCGGCACATTCTTGACACATCTGCGCACAATTAAACTGCGTGGGGTATATTTCGTCTCACATAAGAACCCCCGTGCGTAAAGATCGAATTTTGGCCGTATTCTGGCAGGATATTTCCATATCCGTAATCGTATTCGTGATTTTGTGAAAGGTCTCTATTAATTTATACAATGATGTTTTGTCTTGATTATCAACGAAATCAATTCAATAGGACGTACTAATAAACCAGATTATCTCAGGGAATAAAAGATTTGGCTTTTGTTTGCTCAATTTTTATGTCATATAACATTCGATGTATCTGATGTTATTGCATGGGCAATAAAGAACTTGGCCTACCCCCATGGAACAATGGTGTTGTTAGCATTAATATGGCGAAATTAAGGCGTAGGCTATACAGGAAGCGATACGAGTTTAACGATATCTCAAAATAACAGTATAATGATATGGACTATTGCACAACATATCTGTATGTATATCAATACTACAAACACCAATGACTAACTGTTGAAACTCATTTGAAAATGGCTAAAATTATATCTTAACTTTAAATCTGAGGTGTGGGATATCGCAAATTTCATTTTCTTCTGACAAGAATCCAATCCATGTTTGTGATCGATTTCGATTTTTTTTTACAATGATACATACTACTAATATCTTCAAAACTAATCGAATGTCGTAAACACTGATTGTGGTTTTAAATCATTGACAATTTAACATATTGCACATAAACCCATTCGTGGGTCATCAATTGATTACGCTAATGACGCACATCGAGGCTAAATCTCGATCACCGATCACTGCATGATTGATGACATCTAAAGATGGTGTGCTAATGATTGGTAATGTGCTACATTTATACATCATGTCTCCATTGCGGAACACACGTCTAATCAATCATGTTTGCCATCAATGTACCGAAACATGTACGAAAACGCTTCTACAACAATGGAAGCTACAGTAATGCTCTAAGTAATCGACTTCTTAACCACAGCAGAATTATGGGTAACTTTTCAGGATTTAGTCGGAAATATGGCTTGTTGCCATTCATCGGAAAGCTCTCCCCGAGAGCTTTCCGATGAATGGCAACAAGCCATAGTTCCGACTAAATTCTGAAAAGTTACCCATAATTCTGCTGTAGTTAAGAAGTCGATTACTTAGAGCATTACTGTATACCTATCTGCAGCCGCGAGTGCGTCTATATAGGAGGGTGTCACCCCACTCTTTTGGTACGTGAGATTCAGGCCATTTACAAGCGGTACTCATGATTAGCATCCCTCTGTTAACTGGTACTCGGGATACATATGCCAATTTCAACCGGTATTCATGACTCAACAACAAGGCTGATACGCAGTTTTTATAGCACCATTTGTTCAAAATTTGATTGTTTCTTAGCAAAAATGGCATATATTTTGATGTAAGTATCATATATACATCTTGATATGTTGAAAGTATTATATACCATTACATCAGGAATTGTGTGAAAATTATCATATTAGTATGTAATGACTATGGGTTGTGTTCTTATCTGAAACACATCAGGATTCACCCCTCTATTTTAGCTGGTACTCAGTATTCAGAGGGTATGGGGGTGACACCATACTAGAGTCGCGACGATATGGAGTAGTATAAAACCAGGCATGGTTGAGTTCAATTTCATCTCTTTCATAATGGTGATATCAATTTATTTCGCCGAAACTGCACTTAGCCGGTTGGTCCACTATCAAATGCCTACTAATATATAGCAAAATTAATGGCAACAACATTGCGCAACAATGTGTTTAATATCTGGTTAAATTACAGTAAGAAATACGATTGAGAATTCGACCGTAAAAGGTGCACGTTTAATGTTTAAATGCAGTGACAATGTATCTCTATTCTCATTAAACCGTATGTCTGTTGACTGATTGATTGGAATGGCACAGAAGGAATCAGCAACTAGTGGCTATCACGAGGACAGGTTTGATTGGCGATAAATGGTCCTAACACACATTAAAGGTAGCCACGACTGGACGCAGGCGCCACTGCTGGTGTGGATACCCCCTTATGTCTGGCGATGAGTTATGCAGTGTTCGATTACCGGAACTTAACTTAGATATCACATGTCCAACTCAGTCGAACGAAATGGGGTTATGAAATAAATATATATATAGTGAGGTATGCACTTAAAACCATAAATGTGTGAACATCACAATCGATACAAAGAATGCGGAAACAATCGAGATCACACTATAGTCATCGTTTCCGGCCGAGTCAACGATTGGTCAATATGATACGTTTACGTATTTCTTATGAAATATACTCGGGAATTTAATTGATAAGAATATATAATAATTGCGACGAATGGGTACTGATGTACTTCAAAGAAAGTGTGTGTGTGTTGGTGGGGAGGGGTAATTAACGACTCACAACTATGGCATGAGCCAACAAACGAGTTGGTAGAGTCGATATGCATGCCTGAAGGAAGAAAGCCAGTGCAACTTTTGAGAAAAAATAACATATTGAATATCAAAATATACGCGTACATGTCCAAGTCGTCGATTAGTTAGCGGTCACAACCCGATCCGATGTCGGGTGGCACATTATTTATTGGGGTTTCTGTCGCTTCAGGAATTGACCAGAAAGTTATTATATATTCTCTGGGTTACGGTCAGCGAAAATATTGGGTAAAGATTTATTTTAAAGCATTGGCATATATGTGATGTCCAGTGTGCATGGGATTGTTCGGGGGTTCATCACTATAGAAACATTTGAGAATGTTATGCCCCGAGAGCGCTATACTATTGTAGTGCACAATCAATGGTGCTACAAGTCGTAGTTAGATTTTAACAATATCCGTAAACTTGACTATCATATGGATCAGAACACAAATTGCTACCCTATGTATTGTAGAGGAATAGCTACGTCCCCGGTCCCCGGCGTTACCCCTTTCTATACCAAATTCTCCCAGTCAGTTAAAAAGTGTACATGCATCGGAATGGTCTATTATTAATTTGGTGGAATGTTAAGGTGATAACAGCAGGTGGCAGATATAGATAAAAGTGCAGAAGTAGCCATGTTTATTGATGAAAATGTTTAGATAATATGTTAAAGACATATTATGGACTTGTTCGGGTGCGTGAAATTGACAAGTTGGTACCCATGCGCTGTGCCAACCTAGGGAATGTAGCATTCTACTAACATCGCCGAAAATGTCAAAGAAATTGACCATAGCACTCCATAGAAAACATCTCGATTCGGACTCAACTATCGGCGATAATCTAACACAAATGATTTCGCCATCCAGAGTAATTGCATTAAATTAATGTATAAGAATGACGGTGTGTATCGTCAATTTGGATTCATATTCGTAACAAATAACTAACTTTAAGCAAGATTATTCTTAATTTCTATTTGATATCACCCTACCGGACTGCTTCACATCACTTTACGTTTTAGTATAGGAAGGGTTAATCAGAATAATGCAGCATAATCAGAATTAAAGTTCTAATAGAACCTAATGGACCTTATGGACCTAATGGACCTTAGTGTGGGGCATTCGAATCGCTTCACTGCATGCATGTCATATAAAATGAAATCGTCCGCAGCAAAATAACATTTCATTAAATTGGATATTGAGCGTCCGATATTAAAATAATGAATCGTTGTTTGCAAAATAATGTACGATCTCGACAATAACCATCCGTTATCCTATAAACTGGAATCGGTGAACAAAGGGTGACGTCATAGCCATGTTTCAAAATGAAGTAGTGTCCCTCGTTTTACGAACTCCAACACATAGAAACACCATATGCGCTGTCTGTAACTCTCCGACGCTATATATGTCACGTAGGCATATAAGCATGCAGGATGAAACGACATATATATGGCCTCATATTTTGAGCCGGTGTCTGTAGTTATATTTAAGGAGTGCATATATATATATATATATAGACAGTGCGTTTTCATGCGTGTCCGGGTGGATTCGGACGGGTGGTCTACTCAGATTCAACGACTAATGCATTCGTATAAACAATCTATTGAAAAGATGTTGATGCATGCTTGAGTTCAACCGCTATAATGCATGCAGCAACTTGAACGTGTTAGCTTCAGTAATTCGCACACACAGGGCGATGTGCAGTTGAAAACATTGTACAGAAATGCAAACGGTATCCCCCGCATTCCACGAATTCTTTGTTTTTCTTTCTATTTAAGAGTCCATCGTTTATGCATGGACTCCCGAGGATAGTAAAGGTTATAATTTGTTTGTGTGAATTAAGATGGGGGCGGCAACTATCTTGGGGAATGTATTCAGTATTAATACGTTCAAATATGTTGGCATCCGTTGGTGTTAAAGGTATGGTTGGCCTTGGCGGTGGGTATCCTGTGAAAATATTTCCACCCGTCAAAAACCGCCACAAACAGAAAGAACAACAAAATGTAGACAGACTTTGTCCGTATACAAATAAGAAATATCGCATAAACAGTATGTTATTTTCATATATTTGACCATTGTTATGTAAACAAAAGCATAAAAAGTTACTTTTCTGGTGTTTGTTTATATTATGATGGTAAACATAAAGAGCGTTCTTTGTGGGTGAATTCCTTATATGGAACGAATAAAGAGCGTTTATGTCATTTGTGTGTGATTAGCCAGCAGCATTGTGTTGTCTTCTGTAACACAATCAGGCTCTTGCTTAGGTGAAATATAGTAAATCTTTATGATAACATGCTATTTACGCGATGGTCATGGTATATATGAACGAAACTGTATGCGTTTTAATGTTTTTCTGTTTACGGTGATTGGAACAAATATGAATATTTTCGACAACTAAGGCCTCACGTGCCTTTAAGGGTCAGACGCATGTTTTGCCAAAATTTCCTGGTATTTCAAAATGTATTTTCTCTAAATCTATCAGGAATATCTTTGTGAACTTTTGTACAAGATATTATTGTGGTACCGTACATAAGAACCATTGGACATTTGGTTATGATTATAGTCTCATTTACTTTACTTCTATGGCATGAAAAATCTTTAAAATTTCACTGTGTTCAGGTACCGAGAACTACTGTAAAACAGTTTTTTTCGAAAGTGCATTTCATATATACATGATATCATATCTGAAGATCATGAGAGGAGACTTAATTTTTATTGATTCATGAAATTAAATGATTATTTTCATTCAGAAAGACAACTACCATAAATATTTTTTTATTATCGAGAATTTTCATGCCATGCTTGTTGGTCATTGAAAAATTGGGCTCAGTTGAGTTCTGGGTTATGGGTTCATAACCAAGTTAAATCTTACCACCATATCTCTTAACAATGTGGCCTAATTTCTGTTGATTGCTCCCAGCTTGAGTGGACAGCACCACATTTGAACATTTGATTTTATTGGGCTGGCATATTTGTGACTGCTTTATTCTTCATTATAATACATGGGGTATGATGCTATAATATGCAATTAAAAAGCTAACTCAACATTATGATACAAACGAAGCCTCCTCTCGTGGAGTCAAGACAATAAGCTATTTGATGGTTGACATGTTGTTTGAAATTATAAATTTTTCTGGCAGTTCTCGGTACCTAAAGGGACAGAAACGAAACAAATATTTTCAACCTCTCAAATGTATTAAAATCCATTATTGTTATTGTCTCTTTATAATTGCTCTGATTCTATATATAATGAAAATTATCATATGTAAAATTCAAGATTTTTCACCAGATAGATCCAGAGAAATTCTTTGTTGAAAATCACTTGGCATTTCTGGCTGGATTTACTGTGATTTATGCAAAACCTGCGTTTCCCCCTTAACATTTGCAAGTATTTAAGTTATTCGAAACAAGATAATACCTCTATTCGGTGTACTCGCTATACATCTACTTAATTGCGTGTTGAATATCTTTTTTTAAGAAATCGCAAACACATGCCCCTGACAAATATCAATTTGGTCACACGACTAATAATATTTAGGAGTTTTTGGTATCGTTACACTATCAAGACGTCCCCGGGGTCATCGACCATACACGAACGACGTTGTATTTAGACATTATTCCTGACAGTGCTCAATTAGTATATTGTATCATGTTTATTGTACCAGATTGTCGTAAATAGAAGCTCATCTGGTTGGTTGTCTACAAGCTTCCAGACTAATTTCTCCTATATATATCTTGATGGCTTGACCTATTATGTCGAGATCAATGGCGTTACCTATTATGTCGAGATCAATATAGCTTGACCTATTATGTCGAGATCAATATAGCTTGGCCTATTATGTCGAGATCAATATAGCTTGACCTATTATGTCGAGATCAATATAGCTTGACCTATTATGTCGAGATCAATGGCGTTACCTATTGTGTCGAGATCAATATAGCTTGACCTATTATGTCGAGATCAATATAGCTTGACCTATTATGTCGAGATCAATATAGCTTGACCTATTATGTCGAGATCAATATAGCTTGACCTATTATGTCGAGATCAATAACGTTACCTATTGTGTCGAGATCAATGCTCGTTATCGTCGTATTCGTCATCTTAATTCTCATCGTCATGGCTTCTATACATGTCGTTGAAATCATCGTCGTCATCGTTCTCAGCATCATCATTGCCATCGTCATCAGACCGCTGAACCGATTTCAACCAAATTTGGTGTGGTGATCGGGGTACCATCGCGGAGTTAATTTTCAAAATTTTGATTTAAAATTTAAAATAACATACACAAATTTAAAATAAGCTCATTATAATCCTATTTCAGAATCAAATAAGTCCAATATGAACCTATATCAATATTTAGGTCCAATGTGAACCTATTTGCACGATGATATGTTGCAGAACCAGAACGCTCTTTATATATGCGTTTTCATTGTGGCCCGCGCCATCAAACGGAATGACGGGTATAAGTCCACCATGGGATTATTCTAGAATAAAATAAGTCCAATATGAACCAATGTAAATATTTAGATCCAACATGAACATATCTGCACGAGGATAATTTTATTGAAGTTACATATATAGAGGATATCCACACTTTTTCAGTGGATATGGGTTATATCTCATGAGTGATGACAAAACATTGAATTTCCACGCGCGAGTGACTTTAGCCACGAGTGGACATTCAAATGTTTTGTCGTCACGAATGAGATTTAACCCATATCCACTGAAAAAGTGTTGATATTCTGTTTATTATATACTTTAGTTACTTGCCTATGGCCCCCAATGAATGTCAATACATCAGAAATTTCAAGCTGACACATTACGCCCAAAAAAATAGTCCCATATTTAAAACACTCAAAAAGTATAGATTTTGTATTTATTATATACTTTCGTTACTTGCCGATGGCCCCGATGAATGTCAGTACATCATAAATTTCATGTTGACACATTACGCCCAAAAACAAAACACATAATAATGAAGCAAAGTAGATATAAACAGAGAATCGGAAAAAAAAACATCAATCACAATGGAGCTGGTAATAATACCAGTGAGATATCGATATCTCACTAGTGGGATATCACTTATATCTCACTGCTAAAACCTTATAATTCATGGGCAAGTATATAATAAATAGAGGATATCCACACTTTTTCAGTGGATATGGGTTATATCTCATGAGTGATGACAAAACATTGAATTTCCACGAGTGGCTTTAGCCACGAGCGGAAATTCAAATGTTTTGTCATCACGAATGAGATTTAACCCATATCCACTGAAAAAGTGTGGATATTCTGTTTATTATATACTTTAGTTACTTGCCTATGGCCCCCAATGAATGTCAATACATCAAAAATTTCAAGCTGATATCACTCACTAGTGGGATATCACTTATATCTCACTGCTAAAACCTTATAATTCATGGGCAAGTATATAATAAATATCTATATCTATATATACGGTATATAAAATAGTATGCAAAGCGCACACATGGGCCATGGGTCCCTTCGATACTGAATAAAGGCTCCAGAACTGAGCCTGAATGTGTCAGCTACAGTAATGCTCTAATTAATCGACTCCTCAAACACAGCAGAATTATGGGTAACTTTTCAGGATTTAGTCGGAAATATGGCTTGTTGAATGGCAACAAGCCATATTTCCGACTAAATCCTGAACAGTTACCCATAATTCTGATGTGTTTAAGGAGTCGATTAATTAGAGCATTACTGTAGTCATTAATAACATCAGTATCGCTATGATTCATATCACGGTCTCACAACCAACTGAATCTTCTCTTTAACTTGAACAATTGTCTCTCCAATAGAGCACGTACAACGTATTATACCGGGTAACTCCTTTTCTGATTATGAAAGTCTCCGACAGGAGTTCCCCGGGGATTTGTTCTTGGGTCTTTCTTATTTTTGCCATACATCAATGACAGGGCAACGACTATATACAGTAATGCTCTAAATAATCGACACCTTAACCACAGCAGAATGATGGGTAACTTTTCATCGAGAGCTTTCCGATGAATGCAACAAGCCATATTTCCGACTAAATCCTGAAAAGTTACCCATAATTCTGCTGTGGTTAAGGAGTCGATTAATTAGGGCGTTACTGCACGTGCATTTACTCGTTATATGTATGCAGATGGAACTTCCTATAGTGTCCAACTATCACTCCATGACTCTATACGCGTAAACTCATTGTCATTGAAGATATGGATAGAGTATCATGCTGATCGAAATAATGGTTGGTTACATTCATTTGGCACGGTTGGATATAACCATCATCTCCGAAACAGATCTCATGTTTGGCATATACGCACTGCATTGAATATGTGCGTTTTCGAGACAGTACAATAATTTATCTTTTTGACAGACCGTTTCTCATGCATACGTCTCATATACATGTATGTTTGCAATACGTGACCATTCACATCAATAGCCAGACCATCATGCAGCCACAGCACTATACAATAACTTGATCCATACATCTAGAATATGGTGCCCCTCGGTGGATCCTTTGACCTAAAGTATCTGGGACACCGTTGAAACAGTTGAAACCATAATACTGGCATATAATACTTTCTGAATCTATGTCTGATATTTTTATTAGCAGATGAATGCCAGGTGAGCGGAGCTTTGATAAGCTCGGTATAACTTGTGATATGATCCTCTGTGCCCACACACCAATCTGTCTTTGTCTACGACTCGGCCATTCCCGCTTTGCTCGGAAATAAGCTCTTCCATAAATTGAAACCATATCTGCCGGTTTATTTCAATCTCGTGATTGACCATGTGCCATGCATACTACCCGGAAATATGTCTGTTGACTGGGAGACTCGTTTGTCAAACTAGTGAAATGCCCGAGTCGTTGAGAATTATCTATCTTTATGTATATATAATATGTGCAATTTATATTGCACACAATGTGTATGTTCAACAGAATGCGTCATGCGTTTATCTGTTAATAGAAACGTAATAACTGTTTGGTCAGATGATTAAAAGTTCAATCCATATCGTGTATGATCGAGATTGAATGGACCATATACCCGTAACAAAACTCGCAAGCCGATTAAAAAAACTATTGTTAGCAGCAAATGGGGCAAATTTTAACAATAGTATTACGCAAAAGAGCTCATTTTTTTTTTTTCATAGATCGAGGCAGATACCGTGATACTTAGCATATAACAGCACTCCCTGCATCAGCGTTCAGTTCTGAACTAAATGACTCACTCAGAACATTATGCATTAAACCTTTTTACTAAATGGATTCTCCCACTTATAAAAGTATATATTGGGATGGTATATTATTCGTTTGGAGGGGTATTCAGGACATAAAAGCGGACCACATACAGATGAAAAGCTAATGCCAATGCACTTAAGGATACATATTCTTTTGGTGGGAAATTGTCAGACAATAAATTTCAAAAATGGCTATTTTGTTGAACTTATTGACTGAACATTTCCTTAGGGAACTACTCGTCAATGAATATTTAGTATAGGCAGGGTTAACCCAATCTTTACTATAAATGTCCATTGATGAGCAGTTCCCTATAACCATGCACTGTTCGTATACTAAGTTCAACAAGCTGACTGTAAAACGGCCACATAGGACATTATTCATATGGTTACCTGACAATATCGCGTCTATGAGTTAGGAATCCGTCGCCACTTTATTTATAGGTTCGTCTGTCTTACGTCTACTTATATTTCCTGAACACCCCTCCAGATGAAGAATATTCTACTGCGTACTTGTATAAGTAATGGAAGACAATCCGTGACATGTACACTAATACATTTTAGTTTGAACGTAGGATTTCGTGTAGTGTATTGTTTCACAATTGAATAGTATATCATGGGGTGGCGCAGTTTGCTATAATGAATTGAAGCTAAATCCTCAAACCGGTGGATTTATCAGAAAGCTAGAACACTTAAGTTATGCAAGTATTTGTTTATTTTTGTGTGGGAAAATTTACTATTAAAGCAATTTTGGACACTTCCTTCAAAATGACACTTTCATGGTTTTCCAAAAAATATCCACGTTCTTCACCAAAGTGAATATATTTGAACTAATAAACTATTGACTGTACTAGATCACAACATTATAGCTTTTTTGGTGTGATTTCATAAGGATTCAACAGTTTGATTTAATTTAGTTTTTAGAAATATTAGTTTCTATTAAAGATAGTCTATCTCTTTGTAAACATGTGTTATATAGTTACCGAGGTATACAATATTAGATATGAATCGAAGTCCCCTGTCCGGAAATGCTTCTATCGATTAATATTGATAATAGTTCGATATTTTCTTGTCTAAAAAAGTGTGGTTGTTTAGCTAACAGAGACCAGAAATTTGATTGTGTAATTTTGTCACAAATAAACGTTAATTAGACTCATTGTCGCTTATAACTATGTAATAAAAGAATACAAACAATAAATCTGGGACATTTGACGTTCGGAGCATAACTATAGTAACACCCTAATGATCTCTATCGATATATGGTATCGCCTGAATCATGGTCTGTTCTAAAAATAGACCAATGAAGTGTGCAACTTTATCATCTCATTTTATAATAAAATATTCGAAATAAAATCAACATCAATTGATTGAAGCGTTTCCGGGCAGGAATTGCCAACTCATTCGTATTATTTTATACTCAGGAAACTATAAATTTTGTTATTTAAACAGATAATCCATCTTTTAAAAAAACATGTCACTTTATTCTGAGATTAGAATCATCTCCCTTGGAAATAATTGCTCACCTCAGCACCATCTTAACACTTTCTATACCAATGCGAGAAACTGACATTCAACGTATGTTGAACATTGCTGTTCGGGTGATTCTTAAGAAGCTTTTTCTATATCTCACATAGCACATGTAATAGTTAATGGAATTGAAAATACTCACTAGGAAATGTTCAGATAATAAGTTCAACAAACATCAAACGTCCACATGTAGTTTATTGAACTTATAATATAATAGTTCCCACCAGTGACTATAAATCATTCTACTCTTAATTGTATTATCTGTTTTCTGGCTGTCGTCTGCTTTTTTTTACCTAAAAAACCCCATCAAAAATGAACAATAGAGTGTTCCAATGTATACTTTTATAACTGAATGAGATAATTTTAATCCACCCATAACAGAAAGGGTTAACCCTTTCAGTGCCAAGTCCGATTTTTAATCAATCAGGGCTCTTTCCATCAATGTATCACATTATTATAATCATTAAATTTGAAAAATGATCAAGGAAATATGGGTTGATACAAAAATCGGACTTAGATAGAGCTCTTTCCATCAATGTATCACATTATTATAATCAATAAATTTGAAAAATGATCAAGGAAATATGGGCTGATACAAAAATCCGACTTGGCACTGAAAGGGTTAAAGATGGGGTCACTATCCTGAAACACAGTTACATCAATATGCTTATGTTTCATAAAGATAGAGTCACTATCCTGGAAAACAGTTACATCAGTATGCTTATGTTTAATAAAGATAGAGTCACTATCTTGGAACCAGTTACATCAGTATGCTTATGTTTAATAAAGATAGAGTCACTATCTTGGAAACCAGTTACATCAGTATGCTTATGTTTAATAAAGATAGAGTCACTATCTTGGAAACCAGTTACATCAGTATGCTTATGTTTAATAAAGATAGAGTCACTATCTTGGAAACCAGTTACATCAATATGCTTATGTTTAATAAAGATAGAGTCACTATCTTGGAAACCAGTTACATCAGTATGCTTATGTTTAATAAAGATAGAGTCACTATCTTGGAAACCAGTTACATCAATATGCTTATGTTTCATAAAGATAGAGTCACTATCCTGGAACACAGTTACATCAATATGCTTACGTTTCATAAAGATAGTCACTATCCTGGAAACCAGTTACATCAATATGCTTATGTTTCATAAAGATAGAGTCACTATCCTGGAAACCAGTTACATCAATATGCTTATGTTTCATAAAGATAGAGTCACTATAATGGAACACAGTTACATCAAAATGGTTATGTTTCATAAAGATAGAGACACTATCCTGGAAAACAGTTACATCAATATGGTTATGTTTCATAAAGATAGAGTCACCACCATGGAACACGGTTACATCAATATGCTTACGTTTCATAAAGATAGTCACTATCCTGGAAACCAGTTACATCAATATGGTTATGTTTCATAAAGATAGAGTCACTAACCAGGAACACAGTTACATCAATATGCTTATGTTTCATAAAGATAGTCACTATCCTGGAAACCAGTTACATCAATATGCTTATGTTTCATAAAGATAGTCACTATCCTGGAAACCAGTTACATCAATATGGTTATGTTTCATAAAGATAGTCACTAACCAGGAACACAGTTACATCAAAATGGTTATGTTTCATAACGATAGAGACACTATCCTGGAAAACAGTTACATCAATATGCTTATGTTTCATAAAGATAGAGTCACTAACCAGGAACACAGTTACATCAAAATGGTTATGTTTCATAAAGATAGAGACACTATCCTGGAAAACAGTTACATCAATATGGTTATGTTTCATAAAGATAGAGTCACTAACCAGGAACACAGTTACATCAAAATGGTTATGTTTCATAAAGATAGAGTCACCATCATGGAACACGGTTACATCAATATGCTTACGTTTCATAAAGATAGAGTCACTATCCTGGAACACAGTTACATCAATATGCTTATGTTTCATAAAGATAGAGTCACTATCCTGGAACACAGTTACATCAATATGGTTATGTTTCATAAAGATAGAGTCACTAACCTGGAAAACAGTTACATCAAAATGGTTATGTTTCATAAAGATAGAGTCACCATCATGGAACACGGTTACGTCAATATGCTTACGTTTCATAAAGATAGTCACTATCCTGGAAACCAGTTACATCAATATGCTTATGTTTCATAAAGATAGTCACTATCCTGGAAACCAGTTACATCAATATGGTTATGTTTCATAAAGATAGAGTCACTATCCTGGAACACAGTTACATCAATATGGTTATGTTTCATAAAGATAGTCATTATCCTGGAAACCAGTTACATCAAAATGGTTATGTTTCATAAAGATAGAGTCACTATCCTGGAAACCAGTTACATCAATATGCTTATGTTTCATAAAGATAGAGTCACTATAATGGAACACAGTTACATCAAAATGGTTATGTTTCATAAAGATAGAGACACTATCCTGGAAAACAGTTACATCAATATGGTTATGTTTCATAAAGATAGAGTCACCATCATGGAACACGGTTACGTCAATATGCTTACGTTTCATAAAGATAGTCACTATCCTGGAAACCAGTTACATCAATATGCTTATGTTTCATAAAGATAGTCACTATCCTGGAAACCAGTTACATCAATATGGTTATGTTTCATAAAGATAGAGTCACTATCCTGGAACACAGTTACATCAATATGGTTATGTTTCATAAAGATAGTCACTATCCTGGAAACCAGTTACATCAAAATGGTTATGTTTCATAAAGATAGAGTCACTATCCTGGAAACCAGTTACATCAATATGCTTATGTTTCATAAAGATAGAGTCACTATAATGGAACACAGTTACATCAAAATGGTTATGTTTCATAAAGATAGAGACACTATCCTGGAAAACAGTTACATCAATATGGTTATGTTTCATAAAGATAGAGTCACCACCATGGAACACGGTTACATCAATATGCTTACGTTTCATAAAGATAGTCACTATCCTGGAAACCAGTTACATCAATATGCTTATGTTTCATAAAGATAGTCACTATCCTGGAAACCAGTTACATCAATATGGTTATGTTTCATAAAGATAGAGTCACTATCCTGGAACACAGTTACATCAATATGGTTATGTTTCATAAAGATAGTCACTATCCTGGAAACCAGTTACATCAAAATGGTTATGTTTCATAAAGATAGAGTCACTATCCTGGAAACCAGTTACATCAATATGCTTATGTTTCATAAAGATAGAGTCACTATAATGGAACACAGTTACATCAAAATGGTTATGTTTCATAAAGATAGAGACACTATCCTGGAAAACAGTTACATCAATATGGTTATGTTTCATAAAGATAGAGTCACCATCATGGAACACGGTTACGTCAATATGCTTACGTTTCATAAAGATAGTCACTATCCTGGAAACCAGTTACATCAATATGCTTATGTTTCATAAAGATAGTCACTATCCTGGAAACCAGTTACATCAATATGGTTATGTTTCATAAAGATAGAGTCACTATCCTGGAACACAGTTACATCAATATGGTTATGTTTCATAAAGATAGTCACTATCCTGGAAACCAGTTACATCAAAATGGTTATGTTTCATAAAGATAGAGTCACTATCCTGGAAACCAGTTACATCAATATGCTTATGTTTCATAAAGATAGAGTCACTATAATGGAACACAGTTACATCAAAATGGTTATGTTTCATAAAGATAGAGACACTATCCTGGAAAACAGTTACATCAATATGGTTATGTTTCATAAAGATAGAGTCACCACCATGGAACACGGTTACATCAATATGCTTACGTTTCATAAAGATAGTCACTATCCTGGAAACCAGTTACATCAATATGCTTATGTTTCATAAAGATAGTCACTATCCTGGAAACCAGTTACATCAATATGGTTATGTTTCATAAAGATAGAGTCACTAACCAGGAACACAGTTACATCAATATGCTTATGTTTCATAAAGATAGTCACTATCCTTGAAACCAGTTACATCAATATGCTTATGTTTCATAAAGATAGTCACTATCCTGGAAACCAGTTACATCAATATGGTTATGTTTCATAAAGATAGAGTCACTAACCAGGAACACAGTTACATCAAAATGGTTATGTTTCATAAAGATAGAGACACTATCCTGGAAAACAGTTACATCAATATGCTTATGTTTCATAAAGATAGAGTCACTAACCAGGAACACAGTTACATCAAAATGGTTATGTTTCATAAAGATAGAGACACTATCCTGGAAAACAGTTACATCAATATGGTTATGTTTCATAAAGATAGAGTCACTAACCAGGAACACAGTTACATCAAAATGGTTATGTTTCATAAAGATAGAGTCACCATCATGGAACACGGTTACATCAATATGCGTACGTTTCATAAAGATAGAGTCACTATCCTGGAACACAGTTACATCAATATGCTTATGTTTCATAAAGATAGAGTCACTATCCTGGAACACAGTTACATCAATATGGTTATGTTTCATAAAGATAGAGTCACTAACCTGGAAAACAGTTACATCAGTATGGTTATGTTTCATAAAGATAGAGACACTATCCTGGAAAACAGTTACATCAATATGGTTATGTTTCATAAAGATAGAGTCACCATCATGGAACACGGTTACGTCAATATGCTTACGTTTCATAAAGATAGTCACTATCCTGGAAACCAGTTACATCAATATGCTTATGTTTCATAAAGATAGTCACTATCCTGGAAACCAGTTACATCAATATGGTTATGTTTCATAAAGATAGAGTCACTATCCTGGAACACAGTTACATCAATATGGTTATGTTTCATAAAGATAGTCACTATCCTGGAAACCAGTTACATCAAAATGGTTATGTTTCATAAAGATAGAGTCACTATCCTGGAAAACAGTTACATCAATATGCTTATGTTTCATAAAGATAGAGTCACTATCCTGGAACACAGTTACATCAATATGGTTATGTTTCATAAAGATAGTCACTATCCTGGAAACCAGTTACATCAAAATGGTTATGTTTCATAAAGATAGAGTCACTATCCTGGAACACAGTTACATCAATATGGTTATGTTTCATAAAGATAGTCACTATCCTGGAAACCAGTTACATCAAAATGGTTATGTTTCATAAAGATAGAGTCACTATCCTGGAAAACAGTTACATCAATATGCTTATGTTTCATAAAGATAGAGTCACTATCCTGGAACACAGTTACATCAATATGGTTATGTTTCATAAAGATAGAGTCACTATCCTGGAACACAGTTACATCAATATGGTTATGTTTCATAAAGATAGTCACTATCCTGGAAACCAGTTACATCAAAATGGTTATGTTTCATAAAGATAGAGTCACTATCCTGGAAAACAGTTACATCAATATGCTTATGTTTCATAAAGATAGAGTCACTATCCTGGAACACAGTTACATCAATATGGTTATGTTTCATAAAGATAGTCACTATCCTGGAAACCAGTTACATCAAAATGGTTATGTTTCATAAAGATAGAGTCACTATCCTGGAACACAGTTACATCAATATGGTTATGTTTCATAAAGATAGTCACTAACCTGGAAACCAGTTACATCAAAATGGTTATGTTTCATAAAGATAGAGTCACTATCCTGGAACACAGTTACATCAAAATGGTTATGTTTCATAAAGATAGAGACACTATCCTGGAAAACAGTTACATCAATATGGTTATGTTTCATAAAGATAGAGTCACCATCATGGAACACGGTTACGTCAATATGCTTACGTTTCATAAAGATAGTCACTATCCTGGAAACCAGTTACATCAATATGCTTATGTTTCATAAAGATAGTCACTATCCTGGAAACCAGTTACATCAATATGGTTATGTTTCATAAAGATAGAGTCACTATCCTGGAAAACAGTTACATCAATATGGTTATGTTTCATACAGATAGAGTCACCATCGTGGAACACGGTTACATCAATATGCTTACGTTTCATAAAGATAGTCACTATCCTGGAAACCAGTTACATCAATATGCTTACGTTTCATAAAGATAGTCACTATCCTGGAAACCAGTTACATCAATATGCTTATGTTTCATAAAGATAGTCACTATCCTGGAAACCAGTTACATCAATATGGTTATGTTTCATAAAGATAGAGTCACTATCCTGGAACACAGTTAATCAATATGCTTATGTTTCATAACGATAGAGTCACTATCCTGGAAACCAGTTACATCAATATGCTTATGTTTCAAAATGATAGTCACTATCCTGGAAACCAGTTACACCAATAAGCTTATGTTTCATAAAGATAGAGTCACTATCCTGGAAACCAGTTACATCAATATGCTTATGTTTCATAAAGATAGAGTCACTGTCGTGGAAACCAGTTACATCAATATGCTTATGTTTAATAAAGATAGAGTCACTATCCTGGAAACCAGTTACATCAGTATGCTTATGTTTCATAAAATGTTAACTTGGAATTCTAATGGCTCCTTTTATTTCATTTAAAAAAAATGACACATAGCACACAACAAAGGCATGGTATGTAAGCTCACTTTGTAAATAGAAAATTGAGTAATATATATATACCTTCATATAAAATGACGAGTCATACCCTGAGACCATATGTATTTAAATTTGAAGATAAGTAGATAGAAGCATAGCTATTAAAACAAATTTGATATTGGTATTGAGAGGATTAGTACCAAAGATACTATGGAATATTATTACCACTTTATAGGGCGTTCTCTAGGATACGCGTCCCTTCATCACCAGACTTATACCGTGTTTATTTCAAGAAAATAATGGGGAAATATGCCATATTTTCCCAACACTGTGGTGGTTTTATGATTGGAAATCACGGTATATGGTTGAATTATTGTCTCAAGCGTAAATATGTATAAATAACTTTAGCTGTCAAACTCTCATCGTTTGTCACTCGTCTTCAATGCCGGTTTTTATTTATTGATATGTTCTTGGAAATATCTCTCTCTTAATCTAGGTCTACTTCATTATTCCACTGGATCAAATGTGGTAATAATAGTAATAGCATGATCGTATCGAGCATTATGGTTTATTAACGGCCCTCTGGGATGATTAACAGCCCTCGGGCCTATTAGCGGCCGCTAATAGGCCCTTGGGCTGTTAATCATTCCTGTCGGGCCGTTAATAAACAATAATGCCCTAAAAATCATGTTGTATTGTTATGCTATACATTTAGGCACTGACACAAGAACACTGCAAAATGTTGGATGACGGCGGTAAAGTCGAAACTTTATTGCCAGTGTTGGTTATAATCTTCTCAACTCTGTATTTCTCATCATAGCAGGCAATATTAACACAAAACACTATTTTCTGTGATGCGAAACACTCCGGTAGGGTGATCATAAGACATTGAGATTAATCTGCCTCAATGTAGTTATTTTTACGAATATTAATCCAAATTGATAGCACAAACAGTCATTCTTAATTAAATGCAACGACTCTCGATGGCGAAATCATTTGAGTTAGGTTATAGCCGATATATAGTTTCGTCCCGAATTGTGATGTAAATATGTACAACTGAGCGCAGTTCAGACAATGTTTTCCATGGAGTGGTACGGTCGATTCTGTGAAATTTTCTGCGATGTTAGTAGAATGCTACATTCCTCAGGTTGGGATAGCGCATGGGTACTAACATCAATTTCACGCACCGGAACAAGTCCATAATATGTCTTTAACAATAGTTGGCTTCATTCCAAATGAATCTTCATGGAAACAAAGTGGATCAGCTTCCGAATCCGATTGGACAATAAATTATGGTAATTCAATGGTTCGTTCTCTATATATGCCCCTATAGCTATCACAGTAATTCTAAAATAGGAGGATTTAATATGAAAATAACGTAGAGGATATCACGAATAACTGTCGAAAACGTTTTACCGCTACCAAGACCGACGATTGTCTCCAATAAAGGGCGTTTATGATCTTGTTGAACATTTTAAAGAGCGTTCGTAATACGACCAATGCGGATTTAGGCTTGTTTTCTAATTAATTATCGTATAGTCCGGCTCCGGTCGCCAAGTGACAAATGGTTGTTTTCGCGTATATACATGCAGTTTCTTTCTCGGTTGTCTAGAGCACCATTTTGAAGAATCCGTTACCGCACGTGTACATATTGTATATATTTGATACCAATCTTTGTATATAAGTTAAGTAAGATCTCCATACACATCTATCATGTGTCATGAGAATAAATCATTGCTGACTAGCTGGCAGCCTTGGGGAATTTGAGAAAGTGCGATTAAATAAAAATTGCAGTCAAAATGGCCCTCATTGCCTCAATGGGGTGGTTTCTACTGGAAACGATGCAGAAAAGCATAGCACTATAGTTACCACAATGATTGTGTTCTTAGGATCCCTCTGTATTATTTCAATTTTGTGATGGTGATATTTTGGTACACCCCGTCGATTGCAAGTAATCTGCTTAACTGTACACACTGAACTGCCGAACGGGATTTTGAAGTGTTGAACTGGGGTGGAGGTCGAAATTGGCATGCAAACCTCGTCAGCTGATTCCGTGCATGTTCAACCAGTCTTAGATGTCATAAGTCGAGGAGTCCAGAATGGTAGAGGTCGGTCAAGTTGTGTTCCCTCCCCGTATTTTGGTTTAAGGACAATTGTTTTATTTATTTTTCTCGCAGACATTCGTGAATTCAGCACTGAGAGCATACACTAACTGGGTCCATAGGCTAGTTAAAGGTACTCAATCCGATAAAACTCCTCTGAATTACTATTTCAATGACTTCGGGGGTCAAAAATATTTGATTCGAGTCGAGGAAGTCACGCATCAAAGCTCAGATTTGTTAGATATCAATTTTAGAAATCTATTATTTTTCATTATCGGGAATACTTTCTGGCCCAGATCTCAGTCAAAATTGCGTTTTTATTACCACTTGATTTTAGAGTTATCCATCCTTGTCTGTTTGAATAGAGTTTTGGTATAAAAATCTCGAGCAGGATACGAAATTGACGGAATTATTAGTACTCATCTCGAGAACATAACAAATTTCAAAAATCAATATCTAATAACTTGGAGCTTTGTTTGATGGGTTCCTCGACTCGAATCAAATATTTTTTACCCCCAAAGCCAAAGAAATAGTAATATAGGACCCTCTGATCGGATTGTTGTTGTTGGAATCTGTTGAGATGATGACCCTCTTTACGGATTGAGTACCTTTAATGAAGTGCGTTTGTTGCAAATATTTCCTGTCAAACTATCCAATGACTAGCCTTGCAAATTTTTGTTTTTATTTTGTTTAAACCCACGAAAAGAATATATGTGCATTGGCATTAGCTTTTCGTCTGTCTGGTTATGTTATACATATAACCTGTAAAATAATTAATATATTTTATAAACGTGTTAGAAATATAAGTGTTAACGTTTAGCCTTTTAACACCACGCACAAATTCTTACCTGTTTATGACATGGTGTTATCTTGATATAGACATACCCGTACAATAAATAATATATGGTAATCATCCACCCTAATGTACTTAACATGTGATCTATTTCGCGGTGGACGTACGTGGGCGGGATAATAATAAGTTCCGCATTCACCGTAAATATTGCCTCATTTAACTCGACCCACACAACAGAAATTGGACCCAAACGACCTTGATCTGCCAAAAATCGTTTCATAGCACATACCATTCACAATAAAACACTCCTTGCTTCAATTCAAAATATTTCCCACCTGGTTTATGTTTCTTTTAGTTATCAATTAGAGGCCATAATTGATATACGACCTAAGCAAAACTATATTGGACTAACTGCATTGACATGCATGTGAATGGAACGATCGAACAAGCGAGTAAATTCTCTCAGAGATCTTGCCGCATAAACAGAGCGTAAACGTTTGTTAATGCAACATTGGCGACGTGTATAGACCGCAGTTGTCCCGCAGTGCACGCCACCACAGGGGTTGTGTGACAATATTGGAAACCCTGGAGTGAAGCCTGAGCCAGTGTGATAATATTGGAAACCGGGGAGTGCATGCAGTCGGAGAAAAATCTTGCCAAGAATTGTTTTTTTCGGGACTCTTCATAATGTTCAGATCAAAGAAGCCGCGTCTTTGCTTGGAGAGTATACAACAACGGTAAGTTGTGCCGAACTAGTCATATTCACATCGATGTATGGATGATGGTGTGTGACAAGGAATTGACGTGGTCAAAAGTTTTTATGCATTCGTGTTTTATAGACACAATTCAGTTCTTTAATCTCAATAAAGTGGAATGGAATGCTTTAATAGAGATGAAGAAGAAATCCACAGCCAGAACTTTTGTCATGAAACCATTAAATGTGAGGGAATTTAAGATAATGTCGTTTTAAAGACACGGGCGGCGTTGGCGCTGGGTATGCTGTTAAGATATTCACATCCGCCAAAAACCATAAACAGAAAGAATAGTAAAATATAGACAGACCTTGTTCTTATACCAATCAGAAATATGGAATAAACAGTATGTTATTGTCAATTTTCCCCCCTTTGTTATGTAAACAAAAGCAAAAAACGTTACGTTTCCTGGCTTTTGTTTAGATCCGGATATGGTAAACATAAAGAGTTTACTGTTTTCCTGATATGGAAATAATAAAGAGCGTTTATATCATTTTTGTGTGATTAACCAATATAATTGCGCTGTGTTATGTGAACAGACGCATAACTACTGTAACACGAACAGGCTCTTGTTTGCATACACCATCGTATGTCTTGGCGACAATATACTATTTACGCACTTATTATGTTTGGCATATGAACAAAACTATATATATTTTAATATTCCTTCTGTTGATCGCGATTTGAACAAATATGAATATTTCTGCAACGAACACCGCTCGTGCCTTTAATGTGTCGATTGCGGTGCGTTCTAAACAATTGCACATGCATTACATGTATATATATTATAGCGCTCATGTCAGTGAAATATTTGGGATGCGCGAAATTATCGAGCAAAAGTCATTGAACAAAAACATAAAGATCAAGCCAGTGTGGATGTGCCCGTTACTATAAAAACTGAGGGCGGAGAAAAGAAGAAAGAAATTTGAAAAGAAAAGCATGATATGGTAAAGGCGCCTATGCTCCTTTTGTGCTTATTTCTTGCGATCATTCAGTTCACTGGTCGACCTGGCAGGATATGTCGCTCCCTCTGAGGGTATACCTATGGTGTTTGTCTCAGCAATCCCCACCATGTCATCTTAAAACTCCCCACAAACTGCCATTAATGAACATGTCCGCTTGCCCCAGGCATGTAGTTAACTTCGTGACTCATTTGATGTTATTGGGGCGTGTATATATACTTTCTCATTAGCCACTTAATTGAGAGGCAGCTCATGGTGTTAATCTGCTGATGTCACGGCAAACTATTGCGAATTTACAGGTACACACGACGAACAAACCCGGTTGTCTAAGTTTGAAAATTTTGTTGACATTCAACATACATATATTTGTCAGAACCAATACACAGCGATGCGGCACATGCGCAAAGAGCACCGGAAACAAGGTGCATGTTTACATTCATGTATATTACCACATAAATTGAGGGTATATGCTTTGATCTATATCTGTGACCTCTTCGCATCAGTGTATTAGAGGATCTATATATATATTATAAATATTATAGGCGTCGATGGAAGTGCGTATATATATATATATATATATATATACAATATGCATGACCTTTCTGATGGAAAATATCACTGAACTGCTTTAATTCAGCGAACACAAAATGCAGCAAAGGAACTCGGAAATTCTTAGTTGTTTCCTTCTGGAACTATATATCATTGACTCCGCATTGATAAATATAATTTTTCTGTTCGTCATACCATATTATAATACTCTTCCAAACTATACTGATAGTCAGCATTTAATATATAATAGCTGCTCAATATCAAAGCTTTCGGCCACAGGCCTTCCTCGGTGATGATCCAAAATACACTTTCGGCTACATGTTACAAGATTACTTATCTAAAATTTTATATAAGTAACCTTGTAACATGTAGCCGAAAGTGTATTTTGGATCATCACTGAGGAAGGCCTGTGGCCGAAAGCTTTGATATTGAGCAGCCATTATATATTAAATGCTGATTTAACTACAAGGCCCCTTTAATTATTGGGTCAACATTTCAATTCGGATATACTGATAGTGTTAAAGACATATTATGTACTTGTTCGGTGCGTGAAACTGATCAGTTAGTATTCAGGTGCTATGCCAAATGGAGGAATATATCATTCTACTAACATCACCGAAAATCTCAAGCAAATCGACCGTACCACTCCATAGAAAACATTGTCTGAACTACGCTAAATTGTAAATATTTACTACTCGAATCGGGACGCTTCTATCGGCGATCAACTAACGAAAACGATTTCGTCATTGTCAGTCACTGCATTTAAACAATAAATACGAATGACGGTGTGTGTTGTCAATTTAGATATAATATTTGTAAAAATAACTACTTTGAACAAGATTATTCTCCATTTCTATTTGATCACCCTACCGGAGTGTTTCACATCACTTTTAATAACTAAATTACTGGTGTTTTCATTGCGATTTTGATCCTGACAAATATTCAACAACCTCCACCGGCTGAACTCTTGACTATATTATTTGGTGGGGTGTGTGTGATTGTTTGTTCGTTTTAACTAAATGTCGGAACGAAGGGGTATTTTCATCATATATATGTTAGTCAAGTGTTATTCAGCTACTCTGGAAGGCAGTACATATAGTAGATCAATAATAGAGAACTGGTGGTTGAGTGGGGGAGTAGGTCCATAAGTGGGGATTCAGTGTTGATTGTACCAGCTCTCCATATATACTTCCAGTTTTAATTTCGCACACACATTGCAGAGCGTGTGCAACTTAAAAAAACTGCGCGCGGATATTCAAACATGGGTGAAACTTTGGTTTTCTTTTGTTGTTCCCGAAAATCGCCACAAAAGGAATAGTGTATACTATAGCACATGCATGTCCATGTGCGTCAGTGTTCGAAATATAGGCAGGGGATATAGAACTTAAAGTTTGGGTAACTATTTGAAAGACACCCCTGTTCTAGTCTGCCAACTTCGTTTCGACTTACGGTGTCCTAATTATTCAGTTCTGTAAATGTATGCACCATTTATGTACTATAAATAGAGTTATGGGCTATAAATTATGGATTCATTGCTAAATATAGATAAACAAATATGCCTTACGGGTATACATCCGAGAATGACTGGTAATTTTTGTTTCATCACCTGCAATATGTATTGCATGTGTATCTACATATATTAGTGACGTTTTGGTGAAATTAGGACAAGTGTTGCATAATGTCATTCAATGAATTAGCGCTTGGGCTTTAGGATCGTATCATAACGATGAAGCAAACTTACAACCTCGACCGTAAATGCTGAATAAGCTAAGATCATGCCACGAATCCCTACTCTGACTTTCGGGCGTAGCTAGTATAGATATTCATGGCATGATCTAGCTATAGTGCTGGATGTACTTATTAACCCCTTCTTGACTAAATTATTCCATAATTAATTGACTGAATTCAGTTACAAAAGAATACATTTGAATGGTCTATTATTCATCTGGAGAGATGTTCTGGAAATATATATAAGCGGCCTGACGTCAGATAACATGCACATGTTGAGCAGGATTCCTATTCATTTATATATAAGCGGCCTGACGTCAGATAACATGCACACGTTGAGCAGGATTCCTATTCATTTGCATTTGATGTGTTCAGACAGTAAATTCAACAAACGGCCTATATATAGACATTTCATGAGCTCGCTTGTGTAAACCTCTGTCATATGCCACAGAAAGACTTATTCATTGCATACGCTACAGAAAACTCAGTTTCCAATTTTATTCAGCATAAAATAACTAAGAGCATCCAATGTTATTCTATTTCTTATATGGTCTGCACAAAGAGCATTATCTAATTTCTGTGCGGAAAAAAAATGAGATAAGCTCGGAAATTCCTGCGACTTCGGCTTTTTTCGGAGTATATATACAACACGGAAATCGATATTTTGTGTATTTATTGACCTATCTTAACCCTCCTTCCAAGATTCGTAGTCATCACGATATATCTGGCCATTTATCCAACATGCAAATGCGATGTGGTTGGTTTGTGGGGTCTAACGTCCTTTCGGTTGCTGTGACATGTCACGACGTTGTCAGATTTACTGTCGGAGGAAATCAACCCAAAGACAAAGTTCTTATTTCTTTACTTAACTTCGACTTGGATATTTCCAAAAACACTCCATCAAATATATATAGTGACATTTTATCGGCAATAATTACGAAAATATCTATCATCCAACAAATGCTATACAACGATGTCTCCTAAGTTCACCATTGTATGCCCATGCTCCACAAAGTCTCTGGTTCATCCTTGAAATTAAGTCAACAAACTCATATAGCACGACTATTAACAGGCATATTTCCTGGGCACTATACTCATCTGTATTATATTTTCTCGTCTCTGTTTATGTTATTCATTTGTCAATCCAGTACATATATATTATGCTCTTCAAATTATGGAAGAAGAAAAGATATATATATATAAACGACTTAACGCCGTTCGTCACCAATCTCTTCCGGATACATGTCAATCGGCTCATCGATTTTCACCTCTATTACATAACCGATTAAGAAAAAGAGTTAAATTCGCAGTTGTTTCAACGCTCTTCGTAATATATCACCGAAATAGCATTGCAACAGGCTTTCTGCTAATCTAAAATATCACTGATCTAATGTACGAGACTTGTGGTCGACCCAGAGTAAAAGAATTGAAAACAGTACTGTACCGGTTGCTGCACGAATGCACGTCTTATTTGTGCAGTCATTCATATAGTTTAATTGGAATTTATAGGAAAATTGTATCACGTACATGCGGCATTTATTTTGGGAAGCTTATCACTTATGGACTGTTATAAACACGATATTATTACTACCGATGTCATTTAATTTTGATGATGCCAACGATCGTATCGCACGAGCCTTTTTCCTGAATTAGCAAGTATCTTGTAAAACCTGCTGTTGCAACAGCGTCAAACCCAGCAGAGGATAACGACATTGATAGATATCGGTGCTCCGTGTGCACACCGCTAACATATTTTGAGACTAATGAGTACTTTGAAAATAAACAAATGGAATCGAAAGAGAGAAAACTAAAAGAGACGAACTGTATCAGAGTTCTTTCTGAGGGAGTTCAGAATGTATCTAAAGCAAACGCAGAGCTTTGACTGTTCTCCGGACTATAAACCTTGTCATCGCTCTGTTTGGGCGTCCTTATTTTTGGGCGGATACGTTACAGAGCGATATCGTCGTACTTCTTCGCCTATATGGGTCAGGAACCAGTCTAGCGAAGAGACCAGGTGGGTGCTCTAAAAACGGTTGCAATGCTTTTTCAGTGATATATTACGAAGAGTTTCGTTGAAACAACTGAGAATTTAAATTTACGAATGAACATTGCATTCTCAAGCCGAGAGACCCACACAACTTCAGTAGTGAATATTCCAAGCATGCATAATCAGCGACTGACAAATCACAGTAATTTTCAAAAGGGTACTACTTGTATGGTGTGCTAGGCAATGAACAGCAAACTGCTTGTAACATAAGTGTACGCCACCATCGTTTATTAAAAGACAAATAAGATCTCTACAAAGCCACAAGTGATTTTACAACTGCCATTTTTCCAAGACTTTTTTTTCCAAGAAATGCATTCGCTGTTTGCCATTTGACAAATTAGCTTCAACATAGCTGACACGAAGCAATCGGGCGATCACAACTACCATATCATAGCCTTAACAACCGATACAATAATCGGAAGGTTTATACCATGATTTCAAAATTTAGAACCCAAATGGTGTGAAGTTATAAGGTACGAATTAAATGCAACAATTACCAAGACATCAGCATTTACAGTTATTGTCTATTTTCAGATCATACGATCCCTTCCAGATATTCGAGGTGAGTTTGACAATATTCTATACTCTTAATTGGCAACACCATATGCCAAATTGCCATAACACATATGTCGCGTGGAATATGGATATATGCTGGGACGGGAACCATAATTTACTACAAAATGGCGACAAGATACCACGCCTGGCAATTCCAACTTTCATGTCTTCTATATGTTCCTAAGATACATGTATCAGCAAGATGTAATACTAATAAGATATCACAACAGCTCATCTCGGATACTGCAACAACAGAATATCTAACAAATTAGTTTTTAAAATGAATTTTGATTTAAAATATCACAACATCGAACATTTTTTTAATTTTAACGGAATCACTTAACATAATATATCGAATACAAGAAAACTACAACGAGAGATAATTTTCGACGTTTAAAAAAAAAAAAAAGTATTACTTTGAATCACGCGTTGGAAAATTTCGTCGATTAGTTATATTATGAACGAGTGGCTGTTATACATATATTATGAAGCAGCGATCGTTTTGAGTCGACCTGGGATATTTTAAAGCGCGGAATTATACTAAATGGACACAAAAACATACTGTTTACCGAGAGCACTTACCTTTATCTGCGGAGAGATAATTCCTTGCCACCACAACCGGAAGTTCCTCTCATGCATTTGATTGCAAACAAAATGCCGTGAATGAGGATATTATCATGTGTGTGATTTTATCTCCGCAAAATAAAAGCAAACAATTGGTATGCTTAATATGTGGATTGAAGATTATGAATCGCTTCACACGGAACTGGCGAACAATAGAATTTTAAGTGTCATCATGCACGATGGTAATAAATTTTATTTGCACTTCGTGCTTCGTGCATGATTTAGACTTCACATACGATAAATCACCGTGTATTGGAACTTTTGTAAATGACTGTGGCAAAACTATTAGTTAGTCAACTCAACGACACATACTTCCGATGTTTACGTCATTAAGACATAGACACCTCGATACCTATATCCAGCACCCACACCAGAAACAACATCTGATGTAACCACGCAAATATTCCACCTGTACTTTCGGTTATCGGTACAGAGTATAGTTATAGCCCCAAACGAGAACAACAGATGTTCTTTAAATAGAAGAAAATCAGAATGACATTTGTCTCAAGTTCGTCCCGTAAATATTTGAACAAACTTTGTGGTCAACTTCGCCCAAAGAGGGGATATAAATTTAGACATATCCCGTCATTACTTAGACTAAATGGAGTATAGCGATTAATGTTTCAACAGCTATAGGAGTACACCCAAGTAAGCTGATTTAACATGACTTTTGAGGTAAGGTGGATTAATAGAAACTATCGGCATGTTTTCTGGGTTTATAGATTTATTTTATCTTAAAGTGATGAGGAACACTGTGTTTGGTTTTCACAAGGAGATGACGATGATAGTTATTTTCATAAATCTTATATCCAAATAGGCTGAACACTAACTCATATTTCAAAGCAATTTTATGTAACTCTTGTGAGTCTTGTTGTCGGAATCGCTGTCGTGTGTTTATCAGCCATGAATTCGTCCCGAATAGAACGGAGTAAATATGTACAATTTAGCGTAGTTCAAACGTTTTTCCCCTCTGAAATTGAACACTGTTGGAAATTCGATAAAATATAAAACATTTTTTTTAGTTGATTGCTAAATTATTCCTGTGTATACTTAGATCATTCCATAAATCTCTACTCTGGCTAACGCCCGTAGAGATCATATTCTAACAGTACAAAACCTGAGAACTTGAAGTTTTGACAGGGAACATTATACAGTCGAAAACATAACGCGGGGAATATATTTCTTAGTATTATCTGTTCCTTAATAATGTATTTCACTGTAGGTGAATGTTCCAATTCAAAATTGCATTTTTTCCGTGGTATTTGTGAGTCGATATCGCAATAAACGATGAATTAATTAACAGGACAAATTCCATAATTGTAAGCGACACAAATTTATTTAAATCGTGAAAGTTTGTGTTGGGACCTTCACCAACAGTGAAGTACATTATTAAGGAACACTTCATAACTAAGAAATATATTCCCCGCGTTATTTTTTCGACTTTATAAGGTTCCCTGTCAAAACTTCAAAAAATTCCCAGGTTTTGTACTGGTGGAATATGATCTGTACGGGCGTCAGCTGGAGTAGAGATTCGTGGCATTATCTAGTGCATGCTTAGTCTGGTGCTAACTTATAAGTTTTATTCAAGGTAATAAGCCCACAATATGTATTTAAGTGTTAAGTGAATTGCAAAACATGCATGGCTCAAATTAAATATATTGATTGTTTCCGGGTTTCAAAAAGGTCGATAAATACATTTGACACATATAAACATACTAAGCATGCCTCGGTAAAACTTATTGAAGTGATAAAGATTATCGATTTAGAAAGACAACAATGACCCCTCATTTTCTACACAAACTTAATATGACCACACGCGATAAGCGTAATTAACGACCGCAGGTAAACTACATGGATCTGCATTATATGGATAACAATTGTTGGAAATTCATATACAGATAATCGATCTTTTAATAATACTGTGACTATATACATGTACTCTACGTACTGAACAACCCACAACCACTGAACCATTGTGTAGGTCCCAAGTGAAGGGGTGCATGTTGGAGAAGCTATTGCGAACTAACCATGTGCTTGGGTCGCCACCAGTGGGTCAACCTGGATGACTCGGTATAATCTTGAGGGGTGGGGGTTGAGAGGGACATATATATGAGAATAATAAGCGCGTATAATAACCACATCTCTTCTATATATAAAAGAAATATTTCGCTTCTATATTAGAAATCCACAGATATTTCGCAATGCTGACGGGTTCTTGAAGATTTCGCATTTATACTAAGGTCGGATTAGTGTTGTAATATCTAGCTATGTACTTTTGTCGTATACGTGAGATATTTTTTGGCAAGCCAATACAAATATTTAAATTCATCTCTAAATAGAGCAGTTACATAAATGACATTGTCTTTTATCTAAATCTACGCACGTCTAATCTCCGACCACTGGTATATAACATGTGATTCCATGTTCTAAAACGTATAATTAAATCATTGACTTCTCGCTTCTTCAGATATGAGAAATAATGATCTTGTTCGTAACGTTCTTTATCCCTTTCTATACTAAACACTCAATGGTGAGTAGTTTATCCCGTAGGGAATGTTGAGATAATAGGACGTTTGTTCACCTGATCATCCGAACATATCCCTCAATAAATATGTAGTATCTGTCGTCTGCTTATATTACCTAGACATCCCCCAAATCAACTATAGAATGCACTCAGAGAGATGCCAACGTGCGCAAAAATGTAATAAACAATAATTTAAAAAATAATTTCACTGTATTTTACTTAATTTATTTAATTTAATTTAATGTTAGCAAAAAAAGACAATTACCATTTCTCATTTCATCACAGATAAAAGGCAAATTACTATATTAATCATTTAAGTAATTAAAACCAATTCGATGTTGCCGAAAGGATGAGACTTTAATATCGATTACATTTTTTTCAGCGGCATATTTTGATTTTCATTTTCCGATAGTCAAAGTTGACCAAAGGAGCAATTATAAGAAATAATTAATACTATTTGTGTAAATGTTGATAGCAGCCAATATGCAACAATAAATATCAATAATTAATCAAATAATTAATCAATAACGATCATTTTATGTAATAATAAACTCTTCAAACGGTGTTTGTGTCAACAAATGCGTTTTGTTTTGTGTTACGTCATTCGTCGTATTTGACCTGGAACTCGGCTGAAGGTTAGGCTATTCAGCCTATTGCGTCGAATTACGAAATCGCGTTTTGAATGTCTCTCTTTTCCCACATGATAAAAAGAGGTCTTCGCACGAACCAAAAATGATAAAACTTCCTAATTATAAGTAAAAATACTCAAATGAAGGAATCTATGTAGGTCCCGAAGGAGTCTATATACTCTTTGATGTAGAGTTCTGATGGAGAAAATGTAGGTCGATCTATTTTTGTCATAACTCTGACGTATTTTGACCTGGGAGAAAAAATCGAAATCGAGGCTCACTACGAGCATGCCAGTTTTAAATATAGAAACAGGGAATCCTGACAAATGGCGATATCGGCGACAAACAAATAATCGAAAACAACACATAAAATAAACATAGCAAAAACGCGGCACAGTAAAAATGTCAGAACGCCACGAGGTTTTACGTCGTTTTTGGTGACGTCATGGAGTGTGACACCAAGCTACGAACGAATCTGTCTGATCGCCATAATGTTGCGCGAGCGCATGTAATAATAGACATGACCGATTTACACAGTTTTAACTTAATGGGAGAATCCATATGATTTAGTATAGAAAGGGTTCGACAAAACGGAACGTAGAAGACCTGAATGTGTCTCGACATCGATATTGATAGCACAGGCTGCAGCATGCACCGGCTCACCGATTAATAAACCGGTTCTCAAATTGATCCATTTGTCTTGCAAATTAACAAAGGAAGAACACGACCTGGCATGGGGTCTCGGAATTATTTATTCATTTGCTGACGAATGAAGATTGGTATACCTCGAGTTTATCGCATTGTTCCGTTCGTCGCGAATCATTCGGGGTTGAATTAACTACTTGCAACAATTAAGTGCATGCATGTAGGTTACACACAACTAATTATTTTCCATAGGCGACAGTGTTAACTAAAAGTCCCGCCGGCCATGGGTTTGACCTATTTGAACTTCAAGTGGTCAATGTTCCCTTAGAACGTCATCCTCTGCACCAGTATGTGACAACAAACGCGCCCTTTTCGGTATATTTTTCAAACGATAATCTTGCATTTCCACAACTACCACATTTACTGCACAAAAATCAGCAGCATAAAAATACCCAGACCCCTTCCGTAACTTCTGGACATCACCAGACTCTTCCTGGACATCTAAACATACACGATCGCCATATTTACGTAGGTTATGATTTTCTGTTCCCGATTAGGGATATTTCCCTCAATGATAATCAACCAATCAGCAGCCAGAAATTTTTTTATGCTGACTCGAGTTTCCCTACACAAATTCAAGAAGCGTAACTCTATATACTTAGTTGATTGCATTGTTCTGACGGTTAAACTAATGAAGAAGTTCAATAATAAAAAACCTATATATGTAAATTGATCACATAGTTATAGATCCTAAACCCGGCCTTATATTTTTACTAAGACACACGTGTATTATCGGCACACACAGTGACGTAAGAGCTTAGCGCAATGATATATCGATGCCAGTGCCGGAACTTAACGATTTCTCCATCTGACTATAAGAACAAAAATCGACGATGTACACATGTACTCAATATTCAGGGCGATAAAATGATCTTGAATTGTTAGGCTTAATTCATCATTTTGAGTTTGAACCCAAGGTTTTAAGGTCGAGAAGAAATTTTGAGTTTATATACGCCATACGGTCGTTATTATAATAAAAAGCGTTCGTCGTTTGATTATTTTAATATGGTAATGCTAAAGAGTAGTAATACTAAAGAGTGTTAGTGTGGACTTTTGAATACTTCTGACAAATTTATGCCACTAATTCGATCGGTACGTAATTTATACATGAGTATAGTAATATAGTTTGTATGAAGGAAAATCATGTGCCTATACACATGTTTTCATGAACATACGAAATAAGTGACAATATTGCTGAGTTTAATTTGAGGTTTAACAATACGAGTCACTTCAAAGACTGGTTTCCAGTCAGCAGACGCAGATATCGACAACGAAAATTGCAATTAACACCATTCGTAACGCTCACCCACGAAGAATACCACAACTAAAAAATATCTAAAATACTAAGATAATAATAAGTATAAAACATTATAGAGAATGTATTCAAGAACATTATTTAAGAAAATATTATGTTGCCCCCCCCCCCCCCCCCCCCGCGGAATATTGAGTATACATGTGTATACGTCGTCGAGTTGTGTTCTTATTCGTGTATTTAAGAACGCTCTTCAATATGTATAACCTTAAATTTGGATAATGAGAGGATAAACGCTCTTCATCACAGTGACCTTTTGACTTTTTGAGCGTCAAACAAAACATGCTATACAATGTCTCTATATATCTTACCCACCAGAACGTTCCACAAATGAACCCAATGGTTCGATTACATTATTGTCGGGTACATATAGTACCAAATCGGGTGGGGTATCTTCAACTTTGATATGTCAGATATTTTCGCGTTCGCTTCTATACCAATATTTTATTCGGAACAAATAATTGAAATCAAATACAGAAATATGGAAACTAATACAGTTCCACAGGGGTGGTGGTTGTATTGATAGAACAGAATTTCAGTCCGTTTCAGTTGAATGAGCCATATCATAGATATATCTAATATCTCTGGCCATAGTCTGACAGGACATTCATTTACTAGAAATTTAATCGTCGATATAATCATAACGTAGCGCGAAAGATTATCTGGATATTATCGTGTATGTGGGTAATTCTATAAACCTATTTCGAAGTCTATAGTATTAAGGTTATGAATATACAGAGTTGGACGATTTTCAGATATTTTTCAACATTTGTTGGACCCGGTAGTACATTGTTATCTGACGCGACAACAGGTTGATTGAGTAGAGAAATTGCACGCAACGGCCACCTGGTTCAAGTAGGTCATATTTCCTCAACATGGACATTATTATGGGTTCTATAACTGGGTTCTACACCATTCCTGAAAATACGTTAATTGTAGTACTTTCAAATTTACTTCATTTGCCAATACATTCCGATCCAGAATTTGAACGTTAATTATATATATAGCTACAATGACTTTACCAATGTAATTACTTACAAAAAATATTATTTTGTCACACTCGTTTTAAGTCAAACTGTTTCACGTGCTATTGTGAACGGTCAAAATACAAATTCGGTGTTCTGGTTATCAGTTTCAATTCTTCTGACTTTGCAGCTGGTTTTGGAGGTATTTTTGTAAGATATTATCCAATGCCACTAAACTGTTGTACAGGTTAATAGTTTATATACAGTACATATACTACATTGACTAAGGCGTATAGCAAGGATCACCAGATCCTTAACAATATAGATACACAGCCGCCGCAAGCAACCTCCGAAACTGGCATTTTTTTAGTCAGAGGTATTTTAGCATACATGTAAACGTCAAAAATATCATAATTGTGGTAATCTTTTAGCACGTTAAATCAGTTTCAAAGACGAAAGCTAATAATATTAAGCTGCTAGAATTTATATATTTTATTATTATAGCGATATATATATTACAAATGAGGTCTTCGCTGATATGTGAAGATAATGTGTGCCCCCTGTGTCCACCATGGCGGGGCAGGAGGGACAATTGCCCCCTTCCCGACGCCTCTGTTTAAAGAAACATCTTACGCGATAAAGAATCCAACTGCATGTCTGGACATTAGTGTATTTCTTATCGCAGCGTGTATAATAATCTTATGAATGCATTGTTCTTGCATCTCATATTTATCTAGCAATTCATTGTGTACCGACCCTGGCGTACTCTTGCGTTAAATCTTTCTCAATGTACAATGTGGGTCAAATAAAACAGTCGCATGTATTACTCATACCGCAAATATCCTAAGACCTATATACTAACAATGCATCACCTTGGCTTGCGCGGAAGAGTTTGCAAACATTGGCTTTGTAATGAGCATACCTATAACATGTTTCTACGCCTCCGACTATATTAAGTTTCAATTCACCTTGATTTACAACCACGGGTCGGTGGTGGAATTGTGGTTGATTCTGCGAGATGAATCAGATTGGGCACTCCTTTAACTCAACTCGATATTCTCTACTACTTCATGGGCAATACATTTCCATTTGTAATATAATGCTGGACCCCAAGCCACAAAATCTCAACAACGGTCATAAGTTTTGTATTTTGCAAAATTTAATCCATGTTACACGCCATGCATCTGTGCCTTACCTTCGTAAATATCATATATTATCTTACCGTCAATTTAGCTATATTTCCTCAAATACACGCGAAAACGACTAGGCAACAAGGATATCGTGGATGGCAACAGCTGGTGCACGACGTGCGTTTCGGCAACTGGCTTGCTTTCAAAACAAAACGACTAAATAACCAATTAAAAGTCATACAATAATATAATCGTGTGCTACGAACGTAAAATAATCAATCTTTATTTCAATAAAGTGGACAAAATGTGGAGACATGACCAAAAAGTGGAGACATGACCAAAAAACTAAAAGTTGTTAAAAGTGATATTTTGTGTCGGAACATTTGAAACAAAAATATCGTCGCCTCATTGATCATTGAATCAGATTCCAGCCAAAGCGAATAGTGACGTGAATTTCTCAGAATTTGACTTATCACAACGTCGCGTGCTGAGAATTGTGTACGTTGTGTGTTGCGCGTAATAAAATAGTTCCTGTTTTAAATTGAGTTTTATTGCATTTTTATGGGACGAATTGTAAGATAAATTGGTTATCATCACCCTGTGTGTTTCCGAGATCCCTCGTCGATAGACTGCCCAGAGAAGGCAGCTCGACTTGAATACGGATCTCGGAAACACACATGGTGGTGATAACCTATATTTATCACGATTATCACACATTTTGAATGACGATAACGGCAATAAACTATTAAATAGCTTTATTCAACACTTACATAATTGTGGCATATACTTCTTACCGAAAATACAATATAAATCAGTTCATATTCTTTCTGTAATTGACAGACAAGACGTGATTTAATGGATATACGAGTTCATATACGGCGGAAAGCTACGCTGTTTGAACGTAACGTCTGGTTCGCAACACTCATCGTTGTGGTATGATTACTTTGGGTAGGGTTCTCTATTCCGAAGGTTCATTATTCCGAAGGTTCGCTATTCCGACGGTTCATTATTCCGAAGGTTCCCTATTCCGAAGGTTCATTATTCCGAAGGTTCGCTATTCCGAAGGTTCGCTATTCCGACGTTTTTTTTATTCTGGGCGTATTTAACCAGAAATGAATCAAAATTTGCACCCCCCCCCCCACAAAAACCACACGAGGAATGAAAAATACTTTCGCTAGTATTCACATATAGTACAATTATACACCCCATTCTAATTACCAAATTGTCCCAGATGTCGGTTATTAATAGCAAGAAGACAGTATCAGTTTATCGTTTATTATGGAAATTTGAAAACACGATGACTGCGTGACTGAAATAAACTACATGTAAGAGATACAGTCTGTCCGAACTGGCAATCTGTACTTGAAAGAAACATCAAAATTAAAGGCCCAGGCCTTTCGAACCCCCAAATCACATATCTATAATATATGTCATATTACGGGAACATGTCTCTATTCCGAAGGTTCGCTATTCCGAAGGTTCACTAATCCGAAGGTTCACTAATCCGAAGGTTCACTATTCCGAAGGTTCACTATTCCGAAGGTTCGCTATTCCGAAGGTTTTTGTTATTTTAAAAGTTAATTCTATATTCTAAAGTATTGAGAGGGTTCTTTAGTACGAAGACTCTTTTTATGAAGGAAATAACTTAAAACATTACAAAAATAAATGTGATTTTTGTTTTCGTGGGTTTCCTTGAGATTTAACCCTTTGGCGAGTAGAACGACATATATGTCGTCTATCGGCTGAGGACTAAAACGACATATATGTCGTTTTAGGAAGTGTTATTTTACGTAGACATAACTTCAATAAATCATCTGATTTATAAATGATTTACATAGGAGTTATTTTGATTAATATAATGTCCCAAATGCTAAAGGCGGACTATAACAGTGGGGCTCTTACGGTCAATCAATACTGGAGCGCTATAACTTACTGTATAGCAGAATAACAGAAGACCTAACTGCAATTCTGACTTTGTATTGATTTTAATGTTGATGTTTCTTTCAAGTACAGATTGCCAGTTCGGGTAGAATGCATCTCTAACTCGTAGTTTATTTCAGTCATTGTGTTTTCAACTTTCTATAATATTAAAATGATAAACTGATACTGTCTTCTTGCTATTAATAACCGACATCTGGGACAAATTAGATATTAGATTGGGGTGTATAAATGTACGGGGGCGCAAATTTTGATTCATTTCTGGCTAAAAACTCCCATAATAGAAAACCTTCGGAATAGCGAACCTTCGGAATAGTGAACCTTCGGATTAGTGAACCTTCGGATTAGTGAACCTTCGGATTAGTGAACCTTCGGAATAGCGAACCTTCGGAATAGCGAACCCTACCCCATATTACACACCATTTGAAATAGGAAGCTCTCGTTGTATTATCAACTTATCCGGTGTAATAAACTATAATCATGTTTTTTGTGAGTTACCGACGTGTTTTTGTGCTTAAGTTTCATCTGGTTTTGTTGCTCAAAGTGTATTATTTTCAATGGAGGGGGATAACTATTTAAAGATAGAGTTATTCCCCTTTCATTGAAAATACATTTTTAGTTTGAATTCTGTTGCGTTCTGGGAGCCATAACGGGAGAATCTTTATGATTTCAGCTGTTTTCTATTTCTTATTGGGCATCTTCCGAGACACAGACGTTTCAAATGGTGATGAATTATAGTATTTTAATCATATGTTATGGCATAGATTGTTATTAAAACCGTATATCAAGGCACTATCAAAAATAATAGGTGACTCGGAAATTAAGTGGGCATTAAAGTCAATACAAAGTCACAATTGCAGTTACGTTCATCTCATATCCGTCTATTCAGCGATATTCTGCTATGCAGTATGTTATGGCGCTCCAGTATTCATTAAGCGTTATAGCCCCACTGTTATAATCCACCTTTAGCTGACGTATTCTTATTATTGAGATATAACGTCATACGCAATGACATTAAATCGTATGGAAACATAGCAATTGTGTGGTCTGCTTGATGTGAATATGTATTGAGGAATAACGTGATACGTAATGACATTAAACCCCAAGGAAACCCGCGAAAACAAACAAAATCACATTTAATGTTTTAAGTTATTTTTTCATAAAAGGAGTTTTCGTGATAAAGAACCCTCTCAATACTTTAGAATATAGAATTAACCTATAAAATAACAAAAACCTTCGGAATAGCGAACCTTCGGAATAGAGAACCTTCGGAATAGCGAACCTTCGGAATAGTGAACCTTCGGAATAGCGAACCTTCGGAATAGTGAACCTTCGGAATACCGAACCTTCGGAATAGAGACATGTTTTTTCCCAGCCCAACCCCCTCTGGACCGATTTCAACAAATTTGATGTGGTAACTCGGGGTACCCTGGTGGATGTTAGTTATAACGGCGTTAGTTTTTGTTTTGTTTTATTTTTTTTAAATCAAAATGACCAAGATGTGTGCGAACCGCCCAAATGGACCGCCGTTGAATAGAGGCTCTCGGAGAGGTCGCCAGTTTAATACCAAATTGTTCGCGAAGCGCACAATGGGCATTAGGCTGAGTAACAGCTCCCGCTTAATACAGGCTTCCGAAGCTAGTTATATCTACTGTGGAGATGGTATCCACAAGCTCTTAGTACCAAGTCATATTCTCATACAATTATATTGTTAGATGTTCATAGTAAAACTATGATATTGAGTATAAATAGTTTTAAACTAAATTGAGCTACATCTAGGAGATTGTCATATGGTGACTCTGAAACACATGTTGTGCTTCCTTCCAGGTAAATCACAGAGCATGCATGATGCTACACGTACACGTGATACGGGGGAGGAACATAACCAATGGATGGTTGGATTACCGTGAGTGTTTCACATGCTTCATAACTTGTAAACCGACCCGATTCCGCAATTTGGCTTCCAAATTAACGAATCACATTTAGTGTGGCCCACATGCACATACAAATTTATTTACATAACATTGGACTACGATTGTGGTGCACAGGGGATCGGATGACAATGTTGATATGAGTAGTAGTGTTGAAGTAATTCAATGTGAGATGTTTGTCGTTTGTGTGGAGGACGATGTCCCGTGTGATAACGAATGGTCACCAAAGGAGCACCCGTCTTCAAATAAAACCATGCAACATCATGCTGATCAATGACGGAGCATATTGACACCATCAGATATTAAAATATGCAGCATGAATATGCAATTTACCTTGTTCGAGCTGACGGGGACAAATAATTTTTATGAATATATGATAAGTATTCGAATTTTTCGATGTTAACTACCTACAATCAAATTACTTCTTTCGATTTGAAATTTGATGGGATAATCAAGTTACAATGATAAAATTCATATATAAACATGTGCCAGTGATATGAATCAAGGGTTGTGCACTTTACAGAGTAGGCTTCTATTATTGTTAATCGCACGACAAAAATAGCTTAATTAAAAATTGCCCAGAGACATATATACTAACAATGCACCACTTTAGCTTTCCTAGAAGTGTGTAAACATTGGTTTCGTAATGAACATACATTTGTTCTACCCATCCTACTATATTACAGGGGTACTGTACACTAAATCCGGCCATTAATGGGACCATCTCCAGTCATAAATTCATTTTCATTATAATTGCCACGTTGTTTGTATCGTTCATTGCACATATGAGTGTATTTTTGCACCAATCCGTAGCTCAAATTCATTCATTGGTTGCATATATTTTGTTGAGTATAAAAGGAGATGGTCCAATAAATTACCAGATTTAGCGTAGAGCACCCATTTAAGTTTCAATTCACAAATATAACATTGCATATCATGAGATCTAATTTTGCGTTTTTGCATTTCTTCAACAGTCGACACACCAGATCCATATATAATACTCAGGGTAAAGACAGCTCCAGACTGCAAGAAACGCACACGAACCATCGACGACGATCCCAATCCCATATGGGATGAGAAATTCGAATATCTGCTGGACGACGAGGAAAAGAATGTCCTACGTAAGCATCTCCTCGTTGGCCGAACCACCCCTGGATAAGTGATCCTGCTAATTTGTTATGATGCTGTTGAATTGTTATGACGCTGGTGGGCCAAACTGAAGCTGTTAAGAAATTTACCGTTACATTTTTCTGAAGTTGTCATTTTCGAGGTGTTTGGCCAATCTGAGCAATTTGAGAAAAATCCAGTGTTTGTATGAAACATTCATATATTAAAATAATATCTAATCATGGCTGCTCTGGTGTTTGCACAAAAAAGGAATAGCCATCTTGAAACAACCAAAGGTGCCATTATTAAACTATTTTTAAATATAATTTTCTTTTTATGTTAGCAGTCAGATTAGCTAAAGGCGGCGAAAATGACAACTGTACAAAAATAACGGTATATTTTCTTAACAACATAATTTTGCCCCGCCAGCATAATAGCAATTCAACATGACCGACCAGCATCATAACAAATAAATTAGCAGGACCACTTAACCAGGGTAAGCATAAAACATCGACAACCGATCATCTGTATAATTGTTATCAATGTCCGAAAATGCCACAATGACTGATAAGTTTTAATATAACGTATGTTTCTGTTTATTTTTTCTAGCGATGAATTACTATTATGACCAATCAGTTTTTAATGGTGAACAATATCACCTCTTGGCAATAAGACTCACAGCATATGGGTGTTTTAAAAGATAGAGTTTGAATAGAAAATATACACATGCACATCAGAGCCAACAATGCAATGTTCTAAAATAATAACATATCCTGTCCCATCCATTCGTGGAAAAATATCATAGTGAGAGAAATATCCCATAGTATTATGTGATGGTGACAGAAGACTGGTCTCATGCTAGGACTCAACATTACTATATTATATATCCGAATCAACACAGCAAGTTGAAGGAAGAGATACGTGTACACCATCTTTAAGTTGTTCCACCAAATCCACACTAATGAGCACATGGTCATTGTCCAGATAAGCAAATTAAGCACGAGGAGACGTTTATAAAAAAACTGTAAACAGAAACCCTGATGGCTTTGTGTGAATTTCTTCAAAACTTCAAGCAACAAATATGTCATTCTCGACTCAATATTTCACAGAACTCACCCTCATGGAAGACAACTACGGGCCCGATAAGACGATTGGCTCTGTCTATCTGGATATCAACAGCGAACTGACAATAAACAAATGGTCGGCCAAGACATTGATGTTTAATAATACTTCAGAAGTTGAGATAAAACTCATGGTTGAGTATGTGTGAGTATCGTTGCTATTGTTATTTATAGTATAGTGATATGCAGGGATTTTTGTTGTCTCTGTCAAAAGTTGAAAAGGGAAACTATAACCTCTGTTAAAAATTAAAAAAGGAGACAAACTGGACATGTTTCTAATAGAACATAGTATGAGCTCTAGGTTGTAACAGCAATGACATATTTTCCCACTCGACTGTTCTTGACGAAGTAGATCAAATACACTTCATGTTATAAAAAGTACTATTATTTCAACAAATTGTCATTTTTCGCAAATATAGTCTTTAAAAAATTCGAACGATAAATTCAACTTGAATGTGTTGCTTCCTTGTATGCAAATGAAGACGAAAGCCAATAAACCGATATCTTCTATAATTGAGCAGTTTGCTTGTATATAATCTCCAATCTTAAATGGGGATTGTACACCAAATCCAGCCATTTATGGGGCCATCTCCTATTATACCCAACATAATATATATTCAACAAATGAATGAATTTGAGCCGGGATGAGTGCAAAATACACGCATGTGCTCTATGAACAATGTAAACAACATGGTGATTATAATGAAAATGAGTTGATGTCTTATAATTACCATGTTGTTTACATTGTTCATAGAACACATAAGTGTGTATTTTCACTCATGCCTGGCTCAAACTCATTAAATTTTTGTATTTATTTTGTTGAGTATAATAGGAGACGGCCGCATATACATGGCTGGATTTAGTGTACAGCCCCTTTAAATACGATGTTCCTATAAATATTTTCAGGGCGAATCCCACACTTCGATACAGTCTGTGCTTGTGTGAAAATGAAAAAGCGTTTCTGAGAAAGAGAAGGGAGAAAACGTTTAAAGCGATGCAGGATTTGCTGGGCCCACAAGGCCCAAAGGAACCATTCGAGGTTAGCATTCACAATCATGAATGATTTAATCATCATGCATTCCAACTTGGAATGTCTCGCTTGATATATCGGGATATTCCATTCAACTCAAATCAGTCGTTTCTGAAATTTTTTTGGTTTAAAGGTATATAGTCCGTGTTATTTTTAAGTGTCTACCATTTGCCAAATTTAATTGAGTCAAATGACGTTCACTACCGCGAACCATCGCCAATTCAATTGCATGAGAGAGTCAAATTCCATATATGGGGCATCAACGTTCAACAATGTATTCATTCTCTACGACTCGACTGAACTGTTCTCAGGCTGCCAGTTCTATTTATATCACTATATTTAGAACATGCATGGTTGGCTCGATTAATAAAATGTCGAATTCAACAAAGATTAATTCACTGTGAAAATCACTCTTTGTGAAAGTCACTCTATAAAATTTCACAAACTTTATAGGCTATTTCCAAATAAGCGGACTATGCATTATTATATTGGTACCTATATATGCATTATTACACACGAATAGCAAAATCATCAAGAGATTCGCGTGTACATGTAGTTGTACCTGTGATTTTGTTCTTCCAATGCCTCCATATTTCCAACACCGCCCCGCTCTCATCTCGCATCAGTCGCCTGTGGTGCTAGCCGAATTTCGTAGTTATATCCATTTACAAGTCCAATGTGAAAAAGGCCCGAAATTCATGACTAAAATAGTATAGTTGGGCGTATAATACACGTTATTATGTCAAATAGTTTACTGTAGAAAGAATGCAACCAGGAATTATATATATGGTTTTGAAAGAAGTGTTGCTATACAAATTGCTTTACTTTTCTAAGAAAATAATCAATGCTACCACTATGCGCTCTAGTTTTTCTTCTTCAGACAAATCTATTAGTTTGAAGATGTAAATTCATTACTGGGAAATGTTTTTCGAGAGAATTAGCGGGAACTATCAATGTTCAAATAATCATTCCTGCCACCAATGATTTCAGACTCCACGTGTGGCTGTGATCGGTTCCGGTGGTGGATTCAGAGCAATGACGGCGTACGCCGGAGTCTTCAAAGCGCTACACGAGTCCGGTGTTCTGCAGTGCACATCTTACGCATGCGGATTATCAGGGTCTTCTTGGTGAGTAAAGCTCTTCATCAGGTTACACTGGTGTAAATATTTCCCATAGGCTTCAATGTTAACGTTTGTTGATCTGCATCAGAGGTCAAATGGAAACTGTTCAAACTGCCTTCGGATTATGTGAGCTTGACATCTGTGGAAACTTTCCCAATAAAAAAATCAACACCGTCTAGCAGGGAATCCACTTCAAATTTTCGTTTTTTCATGACTAGGGTCAGTTCCGCACTAAAAAAATATTGTCATTTTTTCAATCACACTTAAAATTTCTAAACAGCCACAACAGACTTCACCTTTAATGAATGGGCCTCTTGGCAAATGAAGTTTGTGGGAGAATGATTCCTTGAATTTTTGTCAACAGTTTACATTTAATTCATGCAACCAATCACAGCCCAGAGTGTTTTAACTGTGAAACTCTATACTCCTCCCGCAACCGCAGGGGGAGCTGCCTATAGTATTTACACCAGTGTAACCTAAAGCGATAGCCCGCTTTTTCGCGGAATAATTGTAACTCCCTACATTTCTTCAGAATTGCCCATCAATGGAAAAAATGTGTTCAAAAACAATATCACCCCTATGGTTCTTTATTTATCACACACAATTTAACCCCACCCCCTTTAACAAATTATTCATCAAAAAGGCACAATTTTCCACCACCAGTCATGTTCAGGCCCCATTTTCACTCAGTTTTAGGGGTCTGGTGTTGCAAACTTGGATCAGCTATGGAAGACTGTACAATATTCTTTCCATGAGAGAACTTCTGGTGATGTGAGGTCATTGAGTCCAGATCTGATCAGCTGAGCATCAAGCGCATGACTTTATCAGCACATTGAAGAATAAAATATGACATTTTCAGGTCTGCAAGGGTGATCCAAGATAACTGGATGTGGGTGTATATTGAATTAGTTGAATAAAGATATGCTCTCTTTGAATTGCTGAAGCATTTTCTTAAATGTGTCCAAGTTTTAGTGCTATTAACCTTCAAATGACCATACCCACCAGTGGAAATGACACACTTTTATGATATATATCTGTATATCACTGGCTATAAAATCCAAAATACTTGTTAGATTAGGTTCTTATAACAATTGATATATGTGTCGTTGACATGCTCATGTTATGGGTCATTTGCATTATCATGTGACTATTACCACCTTGAATTTTTTTGAAAATACCTTGAAAAATTGGCATTTTTTATGAAAAATCTTACTATTTTTTTGGCTGATGTAAGTGAAAGAAGACATCAGCAGCAAGAATAGCCACACCAAGCATGAGATATTCATTGGACTGAAAGACCAGGCTCTGTAAAATGCATTAAAATGCTTTAAAGTGACTCCCAGGAATCAAAAATGATAAAAAGCTATTTTTTCCCTTTAGGTTACACTGGTGTAAATATTTCCCATAGGCTTCAATGTTAACGTTTGTTGATCTGCATCAGAGGTCAAATGGAAACTGTTCAAACTGCCTTCGGATTATGTGAGCTTGACATCTGTGGAAACTTTCCCAATAAAAAAATCAACACCGTCTAGCAGGGAATCCACTTCAAATTTTCGTTTTTTCATGACTAGGGTCAGTTCCGCACTAAAAAAATATTGTCATTTTTTCAATCACACTTAAAATTTCTAAACAGCCACAACAGACTTCACCTTTAATGAATGGGCCTCTTGGCAAATGAAGTTTGTGGGAGAATGATTCCTTGAATTTTTGTCAACAGTTTACATTTAATTCATGCAACCAATCACAGCCCAGAGTGTTTTAACTGTGAAACTCTATACTCCTCCCGCAACCGCAGGGGGAGCTGCCTATAGTATTTACACCAGTGTAACCATCATTTTGTCCCAACAAGCTCGATCATGATGGTCTATGTCTTACATAATGAGTAGCATTCTTGGAACCCCAAAATTTCAGTTGAGAATACTGAAGTAGAGAACTGGAACTGATGATGTAGTGAAAACTATTCACAGTACCCATTTGGGTGTAAACAAAAAAGACACATCGACGTTGTATACGGGCGGGTTGATATGGAAAACAGGAATTAAAAAATATCTTTACGATACCTGTATGTGGCACCCTCCTGCCTCACAATCCACAAAGTTTGATTATTACAACAAGACAATCTTTAAAGGCACGGGAGGCCTTAGTTCCAATCACCGTAAACAGAAAAACATTAAAACGCATACAGTTTCGTTCATATATACCATGACCATCGCGTAAACAGCATGCTATCATAAAGACCTACTATATTTTACCTATAAGCAAGAGCCTGAATGTGTTACAGAAGACAGCACATTGTTACTGGCTAATCACACACAAATGATATAATCGCTCTTTATTAGTTCCATATCAGGAATTCAGCAACAAAGAACGCTCTTTATGTTTACCATCATAATATAAACAAACACCAGGAAAGTAACTTTTTATGCTTTTGTTTACATAACAATGGTCAAATATATGACAATAACATACTGTTTATGCGATATTTCTTATTTGTATACGGACAAAGTCTGTCTACATTTTAAAATTCTTTCTGTTTGTGGCGGTTTTTGACCGGTGGAAATATTTTCACAGCATACCCACCGCCATGCAAGGCCTCCCGTACCTTTAACAGCGTGTCATATATAGTATGGAACAGTCAGGGTCATGTTTAGATGCAGAGATAATGAGTATATTGAGGTGTAGACTAAGAACTTAGGGTGACCGTGTTGCTCTTTGTCTGCAGGTACCTATCTACTTTGTACTCTCATCCGAATTGGCCACACATGAACCCCGGAGATATACTCGAGGAACTCAAGAACAGCGTCGATTCCAACTGGATGTGGCTGCTCAAAGGGATATGGCGATACTTCGAGACCATTATGCAGAAGCGGAAGAACGGCCAACCAATCAGTTTTACGGATTTCTTTGGACACTTGATTGGAGAAACGCTACTCAAAGGGGTAAGTTTATGAGATTATATTTTGATATAACATTGAGAATCAATAGGAATATGCTCGATTTCGCACACTGTAGGTACATATCCCCGGAACTGACATTGAAAATACGGCATGCTGCATTTTCAGAAGTAAGACATGCAGATAAAATATCAATACGGGCGGCGTTGGCGGTGGGTATGCTGTTAAAATAGTATGTTATTGTCAATTCCCCCCCCCCTTTGTTATGTAAACAAAAGCAAAAAACGTTACGTTTCCTGGCTTTTGTTTAGATCCGGATATGGTAAACATGAAGAGCGTTATTTGTTACTGTTTTCCTGATATGGAAATAATAAAGAGCGTTTATATAATTTGTGTGTGATTAACCAACATAATTTCGCTGTGTTATGTAAACAGAAGCACAACTTCTGTAACACGATCAGGCTCTTGTTTACGTACACCATCGTACGTCTTGACGACAGTATATTATTTACGCGCTGATTATGTTTGGCACATGAACAAAACTATATATATTTTTAATATTCCTTCTGTTGATGGCGATCTGAACACATATGAATATTTCTGCAACGAACACCGCCCGTGCCTTTAAGTACACAGTTTCAAACTATCAATTGATATCACGCGTATGTTAGAATTAAAACTTTAATCAGTTCTGATAGAATGTAAAATTAGATTTTTCCAATAACATACGTTATAACTGGAGATATGGAACCTGCATACATTTAACCACAACTTGTGTCATCACTATAAGTAAATGAATGGAGAAAGAGAGTTATGTAGTCATCTAAACTGAATGTTACTTAATTTCAGAGGTTAAACACAAAACTATCACATCAACAAAGTAAAATCAAGAATGGAGACGTTCCGATGCCCATGTATACATGCGTACACGTCAAAGAGGATGTATCTGCAAGGTCCTTTCAAGGTAAATGTGGGTACACGTATTCAAATTAGGGGTCTTGGTTGTTCGCGGACCACGGGTTACAACGTCCAAACACCCGAGAAAAGGTTCCTGGCGATTCGGAAGGTAGCGGGGTAACATCGCAAGAGTTGAATGTTACGGATTCGCCAGTCAAGTTTTAAGATAGAATTGAACGACAAATAAGATGTATCAATCCGTTTGCGACAACTAGTTCGCAGGTTTGGAATTCTTACATACAGCGCTAGCGTCGCCACCATCATGCACACGCGGTATCGGCGAGCAGAGCAATTACAAGAAAACCAATATCAGAAATGGTAACGCGCTCAAGATAATATATTATATACCCATGTTTGTAATTATAGAATATAAAATATATTGGTATCGCGAATGACCAACTCAGAATTCCGTTAAAATAACAATAACAACCAGCACCTAATTAACGAACCGGTGGTCGACTCGGCCGTCTCCGAGTTGTCTGCAGAACGAAAAATGTCTATAAAAGTTGAAATATAAGACTTACAAATTATCTTTTTCATTTCTTTTATTTGAAATTGACATAGCTTGTCACAAACCAAAAATCAACATTATTGACATAATAATGTAAAGGACAATAAACGAAATTGAAATTCCCAACTATACACCTTTTATCGGACTCGGCCTCTGGGTCGCGCAGTTCGACTTTTAAATCCGTCCCAAAAATTCCCAATATCTATAAATAAAACCCCCAGCGTAAACTCCAGCGTCCAGGCGAAACAAGAATTGGACATTAGTGTACACGCGGCGCTCGTAATTATGGTAGAGATTGTCCCCGACAACTAAGGGTCAATCGACACCGGGAGCGAGCGCGCGATTTTTACGGCCGTTTTCTGTCGCCCGTAGCGGTTCAATGCGCGCGATTTTTATATTCACACCGAAAGCGACTGGATCGCTTCGTCGCGCGCGATGGTTTTGGGTAGATTTATATAATCGTTTGAGTGCATCAATTACGGGAAGTTCACAAATACTGTGTATGTGTATGTGTATATGGACATTTTAATCAGAATTTGCGAAACATGTCAAGTGGAATGGTGCACGGGCTTCCTAAATTCTCATAGCAATTGCGTTTAATTGAATTTAATTATATAATTCCGGTTTGTGAGGTTTTTTTTTATCGGGGGGGGGGGCAAAGTGTGCGTGAATTGACTTCACAAGCTTGGAATGGATTGGGACCAAAAATTAACCAGACCATCCTGTTATTACGTCGAGCTCTTGCCAGGCATTTTCTCTTCTCATTTATCCTTGCACTTCAGTTATCAGCATGTCGCTAAAGTCCCCCACCACCTTATCACGACGACGAATACATGTGTCGCCTTCAAATAGAAGGAATTTCGCACGTAAAATATCCCATTTGACAACGACCCAATTATTCCGCTGGTTTGCCACAAAGCGAGAAATCGACGAAGCATAACATCACTGCTGTGAACGTGTCGTGGTCAGCGATTATGTCGCTTGCAGTGTGAATATAAAAATCGCCCGCTTTGAACTGCTACTGACGACAGAAAACGGCCGTTATAATCGCGCTCCCGCGTCCGGTGTGGATTGACCTTAAGTCGAGTCAGAATTCTAACCCGCGAACGTGTTCCTGTCATGGACTGTCCTCTGTTGGAATCGTCACACGCGGATCTTTGCGGATCTTTCCGTTTGCGAGCACACAAAGTGAGAATTAAAATAAACCATACGATTATGATTCATGCACAAACTCCAAATTATTACGGATTGGTTCTTCCCATGTGGTTAATATGCTGTGATTTTCTATGAAAAATCTGTTCAGTTCCGCGAAGCGCGTGTTGTTGATTTATATACCGCGCCTTTCGGCTTTCATAATATGCATAAATGGCATATAAAATGTCACTATAAACATCAAGGAGATATGCTAATTTATCGCAGTGGGTGATGAATAACATGCAGTGTTGCGAAACATGTGATAAAATCGTGATTATGTATTTGTTCCTGTTCAAGTACCCGGAATCGTCACTCGTTATCTATACAACCTGTTTCTGCCACAAGAATAGATCGACACTCCCTATAATGATCTATAATTGCATTGTTGTGTTTTACTTACAAGTCACGCGCATGTCAACAATTTTATGTTTGAAGGTGGTGTATGATATCCTCGATCACGTTTCCTGGAGATTCCATCTGATAATGCTCGCGGAATCAAGTCAATACGTTACATTGTACGTAGTTTCGGATCGGACCCAGTCTATTCAATTCCAGAATTACCATACCATTGAGTACATTTACAAACAGAAGAATCACACGACAATCAATAGTATACCTCTATTTCTATGATAATTATCATTGGCGGAGCAAGACTTTGAGATGAAATTCAATTTTCTATTAGCGTGCATGGCCTGCGAAACAAGAGAGTTATGGTGAACGTCACACGATATACTGCCCCTTGTCTCATTTGAATTACATGTACCTGTCCAATTCGTAGTAACACTAATATGATATGGTTACCACAAATCGGGCTGCTGGTTCATTTGGGACAAGGCCCAGTAAGTCTAGTGTACGAACTTCGACAATGCTGGTTTGATTTGTATATAAAGGCCTACATCGGATACAATTATAATAGTATTTAATATACGTTTGTACAAATTTTTAATCCCAAAAATAAAGTAAAATGCTTTAGAAGTGAGTGGTATCGCCATCAAAGCTGTCGTCTGACATTGTATAATTGAGACTCTTTTGTAAGTTTTTGGTGCACTATCATGCAATGGCATTGGTTGACAAGACTGGCTTCCGGTCTTAAATCCTCACATGACCAAAACGTACTAAACCTGAACCTATTGGCCGAAGTTAACCATTTATTTACCAAACACTCACTGACGAGTAGTTTCCTTAGCAAATGTCAAACCGTCTGTTGAACTAATTTATGAGAACGTTTCCCACCAATTAACTGGAATCCTTCCGCATTTGTTTTATATATTGGTCGCTCCGTCGTCTGCTTACATTTCATGAACATTCTTCCAGACGAATACTAAATCAGTTCAATGTATATTTTTATATAACTGATGAACTATTCCAATCAATTAAATGAAGAGTGTGTGATGCATGATCCAATCACTTATGGCTGAATGAGAAGATCACTCGATTTGTCAACCATCCTGTGCACCCAACTACTCAATTCACCACCAATCACCTGCAGTTCCCATGACGCAACTGGCCAGATCACCACCAATCACCTGCAAAGTTACCATGGCACAACTGTCCAGATCACCACCAATCACCTGCAGTTCCCATGACGCAACTGTCCAGTTCAGCACTCAGGGACACGTCGCGTGTAACATTGACGGAATATTGGTACCTTTCTCAATAATTTGAACCCGGATTTCGGAACAGAACCAAATTTTGGCGCATTCTCATAATATTAGTGTTTGAAAACACCCAGATGTACTCCAACTTCCATTCTCCAACTAATAATGAACTTTTGTGAGCTTATAAACAGCACAATTTGGTAGTTTTCTGTAGTGTCAGATCCACAGCAGCGCGTATTCGACGAGAGATAACTCTACTCGAAAAGAAATAAAAAAAAATGTTCAGTAATGGGCTTGATGGTAAAGTTGACAACAAATATATATTTTCCATATATATTTGTTCTACCTCGACTTTCTATTTCTCCGAATGGGCTATGCTTTATACCAGTACCACAAGTCGACATTCGTAATCTAGAATGGTCATGTCTCCCAATGTAAGCACAACGAATTTTCAGGTAATAAGTTCAACAGGCCGTTATATGACCATTTCATAAGGGAACTACTCGTCAATGAGTATTTTCTAAAGAAAGCTTAAAGCAACAAGCCCCTACAAATACAGTTATCCCTTTCAGAATGGGTTGAATTCTCTCCATACGAGATCGGGATGCCGAAGTATGGTACTTTCATGGAGCCGGAAGTTTTCGGCAGCAAGTTCTTCATGGGGAAGATGTGTCGACAGTTTGACGAACCACCTTTGCATTTCCTGCAGGGAATTTGGGGCAGTGCGTTTTGTATCCTGTTCAAACGTTTGATGGATGACAACCGAAAACTCGATCCAGTGGAGATGATTCGTCAAGAAATGGGTAAGTTAGAGTCAGAGACATATTATGTCCCAATTTTCCTTCGACTGAAACCAGCTTGTGATATCGGTTGTTCTAGATTATTCGAGAAGAACCTATATCACAACCTGGTTTAAAGGGGTACTGTACGCCATTTTCAATAAATTCCCGTAATAACAACGATCTAATATCGATAATAAATAGAAAATTAAGTAATTTGAGTGAAGATGTATTCTGTAAACGTTCAGCTTAAAGATACGGGCGGCGTTGGCGGTGGGTATGCTGTTAAAATATTCACATCCGTCAAAAACCGCCATAAACAGAAAGAATAGTAAAATATAGACAGACTGTGTTCTTATACCAATCAGAAATATGGCATAAACAGTATGTTATTGTCAATATTTTTTCCTTTGTTATGTAAACAAAAGCAAAAAACGTTACGTTTCCTGGCTTTTGTTTAGATCCGGATATGGTAAACATAAAGAGCGTTATTTGTTACTGTTTTCCTGATATGGAAATACTAAAGAGCGTTTACATAATTTTGTGTTATTAACCAATATAATTTCGCTGTGTTATGTAAACAGAAGCACAACCTCTGTAACACGAGCAGGCTCTTGTTTACGTACACCATCGTACGTCTTGACGACATTATACTATTTACGGGTTGATTATGTTTGGCATATGAACAAAACTATATATATTTTAATATTCCTTCTGTTGATGGCGATTTGAACAAATATGAATATTTCTGCAACGAACGCCGCCCGTGCCTTTAATATGTTATCTTAAAATCAAAAATAATATTTGATACAAATTTAATTTATGGCTGGAGCAATAAATTAAATTACGAATTTACATGTACAAGATGTAATCTGATTAATTGGCGGACAGTTGATTGGGCAACGCGTGGCACACATGATCGCGTAAAAATATGTAGATGTAAACTCAAGCCACTCACTGACTAGTGACTGTACAATCACTTAAATGAGTATATTGAACTAGTAAACATATAATATAACATTTATTTTACACATTTGCTTGAAAACTGTACAAAGATTACTCGACAACGACAATTTGTATTTTCGCATTCCGGCTAATCTGCCATCCGTTACATTACTTCAACATAATTCAAACAATGGAAATCTGTTTACGTTATTCTACGACACAGAGACTACACAAACAACAACATTTGAGTACAGTATCCCTTTCAGTCTAGACTCATGTTTTATATAAATCCAGCCAAGAATGTAGTCTTTTTCACCAAAGAGTTTCTCTGAAAGTATTCAAAGAAAACTCTTGAATTGCATTATCATCTTCATGGCATATATATAGAATGTGGAATGACATGTTATTTTTCGACCTACAACATATGTATAAGCTGTCCTTGACCTGACCGTTGAACCATGGGTTAATCAACTGGTCACTGAGATGAAGGTGGTACAGATTGAAATATGGACCTGTGACCTCAGCCAAATTGTCATTGATCAACATGCATGACAATTCTTAATTTTAAATGTAGGGAGAGGTCGGTACACCCAACATTCATGAGTATGAGTATATATATATGTCCATAATAGTGGCAAAATAATACTGTATGCGCCACGGGTTGAACACTCATATAGTATACACGCAGCTCGGCAGTGTAGCTATCAAGTTGGCTTATATTTTACTTAGCTTGCTAATTCATGTAATATCATCACATTAGAGAGGCAAAAATGATGCTATCATTACGCCGTTCAGACGATAAAGGTCGTGTACTTCTTATATATTCGTATATATACGTATAAATTCATGTCAATTAAAATGTAGATGTACTGACATACTAACCAACTGGCCTATACAGGCCTACATGCATTACATGTAAACTAGTTTTAAATGAGTTACAAAATGTGGCATATGCATGTCACAAATATATAATTATAACAACAATATTTGCAAATATCTGCTTGCCTTCTGATCCTTTACATGTTTAAACATATTTTATTTTTACTAGAACACAAAATGTATTGGGGCACACGTTACGAAACTTAATTTTACATTAGCCAGTGGTTACCAACGCCATTAACTTTTGTATAGCACGGTAGACATACTGTCCAGAGATCACCAGGGTGTCACCTGAATGGCGCGGATCACATTGAACAACAATACTGAATAATGTACATGCATCGCGCAGATGTACCATGAAACACATGAGAGCTGAATATGCAAGTTGAAAAGTGTTTATGGAAATTATGAAAAGGTCTTGGTAACCTACGCTGGTAAACTACGTATCAATGTCCAGTAACGGGTAGGGTTCACTATTCCGAAGGTTCGCTATTCCGAAGGTTCACTAATCCGAAGGTTCACTAATCCGAAGGTTCACCAATCCGAAGGTTCACTATTCCGAAGGTTCGCTATTCCGAAGGTTTTCTATTATGGGAGTTTTTAGCCAGAAATGAATCAAAATTTGCCCCCCCCCCGTACATTTATACACCCCAATCTAATATCTAATTTGTCCCAGATGTCGGTTATTAATAGCAAGAAGACAGTATCAGTTTATCATTTTAATATTATAGAAAGTTGAAAACACAATGACTGAAATAAACTACGAGTTAGAGATGCATTCTACCCGAACTGGCAATCTGTACTTGAAAGAAACATCAACATTAAAGGTACTCAATCCGCAAAGAGGGTCCCCATCTCAACAGATTCCAACAACAACAATCCGATCAGAGGGTCCTATATTACTATTTATTTGGCTTTGGGGGTAAAAAATATTTGATTCGAGTCGAGGAACCCATCAAACAAAGCTCAAGAGTTATTAGATATTGATTTTTGAAATTTGTTAATTGCTCGAGATGAGTACTAATAACTGCCGTCAATTTGGTAACCTGCTCGAGATTTTACGCCAAAACTCTATTCAAACAGACAAGGATGGATAACTCTATAATCAAGTGGTAATAATAACGAAATTTTGACTGTCTTCTGGGCCAGAAAGAATTCCCGATAATGAAAAATAATAGATTTCTAAAATCGATATCTAACAAATCTGAGCTTTGATGGGTGACTTCCTCGACTCGAATCAAATATTTTTGACCCCCGAGGCCATTGAAATAGTAATTGAGAGGAGTTTTATCGGATTGAGTACCTTTAAAATCAAAACAAAGTCAGAATTGCAGTCAGGTCCATTCAGCGGTATTCTGCTATACAGTAAGTTATAGCGCTCCAGTATTGATTGACCGTAAGAGCCCCACTGTTATAGTCCGCATTTAGCATGCATTTGGGACATTATATTAATCAAAATAACTCCTATGTAAATCATTTATAAATCAGATGATTTATTGAAGTTATGTCTACGTAAAATAACACTTCCTAAAACGACATATATGTCGTTTTAGTCCTCAGCCGATAGACGACATATATGTCGTTCTACTCGCCAAATATAAAAGGGTTAAATCTCAAGGAAACCCACGAAAACAAAAATCACATTTTTTTTTTAATGTTTTAAGTTATTTCCTTCATAAAAAGAGTCTTCGTACTAAAGAACCCTCTCAATACTTTAGAATATAGAATTAACTTTTAAAATAACAAAAACCTTCGGAATAGCGAACCTTCGGAATAGTGAACCTTCGGAATAGTGAACCTTCGGATTAGTGAACCTTCGGATTAGTGAACCTTCGGAATAGCGAACCTTCGGAATAGAGACATGTTCCCCCAGTAACACGGTAACCAAATACTAATTCCTCGAACCAGTGTCCTGTACTCTACAACTTCCATAAGTGTAAATTATAAGACGGTATCACCGAAAGTCAGTGGTTTATAACCTTGGTCCGCTTTTATTGATACTATGCGAAGATAACGTATAACCAATAAGAATCCGATGTTAAGACAAAAATACCGACGTTAAGAAAAAAATACCGAGTTCTCGAAATGATACCGTCTTGTAAATACTGATGTGGTAGTTTATAATATTGGGTACACGTATATCAACACAAAATATGATTGACTAATTCTCTGCATATGTATAAACAATTTACTGCGCGTTTTGTCAGACGTTTTGTTATGTTTAACTGGGCGATCGGTATCCAAAAACAAAAACAAAACAAACAAACAACCCCAGGATCACGTCTACATAAAAACTCGTAGCGCATCAGAACACCGAAGACACGAAACCTGATTTATTATAACATTTGATCCTGAGGTCTTGTGTGGTTTTGTTTTTGTTTTGCTTCATTTCCAAACAGCTTGTCAAAACTTGTTTTCCTCCTAATTCAGACTGCTTTAATATATATTTAGCTTCTCATGTGCTTAGGTATGCACACATGCACATGATGCACCTACAGTACATGTCTAATATACCTGAATATATGAATATACCAGAATATAACATTAATAAATGTGATGATGGTTTGCAGAGATGTCCTTGCCAAAGACTATGTTTTTGTTGAATGCTGTTGATGGCACAGACACACTTTGAATGATAGCGTCACCAAACACTTAAACTTCCTTAAGCCAATCTGGTCACTGGGACCTGTTTCTAGTATATTTAGTATATTTAGTATGTCATATATGTGTTATCTAGTATAGATAGTAACAGAATCAAACAATCACCATATTGGGCATTTACCTTTTGGCAACCGTGTCAACACGAAGTATAGTTCTGGCTTTTATTCCAAACCCATTGACGTGAGTCACATGTATTCAATGGAATCCCAGCCATTTAATACATATTAGTGTATACCTCTAGTGGAATACATAGATAGAACGACACAAGTGTGTGAACTGGTTAACGTTATTGTACGAGTTTGTTGTGACGCGATGGTAAAACGAGAACCGGAGGTTCGAGTTTTACCTCGCGGCACGACAAACGAGTGCAATAACGTTAACATGTTCACACAACTGTGTTGTTCTATGTTTATTGCACACTCTGAAGATTGCGGCTTGTAACATACTAACATTTATGTCGATATTATTGTGTTTAAACAACAATGTGCTTAATGTCGACTATACCCCATAATTTAGCGAAGAAATTTTCTGTTAAAATTGACGTCGCCAGTGACGTTGTTGGCGTAATAGGTTTGTATTGTTCAAGAACAATACATATTTTTTTATTGAACGTTTCAATTCTTCTGTATTTTGCTGTATTTCGCACAAATAAGCCATTGGGTGTGCAATAAAAGCCGGAACTATTCTTGTTGACATTGTCGCCAAGAAAGATGACGTACATTACGTCGATCATCCGCTTCCGGTGATCCCCCCATAATTACTGGTTATTTATCAGACTTAAATCACAATAAAGGTAGCTATAGTAACAATGACATTCATGGATTGAACTTATCTGACTGAACGGTGTAGAATAAATACAGAACACAACTTGCATCATAATCTCGAATCTTTTATCGAACTCGTTGCGGACGGCGCCAAGTTATATTTCGCTCTCGCTACGCTCTCGCGAAATATATCCTTGCGCCATCCGCAACTCATTCGATAAAAGAGTCTCGATTAAGATGCGCGTTGTGTTCTGTCTATGAATTCACCTTGTTGTATGCAACAATGTATATTCAATGACTAGTATTCCATTGAATACATGTGTCTCACTCTAACAGGTATGGAATAATTGTGTATTACTGAAAGAAATAATCAAGCAATCAATATGCGAGGAGATATATATAGCTCCATATAAGCGCACACGGCTTGATGCCAAATCCTCTTCAACCACCTCATACTTATATTATATATAATTATTAATATATCACATATACATCATGCAAATTCCTGTGTAATATTAGGGTTAAATTAAATAATGTTTACACCAATCAATATGTAGGTTTTATCTTATATATGACTATTCTGTTTGTGTACAGAGAAGGAGCTGGAGAAGTTAGGAGAGTCAGATAACGATAGTGACTGCAGTGATGACAGTGATGATGATGAAGATATTGACGAAGATAGCCAAGAGTCACAAGACAGGGGAAACAAGATATTGCGTGACTCCAGTCTGAATAGTGATGATTCACGACGTGACAGTGGAATCGGTGATTCAACTGACAGCAAAGACGAAGGCGTTTTTACATTCAAGCGGCCAATGGCAATTTCTAAAACAAAACCGTTGGATGCAAAACCACTTACAAAACCAACATTGAAGCGAACTGTCTCCAAGAAGGAAATCAAGCGAAAGGGATACTGGGAAAATATGTTGAACTCTGTATTCGATAGGTGAGATTCTCATTCAACTGCTTGAAGTTATATGTCGTAATGTGTACCCGAATACAGGCTGTGAGATTCTACTTGTAGTGAATTATAACTGGTTTACCAATGGTTTGATTACTGTGGTGGACAAGAGCTCAAATATATACGCACAATTTGGACGCTTGTCAGTCGCACTATATGTGTTAACATCAGCAACGAAATGACTGTCTTCACTTTGATCTGAATACGGATTGTCCTATAGATACGTAACTATATGTGTCATACATTCCTCATGGAGTCTACGTGGTCATGATTGGAATTTTGTCTAGTGTTATTAAGCGTTAATTTTTTCTCATTGAGCGTTGGCAAAGATGTTATAAAATGTCAAATGAACCCGAAGAAGTCATTTAAGCACAAACTGACAGTCGGGTGTTGGAGCTGATTCATACCGTTTGGCAATGGGTTAACCCTTCATATACTAAATACTCATTGACGAGTAGTTCCCTTAGGAAATATCCAGATAACATAAGTTCAACAAGCGACTAGAATCTAAACATTTCTCACCTTAGAATGTGAATACTTCTGATCTTGTATTTATCTTTTCGTCATATACAATGGTTTTGAAGCGCGAAATTGAATGGCACTTTTAAAATTGAAAGCACTTCTTCAAATATCTCAGTTATTTCGTCAATAATCCTAGCCTCAATCCTAATCTCGCAATCCACGTGTTAACCCTTTGAGTGCCAGGTCAGATTTTTGTATCAACCCATATACCCAGTGCCAATGCATTCTCTTATATATGCGAGTCGACCATAGGTCGCCTCGCATATATAAGAGAATGCATTGGCCTAACAATTTTTCATCTTTTGTTATTATTTTTTACAATTTTTTACAATTTTAATAATTTTGTTCTTATATTCTTTAACAGGTATATTTAGTAGGTTTAGTGCCAGGGAATCTTATGTTTTTTTATGGGCATCAAAATTATTACTATGAATACTTGGTGATAGTTTTGAGTTATAACATGCCCCTAAGGTGTTATCCAGTTGTTTTTAAATTCGCTATAGCATGCTTAAGCATACCCCCCAAAAAACCAACTATAAAACCCTTTGTATTGACATTTGAAGTGGTGGGTTGTGAAACATTTCAGTACTCTTTGTGCAGTTCAGACCCCAGTTACGAAAATACAATATTAAAAGGCAGATTCCCTGCATAACGTATATTTGGTTTTTGGCATTACACGTTAAAATGTCAATCTCAATCTTTGAGATTGACGTTATACTGAAAACGGTATTTACTAACACATTTGCACTGAGGCATATTCAAAATATTTAAACCATTGAAACCTATACGTTGGTAGCGATGGAACAACCCGGCTGTAACCATTTACATCACTTATAAGTTATCATTCGATTTCAGCAAGCGATTTGAAGTTCTAAGTACAAGGAAAGGCCGAGCGGGTGTAATTCACAACTTCATGAGAGGACTCAATCTTCAGAAGAATTATCCAATGTCACCGTTCACTCCTTTGCCGAATAGTTGTAAGTATCTATAGAAGTGCACATGGCGAATTTGTGTAAAACAGTTGTAAAATACACGTAGGTAGAACTACTAAATATATTGATTGGTTAATTTAATAATTTCTTTACTTCTTTGAATATGTTTCGGGAGTTGATATAATTATTTAATGCCAATGTTCAAGATGCCCAAATCTAAGAGTTTTCTTTTTTTTAAATCTGCAAATGATGGTTTTCTGTCCGTTGGGTCATATATACCTTAGACATGGGTTATCGGTTCTGAATGAAATTGGGTATGGAGGTTTGTGATAAGGAATTATTTTAAAAGAAGGGACAACGCAGTTGTTAGCATGTCCGCTCTCTAGAGTTATCCTTCTTTGTTTATTTGGAAATTATGGTTTTCTGTCCATCCGCGCATGAGTTTCTCGGTTATAGTATCTTAATAAGATGTTCACCATCGCGAAAGATTTCAATAAATTGTTTGTTGGTGATGTTCGTATTTTCCCTCTTATTGAGTTATTATTCTTTGTCTATTTTATATTAGGATTCCGTCATGTCCATGTTTCAATTTGCCAAGGTGGAGGTATGACAGCACTCGTGGTGCAACCACATGTTCATTTATTTCGCCTGATACGTCACGTCGTTTTGACAAAATGGGCGAGATGGTACAAAACATATCACCAACGTGCTGAATTCAAAATTTCACCAAACGCACCACAATGTATGTGTAGTTGAGTTGCCATCTGTCCGAATAGCAATCAACATCGCCAATAAAATTCACGCTTTTCCTTTCCAGCCGACGAATTTGATGGTCTATTTGAAATGCATCCAACATCAGTGAAACACCTCTACATGGTCGATGCTGGGCTAACGTTCAATTCACCGTTTCCCTTGGTTTTACGACCGCAAAGAGAAGTACAAGTCATTCTATCGTTCGACTTCAGTGCTAGACCAAGCGATATATCCCCTCCATTCAAGGTTAGCATTAGCTCATTTAGTTAACATGCTGTACACGCCCATTCAATTGTCACATAATCTGACACAATCTTCAACTTAATAACATTGACATACATGTACCATGTTGAATGTTTTGGGACAAACCGAGACAAACGTTACAGAACCAACAGTTGTATAGTTTTTGGGTAGAGTTACGTATTTTATCACATTGGACCCGCTACGTGTTTTATAACAAGCTATTACTCGTCACCCATTGTCGTGTATTCTAGTTATTTCAGTTATTATTGGGACAAAGATAGAGATGAAAACATCTCTTCTATACGCTTCTGTAAGGCTTTTCCCGGTTTGTCCCAAGGCTTTCTAAATGGTACAAAACATACCCCAATAACTCTCACGTCTGTATAAAGGCAACACGGTTGTTATGTAAACCAGTTGTCAGAGAAATATGCTCCTCAATGTTCCTAAAATTGTCAATAGATACGTTAACTGGAAACACTCTTATGTGACATTACTAAGAACTGTTATATGGGTTCAGTTCTCATCAAACAGCCAACGCATGCATAGTTATACTTTCTTGTCAACGCAAGGCCATCATTATAAATGACATTAGACCACAATAGTGTTGAGTCCAATTGAATTCATGCCAATGTCACTTAGCGATAAATGTTCAGTAATTATGTCGTCCTGGATTCACAGTAATTTAGGTTAATTAGTAAATAAGGAAACACTTTCTATCAGGAAGTAGTTGAGCAATACGCGAAGCCGTGGTGGGCACATAAATTACTAGAGACATCAGTGTCAGGATCGTGCCAACGTTTAACTTCTCGCAAATCCCCAGGACTCATGATGTACGAGTTAATCTTCAGGTCGAGAGTGTGTTGACTTTAGTTGCGTTCACGAGTATTCCAGTTATAAATTATACTGACACTACATTTAATAGATATGGACGGTGTATACGCATGGTGTTAAAGTGTTGTGAAACACTCCGATAGGGTGATCAATTAGAAATGGAGAATAATCTTGCTCAAAGTAGTTATTTTTACGAATATTAGTCCAATTTACAACACACACTGTCATTATTATATATATATTAATTAAATGCAACGAGTCTCGACGGCAAAATCATTTACGTTGTATAGTCGATTTCTTTGAGATTTTCGGCAATGTTTGTAGAATGCTACATTCCCCCATTTGTCATAGCATCTGAGTACTAACTTATCAGTTTCACGCACCCGAACAAGTGCATAATATGTCTTTAATGATGTGACTGATCGAATTACCGTTTCTTGCCCTTTTCATATTCAGTATCATAAGCTAAAGCTAAAGAGTGTTTGAAATCTGGCGTCTTAAGTTAAACACAACCCCCAGTGTAGGTGAATGACTCTGTGATCGATAAGTGTTATATATGATGTTGTCTATTTTAATACTCGTGTAGCTATGTGCTCCATATTTCAAGTGGTGCATAGCCAGGGAAGAAATGTATATCATTATGTATAGGATATGGCACAATAAGCTTTCAGCTCACTGCCAAATCGTATTTATGATTACTATAGCTGGATGTACATAATGATTTATATTTGATTGAGAATAAATACGTTTATATATATACTGAGAAAGGTATGCGTGTACACAGAAGGTTGATTTAAAATGAATTTCATCTTTGTTTATCTATAGGAGCTATTGCTGGCTGAGAAATGGGCGAGAATGAACCATCTGAAGTTCCCGAAAATAGACACAAGTGTCTTCGACAGAGAAGGGTTGAAGGAGTTGTATATCTTTAGAGATGAACAGGATCCGTCGTGCCCGACAGTTCTGCATTTCCCATTGGTTAACATAGAGTTCCGGAAGTTCTCCAAACCAGGTAAATTTACTCATCTGATACTATTTAACGCACATGTAGCACATAGGATTCTTGGGCGTAGGATACAATAATGTGGAAAAGGCCCTAAATGCACGTTATGTTTCCAATTCCTTGTAATTTAAAATAGATTTTTTATCAAGATTTGCATGGAAAAGTTAAATTTGGCACGTATGATTACCTTTAAGAATAATCAAATGTTCGGAAATTCAAAACACACACAGTTTGTATACCGGCTACTATTATGACACAAACACCTTTGAAATTCCATCGTTTTAAGTTACCAAAAACTGCCACTTTTTCACGATCATTTATTAAAGTATTAGTTGAATTACATAAATCATCAGTACCTATAAATGTTCATTAAAAATAGCACCCAGCCCATAGGGCCTATATGTCACGCCTAATATTAAAAAGTATATATACATGCTGTCCAATATGAAGACAATGAGAGGGAACGTAGTTTTTGCTAGTGCAGGAAGTAATAAACATGCAGGTTCAGCCAATGGCATTGCCAATGTCAGTCACCTGATTCACGCGACCATTACAAGTAGCCTACATAAGTTTTGTGTCAAACGTGTAGCATTTCGAAATTTGTAGCAAAGAGGACTAATATTCAATATATTACGGTATGAGCGAGCCACGCTATTGTATGTATCTGCGCTGAGATATTGTTTTGAATGAAGTCAGAATGTCAGCGGTGGTCGCTATGTGGACAGCTTGTCTCTACAACCAGATTATTGATTAAATCTGTTGCTACAAGTCGGGCCCAACCTGCGGCTGACAGACATACAAGAACAAAGTAAATACAGACAAAGCATAAGGGCGAGCTCTGCTGAGCCAACAATCGTCCTTGTGCCGCCCTTCAGGCGGGATAAATCCTTCTCTTCTCGGGCCGATATCTCAAAACGTGTAGCTTTGGCGCCGTAAAATCACACGACTTTTCCCGCCATGTGTATATTCATAGCAATACCGTAGTCACACCCGTTACAAGTTACAAGTACGTGTGGCTGAACCTGGCTATTTTTTTTCTTCATTTTAATCAATCACCCATGAATATTTGTTTTTGTATTTTAGAATGTGCAATAGACAATATAGTCCAATGACGATTACCATGTTATATTTGCAGGTGTGCCACGGGATACGAAAGACGAGATCGATTTCGCTGACTTTGACCTTTTTGACGACCAAGAAACTCCATATTCCACATTCAATTTTACATATAACCACGAAGCATTCGATAGGCTTTCAAAACTCACTGAGTTCAACACTTTGTTGAATATAGAATCAATCAAAGATGTTTTCAAGGAGAAAATCGAGTTCCTTTCGGCCAACGGTGGGCGAACTTATCAGTGTCCAGTCAAACCTCACCTTCAAAACATCATACCAAAACGAAAACAGCCAAAGGTAGCAGCAACCGCTGAACAGTTCCGACAATCATGCGATGGGGAACCGCTCAGTCCGTTCGAGATCAAATTGAAATCCAGTATGAAGAGGCCAACCCTCATGCGCCAAAAGGATATCAGCGTAACGTCGGATATGGACGTGGTAAGTCTGGATTCACCTTCTCAAGAAAAACACGTGACGTTCATACCACAAGTCAACAGCAAACCAGGAGACCTGGAAATACGAAAAAGGATATTCCAGAAAGATTCGGAATATTTTGACACATTTGAATCAGATTGCAGTCCGGAAATCTTGGATTCACCTTCTCAAGACAAACACGTGACGTTCATACAAGAAGTCAATAGCAAACCAGTAGACCTCGAAAAACGAAAGAGAGCATTCAGGAGACGCGATACGGAATATTTTGACGCATTTGAATCAGTTTGCAGTCCGGAAATATTCAAATCATTTGACTATAGTCCAGAAACTATAAAATGATAATGACTACGATTCCGCTTCTCATTCATGCAGCTTCCAATAGTCTGCATTGGTCAACATGGTCTCCTTTATGGAATACAGTTGTTCTGGCGATGAAACAGAGGTAATGGGACAGTTCCAGATAACTGCAGGGTCCGAGAGGGACGAGGAAGTGTCGTAAATACCTATATTTGATCATATAGCTTTAACGTTCCACATATCTGTGATAACCAGATGTTTTATGACGGGGGAAAACTTTCCTTCCGCTATTGTTCGTTGTTGAAATAAAATTTTAAACTCATAAATCAGACAATTGCATTTTGCGTTTTATTCATTATATTTTGATCAAGGCATTCCTACGTGGGTACATGTGAAAAGTCATAAAGTATGCAAATGTAAAACGATCACCGTCAAGGGGGAGGTAGACAAATTTAGATAGAATTTGTTTTATTTTTTATTACCGATAAAAAAATCCATCAAACCGATAATTCCACAAAAACGAAATTACACATGTTGTCTAAATTACTATTTCTTTGGCATCGGGGGTAAAAAAAATATTTGATTCGAGTCGAGGAACCCACCCATCAAAGCTCAGAATGATCAGATATCGATTTTTGAAGTTTGTTAATTTTTTGAGATGTGGGCCAGAACCTCGTGCTCAAACAGACAAATTGCGGATGTAAGATGGATAACTCGAAATCAAGTGGTTATTATTGTTAATAGCAACAACTTGATTTTCGAGTTAACAAACTTCAAAAATCGATATCTGATCACTCTGAGCTTTGATGGGTGGGTTCCTCGACTCGAATCAAATATGTTTTACCCCCAAAGCCAAAGAAATAGTAATTTAGGAGCGTCTAATCGGATTGAGTACCTTTAAATTCATACCAGTCATGGTATCATTCGCGTGGTCCATTTATAAATCCGTTTCTAAAATATTTCTCAATGCTCCGATCTGTCTAATGTTATGTGTACTTTTATGATTTGATCAGGCATTAATCAATTTGACAAGATGACATGCACTGATCAACACTCGAAATCTCATTATCAAAAATAGCTCATAATGAGAATAAGAACAAGGTCAGTCTGAATTTTCAACGTCATTGATGATTATTTTATGATTCAACAGTTCCCACTAGGAAGGTATTAGGTTCCTTCAATGTATTATCGACTCCATCGTTTCAATTCATGTGGTCACCTGTATACGACAATCATGTATAGGCGTATATTACATAGATCGGAAAGTCGATGTTGGAGCGCATAAATATGCCTTACTTGATAGTTATATATATATATTTAAAAAAAAATCTTCTCCTCTGAGGTAGGTGACTGCCGACGTGAAGAAAGGAATAGTTTGAAAATTAGAAAGGTATCCGTTCATTGTTGAATATTTATTGCATGTATGTACATACAGCTATACCGGTTTCAGCACATCTTGCCTTTTCAATAGCTTGGAGTCATCAGTGACAAATTAAGGAAATATAAGCAAAACATGAACATACCATAACCCAAAAATGTTGGAGAACAAAGATACAGAAATATAGGTACACATATACATTCGCGTCATACCAACACAAAGCCACACTCGAGCACGGTGTGACTAAACACCGCCCGCGGACCAGCCCGGACCCCCCATATGGACTATATGAGTTATTGTAAGGCCAATATAAGTGCAGGGGTGTCATGGAAACCCACTCAGGGTCGCTATTAACCCTCAAAATGCCGGCATCGGCGAAAATGTTCGCCGTGAAATGAAGCTAACAGCCCGGACCGCCCCAGTCTGGAGTAAACTACATACCCACCACATATAAAAAATAGTGGGTCTGACGACCTTTCGTTCAGTTTTCATTTCCCAAACCCGGGATTCCTTGTAATTACCGCCAATCAAAACTTAGCTCCAAGAAATGTGTGCCCCAATAAAAAACTAGTAACATGTCACGTGCTTTCGGTGTGGAAATTCCGAAGGTGTGGCTAAATGTTGTTAAAATAGTATCCATGACGTCATGTTATACCAGAAGAGAAATTCACAAATCGACAAATAAAGTAGATTGTTGACGAGCGGTCGAAAGTTTAAAATCAAGAATCACCGGAATTTGGATTGCAGGAAACTGTAATTAGGGTACAACTGGCCAATCGTTGGAGCTAATAATACGGCTGTGTAAGGTCGGGAGGGTTTCGGTGGGGTTGGTGGTAGAATTGTGTTGCTCTTCGCTGGTTTTGGCTGCGGTGGTACTACTGCCGGTACTGGGGAACTGATAGATCGTTTTGTTATGTCATTTAACTTTTTTTTAGTTCTGGAGTTGTTTTAGCAAATAGTCCCGACATTCATGTATTTTTGATTCGTGGCCGTTGATTTGTGTTATTTTTTGACAACATGGTCGACAAATCGCCTGGCCAATCTAAAAAATAATTCGTTCTGAGTCCAAGAGATCCACATAAATTGACATTTTTTTATAATTTCAAGAAGATCTGTCTTAGTTATTGTACATATTATTTTGGATCCCGGAAGTTAGCTGTTTCCCTTTATTGTCAGTAAAACAACCGCCGAACGAAAAGTCACAAACCCTGCAACTATTAATTCCGATTCTTAGAATCGGATTCACAGGGTTGAAGCGGCCATGACGGCACTGGCACGTGACCATGTTTACGCCTGTCAATCACAACTAATTTCAGATTTATATTTAGTGCCGTGTGACGTAATTTGGGGGAATCCCACTACCGTTCAGAAATGAAAAGTTGATGGGAATGCAATAGACTCAGTATCAGTATGAATCTGAGTGTATGTTTACATAGACTGGGAACGCCCCTGCTGCGTTCAGGTGTGATTTTAGTATCCATACATGTGCGAGTGTGTCAACGAAACCCAAATACGCACGGGAGTGGTCAAGGTCAAACGGAAGTGTCGTTTATTAACCCCTAAACTTCCCAGATTCAGCCAGAATTAAAAAATTGTGCCCCCAATAAACAAATTCACAGCCCGGACCCCCTTAATGTCCTCGTACTTCTAATAACTCCTTACATATATGTGTTGTGGAACTACCCTCGACTACACTCACGAAGATACAAGGGCGAGACGCCCACGAATGCCTGGCAATTAACCCCCAAAATGCCGCCATCGCCGATTATGTTTACCGATAACGACGCTGCAGGGGTGTCATGGAAACCCACTCAGGGTCGCTATTAACCCTCAAAATTCCGGCATCGGCGAAAATGTTCGCCGCGAAACGAAGCTAACAGCCCGGACCGCCCCTGCTGCGACCAGGTGTGATTTTAGTATCCATACCTGTGCGGGGGTGTTAATGATACCCAAATACGCACGGAGATTGGTCAAGGTCAAACGGAAGTGCCGCTTATTAACCCCTAAACTTCCCAGATTCAGCCAGAATTACAAAATTGCGCACCCAATAAACAAATTCACAGCCCGGACCCCCTTAATGTCCTCGTACTTCTAATAACTCCTTACCTATGTGTTGTGGAACTACCCTCGACTTAGGGGTTAATAAGCGGATCTTCCGTTTGACCTTGACCACTCTCCGTGCGTATTTGGGTTTCATTAACACCCCCGCACAGGTATGGATACTAAAATCCCACCTGGACGCAGCAGGGGCGGTCCGGGCTGTTAGCTTCATTTCGCGGCGAACATTTTCGCCGATGCCGGCATTTGGAGGGTTAATAGCGACCCTGAGTGGGTTTCCATGACACCCCTGCACTTATATTGGCCTTACAATCACTCATATAGTCCATATGGGGGTCCGGGCTGGACTGGGATGGTCCGGGCTGTCAGCGTCGTTATCGGTAAACATAATCGGCGATGGTGGCATTTTGGGGGTTAATTGCCAGGCATTCGTGGGCGACTCGCCCTTGTATCTTCGTGAGTGTAGTCGAGGGTAGTTCCACAACACATAGGTAAGGAGTTATTAGAAGTACGAGGACATTAAGGGGGTCCGGGCTGTGAATTTGTTTATTGGGAACGCAATTTTTTAATTCTGGCTGAATCTGGGAAGTTTAGGGGTTAATAAGCGGCACTTCCGTTTGACCTTGACCACTCTCCGTGCGTATTTGGGTTTCATTAACACCCCCGCACAGGTATGGATACTAAAATCCCACCTGGACGCAGCAGGGGCGGTCCGGGCTGTTAGCTTCATTTCGCGGCGAACATTTTCGCCGACGCCGGCATTTGGAGGGTTAATAGCTACCCTGAGTGGGTTTCCATGACGCCCCTGCACTTATATTGCCCTTAAAATCACTCATATAGTCCATATGGGGGGTCCGGGGTGGACCGGGATGGTCCGGGCTGTCAGTGTCGTTATCGGTAAACATAATCGGCGATGGCGGCATTTTGGGGGTTAATTGCCAGGCATTCGTGGGCGACTCGCCCTTGTATCTTCGTGAGTGTAGTCGAGGGTAGTTCCACAACACATAGGTAAGGAGTTATTAGAAGTACGAGGATATTAAGGGGGTCCGGGCTGTGAATTTGTTTATTGGGGGCGCAATTTTTTAATTCTGGATGAATATGGGAAGTTTAGGGGTTAATAAGCGGCACTTCCGTTTGACCTTGACCACTGTCCGTGCGTATTTGGGTTTCATTAACACCCCCGCACAGGTATGGATACTAAAATCACACCTGGACGCAGCAGGGGCGGTCCGGGCTGTTAGCTTCATTTCGCGGCGAACATTTTCGCCGATGCCGGCATTTTGAGGGTTAATAGCGACCCCTGAGTGGGTTTCCATGACACCCCTGCACGTATATTGCCCTTAAAATCACTCATATAGTCCATATGGGGGGTCCGGGCTGGACTGGGATAGTCCGGGCTGGTCCGGGCTGTCAGCGTCGTTATCGGTAAACATAATCGGCGATGGCGGCATTTTGGGGGTTAATTGCCAGACATTCGTGGGCGACTCGCCCTTGTATCTTCGTGAGTGTAGTCGAGGGTAGTTCCACAACACATAGGTAAGGAGTTATTAGAAGTACGAGGACATTAAGGGGGTCCGGGCTGTGAATTTGTTTATTGGGGGTGCAATTTTTTAATTCTGGCTGAATCTGGGAAGTTTAGGGGTTAATAAGCGGCACTTCTGATTGACCTTGACCACTCTCCGTGCGTATTTGGGTTTCATTAACACCACCGCACAGGTATGGATACTAAAATCCCACATGGACGCAGCAGGGGCGGTCCGGGCTGTTAGCTTCATTTCGCGGCGAACATTTTCGCCGATGCCGGCATTTTGAGGGTTAATAGCGACCCCTGAGTGGGTTTCCATGACACCCCTGCACGTATATTGCCCTTACAATCACTCATATAGTCCATATGGGGGGTCCGGGCTGGACTGGGATAGTCCGGGCTGGTCCGGGCTGTCAGCGTCGTTATCGGTGAACATAATCGGCGATGGCGGCATTTTGGGGGTTAATTGCCAGACATTCGTGGGCGACTCGCCCTTGTATCTTCGTGAGTGTAGTCGAGGGTAGTTCCACAACACATAGGTAAGGAGTTATTAGAAGTACGAGGACATTAAGGGGGTCCGGGCTGTGAATTTGTTTATTGGGGGTGCAATTTGTTAATTCTGGCTGAATCTGGGAAGTTTAGGGGTTAATAAGCGGCACTTCTGATTGACCTTGACCACTCTCCGTGCGTATTTGGGTTTCATTAACACCACCGCACAGGTATGGATACTAAAATCCCACATGGACGCAGCAGGGGCGGTCCGGGCTGTTAGCTTCATTTCGCGGCGAACATTTTCGCCGATGCCGGCATTTTGAGGGTTAATAGCGACCCTGAGTGGGTTTCCATGACACCCTGCACTTATATTGGCCTTACAATCACTCATATAGTCCATATGGGGGGTCCGGGATGGTCCGGGCTGGTCCGGGCGGTGTTTAGTGACACCCCTCGAGCACAGTCACGCCAATTAGCTAACAGATGAATGAACAGTATGTACAAGAAAACTAAGATGCATGCATCAGGTCGGCCGTGAACTATCTACCATAGAATTGTTGTAGCTATCGATTATACATTTTGGAACACCTGTCTGTATGTATGTGTGTATGCATGAATGCATGTGTGTATGTGTTATAGACTCTAACACTGCTCGACTGATCCGACTCGGATTTGGTATTTAACGTGTCAACTTGACCTCGCTCATAGGCATGTTTCTGGACCTTGACCGATCCGACTAAAAATTTGTGTGTAGGACTACTTCGATCCCGGGAGCAATATTGACGGGTCCAATTTCACGTGGGACCATGTTCTCGAACGTGCTGATGTAGGCATGTTTCTGGACTATTTGGACGGGTCAAATCTTGATCCCGACCTGACTTTGACATTCAAAAAGATCAATTCAAGGTCAAATCTGGTAAAACGAAGTATTTCAACGAAATATAATACCTACTGTTACTTTTGTCCCAGGAGTGTTTCGGGTGGGTCAAATTATGACCCTGACCTGATCTTGACATACAAAATTGTCAAATCGGGTAAAGCCGGGCGGATTTCGACGGGTACTTTTGTCGTGACTTTTGTCCGGGGAGTGTTTTGGTCGGGTCAAATCGTGACCCGACATGACGTTCACCTTTAAAATGGTCAATTCAAGGTTAAATCGCGCAATTCTCCGAAAATCAGAGGGGAACATCCCGGACGAAGTAGGGTCCACCAGCTACTATTATATATTTCTAGATTTAGTTACAAACTAAATACCTGTATATTGTACAAAGAAATGTTTGACAAATATATCTGTATCAATATTACCATACGGGTCATTAAAATAGATACGACGAAACAAATTTTGAAGGGTGCATGGTATCAGGTAAATTTTTATATTTCAAATGATGACAGGAATGCGGAAAGTTGAAGTACCTACGTAATACTGGCTATCCGAATGAAGAGATATACATGTATATAAAAACCAAAATAGAAGATGACTGCTGGCGACAATGTTTTCCAAAAAAATTCAAAGCATTCGATAGCTCCCATCTAGTTGTCAGCCCGAAGATCAATATAAAGTGTGGTGACTATCAGATGAGGGATATGACTGTACAGTTGCTAAACAATTCAGTCACGCAAAAGAGGATCAAACAGTAAGATACCAAATTGCTGCCTGTGGTAATGTTTTTAACGAAATTCGGGAAAATTAGTTTACTCTCCCCCTGGTTATCCAGAAGATCATTGTGGAATCTGGTGACGATCGGACAAGGGGTGTCGTCTGTAGGATCAACCAAATTATTTAGCCATAAAAATAGTAAAATTCAAGATCACCGCTGACAGTGATGTCTTCACAAGGACAGCTTGAGAACAAAACATGGCTCACATCTAGCGGTGACCCAAACTATCCACATGAGAAAAAGTTCTCCAATAAAAGCTGGCTGCAGGGTGCGCCAATTGATTCAAATTCGAAATTTAACAGGGTGTACTGCTTGTGGCCATGTTTTCCCCGCAAATTTGATAGACTGATGGACAAAACCACTGAATCCGTTGAATCAATATACATGTATACATGGATTAATGTATATGCATTGTTATACACAGTACTGGTATATAAAGGTACTGAAAATAACAATATTACTAGTATACACAAAATAAACCATATATCATGGCTATGGGTTCTAATATCCGAATATGACAGCTGATAACTTGGTGTGAATTGAAGAGTGGTGGTGTCTCACGCATATCTAACCCTCCATGTTAGAAACATGCCATTAAATGTCATAAGTATAATCTAGCTTGAGGACAGAAGTTATCCATAAAAACCCCCCTTAATTCAACCAGGTCCTCGCGCGATGTATGGTCGATCACATGATGATCTAGGGGGGATTAGAATTGTTGTATAAAAACAGCACTGCATGTAAATATAAAATAAAATAGTGCTACATCTTATTACAGATTATTGCCATATATAATCAGTGACTATACAGACAGTCTGACAAAATAAAGTTTCAGTGACCCTCTATCCGAAGAGGGGAATAATTCCATCTGTTACAGTCAATGGAGCAATTATGAATCTGGAAAGGTGAAATTTCTAAGTAATACTAGATATCGACATGACGCGATAACATATAACGTAAATGCAATATGGCCGCTGGCGACCATTTTTTCCTATAAAATTAAAAAAATATTTGATAGCTCTCATCTGATAGATCAATATCAAGATAAATATGAAGTTTAGTGATGATCGGATGAGTGAAGTGGACTGTGCTAAACGGTTTAGTAATGCTTAAAAAGATTTTTACCTTAATATTTTTATGTTCACTTTATAAACTTCACTGAGTCATCTTTGTCATGTATTGAGTTTGATATCTGTTGTTAACAGTTTATAAATCATGTATGTCTCATGTTTGTTATTTTAATTTATGTGTTTATTATCATTAAATAAAGTTGAATTCCTTAAACAGATTCTTACCTCAATGTTTTTATGTTCACTTTATAAACTCCACTGAGTCATCTTTGTCATGTATTTAATTTGATATCTTTTGTTAACAGTTCATAAATTATGTATGTCTCGTGTTCGTTATTATATTATATACACTTTATAGTGTGTTTCAGAACGAAAACAAAATGAATAAAATCAACAAATTTGTAAATTTAAAAACAATTCAAACGTTGTTGTATTCCATGTCCCAGCCCGGACATATACACCAAATTTCAATAATATTCATTGAGAAACAACGGACCAAACGCCATATAACACCCCGTATGCATCTTTTATTCCGAGTTGGCCTTTTATTCCGAGTTGGCACGCGCCGATTGGGCGAGTTAGCCCATGGGGCGAGTACGCCGATTCCGACACCTTTTCTATTTGCAGCAGGTTAAGTTTACGCGTAATTTAATTTACAAAGTTCCCCAATTGGTATCGTAAATAGAGCGACCTTATTTGACAGAGAATGCCTCTGTTATTGATTATAAAGTTGCTATACATTAAAAACGACAATTCACATGCTCGTTCAAGCGCAGTAGTCTATTTCCCCCATGTTAAAGGACATTCACAAATACTAAATAACGCTAAGTTACTGCCGAATGTTTTACACGACAACTGTTAACATATTTGGGCTGAATTCATCTGACGCGGTATTATTCCTCAAAATAAACAACAAAACCATCGTTACTTGGAAATGTAGTTTGGGCTAACATTTACATAAATCCTCCATATCATTATTCCGACACACACGTCAGATGAAAAAGTCACATGAAGTAACCGGCCAAATTGGCCGAAACAAGACTACGGAAAACCACACGCCATCAGCACGTACATACACACACAGGTACGCATGTACAAACTCGCACATACATACGCATATATCCACATATATACAAAACTGAATTCCACTCATCAAGTGGCGGCCACAAACCCCCTACCCACACGGACTGAATGAGCTATATAGGCTCCTGTTTGTATGAACTTGTTAGAATGCTCCACAAGAGAGCTAAGACAACACCATTCAATTATTATTATATTCCAATTAATGTGGTCACCTATATTCGACAATCGTGTTTTGGCGCATATTACATAGATCGGAAAGTCGACGTTTGAGCGCATAAATATGCCTTGCTTAGTAGTTAACACGATATATAGAATGAAATTTATTCCGCGTTTATTGTGTGTTCGTGAATGATGAGAAACCCACGTGAGTTACCGCGGTATACCTCATAAAAACTCGACGATTCGAACACCGAGAACCAAACTTCAAGGGAGAGTTCAGTCCCCTGTTACTCTGGACTGAATACTACCATCATGTACACATAATTTGAGGATTTTTTTTTATTTTAGACTTTTGTCGGTTACATTTCATTCTGCATTATTCTGAGAAAACCGAACTGTCCATATTGATTTAAATTGGCTGGGTCAAGCCACCCACAATGAACTGTAACTGACACAAAATTTAATGCAAAAATGTTATATTTAATCAGGAAAACACACATGATGGCAGTGGTCAGCGCAGCGATGGAACTGAACTGCATTGCAGCTTAACCGAGAACCTTCCCAGGAACATCGTGAATGACGTCATATTCGCGGGTTTTGATTCTCACAAGGGGGTGTGGTGGAGCAGCGGGCGCGTTAAAAACCCTCTATTTATGCCATTTGCAAATAATACATGTATTTTATCATTGTCATCTGAGTGCATGCATGAGAACCCAAGTTCATCAACATGCATGACGTAGTGCATGGTATCCCTGGGCTGCATGCAATTGGTCGGTGTTGCATGGTGGTCTATAGTTCGCAAACACACAATAACGCGCATCATCTAGAATATATATACATCCACAATTGTCAAGTTTCAAAGTAAATCCCTATATAATAGTAATACGAATTAATAGTATGTTTTATATATAGCGCTAATCACATGCATGAGCTCCAAGCTAAGCGCTTGAACATTTATATAAGCGCGTTTGCCACATGCTGGATATACACATAGGTAGATACAGACCATGCATGCGCACGGGTGTAGATATTAAGCAATATGTGATCCTCCCTAGGATATGGTATCATATAATATGTGATCCTCGTCTCAAGAGTCACTCGTGGCTCAATGAAGGCAGGATCATATATCAAAATGAGAGGATATTGTGATCCCATGAAAAGGGGATCACCATATGTGATCCTAAAATAAGAAAATATTTTTATTAACTAAATAACAGAGATATTTGAAGAAGTGTTTTTGACGAAATAACGGAAATATTTGAAGAAGTGTTTTAAAAATCACCCAAATATTTCTCGACAAACGAAGGAGTACTTCTAAAACGACAAAGGAGAACAACGTCATTGTGTTATTTATTAGCTCACCTGAGTGGAAGTAAGTCTTCGGTGGACCGTGGAGCTATAGTCATCACTCCTCGTCTGGCGTCCATCCCTCCGTTAACATGATGTTTTAGTTAGGTTATTTTAGGAATGGAATGTCCTTTGCTGATTGTGATTCAGTTTTTATTCAAATTGGGTCATCAGGGCAAATAGGGGCGGAGTCATAACTATTTTCCTCCAGAATAATTGTTAAAACGGCTTCTTCCTATGAACCATCAGTCTTATTTAGCTTACATTTGGTTTGGAGGGTCCTTGTGTGACTGGGAATTAATAAAAATTCAAACGGGATCACCGGGTCAAATAGGTGCAAGGCCAGGGATACACGTTATCCATCCGTCGTACTTCTTAAAACGTCTTCTTCGCAATAAACATCTTTCGTATTCAGCTTGTTTTGTACGAGGGTCACTGGGTTATAATTTTCTAAAGTGACGCTGTTGTTGTCAGTTTCCAAAGTTACTGCGGGAAATGTAAATTAACTGTCAATGCTGAGAAAACTAAAATAATGTTTATATCTAAAAGAAGCTTGCCAAATAATAAGACATTTCTTTACAAAGGTGAGACAATTGAAGTGGTGAAGAGCTTTAATTACCTTGGAATTATACACACAAAATCAGGCACATACTCTTTAGCGAAAAAGACTTTTATGAATAAAGCAACCAAGGCAATGTACTCTATTATATCGAAATCAAGAATTCATTGCTTGTCAGTGAAAAAACATGTTTGAATTATTTGACGCCCAAGTTTTACCAATTATGTTGTATTGTTGCGAAGTCTGGGGATCAGGGAGTAATGCAATATTTGAAAATATCCACAGAAAATTTATAAAGCATGTCATCGACTCCTAATTATATGGTATATGGTGAAAGTGGTAGACTGCCGATTGAGTACACAATTAATTTGCGCATTCTAAAATACTGGATGAATATTAAGAATATGCAACAAAGCAGATTTGGTAAAACTCTTTATTTACCAGCCCTGAATGTATGTTAATCTGAGTCAGTAAAATTTCAGTGGATAGAAAAAATAAAGGATATCCTGACAAATTGTGGTCAGATCCATCTCTGGAAAATGGAAAATATTACACTAGTACCATACTTCAAGTGCAATTTAAATAGTCAATTCCGTAATGTGTGTTTATCTGACACTGACAACTCTAATCGAGGTAACACCTATAACATTTTCAAACATCACAGTAATTTTGAAATATACTTGGATAGTTTGGATAAAAAAAATAGAATATCTCTATGTCAATTTCGTACTAGTAACCACCGCTTACCAATAGAGAAAGGTCGTTGGAACGGAACAAACATATTTTATAGATTGTGCCCCATGTGTAAAAAACGAAAACTTGGGTATGAATTTCACTATTTATTGGAACGTGAATACTTTGAAGAGGCAAGAAATCGCCCCATTCTTAGGAAATATACAGGTATAAAACACCCAACTATTGATATTCTAGACGACATACTAAATAAATTTGAAAGATGTAACATCTCTTCGCAAACTGTGCTCGTTCATCCGACTGATAAATCTTAAACTGGACACAAGTGATTAATGTGTAGCGTTACTGTTATTGGTGTTGTTGTTATTGTTGTTGTTATTGGTGTTGTTGTTGGAGTTGTTGTTGTTTTTGTTGTTTTTTTTTGTGTTGGATCAAGACTGTGTTGCTGTTAGATATAAAGATGATGACGAAGATGATGATGGTTATTATGATTATGAAGATGACTCTAATGTCAAAATTAAATTGATGATAATGATGATAAAAACGATGATGAACATGCGCCATGTCGATCGGGAGATCACTGTATGTTGTGCATATAATGCATTACGTTCCTCCTCTCCATCGTCTGTGTATATACTTTCCATTTCTCGATATCATTGTCATTATGATCAGATAATAAAGCATTCATAAAAGGGGGAGGGGCAGAAAAACGTTTCTGTCTCCGATTTTCACAAAACTTATATACATGATCATCTCCATGATATGATGAATCTAATGGTGAGGTTTAAAGCTGTCAAAAGTGGCGCCGTTCAAGTCAGGGGTGTCCTTAAAATCTTAGTCAAACCCACTGTATTTTTGTGAACTAATGTGTTAATGGTGTTCAAGTTGATCCCAATATTAAAAATAAAAAGTCAACTCCCACCACGTCGACTGTATATACGATTTAGAACATTATAACGATCGAAGTACGCGCAGTTGTAAATAAATAAATATATACTTCTTTTTTGGTGGGACGGATTAATCGTGATATACAAAATGACAATCACTCCGACATGGTACCGAGCCACTACTTATAATCTATGTATAAGAATGACTTTGAGAATACGTGTAACACTTTGGGCAAAGGTATTCTCTATTCCCACCAAATGTCCACATCAGAGGGTTTCACATCACATTAACATGGGCATCGCCGGGTAACCCTGTTAGCAGTCAATATTTTTCATTTTAAATGCAGCAAATTTTTTTGTGAATGGAGATTTAGCTTCGTAAAATATCTCTATCACTGGAATGTTGACAACTTTGTCCAAATTTATCACCACGCGATCAACTTAAGCATAAAACAAACAAAATTGCAATTGAAACATATATATGGAGCCTTTTTCGTCCAACTGTTGACATATGGTTGAAGCTCAGTTCAGCAATCACCTCGTGGGTCCGGAGTTGTGCCAGAAGAAAAACAATTAGTACAAAAAAATTCCTCATATCAAACACATGTCACTACCCGTGCCCACAACACCTTGCTCGCATGGTGGTTTATATTATGACAATGCATCATGTAGATTAAACTGGATAAAATAGACGTAATGAGCCCGTATGTATTATCAAGACAGGAGGGTGGTGACAATGGCTTTGTTTATCTCCAACGTTGTCCAAAACCTTGACCGGGTGGAAATTTACCTGACGCAACATAATTGTAAATCGCAGACCAGAAGTAAAGACACATTGTGGACTTGTTGGGGTGTGTGAAACAGACAAGTTAGCATTCAAGTGCTATGCCAACATGGAGAATGTAGCATTCTACTATAACATCATCTAAAATATCAAACAAATCGACCATACCACTCCATAGAAAACATCGTCTGAACTAAACTCAATTGTAAATATTTACTTCTCGATTCGGATAATTTCGGTCAGGTTAAAATTCAAGGGGTGGGTTCATTTGGAAATTCGGTCAAACAATCGACATAACTATATGTGCAAGGTCGTCTCTTATCATAATAACTAGTTCACTGTGCAAAGCAACTTGTAAAAGGAAAACATCTTGTGGACATACGCGCATCGTGAACAACACCAATTCAAGGTCTATATAAACGACATACCCGACGTCACCCAATCCGATACGCGAATGTTCGCAGACGATACATGCTTGACTGCCTCTCATTACGATATGGATATTCTTACAAGTGATTTAAATAACGAACTGAATAAAATTGACGAATTGGCTCATAAATGGCTGGTGACCTTTAATCCATTAAACATTGTAGCTCTATCTTACTCCCTAGTATCCGGAAATCCCCATCTCAACTTGCAATTCCAGGGAAACGACGTTTCCTTTGTAGATTCGCACACGCATTTTGGCCTGGAACTCATAAATAATCTCAAATGGAACAATATTATCTGGATAATGTAGCGAAAAAGGTTTCTGCCAGATTATCTCATTTCAGAAAGCTAAAATATAAGCTTGACTTACGTTGATATTGTCTGGGACTGTGCACCACAACAACAAACTGAAAGACTCGATCGCCTTCATAAAGATGCAGCAAGAATTGTCAGTGGATTAACGCGCTCTGCCTCCGTTAAAGATTTAATGCTTGAAGTTGGCTGACCTACACTACCAATAAGACGCGAATTACACAAATTACAAACGCTCTACAAAATAATAAATGTTGACGCACCTAGTTAGCTAACTATACCCCTATATACCACCACGAGCCGGCGAGGTTTCGGACTATTACTACCATTCAAATAACTTTCTTCTCAGCTGCATGTGGACACACGTCGCATTCTCGTTCCTAACATGCCCATATATACTGCCACACATCATAAATGTTACCGTACATTATCATGATTTATCTAACGGGACTATTACCATACACCACCAGATATACATAAACAGATATATATATATATGTAATATTGATAATTTGAATTATCCCAAAACCTCACTCAACAAAGAGACTTTCCGACGATCCATATAGATTCTCATTCTGTTTACCTATATAAAGATGACGGTATCTCTCGCCTGAAACCGTTGTAGCAACAGAAAACAAAATATTTTGTTCCCAATATATACCCATGGAACTGGAACTGAAACTGTTAATATGTTTTAGATAATTTGAACAGTTCAAAAAATTCCTATGGAAAGATAGTACATCTTCGATCTGATAAATCGTCTGGATTGGCTCACAACCACGACAATACTCATTTGTGATATGCCCTAAGTACTAGATTCTAAAAAGTTTTATATATGACTATAGTCTGTACAAGTGCGTGGATCTGAAATACAAGCATCTATGCTATTACGTATAGTTATACTTGTTTTAGGGGGTAGCAGGAAGACAGCCCGATAGGGCTAAGCTACCCCCGACAATACACTGTTATAATTTATTATGTATTACTGCCACTGTGTCATTCGTGTGTATTGTAAATAAACTATCCTATCCTATCCTATCCTGGCGACTTCTACACATATTATTGCGAAACTAAACATTGTTCATGCCAAAAATGTGCCCAACTTGGAAAAAACTCCCCGACATTGTAACCAAAGCTGAAAGCTTACATGAATTCAAGATATTCCTCAAAATTATATACTACATACCCAAACCCCCTAACTACTATTATTATACCGGTCCCAGAAGAAAAATATATAATACATACAACACAGGCTTAGAACAAATTAATGCATCACTGTATACAATATCACCGACATCCTAAAAGGTACACCAAACATTAGTAATAACAAAACCAAATTAATATTTGCAGAAGTTCAAAAATATATAGTCGCTACAAACCGCTTTACCAATTAACAAATTCACAACCTCTGTGTCAACGTCACGCGCGATCGCCGTAATTTTAGTACCCCAAAGCTACTACTAAACTAACTAACGCATTTCTCCACTGCCAACAATCAGTAATCAACCAAATGGACTCACCTATCGAACCTGGATCTGATACATATCAAACAATTTAAACATATATGCTATCTTGTATGGGGAAGGGAGCTATCTAAGTTGTATAACTTGTGCCCCAATCCCAATTGTACATTAATGATACAATAAAATATGTTTAAACTATATAAATATAAGAAATTAATAGAGCGGATGTGTACTTCGCGGTTCATGCAATGTGTACCAATGACCACAGCACCGCGTCCCTCAATAACACACACATAAACCACATTAACTTCTTAAGTAAATCTACCAGATTTGATACAAAGTACATTAAAATAATTTAATCATATAAGCTGTCAGTTCACAAAATATTGTAAAATAATTGGTTGTCTTAATTAGCCATTAACCCTTTGATGACTGGAGCTTCCTCATTTTTTGCGAAAACCCTGCATGTGCCAATGCATTTTCTTATATACTACTGACATTTTGCTAAGGATCACCCATATATTTTGTAATATTTTATATAATATAGCAACATTGAACATAAATCGTCCTTTTAATAGTTGATTATTATATCTGCCTCTTATTTAATGGGTGTAGCAAATGTTCAGTGGCGTATATTTGCTAAATGGGGAGATGGAATCAGACTACCCCCATTTTGATGAATTTCAATAATTACAAACAAGCAACTAAAATGTATTGAATACAATTTTATTCACCAAAAAACAACGTCAGTACTTGGTGTGACCTCCGCGGGCATCCAGAACAGCTTGGCAACGCCTCCGCATCCCATGGACCATGTGGCGGAAGATGTCTTGAGGAAGGTTCCTCCATTCCTCAACCAGTGCTTGATCCAGCTGTTGTAGAGTTGTCGGTTGGACTGGTCGAGCTGTTATTGCAGTCTGCAGCCGGCCCCAAGCATGCTCTATGTGATTGCGATCCGGTGATGCCGCTGGCCAGACCATCAGCTCGATTCCTCCCTCCTGAAGGTATCGGTTTACCAGTATGGCACGGTGTGGTCTGGCGTTGTCGTCCATCAGTACGAAATCTTCGCCGACAGCACCCGCAAACGGCCGCACGATTGGGTTCAGAATTTCATCCCGGTAACGCTGTGCATTCAGGGTGCCGTTCTGGATGACATACAGGTCAGTGTTGCCGTCCGTAATCATCCCACCCCACACCATAACCGAGCCGCCACCATAGCGGTCATGTTCCCTCACTGTAGCATCCGTGAATCTCTTATTTCGCCTCCTCCAAACCAAAACACGTCTGTCGAGGAAACCTAGACTCATCTGCGAACAGCACGGTCGACCACTGTTGTACTGTCCAGTTCACATGTTCTGTGCTCCACTTTACCCGGTGTTGCATGTGCCGTGGTCGCAAAATAACGCGAACTGCGGCACCCCTGGCACGTAAACCAGCAGCGTGAAGTCTATCGCGGATGGTCTGCGTCGCACTTCTGATCCCAGCCGCATTTTGGAGGTTCCGTTGCAGTGATGTGGCATTCATGGTACGGTTCCAAGTCGCTGTTATCCTCAGATAACGGTCTTGGCGTTCCATCGTGATCCGCTGACGACCTCCACCGTGTCTTCTGTTTGCACTACCATGTGTGTTGTAGCGATTCCACGACCTGGAGACAACGCTCTGGCTGACACCTAGGTCTGCAGCAACCTGCCTCTGTGATCTTCCAGATTGGAGCATCCCCAGCCCTCTGGCCAATTCTTGCGCGCTTAAATGACGCCGACGAACCATAGTAAACGTTGGTGAACTCTTACAATCGATGTCCAAGTCGATTTGGCAATAGACATGCGTGTAGAACACTGATTTGTACACGGACGGATTTTGAACCAAATCACGAAAAACATGGTGACCCACTTCTTTGCTGAACAGATCTCACCACGGTCAATTACACACCGTCGCAACAATAACACTGAACAATTGATCACTCATCTCCATTACAGTAAGATACGGAAGGTGGGAATTGCATACTAGTATATAAATATGACCATTATATGGGTGATCCTTAGCAAAATGTGAGTAGTATATATAGGAGAATACATTGGTCTAACAATATTTACCCTGATCTTGTAAGCCAGTGCATTCTATAATATATGCGAGCCGCCTGGGCGACTCGCATATATAATAGAATGCACTGGCACAGGGTCTTTGATGCTGCAACAACGCATGAAAGGGTCATATGGTTTGCCACAAAGCCGACACACCCCATCCTCCTGGGAGACTGCATTTGCCAATAACTTTGACGCTTCCAGAAATTAAAATTTATGTTGAGGATAACATCAACAGGCGTACCAGAGTGGGAATATGTTCAGTGAGATAAAATTATTTGCGAAATTGAGCAAGCATATTTTCCAGTTTTCTTCTTGAACATTTGATATTTGCCGAGTCACTAATTGTTTCCACGTGCCCTTCAATGGAAAGTGTCCTGTTTCAACAAAGGACGACAAATGAGATGTAAGATCATATTTCTCTAAAATGGCAATTAATTCTGAAATGGACGAGGAATGAATGGCTGTGCACCCATTCACATGCCTCTCGGTGCGATATAGAACATTTCTTTTGAGGCTTTGTCAGAATCTGTCTATGAGGTCGCTGCAGTCCCGAGAAGCCATAGAACAACGTCCGTTCTTGCTCTGTACGGGAGCCCCCGAATTTGCTTTAAACAAAAGCTATGCGTTTTTCAGTGAATGTGCGTTTGTGGCAGATATACCGCACAAGAAAACCATAATCAGAAATGGTAACGCCCTCAAGATAATATTATTAGGCATAAATATAAATTATAATATAAAATATATTGGTTACATGAATGCACCGCCTCAGAATTCCGTTAAAACTATAGCCCTAGTCCTTCAAATTATTACCAAAAAAACCTACGGCTTATTACTGCAGGTTTCTCCATTCACCACACCAGAAAGCCTCTAAATGCGGATCAAAAATCGGAGGCATTGTGTTCCCGCCATGAAATCTTCACGAGTAGCCCAGCCATTGTTCATACTTAAACATCGAAAGCAATTAACGCGGTCATAATAGTTACATATTGCAACTATCAGATATCCAGCGATTACACACCCCACGAAAAACCGAAATGTGTTGACCAATATCCAATCGCTATAGCTCAATTTGACACGGCAAGATTAGCCTTCATACAATATCCTAAACACTAAAGAGGGTGGTAAATAGCTGGAACTCTCTGCCAGACTTCACTGTTGAGGGTCCAACACCCGATCAATTCAAAAATATACATAAACTCATTCTTCTATTATATAAAATACGAGTTCGACGACAAGTAATATGTTCAAGTAACTCACAAGAAAATATGGAATGACGATACATATATTTGTAAACAAACATTGCAAATAATGTTATTGGGACGTAAAGTCCAAAGACTTGTTCCGTATTATGATGATGATGGTGATGATGATGATGATGCTGATGATGATATAATTGATAGAACAAACCATTATTATGATGATCGTGTCGTTATTTGTTTAAAATACGTATCAATTGACATATACGCACCCTTACCCTCATTAAAATCAACATATTTCGAACATTTTAGGGGACTTCCGCGAAGTCGGTGATCTCCGCAAATAGGGACCTACTGTAAATTGTCACACCGATCAGCACCTAATTAACGAACCGGTGGCTGACTCGGCTGTATCCGAATAACCTCTTTAAAATACGTATCATTTGAGATATACGCATCCGTTCCATCATTAAAATCAACATATTTTGACCAATTTAGGGGACTTCTGCGAATTCGGGACATCCGCAAATATAATCTCCGCAAATAGGACCTACAGCAAATTGTCCCACCGATCAGCACATAATTAACGAGACGGTGGCTAACTCGGCTGTCTCGGACAAAACACTCTTTAAAATACGTATCAATTTTACAAATTATCTTTTTCATTTCTTCTATTTGTAATTGGCATAGCTTATCGCAAACCAAAATTAACGACAATAAACGAAATTGAAATTCCAACTTTTACCGAATCGGAGTAGCACTACAACTTTTAATGCGTCCTAAAACAACCGGACTCGGGGTCGCACTACAACCTTTAATGCGTCCCCAAAAAAAACCCCATAATCTATAAATAAAACGCACAGCGAACCATAGGTATCTAGAATTTGGACATTAGTATACACCCGAGTGCGTAATAAGAATTCGGACCTACAAATTCCTCACGGCAGAAGGATGGTGTTATACAAAGTATTCGAGCTGAGTGGGGTTAATCCACCAGCATACATTCCAGCGTTACTAAGCATAAAATATGTTGATCTGATTTTATTACAGATGCTCTCGGTTAGACTGTTTGAAAAACTGTTCTCTTCAAGAGTGATACCGAGATGGATGACACAATCTGATTCGTGAACTGGTTTTTCGTTTAGCATCCATGTTGTGGTATTTCTATATTTCCGAGCAGAACAGCTTTCATTAAAAAACTACGACTGTGCACTTATCTTGATGGTATATAAATCTCCATTCCTTACCGAAAGAGTTACATATGACACACAGACGCTGTAACCCGGACGGTGTTAGTGATTGAAGTGTTATATCGTCAGCTTGCGTTGGAGCGGCACAGAATGCGAAACCCAATCGCAAGCCAATTTTACTCCTTTGAAATTCATGGATCAGATCATATATGCATATCAAATAGATGAGAGGGGAAATAATCCTCCTTGGCTTGTTCCCTGATGTATATCTACTGGACGTGAGACCTCATTCTGTTCGTCTTTTATTGAATGCCATAAAGAAAGCATTTATGTTCATCTCAGCTAATTCATCAAGCTTTTCATTAATTTGCTGGAGATATATCATTGGACTTCCGAAATTCGTATCAGAAAATGCTTTTTCATTCTTTGTATGCTTTATAAGCAGGGTGTGATTCGTGTCTGGGTCTATCAACATAAATCCAATCTCGCCTCCTCAGGACCATTTCTTTGTGTAGCTCTTTATATTAAGAGTTTCATTCCAAAATGGCCTGAGCTGTCGATTGAATTTGCTTGGTGGGATTCCTGTATATGCTGCCTCTCATGCCACCTACACGATTGGTTATAATATATATCTAGATCTTCCACGTCTCTGAGACTCTGATGTTGCAATATGGCAGATTTGTATTGATATGATGTTGATAAGCATTGATTATGTCGGGTGAAGTCGTTACTCGTTTCCAATTTATTTGGAGAAGTTATACAATATGTGTTCGGTGTATAATACCGTATGTCGTATGATATCTGAAGAAAGATACGATGATTAGACACATTGGTGACCGAGTCATCCAAAACTTCGATGCGACACACTCGGTGCATCTCGCATGTTGGTAAAATAACATGATCAATTGTTGTGCCAGGGTCACCGTCGGCGGATACAAACGATGTTTTGTTGCCTTGTTGCCGACGCAGCCAGACAAACAGTGCACACAAATTTGAGGTTGGATTTATTTACAAATTCCGTGAAAGTTCTAGAATCTCGTTTATCGAGGTTTCCATTAACATATTCCATGAGTATTAGGTGTCCAAGCGCTCGGAATGCATATATTATATCTTTTAGTTGCTGTATGTAATCTTTATAGTGCTGAACTGAGTAATTGGTGGATGGTAGGTATACCTGGAATACGTCCTATCACCAGCGAAATCAAGCACGGTTACTCGATCGTTCATGGTTTACTTCCAGTATAAGTAAACACCTCCTTTATATCTACCTCTCTGTATAGGTAAGCGCTGAGACGAGTCACACACTACATGATTGTTATACAAAAGTGAGTGTTGTGTGTGTACATACAGTCAGTGTTCAGATATGCCACATATACCAATATTGAGGTCAGATAATAGATTAGCCAAGTATATGTTACTCGATAAAATGCCAGTACCATTCCATGTAGCCATGTTCAACATAACACATGACAGGAGGGTATAATCAATGAACAATTGAGTTGATGTGGATTTGCACATACATCAATATCAAGATGCAATCAGGGGGGGGGGGGGGTCGGAACAAATTACAGGATACAAGGACCGTGTGGGTGGGTGTCCCCGAGCCCGGAATGCAGATTTTTTCTGATGTCATGCAATGTTTTTCCAAAATCATTTCTACGACAAATTACAGCTTCAAAATGAATTGAAACAATCAGATTCATATAGTAGTGCATGCTATAGCCTTATACAAGTGAGGGGGCTATATATTTTAATTTTTTGTCCACAATGTTTCCATTTAACAGTTGAAACCATGGGGTGGGTCCGGTTTTGGTCGAGGAATAAAATTGCAGTGAAAAAAAAATCCATTCTCATCATTTCTCATAGTTTATCATGGCTTTTTAAACTTAGTATACATAGAGGATACCTGCGTGTTTTGAGTGAATACCGGCAGTATATCATGAGTGGTCACAGTGAGATACTGGAATCATCATGAGTGGCACACCAGTTAGGCCACGAGTTAAAGGCCACGAGTGATGATTCCAGTATCTTACTGTGACCACGAATTTTACTAATTCCGGTATTCACTCAAAACACGAAGATTTTCTTTTTATTATATGCGCTATTTACTAAAATAGATCGCGGAATTAATTCAAAATCGAACTGATTCCGATTCACATCGGCAATACAATTTCTGCACAACAAACAGAGAGACCACGTGGTTCAATAAAATACTGTCGATAACTCAGAATACACATGCTTCAAATGTGCGTAATATATCAGATAACTTTATTTCAAATATACCAACTTACTTGCTTGTGTACTATTAGCAATGTGGCCAGCTGTAAAAAAGCCGAAAAACCGTTGGCCTCATTTGTTTATATTAATGATATCAGTCAAGATATTGAATAAACGATAATTACAGTGACCACGTGGTCGAAGTACATGGTCGATATCGATACATGACTACAGTGACTTATATAAGTCACATAATATCGTGTTGTTCACTGATTGGAGCATTAAAAGGCTCCAGATTCAATCTTAGGGCATCTAATTTTCAAAATTTTCCGGGGGAGGCCCCCTGACCCCATCCCGCGGCGTACTCTCTCCCCTCAGGCCTTCGGGAGATGCCTTTGGCATCTCCTGCTGGGATACTACTCGCCCCGACATTTTGTAGGAGAGCTACTTGCCATTCGCCTAGAATGATTTTAAGGGGAGCTCCTCATTGCTCACCAGTGATTTCCCACATGGAGAGGACTGGAACTGTGTTTATTTAATCAATTGATGGTGTTTTTACTTTACAAATGCACATATTTTAACCTATTGCTAATAATGGACACAACTATCCTGTTAAAGTGGGTATTTTATCTTTATAACCATAAATATTTGGGTTTTTAAAGGTTTTGACACTGGTTTTGTTGGCATATTTTTCAGCCATGTGCTTTGTTTATTTTTTGTGGGTGTACTTGATCAGCGTTCTCTCAGTTTCGGTGAAGACACAATGAGAGACCCTTACCCTGCCAACAACACATTATTTAGTAGAGTTTACAAGATTTTCATCAATTTTGGGGGTGGGTGTCCCAGACCTGGGTGGAAAAAACTTACACTCCCGGGGTGGTAGGTCCCCAAAACTGAAAAACACAAAATTTCCACCTTGTATCCGTAATTTTGTTCCTGACCCCCCCCCCCTGATACAATACGTATAATATGCGTGATTTATGCATTTTGTAAGTGTATGACATGTATATACTAATATTTTAGTTTAGAAAGGCAATCAGGCGGGCTGTATTGTGGTGAATTCGTCATATGGCAACCAGTCTGTGCACGTGATGTATCTGGGTCAGCAATCTGGTCCTTTACATAATTCGGCATGTGAGTATAGTACGTTAAAGCGTGCTGTGCGTGTGCCGTCTGGTCTTGGCTTCAAGACCCGAATTAAGGAAAACTTAACATCCAAGTCGAACAGAATGTTTGAAATTGCTTGTGTGGTATAATCTCTCATTTCCCCCAAAGGGGATATATAATACGCGGAACTTCGTTTACCCTGTGTCAAGAAATTTTGCTTGGGCATCACGGAGTAAATGTTAGCCCGAAGTTAATATTTCTTTTCTTTGTTATCACATGGAATCGTATTAATCCAGCCCCGAATCGCATAATACCAGCCCAAATATATTGGCAGTGTGTCGTGACTAAAAACTGCTAGGATCCGAATCAGCCCAGACCGGCCGCATTGTTTTTATGCGGGATTTTAGAGACCAGAACAATGCGGGATTTCATGAAAAACCCTACACGCACTCTTTGGGGATAATAACCTCATGGGCCGTCTGGGACGATTTTAGTGGACAACACACGCACGGATGGGGGCTGCGGCCGCGCGTAGGTGTCGCTATTAACCCCTAACTTTCCAGAATTTCAATATTATCACAATCGTACCATGCACGAAGAACTCCACATATGTCGGTATAGCGGAACTAGCGCCCCTGTAGATTCGCGAAGTAATAAGGAATATTGCCCAACATATCCTGGCAATTAGCCCTCGATATGTCACCATCGCCGATTATGTTCGCCGCAAATGAAGCGAATATGTGTCTAATTAGGATGATTTTAGTGGCCATGTAGCATAGTGCTTGTGTCTCATGACAACCCATATACGCCACTCCTTGTGTGGAAGTTAGTTTTAATGTACACTCAGACTTGTAGGGACATGAGTGACATTCATTGACATACCAAATGTAACGCTATTATTTCAACACAAAGAGTTTTAGGGTAAACGAACACTGCGTTTATATTAGTATTTATACACGAAAACCTTTAAAAATGGACAAAAACGCCCCAAAATCGCATTTTTAGAAAAATATTGTGGATTCATTGGGCCATAAGTTGATTTTCTACACACTTTTTTTGGAAATTCCTTAACAGTGTGTTTAACCATGTATATTTACGTTATTGTGAGAAATGCAAGGAATATGGATTTATATTTATTGAGTTGTATGACCTCAAATATGCTATTTCATCACGCCGGTTCTCGATCACAGGAAAATGTCCATGCAATGGAAGACACAATTTGTTTAAGAATATTTTTTTATTTTTGTCTTGTCAACCATAGATGCATAAAGAAATAATTTTTGTTGTGCACAATCGAGGAGAAGACATTAATAAAACAACAAGAAATCCCTTCATTTGTCTTTATAGTCTAGGCAAATAGGTGTCGCCTGGAGAGGGAATTTATGAGACCTACATTTTTGGTTAGCATGAACACTTAACTTTCGGAATCCGTATGTTGGATTTGTCAGATAGGCGGACTTTTTTCGCACCGCGTGGTTTTATTGAGGCACCTGGTGATAAAATAGGTCATTTTTAAAATAAAGCCGACATATTTGACAGAGTAAATTCACACCTTTGAGAAGAGATATTCGTCCAATTTTGATACGTGTGAATGGGGCGATAACCAGAGTAAGGTAATACATGTAACCATTGAATCTCGGAACGACAGTCACATGACGTCAAATAATTTTTAGGGTGAGAAGAATATGACGATTCACGCAAAGCGTTGTCTTTCGTTTCTTATAAAATCAGAAGTAAGATAGTTATGCCAAATTATTTTATACCATGGGAAACTACTGCCAATTAGCTACGTTCTAGTATATTACTTATCGCTGTTGGTCGCATCATTTTTTATCAAAGGCAGAAAAATCAACCCTCCCCCTAAAGATGAGATGCGTCAGGCTGTGGTGTAAGGCACACAGAACGCACGATTATGTGCCAAATTGAGAAATTAACACAACGGCCGTTGGTGCACTGCTAAGGTATTGTCTAATAGATATGTGTAGATCGACACAGTCGAGCATTACAGTAACAATATTACATAATGTACCTCCTGACTAAATTTTTTAACAAATTTGAGATTTTTTCCCCAAAAAGAGAATCTAAAATGCATTTTGTCTTCTTCCGGGAGGCAAAAATGAATATAATGTATTAAGGGTGGAGATAATTAGTGTATACGGTAATTTCGTTCCGTCTTGGTTTAAAAACTGGCCTAATAACCCAAGATGGCTGCCAATATGGTGGCCGGTATATAGGTGGGAATTGTGAAATTTGTAAGAACGATTACTGGCCAAAATGACTTAACTAACACAACGGCCGTTGATAAACTGCTACAGTTTTATGTAATATATATACCCCGATACATCGACTATAAAATTTAAGTGAAACCGGTACACAAAGCACCTCCTGGTCCCAATTTTTGATTAAATATTTAAGTAATTTAGTCCAAAACTAATCGAAAACCTATTTTTGTCATCTTCTCGAAATGCATAAAGACAATAATGTCGCGTGGTGGATATAAATTGTATGTACGATAATTTCATGTCGTCGGCGGTTACTACGTGACATATTAACCCCAAGATGGCTGCCAATACGGTGGCCGGTATATGGATGGAATTGTAAAATCTGTCATGCCGCAATTAACACCACCATCGCAATGAAATGTCTTATAAAACCAATAGTCCTATCATATTCATATCATTTTTGCAATACTAGGACGTAACATTGGTCAGTTCTATTAAAATGACAACAACCAGATTGGTACCCACGAGTGAGAGGATCGACACATTTTGCATTCATTCGCGCTCAAGTAAGATTTGTTCTTCGAAATCGGTGGCATGTCGTGCAAATTATTTCACAATAAACATGATTGATTTAAGGCAGATGGCTGTCTGACTATCTTTGCGAAAAGAATAAGGGAATTGTGTATGTTACATTAAATCTAACACGACATTTAAGCATCATACTTGGCACTCTCTATGGCTATTTGTAACAAAATGCGATTTGTTACAAATTTGTTACAAATTTGTTACCGCGAATAACAGAATTAACCAATTAACCAATTCGGATACATATCTCATCAACTAATTCATGTTGATACGATTCGTTAGTTACCCTCTATCAACGAGGCGTGGTTACAAGAACGGAGCTACTGATACATTGGGTATCATGTATACCGTTCTAAAAGTAAGTATAAATGGATCTCATTGACAATTGCTGCCCAGTCCGCAAGAGGACATATCCAGCAAATTATCAAACCGTCACATCATACAGGTTAGTTCAGATTCATCATCACGCAATAGACTCGTTTAATTTTGTATTCAAACATTTACCGGATTATTTTCCATGACACATATTTCGCACACAAGGAGATGGAAACCTGGTTGATTTTCCTCTTGTAGTTTGTCAGCTGATTAACGGGTTGGAGGTATTTGCTTGTACTGGCAGTAGATAAGTTGCAAAGCAAAGTCAAGGCTCTAAGCGACATTTCCAACAACGAAAATACCAGCGATGTGGTAAATCACATAAAACTGTCAAACTATGTCCCTATATATTTCGATTGTATGTTACTCTGTATAGTATGGTACTGGAGTCTCGTTACACCATGTGCACTCGTGATTTCCAGAAGTGACTGAACAATTGCTTGTAAGACGAGGTACCCCAAATATGGACAGTTATCCCATGCTAGATGAACAGTCATATTACCCATATCTTCCTATGCTGATGAGTAGGTAGGATTACTTCTGGACGGCTGTACATTCAGAAAACAGCATATAGACGGAGTATTGGCATGGAGTTTTATCATGTAGACTGATACATTTCGGACTTTTTGGTATCCCAGTGTAAGTATTAGCCCATTATGACACCAAAATGAAAAGGACGACAATTATTTGTATACATGCCATACACAGGTTGATACCAGGAAGCGTATAATAACTTTCTAGATACGTCCAAAATTAATGCGGTCAGGGACCTGCTGATGCCAGCAGGTCGGATGTCTGAAAACATACCATATTTTGATTATGGCCGTTCATGATTAAAGCATTATAATTCCACCCACACGTCATATCTAACGCCAGATATGTTACAGTTAAATTCAAATGTATCTATAGTTAACACATTATGCGCGACGTGAGTAGACCGTGTGTATAGTGCGTATCCTGATATTATATTGTGGTAGTGTTTGGTGTACAAATGGGTAAAACAAAATGAGGTCACGAGTCTTGTTGTAATTTGTCGCTGCATCTCAGAAATGACATATAGCAACAACTTCTGTGCAGACCAGAATCTGATCTACGATAACTCATCCATAACAACTCCGATTGTGCTGAGCGAAATCAGTAAATGGACACGATAGCCGTAGTTTAGTATTTACTGAACAGCGTGTGGGGAATACATGCATATATCTTTGTAAAATCGGGACGAAATGGGGACGAGGAATTATTCGCCAAATTTTTTTCCGCTGGAGTTGCCTGTAAATACGAATATTGAATACAGCCCGATTGATACATTAATGACATGGGTTTTACGTTTCAAACACCGATGGTACTTGCAACAGCAGCAGGTCTCCTGGTCTGAATATGACCAGTTCAGATGTAACATATAGTAGACAAGTTTACTTTACCACCACGTTGGAAACAACATTTGATATTTCTGAAGGTTATCGCGTTCATATATTGCAAAGAAAGCGGTCCTTCGTGGCGGTCCTTCAAGGATGTTCTTGCGCCTAGCAGGCTGCAGAATTTTTCTCCTCTCAAGATGTTCGCTATTTTCTCAAATTATGCATGTTACCTAAGCTGAAATTCTGGTTGAACCTTTCTGTTTCATGGTTGTTGTCGTGTCTGGCACAACATTATGCTGAACTTATCTACCATTGTGTGGAATTTTGGACTTTTACAAATTTTCTGGATTATTCGAGACTTTCAATCTGCGCCCAGTCCCGAACCCATCAGACCACGCAGCGAAGTCCGCTGTCTTCACAGTGTTACGGTCCAGCCCAATACAAGGATTTACCAATCATGCAGATCAGCTGATGCAATTTCACGAGAGTCTGCGAGACGCCACATGGACATGTTAATTACTTACTCACCCGACACGTTGCGACAACGGGGTGCATATCACTTACAACCACTCAGACTGAACGTTTTGGCTCGTATTGTCTCCCTAGGTGTACAGCCAATTAGTTCTACTCAATGGACGAATACCGAACAGAGAAAACGTTGTCGATCCAAACGCAGACGCGGATCGAGAGGGGGCCGTCGGAAAGGGCGCTTCATATCCGTCATCACAAGAAGCAGTCTTTGTGATGAGCGGATATGTATGTCGCGATCGGCGAGGAATAAATCTGCAGACAATCGTGGTGTGGATTTGAACAATCTCATAACCGTCTGCACCAATGACACTATAATAGATGCATGTAAATTAATAACATTGAATGCACAATCCATCGTCAAAAAGTCATTAGAAGTGTCTGAATTCATAGAAGCCAACAATTGTCATCTACTAGCTGTCTGTGAAACGTGGCTCCTTGATGGCGAGGAAGGCCCGACTGCTGCTGCAGCGTGTCCTGAAAACTTCAATGCCGGGTTCAGTTCGCGCGCTGATGTCAACCGTGGTGGAGGCATAGCCATTTTCCACTCTACTCGCATCCATGTTTAATGCGAACCAGTAGACACATACAAACACTTCGAACATATGGTTGTTATGTGCAAGTTCCCAAACAAATCGGGGACAGACTGCTTAAGACTGATTGTTATATATAGACCTCCTGACAAGCCGGGAGGATGTAGGATATCGGGATTCATGAAGGAATTCGAACAACTTATCGCCAGGTATATTAGCTTAACAGCACCATTCGTTATCGTTGAAGACATCAATATTAAAGTAGACGATGTTTCTGATAACAACACTGTGACATACCTGAAGAAACTTGAGAGAAAGGGGTTAACCCAGCATGTTGTTGGGTGTACCCGCTGTACCAGTGAAGATCCCCATATTGGACACACTCTTGATCACATAATTTCAAGCGAAAATACTCATGTTTCCAACATTAACATATTAGAGCGTTCATGTTTTAAATCCGATCACCATGCAGTCGCATGCGAATGGTCGGTGAATGTTCCACGACCATCTACAAAGGGACAATGTGTTATGCGACGTCCTTTCAAATCTCTGGATGTTGAACGATTCTCTGTGCTTGTTGGGTTAACACATGATTCAATTACTGATGTAACATCATACAATCTGTGTGTTACCGAAATTCTCAATGAACTAGTTCCTCTAAAGACTGTAACACTAGGTCGCAAAAACAACCCATGGTTCACGGACGAAATACTTGAGGCCAAGAAAGAACGCCGTAAACTATCTGTGAAACACTTGAGACATCCAACATCAGACAATAAAACCGTGCTGATAACATGTTCCAGACGAGTTGTGAAAATGGTTTATAGTTCAAAAAAATCATACTTTGAAAAATTCTTAGCTAATGCCTCACAGAAGCAAGTCTTTGACTGTCTAAAGCTTTTAACTAAGAAGGAGGATGATCAGTTACCCCGTCGCAGTAATGATGACATTTTGGCGAATGATTTTGTCGTATTTGTTCACGAGAAAATAGACATTATCAGGAGGTCTTTCCCAGCGACCACATGCGCGCAACCATCGAATTCATGGCTTTCTTCAAGCATTACCTTTTGTGAATTTCAACCTGTCCATGAAGCTGATGTTGAGAAGGTTTTGAATAAAATGAAGAGCAAGTCATGCACATTGGATCCGATACCTACACGATTCCTGAAATCGGACAATGTCAAACAACACATTGTTCCAGTTTTTACTAGAATTATTTCTAACTCTTTATCTACTGGAGAAGTTCCGGAAAACATGAACACAGCGATCGTAACACCCATCATTAAGAAAGCTTCTCCGGATACTGACATTCTGAAAAACTACAGACCGGTGTCCAACCTATCATTTCTGTCAAAATTGCTGGAGAAAATTGTTAGTCTGCAGCTATTAGAACATGTTAAGACGCATAATTTGTTTGATTCCAGGCAATCTGCATACAGAAGTAATCATTCTCGAGAGACTGCGCTTGTTAAGGTTAAAAATGACATCGATTTATCTTTAGACCAAGGAAAGTGTGTGTTATTACTTATGCTTGATCTTAGTGCGGCTTTCGACACTTGTGACCACACCATCTTGTTGGACCGACTTAGTGACCATATTGGTCTACACGGTACGGCGTTGCACTGGTTTTCTTCTTATCTGATAAATCGAAAGCAAAAGGTCGTGATTGGAGAGTCATTCTCAAGGGAAGTCAGTCTAGATGTCGGACTGCCTCAGGGATATATATTGGGACCGCCCTTATTCCTCATTTACACCTTGCCACTTGGACGGATTCTCGAAGGTCATTCGGTTAAATACCATCTGTATGCTGATGACACTCAAATATATGTAGAATTTTCTAGAAATGATCCGAATGGCTATAACAACGCAATACATTGTCTGGAATAGTGTTTCTGTAAAGTAAAATCTTGGATGCAGAATAACAAACTTAAACTTAATGACGACAAGTCCGAGTTCATGGTAATTGGCTCCAAATATTCCATCAAAGAACTATCGCTCTCAGTGGGTAAAAACACAGAGCCAGAGTTTGAAAATCAGCTGGGCGACAGCGTTATTCCATCGTGTAGTGATCTTCGGAACCTTGGTGCGCACTTTGATTCTACCATGTGTCTTGATAAAATGGTATCTGACATACTGCGAACATGTTACTACCACCTTAGATGCCTGCGCAGAGTTCGATGTCACCTGAGCAAAAAAGCTATGAAACGCGCAGTCTTATCGCTTGTCATGTCACGTGTTGATAGTCTGAATTCTCTGCTGACAAATATCACCAAGGAGAATATGCACCGGATCGATGTCTTAATTAACAACTGTGCAAGACTTATCGACAATAAAAGCAAATACGACCATATAACCAAGACGTTGATTAGTGAACATATAATGACTTTTCAGTTTAGAATGGAATACAAATGTGCGGTCACAGTATTCAAATCGCTAAATCATACGGTTCATTTGTACATTTCTGACATGTTTGTTCTGAAAAGCGGGGGTGTGACTCGATCATGTACCAGTGGGAAAGATATCCGCAGAGCGACTAGGAAGCCTAACATCAACTACGGAATTAGGTGCTTCCAAGAGACTTCCATCAACAACTGGAATAGAGTTCCAATGGACATCCGGAATTGTGCTACTTTCCCCAAATTCAAGTAAAAAATTAAGACTCACTTGTTCGAGTTATGCTTCAATCTGCCAAAAAAAAGGTGTTCTTCGATAGCTGTTTACCAGAGTCTGTTATGTGCGTGCGAGTCTATACCGTTTAACCCATATATTAACTTTTACTTTCACCATATAATTTTAGTGATTCAATCGTATATCTTCGTGTATTTTAAATGGTCTAGCTGTTATTATTGCCTTACTGCGGTTGATTATTAGGTTAAGTTGGTATTATCTAGTTAGGTTGTTTATATATAATTTTATCCATTCGTGCATTATTATTTTAGGATGTGTGCCATGTTTGTATTGTAAGCGCATTGAAACTAATTTATTGTATAATGTGTTCTAAATGTATCTATAATAATAATAATAATAATAATCTTGTTCAACAGAAACTGCATAATTAAGTTAGAAACACAGGAGGGATTCTCATTCTGGACATGACTAATCTTATGTTTATCACTGATCAGATAATCTTTCGGAAGATGCAAAATCTGAACTAATTTTGTAAGACGAGCGCTATCTTTTTCTGAATCTCATCTTCTTGGCGTTATAAGACACCAGTCAATAAAAGCGGCGATGGTGATTTAGGGTCTGGAAAAATTCACTCTGTGTTAACGCGGCCGTCTTCTGTGGGTCGAAGCTATTGTACAGCAATTGTGCATTGTATATATATATATAAGGATTAACTGTCATGTGGACTGTTTTTATGGAGATGTAACGGTGAGGTAAGTGGACATAACTTGTGTAAAACCCGAAGGGTTTTACATACAAGTTATGTCCACTTACCTCACCGTTACATCTCCATAATAGTCCACATGACAGTTAATCCTTATATTTATATACATTTAGCGAAAAAGCCGCTTTTGTAAATATATTTAAATCGAAAAGTGTATCGTGACAAGATCAGCCCAAAATACCCAATAGCACCCTTGGCAAAAGTTAATAGGAACAATTTCTCTTCATGTTGAAACCCGATGATGTATTAAGTCAATCCTGCGCGAGTCAAAATGCGCCCAAAGCATTACGCGTTCGTCTTTCCAAACCTAATGACGTATCGATGGTGTTATTAGCTTGGTGTTATGAGGCGTTACGCATTCACCGAGAAATAACTGCAACTAGCCACGTGGGCGCCGACCAATCAGAATGCTGGATTTAGTGATGACAACACTTAGTGTGTAAATATAACAGATTAATGGGGGCACTGACTCAGAATCAAAATCATTGATTCAAATGTGGTTGCTTCAGTGAGTGTGAACAAATTATCATTTCTTATCGAAGTGGTCATATATTTATCGGATGGCACAATGAGATGTTCCTTATCTCATTGCTAGCTTTAAAATCGGTCCCAAATTTCGCCCAATCAAGTCGGGGTGTGAACCCGCATCAACCTCGTCTAGCCCAGACTTCGATAATGGTATCCATGACATATCCACCTCATATGTACCATCATAGTTGGTAGCACTTGGAATAATATTAATTGAGAAATATTGACCTTCTATTGTCGGGTTTAAGTAATTTCATATTGATTATGTCAAAGGTGACTGGTATAAATAACAATCAGGCATTCAATGTATTACTGTTACTAGGTTCTTCGTTTTAAACAATCCTGTTCATCTGTAAATACCTCGCTCAAATTGCCACCTATTTGAAGGGACACGGTTTACTTGAGCACGAATGCTCATGAATGCAAGATTCGTCAATAATGGGCACCATTCAGGCAGCAATTTTAAATAGAATGCCGCATCATGATGTCCCGGCGTAACATGAATATAATACTTTGGGTTGTGTGAGACATTAGATGGCGGCAATGACGGCGATAAAAGTGAAACATGACACATTTCACCATTTATTCTGACCACCGTATTGGCAGCCATCTTGGGGTTAGTAAGCCATTTTGTATCCAAAAACGACACTGAATTACCGTACACACCAAACATCTCCGCCACGCTACAGTCTGCGCTTTATGGCTTCCGATAAGATGACAAAAATGGCTTTAGGTTATTTTTGGAGAAATATGCCAAAATTTTATCAAAATTTTGTGCCAGGAGGTGCATTGTGTAATAATTTCACTTTATTGTTCGAGTTTGTAGATCGGGATATATACATTAAACTATAGTTTAACAGTCCATCAACGACCGCTTTGTTATGCAAACCATTTAAGCAAGTAATTTTGCGTTCTTTCATATTTCACAATTTCCACCTATATTGCGGCTTCCATATTGGCAGCCATTTTTGGTTATTATGTCATTTGTTAATCCAAGGCGGAATGAAATTGCCGTATACACCAATTATCTCCACCCTTACTAATTCTTTTCTTTTTTTGCCTTCCAGAAAATAAAAAACGCGTTTTATATAATTTTTTATGAAAAATTCTAAAATTTATTAAAATTTCGGGTTTGGGGGTACATTATATTTTGTTTCTACGTTAATGTTCGAGGTTGTAGACATTAACTTATATATTATTACATTCTTTAGCAGACTTGCAACGGCCGTTGTGTTAATTAAGCCTGTTGACATGTAACCCTGAGTTATGTGTGCCTTATACCACATCATGGCGCATCTTAACTTTATGGGGGAGGGTTGATTTTTCTGCCTCTGATAAAAAATAATGCGGCCTGCAGCGATAATTTATATATCAAAATATAGCCAATTGGCAGTAGTTTCCCATGGTATAAAACAATGTGGCATACCCGTCTTACTTTATGATTTAAAAGAAACGAAAGACAACGCTGTGCGTGAATCGTCATATTTGTCTCACCCAAAATAGTATTTGACGTCACATGACGTCATTACTGCAATTCCGAGATTCAATGGTTACATGTTTTACCCTACTCTGGTTATCGCCCCACCCTCGGGTATCAAAATTGGACGAATATTTATTCTCAAAATGTGTGAAAATGCTCTGTCAAAAATGTCGGCTTTATTTAAAAAATGACCGATTTTTTCATCGGGTGCCTCAAGAAAACCACGCGGTGAGAACAAAATCCGCCTATCTGACAAATCCAACATACGGACTCCGAAAGTTTAGTATTTACGCTAACCAAAAATGTAGGTCTCATAAATTCCCTCTCCAGGCGACACCTATGTCCATATTTGCCTGGCCTAAAATTAGTTTTCAAAATACAAGACCATAAAAAATGGATTTTAGCTCATTTTGAGAAATTGCGGCTCTGAAATTAGATAAACTCCCTATTTTAGGTGTGTGAAGTTAGTTAGGCGTTCGGCGTTCGACATTCGTTTGACATTCGTGTGAAGTTGGTTAGGCGTTCGGCGTTCGACATTCGTTTGACATTCGACTTAGAAAATTTCATTAAAAGTCCAATTTCGGGTTTTGGCGGGAGAGGTGCTCTATTGGTCCAATTCGTGCCCCCCCCCCGCTCGAATTTTCTGAAATTTCATCGGTTTTCCCATTTTCCAGACCGAAAAATCGATTTTGAGTGTTTTGCGCCAAAGGTGTTCTTTTTACCCAATTCGTGCTCTATCAATCAAATCTGGTCCAAAAAATTTATTTTACCGCGGGACAAAAATATATAGGCCCCTATAGAGGGGACAGGCCTCGTTTGTTGACCGATCCACTCCAAATTTGGTGACGACGTGCGTCCCCAGTAGTAATCTTCATAACCAAACGCACGGGTCGCAGACTGTTGCCGATTTCAAGTTTTTAAGTGAAATCGAATGTCAGGCTGGCTTTCAGTTAGGCGTTCGACTTAGAAAATATTTCAGCCCAAAAATGGATTTCGAGTTTTTTGCGCGAAACATCATGTTTTGACCCAATTCGTGCTCCCCCACTCGAATCTGGTCAAAATTGTCAAGGAAACTTGAAAAGGAAATTCGAATGTCAGTCTGGCTTTAACGTGTGAAGTTGGTTAGGCGTTCGACATTCGTTTAACATTCGACTTAGAAAATTTCGAGCCAAAAATCGATTTTGTGTTTTGTGCGCCAAATGTGTTCTTTTTACCCAATTCGTGCTCTATCAATCAAATCTGGTCCAACCTTCATCGTTTTCCAAAAAATTTATTTTACCGCATGACAAAAATATATAGGCCCCTATAGAGGGGACAGGCCTCGTTTGTTGACCGATCCACTCCAAATTTGGCGAGGACGTGTGTCCCCATATGTAGTCTTCATAACCAAACGCACGGGTCGCAGACTGTTGCCGATTTCAAGTTTTTAAGTGAAATCGAATGTCAGGCTGGCTTTCAGTTAGGCGTTCGACTTAGAAAATATTTCAGCCCAAAAATGGATTTCGAGTTTTTTGCGCGAAACATCATGTTTTGACCCAATTCGTGCTCCCCCACTCGAATCTGGTCAAAATTGTCAAGGAAACTCGAAAAGGAAATTCGAATGTCAGTCTGGCTTTAACGTGTGAAGTTGGTTAGGCGTTCGACATTCGTTTAACATTCGACTTAGAAAATTTTGAGCCAAAAATCGATTTTGTGTTTTGTGCGCCAAATGTGTTCTTTTTACCCAATTCGTGCTCTATCAATCAAATCTGGTCCAACCTTCATCGTTTTCCAAAAAATTTATTTTACCGCATGACAAAAATATATAGGCCCCTATAGAGGGGACAGGCCTCGTTTGTTGATCGATCGACACCAAATTTGGCGAGGAAGTGTGTCCCCATATGTAGTCTTCATAACCAAACGCACGGGTCGCAGACTGTTGCCGATTTCAAGTTTTTAAGTGAAATCGAATGTCAGGCTGGCTTTCAGTTAGGCGTTCGACTTAGAAAATATTTCAGCCCAAAAATGGATTTCGAGTTTTTTGCGCGAAACATCATGTTTTGACCCAATTCGTGCTCCCCCACTCGAATCTGGTCAAAATTGTCAAGGAAACTCGAAAAGGAAATTCGAATGTCAGTCTGGCTTTAACGTGTGAAGTTGGTTAGGCGTTCGACATTCGTTTAACATTCGACTTAGAAAATTTCGAGCCAAAAATCGATTTTGAGTTTTTTGCGCCAAAGGTGTTCTTTTTATTCAATTCGTGCTCTATCAATCAAATCTGGTCCAACCTTCATCGTTTATATATAGACCCCTACAGAGGGGACAGGCCTCGTTTGTTGACCGATCGACTCCAAATTTGGCGAGGATGTGCGTCCCCGGTAGTAATCTTCATAACCAAACGCACGGGTCGCAGACTGTTGCCGATTTCAAGTTTTTAAGTGAAATCGAATGTCAGGCTGGCTTTCAGTTAGGTGTTCGACTTAGAAAATTTCGACTCAAAAATAAATAATGCCGCTATAGAGGGGACAGGCCATGTTTATTGACAGATCGACCCCAAATTTGGTGAGTAAGTGTCCCCAGTAGTATTCTTCATAACCAAACGCACGGGTAGCAGACTGTTGCCGATTTCAAAATATTAAGAAAAATCGAATGTCAGGTTGGCTTTCAGTTAGGCGTTAGGTATTCCACTGAAAATATTTAGATCACAACCCTCCAGACAGCAAAGAATCAACTCGGCGATGCAACTACTGCTGTAGATTGTGTTGAGCTGCAGGACCTGGGGCAAACTGCAAAAGAGGCCTGGATTGTGGAAGGGCGAATGGAGACCTCCTTAACGGATTCCCAGATTGAAGATATCCTCGAAACTGTGCATGACCATCCCTCACTAAACCTCCGCGAGCTCAGGGGACTGGACAAGGCAATGCAGACCATCCGAGGCGAGCATACCAACAACATGGCCAAATTATCCGCATTGAATGAGCACATCGCCTTGGAGAAGCGAAAACTTACTGAGGCAGACAGTGGGGCTGTCGATGAGAATACCAGGCGCCGCATCGCAGAGCGATTGGACAACCTAGACGACGGACGGGCCTCCCGCCTGGAGGCTGCCGCAACGACCAGGGAGACTCTCCGATCTCAAAATAACCGCACCAAAGAGACGACTGGCCGGGTTCTCAATGAAGACACGACGCTGGGCGAGCCCGTTCGCACACTCTTCCGGGAACGGGGTATTACGAATGCTTCTGTACTCACAGCGATTGGGATGCACCCGTCGTCCCGACCCCGCCTCCGACAGATAACGGTGGCCTCAAAGAGTGGGTGAAAAACACTTGCAGGCCCTCGGGCGTGTCCTAGCCAAGCTGTTCGGGTTGCTCTCTAAAAACAGCTGGGTGGTTGGCCGAAAACGTGTGGGCTCTGGCTCTCGCTCCCGCCGTCGGAGGGCTGCTACTGGTCGCTGGGCGCGGGAATGGCTATCACCTAGATACAAGCCAAAGAGTAATTAACCCTATGGCAACCCCTCCTGCAACGATAGCAACTTTTTTGTCCTCATGTTGGCGAGTCACCTGTTACTTTGTTCAGTTGTGGCGGAGCCACTGTAAATAGGAGCAGACACAGCTGGGATGGTGGGAGCTACTGACAGCGTCGATTTTCCTGCATGTGTTAGCGGCTTGACCAATCCTGTTTCAGTTCCGTAGGAACTATCAGTCGGTAGTGGGGTGGGTGCTCTGTTAAGGACTGTATTTACACCCAGGGTTTGATCTTGTGTAGCAATAACGATTTCGTTGTTGTACCCTGCCACTTTGCCTATGCGGAGCAGCATGTCACCGGGGCCATGTAAAGCCCGGTCCCAAAGACAAGGTTGACCTCGGAGCTGGCGTACTGCAGGACATCCTGATATCGCTTGATCGCCGAGGGGAGATCAACGGGGGATGTAATTGCATCTTTCACGTTAGCTAAGAACTGCTTCTGATCGTCAAAGGCTGTCCCTGTCTCAAGAATTTGTGTTCTTGTCTGAGCTTGCGCCCCTAGGATTACCCACACGTAGTTCCTGATACTATCGTTCAGCCTTTGAATCCCTGGCTGCGTGAACCCTTGCGACTTGTCCATGATGAAGGTGCTCCATGCGTTATCTGCACCAGGCGATTCCTGTTTGATGAAGTCCACGCGGATGACATCATTTGTTGTCTCTTTTGTGAATGACATTCGACTGGGATAGTATGTCCCATCCGATGAGACAGGATGAGGTCCCATGTTCGTTCACCAATTATAGGTCCTGCCCAATCCATGGTTTGAGCCTTTCACGTGCCAATCGGTATATGGAGAGACCCTGAACTCACTGCAAATTCGTTCGTAAGCCCGTCGGTCATACGGGTTGCTAAAGGCGTCCCAGGTTTCATCCTGGGGTAGTGGAGCCCTCAGCTCGTCGAGGATCCTGCGAACCTGGTAGTAGACATGAAAGAGACAGAGAGACCACAGGAAAGATTTTTCCGTAGGAACATCGGTGTTAGTAACACCTCCGGTGTTTCTGCAACTGGCTCCGCCACGAACAGACAAATGGTCTTGTGCAGACACACCACAACTCGTTGTTGCACACCAGACGGCGAAATTTAGCTGGTTCTGCCAAAACTGCATCGGGCTGTCGCCCCATGTAGCCATTGTCAGACTCGACTTTAGGCATCAGGTACTTTTGAAACATATCAGGAAACTCAGCTTGAAAGGCGCCCGCGGAGAGTAGTTCAGTTCCTATGGAACTAGGAACTGTCTGTATCTGGATATTGGAACGTGTTAGCTCTAGGTAAATATTGGAGTTGAATACTCCACCAGTCCTGTACTTAGCCTCGCTATTAAAGACGAACGCCTTAGTCGTCATGATTATATATATTATATGAAATATATAAAATATATATTACTTTGTTAATTATAGCTTCGCTACAAGTATATATAGCTGATTACTTTGTAATAATAGGTATGTTCATAACACTCACAAATGTCCAAAAATACTCCTCCAACACATTGACAACCGCGGTGGAGATCTACAAGTTGGCCTCCGCTCCATCGTTTATACAGTTGGGTGGTACAACATAAACAATGGGGAGTTGTTCTCGTAGAAGAACAGTCGCGGAATTATTAAAGATATAGACGTTCCTCCTGGGCTGTATAACTTCACACAGTTAGGGGACCTTGTGGAGGAAAACAGCGACACCATACTGACGGCGGGCAAAGTTAATGGTTTGGTAACTCCAACCGTGGGTGCTGGTCAGGAGATCTTATTTACAGATGGGCTGCTGTCCTTTCTCGGATTGGACGACGGTTTAAATGGCCAATGGCTCTATGCGGGCATATATACTGGGGACCGCCCCGTCAACTTTGCATCCACAAAAATGCTGCATCTGCACTTGGAACAGATAAACAACACTACAAACGTTGTAAGTTGTTCCTACTGGCAACGATTGGGCTTAGTTGTCACTCATGTGGTGGCATCGGCACCATCCGAGTCGATGATCATGAGTTCAAACGTCTTCAGTGCGGAGCACTCAGTGCATTGAAGATAGATGTCCGTGATGATAGAGGTGCACGTCTGAATAGCGACCTACCGATCACCGTGGTACTAGAGATACGATGAGCATCTACGGCCCTATAGGCTGTGAGAACAATACTCCGCCCGGTAGTGCCCTGATTAATATCGGGGCAGAATACAATGGCAGCACCACGTGTACGTGTGGGGGGGGGGGGGGGGTAATCGGAAGCGGCGATTGGTCATTCGCCATGGGGAGCTCGGCTGATGGAGATAGCTTTTGTGGATACCTAGCTAGCTGTATACCCCATGCTAGCGCATGGTAAAATAATACGAATGTGCTTGTCCGCGTCTCACAATCATAATGGTGACTAAAACGGTTGTGGTTATAAACGGCAAAAAGACGGACCACGGAGCAAAAATACCTAGTGGGAAACTAAAGAAGACGAGGGTTTTTTTTGCACATCCACCGAAGCTGCGACGGGGCGATGTAATAACGTTTGACTGGATAGACAGCGGATCTGTGCAGTAGTGAATATCCTAATTATCCAATTGGACTTGTGAATATTTTTACAAAGTAATTCATATATATATATTATATGTATAGCTGCGCTACAATATATATATATATATATATATATATATAATATGAGGATGAAGCAACCCACGGTACCGAGCCCTGATAGTGACTCTGTAACAATATTACAAAGTAATATATATGCTCTCCTCGAAAATGGACAGAAAACTTCCTACCGGCTCCACGAAATATCGCAACTGAAAAAGCAAATGGAGGACGAGAGAGATAAAAGGGTGGCGTTATTCAAAAACTAACACCGCGGGGAGAACGCCCTGGATGGCGTTGACACAGCAGCGCTCACAGCTAGCATGGGAATGGGCGTTGGGGGCTTGAGCCTTCTGACCAATGTCATAGCGGCCCCAGTTGTTCAGGGGTTGGAAATCGCAGCTCTGGCCTGCGGAGTTCTCGGCGTGTCGGGCAAATATATCTGTCGCCGCCTAGTTGTGAAGGCCAAGAAGCACGACGAGATTCGAGTCCTGGCCAGCAGCAAACTGAATAGTCTCAAGCCACGTGTCCACTGCCTTGATCGACGGGCATATTTCGGACGACGAGTTTCGCCTGATTGTGGACGAAGTCGCAAGTACCATGAGATGAAAAAAGCTGAAATCCGGACTAGGGCACGAAAAACGCACGCCGCGGTGATGGATGATGAGACAAAAAAAGCACTTATTCAAAAAGGCAGAGAAGAAGCCAAGGCGGTTATAGAAAAGTTATCAGTTTCGCGGTAGTGTGCACTCGTTCCGCAGGAAATGTTGATGCTGTGCATCGCCCGCCTCCTTATTGCGAATCGTAATCATTAATTATATTACTGGCTTATTATTATATTCATATTATTATATATATATATATATATTTCATTGCATATATGCAATAATAATTAGCCGGCACGGCAACATGTTGGTGGACGAACTATACTTCGCGATGCTGGAAGTGGGCTACTGCGCCCGAAGACATAAAATCCCTGGTCCCCTGGCTCATGTGATGATCGACGCGGCGCATAAGTTTCTCGATCTCTGTCGCTGTGACGAAAGGGCAGCCAGCAGCTTTGCAAAGACGGTACTGTCGTGACCACACAACCTCGGCGAGACGACAGTTCCCATGGAACTACAGCTACAGGATGAAGTCGCACGGGCCTGTTGGGGCCACACAAACTCTACATGTTGACTGAATAGCTACCGGAGGAAGTCTCACGGACCGGTTAGAGGCTCTTTGCCCATTTGGAATACACCGCTAGCTGTTTTTAATTATATGAAATATATTACTTAGTGACTCTGTCACAATAATATGCACAGTAAGGTGTCCAGACGCATCGGGACAATCTACTACAGCCCCACGGGCTACTGAAAGGGCCTTGCGGCCATCAAGAACCTCGCGGCAGCAACCAAGGTTTCTGAAGATGTGGCACGGGCGTGGCCCAAGAAACAGATATACCTCCCCAATCCGCGGCATGTGTCAAAGCGCCCAAGTTTGACGTGCCAGTGCCAAATGAAGTCCACCAGGCCGACCTGCTCTTTCTGCCCCATGACCGCGTGGGTCGCAAGACATACAAGTACGCGCTCACCGTCGTCCACGTGGCCTCTCTGTACAAAGAAGCCGAGCCCCACAAAGGTCGTGGATGCCCTTGAACGGATCTACAGGCGAGGCCCTCTTAGATGGCCGAAATTGCTCCAGGTCGATCCGGGCGCGAGTTCATGGGTGCTGTGAGCCTCCTGCTAACCAATCACAGCGTTCATGTGAGACGGGGTCGTTCGTGTGGATGTCCACCGGAACCAGGGGGTTGTGGAGCGCTTCAACTGGATCCTGGCAGAGCGGTTGTTTGGGCACCAATACGCACAGGAGATGAAGCTTCCCGCCGGCCAAAGGTCGACTGAATGGGTGGCTCGGCTGCCCGCTGTTGTATCGGCTCTGAACAATGATGTGACTCGTCTGACCATAAAAAGCCCTCTTACCGCATTATTGGTATATACAATAATATAGAAATAAAAACACCTTCGGTGGTGACCCAAAAACCCTCTTCTGTGGTTCCAGGTCGCCCGATGGGTCTCACAGAGTAAAAGCTCCCATCGAGTGTGGGCGTTCGTTACCTCTACCGACCTGGTGAGCTGGAAGGTGGTCGCCGACCCGCAACTGACCCTGTGTGGTCCATCCAGGTGTACCAGTTTGAATGCTGTTACCAAGCCCGACGAGCCTGTGCTCTACTATTTAGTGGACGGGCCAGCACGCGGATTTGTCCGGGAAGAGTTGCTTGTAGTGCCTCCCGACACCCAGCTGCCACCAGATAGTTTTGTAGGAACTATTGACAGATTCAATAGGACAATACGCTAAGTGCTGCAGCCCCTCTTTTTCGTTTGCACTCTAGACAGGTCAGCCTCACATTTCCTCTGCAGTGCCCTTTGTTGTCGCAGCGGTTCTGCTGGGCCTCATGGAGCTCGATTATCTAGTCGACCATGAGATTGAATCCCTGGCGTCCATTAGCCTTATCTTGAAGCTCGTATGCCACAAACTTCCTTTGGATTGCCGTACGAAGTTGATGTTGTTCTATAGGAACTACTACGGGCCTGGCATCGGAAAACTCTTTCGGTGGACCGATTACCTGTTAGATTTGCTGCATATACTCCACGTGGGATACGGCTAAGTAGCAGATATTGGACCACTTGAGGTAGTCGTCGAATATCCAGACCGTCTGTGGGTCGTGAGTCGTAAGACCGTGGCTCGAGTGGACGATGAGCACACTTCGCGGTCCCGATAGAGACCGCGACGACGTCGTTGAGAACGAGCCATTCTCTGCGCGGCGGGTCGCCAGTGCCTGGGATTGCGACGTCAATGTTCTGCTTTCGGTTATCCTTGGGGTGGTAAAGGATAAGCACTGGGGCATCTAGGAAATGCTCCTTATGGCGCCGGAGCAACAGCTCCTGCGTCCAGTCGCGGACCTTCTTACGGCTGGTGAGGATTAGGTCACTGGGCCTCCACTGCTCCACAAACCGGTCCCACCCCAGGCAACTGGTGAGGCAACGTTAACAAACAGAAGGAAATCTCATAGAATGAATATCATGTACAGAATAACTAATAACAAGACCCCTAAATATCTCAACAATCTCTTACCCACCCGCCCAGAATCAGCAACTGTCCATTTTGAACACACATTTTTCCCAAATACAACTAGGGAATGGAATACCCTGTCAAATAAAATAAAAGAATCATCTTCCATTAGTATTTTTAAAACAAAATACCTAACGACTGATCCAGTTCTTGTGCCACCAGACTATTTTAATTTCGGAAATCGCGCGATAAACATCATTCATTGCAAACTTCGAAATTACTGTAGCGATTTAAACGGTGACAAATTTTCTAACTTCATATCGGACAACCCAAGCTGTCGTTGTGGTCACCCGGCCGAAGAAGCAAATCATAATTTTTTTGTTTGTCCATTTTACACAGATCAACGATGTTTGTTGTTTCACCAACTCGCTACCATTGGTGTACTAACTATTAATCTCGAGAAACTCCTCCTTGGAGATACTAACCTGAATAGTACACAAAACCGGAACATATTTAGGGCTGTTCAATTATACATAACCTCGACATCGCGGTTCAAATTTTAGTAAACACATTGATGTGCAAACCTACGCTGCAAATGTAACATGTTGTATTATCACTACATATATAGAATGCGAAGACTCGTCTGAGCCACCGACCCACGGGACGAACCACCCCCCCCATAAAGAGAAATATCCACCGTTATTGTCATACTCGGGATTATATCATTATATTGTTATAAGTGAAAAGATGTTGTACATATGAATTATTTTGTGTGTGATTATATTTTATGTTCATTTTGTGTAATACAATTATGTGGGGAGAGAGACCATTTGTAAGTTGTAAAACTTGTGTCTCAATCCCGTTGCGATATTATTATGCAATAAAATATGTTTACACTAACTGGTGAGAGTCTTCCGCATCTCCTGGCACTGGACTTTGTCACTCTGAAGGTGCATGCGCTATTTCAGGGCTTTGAGGGCTTCATCTTTTGCTCTGTAGTCGACGCCAATCTCTTCGTAGTAGTCTGCCTTTTTTGAAGCCAGTGGTGAGGCATTTCACCTGCAATCGTTGGCGGCTGTCCTTGAACTCCGCAGCAAATTACCTGGACGTCGTGTTGGTCAAGCCAGTTCAAAAAAATCTCCTGGATAGGCAGGGGCAAAGCGCAGACCTCGTCCCAGATGATGACGCGTGGGATCAACTTCTGCCCCATGCGGTCGGGCGTCCAGTCATTCTGACCACTCCATCGGAAGAAGCTGTGGTATGTCTGGGCTTTGACCCCACGGACCCGCATTTCTTTGGCGAGGCGATGGGTCGGGGTAAACACGATGGGATCTCTTATCCGGAAGAGCTCGATCGCTCTTGTGGTCTTGCCACTGCCTCCTCCACCATTAAGGTAGCTCAGCCGGTGCCGGGTCATGCAGTTCGTCGTTGTAGCTGGGCGCCATTGATTCCGCCATCGGTTTGGCTTGGCTATAGTATTCTGGCTTGGGGGGGGGTACGCGGTGTGTTCCTGCTGCATGTACAACTGCTCCCCCTTGCCACGCCACTGGGCGGCATGAACCCTGTCTCGGGTCGGTGGCCTGAGGGATAGCTCGTCGTCACAGCCGGGACATTTGCGGTAGTATCCCAGGGGATGCTCCTCCTGTGGTACGTACGTATACATTGACGCTGTCGAGCTTGTGCAGTGCAGTCTTCTGAATATAGACGCTGTCAGTGGCTACTCGGACGGCTTCCACGACGGCAAAACGCTGGATCATAGAGAGGTTTATGTGGGCGTAGGCCAACATCGAGGCCATCAAATGGGTGTATTGGGGCTGCGAGCTATCGTGGTATGTGAGAATGTGGCCCAGGTGACACCGTTGGGGTGCGCCAACCAGACTGCGGCTTTGGTGGGTGTTCCTTACCAAGAAGTCAAGCTCTCCCTGGTCGACCACAAGCCTCGATCCTTGTTAGTCTTTTACCTGGGTGAACTTGCCTATGATGCTCCAGCCTTGATCACGATTTTCAGGGAGCCAGACCTCGGTTCGTTTCTCAAAGGTGATAATGGCTATTCATGAGACCTGAATAAACTAGGAAGGCGAGCAGGGATGTGGGCGCCCAGTCCTGCTCTGCGAAATGCTTTCCGAACCAGACGGGGATGGCAGTTAGGGGCGAACTCCCATTCCTGGACCTCGGCGAAAGCGGTTCCGATATCTTGGGGAGGGGCCGTTGATTGCGACCCGGGTCCTGTGGTGGGTGGGGTTCCCGAATCTGTTAAAATATGGCTTGGCCTCGCCGTGGCATTGGAAGCTGGTCGGGTAGCAGGCTTTCGTGTCGATGCTGTCGACGTCTCTTGTATCGTAGCCCATCGCGTTCCAGAGGCCTCCATGACCATGCTCGACACAGGCTTTCTGGATGTCATCTCCGAGGTTAGCCGGGGTCCATTTCCAGCCGTTGTGCTCTTTGGCCATGATCCTGGCTGCGTGGTTCACGCAGAAAGCTCGGTCTGCGATGAACTCATCGCCCAGATCTATACAGGGTTCCTGGAGGTTTTGGTGAGTATCCCGTGTCCTGTAGGTGCGGCCGTCTAGGAGCACAAACTGGTCCACATTGAGCTGTCTGTCTGGTCCCTCCAGCAGCCAGACTGCAATCGGCTCATCTTGTGCTTCCCCTCTGATTGCTTGCCAGCGTACGTCGCCTTCGTAGATGTGGACCTCCCTGGATTGTGGGAAGTGCAGGTCTTTGAGCCATGCATGGCCGTTGTGGCATATGAGCTCGATTGGTTTCCACATACTTGGTATTTCCCACTGTTGCAAATTTCCTCGCCGGCTTTATCCCTAATGATCGCTCGCTTTAGTATATTCTCGAGGGCGGCGACATCCTCAACAGCGGCCCATGTTTGATGAACTCGCTCATCCCACTCCTCAATTTATAGAAAACATCAATGGCCGCCAGTCGAGCAAATTCCTTTTCCACAGCCCTTTGCTCCAGATGAGTAAATTCCTTTTCCACAGCCCTTTCTCTCGGTGCCATAATTTATTCTTCTCTTTTATGTAACCGCACCTCAAGCAGAGTGATATCTGGTTCGTTACCCCTTACCACAAAGACGGCAAGGTTTTGTGCATGATACCTTCCGCAGTCTGGCCAGATGTACTTTACAGTACTCCCCAAACAGCTCCGGCCACATAGCTCTACAGAACTCAAAGTAAGCCACTGACATGTGTTTTTGCCCAACCTCATTGTGCCTCTGTTTATGTATATCCATTGTTATTGGTGTATCTAACAGGAGAGCCCGGGTCGGCAAGGGCAGTGGGTCGTACCTGGGCCCTCCTGTTTGCACTATGTTACTTCATAACAGGAACTATTGACGGAACCAAGAGCCTCAGTTGAACCCACTTGATGACTTCCTACGGAACAGTTACTATTGACAGAGTCAACATATAATTACATATATAAATATAATTCTTGCAAAAAGTATACTTTTATATAATAAAGTTTTTGGTCCAATTGTTCGCGTTGAAGTTATATGGGCATACTCCTCGATGGTAGAGTCCGCTGACTTACCCTGCTGGGAACTTTTTTGAGGGTGAATTGGGATGTGAATGCACCTCACTGCTGGGAACAGGGTTGGGAGACTCAGAATGCTTGTTAAAAATTGGTATGTTCACCCCTCCAGCTGCTGGACAAGGCAATGCAGACCATCCGAGGCGAGCATACCAACAACATGGCCAAATTATCCGCATTGAATGAGCACATCGCCTTGGAGAAGCGAAAACTTACTGAGGCAGACAGTGGGGCTGTCGATGAGAATACCAGGCGCCGCATCGCAGAGCGATTGGACAACCTAGACGACGGACGGGCCTCCCGCCTGGAGGCTGCCGCAACGACCAGGGAGACTCTCCGATCTCAAAATAACCGCACCAAAGAGACGACTGGCCGGGTTCTCAATGAAGACACGACGCTGGGCGAGCCCGTTCGCACACTCTTCCGGGAACGGGGTATTACGAATGCTTCTGTACTCACAGCGATTGGGATGCACCCGTCGTCCCGACCCCGCCTCCGACAGATAACGGTGGCCTCAAAGAGTGGGTGAAAAACACTTGCAGGCCCTCGGGCGTGTCCTAGCCAAGCTGTTCGGGTTGCTCTCTAAAAACAGCTGGGTGGTTGGCCGAAAACGTGTGGGCTCTGGCTCTCGCTCCCGCTGTCGGAGGGCTGCTACTGGTCGCTGGGCGCGGGAATGGCTATCACCTAGATACAAGCCAAAGAGTAATTAACCCTATGGCAACCCCTCCTGCAACGATAGCAACTTTTTTGTCCTCATGTTGGCGAGTCACCTGTTACTTTGTTCAGTTGTGGCGGAGCCACTGTAAATAGGAGCAGACACAGCTGGGATGGTGGGAGCTACTGACAGCGTCGATTTTCCTGCATGTGTTAGCGGCTTGACCAATCCTGTTTCAGTTCCGTAGGAACTATCAGTCGGTAGTGGGGTGGGTGCTCTGTTAAGGACTGTATTTACACCCAGGGTTTGATCTTGTGTAGCAATAACGATTTCGTTGTTGTACCCTGCCACTTTGCCTATGCGGAGCAGCATGTCACCGGGGCCATGTAAAGCCCGGTCCCAAAGACAAGGTTGACCTCGGAGCTGGCGTACTGCAGGACATCCTGATATCGCTTGATCGCCGAGGGGAGATCAACGGGGGATGTAATTGCATCTTTCACGTTAGCTAAGAACTGCTTCTGATCGTCAAAGGCTGTCCCTGTCTCAAGAATTTGTGTTCTTGTCTGAGCTTGCGCCCCTAGGATTACCCACACGTAGTTCCTGATACTATCGTTCAGCCTTTGAATCCCTGGCTGCGTGAACCCTTGCGACTTGTCCATGATGAAGGTGCTCCATGCGTTATCTGCACCAGGCGATTCCTGTTTGATGAAGTCCACGCGGATGACATCATTTGTTGTCTCTTTTGTGAATGACATTCGACTGGGATAGTATGTCCCATCCGATGAGACAGGATGAGGTCCCATGTTCGTTCACCAATTATAGGTCCTGCCCAATCCATGGTTTGAGCCTTTCACGTGCCAATCGGTATATGGAGAGACCCTGAACTCACTGCAAATTCGTTCGTAAGCCCGTCGGTCATACGGGTTGCTAAAGGCGTCCCAGGTTTCATCCTGGGGTAGTGGAGCCCTCAGCTCGTCGAGGATCCTGCGAACCTGGTAGTAGACATGAAAGAGACAGAGAGACCACAGGAAAGATTTTTCCGTAGGAACATCGGTGTTAGTAACACCTCCGGTGTTTCTGCAACTGGCTCCGCCACGAACAGACAAATGGTCTTGTGCAGACACACCACAACTCGTTGTTGCACACCAGACGGCGAAATTTAGCTGGTTCTGCCAAAACTGCATCGGGCTGTCGCCCCATGTAGCCATTGTCAGACTCGACTTTAGGCATCAGGTACTTTTGAAACATATCAGGAAACTCAGCTTGAAAGGCGCCCGCGGAGAGTAGTTCAGTTCCTATGGAACTAGGAACTGTCTGTATCTGGATATTGGAACGTGTTAGCTCTAGGTAAATATTGGAGTTGAATACTCCACCAGTCCTGTACTTAGCCTCGCTATTAAAGACGAACGCCTTAGTCGTCATGATTATATATATTATATGAAATATATAAAATATATATTACTTTGTTAATTATAGCTTCGCTACAAGTATATATAGCTGATTACTTTGTAATAATAGGTATGTTCATAACACTCACAAATGTCCAAAAATACTCCTCCAACACATTGACAACCGCGGTGGAGATCTACAAGTTGGCCTCCGCTCCATCGTTTATACAGTTGGGTGGTACAACATAAACAATGGGGAGTTGTTCTCGTAGAAGAACAGTCGCGGAATTATTAAAGATATAGACGTTCCTCCTGGGCTGTATATCTTCACACAGTTAGGGGACCTTGTGGAGGAAAACAGCGACACCATACTGACGGCGGGCAAAGTTAATGGTTTGGTAACTCCAACCGTGGGTGCTGGTCAGGAGATCTTATTTACAGATGGGCTGCTGTCCTTTCTCGGATTGGACGACGGTTTAAATGGCCAATGGCTCTATGCGGGCATATATACTGGGGACCGCCCCGTCAACTTTGCATCCACAAAAATGCTGCATCTGCACTTGGAACAGATAAACAACACTACAAACGTTGTAAGTTGTTCCTACTGGCAACGATTGGGCTTAGTTGTCACTCATGTGGTGGCATCGGCACCATCCGAGTCGATGATCATGAGTTCAAACGTCTTCAGTGCGGAGCACTCAGTGCATTGAAGATAGATGTCCGTGATGATAGAGGTGCACGTCTGAATAGCGACCTACCGATCACCGTGGTACTAGAGATACGATGAGCATCTACGGCCCTATAGGCTGTGAGAACAATACTCCGCCCGGTAGTGCCCTGATTAATATCGGGGCAGAATACAATGGCAGCACCACGTGTACGTGTGGGGGGGGGGGGGTAATCGGAAGCGGCGATTGGTCATTCGCCATGGGGAGCTCGGCTGATGGAGATAGCTTTTGTGGATACCTAGCTAGCTGTATACCCCATGCTAGCGCATGGTAAAATAATACGAATGTGCTTGTCCGCGTCTCACAATCATAATGGTGACTAAAACGGTTGTGGTTATAAACGGCAAAAAGACGGACCACGGAGCAAAAATACCTAGTGGGAAACTAAAGAAGACGAGGGTTTTTTTTGCACATCCACCGAAGCTGCGACGGGGCGATGTAATAACGTTTGACTGGATAGACAGCGGATCTGTGCAGTAGTGAATATCCTAATTATCCAATTGGACTTGTGAATATTTTTACAAAGTAATTCATATATATATATTATATGTATAGCTGCGCTACAATATATATATATATATATATATAATATGAGGATGAAGCAACCCACGGTACCGAGCCCTGATAGTGACTCTGTAACAATATTACAAAGTAATATATATGCTCTCCTCGAAAATGGACAGAAAACTTCCTACCGGCTCCACGAAATATCGCAACTGAAAAAGCAAATGGAGGACGAGAGAGATAAAAGGGTGGCGTTATTCAAAAACTAACACCGCGGGGAGAACGCCCTGGATGGCGTTGACACAGCATCGCTCACAGCTAGCATGGGAATGGGCGTTGGGGGCTTGAGCCTTCTGACCAATGTCATAGCGGCCCCAGTTGTTCAGGGGTTGGAAATCGCAGCTCTGGCCTGCGGAGTTCTCGGCGTGTCGGGCAAATATATCTGTCGCCGCCTAGTTGTGAAGGCCAAGAAGCACGACGAGATTCGAGTCCTGGCCAGCAGCAAACTGAATAGTCTCAAGCCACGTGTCCACTGCCTTGATCGACGGGCATATTTCGGACGACGAGTTTCGCCTGATTGTGGACGAAGTCGCAAGTACCATGAGATGAAAAAAGCTGAAATCCGGACTAGGGCACGAAAAACGCACGCCGCGGTGATGGATGATGAGACAAAAAAAGCACTTATTCAAAAAGGCAGAGAAGAAGCCAAGGCGGTTATAGAAAAGTTATCAGTTTCGCGGTAGTGTGCACTCGTTCCGCAGGAAATGTTGATGCTGTGCATCGCCCGCCTCCTTATTGCGAATCGTAATCATTAATTATATTACTGGCTTATTATTATATTCATATTATTATATATATATATATATATTTCATTGCATATATGCAATAATAATTAGCCGGCACGGCAACATGTTGGTGGACGAACTATACTTCGCGATGCTGGAAGTGGGCTACTGCGCCCGAAGACATAAAATCCCTGGTCCCCTGGCTCATGTGATGATCGACGCGGCGCATAAGTTTCTCGATCTCTGTCGCTGTGACGAAAGGGCAGCCAGCAGCTTTGCAAAGACGGTACTGTCGTGACCACACAACCTCGGCGAGACGACAGTTCCCATGGAACTACAGCTACAGGATGAAGTCGCACGGGCCTGTTGGGGCCACACAAACTCTACATGTTGACTGAATAGCTACCGGAGGAAGTCTCACGGACCGGTTAGAGGCTCTTTGCCCATTTGGAATACACCGCTAGCTGTTTTTAATTATATGAAATATATTACTTAGTGACTCTGTCACAATAATATGCACAGTAAGGTGTCCAGACGCATCGGGACAATCTACTACAGCCCCACGGGCTACTGAAAGGGCCTTGCGGCCATCAAGAACCTCGCGGCAGCAACCAAGGTTTCTGAAGATGTGGCACGGGCGTGGCCCAAGAAACAGATATACCTCCCCAATCCGCGGCATGTGTCAAAGCGCCCAAGTTTGACGTGCCAGTGCCAAATGAAGTCCACCAGGCCGACCTGCTCTTTCTGCCCCATGACCGCGTGGGTCGCAAGACATACAAGTACGCGCTCACCGTCGTCCACGTGGCCTCTCTGTACAAAGAAGCCGAGCCCCACAAAGGTCGTGGATGCCCTTGAACGGATCTACAGGCGAGACCCTCTTAGATGGCCGAAATTGCTCCAGGTCGATCCGGGCGCGAGTTCATGGGTGCTGTGAGCCTCCTGCTAACCAATCACAGCGTTCATGTGAGACGGGGTCGTTCGTGTGGATGTCCACCGGAACCAGGGGGTTGTGGAGCGCTTCAACTGGATCCTGGCAGAGCGGTTGTTTGGGCACCAATACGCACAGGAGATGAAGCTTCCCGCCGGCCAAAGGTCGACTGAATGGGTGGCTCGGCTGCCCGCTGTTGTATCGGCTCTGAACAATGATGTGACTCGTCTGACCATAAAAAGCCCTCTTACCGCATTATTGGTATATACAATAATATAGAAATAAAAACACCTTCGGTGGTGACCCAAAAACCCTCTTCTGTGGTTCCAGGTCGCCCGATGGGTCTCACAGAGTAAAAGCTCCCATCGAGTGTGGGCGTTCGTTACCTCTACCGACCTGGTGAGCTGGAAGGTGGTCGCCGACCCGCAACTGACCCTGTGTGGTCCATCCAGGTGTACCAGTTTGAATGCTGTTACCAAGCCCGACGAGCCTGTGCTCTACTATTTAGTGGACGGGCCAGCACGCGGATTTGTCCGGGAAGAGTTGCTTGTAGTGCCTCCCGACACCCAGCTGCCACCAGATAGTTTTGTAGGAACTATTGACAGATTCAATAGGACAATACGCTAAGTGCTGCAGCCCCTCTTTTTCGTTTGCACTCTAGACAGGTCAGCCTCACATTTCCTCTGCAGTGCCCTTTGTTGTCGCAGCGGTTCTGCTGGGCCTCATGGAGCTCGATTATCTAGTCGACCATGAGATTGAATCCCTGGCGTCCATTAGCCTTATCTTGAAGCTCGTATGCCACAAACTTCCTTTGGATTGCCGTACGAAGTTGATGTTGTTCTATAGGAACTACTACGGGCCTGGCATCGGAAAACTCTTTCGGTGGACCGATTACCTGTTAGATTTGCTGCATATACTCCACGTGGGATACGGCTAAGTAGCAGATATTGGACCACTTGAGGTAGTCGTCGAATATCCAGACCGTCTGTGGGTCGTGAGTCGTAAGACCGTGGCTCGAGTGGACGATGAGCACACTTCGCGGTCCCGATAGAGACCGCGACGACGTCGTTGAGAACGAGCCATTCTCTGCGCGGCGGGTCGCCAGTGCCTGGGATTGCGACGTCAATGTTCTGCTTTCGGTTATCCTTGGGGTGGTAAAGGATAAGCACTGGGGCATCTAGGAAATGCTCCTTATGGCGCCGGAGCAACAGCTCCTGCGTCCAGTCGCGGACCTTCTTACGGCTGGTGAGGATTAGGTCACTGGGCCTCCACTGCTCCACAAACCGGTCCCACCCCAGGCAACTGGTGAGGCAACGTTAACAAACAGAAGGAAATCTCATAGAATGAATATCATGTACAGAATAACTAATAACAAGACCCCTAAATATCTCAACAATCTCTTACCCACCCGCCCAGAATCAGCTACTAGATATGATTTTAGAGATAAAACAAGTTTTCCTCCATACACATTCAACTGTCCATTTTGAACACACATTTTTCCCAAATACAACTAGGGAATGGAATACCCTGTCAAATAAAATAAAAGAATCATCTTCCATTAGTATTTTTAAAACAAAATACCTAACGACTGATCCAGTTCTTGTGCCACCAGACTATTTTAATTTCGGAAATCGCGCGATAAACATCATTCATTGCAAACTTCGAAATTACTGTAGCGATTTAAACGGTGACAAATTTTCTAACTTCATATCGGACAACCCAAGCTGTCGTTGTGGTCACCCGGCCGAAGAAGCAAATCATAATTTTTTTGTTTGTCCATTTTACACAGATCAACGATGTTTGTTGTTTCACCAACTCGCTACCATTGGTGTACTAACTATTAATCTCGAGAAACTCCTCCTTGGAGATACTAACCTGAATAGTACACAAAACCGGAACATATTTAGGGCTGTTCAATTATACATAACCTCGACATCGCGGTTCAAATTTTAGTAAACACATTGATGTGCAAACCTACGCTGCAAATGTAACATGTTGTATTATCACTACATATATAGAATGCGAAGACTCGTCTGAGCCACCGACCCACGGGACGAACCACCCCCCCCCCCCATAAAGAGAAATATCCACCGTTATTGTCATACTCGGGATTATATCATTATATTGTTATAAGTGAAAAGATGTTGTACATATGAATTATTTTGTGTGTGATTATATTTTATGTTCATTTTGTGTAATACAATTATGTGGGGAGAGAGACCATTTGTAAGTTGTAAAACTTGTGTCTCAATCCCGTTGCGATATTATTATGCAATAAAATATGTTTACACTAACTGGTGAGAGTCTTCCGCATCTCCTGGCACTGGACTTTGTCACTCTGAAGGTGCATGCGCTATTTCAGGGCTTTGAGGGCTTCATCTTTTGCTCTGTAGTCGACGCCAATCTCTTCGTAGTAGTCTGCCTTTTTTGAAGCCAGTGGTGAGGCATTTCACCTGCAATCGTTGGCGGCTGTCCTTGAACTCCGCAGCAAATTACCTGGACGTCGTGTTGGTCAAGCCAGTTCAAAAAAATCTCCTGGATAGGCAGGGGCAAAGCGCAGACCTCGTCCCAGATGATGACGCGTGGGATCAACTTCTGCCCCATGCGGTCGGGCGTCCAGTCATTCTGACCACTCCATCGGAAGAAGCTGTGGTATGTCTGGGCTTTGACCCCACGGACCCGCATTTCTTTGGCGAGGCGATGGGTCGGGGTAAACACGATGGGATCTCTTATCCGGAAGAGCTCGATCGCTCTTGTGGTCTTGCCACTGCCTCCTCCACCATTAAGGTAGCTCAGCCGGTGCCGGGTCATGCAGTTCGTCGTTGTAGCTGGGCGCCATTGATTCCGCCATCGGTTTGGCTTGGCTATAGTATTCTGGCTTGGGGGGGGGTACGCGGTGTGTTCCTGCTGCATGTACAACTGCTCCCCCTTGCCACGCCACTGGGCGGCATGAACCCTGTCTCGGGTCGGTGGCCTGAGGGATAGCTCGTCGTCACAGCCGGGACATTTGCGGTAGTATCCCAGGGGATGCTCCTCCTGTGGTACGTACGTATACATTGACGCTGTCGAGCTTGTGCAGTGCAGTCTTCTGAATATAGACGCTGTCAGTGGCTACTCGGACGGCTTCCACGACGGCAAAACGCTGGATCATAGAGAGGTTTATGTGGGCGTAGGCCAACATCGAGGCCATCAAATGGGTGTATTGGGGCTGCGAGCTATCGTGGTATGTGAGAATGTGGCCCAGGTGACACCGTTGGGGTGCGCCAACCAGACTGCGGCTTTGGTGGGTGTCCCTTACCAAGAAGTCAAGCTCTCCCTGGTCGACCACAAGCCTCGATCCTTGTTAGTCTTTTACCTGGGTGAACTTGCCTATGATGCTCCAGCCTTGATCACGATTTTCAGGGAGCCAGACCTCGGTTCGTTTCTCAAAGGTGATAATGGCTATTCATGAGACCTGAATAAACTAGGAAGGCGAGCAGGGATGTGGGCGCCCAGTCCTGCTCTGCGAAATGCTTTCCGAACCAGACGGGGATGGCAGTTAGGGGCGAACTCCCATTCCTGGACCTCGGCGAAAGCGGTTCCGATATCTTGGGGAGGGGCCGTTGATTGCGACCCGGGTCCTGTGGTGGGTGGGGTTCCCGAATCTGTTAAAATATGGCTTGGCCTCGCCGTGGCATTGGAAGCTGGTCGGGTAGCAGGCTTTCGTGTCGATGCTGTCGACGTCTCTTGTATCGTAGCCCATCGCGTTCCAGAGGCCTCCATGACCATGCTCGACACAGGCTTTCTGGATGTCATCTCCGAGGTTAGCCGGGGTCCATTTCCAGCCGTTGTGCTCTTTGGCCATGATCCTGGCTGCGTGGTTCACGCAGAAAGCTCGGTCTGCGATGAACTCATCGCCCAGATCTATACAGGGTTCCTGGAGGTTTTGGTGAGTATCCCGTGTCCTGTAGGTGCGGCCGTCTAGGAGCACAAACTGGTCCACATTGAGCTGTCTGTCTGGTCCCTCCAGCAGCCAGACTGCAATCGGCTCATCTTGTGCTTCCCCTCTGATTGCTTGCCAGCGTACGTCGCCTTCGTAGATGTGGACCTCCCTGGATTGTGGGAAGTGCAGGTCTTTGAGCCATGCATGGCCGTTGTGGCATATGAGCTCGATTGGTTTCCACATACTTGGTATTTCCCACTGTTGCAAATGTCCTCGCCGGCTTTATCCCTAATGATCGCTCGCTTTAGTATATTCTCGAGGGCGGCGACATCCTCAACAGCGGCCCATGTTTGATGAACTCGCTCATCCCACTCCTCAATTTATAGAAAACATCAATGGCCGCCAGTCGAGCAAATTCCTTTTCCACAGCCCTTTGCTCCAGATGAGTAAATTCCTTTTCCACAGCCCTTTCTCTCGGTGCCATAATTTATTCTTCTCTTTTATGTAACCGCACCTCAAGCAGAGTGATATCTGGTTCGTTACCCCTTACCACAAAGACGGCAAGGTTTTGTGCATGATACCTTCCGCAGTCTGGCCAGATGTACTTTACAGTACTCCCCAAACAGCTCCGGCCACATAGCTCTACAGAACTCAAAGTAAGCCACTGACATGTGTTTTTGCCCAACCTCATTGTGCCTCTGTTTATGTATATCCATTGTTATTGGTGTATCTAACAGGAGAGCCCGGGTCGGCAAGGGCAGTGGGTCGTACCTGGGCCCTCCTGTTTGCACTATGTTACTTCATAACAGGAACTATTGACGGAACCAAGAGCCTCAGTTGAACCCACTTGATGACTTCCTACGGAACAGTTACTATTGACAGAGTCAACATATAATTACATATATAAATATAATTCTTGCAAAAAGTATACTTTTATATAATAAAGTTTTTGGTCCAATTGTTCGCGTTGAAGTTATATGGGCATACTCCTCGATGGTAGAGTCCGCTGACTTACCCTGCTGGGAACTTTTTTGAGGGTGAATTGGGATGTGAATGCACCTCACTGCTGGGAACAGGGTTGGGAGACTCAGAATGCTTGATAAAAATTGGTATGTTCACCCCTCCAGCTGCTTCCCTCTACAGCGGCATTATATATTTATGAGTCGAAATTTTTTAAGTCGAATGTCTAGCGCCGAACGCCTAAACAACTTCACACGAGCCAGCCTAACATTCGAATTTCCTTGACAGCGGTGAAATGAAAATTTTGGAAAACGATGATAGTTGGACCAGATTTGATTGGGAGAGCACGAATTGGGTAAAAAGAACACCTTTGGCGCAAAAAACTAAAATTCCATTTTTCGATCGAAATATTTTCTAAGTCGAATGTCTAACGCCGAACGCCTAACCAACTGCACACGTAAAAGCCAGCCTGACATTCGAATTTCCTTTTCGAGTTTCCTTGACAATTTTGACCAGATTCGAGTGGGGGGGGGGGGGGGGCACGAATTTGGTCAAAACATGATGTTTCGCGCAAAAAACTCGAAATCCATTTTTGGGCTGAAATATTTTCTAAGTCGAACGCCTAACTGAAAGCCAGCCTGACATTCGATTTCACTTAAAAACTTGAAATCGGCAACAGACTGCGACCCGTGCGTTTGGTTATGAAGATTACTACTGGGGACGCACATCCTCACCAAATTTGGAGTCGATCGGTCAACAAACGAGGCCTGTCCCCTCTGTAGGGGGCCTATATATTTTTGGGTCGAAATTTTCTAAGTCCCGCGGTGAAATAAAATTTTTGGAAAAAAATGAAAGTTGGACCATATTTTATTGGGAGAGCAAGAATTGGGTAAAAATAACACCTTTAGCGCAAAAAACTAAATTTCCATTTTTCGGTCGAAATTTTCTAAGTTGAATGTGAAACGAATGTCGAACGCCGAACCAACTTCACACTTCAGACTGACATTCGAATTTCCTTTTCGAATTTCCTTGACAATTTTGACCAGATTCGAGTGGGTGAGCACGAATTGGGTCAAAACATGATGTTTCGCGCAAAAAAACTCGAAATCCATTTTTGGGCTGAAATATTTTCTAAGTCGAACGACTAACTGAAAGCCAGCCTGACATTTGATTTTACTTAAAATCTTGAAATCGGCAACAGTCTGCGACCCGTGCGTTTGGTTATGAAGATTACTACTGGGGACACACTTACTCACCAAATTTGGAGTCGATCGGTCAACAAACGAGGCCTGTCCCCTCTATAGGGGGCCTATATATTTTTGGGTCGAAATTTTCCAAGTCCGGCGGTAAAATATTTTTTTTCGAAAACGATGAAAGTTGGACCATATTTCGAACGAATGTCGAACGCCGAACGCCGAACCAACTTCACACTTCAGACTGACATTCGAATTTCCTTTTCGAATTTCCTTGACAATTTTGACCAGATTCGAGTGGGGGAGCACGAATTGGGTCAAAACATGATGTTTCGCGCAAAAAACTCGAAATCCATTTTTGGGCTGAAATATTTTCTAAGTCGAACGCCTAACTGAAAGCCAGCCTGACATTCGATTTTACTTAAAATCTTGAAATCGGCAAAAGTCTGCGACCCGTGCGTTTGGTTATGAAGATTACTACTGGGGACACACTTACTCACCAAATTTGGAGTCGATCGGTCAACAAACGAGGCCTGTCCCCTCTATAGGGGGCCTATATATTTTTGGGTCGAAATTTTCCAAGTCCGGCGGTAAAATAATTTTTTTCGAAAACGATGAAAGTTGGACCAGATTTGATTGATAGAGCACGAATTGGGTAAAAATAACACCTTTAGCGCTACAAACTAAATTTCCAGCGATCGTCTGGAAAATGGGAAAACCGATGAAATTTCAGAAAATTCGAGCAGGGGACCACGAATTGGACCAATAGAGCACCTCTCCCGCCAAAACCCGAAATCCGACTTTTAATGAAATTTTCTAAGTCGAATGTCAACCGAATGTCGAACGCCGAACGCCTAACCAACTTCACGCGAATGTCAACCGAATGTCGAACGCCTAACTAACTTCACACACCTCCCAATTTTGGAGGCAAATAACTCGAAAAACACTGAACGTATCTGGGAAAAGTTTCAGGATTGTCTACGCGCTTTACAAAATGGATATACAAATGGAAGGCCTTGTGAAATTGTAACAGAACGATGTGCGACCCTGCCTGCTCACACCCTTGTGTACTATTGCATCAGTTATCTTTTTCAACTATTACGATGCACGAACAACAGGCATGGGAATGTTAGTCGGACAGTCGTACTTAGCATGATGACGAGATCACGCGATGCTGATTCTGGCTAATACTCAGGAAAGTTCCCAGTCGAACCAGTGCAGAGGTATAAAGGTTATCAGATGTTTTGGATACACTGCACTGGTCATGATATACGAAAGATATACCTTTAGTGACGAGCCGTTGACAAGCATTTGTCAAACTTGGCCAGTAACATCGTCACATGATTTTGAAAATTAGGTTACCAATTTTAAATATAAGCACTGAGATTTTATCCACCAGTGTTCAGTTGACTGAGTCCTCCTATGAGTACCGCCCTGGGAATGACTTACTGATCCAGAAGAGCCTGAGAATGCCAGCATCAGCTGTCCGATCTTGAAGCGAAGCTATGTTCAGAAAATAAACAGATCTCTACGGTTCCATGAGTTGTCGTCACTCAAAAAAGTACACAACGCGAAGCACGGTCAGAATTCGGTATCTCCAACGTACGGAGTTCTGCCACAAAATATTATTTTTTATAAACATTGTTGAAAGACCATAAATTGAGTTTTTTAATAAATTTTGACAAATTTATTTCACAAAATTCACAAATTCATCAATTTCGCATTTCTTGGTTCTTTTGTATTTATAGTATGTTGCTTCACAGTGGCTAAACCGTACAAACATATAATCGGAAGTCGCTTTCGCCAAGACGAAAAATTCTATTTCTGGAACATAAATATTACAGAAGGATATAAACGTATTGTACATACACATTTGCCGATCGCAATCGGGCTCCATTTGAGATAAGGACTCTTTTTATAGATAAAAACGGCATTTTATCACTTCAGAAAAAAAAATTCTCGCAAAAATTCCCTCTTAAAATGCCATTTTAACACATATGCAGCATTGTCGGAAATTTCACTATATTGCAGCGAAAAGGCCGTTATGTGTCCAACATATATTGACATTACTAGGGTGTATTCACAATCTGAAATAGAGACTATTTATTTGGATACCCCACTCGTCAGTCTCTGTACGCCTAGTTATTTAAGTTGCTGATCACTAGTTGTCAAAAATATGTACGTCAGTGGTGTGATTTGTTGTTTTAAGCTAGGAAACTGAAATATGCATGTACAACCAAAATCGACATCGCATGACATCTCCCTTAACGGGCTACTTCCGAACATAGCACACTTTTTCAGATCGATAATATGATCTGAAGACATATTTAGGCACAGTGTACCATAACATGCAGTCTATCCATCGTTGTTTCTCCAATTGACAATTGCGATATTGTCGTCCCAATTGTGACATAATATGTCTTATCCACACACATCTTAGCCAAGTCTACTTATTGTATTGGAGACACTGGGTCTAAAATGTGGGCATATAAGAATAGCCCTGTATCCATGCGGTGTCGAGCGATATCTACCCCATGGTTTTGGGTTTCCAATATGAATCTAAATCGAACTACCAATGAGCAGGGTGGGGTTGTTGGGAATATTTTTCTCGAATAGTTTATCTAAGTCTCTGCCGGAAAATTCCAACCCAAGAGGTGCAGACGTACACTTAGTGTGGAAAATGTTTGATGCAAAGAAAGGTAAACAAAGGCTGGGCTCGAATGGTATACTGTTTCATTGCAGATGTGAAGAGTGGGTCATTGCGACATTTTCGGGCATGCATCCCGGATCAAGCGAATTTCACGTGGGCGTATTTTTCCGTTGTGAAATGGAAACTTTGAGTTCCTTCTAATGTTGTGTATAAGCAGTGTGTGACGTAAAACGCACACATGTTCTATTAGTGCACAGTCGCCTATGGGAATCTGTTTAGCTGCTGTTAACCAATTACCAAGCAAACGTAAGCCTACAGTAAAGATGGCAGCCCATTTGGCTCAAATTGATTGTGAGTTAGACGCTTTGAAAGTCGTATGAAACCAAACAACTGGAGGTGTTATATATATACACCACGGTGTGTCATATCCTGTATACATATGTCCTAAGGTATTGCACGATGTTTCAACAATACTCATCAGCATCCACCAAACATCCCTATTATATCCCTAATATATTCTTACCAATGATAACTGAAAGAACATATCCCGGATATTGTGTTGCCGGAGTATCCATATCGGCAGTTCAAAAACATATGTTAAAACCATACAAATGAAGTCATTGCAAAGGTGAAAAATTGTGTGATTTCTTCCAGGCTATACATTTTAAAGGCGTTAAGCAAATAACAATATATCCTGGGGATCCAATTTTCTTCAAATACTGTTAAGGTCAACCATTGTCTCATGAAGTGAATTTCCCTGCAGTCATATATATTGAATGTTTTGACGTATTTCCAAACAGTCAAGATTCTTAACAGGATCTATTGTTTGACGAGCAAATAAAAGACGTCGATTTTAGAAATAAGATTATTACCAATATAAACTTCACTCTACCGAAGAAGACGCTCTTGGTAAATACTCACATATATACTTGTGCCTCTTCAGATTGTTTGACGCTTTGATATGAGGGCGTTCGTGTGTGTTTTGTTGATTTTCGTCGTGATTAACTATATAGAGGCAAAACCGAAAAAAGAACATCGTGCTAGGAAATTGCCAAGAAGTCACGATTCTAGCAAATCACGCGAAGTTAGATATCAACATAGGAAAGGACCGAAACGTGAGTATGCATGCTCCTAGTAACAAAATCAGAATTTTTTTGTTATCCTGTTTGTATCTACAACTTTAGGCAGCATAGAATATAAATGAAAGTGTCAATGACACTGTAGTTCATCATGGGGATGGGTTAATTTTATGCCGAGCAGTCAGGAGAATGATAGAAGGAAAGCCAAAATGCTTCAGTAAAGGGCTTGCTTGTATTGCATATTTTCATTTAAAACATTTACCAATAAATGTGGGCTGCAGGGCGTGCCGATGTATTCACATGTGAAATCCAAGATGACTGCTGGCGGCAAGTTTTTAAAGAATTTCAGAACAATTGGATAGCTCCCATCTAGAGGTCACCCAGAAGAATACATGTGAAGTTTGGTGACGATTGGATGATGGACATTGCACGTAGGGTGTGTCGAAGGATTTAATCATGAAAAGAATAAACTCAAAGATGGCCGCTGGCGGCCATGTTTTTCCATTGAAATTCGAACAAAATTGATTGCTCTCGTCTAGTGGTCACCCAGAAGATCAATATGAAGTATTGTGACGATCGTATGGAAGATATGACTGCAGGGTGTGTCGGTTGAAAGAGCTATGTCATTCTTCAGGCTCTCCTGGTGCATGCTATGAACGCATGCACGTTAGGAAACCGCCACGGGTTGTTGAACTAAAATATAATGAAACTAAATTGCATCATGTATTGTATGATTCTGCACATATAATACCCACACCATCCGCACTTCTTCAAAAATCACATCCATCGCACACTCTATTATATATGCAGCATTCTGGTGCAATTACCCATATACTCTATCACATCTAACAGGATAACGAGAAATTCAAATTGAATTGTTAATTTGGCTAGAGTAATATTGCAGAAAATTCAGTCAAAGTTTTAGTCCAAAAACCAACTGGACCCACCCCCCCCCAACCCACTACTTAACTTCTTTCCTATTTCCAAGTATCCCCACTTATTTTAGAGTCGCCGATTGTTTTTTTATAGTGACTTGATATACGGTTTTAATAACAATCTATGCCATAAAATATGATTAAAATACTATAATTCATCACTATTTGAAACATCTGTGTCTCAGAAGATGCCCCACATAGAAATAGGAAACTGCTGAAATTATTTAAAGACTTCCCCCCTGTGACATCCAGAATGCAACAGAACTCAAAACTTTTTCAATATTTTAATACTTTAATATATAGAGTTATTCCCCCTGAAAATAATACTAATTTTTACTTCAATCTTGATGACAAAACGTGTTGCGAACTCAACAAAAACAACATGTCCACAGTTTATTACACCGGATAAGTTGATAATACAAATGGTATGTAGTATGGCATATATTTTTATTTGATTTTATATAATGTAATCTGGGGGTTCGAAAATTAAGTGGGCCTTACACAGCAAATATTTTCGGTCCTGTGTTCCTACTGGGTCAAAGTTTAGCATTACTCAGTTTACATTTTCTTTCCGAAATGTAGGTTGGGTAAACATTAATCCCAATTAACTGATGTCATTGTGATTAGATATTAACAGGTGCTGTGTCGTGTTGTAGGTATTTGAAAATATGATGTCACATTGATGTGGTCATTGATGGCGTCACCGGGGTTAAGAAGGCCACGCAACGCCGATGAAAATACAAATATAATTGGTATGGGAGCTGATAGTGTACCCCTGCACCCCCTACCACATGACTTAACTTAACCCCCCTCATGTTCTACCTAAATGAGCCTGACTAATAAAACAAGTAACCCAATTATTTAAATACAGATTTGTGTAAAACGGGACCAAAAACCAGAGGTTGGTGAATATGAACAAACAGCATCAGCAAAGCAAACTAAGGGAAGTTTTGACCGGTCGGTAAACTGAGAGCTGTGTCAGAATGAACACAAGCACCACCACAGTAGCACAATACGCCCGTTGGCTTGTTTCAAATTGCATTTCAGAAAAAATGATCATCCGAAAACGAATAACATCTAAGTCTAATAAAAGGTCAGCCGACCACAGTGTCCCCCGAAAACGTGGCAAGTCGATACCACTTTGTTAAAGAAATTAAAAAAAATGTTGAATTTTTTTAAGTCGAAAACAGTTAATAAATCCGTAAAAAAATAATTTTTCCGTCATCTATATACATTTTGCACATCTGAAGGTACTCAAAATTGTTACGGACGGACGGACGGGCGGCCAAACGGACGGACGGAACCCGTTTCTATAGTCCCCCGAAAATAAGTTTTTCGGGGGACAAAAATGCCAATAAGTCTGATGAAAATCATTGGACAAATTCCTTATTAAAGCCCAGCTTGTATTGGAGCCAATTATGTTACATTCGAAGTTTGGTGGCGACCAACCAACCCTAACTGCAGGTATCAACAGGAACCCACGAAAACCCTAATTTTAAACAGCTTAAAGGCACGTGCGGCCTTAGTTGTCGAAAATATTCATATTTGTTCCAATCACCGTAAACAGAAAAACATTAAAACGCATTCAGTTTCGTTCATATATACCATGACCATCTCGTAAACAGCATGTTATCATAAAGATTTACTATATTTTACCTAAGCAAGAGCCTGATTGTGTTACAGAATACAACACAATGCTGCTGGCTAATCACACACAAATGGCATAAACGCTCTTTATTCGTTCCATATCAGGAATTCACCCACAAAGAACGCTCTTTATGTTTACCATCATAATATAAACAAACACCAGAAAAGTAACTTTTTATGCCTTTGTTTACATAACAATGGTAAAAAATATGACAATAACATACTGTTTATGCGATATTTCTTATTTGTATACGGACAAAGTCTGTCTACATTTTGATGTTCTTTCTGTTTGTGGCGGTTTTTGACGGGTGGAAATATTTTCACAGGATACACACCGCCAAGGCCAACCGTACCTTTAAAGATCCCGTGTCGTGCATTCTCTGATATATGCGAGTCTCATATGGAGCCTCACATATATAAGATAATGCATTGGATTACAAGGAAAGGGTAAATATTTTCACAGGATACCCACCGCCAAGGCCAACCGTACCTTTAAAGGTCCATTCCATATTTGTCATGGGATTGCAGGGACGTCGTATAAATAGATAATCAGCAGATTTAATTTCAATTGAGCTATCTGCTGGTTACCTAATTTTAAAGTCGAAAAAGGTCCATAAATATGTTTAAAATGTGCGGACGGAACCGAAGATTGAACTTAACCCATATTAAAGATGCACAGTCAGATTAAACCTCCCATAATTACTATTTCTTTGGCTTCGAGTCGAGGAACCCACACATCAAAATTCAAGAGTTATTAGATATCTATTTTAGATTTCTGTTAATTTTCACCACAGGGAATATTTGGCGGCCTGGCAAATATTCGACAAGCCAAACTAATTGCTGATAAAGAGGGATAGCTCTAAATACCAATTGGCTCTGGTGGTAAATATTCAACAAACCGATATATAACACATTTTGGGTGATTTTATGCTATAGTTGACAGTGGTTGGCATTATTTCTGGTAATTAATAGATTCTGATAACTACATTTTGTTGTTGTTAGAACTTGATGATACGGGGACCGACTGATCGGATTATGTACCTTTAATGGTTGTAAACATGCACACTATAGTACCAAATTTCATTATATCCAATTATCATTAACGTAAAGTTATCAAAGAATCGTATAACTCTGGTAACATTTGGCGGCCGGATCCCAAAATCAAACTCACATATTGTGGCAGTGAAAGCCACATACCAAATGTCTTTCCATTTAGTTCAGAACTAAATTTATCACAGAATTATGTACGGCCGGACAGACAGACCAAAACATAATTGGTGCATACGTCCCGTTTTATAAACCAAGCCAAATCAACAATTTATTTTTCAAAATTCTTTGGAACGCAATGAGGCGGTTTGAAGCTTGAACTTATTTTGTTTGCTACACCTCGGGCGGGCTTCGCGCATCAAATTAGGTCGATAGATACGTTACGTAGTTATATGCGCAGTTTTTATGTCATCAAAGAGTTATTAGGTCGTATGTTTTCCCCCCATCACATGAAACAATAAAGAGCGTTCCTTGTCAGTATACTATTGATTTGGTAAAAATAAAGAGCGTTTATCTGATTACTGTGAGAAACTATTGAAAACACCTACCTGGAAAATTGTTTTGCAGACAAGTACTTTACGTGTTATCGGCATTATTATATATATTCATTCTTCAAAAGTACATATTCATAATTTGGAGGTTCAAATGAGTTATGTCCGTCCAGGCACGATCCTCCTGTTATAGAATTGGCCATTTGTAATTGCCCGCACTCGACAAAGATCTATTCTTTCTTAAGACATTTTTAGTCCGTATGTATAAGTGTACTTGGTATGGGAGACCCTAGTAAAGCGGATCGTCCGGACGAAGCAGAACACCTTTATTATTTCAATACCAGCAAATTATTCGGATTCTATCCGTGTTTTAGAATACGGTCATTTCGTGTTGGGTTAGTTTTTATACATTTCCATAGAGATTTTATCATTCCTGGGCGTTTGTGAATATCCACATTGAGCAGGTCGATTATCACATACCCATCCTACTGGAATAACGGTTGTCGATGTCTTAGAAAATAAATTGTGAATTGTGGAATATGACAATATTATGTCAATTTGCAAAAAAATTAGATATGGCATGTGCCGGACTGCAAAACAGATGGCATCTGGGCACAGAAAACTTCTGCGGTGCACGTGCATTCCTAGATAAGAGGAAATTGGACAAGTTTAGTACGATGGATTGACGAAATTCGCGGCTTGTCGGAGCAAGTCCATAATTGACAAAAAAAATGAACGTGTGAAAATTCGCAATTCTAATTATTTGTAGAAATATGTATAATTGTCATAAATCAAACTAAAAAGCTTATGAAATTGTTTCATAATGTTGTATTTTCAGATAAATTCGTGTGCCGATCCGGCGATGATCCGCTTTACCCGACGACCGGGCAAAGCGGATAAAAAAAATCACCAAACCAATAAATGAACTTGAATGCATCCTGACTCAAATGTTATCATGGTTAGAAACTAGCAGTGACAATATTTATGATTACCGACTGCATTTTATAAAAGAAAACCTTCAGTGATCCGCTTTGCCCGGGTCTCTCCTATATACGTATCTATCGTCACTTTGATCTCCCCTCCAGCGTCATTCAAATGTGATTCGTCATAACACAGTAGATGGGACCAACTGAAGCATATATTAGATAATGACCTTCACAACATTGTGCGAAAGTTTGCAACATAGTCAGGAGGTTTTTCGAGTGCAGATTGAACAATACATAAATATTATTATATAATGCATATTAAGTTACATGACTGAGTGATATTATTATTATACAGTTTGTGTGTGTTCATGTACCACATTAATATTATATCTATGTATGGCAACCTGTCCCAACCCAGGGACGTATTTTGCTTAATAAATTCTATTCTAACACTTATTACCTTGACGACAGCCTGGGAACTAAATTTCCTCCACATTTCAGTTAAATGGATATTTAGTCATCGGCGCTGGTGGTCAGCAGAAAATAGCGATTCGAGCAGAGACAACAGTTATCGTCGGCGCTGGCGGTCAGCAGAAAACAGCGACTGGAACAGAGACAACAGTTATCCATCTGTGGAACAGTGGAGCGATGAAGGTACATGTAGGTTGTTCGTGGGTTTGAGGGATATACCGGTAGTTACGCCGATGGGGTCATTGTCACAAGCGTCCGGTCACATTCGTAGCCAGTTTATTAAATCGATCAAAAATGTATACATAGCCAGCTTTTCACCAGCGATCACATTCGTAGCCAGTTTTTCTAATGCCATGCTGTATATGACGCTAAATATGACGTCATCACATTCGTGACTAAAATGTCGACGTGATGCTCCAAAATTTACTTCGTTTATCAACTGATATTGGAATATAATTCGAGCATTCTAACAACACTGATCGGAAACCTCATGTTATTATATGAACTAATATCAAATTAAAATTCAAATTGTGTTTCATCCATCAACTCAGAAAAATGAGATTAAACTAATCTTGTTCATTGAGGCGCGCATGAATATGAAACGCTGGCTGCAAATGTGATCGCCATAGAAAAGCTGGCTACATTTGTGATCAATTCAAAAAGCTGGCTACAAATGTGATCACAACAGAACACCTGGTTACATTTGTAATCAATTCAAAAAGCTGGTCACAAATGCGATCGCCATAGAAAAGCTGGCTACATTTGTTATCAATTCATAAAGCTGGCTACGAATGTGATTGATGCCTTGTGACAATGACCCCATCAGCGGTAGTTACGGTGGTTAAAGGCACGGGCGGCATTCGTTGCAGAAATATTCATATTTGTTCAACTCGCCATCAACAGAAGGAATATTAAAACATATATAGTTTTGTTCATATGCCAAACATAATCCGCGCGTAAATAGTATATTGTCGTCAAGACGTACGATGGTGTACGTAAACAAGAGCCTGCTCGTGTTACAGAAGTTGTGCTTCTGTTTACATAACACAGCGCAATTCTATTGGTTAATCACACAAAAATGATATAAACGCTCTTTATTATTTCCATATCAGGAAAACAGTAATAAATAACGCTCTTTATGTTTACCATATCCGGATCTAAACAAAGGCCATGAAACGTTTTCGTTGTTTTTTGCTTTTGTTTACATAACAAAGGGAAAAAAATTGACAATAACATACTGTTTATGCCATATTTCTCATTGGTATAAGAACAATAAGAGTATTTCTCAGGCGAAGTGAATTAAAAGGACATGGCTCATTCGAGCTTCCAATTTTGTCTACGTAATTTGGAATGCGGTATACGATATTTTGACAAATACATGAACTATTGAAATACCGGCTTCATATGCTCTGAAAAATACTTGCCATATAGTCAGTCATTTTCCAACTGTTGTCAAATTTTCGCACAGAAGTGAAACAAACGCTGTTTATTTCTACCATATCATGATAGATTACCACGGAACGCTCCTTTCTGCCGTGCAAATGGCTGTTTTTTTGGGGGGGGGGGGGTGGGGGGGGACCCAAACATCGTGTTCAAGGTTGTATTTGTTATGACTTCAATGCTCGTAGAAAGTTAGTACAAGTATTCATTGACTTATTTCGATAGCGGGTATAATTCAAAAGCGAATATTATTAGGTGTATTTTGTAGCGCAAACCGCCACGTGGCTTTAAGTGAAAAGCTACTTCGGGCTAAACAAAAAAAGGTAAACGTTGGTAATGGCCGACTGCGTTAAATGTTAAGCCGGCGATAACTATCACAAACAGTGAGTTTGCCATGATATTGTCAGCATATTATTCTAGTAAAATTATGGCGTAACCCTTTCTATTTTGAATAGATACTCCCATTCAGTTATGAAAGTATACACTGGAGCGATCTTTTACTCATTAAAGTGATGTGAAACACTCCAGTAGGGTGATAAAATAGAGATGTAGATTAATCTTTTTCAAAGTAGGTATTTTTGCAAATATTATATCCAAATTGACAACAAACACCGTCATTCTTATATATTAATTAAATGCAGTGACTCACAATGGCGAAATCATTTTCGTTAGTTTGTCGCCGATAGATGCGTCCCGAATCGAGTAGTAAATATTTACAATTGAGCATGGTTCAGATGATGTTTTCAATGGAGTGGTACAGTCTATTTGCTTCACATTTTCAGAGATGTTAATAGAATGTTACATTCCTCCAGTTGGCATAGCTCCTGAATAATATCGTATCAGTTTCACGCATCCGGACAAGTACATAGTATGTCTTTAAGACACATGCCCCTGGAGAAAAAACACTAAAACCAATATAGAATAAACCAGTCACTGTCCTCGGTAACAGCTGAACTAGCAAATTATGATATTATTTCCATTTAATACTGGCCCCAGCCTATGACCCCGTAGGATTTTCTCGCTCTAGAGCAGACTTTATATAAGTTATGTACCTTGGGTCAAGGGCTTCCAAAAAAATTTGGGTAGACTTCGTCAAATGGTTCTCCCGTCTCCATAGCAACCGTTTTCAAAATGGCTGCCAAATGTATTATTTTCACATCAGAAAGTCGATAAATGGTGATTCCAGTCACAAGATTTTGTCTCATTTAATTAAATATACATGTTTATGCACTGTGTTATATATGAACTGACTGGTCGTCATCATAACTCGCATTTTGTGGTATATTTGGTGAATATAACTGTTGCCATGGTGACTGGTGTATGCCTAAATATATAGCCTCTCTATCCTTTTGTGGTAGCACAAGTTCCGTATCGACAAACCCATTAACACATAAGTTAGGTACCTTGGGTCAAGGGCTTCCAAAAAAATTTGGGTAGACATCGTCAAATGGTTCTCCGTCTCCATGGCAACCGTTTTCAAAATGGCTGCCAAATGTATTATGTTCACATCAGAAAGTCGGTAAATGGTGATTCCAGTCACAAGATTTTGTCTCATTTAATTAAATAGACATATGTATGCACTGTATTATATATGAACTGACTGGTCATAATTTTTTTTGAATGCAAATGTTCAACAAGCAGGGCCATATTCCAAAATGTTCGTAAAATTTTGTTATCTTTAAAACCATTTTTCAGTGAATGCCTTTGAACATAGGTCATGATTTTGGGGACAAACCATAGAATTTTGTTGAAAAACGGAATAATTTGGAATTTAAATTAACCTGCTATGCCAATTGAACCATTTTAGCACAACTTGACAGTCAAGTTAGAGCTATTGCTATGGGTTGGCATCAGTCGTCCGAGATCCGTCAAAAATATCCGTTAGCACAAAATACAGGTCACATCTCTCAAAGATCTGATCGTCGCCAAACTTCATACGGGGTGACCCATACGGTGGAGCCATCGTTTTGTTTTTTACCGAAATTTTTTAATATGATATGGTATTTTTTAAATGATAGCGACTGAGAAAAGCGCAATGTTCAGATGCTAACGGATTTCATTGTTTAATACTGAAAACCAAGATGGTCGACGGTGGCCATGTTTTTTTTATTGATTCACCACAAAACATATCGTTCCTATATATACATGTCAACTTCAACGTACATGGAAAATTTCATGATGACCAAATGAACAAGATGGCGGTTGATTTTTTCGAATGACCCCAATTAATGACTCGTTCCCATCTACATGTCAATAGCCATGTCAAATTTCATAATGATCCGACCAATGGTACGATCTGTAACGCGTTCTAATAACATTGTTGACGGTCATACACATGCATGCACGGGCGACGGATACCAACCTATGGCAATAGCTTACTTCGTCAAGTTGAGCTAAATATGGCAGTAAGTTTCTACGGATATGCTAGCAATTGCGACATAACATCGACTCCACATTATCATATTACCACATATTACTCATATATTCGAACAAGCAACTGTTGCAGAACAACCACAGAAGTTCGTACAGTTGACGTTGTGTCTGCGGCATGAGCATCGACGTGTACAGACAACCTTGCATGCACATTTCACAGTCAGATCTGTTGGTAGTTTGTGTTCAAATTTTTGTGGAAGAAGGAGTCCATCAACGGATTGCCACCCAAAGTCTTCAGGTTGTGGGTCAGTATCACCTACAGGGTCCAGCAGAGTAGTTAGTTGCCTAATAGCATAGAACGACCTCAAAATATGTCCATGTAGAGAATAAGAAGTGGGTGGTAACGCCTCTAATGGTTTTGCATTTTTAGTATACAGGTGACACCTCAATCCATCAAATGTCCGAATACCATTTACACCCTTCAGCACTTTAGTAAGAAAATGCTCTGCCTGTTGAGTGGAATGCTCACTTGGTCTGCATTCGTCTGCGAAACTGGTAAGGAACATTGCAGGATCATTTTTGAGAGCAGATGGTTTGGTTCCTATTTTACTTGTGATGTCGCTTCCAGTAAGTATATGGACTTTAATTATTACTGAGCATGTCTCAATTCCTAGTTTCATCCCCAAGGTGTGAAGTGGAATGAACCTGTCCTTTTCAGCACTGCCACCATAACGAATCCAGAGTTCCTCCAAACCAGAATTGAAGAAAACATTTATATAGTACAATAAAATTGCAACAACATCAGTATCATTTGCCAGGACTACGATGCGCTTCAGTCCTTTTTTCACTGCATGCATGATATGTGGAACCACTCGGGCATCGGCTTCTTCTGCTCCACTAGTCAGAACAGGAACAGTCTGCACAGTGTCTGCCATTACTTCCACTGCCTCCACAAGCTTCGATTCCTCAATATGACCACTAAAAATCACAGCTGTTTTGTTCGATAAGACGTTCGTGATAAGATGACGCTTTGCTGCCTTTTGAAGCGCTTTCTTGTTGTTGTTAGATGCCCAAAACCTCTCAAGCTGTTGTCTAGGAACTGGTGTGTCAGATTCAATACCCGTGAATTCAAGTGGCTCGTGTGTGGATCGGCGTTCTCGTTCACCATTCTTCACCGATGAATCTAGGTAGCTGTCGAAGACAAAGTCAATTTGATCCGACCTGCAAGTTTCTTGTGTAGTTTTCAAGATTGAGGTGAACAAGTCTCCAAATGTTGACATAAGTTTTGCTGGTAATCGTCTAATTGTTGACATAAAGTCCACCACTATTCCAGTTGGCAAAGTAGACTCTTTTGAGAATATGTAGTCTGTTGCATTTAGCTCTTTCTCCAATTCCGTCACCAAAGTACTTTTGTTTGGTTTCTTTGTAAAGTCGCCATCAAATAATGTGGATGAACTAATTAAATCATATTTAAATATATCTTGGTATTGGAGACCACGCTTCATTGCCATTTCGATTATTCTATGTGCAACACTGAGTTCTTTAGGTGATATTTTGATGTGGGTTTGTGGCGATTTAACCCTCGGTCGAAGTGCGTATTCTATTGTCGGCAGGTTTGTGCGATGAATTGTGTCTGTTAGCTTCTTTTTCCGTTGCACGAACCTTTCTGTTCTGAATTTGGAGTATTCAGTTTCTCCTATCGTGTACACAGATAGGAGTTGAGCTGCGTCATCAGCAGGAACTAGTTGGGCTGTAATAAAATTATGTAGATTAGCATTCGATACTAGGCTGTATGGATTCTCTTTTTGGCACATAGCATCATACAGCTTCTTAACTGATTTATTCAACAAGTTAGACACTCCACCAGCGAGTTCATGGTGCAAAACAGTCTCTCTGGATCCCAGCTCTGCCTTTGTCAGCTTTCGAAATGTATTGCTGATTGCCAATACCTCGTGGTAAATAAGTTCCCATTCCGCAATGTATTGGACTTGTCTTGTTTGTCCTATAATCCCGTTCGTGCTTTTCTGGGAACGCTGTATGGTCTGTTCAAGCTTCATGTCGGGCGCAACACCATTAAACAACCCTGAATTTTCTTTAACAACAAAATGTCCCTTACAAAATTTTTTGTATATGTCGGGATTTGACGTTGGTAACATCCTCATTCGCTCCAGATACCATGAAGCATATCGTAGGTAGTTAATACTGTCCATTGCCTTGAACAAAGGGAGCAAATCTTGAACAGATTGCAAATGTCTCAACCAATCACCTTCTCTGTCGGCAGCGACCAACCGTTTAAGATTAGACACCATTCTGAGGAAGTTCTCCCAATATTCACACATTTGCGATGTCGCGGCGCATTCTATCGAAAAGTCATCAAATTCCTTACGATACTGTTCTGATGTCTTAACCAGCTTTGACATGAGAACTTTTGCTGTCCTGTTATCTTTATCTTGAAATGACTGTTCAAGTAGTGGAATGTCATGAGCCATCTCAACATTATTTTGAGCTTTCCCTTCGCCGAATGCATCCCACTTCATGGCTTCAATAGCATCTGCTATCATCATAAGGCCGCGCATGGAACGGACGTAATGGCCACCACTCATCACCGATGCTACTGTTTTTTCACCGAATATCCCGCATTCCACCAGGGCCTCTTCCGCGCCACTTCCTGAAAGATATTTCCCGATGCATCGCTGAACAACCTTGGCCATATGAAAACTACCTAACATAGGCACTATACCCTTAAAGCGATCTGGGCTGTTCATTGTTATCTCCACAACAGTCCGGAAAACGTCTTCATCACAGAATACCGGCATGGCACTCTGTGGAAATTGCTTTCCCATTATCTGCAAGTTATTCAATGCTGTGTAAACGGTTGCAGCCGATGTTACAGGATGTGGGATATATGGCAGAAATCCAACATGCATCAGTGGGATCCTGGCGTTGGAAACCAGCGCACGACAACCGGCCCAAGATGGTCCATGAAAGCGTCCATCACCTGGTCCATTTCTAATCAAACTGACAATGAATTCTATCTCTTTCTCAGCTATCGTTGTGTCCTTCATATTTAGTAGACACCTGTCGACTTTGAAGTTATCTGGAAGGTCTGGTTTAGTCTTTGGGTGCTGATACTCTGAAATCATCTGACAAGGCAACTGATTATTTACATGAGTGCTTATTGGTTGCAGGTTCATTTCTGAAATCGTGCCTTTTGAATTTAATTTCACCGGTTTCGGTTGAAACATGGTAAGCACAGTATCGTGATTGCTTGACTTCCCAGATAAACTTGATCTATCCTCATGATCAAAATTATCAAGCGCACTGATGGTGAAGTCACTTGTTGTAAAGTGACTTGGCAGTGGAGTGTCATTGTTTTCGCATGAAGCAATTGCATATTGGGCGAGTTTCTTGCGACATCGCATTATCTCGTTGTAACTGACGCACATTCCAACCCTGTTCATAGATGTTATAAGCTCCCTACTTTTACATCTGTCATAATTACCGAATGTCTGTTAAGCGTCAAGGTAACTTCTTATTTACTACATATCCCAGGGGGGGGGTTCAGTTTTGGGGACCCACCACACCGGAGCGTAAGTTTTTTCCAACCAGGTCTGGGACACCCACCCGGGACCGTAAGTTTTTTTCCACCCGGGTCTGGGACACCCACCCCCAAAATTGATGAAAATCTTGTAAATTCTACTAAATAATGTGTTGTTGGTCGGGTACTAGTAAGGGTCTCTCATTGTGTCTGCACCGGAACTGAGAGAACGCTGATCAAGTACACCCACAAAAAATAAACAAACAAAGCACATGTCTGAAAAATATGCCTACAAAACTAGTGACAAAACCTTTAAAAACCCAAATATTTATGGTTATAAAGGTAAAATACCCATTTTAACAGGATAGTTGTGTCCCTTTTTAGCAATAGGTTAAAATATGTGCATGTGTAAGGTAAAAACACCATCAATTTGAGTAAATAAACACAAATTTGATTTTTGAGACAGTGCAATTTTTGTTTGGATTGCACATCTACTTGATTGGGTGGGATTAGAACCCTGGCCCATGATGGCGAGCGCGCCTTGCGACTCAAAGTCCAACTAGTTTTCACGGCTGGCTCAACCAATTTTCGTGGCTGGTTATCTAGCTAAGCCGGTTCGTGGCTGACGAAATATGGCGGCAAAGCCGTCTGAGACGTTATCATTCAGCGTATTTCGTTTCGGAAATTGTCCTAATCCCCGGTTATAGACACCCGCTTGTTTTGGCGTTTGTTGTGAACCCATAGAAGTCTTTTGGTGTTGGGCTTTTCCATTATGGCAATATACACGAAGGAGCCAGCAAAGGACTGGCAGGGATTGCTAATTATATGTAGTTTCCCATCTATATAATCGGTATAAGTTACATTGGAACTTCTGTCGACTTCAGACGGCTATATCATCACTGGCATCTTGCGATATATGTATTCATCATTTGATGCTGAATCCATTAGTATTGATATATAATATTTCAAACTATTTTCTATTCTCTTCTGTAGACGGGTTATGTGCATATATTGACAAATGTCAGCATGTCTGATACTGAGTCGTGTCGAAATAAACGATTTATACTTTAAACCCTTTCAATGCTGAATGGATGCTCCCACTCCGTTATATGGAAGCATGCATTGGAATAGTCTATTCCACAACGAGAGGCCCCGGGTGTTCTGAAAGTGTAACAACCATGCCGTGCCCATACGAGAATGCCAATATTAGGCAATGCGGTTTAGTTATTTGTGATTCGCAGTACAGTTGTCCTTAACATATAAGTCCATGCCATGGCTCAGCCATTTTACAATTCGTTGGAGATAATATGGCTGGCGGCGGCTTGTAGCCAATATGGCGATGGCGGCTTCGGACTCTACACATGACCACCGAAGCAACCTCAAAAAAGGAAGATCAAATGGCCGCTGTATTCTGACATCGCACTTAGGACACTACACGTATATGCACATTTTAAGGTCTCTATAGTATATATATAGGAGACTTTGAGTCGCAAGGCGTGCTCGCCGTCATGGGCCGGGGTTCAAATCCCACCCAGTCCAAAAAAATTGCACTGTCTCAAATATTAAATTTGCTTCTAAAAATAGGCACCTGGTGTGTTGTATAGTCCCAAGCATGTTCTAAGGGCCAGCTCGGCTCGGCATGTTTCAGAGGCAATAAATATAACACTGCTACGGTGCTATATCTCCTATATAAATAAACACAGTTCCAGTCCTCTCCATGTGGTGAAATCACTAGTGAGCAATGAGGAGTTCCCCTGAAAATCATTCTAGGCGAGTGGCGAGTAGCTCTCCTACAAAATGTGGAGGCGAGTAGTATCCCAGCAGGAGATGCCGAAGGGCCTCCCTTCGAAAACATTTTTAATTAGATGCTCTGAGATTGAATCTGGAGCCTTTTAATGCTCCAATCAGTGAACAACACGTTATTATGTGACTTAAGTCACTGTAGTCATGTATCGACATCGACCATGTACATCGACCACGTGGTCACTGTATTTATTGTTTATGCAATATATTGACTGTTATCATTAATATAAACAAATGAGGCCAACGGTTTTTCGGCTTTTTGACAACAAATCAATCTAAATGGTTTCCAGTGGGATTTCAAGGAATGAGGGAACCAAGAACTTTTGAGCAATATGAATTTCTATGTTAGTTACTATTTATGAAATTTTATGTATTGTGTTGTATTGATGTTACATTATTTATGTTGTATACAGTATTATAGGTTACATCTCACTGTGACCACTCATGAGATACTTCCGGTATTCATGTCACTCAAAACACGCAGGTATCATCTGTGTATAATAAGTTAAAAAACCACGATAAACTATGAGAAAAGATGAAAATGGCTTTTTTTTTCATTGTAATTTTTTTCCTCGACTAAAACCGGACCCACCCCATGTTTTCAACTGTTAAAGGGAGAATTTGTGGACAAAAAATTAAAATATAGAGCCCCCCCCCTCACTTGTATAAGGCTATAGCATGCACTACTATATGAATCTGATCGTTTCAATTCATTTTGAAGCTGTAATTTGTCTTAGAAATGATTTTGGAAAAAAATTGCATGACATCAGAAAAAAATCTGCATTCCGGGCTCGGGGACACCCACCCACCCGGTCCTTGTATCCTGTAATTTTTTTCCGACTCCCCCCCCTGCATATCCCAGTGTTCCATTCGCCTCCCATTCGTGACAGATCTAGAGTCGCTAACAAATGAGGTGGTATTGTTATGTATGTCAAAAGGGAGCTAACATACAAACACATAGCAGACTTTGATCAATCTGGCCTCGAAGCAGTGTGGTGAGAAATGAGATATTCAAATAAGCTTTTCAACCGTCAAACAAGTGTATTGAGTAGTTATTGGGATATAATATATAGCTCAATATCACTAGCACGAGAAGATGTTGCACGTAAATGACAACTAGTTGGGAATTTCAATGCCGAGGGATAATATGGTATACTGGATTTCTGTGTTCGTCTGTCTGTCCGTCGTGCATATATCTCAGCCATGGGTGGCCGGATCTGAATGAAATTTTGTACGGATGTTCAGCCCCGAGTGTCCAATGACATTGTTAGCATTTTATTTATAGCGCTATCCTTCTTTGTTCATCTGGAAATAGAGGTTTTCTGTTCGTCTGTGGGTTCGCCATCGGTAGTGCTTTCAAATGTCTGGTATTTTGCATTTTCCGTTTTAGAGTTATCCTTCTTTGTTTATCAGGAAATAATGTTTTGTCCGTTGAGTACCTTACTCATTGGTTATCGGATCTGAATGGAATTTGGTATGGAGGTTCGCCATTTTCTGTTCTAGTGATATATCCTTCTTTATGTTCCTAGAAATAATTGTATTTTGTCGGTCCGCATGAGTATCACAGTCGTGGGTTACAGGATCTCAATAACATTTGATATGGATGTTCACCATCACAATGTCTTCAATGAAGTGCTGGTGGTGTTTCTTTTGAAGTTATCTATCCTTTGTTTATTTTATATTTAGCTTGTTTTAGTTTGGCATCGTGGGGGTATGCCAGCACTCGATGTGCAACCCGTTATTGTTTACTCATTTGTAGTGATGCGCCATGGACCGTAGTGGACCGGACCATCCTGGGCCGTCCAGTCCGATCAGATCCAGCCCATTCCGGTCCCTGTCTGGACCGGTTAAAAGCGGTCACGTCCATGTAAAAGCATATTTATATTTCAGAACATATATAGTAACTATATAGAAAATATAATTTATGCATCGAAATACACATGGATCGGTCCTATAACGTAAATTATTTGTATTTTCAACAATACATGATGTTTTAATCCGCTTTTTTCTGTAGATAGTGGAGATGGAGATGATCCAAACGATCCGCGTCTCGGAGTAAGAACGACAACGCAACAAATCACGACAAAAACGACGACAACAACACAATCACCGACAACAACAACAACAACAACAACAACAACAACAACAACAACAACAACAACACAATCACCGACCACAACAAAAGAAATCGAGACAGGTAATTGATCTGTATTTACGCACAGTCCAATTACTGTATCGCATGTTCCAAGAAAGTGCACCATTTTCAATATTGCAGACAAGGCGTTTCACCATATATTCCAGAGATTGGAATTAGAAAGCTGAGAAATTGATCATGGTTACCACAACTAGTGCTTTTGGTTGTACCTATCACAAAAGCTTTGATAAGAATGCCCATATTTGTGACAAAAAAACTGCTCCGGCAAACCCGAATTCCTATCACGACACCCGATCCGACTGATTGTTATTCGTGTCATCGACATTTTGTTAATTAAAATATTCCGCCATATACTTTAACAAAGTAAACTTTCCAACCCTTGGTATTTTAGTCTATTTGGTAGAAATGTAAATAGTAAGACCAAGATGGCTGCCGGTGGCCATCTTTTTCATAGAAAATCGTTCAAATTCGATAGCTCCCATCTAGATGTAAATGTTCAAAAACAATTCTCCATTAAATGCAGGCCGGCTGCAGGGTGTGCCGATGGAATCAAATTTTAAATCTAAGATGGCTGCTGGCGGCCATGTTTTTATGATAATAATAATACAAATTTATCTACTATATATTTTGAGAACTACGTATATATATATATGTGTGTGTGTGTGTGTGTGTGTGTGTGAGGGGTGTGTGTGTATGAGGGAGGGTGTGAGGGTGTGTGTGTGTGTGTGTGTGTGTGTGTGTATACTTTATAGAATCGAAAACGGCTGCACCGACTGATACCAAACTTCCTATCTGAGGGTAAAAGCACACGGGACGCGTCGTCGCGACGTTCTCGAGAAGCTCCGATCACTCCTTCTCCACTCCCATTTACCAAAATCACCGTCCTTGGCACTGCGGGTTTAATCGCGTTGATAGTTAAAGAGCGTTCGTATCCGCAGTGTCATTGATAAAGAGCGTATGCGTGTAGTGTGATTCTTATGTCTGGATAGATACGCGAGCGTCTGTATCCAGATATTAGCGTCACCCGTGATTCTTATGCCTGTCTTCGTACTTACGGGTTCCTAGGAACGGGGGAGATTTACATCAGTTTTTACGCACGATGTACCGTAAATCATACATCTTTTAGGGACGGGTACCATCACGGGACTGATTAAAAAAATAATAGTCACCGTCCTTGGCACGGTGGGGTTAATCGCGTTGATAGTTAAAGAGCGTTCGTATCCGCAGTGTCATTTCTCTTGATTAAAAAGGCAGAATTAACTCATTGAAAAAAAAAAATTAAATTAAAAAGGCAGAATTAACTCATTGAAAAAAAAAAATTTAAATTAAAAAATTAATTAAAAAGGTGTCATTGATAAAGAGCGTATGCGTGTAGTGTGATTGTTATGTCTGGATACACACGTCAGCGTCTGTATCCATACATGAGCGTCACACGTGATTCTTATGTCTGTCTTCGTACTTACGGGTTCCTAGGAACGGGGGAGATTTCCATCGGGTCAGTTTTTCCGCCCGATGTACCGTAAATCATACCCCTTTTAGGGACGGGTACCATCATTTTTCTTGATTAAAAAGGCAGAATTAACTCATTAAAAAAATTTAACAAATAAAAAAGGCAGAATTAATTCATTGAAAAATTAATTTAAAAAATAAAAAAATGTCATGTTTCTGACGATTGCCGAGCGTTCGTATCCGTAGTGTCATTGATAAAGAGCGTACGTGAAGTGTGATTCTTATGTCTGGATACACACTTGAGCGTCTGCATCCAGACATGAGCGTCACATGTGATTCTTATCTCTTCTTTGTACTTTTGAGATTTTCATGCCCCTTTTAGGGACGGGTACCATCATTTCTCTTGATTAAAAAGGCAGAATTAACTCATTGAAGAAAAACATTTTAATTAAAAAATTAAAAAGGCACAATTAACTCATTGAAAAAAAAAAAATTAATTAAAAAAATTAATTAAAAAAATTAAAAATTGTCATGTTTCTGACGATTGCCGCCCGGCTGGCTAACCTGCTAGTTTTATATAACTGTAAAACCACAGGTGTGCTCTAAAACGGTCTTCAAAGTTTATACTGGCACAACACGTGCGATACAGTAATCTAAAATAAATGCATAACATATAAGACCATCTGCATATAAGTGTTAACATCAGTTTAAGCAAATATAATTATGGCAAAGGAAACAGGTTGCGAATGTGAGAATATATACAAATCAGTGGGTGAACAATTTGGAAGTGGTCTCAAACAATTTGCGTGCGAGTATCAAAACACTGAGCCGCATGAAATTGAAATCGTTGAGATCACATGGAAGCGGATATTTAAAACAGAAACACAAATTCGACCACGCGCGTGCGACAACTAAGATTGTAATAAGGAATGAAACAATGGTAAAAAGTCTCATCGATATGGACATTAGAATCTAATAGAGAGCAAAGACCTGCTAATCATAAAACCAGGCAACAGCTTTCGGGGAAATTTTCGAATTTCGGGGAAAAATGATGGCTCCCATTTATATCGAATGAGAGATGTGGTATGTAGGAGCTGCCGAACGATTAGTCATGAAATGAGTAAAATCAAAGATGGCCGGTGGCGGCCATGTTTTTCCAACGAAATTCGATAGGTCCCATCTAGTGGTCACCCAAAAGACACAAATGCAGTTTGGTGTCGATCGGATAAGGGATATGGTCTGCAGGGTGTGCCAAAGGATTTAGTCATGCAGAGAGTAAAATCCCAGATGGCTGCCATCTAGAGGTCACCCCGAAGATCCATATGAGTTAAGTGATGGTCGGACGAGAAATGTGACTGTAGGGTGTGCTAAAGGCGCAATTCTTAACGGACGCACGCATGCACAGATGCATGGAAGGACGCCACCCCATGGCAATAGCTCAAACTTTGTCAAGTTGATTTAAAAGCTAGATCTTAGAGGACCCTTACTGTAATTGTGGGGAATAGAAACCGTCGCTAAAAAACTTATATTACTTATGAAAATGAAAGAGAAATATGCTTTGGTAATTCAAACTTAAATAGAAACTTGAACGAAGACATTATTGGATGGTTCTGTTCGCTTACCTGTGGATGAAAATGTCGCTATATTTTGGGCCCGGGAACTGGAGGATGGTGATGGTGCCGATGATTATAACGAAACCGACGATGATGATGTTGATAATGATGACGAAAATGACAGTGGTGGTGAAGATGATTAGTATGGCGATGATGTCTGATGGCGATAATCACGATGATGGTGATGATGATGATGGTGGGGACGATGATTATGATGATGATATATATATGCTTGAGATGATGATAGCGATGACGACGACGATGACGACGACACTGATGGCAATAACGACGATGATGATGACGACGGCGACGACGATGATGAAGATTTTGATTATCATGATAACGATGATGATGGCGATGATTATGACGATGATGTTATGATGATGGTAATGATGATGATGGTGGTGATTGTGGCGACTATGACGACGACGATGAAGACGATGATGGTGATGATGATGATGATGATGATGATGAAGACGACGACGATGAAGACGACAACGATGATGATGATGGTGATGATAATGATTATGATGACGATTATGATAATGATTATGATAATGATGATGATGATCATTATGATGATGATGGTGACGCTGATGATGATAATGGTGATGGTGATGATGATGATGACGATGATGATGGTGATGAAGATGATTATGATGATGACGATGATGATGATGATAGTACAAATATGCACCTCTGCCATATGAAGATGGCAAGCCAGACAACAGTTGTATATATGTTAATTATTTAATACTCTGTATTCGCCACTTAATTGTGACATTGAGTTAAATAAACAATCAATCAGGCCCAAATGATATTATGCGCTATATTATAGAAGTAGCAATACAAACAAATATTGAGGTATCTCAGGAGTTGATATAGCCATCGGAAGATGGTGAACTGAAAACGCACCCTGATCTA